>CP131457.1:5015000-6265000 GCA_030664755.1 Microcos paniculata
AATTCAAATGTAACTTTATTTAATTTTTAATAGTTTTATATGTAGAATTTATTAAAAAATTGACTACTAGAAAAATAAAATCAATTTTAGTATTATATATAAAAATTAAAATAAATTCAAGTGTTTATTTTTCTATTAGTCAATTTTGTTTTGATTTTATTTTTCTAGTAGTCAATTTTTTAATAAATTCTACATATAAAACTATTAAAAATTAAATAAAGTTACATTTGAATTTAAATAAAGTTACATTTGAATTTAACTATAGTTTTCTTTATTTTTACTAATTTTAAATTTATGAAAATTAATTTTTAAATAAGTAAAAATTAATGATAATTAATGATAGAAAGTGGAAATAAATAAATTAATAACCAATGTTCAATTTTTTATAATAAAAAAGTATAACACGGTATAATACTTTTGACTTATTAATTTATTTTCATTTTCTATCATTAATTATATAAAAACACATTCAATTAATAATTTTATACTATATAAATTTGTATATAATTTTAGAAAAAATTTTCAAGTATGGATGTTAAAGTTTCTAATAAGTCCTTATACTATATATTTTTGTTCAATTTAATCCCTATATTATATAAATTTGTTCAATTTAATCCCTATACTATTTGTAATTATACAAATTAGTCCCTCTAAAATTTTTATTAATTAACACTGATGACGTGGCATGCCACGTCAACATTGGTGATGATGTGGCACTGCCACGTCAGCATTGGGGGGGGGGGATGATGTGGCACTGCCATGTCATCAATTTGAATAATCAAAGTTGATTTTTTAAGTAAGAGGGACTAATTTGTTCAATTTCTTATAATAGAGGGACTAAATTGACCAAAATTACAGTATAGGGATTAAATTGAACATTTTCCTATAGTAGAGGGACTTGTGGTACTTTTACCCAACTTCAATATATTTGATCAAAAACTGGTTTGCTTCAATGTTTACACATGTCAAATTGTTCAGCTTAACTTCAAAGCTCCACATGTTTCACATTTATTTTTTTTTAAGACTATCACAGCCATTAAAAGCAACATATTATTTGGCCACAAAAAGCATTGAACACACATATATATATATATATATATAATAGAAAATAAAATGTAAATTTCAAAGAGTTTTTTAACCTTCTTGGCCATAAAAAAATAAAAGAAATTTGATCTTTAAATTCATACATGCACGTAAGTAAATTTTCTTGTACTTGACAGAAAAAAAAACCCAAAGCATTCTTATAGAAGATAATATTATTTTCATTTATCCAGCAGGCAACCATTACTTGCGTGTTGAGTGACATCTTGAAAGCACGGATTATTATTGATGAAAAGATTAGTGTGAAAGTTTGAAAGACAAAAAGAGAAATGATTCAGGTGGCAGATGAAAGACAAGCAGAGAGGACAGAGGAGCTAAGATGGACTGGTGATTGGGGAATGGGGACCACAAGGGAGAAAAAAGTTGGCAAGTGGCAACAGTATGAGAGCAAATATCAAATGAATTTAGAAAAGAAAAGAAAAGAAAAAGGAGGAGAGAGTGGAGTACAATCTCTTTACTGAAAGTGGGATTATAATAATCTCAAGTGGGGACTTGTGGGGTTTTCCTAGATTGAATGGATGACTGAAGGGTTGAAGAAAAGCAAACTAAGCTACCCCAATTACCAGTGTTTCAAGCAAACTCCCAAAGCCAAACCAAAATTAAATAAAAAGAATAGTATCAAAAACATACCATTCAGCATTGCAATTACTTGCATCATGATCAACAACCTCTCTCAACCAAACCCCCCTCTCTCTCTCTTCTCTCTTTAAAACCCAAGTTGAAACTTTCCTCCAATCATTATCTGTCTTCCAAGAAAAATCTGTCTTGGTGTGCTCCTTTGAGAGAGAGAGGGAGAAGGAGATTGTTAATTTGTTATAAAGTTCCTCTCTTTTCCTCCCTCTTTTCTTTCTCTTGTTGAGTTCTTACTTATGTATAAAAAGGAGGTTGAAAGGGGTAGAGGAAGGTGATATATTGAAGATAAGTTGTGGGATTTTTGAGTTTGTGAGAGGTCTTTTGCAAAGCTAAGATGTTTGGGTGTGAGTTTTTCTGTTGGCACGGGCATAGTGATGAGTTGCCTTTGCCTCTGCCTCCGCCTAAGCCTTTCTCTTTGCCTTCTCCAATCCCAGAATGGCCTCCAGGTATACTTTGCTTTCCCTATGGAAGCCAAAATTCTCTGGCTTTATTTGTTGTTCTTGTTAATTTTCAGGAAAATTAGATCGAAGTTGGCTTTTCTTTTTCCTTTTTATGTTTTCCCTTTCCAAATGTTATGAATTACTTGAGATATGGGTTTTCCCTTTTTGTTTTCCCTCCTGTTTTGTTGTACCCTATGGAAAATATCTTTCTTTTGATCATTTTAATCATTTACATGGAATATTATATGATGATTAATATGATGATTTTTAGCTAATTATTTGGATAATAACAGGCAGTCTACCACATAAAAGGATTTTTGTTATCCAAAAGAAAATACTACTATAATTTCTTATGGTAACATTACATAGTAGTATATAAAATAAATAAATAAATAAAATAAACTAACTTAGTAGATGCCAGTGAGCTTTTGCTTTCTCTCTCTCACATTACATAAATGAAGTTTATCGATCTTTGATCCCCCTATTTGCTTTGGAATTAATGATCATTCATGCATTGGTACTCTGGAAAGCATTTTTTGCCTCCTTCTTTAATCTTTTGATCAACTTATTTATTGTCTCTTGAAATTTTCTTATTTTCTCTTATTTCCTGCTTTCACTGGGACTTGAAGGAAATTTTTCTTACCATTTAGAATTCTGTTTCTTTTAATTAATTTCTCCATTTTGTTTGGATCTCTCTAAAGTTGAATTAAATGAATTCTTATACTTTTCATTTCCACTGTTTGATAGCACTATTTTTGCTTCATTACATACCTTTTTTTTTCCTTGAAAAAAGGATTAACGTGTTTCCGGAAAGAATGAAATTTAATAAGTCAAGTTCACTGTAGAGGTTGATAGTTTATTTTGTTAGGTTTAGAATTTGTTACTTTTATTATGGTTTATATCAGTGAATATAAAAATAAAAAAAATAGCTTAAGCAACCTGCACATGGAAGTTGGTCAACATTTCTGTTGTAACTAAAATATTGAAAGTTGAAGTTTGCAAAGAATTTTGCAGTTTAAAATATTGAAAGCTAGAAATAACTGACAATTTTCTTTTCAAAAAGAGATTACCATCCAATTCTACTCTTTAAAAAAAATTGTTTGCATATTAATTTTGTTGAAGCTAGGTCTAGTTGTCCCATTATCCTTTGCTTTAAAGAAAGTAAAAGTTTGATGCTTGCTTTATACTGGCGTTTTCTGAAAAATATTGTTGTTAAGAATAACTTTACCACCCTTGAAATTCACCATTATAGTCATCTCTTCCTAGGGTAATAATAGCTAGGTGAGGCTTGGTTGTTCAACTGCCAATTTCTTGGCAATTGATTCACTAAGACAACTAGACAAGCTAACTAATATTCCTGGAAATTCTCTGTTCAAACAACTGATAATCATTCCTTCTATGGTAGTTGCGCTTTCAAACAACATGACTGGATATGTTAACTCATTTATGATGTTGATTTATTACCATTTTCTCAGGTCAAGGATTTGCTACCGGCAAAATAAACCTAGGAGAACTAGAAGTGGTTCAAATTACTGAGTTTGAGAGTGTGTGGAGCTGTGATCTGTTGCATGGTACAGCGACAGGTGTCACGTTTTACAAACCTGTGGGCATTCCAGATGGGTATTTCTGTCTCGGTTATTACTGCCAGCCAAATGACCAGCCATTGAGAGGATTTGTTCTTGTGGCTCATGAAAAGGCAACTAGCACTGACGAAGTTTATTGTGATTATGACTCGGATTCAGACCTTCCGGCACTAAGGAAGCCTGTTAACTACTCATTGATTTGGAGTACGGATTCACATGGCAATGGCTGTGGTTTCTTCTGGCTGCCAAACCCGCCACTGGGTTATAAAGCAATGGGAATTCTCGTTACTGACACGGCAGATGAGCCTGATGTGGATGAAGTTAGATGTGTTCGAGAAGACCTTACAGAGACTTGTGAAATTAGTGATACCATACTTGCTAGTGGTTCAACACCATTTCAAGTTTGGAACACGAGACCATGCAAAAGAGGAATGTTTTGCAAAGGTGTTTCTGTTGGGACATTCTTCTGCAGTACCTACTACGTTTCAGAAGAAGAAGAGCTGGAGATTGCATGCTTGAAGAATCTTGACTTCACACTACATGCAATGCCAAATTTAAACCAGATTGATGCACTCATCAAGCACTATGGTGCGACTGTTTTCTTTCATCCTGATGAAGATTGCATGCCCTCCTCAGTGCAATGGTTCTTCAAAAATGGGGCACTTCTATATGAAGAGGGCAAGGCTAAAGGCGAACCTATTGATTATTGGGGCTCTAACTTGCCTGGTGGAGGGACAAATGATGGTGCATATTGGATAGATTTTCCGGTAGGTGATGATGCAAGAAATTATGTGAAGAAAGGAAACTTAGAGAGTGCAGAGCTGTATGTTCACATAAAACCGGCATTAGGAGGAACATTTACCGACATTGTGATGTGGATATTTTGCCCCTTCAATGGACCAGCAAACCTTAAGATTGGTTTAATGAATATACAAATGAACAAAATTGGGGAACATGTTAGTGACTGGGAACACTTCACTCTCCGGATAAGCAACTTTACTGGAGAACTGTGGCAGGTATACTTCTCACAGCATAGTGGTGGAGAGTGGGTTGATGCTTTTAACTTGGAATTTATTCAAGGTAATAAGCCAATCGTCTACTCATCCAGACATGGACATGCTAGTTTTCCACATCCCGGAACTTATCTTCAAGGCTCAGTTAAACTCGGAATAGGAATTAGAAATGATACTGCCCGAAGCAAATATTTTGTTGATTCGAGCACTAGGTATCGGATTATTGCAGCTGAGTATCTTGGACATGGAGCACTAACAGAACCATGTTGGTTGCAGTTCATGAGAGAGTGGGGCCCAACCATAGTATATGATTCACGATCTGAACTGGACAAGATTATTAATCTGCTGCCATTGTTTGTTCGATTTTCAGTGGAGAACATCTTTGACCTATTTCCAACAGCGCTTTATGGCGAGGAAGGGCCAACTGGACCAAAGGAGAAGGATAATTGGGTGGGAGATGAAAGAGGTTAGTTTCAGCTTTATACATTTCCACAAGGTTGATACTCACCCCACCCCTGCTCTGGTGTGTACAGTAATACCGGGCATTGTTCTAGTGCATTTATGGACCTGCAAGATTCAGCTGGTAATGTAATTTAAACAGATTGCCTTGCTGTGTAACTTTGGCAGAAAAGGTGATCGTGTCTTTACTTCAAGAACGGGGCTACACTCTGTGCTCCTGGCATAATTTGGGTTCAGGACAAGAGCAGCTAAACTCATGTCAATTGCAGAGGTTCATGTGTTTATGCAGCATGGTTTTCACGCGTTTATGCAGCATGGTTTTCACTATCTACAAATTTATTAAGGTGCATAGAAATTAACTTCTGATGCATCTCAGCTTGTGAATTGTTGATAAGAAGTCGGAAGTTGTATCAAAATTCTGCAGTTGTGATTCATTCTAGTGATTCTTACATATGGCCGTTATGCTTATTGCTCCTGTACCGGTGCTTGTGCTTGTAAGTGACTTGCAGATATGCCAGAAATCCATGTAATATCATGTGCAAATTTGAATTTGAAAAAAAGAAAAAAGGCTTAAAGCTCTCAAGTAATCTGTCAAATCTGTTGTGTTTGGTCAGTTCTTGTGATTCTTCCTGCCTGATATACTATTCACGTCTGAGCAATATAAGGTGTCTTATTAGATGGCTGTGCTGAATGCAAGTTACTTTGCTTTTTAGAAATTTTCTTTTGAGCTCTAAAAACCTTGAGAATGGATCAAAGAGATGAAAGTAGAGATTAGCAAAAGCTTTTTCAATGAGGGCAGAGCTGTAGGAGCAGATAAACTTTCATGATTCATTTCATTAAAATTGATCTTAAAATCAGATTTACAGAGGGCAAATTCCTGCCAGTTCAAATTTACACTTCCTCCCCACACCTGTTCCCCATCAAAAGTTTCAAAAAGCTATCTCTCATCTAGTTCTTCAAAACAAAACTAGGACACCATCCCGACCTCCCTAATCCCCAAAAGAAATAAACAAAAAGACCCCCGTATACATGGGCAACAATCAAGAGGCCCGAGAAAGAATGTACTGTGTTCAAAAGAAGATTGAACTGGAATCAAATCAGCTGGCATTTACAATCACAGAAAATTACATTTCATCAACCATATACGACAAAAAATTGGCAACTCTCTGTTACCTTTTGCTAACCCTATTTAAAGAGCTCCCAGCTTATCTCCTGGGCACACTCTCCACATATAGTGCTGCAACCATTTTTTGTGCCCTGACTTCTGAGAGTGAGCATGTGTGCAAGATTAGTGCATTTTCTTTGCACCATGCGACTCCTGAAAATACTCCTGGGTTGTGTGAGGTCAATAGTCTCTGGCTCTGGTTTAGGAGGGGCCACATCTGAAACAGCAGGTCTGCGCTCGGCAGCAGGTTCATCAAGGGATACTCTTTGTACTTCCTCCCATTCTATGGTTTTCCGATAGACTTCCCAAGCCATGTCTTGCTCCTCCTTCGAGAGCTTTTCTTCTTCATTCTCTTGCAAAAGGGTCTCATGTTCATGGTAATTAGCAATCCACCTAAAAACATCAAATATAATATATAAATTACTCTGACGATAAAAAGGGAATGCTGTCAAACTCTTAATTGATCCAGAAAGGAATTTGCCTTACTATTTAATTTTTAAAGTAGGGAAAAAGAACATAAATATAACACAAAGCATCAAGCATCCTCGCCAATAAAATTTGAGGCCAAGAGAGATAGACGAATAAAGACAGAGTGAGAATACCTTGGATGATGCTTCCCGAGTAAACTTTCCATTAACTTGTCAGAGGAACAGCTTCCATGAGAGAGAGGCATCTTCTGCTTGAGTGACTTTCCAACTTCACCAGTCATATTTTGATTTCCATTCTCTTCACTAAGCTCCATCAAAGTATCAAAGTTATCATCATCACCAAATTCAAACAAATGTAACATCTCTTCCTTAGAGATAGTTCTGTGAACTTGTTGTCTATCTACCACCCTTGCAGCAAGTCCTTCTTTTGTCACCTATTTGCACCAATTTCCTAGTCAAAATGTTATTGAAGAAACAAAAACCAAAGAAGGACAAAAAAGTGCCCCTTACTTGACGCTTATAAATCTTTTCTTCCATAGTTCCATGCGCCATCAATCGATAAGCAAACACTGGCTTTGTTTGGCCATACCTATAATAAAACAAAATATTATGCAGTTAAAACATGTGAGAATCAAAATGAACTCCTAACTAACAGATATGAGTAAATGACTTAAACCCACCTCCAAGCCCGATATATAGCTTGAAGATCATATGTAGGGTTCCAAGAACCATCTACTATAATAACACGATTTGCAGCATAGAGATTAATCCCTAGAGATCCAGCTCTGGTGGAGATCAAAGTACACTTGACTCTTTTATTTGATGGCTCATTAAACTTCTCAACCAACTTTTGCCTTTCAGAACTTTCTGTTCTTCCGTCCAGCCTGTATGGCAAATTGAATAGAAAAGAGTTTGAGACATCTTTATTTTCGAAACTTATGTTGTACCATACTTACAACAGCAGTCTTGATAAGTAAAACTTCGATTAAAATATGCTAAATATTTAACATAAACCAGCTTCCCAGCAAAACCAGCTTCACTTTTGAAGAACCATACAACACAATCCAATCATGTTTAAGTAGTGAAAACCATTTTTTAAGGAAAAGGTCATATTCAAACACACACTTATCAAAAAGAAAGCAAGAAAAAAAAGATTAACAAAGTTATGGTGTCAAAAGAGGGATGATATTATCTGAAGTTATCAAATTATAAACAGTTTCCACAGATTACACGCACCTATACCAGTCTTTCCCCTTTTTCCAGAACTTTCCCTGTTTTCCACGTCTAGGTAATCTTGAAAGATATAGCTCTATCAGATCTAAAGTTGGAATGCTCTGACTAAAAACCAGCGCCTTGTCACCCACGTCTGAAGACATGGTTAGGATGTCAAGCAGCAAAACCATTTTGCCACTATAATCTCGCTCTTTATAATTATTTTCATTAAGAAGATCTTTCCACCAACCCTGTTAAGGAGAATTATTCAAGCATCAGTTCAGATATGCAAGTAAATTTAATTAAGACAAAAGCTATAGTCTAATGAAGTTTCAACAGAGGAACATAAAAACAACAAATAAAACCAAATAAATATTCAATCAGATACCTTTTGAATAAAGCCATAGTCATTTTTCTCCTGCAGAGAATCATTCATATTCTTTGTTTTCTCTGAAATACATGAAGCAAAATCATTTATACGCAAATGTTACACACATATGAACCTAAATATAAACTTGAGAAATATTCTACAAACTATCAACATGTTTCAATGATTTCAAATGGAAGAAGAAAGTGCAAAACTTCAATGATCATTGAATACAACTTAATCAAAGTTTGTCTTCACATATATACTGCATAATGTGCCGACATAATCAGGTAGCATTCATTGCCTGGCTAGTGGATTTCGTCTTTATTTATTTTTTATTATTATTGAAAAAATAAAACAAAAGCAACATGTTAGAAGTTATTTTTCCAATCTTTTTCAACTTGAAGCAGAAAACAAAGGGAACATATGCAATGCAGTAAAAACAAAGCCGACGAGACCTGGAAACCCACCAGCTAGGCCACTAGGGCAATTTCACACCCTAAAAAGGGCACAGAGTATGTCGACTAACTGTATATAACATATAGTGAAAGGAAACATTATGGTGTTATATCGTGTGATAGACCAAAATATTCAGCATGAACATATGACATATCCACACATAAAAAAACCGATGACAGGAAATGGAAAAGAAGACAGTGGATACCTCCACCAGCCACATTATAATCTATATTTTCATCACTAGAGCTGTCATCAGCAAGAAAGTTCTCGGCAGCATCTTCACGATTAATATAGCCTCTATCTTCTTTGTTAAATTGCAGTATCCCAGGATGGTTCCATATCTACTAAGGAACAGAAACAGTTCTGTCAAAACTCAAAACAACATAAGTTCAAAATAACTACTAGAAAGATAAATATAAGAATGAAATTATGAGAATCTTCCTACTATTTTGATTCATACATTCAAGAATAACCACTCACTTAAGATCAAATATTTTATTGACGGTTAAAGGAACCCCAAAAATTCATGGAACCCAGAATTCAGGAAAACATCCAAGGCGAGAAGGTATGGCTCACAATTAAACCTATTAATGCACAAGGATGTTACATGTGAAGAATCATGGATAATACTTGCTGAGACAAGCAGGACAATATGAAACCTCAGTGGTTTTGGATTCAAGTTTCACACTTCACATACATCTCTAAATATTCAAATCGATTAATGGTGTGCCTCTATCTCTTTTCGATAGGTTCATTAATAGACAAACAAGCCAAAACTTTTAGACATGCTGATCTCAAGTCATAGGGAGTGGTTTCCAACCATAACTTAAAGGCACATTCACTTAACACCTGCAGGAGTCATGTGGCCATGCATGCAGACATTCATATGATAAAGCAGCTTTATAAACTTAAACATGCTGTATAAGATTATACCTGTGCCAAGGCCTGGTACCCTGCAAAAAAACTCTTCCTTATTTTATCATTAAAAGCTCTGTCATTTGTAAAACCATGTACATCAAGGAATCTCTTGTAAAGCTTCCGCTGCAGCGGAGAAAGCTTTACAGCAATAACAAAGACAGTTTTAGGAGGCAAGTCTTTTTTCACCACGCTCATATCCATTCTCTGAACAAATCCTTTTAATTGTTCATAAAGGATGTGAGACCTTTGATTCATAATTTTCACATCTTCATGTGTTGAATTTGTGTGCTGACCATTTTCTATTGGATTCTGGAAGCTGCATATACAGAAAACTAAGATCACATCAAACTGCAAAAATGAGATAGGGAACAATGATGATGATATAAGAGTCAAAGCCTTGCCGGTTCCGAAACTCATGGCTGCTGCCAAGAAAACCTTCTCTTACAAAATCAACCATCTGCTCCAAAAGAACCTGGTAAGAAACAGTGAAAACTAGCAAGAAGAAACCAATATGGTAAAAACGAGAGCTCACACAGTAGTACTCCATGAGATTGTTTTGAAGTGGTGATCCGGTTAGTGCAATCCTCCTCTGACACCGCACTTGTTTCAAGGCCTGGGTTGTACCAGCCCTGGTGTTCTTAATAATATGGGCTTCATCACAAACTAGTATGTCAGGTCCGTCCTGGAATTGGAAATAAAGTTTATTTGCAGGAATGCTCATGGCATATGGTTTTAATAGAAAGAAGTTTAAGACATATGCAATTCAATACATTTTGCCAATAAAGTAGCAATTTCTAAACAAATCGATAATAATCTTGCTCAACCATAGATTCAACTATCTTTCCCAAGTGAAATTTTGTCAATGAAATATAATCATCAAAAGTTCCAAATCAGTGGCTGAAGATAATGGAAATCACCTGCAAAGCATGGCAAATTTCTCTAGCCATGTGCCGATCCTTCACATGCTTTCCGAGAGACAAGTTTCGAAAAGCAGCATAGCCAATCAAAAACACTCCACCTTTAGCTCTCCACTTGGCAAGCAATTCTGCCCGTCTCTCCCTGACAAAGATTAATGATCTCAGCAAGCAATATCAGACTGATATTTTCTTTTTCTTCTAGTTAAACCACTAGCAAATTCCAGATAATAGAAGAGACCATGAAATGGTAGTCATAAAAATTAATTGGACTCTTAACACAGCAACACAAGATGGTTTTCTTTTTTTTTTTTTTTTCTCATCCTTTTTTGCTTATACTTGATTGCATAAGTTCACAATCAATTCTAAGATAATGCAAACATATTGTCCCCCATTGCTAATGCTTCCCATAACAGCTCATACCCTTCTCAGAGGTTTATTTACTATTCATTCCTCAAGAACATGCAAATCCGATTTTGAAGCTAATAAACTCAATGTTTTACTGCATAATTACTTCCTCCAATGACACATTAAAGGCAAGTCCTACTTTATGCTAACAAGTTTCAGTTTCCAAAAGCACCCGCACTGATCAACTGTACATTAGCCAAGAACAAAATATTTCATTTACAGCGACACTTTGGTGCCAATACATTTGGATACGCCATGATTTATGCACATAATAACACTCATCTACAAGGTCATAACTGTAGGAAAACATGGGAAAGTAGGATGCACTTTTAATTAAATAAATATTTTCAGTAAAAAAGAACCTTGGCACATCTTCCAACATGAAGACACGGAGGGGCTTTACTTCTGAAGGTCTCCACTTCATGAACTCCTGCCGCCAATTATGCAGCACATTTACAGGAGTGACAATAAGTGCAGTTTTTAATCCCAAATCAACACTTCTCATCGCAGCGTACAAGAAAGCTATAACCTGCAAGTACAAGCAGACATATCAGGGAAGCTGTAACCACCCAAAAACTTGGTCTGCAAGTAATAAAAACTGTGGTACCTGAACATAAACTTACAGGCATGCCTGTATAGACACACCATGAAGAAGAGAGTGGGTTGATTGGAGGAGGGGGGTTGTCATGCGGTGGTGGGGTGTGGTGTTGGTTATGAACCAGAGAGTAAACATACCTGAAAAGTTTTTCCGAGACCCATTGTGTGAGCTAGAATGCAGCCGAGACCTTTATCCCCAGACCTCACGTTGGTGATTGACTGCACAATGTTTTCCCACATAAAACGGATCCCTGCTATCTGCAACAATAAATTAACAAAATAATTATTCAGCAAAGTTTTAGCTCACCAGCATTAGCATTAATAACGACCTTCAACCAAATCTCTTATATAAGTGCCAGACCAAAAAAAGAACTTTCTTAAGATACACTTCGCATTACCACTTTGATGAGCTCAAATAACATAAAGTCTTATACTATGACTCAGTGGGATAAATATTCCTAGAAAAACTTATGCAAGTATGAAGGAGAAACCTGATGGACTTTCAATTTAGCCGATATACTTGGAGGAATTCTCACAGCTTCTTCACCATCCTCCCTTCTAACATTCACTATAAACCCAGAATTGGCATCGCCAAGCACCCCCACACTAGCTTCATCTGATAAGTTCCTATTGCAGCTTGGAGAGTTCATCATGTTATACCTGGCAGAAAACTGCATCGACTTCAAGCGCTCTTGACGTTCCTACGAAATTGGGAGCACAATGCAAAAGTCAATACCAGAAACCAGTTCAATAGAAGAATAAGCAACTCAACAGAGGATACCTTTTCTATTGCAATTTTCCTCTTTGTCTCCTCCCCTAGTTCTGTATCGTCAAGAATCCTTCGAATTTTCTTTTTTTGCTTTCTCTTAGAGCTAGTACAGAAACAAAAGCTTGAGTCAACTTTATTAGGCAAATTGTAAATTAAATTGTGCAGAATATCCATAAAAAGAAAGAAAGAGGATGAGGAATGGAAAAAATTGCTAAACATGCAAAAAAATAAAAAATAAAAAGCATAAATAAACACAAACTAAATCCATCAAAACAAAACCCGAATACTAGTTTGTAAAACAAGAGAAGGTAACATTTATGAGTAGATTGCATGGACAGTCCGTGCATGAGCAGCACAGGCTTATACATTGAAGGATAAAGTTTAAAATCTTGGATCTGCCGTCACTCTAGAGAATCACATAGTACTAAAAATATTAGCTTGTAATTTTAGCGAAGAAACATTATATAACAAGCAACCTTCATATTTTACAAGTAACACATTAAAGAGCATTTGTGACTCCAATAAGATCTGCTGCAACACCATTAATACAAACTGGGAGAAGAGAAAGCAAGCCCATTTAAATTGTTTAAATCATATAAAATGATGAAAAGTGGAAAAGAATAAAGAGAGACTTGAGATTGTCTAAAATTACAAGACCTCAAAGGAATATCATAATCACATACCTGATTGTATTATTAATGTCAGCATCTGAATTGTCTGACTCACTATCAGAGCTAGAAACCATTGTATCTCTAGATCCCATAGCTCTCTCTAGTTCTGATGTTAATTTTTGCAGGAGACTTGGTACGCAGCAACAACATTGCCAACCAGAGTCCTGGACCTCATGCAAGCATTCTTCACCAAAATTCCTCTTTATACACTTGGTACAAAATAATATTTTGCACGACTTGCAACTTACCAAGTCATTGCTTTGTCCGCACCATCCACAATAACACTCTGAGCAATCAGAGTCCTGCGACAATAAAAAAGTCATATCTCACATGTTTACTAATTAATTTTAAAAGAAGCACCTATTGCAACAAACCACATAGTGGGATCTGTGCTGATAATCTTCAACAACATATCTAAAATACTATGGACACCACAGTTCATTTGCACAATCAGTACCTTCACATGCATCTTCTCTTCCAGAAAGCGTTTGCACTCCATGCAGATAATTACTTTAAGAAGTGGATGTTGCTGCACTTCAATAGCCAGTTTATGACAGGCAGTACAATTAAACTCCTCATGCGGACACAGTGAAGAATTAGATTCAATCCCAACAGCATCACCACTTTTTTCCTGCAGAGTAAACTCATCTTGTAATTTGGTGGAAATTAATTCATCGTCCAATGTAATATCATCTTTATCATCACTAACTATGATAACAGTTCGAGCCTTCTTATTATTGTCATTAGCCTCCTCATCTTCATTTAAACGCTTGGATCCTTGGGGTTTACCAGAATCAGATATATCTGACTCAACATGCCCTGAGGACATGCCGTTAGGAATAGATGGTGTCCTGTCCAGCTTACAAGATTCAAAACTTTCAAGCACATGAGTCTTCAAATTCGGACAAGCAAACCCATTCTCATTATTGGGAACACCTTCCCTATCTTCTCGATTTTCCTTGTTTGATATTGAGTTAGAGTCGTCTTCTAAAGGCTGGGGCTGATCTAAGTCGCTCTCAATTACCTGATCAAAAGTGCGAAACCTCTGAGGGAGACCAGCTATTAGTAATATAAGAACAGAAGATGTAAAGCGCTTGCATGCATCGGCATATCTTTACAATTTTGTCAAGGCCCTAAAGATCTTGCAGAATAGTCTAAAAAAACAACACCATAAGGAGCATATTTTTTAGTGGCCCACAGGTATATGCTAGAATTTTCTTTTGGCAGATATGTGCTAGCACAGAATCAGAAGTGTTTAATGTCACTAAGAAAACAGGGCAGCCTCGAAACTAGAGAATGATATGTGCTCCTAATGTACATTCCATGGCCAGTTTCCTTGATTATTTGGCTCTTTTTATATCTTTAGTTCTGCAAGTAGTATGAAAGGAATGCTAAGATGATCCAACAAGATTGTTATCTAAACAAGCATATTTTTGGGGCATTATATTAAATTCTAACGGACACAACTCCAAAAAGCATGAGTCTCATCTAAATGAAGAAAGCTATCAACTTTAGAAATTTTGAAGTTATGAAAAGGATTCAGGAAGGAAGAAATACTAATAGTAACTATATGAACCCTAGTGCATTCTGTCTATGAAACCTGGTGAGAATAGTCTTTTGAATTACACAGACTTTTGAATTCAAAAATGAATACTAAGATTGATGAGAACCATTAAACATCTGACAACAAGATTGCTAACAAGGATTTAACTCAATCCTTTGACATGTTGAATTCTTGCCATTTAATCAACTGGCATACATAAGGAAATATACTTAGAGGCTTTCTTCTGTTGCGTTATTGAATTTTAGGCGAGAATCATGGGTTGAAGCAGTTTCCTGGAGTATATTATGCATCATTCTCAGACAAAAAAGTAATTATTTGCCTTTCTCTCTCTTGGACAAGGGAGGAACACTTTAGGTTGTCTCTCATGCAGTAGCCCTAGTCTTTGGAAATATAAGACTAGTCCAAAAGTCTCCATGAATAAGTACGCACTATTCATATTGTAGTGCATTTCTTACAATAAAACTAAGAGTGGGAGGCTTTCTTCATAAATAACTATTCCTAGCATGATCGCTGCACCCTTAGCCTAATCTCTTCCTCTTAAATACATCTAGTCCTCTGCTTGTACCATCACACCCCTTCCATGAAATTTCCTCCAGTTCTTACCACTTGATCTTCAAAGTATAACGAAAATCCATCTTTCTCCAGCTGCCAGGAAAAAGCAGCATGATATTCTCTTTCAACCTACTATGTTTGCCTTCAAGAATTAACCTCCAAAACCTTGCTATTTTCTACCGTAAACATCAAAACCTAAAATTTCTTGAGTCCAAACGAACCAAAAAGCCACATGGATTATCAGATCTATCATACATTATGGGAATTCAATTCGCTTAAACAACCTTATGTGTTGCTACAATGTTAACCTCTGCATTCTCTGCTCTTGTAAAGTAACCATATAAAAAGGAAACTTGAATTCCATCAATTTTCAGCCTAAATGCTAAAGAGTTTCATTACTTTCAAGTGAATGGAAGTAAGGCCCAGATAAAATACTGTTTAACTCATTTAAGGCAAGAAAGGGGGAAAAGGGAATAAAACATAATTAATCATAAAACCTGTTTGGTTCTCCTTTGATGTCTCCTCCGTTTCAAATGCATATGAAACTTCCTGTCAATATTTGCATCATCTTCCTCTTTTACCTATAGATAAAACCTAGATGTTAATACATGAATACATGAACTGTAGGAGTTAAAATATTGCCTGAACAGCTACCAAAAACAGAATAACAATTATTGACAATCAATATATGGATCTAGTATGAAACTAAATATACATTTCCATGCAGTAAAAATTCCAAGAACGAAAAATGGTTCTATCAAATGCCACTGACTAACCTTCCTAAAATTTTTCCTTTGCTCTTCAGAAAGAATCAGATCTTTTTCATTTTCTATGGCATCTGCAACCAGTGGATTAGCAGAATGGCCATCAATATCTTCAATCTCCTCCACCTGACCATAAATCGTTTTCAGAAACTTCATTCCAAGAACTACTGAACCTATAAAGATTACAGACTAGGTTGTAGCAGGTTTTGTAAAAGGAGAAAATTTGAGCATAAAAAGCAAGTAAATCATCATAAGTTCTTTCTTTTAAACATAGGACTTTTGACAGAAATTATACCAATTAAAGGGAAGCATTATTAGTGGTTGATTATAAAATTCCTTGGTACCATGATAAGGTAATTATCAGGAACAAAGAATGCTCTATGTCATGGTATGGTTAAGCAGACAAGCCATTCACTTGGATTGATTAGTGGAATGAGGGGGAGGGGGCAGTAAGCTTGATAAATTAAACCGAAATCACAATCACAATGGCCAGCCAGCCCCAATGCTTTTGAGCACATCTAACAGCATAATACGAATAATAAATAAAATCAAATTTGGTACGAAAGAAATTAAAATAAGTTGAGGTTCAATGTTTAGTTTCCTCCCTTCTTAGACTTCCTCATATTTACTCCCCAAAGAAGAGAGAAAACAGGAATTTGAAGACTAAAAAACACCCTGTTGATGCTAGCAAAATGAGATTTCTAGTAATAGTCTTGTCTTTGCTTTCAACCTAATCACCACCATCTTCTGCCGCAACTTCTTTACTTTGGAGCTTTCTAACAACTTTTTAGAACGTCCAGCTATTAATGTTTTTTCACTTAATAGTGTTTCTTCTTTCTTCTCAATTACGGGGTAGAAGTACCCAAAATTTTCCAATTTTCTTGTGGTTTCTTTAGTTATACAAACTGAAAAATCCATTTAGGAACGTTCAACATTTGATTCTGTATTTTAGAATGTCCGAGGACAAAAAGTGGATAGCAAGATAGAGTACAGAAAATTAAAAATGATGAAGCCAAGCACATATATATTCCAGGATAGGAATAAGAATTGCAAATAATATAGGAAAAGCAACACACATATTCAGGACTAATTAACAAACAGAAGTGCAAAAACAAGGTTCAAATCAAGTTCACTATTTTAAGAAAAAGAGAGCAAACCAATGTTCGCTCCATAATATGTATACGAGTATATTTGCTGGCATCATATTACATTAAATAATGAGAATATAAAGGATAGGAATTGATGTTAGATTAAAGCTTGAGATATGTAGATATTAACAGGTAAAATCAAAACTAAATTTATCACCTCATCTATTCCAGGAAATTTAAGTCCCATTAATGCAGCTTCCTTTGGGTTATTGGCCAAGTAAACAGAAGCCCAATTCTTGCTGCCAAAACTGGCGCCATCCTCAGTTAAACCACCAGAACATATTTTCATGAATGAGCTCCAGTCTACGTCCGAGTTTTCTGCTACCACCTCCTGGCTACCTTCATTGGAAAGCTTCTTTTGCAGAAATCCACTAGCACCCTCCTCTAGTAGTCTACCATGTTTCCTGAATCAATAACGTAGATCCATACAACTCAACTTTAAGCCTTGTAGAGCAGGACTAGATAACCCATTAATGCACAAAACCTAGTATGTAGTTGATTCACAGAACAATTATGTGGTTTTCATTCTAGAAGTAGACACCTATGGAAAGTACCCATTCTAGAACCGAGGACCCCAAATTTTGGGTAACGGGCTTAGGTTTGAGAAATAGTGCTCTCCTTTGCATCTCTTGCACCCAAAAAGCAACCATTAATATAAATAACATAGGCAAAATTGCACACATAAGTGGCTAATCAACTAGCACTAACAGATTATTCTCATCCTTTCACTATATGATTCAAACACAACATATAAATTGAGGATTCGAATATAAAAATGCCACAAACAAGCAATATTATCTACATTATATGTTCCCTTTAAGAGCAGTCTAGCAGGGGTTTTTGCGAAATTCAAATGATGTATTGCTACTCACTCTACAAATCAGAATGGTGAGGGCAGAATCATACCTCCTTACTGGCCTCTGGGTTTGAAGATGCTTCTCAGCATCAGCTAAAGACTCTGCAATTTCACCAGTCACCTGAGATCCTACCCAGTGCGCTCTTCTTTTCCATGCTTCTGTAGAGCAACCATCAGGGACTTGACTCTCAATCCATTTATAAAGGCTGGGTAATTCTATACCAGCCCCATCAAGTTGTTCCTGTTCAGAAGAGCAATGTCAACAATACTATTATTTCTACACACAACGAAGAAAGAAAAAAGATGAATAAGAAGAAAGCATAAGAAACTGCAATTGACACTCAAGCAAGCAACATATTAAGAACTAGAATCTACAATAGACCAATCATATAACTGAAAAAGTCAAGAAAGAATTAATAAGAATATATCACAATGAAGTATTAATTATTTTGATACCATTCTTATTGTGAAGAAAACGTAGAAAGAGAAGATCGCAGCCAAATAAAATGCCAAATAAAATAAAGGCCTCCTATGACAGCATTGTCTTCCCTTCTTAGGCCAGCCAGAAAAAGGAGAATAAAAGGGTACGAGTAAACAAATGCATTCATGCCCCACAGATCACTCAACAGTTAATTTTCATGTTCAAACAATACAAAAGAAGTCAAGATTGGTGTCTAGGCTGAAATCTAAAGAAGAAAAGGTGAACTCACTATCATTCAACATTTTCATTCTTGATCTCCCAAGAAAGGAAAAGAAAGTCAAGACTGGTCCATTAAGTAAAATTAAAGAAGAAATGTGAGCAGGCATTCAAAATTTATATTTTTGCCACAAAAATTAACTTTATTACAATATAATACTCATACACACAAAAATTCATATATTAAGAACAAATAAATTTACCAAGACAGAACCAAGAAGCAGACCTGCAATTGCGCACTCTCAGTCTCAAGCTCATCTAGCACACCTTCCCATTGTGCTATAAAAGTAGCCATTTCCTCTGCAACAGCTTTATCCAACTACAAGCAAAGTAAAAAGCATCAGAGATAGAAAAGTGCAACATAATCTTGTCAACAGTAGGATTACAAGATGATTGACTAACATCACCACCCTGAAGAGTTTGTGCCAGCTCCTCTCTTACTTCACTCTCCACTTTAGCAGTAGACTCCTTTTCAAGTGTTTCTTGAGCCTCTGCAGCCTGAAATGAGTTGAAAAAACATTAAAAAATCATAGGAAAAAGAAAATTAAAGTTTACAGAAGAAACATAATACCTTGCTCTCAACTTCCAAAAACTCAGAAATCAATTCTTCTATTTCCTGCTCAGTCAAAGGCTCCTGCAGAATTAAAGGGAAAAAGTGTAAAAATAGTGCAAGAGAGATTCAAGCATTTGAAAGACAGAGAAGAGAGAAAAATTAGCAGAAGTAAGAATGAAGGTGAAGGCCTTATAATCCATCAAAACGATAACGATGATCATAACGAAAAGGAAACATCAAAATGACTTGCCTCCAAATGCAATCTATACACTTGTCCAGAGCCATCATCTTGTCCAGATGTTGATGGTTCATCACCATCTGAATCGGTAATAAAAGAATCAACAGAGGCACTCTCAACATCTTCAACTTCATTGTGCTTTTCTTCCATCTTTATCCAAGTCACATGAAGAAAGACAGTAACCCTCTGAAGCAGCACCTAGAAGGAGGATGACAATTATACATATTAGCAATTCAAGCAAGGCTCCACTCAAGCAACCTACAAAATTGCATTCGTTCTTAGCATGCAACAAAAAAGAAGCAGAGATAGCATGCATTCATGGTTAAATTATGGGAATAGAAGGAAAAATACCAATACCACGCAATAAATTAGATACATCATTCATGTTCATATTACCCAAGTCGTACAACAAACTTCCTGTCAGTTTCACCATTACCCTAATCTAAGCCAGTTGCATGAGGAACCATCACATATAAAAGGATAACTTCCAATACATTAGCAGCAAGAATAACAGAACACATATTGCCACAACAAACAAGTCAAAATCTGAAGCAACTTAGAAACAACTAGTGCAGTTGAGGTTAAAGTGTAATATGAAAATTTTCCGATCCAAATGGTCCTACAAAGAGGCTTAAATTAATAGTATAAATTTTGATCAAGAATATTTTTGTACAAAAGACTCCATCCATAATTATGAATTTGGTATAAGCGGGAAAAAAGGTGTACCTCAGGTGGTCAATTAAAAACAATGGTCAAAGAGAAAAACTTTCTAATGTGCAGAAAAATAGTACCATTAGTTGCACCATAACCTTAGGTATCTTGGAAAATATCTTTGATGTTACTAAGAATCCAATTTAGAGATTTCACATGTGTACCACAATACAAAAGCAGAGATCCTTATTAGTACTGTCATCTAATAATTGGGTCCCATGGGCTAGAGGCAGATATGCTTGTTTTGAAGGTGCAACCCTTATATGGTCCTAGAGGCAGATGTTCAATCTTAAGCCTCTGTTACATAAAAATTCACATGAATAATAATAAAAATTTATGTGCAGAAAAATGGCACCATTAGTTGCACCATAACCTAAGGTATCTTGGAAAAAATCTTTGATGTTACTAAGAATCCAATTTAGAGTTTTCACATGTGTACCACAATTACAAAAGCAGAGATCCTTATTGGTATTGTCATCTAATAATTGGGTTCCATGGGTTAGAGGCATATATGCTTGTTTTGAAGGTGCAACCGTTACATGGTCCTAGAGGCAAATATTCAATCTTAAGCATCTGTTACATAAACATTCAAAAGAGTAGTAATAAAAATTTTTCCTAAATGTAGCTATTCGTTACCATTCAACCAAATCATCCCTTCTTATTTCCTGCTAAAATGTTTGAAAAGAAAAACAGAATCCACGGAACTAGTGCAGCTCTAAACCTTAATTTTCCTGCAAGTAATTTCCATCTATGATATCTATGTTATGCTAAAAAGTGCATGAGAAACACTACCTTTGCTTAGAACAAAGGTCAACAAAAGAAATCGGAACAAAAATTTCTACTTCTATGTTTGGGTTTTTGTAAATGATTCCAGATGCTCTAACTCAAAAATTATATAATACAAAGAAAGGGAAGAAGTTTTTTGTTCATTTTGGAATGCCATTCAGAGCCCACCGGCAAAAGGCAGGATCTTAAAAGCAGGGACTGAAGGAAAATTGCAATGCAGAAGTAGTAAGACATGGCAGATTTATCATAGAAGACAGTGATACCAATCACGGCCAATATGAGGCAGAGCCGTGTTGTAATTATATAGTGGGTTTTGTCCTTTTTTGACTTCTCACTCTTGATTATTGTCCTCCCTAGTGAAGTGGGTCAAGCCAATTCCAAAATAACTCTGTTCTTGCCATGTTGGCTAGAAATAATTAATTCCCCCTTGTAATAGCAAATCCGGGACATGATTCAGCAATTAATTTAAATAACAAGACTTCTTCAAGAAATCCCATGTGATATTTTTCCTTTTTCCAGAAGGGGATACCAACAAATGAAGCCTTAGACATGTACCAAATTTGACAGCATTGCTTAGATTTGATGTTTAATTTGAATAAGAAACAATAGGCATGACAGATAGGCATCTATAAATCACCTACAGGAATGTACAGAACAGGTCCTAGTTATTCTTTATTATTAGTGGCAGCCCCAATCTTAGATCCCCTTTCAGAACCAAATCAAAGCCCAAGAATCAGCTATACATGCAATTGGGACTTCATTCAACTTGTATACCATCATTTCAGGCATTGCCATCAGAAAGAAACTATGTTTCTTACCCGATCAATGGAAGGTAGGTTTTATTCAAGTTTATCAAATCAATATGGCAGCTCTTCCAAATTGAGATCATGCAAAAGCAGATAGAAAGAGCCAAATAGTTGTGAAACAGGTCAAACACTTGGCATTTATTGTGCTTTTCTGTAACGGTAAAAGCTCAGATGCTGCTCACTAGATGATACTTCAATGCTTCGTTGTACATAAGAGGCATCAAAGGTTGGTGTAAGAACAAAACGTAAAGACTGAACTCAAAAGCTACCTTCCAGATTTCCATGGTAATTTTAAACATACAAAGAGAAGACTTCTCTATCACAAAGAGACGGTGTATGGCATCATAATTCATGTTTAACAGAATGTTGACCTCGTCAAACTTCCCTAAATAACTTTTATTCTCATTTTGGTGACATGAAGGGTAATTGTGCAACTCTTAATGACATTAATATATTTCTTCTTGCAGCATAGGGGAAGCATTCAATGAATCAGAGACATTCTTAAGCTAGACAATGACTTAATTAATACTACCAGAGAAGATAAACATCCTCCTATTTTTTCATGACATGTATTGTGCTAATATGTCTTAGAACCTTTGCCTCTGCCCTTTGATCCTTCCACTCGGAGATTTTGCTATGAGCGACAGTAACAACTTGATGGAAAACAAGGGTGAATAAGAACATATTCTCATCTAAACTAACCCCTGATCACAAGCTAGTTGAGATCAACGAAATGAATACATTTGCTTCATTTCACTCAGTCCACGTAAATCTTCTGAATTCTGAAACATAATGGACCCTTCCATTTCCTATTTTGCAGGTTTTATTCCCTCCTACTTGGATTAGACTGCTCTTCTGCACCCAAGCATCCCTAAAAATGCACTGAAAATTACAAACCATCTATCTTTCTGCGAAGAACAAACCATCTATCTTTTTGCAATGAGCTGTGGCGTTTACATTTTCCAGTTCTGGTGGACCAGATACCCCCCTCAAAATAATCATTTCATCTGCCCTCACATTCTTAATGGTATTCCCCAAATACAAAACTTTTAGCATGCTCTAATTTCAATCTATGAGCTAACTAGTATGAGAAATTATTAAGGCCATTCCAGTTATAGAATCCTACGGGCACATGAATTACTAGATAAATATATCCTTTGAATGCAAAGGTTCATAAAATTAAACACTAAACTCACTAGGTTCAAAAGTCCTGAACATGCAATACAAGTAATTATCATCATAAATATGACATATAGATAATTCACAATAAAAGCGTGCACCAATGCACACAATACAGCCCCATAAGTAAGTGGAACTTACTTAGAACCTAAAACCATACTTTGAAGATCTAATCAAATATTCAAGTTCAAACTTGATAAAAGTGCATTCCAAAACAGCCAATTTTCTCAAAATTTTCTCATTACTTACCATAACACACTTATAAACTCTCTAATAGTAATAACATTAATCTCATTATTGCTTCTTGAGAACCATAACTAACAGAAATTACGAAAAAAAAAAAAACAACCAATAAAAAGTTGATGAGAAGATAAACATATTTAGCTGCAGCTAACTAATACTCCTTAATTTAGCATTTAGAACTGAGAATTTCCTTGCTAAACAAAAAGTAGATAATCAAATATCATAATTATAACACACTTTCCACTCTAAATGCAATAAAAAGAAGCTCTAGAAAACTTCAAATTAGCAAAATATTTCTCATTTTGAACTAAAAACTCTCTTAAACCCCTAACGCAACAAGGCATTCACCGGCAAAATCACTTATAACCCTAAAATAATAACAATGATAGAAATGAAGAACAATGAACATAAATCATCGAAAAAACGAGCATGTGACTCGACTTTCAAGCTTTATTTAATTTTGCCTAAGTGCGATTCATACAAGTTGCTGCCTGAAAGATTACGGACTTGAAAATTGAAGATAATTCGAAAACGAGTTGACTCACCAGAGAAGACGAAGAGTCGCGGCGGAAGCGGAAATCCGACTCAGATTTCTAGAGGGGGAGGGAAAGTTTTCATATTTTTGTTTTCTATTGGGACATGGAAAGAAAAACTAGAAAAAGCTTGAACTTGCTTTTAAATATTTTTAATTTTTTTAGGGGTTTTTAATAAGGTGGGTAGTGATTTGGTGATTGTGTAATTTGGGTAGGAAAGTAAACTTGGAAAAAAAGTTTAACATTTAAAAATTATTGGTATATTATCTCAAAAAAAATTATTAGTATATTTTTAATTAAGAGAATAAGTTAGGTAGATAGATAAATATAAAATTAACAAAGGTTTGTTAAGTTAAGTGGAAAGAGTTCTAAATAAGCTTTTATATTGGAGTATTATAAATGAAAAAAATAGATTTATGAAGATTTTTTCATTTGAGATTTATCTGAATAATTCGATTCTAATTTAGTGGGATAATTTTTTTAATTAAAAGTTCGATTTCAAATTGATTATGATAAAAAATTATATAATATGAGATAATTTATTAAAAAAAGAGATAAATATGAAATTAAAAAGTATATATTATTTCAAAAAAATAAAAATATATATTAATTTGTGACAAATAATTAAAGTTTTAACCTTTTTTTAAGAACAAATTGGGATTTTAGTTTTAAGCATTAGTTTAGAATATAGATAGATAGATAGATAGATAGATAGATTTTTTAAATTTCAAATTTTTCTTAAAATATAAAGAAAGAAAATAATGAAAATTTTATTTTTTTTTATGGATTAAATTCTTAACTACTCTATAATTCTAAATTAACAAAAAAAAATATCTATGTACCAAAATTTACAAAATACAAGAATTTTCATTATTTTTAAAATGTATTAGGATATTGGGCCATAGCCCAAAGCCCGCATTTTAAAACCCACACCAAAAACGGCTAATTGCGAACCCGGTTCAATCCAAAACGAGCAAATCACAGAAGCACATTGGTTTATCCGGTTCTTGTATCTCCCTCTTGAATCCCTCCATAAACCCCTCTCTCTCTCTCTATCTGTGAAGCTCTCTTCTTCTACCTCGTTATTGCGGGCTTCACTTCTTTTCTCTTTTCCAATGCTAACCTCAAACGTTTATCAACATTTCAAAATGACTCCCCAAATTCCCAGCATCTGATTGATACCAATCTTCTCTGTCCCAATGGATTCCATCTTCACTTCACCATGCCTCTCTCAACTCTCCCCATTCAGTTTCAAAACAAGGCATCTTATCAGAACCCATAAATTCACCAAAAAACCCCTCAAAATACTCCCCATTAAACTCAAGTTTAATGCTTTTAGCTTCCCTGGAACTCCCAAAAGCTTCAAACCTGTAAAACATCAAAGTTTGGTACTAGCCAGAAAGGAAAACCAGGAAAAAGAGGCCAAAATCTCGTCTGGGTATTTTTCATTTCAATGCTTGGTTAAGAATTTATGTTTCACTTTGGTTTGTTTTGCAATTGGGTTATCAAATTTGAGTCCAAATGGAGAGTTTAAAGGTGTGGCAATGGCTGCAGTAGTAGAGAAAGTGAGAGTGAGGGGAAAAGAAAAAGAAAAGGAAGCAACTTTGAGGAAAAATGATCACGAGTTTTCAGATTTTACGAGGAGGTTGTTAGAGGTCGTTTCAGTGTTGTTGAGGAGGGTAGAGGAGGTTAGGAATCGAAATGGCGATGTTAAGGAAGTTAAAGAAGTGTTAAAAGCTGTGAAAGTGAAGAAGGAGGAGTTGAAAGAGGAGATAATGGGGGGGTTGTATAAGGAATTAAGGGCGTTGAAGAGGGAGAAAGCGGGGTTAGAGAAAAGGGCTGACGAGATTGTTGATGAGGCGCTGAAACTGGAGAGAGAGAAGGGGAAGGTGGTGGCCGGGAAAGGATCAAAGGGGAAGGGGAAGGGGAAAAATATAGTGGAGAAGTTGGGGGAGGGGATGGAGAAAATGGAGGACGAGTATAGTGGGATATGGGAGAGGATTGGAGAGATTGAAGATGAGATTTTGAAGAGAGAGACGGTGGCATTGAGTATTGGTGTGAGGGAGCTTTGTTTTATTGAGAGGGAGTGTGAAGAGTTGGAGCAAAGGCTTGACCGTGAAATGAGGCAGAGGGCGCTTGTCCAGAGGTAAAATTTGCTATGAACTTAGTTTTGTATGTGTTTGTGTTTTGATTTATTGGAGTTTTGTCCAAATTGAATTTGCTGGAGTAAGATTGTAGAATTTGTTGTGTCCTGTAATCCATATTTATGGCATGTCATCAAGGTTATGTGCTCTTATTATTTATCATCTTGTTTGTTTTCTGCTCCCCACCTTCATTCTTCATTCTTAGAAAATTCTCTCCTTACATATATGCCATTATTTGGTCTTTAACTGCGTCTTTTGTTGCACCGGCCGTTTGCCCTTCCCATTAAAGGAGCTTCTTTCATTCAGTTTTCCTAAAACGTGTAATTTCACTTCTAATCTATGAGATGTGACATGGATAGTAGAAAACAGTTTTGACTTTGATGATGTGGATAATCACAGATTTAAACTATCGAGTTTCAAAATTTTTGGTATATGTAGTCATGGTAGTGACTTTCATACATGGACTGGTTAGAAGGTTTAGTCTTTCTGACTGGTTGATAATCTTGCATTAGTAAATGAAATCCTCCTAGAGATTTCTCTCTTTTTTTTTTTGGTCATTGGCTTTGAAAATGTTTTTCTACCTCATCTCGTTACTTAAGCATTGGGATTTTTGGCTGCAGTCTGCCAAAAAGCTCTATCACAAATCTTTCAAAGTCTGAAATTCGAGAAGAACTGGAAACAGCCCAAAGAAAACACTTTGAACAGATGATTTTGCCTAGTGTTGTGGAAGTTGAAGATATTGGACCCTTGTTTAATCAAGACTCGATGGATTTTGCTTTACGTATAAAACAATGTCTTAAAGATTCTAGGGAGATGCAGAGGAACCTGGAATCTCGGATAAGAAGAAGGATGAAGAAACATGGTGCTGAAAAACGTTTTGTTGTAAAAACTCCAGAGGATGAAGTTGTGAAAGGATTTCCAGAAGTTGAAATGAAGTGGATGTTTGGAGATAGAGAGGTTGTTGTTCCTAAGGCTATTAGTCTCCATTTGTATCATGGGTGGAAGAAGTGGCGTGAAGAAGCTAAAGCAGACATAAAAAGGAACTTGTTGGAAGATGCTGATTTTGGCAAACAATATGTAGCTGAAAGACAGGTATCATTTTCATTGACAGAAAGCTCCTTTTATGGACATAATTTTGAATTTTACGCTCCTTTTAGAAAATAATATTGGGAAAGTGCTTATGAAGGTCATTGATGTGTAAGGGTTGTAAAGAATCCCCAGATATTATAAGTGACTTATGAGCTATCCATGGAAAAACGAAAACCAACCTATTATGGGACTATTTTGTTTTTGATCCAAGAAAGCTATAAGTTGGATTTGAGTGATTAACCTCAAGTAATTTGCATGGCTCAATTCATAAGCCTCTATCTTATGGTTTAAGTTGTTACCGATATACAAATTTTTATTGCAGGAACGTATTCTCTTGGATCGAGATAGAGTGGTTGCAAAAACTTGGTACAATGAAGAGAGAAGCAGGTGGGAAATGGATCCAATGGCTGTTCCTTATGCGGTGTCTAAGAAGTTAGTAGAGCATGCTCGAATCAGGCATGATTGGGCTATGATGTATATTGCACTGAAAGGGGATGACAAGGAATATTTTGTTGACATTAAGGTTACGTGAGTGCATAGACTTTCTGACAATCATTTAGCTGTTCTTAGTATGCTCCTTATTAAAGCGCCTTTTTTTACTCCAGGAATATGACATGCTATATGAGAATTTTGGAGGGTTTGATGGCCTATACATGAAAATGCTTGCTTGTGGTATCCCAACTGCTGTACAGTTGATGTATATCCCTCTCTCTGAGTTGGACTTCCGTCAGCAATTTCTCTTGACAATAAGGCTAGCTCATCAATGTTTAACGGGGTTATGGAAGATGAAATTTGTATCACAGGGAAAAGATTGGGTTTGTCAGAAAGTTAGGAACATAAATGATGACATAATGATGGTGATTGTGTTTCCACTTTTTGAATCTATCATTCCTTACCCGGTATGACTTCTGTTAGTGCATTCATGATGTTTGGGATACTAGTAACTTTTGTTTTGCTTATTTTTTTCAAACAAGTTCCATCATTGCTACGGTTACAGGTAAGGATGCAGTTGGGGATGGCATGGCCAGAGGAAATAGGTCAAACTGTCGCCTCCACATGGTACCTAAAATGGCAATCAGAAGCAGAAATGAATTTCAAGTCCAGAAAGAAAGATGATTTAAAATGGTTTCTTTGGTTTATCATCAGAAGTGCTATATATGGATATATTTTGTTTCATGTGTTCCGCTTCCTTAGAAGAAAAGTTCCAAAACTTCTTGGTTTTGGACCCATACGTAAAGATCCAAATATGAGAAAATTACAGAGAGTGGTATTATTTTCTTCCCTCTTTTACTTATTCATTTATTGTTTTGAATTATAGTTTTCTAGACTATTCCTATTTCTGATTATTATATCTACAGTCGTTTTAAGTATACTGGTTTTTGTAGAGGTTTTCTTGTGGCTTTTTTAGGAGTACATCCTCTCTACAGTGCACTTTCTGAGGTGCAGCTGACTGAATACAAAATAATTTATATTCTACCTTGCAGAAAGGCTATTTTAATTATAGGTTGAGGAGGATCAAACGCAAGAAAAAGGCTGGCATTGATCCCATAAGAACCGCTTTTGACGGAATGAAGGTTCATACCTGACACTGAAAACATTTTCTCTATTCAACTCTATGAGATAATTTTAAAGCTTTGACTTTGGCATGCAGAGGGTGAAAAATCCTCCAATTCCCTTGAAGGATTTTGCTAGCATCGAATCTATGAGAGAGGAAATCAATGAAGTAGTTGCATTTTTACAGAATCCTGGTGCATTTCAAGAAATGGGTGCCCGTGCACCTAGGGTATGTAGACCACTATGTGGCTATAGTTAATCATATAATCCCATGTCTTCTGGCCAGTACGTTCATCAAAGAGAATAGAATCCATGTCCCATGTCTTTGGCCAAGATCAGAGGTAATTTGTTGTTATATTGCAGGGAGTTCTTATCGTTGGGGAAAGAGGAACAGGAAAGACATCTCTAGCACTAGCCATAGCTGCTGAGGCTAGGGTGCCGGTTGTCAATGTTGAAGCCCAACAATTGGAGGCTGGTTTGTGGGTTGGCCAAAGTGCATCAAATGTTAGGGAACTTTTTCAGACAGCCAGGGATTTGGTAGCTTTATATAAGCCTCTCTCTTTTTGCTTTTGGCCATTATAAGCCTTACTGTTCATTATCAGATTTTTGTTCTTTTAATTGCTTAAATTATCTTTTTATTGGAAACTATTACAGCTTAGGCTCTAGGTCTAACTGTCTAGGTTGAAATGTGGGTGAAAGAAACAAAAGTCATATAGCTATGCCATTCTACATTTTTCTATTCATGCTCTATTAGTTCTTTTGTTCCCTTTTCCCTTGTGCCCGCATCAGTTTCTTCTCTAAACTCGGATCAGTCATGCCTTGTTGGATGTGAGCAAACCATTTCATTAATTTATTTGAAATTGGTGTGCCTTTGTTATTGGAAATTTGTTTTCTATTACTTTTTCAGTTCGAGTTTCATACCCTTTTTCTTACTGTCTTATATATGTAAAGAAACCTTCTTCTGCATCCCTAACCTACAACCGCTGTAGTAAGAGAGTCCTCTTAGCTGGTTCTTGACAAAACATTTTCTTTGTTTTTCTTTTAACTACTGTTTTAGTGGTGATATCTAAAATTTGTTATCCTTCATAGGCCTATAAAGTTTTAAATTGTATATTATCCAATATTTTCTGACTTGTTTAATGCCTTTTCTAGGCACCTGTAATTATATTTGTGGAGGATTTCGACCTCTTTGCTGGTGTCCGTGGAAAATTTATACACACAAAAAAGCAGGACCATGAGGCCTTCATCAACCAACTTCTTGTGGAACTTGATGGGTAATTCTATATATGTTGATTAAGATTTCTTGAGATATATGACTTGCTAATGATAACTGACTGAGCATCTTAGTAGCCTACCAGTGCTTTATCAATTTGATTGTTTCTGGTTTAAGTTATACCCTGATGTGTATTTGTTAGAAAGCAGTGGTCATGGAATGTAGAATTTGGAATTTGGAGCTTTTCATTAAGAATTGGAGACTGAGATACACTTTCTTCTTATGGAAGGCCTAATTGCCCAAATATTATCAAGTTCTTAACTTCTCTGGGTAGCTTGCAGATAATTGGCACATGCTTTTATGGTCAACTGTCCTTGCTTTTTGGAACTGATAATATCTGTTATTTGTTTTAAAGTTTGTCTCATTGTTTAACTTGACTATCATGTTTGACCAGTACTAGCTCAAGTCAAAAGGTTGGCATCTTTCCATTTACCTAATCAAACTTTGAGCTTTTTGCAGGTTTGAGAAACAAGATGGGGTTGTTTTGATGGCTACTACTAGAAATATCAAGCAAATTGATGAGGCCTTACAACGGCCTGGTCGTATGGACAGAGTATTTCATCTTCAAAAGCCAACTCAAACAGAAAGGGAGAAGATACTACTGATTGCTGCAAAAGAAACGATGGATGAGGAGCTTATTGATCTTTTAGACTGGAAAAAGGTGATTATTAACCTTCTTTCTCTTAAGTTCTATTTGCAAGTTTTAGCTATTCTTATTATAATTGATATACCTTATAACTGCTATTCTTATTTACAGATCATTTTTTAGATGAATATTTTAACTTTCATTGCTTTCTAATCTACTATGTTTCTCTCGTGTCTGCACTTGTTTGCTTTCTGAGTGGTGGATCTTGTTAATGGGTTTTTTTATTTTATATTCAAGTTTTGACTCTCTACTTTTGACTCGATCCTTCTATTTCTTTAGGTTGCTGAGAAGACTGCCCTTTTGCGGCCTATAGAACTTAAACTTGTTCCTGTGGCCTTGGAAGGTAGTGCATTTAGGAGCAAGTTTCTTGACACGGATGAACTTATGAGTTACTGTAGTTGGCTTGCGGTAAGAAATGACTCATATAATGATTTTATGGTGTTTGGGTTTCATTTAGAACTTCAGCATCTATAATGTTTCTCGTACAAGGACCATTATCCTTTATGTTGGATAAAAATGGATATTAGTGCTTTGCGAGATTCAAAATAATCTCACAGATAGACCTGCTTTACACTTCCTAAAATGATTGATTTTTCTTTTTCTTTTTTTGGCTGGTAAACCATTCTCCCCTTCAATATTTTTAACTAATTTATATAAATGGTAGTAGATCCATTTTTTAAAAAGATAATATTAACCTAATGATTTAGGTGTAATTATTACTGCTTTTGCAGACTTTCAGTGGCATGATCCCAAAATGGGTGCGGAAAACCAGGTTTGTCAAGCAAATTAGCAAAATGCTGGTGAATCATCTTGGACTAACATTGACAAAAGAGGATCTGCAGAATGTTGTTGATCTAATGGAGCCGTATGGTCAGATAAGCAATGGAATAGAACTCTTAAATCCTCCTCTTGATGTCAGTAAATATCCTGCATGTCAATTTAAACATTCAACTTCATTGCTATATCTAATGTCTTGTTAATATTTTGCTGTTAGTTTCTCTTGAGTTATTTTGGTGCTAGTCTGAGCATCTCAAAGTTTCTGAATCCTAATAAAGTGATTGCTGTATGAAGTGTGATGATAAATTGCAGCGCAACGTTTTAATAGCTGCTAATTTTCTCAGTGTTGATGAATGTATATGACTGTTGTACTCATAAATTTTAGTGTAGCTTGTACAAATGGTTTAGTTTGATTTTCAAGGTGATAAATCTTCTATCAATCTTTTTGTATTGATATACTTGCAATGTAGAAATTATTGGCTTGCTTCTGTTCTTATGAAAGTTTGATTAATGTTAGTGCAATTATTTGCAGTGGACAAGGGAGACTAAGTTCCCACATGCTGTTTGGGCTGCTGGTCGTGGTCTCATTGCACTACTTCTTCCAAATTTTGATGTTGTTGATAATCTATGGCTTGAGCCTTGTTCATGGGAGGTCAGCATTTTTCTTATTGTTGGATTACATTCCTGAAGTATTTTTAGTGTCGTTTATTTATCGGAGTCTAGGACTATGGTGCTACTTTTGCGCTTCAATACTTAATACAAAAACCTGAAACCTGCGGTGGGCTATTACTTCTTTATTTTGATATTAGGGTACTTTGGTATTAACTGTCAATTGATGATGCTGGTACTTAATCATGTTGGCTTCTGCTTTTTTTATTCTGTTAATTCTTGGTATTTAGCCGTAAGAAGAATTTTTCTTCCCCATTGTTTTTGTAAAACCTGTAGCAGTATCATGTTCTATCAATTCTACATCCTAATGTTAGTGTTGAACTTGCTAAATATGTATTATTGGTTTCAAACCATATTACTTGTCCGCAGTTTATTCTAACCTTCCATCTGTATTAGCCTATTAGGGGCTTTCACACTTACGCGGATGACAGATTATGGCCGTAGGGAGAACCCAAGTGCATAATATGCTTATAAGATGCATGAGATATAGCCAAATTCGAATTATACATGAGAAACAAAACATGATTGTTCTTAGAAAGTGAAAGGGTGTTGCCCATCAAATGATGGAAATGCTATAGTTAAGACAATATTTACAACGCCTATTCATTCTATAGGTCTAAAGACGATTGCATGCAATAAAATGGATCAGGGATAATTGCATGAAGTATGGGGCATGGCTAGTTACTTTATTTAATTCGCAATAATTTGTCAGCTCGTCTTTCCTTCAAATTGTTTTGCATTTATTGTAGTTGCTGTGCTTTTAGTATGCAAAATATAGGAATTCATAAATCTTCCATATTTTAGCGGCAGCAAAATGCATTAGTCAACCTGGTTTCGAGAAGGTCAATATAGCAGAACTAATTCACTGTTGCTCATTCTTCAGGGAATTGGATGTACAAAGATTACCAAAGCAAAAAATGAAGGGTCTATGTATGGCAATGCAGAATCAAGGTCTTACCTTGAAAAGAAGCTTGTATTCTGCTTTGGATCACATATTGCAGCCCAACTGCTACTTCCTTTTGGGGAAGAAAATTTACTTTCTACATCCGAACTAAAGCAGGCTCAAGAGGTTGACATAGTTCTGTTGTTAGTGTTGCATATATCATAGTGTATTAACTTTGTTAAGGTTTAGGAGAATTGAAATAATTTTCTTTTAACTATTTCTTGCTGGATTACTTATGTGAAAACTTGCAACAGATGGCTACAAGGATGGTGATTCAGTATGGATGGGGACCTGATGACAGTCCGGCGATTTACTATAGTAATAATGCGGTATTCTCCTTATAGATCAAACAATCTCACCTAGATCATATTGAAATTCTGGACTAATATCTTACATGTTCATACCTGCTAAAATCCCTCGGAGTTCACTTCAACAGTGGCCTACTTTCGCATTGAATTTGTTCATGTTGTTTATTTTTACTCCATGTTAACCCATTTAAAACTTTAATGTATCCTTGTTATTAGCATCAATGAAGCATGCACCAACGACTTTCTGATAGCATTGAATTTGTTCATATTGTTTATTCTTACTCCATGTCAACCCATTTAAAACTTGATAGTATCCACCTTATTAGCATCAATGAAGCATGCACCAACGACAATGCCCGGGTGCAGTGTTCTAGTTGCTTTCGTAATATATAAATCCTTTATGGCCAGAATAGACTGTTCACATTTTTTATTTTTCTTCATTGATATAGGTTACAGCTTTGAGTATGGGGAACAATTATGAGTTTGAGATGGCAAATAAAGTCGAAAAGGTATGTGGCAAGGTTGATACAGTGTATTTCTGCTTCTTGATAAAACCTTAGGAGATCAAATTACCATAGTTACTGTGTCTTTAGCAATGACATTCTTTATTGAATCTCTATAACGGATGCTTGATATTATTGTAGATTTATGATTTAGCATACGAAAAGGCAAAGGAAATGCTGAAGAAAAACTGTCGAGTCCTTGAAAAGATCGTGGAAGAGTTACTTGAGTTTGAAATATTGACTGGAAAGGTAGAGCTTGTCAGTTGTCAGTTAACTATCCTAGAATTATTTTGAACTTGGTCGTTCTCTTTTCTGGTCTCCACTTACAAGTACACATTTAAAAACTTAAAAATTTATATTGAAATGTTATGATGATTAGTTCAAGTGCTCGGTTGAAGTTGCCATCAGATCAAAGATGTTTCAATGTCCCTAGTTTGAGAATTTAAAATTACCAGCTAGTTTGCATATGAATTCCTGGAGGTAATTGATGGTTTTCTGTGATCCATAACTGCTATTTTAACTTGCAAAGGTGTTGAGATGACAATGTGGTGGAACTACATTGAATACCATGGTGCCAATTTTTTCTGCTTGGCGGTTTTCTGTGATTCTCTAGTGGTAGTCTATATTATCTTAGAGAGCTAGGCTTATGATTGTGGTTGACTCTTATTGTCTCATTATATTTTCTGGAATTAAAATTGCCCATTAGTTTCATGATCAACTCTCCACTGTTTTTGCAGGATTTGGAGAGAATCTTTAATGAAAATGGGGGGCTTCGGGAGATGGAGCCTTTTTTCTTATCGCAAGTTGATCATAAGGAGGTATGTTTTAAGGCTCCATTTGTGGATGTCTTTTTACAGCAAATGAATGAAAGTGGAAAAGGAAAAACTAAAAATTAATAGAAAAACAAAGACAAATAGCAAAGAGCCAAAGTGTTTGGAACCTAAACATTTATTTATGGAGTATGTGTTATAAGGTCTTAATCTAGTGGAATTTGTGAGGAAACTTTCTGCTGCTTTCTGACTGGAATGCTACTGACGCCAAATATAAACAGATTTTTATTTACCTTTTAAGTTGGTGAAGGACTAACACTTTCTCTGTTATATTTTGCAGCCATTGTCTAGCAGCTTTCTTGATGAAGGGAGCGCATCCATAACTACCCTTTTAGACATTCCCGCATAGGATAGGATCAAAAGAATAGACAGGTCCAGCATTCATACCGTGAAGGTGAATGGCACAGATTTTCATCCTTTTGAGCATCGGATATGGAAGTAGTTGTACAGGGCGTAAATCCTGCTTTGGGTTGAGGAGAGGCGCCATATTTTTCCTTCTCAACTGTTTTTCTATTTCACTGTTACTTAAGGTAGGTAATCATTCAGCTATTTGTTTCCCTAACTTTCTTGTGAATAAAATGGAACATATCTAAGGAATTCTTTTTGCTTGGTATGCATACGAATTATACAGTTTTCCATCCTCAAGAGCCATCTTGTGGATATGATAGAGTTTAATCTCCAATTTCTTTTGTAAAGAAACAAAATACAAACAAATGAATCCGTTGACAGAATCCAGATCTCCTCAAGATATGTTGTTCCATTTGTCATGGCCAAAGTACTGATGATGATTGCAGAATGCAGACGCATGTCTATTGTGTCTGGCATAAGCACTAGTTTGTGTTATCTTATCCTCCTGTTCCTTTCTTTTCTATATTTCCAGGATTTTTCTTTTCTTGCTGTTGATTTCTTAACAAATGGCAGCATAATCTAGATGATAAATATCAAAGGCGAACCTGCAGGTAAAATGCTTGTATAGACAGGACCTCCATGACTAGACTCTACATTTATTTACAAGTGCTTGTAAATTATATCCCCGGTCGTGGGAGGCAGAGGGATCGAAATAGTTATCTTGTAGTATTAAGTTTATATTTGTACTTTGCAAAAGATTAAGAAATTTTTATTCATTAAGATATTTGATTTTATATGAACATTTTATCTTCTTGCTATCTGTTGTCTGCATGGTTGCCACCGGCCTCCTGCAGAGCCGGCCATTATGAAATTTACATGAACAAGAAATTACAGAAAACATTGTCTGAAAAAAAAAAAAAAGTTCCCTATAGAAGACCAATAACTGGTGAGGTGTTAAAGATTGGCCTCTCTCTGCTGGAGTTGTGTCCCCCATTGTGACAAATACTTTTTCTTCGTGGCTTTGCTTCTCCAAGCATTGTAATGATGTCTCTCATGGAAGGTCTGTCCTTGGGGAGCTTTGCAGTACAAAGAAGAGCAATCCTGAGAACAATTTGCATCTCTTCTTGGACATGCATGCACTGACCAGCTATGGTTGGATCAAGAACTTCTTCTAATCCTCTGTTTTTCTTAACCTTCATTCGAGTCCACTCAACTATATCGGTCGATTCGCCAAATGAAGGATCTAATGGCATTTTCCCAGTTAAAAGCTCTAGAAGAACCACACCAAAGCTATAGATGTCAGTCTTCTCGTCGACCTTTAGAGTGTACCCGTATTCTGTCATAAGAGAAATTTAACGAAAACATAAATAAAGAGTTGCTATAGCATGAAAGAGAAAACAATAGATTTGAAACATACCGGGTGCAATATATCCATATGACCCAGCAACCATTGAAACAGTTTCGTTCTTATGAATCATCATTCTTGCCAACCCGAAATCTGCAATTCTTGCTTCAAGATTTGCGTCAAGCAGAATGTTGTTGGACTTGATATCCCTGTGGATGACCGGAGGATGGCAGTCATGGTGGAGATACTTCAGCCCTTGCGCAACGCCAACTGCTATGTTATACCTTGAAACCCAATCCACCAGCAGATTCCCTGCTTGTTTACCATGCAGAGCTGTCCCAAGATTTCCATTCGGCATGTACTCATATGCCATCAATACATCAGCTTCATTGTGAACATACCCCAATAACCTTACAATGTTTCTATGCCGAAGTCGTCCAAGGAGACTCACTTCTCCAAAGAGATCATCGGTACTGCTTTCAATGTCTGTCTCTGATCTCCACAGCTTCTTAACCGCCACAACTGCTCGGGGGCGATGGACTTCAGCCTTGTAAACTATACCGGTTCCTCCCATACCAATGATGTTTGATTCCTTTATGCAGGCCAGAATGTCATTACTTGTAAAGCTGACCCTTTGAAATGCAACCAGTCTCCATGGCCATTCTTTATTGTTCTGCTTAAACATCTCACTGCAGAAGCTGTTATATAAGTACCATCTTTGATATAAACATCTTCCACCAAAAAAGACTATGCCGAGAGATAATATTACCACAGTTCCAATGATAAATCCAGTAGCAACATGTTTGATGTGCATGCTCCTTGGCTTCCCTGCTGTTTTCATCAAGCTCTGAGAGCATGGTGGGAGTATGCCACCACAAAGACCAGGGTTGCCGGTAAGTTCATTAGGATTTATTGTCATCAACAAACCATTAGATGGAACTGGACCTTCAAGCTTATTGTGTGACAAGTTGAGCATTTCCAGAGCCGGTGAAGTGCCAAGATTCTCTGGTATCTGGCCGATTAGAGAGTTATTGGACAAGTCAAGCATGGCTAATGTAGGCATCGTAGCAAGTGCCTTTGGAATTTTTGCAGTGAACTGGTTGTTTCTAAGGTTTAGATTGACCAGCTTTTCGCAAGAAGCTAAACTCTCTGGGATTTCTCCAGAGAAATGGTTGCTTGCGAGATCAAGCACAGAAAGTGAAGGGCAGTCTTGAAACTGATCAGGAATTTTTCCCCCCAAGCTGTTGTGGGAGACAATGAACGTTTGGAGATTAGGAAGGGAAATGATACCGGAAGGTAGGGTTGATTCAAGGCGATTCCAAGAAACATCAATGAAAGAAAGGGATGTTGACAAAGCTAAATCTTCTGGAATTTGGCCTGTAAGATTGTTTTTTGCCAATTCCAGACGTTGAAGTATTGGAAGACTTCCGAAACCAATAGGAATGGTCCCAGAAATTAGATTGTTTTGCACTCGAACACGAACCAGTGACTTACATGTTGAAAGACCTTCTGGGATTGGACCAGAGAAGGAGTTGTTGAAGAGGATAAGTTTAGTGAGGTTTCCAGAATCACATAAACCTGGTGGTATCTCACCTGATAATGAATTTGATGATACATCTAACCACTGCAAGGGTGAGTTTCGACCAAGATCCACTGGCAAAGAACCAGTCAAAGAGTTTTTCCATAGCTCAAGTACCTCTAGTTTGGTCAATTCTCCAAGCTTAATGGGAACTGAACCATTCAACTGATTGCGCATCAAATTTAGCAGCAGCAAATTCTTCAGATCTGCTAACTCTGCTGGTATCTCTCCTGAAATCTGGTTGTCAGAAAGATCCAAGAACACTAGTGAAGTAATGTTGCCAAGCTCTGGTGGAATCCTTCCTGTAAAATTATTTTCATACAAATAAACTGTAGTTAGTTGTTTAAGCCTACCCAATGCAGGTGGAATCTGACCACTGAGAGTACCAACAGCCAAATCAAGGCACTGAAGATTGGTGAGATTGCCAAATTCTTCTGGTATTTCTCCTTGAAACTCATTGTAACCGAGAATGATGGTTTCTAAAAAAAAAAGTTGTCCTAGCTCTCTTGGAAGCTTTCCAGTCAAATTGTTGCCTGAGAGTCCAAGAAACTTCAGCTTCTGCAAATTCTTGAATGAGGTAGGAATGGAACCCTCGAAGAAACTCCCTCTGAAATCTAAGCTTTCAAGTGAAGTTGCATTGCCAATATCCTCAGGCAGAAAGCCTGAGAAATTGTTGCTGGATGCATTGACATAAGTCAACCCCGAGGCCATCCCAAGACCAGTTGGGAACCTTCCAACGAAGTTGTTTTGACTTACATCAATAGCCTTCAATGAAGTGAGATTGGCAACTGATTTTGGCAAAGATGTATCGAACCCATTGTTGCAGAGGTTGAGGATAGTAAGGCTGCGCAAACTTTGAATATGGTCTGATACAATGCCGCTGAGATTCATATTGGATAGATCAAGTTTCTCCACAAAGCCTCCAGAGTTGCACCGAACTCCAGTCCAGTTACAATGAACTGATCTGGATTCAGCCACATTGCCTGACATTTTCCAATCTTTGAGCATATTCATAGGATCAACCAAACTAGCTTTCATCAAGAACAAGGTTGATGCTTCATCAATTGGCATTGGCATCGTTTTGGCTCCATCAGCAAAAACAAGGGAGAAACCAATGTAACAGTAGAAGAACAGTAAGTGGGAACTCATCGTTTTGCTTTCTCTTCTGAGTTTGTTCCTTCTAAAAGTTTAAAAGCATTTTTGGCTATGGTGGAGCAAAGGGAGCTAGAGGATGACAAAAGAAAGTTAATATATAAGAGATAAGAGCATAATAAATCGTAATTATTAGCTACTAATAATTAATTAGTCAGGATTTGATTACTTTAATATCAGTTCGTGGGTTCTTGGGATTGACACACCAGCTAATTATCTGCACTTAATGACTGTAAAGACTTTGGACTTATTACAAATCTCCAAGACACTACAACATGGAGGGAATGTGTTTCAGTGATTGTTGATTGTGTTTTCTTCTCAATTATTTATCATAGTCAACCCAAATGGCCAATAAACATGTAAAATATTTCTAACTTCTTCTTCATATCCTTCTGTCTGATATTCCAAGGTGGAACTCTGAAACTCTTACAATCTGTAAATCTTGTGTTTAAATGGAAGGAAAAATACTTGTCACCCCTCACCACTCCCTTTAATGTCACAATAATAATATCATAATGTTAATACTTGACAAAAGGATTCACACAAATATTGCTACAGCCCGGTAAGGGTGAGGACACAATCTAAGTCTCCGGAAGTGCACTTGTTGGGAGGGATTCACGCTCCCGGCTTAAGTTACCTTTCCTTTTTTTTTTTTTTTCCTATCAAATGCTATGACATCTTCATCTTATGGCAGTGAGATCAAAAGCAAAGATCTGACTGAATAATCTTATTACATATGGTCGTTGATTTCTATATTATAAAGTGTTTCCATACTCAAGCTAGATGATTAATTTACCTGGTGGAATTTATCTCTTTCAGCTGCTTATTAATTGATTAACTTCACCTATGCCATAAAAAAAATGCCAGTACTTTTATGGAGAAGCCTTCCAGATAAAGCATCATTTCCAACAATCATTATCATCATTTTACAATAATTATTATGGCAGTTTTAATAATTAATCCATCAAAGTACAAATAATAATTCTTTTCCCTTACAGGCTAGGGAATATTTTGTAACTGAGGTGTCCCATTTGCTGATAGATTCCTTAAAAGCTATACATCAAGCTGAACTAGTTTCTTTTGAGATAAAAAATGTTGCCAAGAACTTAAGAATATGAAAGCATATATTGGCCTCTTTTGGGGTTTAATGTGAAATGTTATGAGAAGTTGTCTGATTAACATTGTTGTCATCTTCTTGTGGATGAACAGACATCTGGAGAAGTACAAAATCAAATTTTGTTTTAAAAATTCAGTTTTTTTTTTCTATTTTTTGTCTGGAGACATTACTAATTTAGCATAAATGAAGCATCTCTTCATGTTTATAGAGTTGGGAAATTATTTAAAAAAAAATAGACAACTTGGAACTTTCTAAGAGAGTGAGAGAAGGAGGTGGTAGGGCCCCAATGGTGAAATGTTCTTCCATAGATGACCAAACAACCATTGTCTTTGCCCACCAAACACCATTCCTTGCATTTCTTGATGTGCACATGCACCCATCTGGCTTCTAGCAATTATTATAAATTTTTTTTTTTTTGAAAGATAAGAATCCAATTTGGAAGGAAAAGAATAATTAATTAAAATAAGTTGAGCTAATATAAGAGAGGGTAATAATGCAAGTCATAAGTGAAGGTGTAGAAGGCTGGAGGCCATGTGCAGAGGGGGGCAGTTTCCATGGGACAATTATTATGAACTCAAATTAAGTTCCCCCATTATTTTGTAGGGACATTCTCAGATTGGCATGCAGGGAAAGTGCTTGCAAGTTCTGCGTAACCCTTTTTCTTTTGACGAATATTTGTTTTACATTTTGATAAAACCAATTTGGGTATCAAAGATTAGATGGCCCACATGGCTTTATGCTAAAGACACCACTTTCCTCAATCATTTCTTCATAAGGGGAAGATATTGTAAAGGAAGGCTATATGAAAAAGAGTTGTTTTTTATTTTTTTTTAAATCCAATACATTTATTAAGAAAAATAATCCTCTACGGCTCTACCCAAAAAAAGAGAGAAAAAAAAGCAACAAGATCATTTCTAGAATTCTTTTGTTAGTTGTATAAGTAGGCTTGGGCTGGCTGAGTTTTGGACTAAGCTAAGCCTTGTTAATATGGACCTAAGACAATAAGATCACAAACTAGGCCTGAAAATACTGGGCCATTTGAGATTGCTAAATAAAAACTCTCACCAAAAAAAATGAGATTTTGTTTTTTTAGTCAAATTAGAATCACCAAATAGGCTTTTTATTCTTTAATAATAATAATTCATTTACTAGGAGAAACCTTAAAAATAAGAATATTATAATTTTGCAGTGAAATCGACACTTAAAAAAAAAAAAGAAAAAAATCACATTGTTTATTTGTTTTTACTTGAAACAAAATTACCGTGCAACAAACCTAGAGTTTCTATTTTAATGAAATCTTTATCATGAAATTTTCATTTTATGCTTTCACCTTATGTTTGGGTTCATTTTATGCTTTCACCTTATATTTGGGTTTAAAACATGAAGTTGACATCGACGGTTTTTGGATTACAATATATAAATATATATATATATATATATATCTGAATATACAAAAATTAGAAACTTGTATAGAAAATTATGGTTTATAGAAAGATAAAAATATCAGGATTATTTTATTTTTTGAATTATTGGAGGATATTGAATTCAAGCTACCGACCTTTTATATTTGAAGATAATGGGGTAATTTCTATACTTACTATAAGTTAAATCCCTTGCTCCGCTTTTGGAATCACTGTACGTATATTTTTAAATAAACCATAATAAAAAATATAAATTAACCTTTATATAAGATCTTAATCCCATATAATAAAACAAATAAGAAATTTAATTAACAAGAGAATTAAGAGCACTTACCTTGATCCATTGCTCGAAACAATTAATTAAATAGAATTACAATTGAATAATAGACTTGATCTTCTTGGATTTCCCCTCTCTTCCTTCTTCCTTATTCTTTTATGTTTTCTTCCATCTTCTTTTATGCTTTGTCTGATGGATGAGAAGTACGTACATTTCTAACTTGGCTGTCAAGTTGTGTTGTTATGTTATGAAGAGAGATATATATGGAAGAGTTTAATCCTTACTTATATAGGAAACCCTAGGGCTTTAACTCTGTAAACCCAATATCCATCATATTGGCCTTTTAATATTAAAGCCAACTCATTACATGGGTCACATTAATGTTTATTAAAATAAAATAAATTAACAATCTCCCACTTGGCCCATGTGACGACTTGAAGATTCAACAACCATAAGTGCGCACTATACATTGAAATTTATCAAGTCATTATCCTTAACTGAATTAAATTAATTGGATCATGGCGATCACAAATCATATAACGACTTGATTCCTTCCATGGATCACAAAATTAACTCAAGTTAGAATAGCCTTAATTAAGGTAACCATAATTGAGAAAAATTTTAATCCTCAACTTTAATGTCCTTAAAGACACAATTATTCATCACATAAGCAATACATGTACATAACCTAATGTGGATGATAAGTAATAAGTAGAAACATAAATATAACTTTAAATGAATTCATCCAGTGTCATAACAAACCGAGCAAATCTTCTTTATGTATATACATAACAAAATATTATGCTAACAAGGACTTGTCTATAATGCCCATCCTTTCAACATAACAAACTATTATGTAAATGGATACTACAAAACTAAGCGAGTGGATGAAGAATGAAACTGTTTCATGAAGTGTCTCAAACAGGACCAATTCCTAATACTGTCACATACAACACTCGTATACAAGGCATGTGCCTACTAGGGAGACTTTCAACTGCACAAGAACTTTTCAGAGAGATGTGTGCTTGTGGACAAGATCCAAATCTGATATCCTATGCAATTTTGGTGGATGGCTTATGCAAACATGGTAAATTTGAAGAGGCATTGAAATATTTTCTAGCGATGAAGAATAGCGAGTTGGAACCTGATATTATTCTATATACTATCCTAATTGATGGCTTATGCAAAGCCGGGCATCTTGTTGAGGTATGGAAATCCGAGACCTCGACGGGAGCCTGAGCTAGCCGGTAGTGACCTGAAGAGAGGAAAAACAGTGAAGGGGTGATCGGTAATTGGCCGGTTGATCCCACTCCGATGCTTAAGTCAGCTAGGGTTTAAGGGAGGTTCTAGGAGAATAGAGCTAGAAGAAGGAATCTCATACCTGGTTACATGGTACTGTGCGTATATATAGAGTTTACATGTGGGTTTTGCCTAAGCATGGAATCTGGAGATTGGGCCTTTCTTATTGGGCCGTCTCCTTAGTGGGATAGTGACTGGCTCTGCCGAGTCCTGGTCTGGGCCGAATGGTCATGAGGCCTAGGCTGGACGGTTGCGAGGCCCAGCCGAGTGGTAGTGAGGCTTGGGCCGGATGCTTTGGAATGGCACTGTTGGGCTTTTACTTAATACATCTCAAAGTTGCAAAGGGACTATTTCATGGGCTCCCTATCAAAGGCTTTAACCCTGATGTTTACACTTACGGTGTAATGATCAGTGGATTCTGTACAGAGGGATTACCAAATGAAGCATACAAGTTGTTCAGAAGATAATGGTTGTTTGCCCAATGGCTGTTGTTATAATGTTATGATCCAAGGGTTTTTCTGAAACAACTCTTCCTCAAAGGCAGTACAACTTCTTGAGGAAATGGTTTGTAAGGGCTTTTCTGTGAATGTATCCACTGCCAGCTGCTTCGTGGATCTCTTGAGTTGTGGTGGAATAGATCAATCCTGTTCAGAAAATTTTAAATGATTTTATAGCAATCATAACTTTGCAAATAATAAATTGATTTCTTTAGAATCTAGTATAGTACTCTAAATATCCAAGTTTTTTGAAACTCTGAATAATGTTCATGTCTACTTTCAGCTTCAGTGATTCCATTTAGTATTAAGGATGAAATAACTATTATACCGCAAATCTTAATATTGATCTATGTTTGTTCTCCTTCTATTACTTTTCAAATTATTTTAATCATCATTTACTTATATAATTATTATTCATGATTGGATCCTCCAACCTCCAAAGGTGGTTGATATGTGTTGTTGTTTATTAGAATTCGATCATGTACATGGGGAAGTATGTGCTATGAAGACTTATCTGCATGCATCTGCTTCCTAGTGCAATGGAAGTTTGTACAGATGAGACCTAATTTTCCAGGTTTTTTTTTTTGCTGCAGAAGCCATTCTAGTCCAACTTTGTGCAACGATTATTTGGAGTTTTTAATATCTTGATCTGTATTAATATGTTAATTTTTAGGCCTTACTTGGTAGAAGAGAAAAGTAGAGAGATGGAAAAGTGGAAAGAAAATAAATTTTGAAGTGGTTGGTTGGAGAGACATTTGAGATGAAAGAAAATTGAAAAGATTGATGCTTTCTTTTATGCTTCGTATTCAAAATCTCTTCAATTTTGAAAAGAAAAGTGGAGAGAAAATAAGGTGAGTCTAATTAATTAAGATAAAAGTACTTATATATCCTTTATTACCAAAAACATTCTAACATATAACACTACTACTCACTAACATACTAAATAAGGGTATAATAGTAAAAGTATATTAAATTGATTTTCTTTCTTCTCATTTTTCTCTTCTACCACTCAATGAGAGGAAAGAAAAATAATTTTTTTATTCATTTTTACATCTTTCCTACCAAGCATACTAGAAAAAAATTAATTTTATTTTTCATCTTCCTACTTTTTTCCTTCTCTTATTTTTCTTTTTTTCAATTTTTCATCTTTTCTATTAAATAAAGCCTTAAAGTAGGCTTGGGCTGGCTGAGTTTTGGAAAAGAGTCGGTTTATATATACGGCAGAAAGTATCGGGCCATTTGACATTGCTAATAATCTACGTAAGGAAATAGATCCTGCTATATTTCTTTTCTTCTTTATTTAGTCAAATTAGCATGGGCAAATAGTTTTTTTTTTTAAATAATTCATTTACTAGGGGAGGCCTTACAAATAATAATATTATTTAATTAAGAAATTCTGTAGTGAAATCGACACTAAAAATGAAAAAGAAAATCAATCATCCAATTTATTTCCTTTTCCTTGAAACAAAGTTATTATGCAACTAACATATAGTTTCTGTTTTTACATGAAATTTTCATTTATACACTTTTACCTGATATTTGGCTTTCTAAACATGAAGTTGAGATGGACGCATTTTGTATGTCTATACACATGTATGTATATTAGAAAATTATAGTTTATAGAGAGATATAAATACACAATATCATAATTATTTTTTGAATTATTGGAGGAAATTAAACTCAAACCCCCCATTTTTAATATGTGAAGATAATGTGTAAATTTATACTTACTAGAAATTATTCCAAACTTCACCCCGGATCAATTTTTTGCTTTCAATTAAAATAAAAAATTTTAGGACATGCATTTTTCTTTTGCCATGAAATTTTAAGACATGTTTAAAAAATGTATAAGTTTTTTAGTATTAATAAATAAGAAAAAAGTTAGACCTCAAATTATTATGAATAACACAACTTTGATATTATTGATAATAAATTATAAATTTGACACCTTCTCAATATACATCCCTATTATATAAGTAAACTTTATATATCAAATATTAAATTTTATGTAGTATAAACGGTATAAATTATAGATTTTAGTTATTAATTAAATTTTATTTTATTAATTGGCTTTTATAAAAGTCTACCATATCTTTTTTTTTTTGTAAAAATATTATATCTTTATTTATAATTTATAATTTATAATATTTTTTCTATCCAATAATCAAACTCCATGTGTCATTAAATAAAATAATTAAAATAGTAAAATAATAAACCAATTAAATGTTGAAGAAAAAAGAAAAAGAAATAAAGAAAAGAAGAAAATAACAAATGAGGGGGTGCCAAGTATATAGTTTTAAAATTAAAAATGGAAAAAACTAAAATCAGTTAAAATTAAATAAAGGAGTAAAAAAAAAAGATGAAAAATGGGAAGCCAATAGGAGGGTGACAAATACACCTCCCTCCATAAAGAGTCCTTTACTTTTATATATAGTAAGGTTACTCTTCAAATGAATTTCAAAATCCTCATCACCAATTATAAAAAAAATACAAACATATCTTTTGATTTTCAATTTGGAAACCTAAGAAGAAACCGTAGTGCGCTATTCTCTTCGGAAATGGGGTGGAAGTTAAACTAGAGGGGATCAGAAAGGAGATGGCAAAAGTTGTGGCATGCTTCTTTGCGATCTTTTTAATGTTACCGATTTGCAGCCCTTTAGTGGCATTGAAGATCCTTCACTCTTGTATTTGGTGGAGGTGAGGTGTCTATGCGTTATGTTATTAGTGCCACGCTGAATACGAACTGGCTCTAATAACATGTAGAGATGTATATTTGATACTTAATTGGGTTGGAGAACATGCATGCACGGTGATCAAGTTCTCTTATACATCAAATCATGACTAAGGTACATAAATTATGTGAAACACAGGGGTAGCGAATTTGCTTTAAATTTTCTAGTGTGGTTGCCTATTTTTGTAGCCATTATATATATGTACGTACTTGTGAAAATAAAGGAATTACTTTTTCTCAATTAGGACTTTGACTTCATTACTCATTTTTAGGACTTTCACTTCATTGCTCATTTTTAATTACAAATTTTAGCTTATTCTATCAAAGCCTTTTTGCTTATGACTCATTCAGCACATTTACTAACCAATTCCTTATTTTTGTGCCTTTGACATTGTCCTTCACCAGTTCCTTACTAACTAAATAAAGGAATTACTCATTTGGTTTTTGGGTCTTCACTGGTAGAATATCATTATCTGTTGATGAACATATTTTAAAGTTTATTCTAACTACTCTTTTCCTTATCCCCTTAAGCTTGCACACATAATATTAGATAACAGATTTTCCTCATTTTTCATGAGTATGAGATTATAGAAATCCTAGATGCCTATTTGTAAAACCTTTGACTAGCTAGGAATCATATTCACTGCTTATCCTTTCAAACACCACCACTCTTTTTCTTTGTTGACTTTGTAGGAGGAGTTGTGTTCAAAGGACAAGGACCAAAATGGCTAAAAGCACTGATTACCGTAATAAGTTTTGTGATAGTTGTGATGGTAAGTTACTTTATTAGTGGATATCAAACTTATTATATTCCATTGTCATGATTCAAACTAAGAGGTGTTTATAGTTGATAAGCTTCCTGGAAAACCCCCTATGTTGAAATAATGGTTGTTTTGACATTGTCCTAGAAATTGGAGTGGTAGTTTGCAATTTGTTATTTGTTCATAAGAAAGTCTACATCTCGGGAATTTTTCCTTTTTTTTTTAATTTTGTTTGCCTTGATAGCATCTTTAGGGGAGGAAAAGAATAGAAAACAAAGAGTTAGGCATGCTTTATCGACTACAAGAAAATGCTTTTTTAGTGATAGCAAAAAACAGACACAAAAAGTATGAAATTCAGTCACTATTATTTCTAGTTACCAAAATGTGAAGTCGTCACTTACCGTCACAAATACCTCACTGGTGTATTTGTGACTCAATTCTAATGTTTGTGACAATAACTCAATTTTTTAGTGACAATTTTGACGCCACTAAAATGATTTATAAGAGTGACAAGACTTTAGCTTTGTCACAATAACTCAGTTTTATAGTGACAATTGTCAGCGTCAATAAAATGATTTAGACAAGACTTTAGCGCCACTAGAATTAATTTCAACAGTGACAAACTTCATCTCGTTATTATATATTAAAATAGTATCTGAAAATTATCGTCATACATACAAAATTGTTCATGCTTATATTTATTCTAGTTGCCACAAAGTAGATTTAGTCACAATCACGTTTTCATTGGCATCAAAATAAAATTTAAAATTATAATAATACTATAATAATTAATTAAATGTTGACCAAAAAGTAAATAAATAACAAAATTGAAAAGAAAAAATTATAATTTCCATTAAATTAAATAGCAATATACAAAGTACATGTGTACATATGTACACTTTTTATACATTCTTAGTACAAAAATACCAAAAAATAATATTTAATACAAGTTTCAACTTCATGAATATGAAAATAACCCAAAAGAATTCAGCTTTGATTCGTCCATAGTTTGATCCAGCTAATCTGAATTGATTCTTACCCTACAAATAAAGACGAGAAAATATATAAGTCAAATAAATTCAAAAATATATTATATTAGAAAAGTATAAAATGAAGTACTTATCTTGTTTTATATACTAACTTACATAAAATTTGATGATGCAATTGATGATATCTGCCTTTCCCCTGTGATAAGAAGTAACAATTAAATTTCATTTTTACATATAAAATGATTATAATAATCACGCAATATGAAAGAAGCACAATATTGAAAAAGAATACTAGTAATGATAAATATAAATAACAATCTTTTTACTGGAGACGAACTCCTATTTTTTGAAACCTATGGAATTCCCGGTAGATAAAAAAAAAACCCAAATCAAACCCAAATACAATGCCGAAGCCTAATAACCAATCAAATACACCATATAAAATAAAGAAAAAAAGAAACAACTAATATCCATAGAAAATATACCGAATAAAAATCACAAGTGAATAAATTACTAATAAAAACAAAGCAAGAAATCTATATTGGGGATGTGATTTTGAATACTTGAATCAATGTTAATGGAATTGAAAAGAATGGTAAAAAATGTGAATTTTGTAACCAAATAATACATGAAACCCAAATTAAAAAAAAAAAAGAAGAAAAGAAAACATTTCTAAGAGATCTATTAACAAATAAAAGGACAAGTCAAGGAACCTGAGACTGGTTACGGCTTTCACTTGATGGGAGTCTTCCTCAAAGCCATTTCCTCTCTAAGCCGCGCAGCTATTGCTGCTAGAGCAAAACCTAAATGCTCTTTATTGCAAAACGAGAGTTTCACTCTTTCCTATAAGACCTTTCCTTGGGTTGGGTTATGGGATTTGCCTGGGTTAGGTACTTAGGAAGTAAAATGACTTCACTCTTGGCCCCTGTTAAATTTCCTAGGCCTTTTTTTTTTTTCCGTTAAGTTTCCTAAGCCTTTATATGGCATGTCGATATATAATAATCCAAATAGTAGTTCTTTCTTTTTCTTTAATGATTGTGTTATGCTAATGTGTAATATGGTAAAGATCCGTAAGAAAAAGAACAATATCTAGGTTGAATTTTGTTGATCATAACCCTTTATTAATAGCAACATACAAATTTGTAATATAACTTGACACTTGAGAAGTTTTTATAACTTTAGAAATAGATAATTTTTCTAATTCTTAAACCTTTTCACAATTGTATATATACATATTTGTAATATATATAATAGCTTGGTAATTTATTGGTAAAGTATAGAACTCTTAGCAATTAATAATTACAATTCAATTTCTGCTAGTTCGAGGAATTAAAAGAAAAAGAAAAAATATTATAAAAAGGTCATTATAATAAAAAGTGAATAATTAAGTGATAAAAAATTTATCGTCACAAAAATTCTGAATAATAATTACCATAGTGGTAAACTCACTGTTATGACAAAATTTAGTAGACACTAACTAATTGAATTTTATTAACAAAAATGCTTGTCACAAAAAGTACAAAATTGAGTGACGAGCATCAATTTCATCACAAGAAATCAAAATATTAGTTATCAAAATATGTTTGGTTACAATTATGTTACAAAATATTAGTTATCAAAATATGTTTTGGGCCAGATACCACACACTTTTAGTGACAAATTTATAGTGACAAATCAAATCTCGACAGTATTAATATATTAATAGTGACAATTTAATTGTGAAAACTCCTAAATTGTCGCAATTATTACTGAAATAGTGACAAAATAGTAAATCATCACAATTAATCCAAATAATATGTCAATTAAAAATTTTCGTCACAAAAAGCTTGTATTTGTGACAAAATGATAGAGAGTTACAAAAAAATTGTCACTAAATGTCTTAACACTTGTAGACGAACAAAGCCTATCTGCTTTATTTCATTTCAAATTGGTATATTGATTAGTAAGTTTATCCAAAAGTTTGGAGGTTTCGTTTATGGATGCTTCTTGATTATTAGTAATATTAATTAAATATTTGGTTTTGGTCAATTTGATGCCTAGGTGAGTGCCTATTATGACTTATTTAATGGCTTCAAACTTTGTTACTACATTAATATTCTCCAAGTTGGTAAAGTTTTATTATATCTATATATATATATATTTATTATATATATATGTATATATAATAGATATATAATATATATCTATGTGTGTATACGTATCAAGATATTGATAGAAATAATAAATCGTAAGTTTTTGGAAGTGAAAGCAAATGAAAGAACTTTTACTTTATAATTGCAGGATAAGTGGAGTAACTCCTTTGAGTTATTGCCAACAACTTTTTGTCACTTACTAATATAGTTTGGAAGTGCTAAGTTTCGATTTGAATTTTTAATTTTCTAGGCGACGATTGGGAATCCTCTTTATTCATGGATATTAAAAATAGCTATCTTCCCAAAACTTAGTATTTTTCTATGAGCTATGCTTAACTTGCTGCCACTAAAATTTCCATTGTATTTAAAGTATGATTGTTACAGCTTACTCGCTTAGATCATTCGAATATTTTGTCTTTGTTATATGTTGGCATGATAGTGCTGTATTGCCTTTGACTTAGGGTTATTCTTAAAGTTGTTTTCTTTCTTATTAGTTTGGGATAATATTCAAAGATTTTAATTATTATAGGACCATCTAAACTAGGTCAATTGCGTATTACTTGGATCAATTTCTTCAAAAAAGGTCAATTCTACACTCATATGATGGGTGTATACTGTTCGCTTTCTCTCCATGTGATGTAGTTGATAACACATATAAACTGTCTTAATTAACTAATTATTGTTTCATATTATATCGTATGGCATCAATAGGAAGACATGGGCATTTTATTGGTAAGTATGTTTATCAATATAATATTATTTTTACCCTTTTAAATTGGATGTTTTAAGGATGTAACTATTTTAAATCTTACCTGCTACAGTCTCATAATTTGCGAAGAAGAAAAATATGTCATATGAGCTAGCATTACAAAAAAAGTTCTATATACCGACGCTTGACTATACTGACGAACTGATTCTATAAGTAGAGGAGACATATAACAACGAATATTATGTTCGTCAGTATATACTAATCTTTTTCTGACATGTTAATAGCCATCCATACAGACATGTCATATACTGATGCTTTCTATTTTGGATGTCAGTAAATGGTTAAAATAACCAAAATAAAAGCGCGCAGAATTTTGGCTTAGCGGGCTTTTATTTTTATAATATAATAATAATAACAATAATAATAGTAATATAATAAATTAAAAAATTTTATTTTTCCAATAAATTAATTACCAGCGGCTTTTCTATTCTGTCCGTTGGTATTGGTAATTTCCCCATCCTAGGGCTAAAACACTCGGGCCTTAAAGAAAATCCCCAATTCCTACACGATGTCGAAACCCTTGCTCGAAACTCAATTCCCCAATTCTCTGCTTCAGAAGTTGAAAGCTTGCTCAAAATCCCTTTAACTTCATTGCCTGTCACTGTTGCCATGAAATCCATGAATTAAATCTTTCACTGTTCCGCTGTCATACAGGCATTTGAATAAGCTGAGAAATCTGAGAAAGAAGGTTTTCAACTCCTTTCTTTTGAGGCATTGAATCTGGTATGAATTTACGACTCTTTCTTTTTCAAATTATGCTTGCTTTCTGGAGTTGAATGTAATATTGGTCAAATCTCTTTTTCTGGAGTGAATCTGGTATGAATTTACGACTCGTTTCTTTTGCTTTTTGGAGAAAGCTGTAGGGATATTCTTTCGTAGGAAATCTAATGAACCAAAAGGGCAAGGTGGTTAGCCTTTTCTTATCAATTTTCTTTTTCATTTGAGCATTTATTTTGAAAGGATTATTAGTAATTTAATCTTAATTTCCTTTTTCTTTAGCTATATATATATATATATATATATATATTTTTTTTTTTTTACGTTCGTTTCTCCTTTTCCTTTGATTTAGTTTTTTCCTCTCATTGGCATTTTCTTAATCACTGTTAATTCTCTTTTCCGAAAGCTTCGATTTACTATTTTGAAAAACCACTTGGTGAATTGCGTGGGCTTGTGGCTTTGTTTCTCGTCATTTTCATTTAATTTTAGTGAGGTTTCTGTGTGTAAAATTTTATGTGAATTAGAATCTATACAGTGATTCACTTTCTGGTAGCAAATTTATAGCTTTGATGTCAGAATTCCTAGCCGTTCATTGAGCCCATCTTTACTACAAAACAGAATTCTAAGGCTATGGCTCAGCTATGGCTAAGCAAAAAATTTGTAGTAGAATCATCATAAACAATTCAATTTATTCTCTACTTTTGTTCTGTTTATGGTGGTTATAAATTTATAATTATTGTGTCATCTGGATTTAGTTTTACCATATATCAACAATTATTTTGATAATTAAGCATATAACTTTTCTGCTCATATATGTCTATATATGTGCCAACATACTTTTCTACTCATTACTCAATATATTATATGGCTTTTGCTAGACAGAGGAAGTTGTTTCAATAAACAAATACTAGAGTTAGCATTCCTGGCTATAGGATATATTTACTTATGTGTCTTAAAATAAATACTAGTTGATCTCATCATCTCGTTTTTTTACATAATTGTTTTTTTTTTCTCTTTCAGGCAGCTTTCTAAAGGTGAAGGAAGCATGATTAGTCACTTTCAAAAAGGCTGTAATCATTTCTAGAAGAGATTCTAGGCTGAACACTGCCACCCTCCCCAGCTTTCAAATTTCCAGGATGGATTTGCCTTTCCCTCGTTATATATACAATTATTTCTTCCATAAAGGAAAAAAAAATAAAGATTGGAACCTACTAATTCTAGTTGGCAAAAAGTTACTATCATATCACTCTTTCTTCAAAATGGTTTTGAATAATTAGACATGAGATCAACTTTAATATTACCATTAGTCTCATTATATTTGAGCCAAAGATTCAAGATGATCTATTTCATCTTTTAATACTATTTTTATGCTGCAGGACATAGACTTTAATATTTATAGCAGCTAGCTATCTCACTCCTTCATTCAACTACCACTCCAATTACCAAACTCTTTGTACAAGCACTTAACACACGTTGCTGCCACCACCTGTAAGTTCTGTTATAATTATTTTTCTTTCTTTGTTTAGTTTTAATTGAATATTAGTTTTCTTCTTTTTTTTCCTTTACTTGTTGCCTTTTTCTCATTGGGGTGAAAATTAACTCGTAGACTTATATTGGATTAAAATTCTTCTGCAAATGCATTAGGAAATGTTTGAATATTTACTTTGATATTGATAGAAGAGATGATTAAGTTGCAGTGCTTGAATATCTCTTGTTTTTTGGCTGTGATTGTGATGTCTTAAATTTGACTTGTTTTCATGTTCTTGATTAAGTTTATATGCTTTAAAATTACAGTTCAAGATCTTGTTCCTATTTATGGGAGACCATTCCTTGAACAAAAATTTTAAGGTTTATATTCTTAGATATTATTATGTCATTGATTAAGAAATTATTTAATTTTAATGTTAATTTTTAATTCTAAAATATTTATTTCTTAAAATGTTAAACTATAATGTCTTTGAAAGATAGCTACATTGAATAACGTAGCTAATTTTCAGATTTTGGCATTAGAGTCTTTGTTTTTTGTTTTCGTATAGTTTAATAACATTCACTAATTATTTCTATGGTTCTATTTTAGCAATATATTAGCTACCTCATACCTAAGCTGTTTCGACACACTATGGTTTGACTGTCGTACTTTTATATAGAAAACAAAAATTAAGTCAGAATTTACACTGGCATGTCAGGCCATGCTTTCTGGTCTGCTTAATAGGAGATAATAACTATTTTAATAAATCTAGAATTAGAAGTGTTTGTCACACTGATCTTTTGATGAGTCAATTAATGCTAATGTCCAACACTTGGATTAACATGGGTGCACTTGCATTAGTAAACACGCTAAAAGTTCTTGCCCAAAATGTCTATTTGTTTCTTCTAAATTAGAAACAAGTGTTTGTTATATGCTTGTGCTTTCATTTGGTACTTAATTATTGCAAGTCTAACCTAGGCAAGGTTCATGCAATTGCCTATGCAGATTTCATTTGGTAGTAAAATTATTATAAGCCAAACTGTAATTTAATTGACAACCGTAAACCTGATTAATTGTATTTATTTTTCCTTGAAGGCAGATTTTCTAAAGTTGAAGGAAGCAAGTTTAGTCACTTTGAAGAAGATTCTTAGCTGAACACTGCCGCCTTACTGCAACTTTCAAATTTGCAGTAAGCATTTGCCTTTTCCTCATTATATAAAACTCTTTGTTCAACTCTTTCTTGCTGGCACAAAGTTACTATAGAGAAAAAAGGGTTTTGAATACTTAGTCATGAGATAAACTTTAATATTACAATTAGTCTCATTATATTTGTGCCAATACAGGATGTCTATTTAATCTTTTAATACTATTTTTCTGTTGCAGGACATAGACTTGAATATTTATAGCATCTAGCTCATTCAACTGCCACTCCAATTACCAAACACTTGTACAAGAACTAACAAGTTGCTGCTACCACATGTAAGTTCTGCTACGATAATTTTTCTTTCTTTGTCTAGTTTTAATCGAATATGAGTTTTGATCTTTTCTTACCTGTTGCCTTTTTCTCATTTTGGTGAAAAGTAACATATAGACTTATATTAGATTAAAATTCTTCTACAAATGCATTAGGAAGTGCTTGAATATTCACTTTGATATTGATATAAAGCTGATTAACTTGCAGATTAACTTGCAATGCTTGAGTATCTCTTGTTTGTTGGTTGTGATTGTATTATCTTTAATTTGACAGCTTCTTCTTATTTGTCAGCTTCTTTTTCTTGATTGTTCTATTTCTGGTTTGCTTGACTTTGTTCTGCCTCCTTTGTATTTTCAATTCTGGGTTGATGTCTTCATTGCCCGTTTGCTTAATAAAAGACTTACTAATATTTTGTTGTCTCTTTTTAATAGGCTGCTGATGCTAATAGTGCACCAAATAACTCCCCAAATATACACCATTCATCCGATTAGATTTTAGTTTTCATCCTGATAATGAGCAAGTTAATAATTCTATTTGTTATGACTTTTTTTAGCTTCTTACTAAGTGTAGAGCATAAATATAAGTCTATTTTCTTTGATTTGTATGGTCATCTTGATAACTGCTTCATCTTTGTAACTTTGTAATGCTTTTTTACAAACATTAATATTTTTTGTTATACTATTTTGACAGGAAATGAGTGATGAAGATGATGTCTCAATGTTAGCATACGATGTAAGAAATATAGATATTTGCAGACACTTACACAAAATATTGTATTGTACTTTTTTTTCCCAATTACTGTGTGCTTTGTGAATTACATTCTTAATTACTTTAAATGCAATTTTCTTCCATTAATTACTCTACATTGCCTTTTATATCATTTTGATTTTGATTATAATTGTAGATTTTGAATAAATATATTAATTATATATAATATAGTGTGAAAATAGACCTTTTATCAATGGTAGTAAATTCACTGTCATTATCCATCAATGTTATCGTTCTATTGTTATTGGTGTTGTAATTTCCGTGATTCTGCGACGAGATTTAATATCACCAGTCATGTTTTACAGTTAATTAAGCGTCAATCCTAGAACCTTGTTTAGTCTGCTGCCAAACACTCCCTTACTCTCTGGATATTCTAAAGTGCTTTCTTTGCTACTTTAGGTATTTGTATTTTAAACTTGTATGAAAAATACCTAAAAAGCTGTTGTTTTGCATTAACCATGTGAACCTATCAAAGTTAGATGTAGCTTTTTAACCATCTCTCTTGAGTTACTAGATGATGACTGCTCTTGAATGGACAAAATCTGCAGTACTAGGACTAAATTGATGTAACTTTTAGCTTCAGGATTCGAATACTAATACCTTGTATCATATATAGGCTTCTGAAAACTCTGGCAGTGTCAATTTACACCATTTTGCTTTTTATGCATTCGATGGACGGAAAGGTGAAGTTCGATATAGAAAGAATGAGATACCTTTTTTTTTTGGCAAATCAATTTTGATTCTTTTTGATTATTTTCGTACTTCCTTTCTGCAATTTGTCATATCTTCATCATATGTCAAGGTTTTGAATTTTAAGAAAAGGTATATGCACAGCTATAGTTGTTGTCACCTGATTTGGAAGTGTAGTAATCAACTACCTCATACTTCTCTACATCTAATATAGTCGTTTTGTTGGTTTAGAATGTTGAAGAACATTTTTCTGATCCGTCACAGCTAATTCCCCAACATAACTAGAAGCTACATGTGCATGCTCTCAATAGATGTCATCCTGGTGATGTAGGCTTTGAAGCTATTTGGATACTTGTACTTTGAAGTTGCATAGAACCTTAAAGTGATTTGAAATGATAATATAATACTTGCTGAAATCTTATTTGTCACTGGAACCATCATGGGAAACTAGTGAAAAACAGTTGGACTAGTTTTGAATCAGCTTCAATTTCATTTGGTAGTTAAGATTCAAGTGGATGGAGAACCTTCTTGAACTAGGACTACTTTCAAGCTTGGACATGGGAAACTTTGTTTTTATATGAGCTTTTCTTTTTGTGCATTTTATGTGTGTGTGGCTTCAGTCAGTGTAAGAGTTAGGTTCCCAAGATTTTTTCTGCTGTTCTTTTCAGTCATCTTGATTTTGATCTCTCATATCGAAGTTAACATTCTTTTGGTTTTACTACTTCCAGCATGTCCCGGAGAGGGGAAAGCCGCATGAAAGCTGCCACACTATTAGCAAATTGACTGGTAATATTGTACAGTTGAGTCAACATAAAAATGCATCAAATGCTGTTGAGAAGTGCTTGGAATATGGTGAGAGTGCTGAAAGAGAGCTTATTGGACAATCTGCTGAAATTGTCACTTTAGTGGTGAGTCAAATAACATGCATTAATTGCAGCTCATTTGTCTCAGTTTCACTGATAAGCTTGGTGAAGAAATTTTTTTTTGTTGTGAGCCCTTTTTTAATAAAAGAAAAATTATTGGTGACTTTAGCTTTAGCTAGTTAAAGATGCGAGACTTGTTTAAGCCAAGTTTGTGGGGCTCCTCCAAAAATGCTTATATACTTATTGAGGCATGCACATGTAAATGCCCCCCTTTTATGCATCTGTATCAAAAGTAGTCCGATGTTTGATGTCTCTATATTCTTAATGCAGTTACATTACACCTTGGCGAGCTATTCATACGAAATCTTCTCATTAACCCCACGTCAACACAACTTGACGTTATCACTTCCGCTTGAAGACTCTTTTGGTTACTTGCAGCTGTGTTCATATCTAGATTTGGTTTGATTACTGCAACCGCAGCTGTGTGCAGATATTTATTATGCATGGTCAGTTCTGCTTTTCTTTATATGCCTTCACAGCGTTTTTCAGGCATGGAACATGGGATCTTTACTCAGTTGAATTTTGTGCAGGTAAAGTGTTATTTCAAACCCATGTTGGAGCATTTGGCTATGATGGAGAGTTTTACTTCTTGCGCATGAGTTCAATTGTCTCATATGTTGCTGTTCTTGGTCTCCTTCAACTTTTCACCATTCGGATCGTCCAAGTCTTTGTCTAAAGCACTCAAATCAGAAAATCACAGCCACCTAATCTTTTGTTTTAATTTTCTGTGCTCTTTTTTTTTTTCTGTGGTAATGTCGGATTCTTTGTGGTTTTTCTTGTCGTGGATTCTGGTGATTGTCATGGATTTTGGTGATTGTTTGTTGTGAATTGTGTTGCCATTACATAGATTTGCTTGGTGTTGCTGATTTTTTTACCTCCTTTTCTGCTTCTGATGGTTGCATGCTCATGTTTCTATTGCAGTTGTTTCTCTGTTGGAACTGCGCTTCAGAGCTAGTGGTTTTTCTGATGGAGGTGAATAATATAATTGCCCGTTTTCCTTTCCTTAATGGTTTATTTACCTTATTTCTAGAAAGCTTTGATAGTATCCTGATATTTCTCAAAGGCTAATTGGGAACAGCTAAAACTTGTGGTCAGGTTAATTTGTTTAATTTTGGTTTTGAATTTATGCATTATGTTTAGTTTTAGTTTTATATTGTAGATATGCATTTTTTATTTTGTTTTTCTACAGAAGAACTAGGATACTGGCCATTAGATACCTTTAAATATCTTACATTGTTTTCGCTATTCATCCTGTTCGGTCTATTTTTTGCTTTTTACCAATTTATGAGTTTGTGATATGCAATAGTAATGGTAATGTTTTTCTCTCCTAGTTTAGAGTTGGTTTTGCACGCCAGCAACCCAAGAATTGGTTCAACAACGGTGAAGCTACTAGACGATAAAGGTAATGTCTAGCTTTTCCTAGGGATAGTACTTGTAGGATTATAGGATGTTGTGTTCATACATGTGCAACTTTAGGCTACGCTATTATTTAAGTTAAATTTTTATTTATATTTTGCAAGGCTGACATTGCACAATTTCTTTGGAGTTTCAGTGTATTCATGTGGCCAGACAGAAGAGATTGCATGGAAGGTTTGAAATTGGAGCTGCTCAGCCGCAATTCATAGGACGCGCAGGATGGGATGGGTAGTTTGGGCGGGTCAGCAGGGGTCGGGGTAGGATAGCTGGGGGGTTTAGCAGGGGTCGGGGTAGGCTAGCTGGGGGGTTTAGCAGGGGTCGGGGTAGGATAGTGGGGGGTTAGCAGGGGTTGGGGTAGGCTAGCTGGGGGGTTTAGCAGGGGTTGGGGTAGGCTAGCTGGGCGGGTCAGCAGGGGTCGGGGTAGGATAGTTGGGGGGTTTAGCAGGGGTTGGGGTAGGATAGCTGGGGGGTTTAGCAGGGGTCGGGGTAGGATAGCTGGGCGGGTCAGCAGGGGTCGGGGTAGGATAGTGGGGGGGTTTAGCAGGGGACGGGGTAGGATAGTGGGCGGGTCAGCAGGGGTTGGGGTAGGCTAGCTGGGGGGTTTAGCAGGGGTTGGGGTAGGATAGTGGGCGGGTCAGCAGGGGTTGGGGTAGGATAGTGGGCGGGTCAGCAGGGGTCGGGGTAGGATAGTTGGGGGGTTTAGCAGGGGTTGGGGTAGGATAGTGGGCGGGTCAGCAGGGGTGGGGGTAGGATTAGTGGGCGGGTCAGCAGGGGTCGGGGTAGGATAGCTGGGGGGTTTAGCAGGGGTCGGGGTAGGATAGCTGGGTGGGTTTAGCAGGGGTCAGGGTAGGATAGTGGGGGGGTTTAGCAGGGGTCGGGGTAGGATAGTGGGGGGGTTTAGCAGGGGTCGGGGTAGGATAGTGGGGGGGTTTAGCAGGGGTCAGGGTAGGATAGTGGGCGGGTCAGCAGGGGTCGGGGTAGGCTAGCTGGGGGGTTCAGCAGGGGTCGGGGTAGGCTAGCTGGGGGGTTCAGCAGGGGTCGGGGTAGGCTAGTTGGGGGGTTTAGCAGGGGTCGGGGTAGGATAGTTGGGGGGTTTAGCAGGGGTCAGGGTAGGATAGCGGGGGGTTCAGCAGGGGTTGGGGTAGGATAGTGGGCGGGTCAGCAGGGTTTGGGGTAGGATAGTTGGGGGTTTTAGCTGTGGTGACGGGCTCAACGGATTCAGCCGAGTATGAAGTAAGTTTATTATTTAATTTTTCAATTTTTGTAATTGATGTGAAATGGTGCTTGCCTACGTATGTTTAATCTTGTATCACATCATTTAGTTTTGGAAAGTGCTTTTGTTAATTTATGCTTGTGATGGAATTTAGTTGCTATTTTAAATTGTGGGTTTGTCCATTATTACCTTCGTGTTGTTTGTGATTGAATGGAGGGATATAACTTGGTATTTTGTTATGCTCAATTGATATGGTCATGGAGTGCATTGTTTATTTTATTTATGGTGGTTGTTCTAAGGTAACTTTATGGATATAACAGTGGTGCGGCATTCCTATATTTATTTGTTATTTTATTAGATTCATTGTAGTAGGAATTATTGATTGTAAAATTTATTGTAATTGATGTATTAATTTAAAAAGCATTGTAAAGGAATGTGTTTTCGCATCACTATTATATAAGTATTGTTACCTTGGCATGAAGCACCAATATGCTAATGTGGTGGAATGTTTAGGCTTCTTTGTTTGTTTGATCGTGCTCTACATTTCTTATTTAAGTTTCAGTATTTTCGAATTTAGGCATGCCATTGCCCAGTATTTTCGTTTATTTTGGTTATAATTCAGTTATGTTACTTATTTTCCTTTTTCTCTCTTAGACCTTTCTGAAAACACGCTTTTACTTTCATTATTTATTGAAATGTCGCTCTTCATATTTTATTATTGTGATTAATTAGTTATTAGTGCATGCTTTTTTTAAAAAAATTTCTTTAATATCTATAATTTCTTTAAATTCGCTCTAGTTCTGCTCTTGAATGCTGTTTGTCAACAGATTTGCAAAAGTTTCCTTGAGATAATTAATTTATTAGACCTTTTATATTTCATAATTTATCTCGAGCTATAACGGGCCAAAAGTTGCCCCCCTCCTTGATTCATTATTATCATGAATTATTTGTGTATTATGGGTAGTTTAAATTTCTTTAATATTGATTATTTTTATTTAATTCATTTGTTCTTTGGAGGCTAATAAATTTTATCATCAAAATCAGAATTATTATTAACTAGTTAGTTTTGTAAAAAATCTGTTTTAGTTCTCTCCTCAAATACTATTAAATGTCTGATATGTGAACATGAAGTATCAAAATATCCAGACGGTCGATTTGCTTAAGTGTAAGCGATCAGATTAGGTTAATGGTATTTATAATTTTGTGATATATAGTTTTTTGTACTTTTGCTTGAGGCTTACTCGAGGTGAGAAAAAAAATTGGTTATCCGGTCAAATAGATTGGATGAATGGTATCCAAGGCAGAACCGGAAGCCTAATGGAAAATGTGTACCCATTAGGTTGGTTAGTGAGGCAAGTGTCTCCAGAGAATGCTTTCAACCTGTTTTCGGTACGAGGAAACCAGGACGAGACACTCACCTCAGTAGTACTAATAATCTTTACAACAACGAAAGCAATGTATAATCGTATATCTGTTTGTGTTCACGACATGCTTCTGCTACAATTTCGTCATGTCCACATTGCCCTGTGGACGTCTACAAACTGCATGCAAGGGCCAATGTCTGAAGTTGAAAACGAAAAGATAAGCTTCAGATCTCCAAAACTTCGACCAAGCGCACGCTCTCTTCTGTGTAGAAACTATGAACCAAAACTAAAAAAGCTGACAGGCAACAAGTCAGCTTTCTCCGCCAGCTTTTCTAGCAATATTTGCATTTTTTTTCCAGATTGGTGGGAGCAGGGCATGTAGGATACCATTAGGCAAATTAATTTAGTTAAATTGCGTGTAAAGCCTACTTAACAAGAGATTAAAGGGGTTTTGTCCTACAACAAATTTTCTAAGGTGCCACTTGTCGACCCCCAGAAGCCTCTTCTTGCGTAAGTGATGACACAACTTCTCATTGATTAAGTTTAATGCTCTGAGGAACAGAACAATCGTAAAGGGCTGCAAATCAAAGTGCGACAGCCATTAAATTAATTAAACTTTGTAAAATAAATTAAGTTATATTAATCAGATAATTAATTATTACTAATTAACAGCCGCTGCACCTAACCGAGCTTTCATGTAGAAACAAATCCAACGAATAGGCCATGCATGATTGCACATCAATCTCAATGGTAAAACCTTGGGGCTCTTAAAGCCGTAGAGAGTGCTTGCCTGTGTATTTCAAACCGGGCTCCCTTTAACCGCAGAAAATGCCTGTCAATTACCCTCGTCATGTGCCTGTGTGTTGCCTATCGATTTACATCGAATAATTCATCAATTCTGGCCTATTAGGATGCATTTTTCTTTTGGATTAAAAATTGCAAACACCATGTGCCAATGTGACGCCAGAACCATAATTGGGTTACTTGAGCAAAGCAAAGCTAGCCAATCCCAGTTCTAACAATGTCTAAAAGTTGCATATATCGTAATGACTATAGTTAACTATTTTTGTTTTTTGGTGGAAGACTACAGTTACTATATATTCAAGAGATTGACACAATTCTCAATAATTAATCAGCTAAATTATATTCCATTTTTAGACATTATGATATTGCCTTTTTAGATTTTCAAGTTAAATGAAATCTGGAGACTTGGAGTTTTGAAGCTTTGCTATTGCAATTAGTTTCTCAAGGTAGTTTCTCAAGCTTTGCTATATCCTTTATTACCAAAAACATTATAACATATCACACTACTACTCACTAGCATACTAAATAAGGGTATAATAGTAAAAGTATATTGAATTGATTTTCTTTCTTCTCATTTTTCTCTTCTACCAACCAATGAGAGTAAAGAAAAATAATTTTTTTATTCATTTTTCCATCTTTCCTATCACGCATACTAGAGAAAAATTAATTTTATTTTTTATCTTCCTGTGATGCCTAGTTCTACACTAAATTTCATTGGAGCCATATGCTAATAAATTGACCATTTTACCCCTGCACAAGTTTAAATGCTAAAATGAGAAACTTCTTCCGATAGGGTAATGTTTTAAATCTTTTGATAAACTTACCTTATTCTTATAAAATATAGCCAATTGGTTCTAGTTTGAAATTTCTTTTATTTATTCCAATTTACATAATTGCTTTTTAGGACGCAAAGGGAATTTTTAAAGTTTAGGGAGGGCATTTTCGTCAATTGACACAAAAGTGTCTAGAAATTTCAAGACCAAATTTTTAAGTTCTTTTCTTTCTTTTCCCTTTGCATGGCCGGACACCCTTGTAGCTTTCCCTCCATTTTCCTTGCCTTCAAACTTTAAAATCTCCTCATCTAAACACTCTCTCTCCAAAATTTCATCATAAATTTTAAGAAAATTCATTACTTTACCTTCCAAGCAACACCTATATCAAGAGAATTTTAAGAAGAGCTTTAAAGAAATTCAGCAAACTTACAAGCTTTCAACTTTCACCAAAAGCTAAAGGTTTGTTTTCAATTCCCTCTATCTTCTTTGCAATTTTAATTATAAAATGATGATTTTTGAGCTTTATACATAAATAATTGGTAAATCCTCTAATTTACTATTGGTTTATGGCTCCAAAAACTTCATAATATGTATGCCCATAAGACTAAGGTGCAAATAGAGAAGCAAAGGATTTAGGTAGTTCCTTGGATGTAGAAAAACGTAGTTGTGTGAAGAAAAACTAAAGCCATTAAGCCAGTGAATAAGTTCCATGAAATTAACCTTATGTCATCCTAGAGGAAGACCTATACTTTTGGTCACAGCTATAGAATTTTACTCCATAAAGGGTAGTTGTGCGATGTTAGAAAGTGTTGCGAATTGAGAGATTGGAAGAAAGAAGGATGATTAGTGTAGCTGTAGAGTAAACCTATATCTTGGCCTAATAGTGGCCACCTTGGGCAGGTACCGCTTAGGGGATTCGTATTATGCCATTCAAGGGTGGCACAAGTCATAAATAGGTGCAGAAACAGATGTATGAGGTCAACACCCTTAAGCAAACACCACATTTAATTATGACCCCTCCAAGTGTGGGGAAAAGATGCATTTTTCCCTCCAAAACACCATGTAGGTGTTAAAATACGACCTTTTTTGGTACACAGCACCCCTACTACGTGCTTAAACTGTAGAAATTGGAATCATGAAATTCCCACGCCCCTAACTTGCCCAGCTCGAAATTCACCTACTCTAGGGGCAAAATCGTCTTACTTTTTCGTTATAAGGAGTTAGCCCGAATGAAAGGTACGTACAGGTACCGTTTAGCGAAACAAACTTGTTCATACCTTAAGAATGCTTATAGGATCACTAGAACCAGATTTAGATCCCTAAGTTCTAAATTGATGCATTTAGTCTACAACTAGTTAATTTTGACAATGATAGCTCAAATGGCATTCTAGTTGCTTTAACCCATTATTTGGCCAATCATATAGGTGGTGAACCCTATACTAAGGATTAAGAAAAGGAGGATTAGTGGGAGTGCACACCCTCCCAAAGCTCGTGAGTGAGACTTAATAGACTAAAATGTGTCTTTCTTGTTTTTCCTTGCATTTTAACCTTGATTGAGATCTTTATATGCAACTAGTATGGTTTCTTGAAATGATTGAAAATGTACATTTATGAAATGAGTGTTTTATCGAGTGTGGATATTGGTGGATGGTTAGAAGTCACTGCAGTGGTGCCTCTCATGGGCCGAGCTTGTGGAGCCGTCGTGAGTAGGCTTATCACTCCCACAAGGGGTGGATGGTACAGGGGATTTCGTGCGCACCATGTTTGTGATGTTGCGACCCCTGTGGGAGTACTATGAATATAGTTACGTGCCACCCGTAGTGAAGGTTCATGCCATTGTCGGGAAATGGGCTTTTTCTTATAATATAATAAAGAAAAATCATCTCAACGGGTTCGAATCCCATCTTGGCCGGGTGGGGTTTGAACAATGTGTTTTGGCAAGCCCTTTTCGAATCTAGTTAATCTGTTTTATTCGTGAACTTTGCAAGATTTTACTTTATATGTAAATTTCCTTAAATTGGTACCCTGATACAATTACCCGTCGACGTGCATATGATTAGACGTCGACGGGTGGGTAGATCACTCAATTTCGCATGAAGTCAGAAACTTTTTTCCGTCGACGACTAAAAGACTACCCGTCGACGTCTTTGCTTATTCTCCTAATTCGAGTATTGGCCCAAGTTACCCGTCGACGTGTGCACCCTTGCCCGTCGTCGGATGACTGAATGACTTGAATTTATTTGAAGTCAGAAACTTTTACCCGTCAACGTGTAGATGGCTAGATGTTGACGGGTGTACGAATACGTGAATTTTACCAAAGTCAAAAACTTCCATCCGTCGACGGCCAGGATTTAGACGTCGACGTCTAACACTAGGTACACCCTGGAAATATTAGTCGTGGACGTTCGCCTTTGAATCCGTGGACGAATGGTCTGGCTTTCAGAAACAGCAGTCATTGACAAGCTTACCCGTCGACGGCTAGGAGTTTGCACGTCGATGGTCATGCATGCACTTCTCTTTCATACTCTGATTTGTATCCTCACCGTTTTTTTCGAAAATTGTGAATAGATTTTTCATAGTCTTGTCTCACTCACTGAGCTTTCAATTATATGCTCACTCTAGTTTTTCTCAAAACCCTTTTCAGGTTGAAGGATTGTAGATAGAAGGTAGGGATTCGACGAGAAGTCAACCCGACCGGAGCCGACGTTTTCTACAAGTATGTAAATAAGCTTTTGTATACCACCATCGGGGGTCCACTGGTTGTGTTTTCCTACAAGTTCCCTGTTTGATGTGTTGTAAATACTATAAAATATTTCCCGCATATAGATAAGAGAAACAGTTTTGGAACTGTTAAAATTATTAGTATTTTCTACTAATTGTAGAACTTCCACCTTATACCAAAGACTAGTTTAATATAAAACAAAGTATAATTCATATGTCTATTGATGGTGTTTTATGTCTAATAGCTCGAGTATCATTAGCCTTGCGTGTTTAAGGTTTTGGGCGAAGCGCGTCGTCCGAAATCTTTAATACGCGACGATTGTCACATTTCGACCCCTCGGGATCGGGGTGTGACACTTCCTACCTTTTACCTTCTCTTATTTTCCTTTTTTCTAATTTTTCATCTTTTCTATCAAACAAAGCCTTAAAGTAGGCTTGGGCTGGCTGAGTTTTGGAAAAGAGTCGGTTTATATATACGGTAGAAAGTATTGGGCCATTTGACATTGCTAATAATCTACGTAAGAAATAGATCCTATATTTCTTTTCTTCTTTGTTTAGTCAAATTAGAGTGGGCAAATAGTTTTTTTTTTTAAATAATTCATTTACTAGGGGAGGCCTTACAAATAATAATATTATTTAATTAAGAAATTCTGTAGTGAAATCGACACTAAAAATGAAAAAGAAAATCAATCATCCAATTTATTTCCTTTTCCTTGAAACAAAATTAATATGCAACTAACATATAGTTTCTGTTTTTACATGAAATTTTCATTTATACACTTTTACCTGATATTTGGCTTTCTAAACATGAAGTTGAGATGGACGCCTTTTGTATATCTATACACATGTATGTATATTAGAAAATTATAGTTTATAGAGAGATATAAATACACAATATCATAATTATTTTTTGAATTATTGGAGGAAATTAAACTCAAACCCCCCATTTTTAATATGTGAAGATAATGCGTAAATTTATACTTACTAGAAATTATTCCGAACTTCACCCTGGATCAATTTTTGCTTTCAATTAAAATAAAAAATTTTAGGACATGCATTTTTCTTTTGCCGTGAAATTTTAAGACATGTTTAAAAAATGTATAAGTTTTTTAGTATTAATAAATAAGAAAAAAGTTAGACCTCAAATTATTGTCAATAACACAAATTTGATATTATTGATAATAAATTATAAATTTGACACCTTCTCAATATACATCCCTATTATATAAGTAAACTTTATATATCAAATATTAAATTTTATGTAGTATAAATAGTATATATTATAGATTTTAGTTATTAATTAAATTTTATTATATTAATTGGCTTTTAATTATAAAAGTGTACCATATCTTTTTTTTGTAAAAATATTATATCTTTATTTATAATTTATAATTTATAATATTTTTTCTGTCCAATAATCAAACTCCATGTGTCATTGAATAAAATAATTAAAATAGTAAAAAGAAAAAATAATAAACCAATTAAATTTGAAGAAAAAAGAAAAAGAAATAAAGAAAAGGAGAAAATAACCAATGAGGGGGTGCCAAGTATATAGTTTTAAAATTAAAAATGAAAAAACTAAAATCAGTTAAAATTAAATAAAGGAGTAAAAAAAAAGATGAAAAATGAAGAGCCAATAGGAGGTTGACAAATACACCTCCTTCCATAAACAGCCCTTTACTTTTATACATAGTAAGGTTACTCTTCAGATGAATTTCAAAATCCTCATCACCAGTTATAAAAAAAATACAAACATATCTTTGATTTTCAATTTGGAAACCTAAGAAGAAACCGTAGAGTGCTATTCTCTTCGGAAATGGGGTGGAAGTTAAACTAGAGGGGATCAGAAAGGAGATGGCAAAAGTTGTGGCATGCTTCTTTGCGATCTTTTTAATGCTACCGATTTGCAGCCCTTTCGTGGCATTGAAGATCCTTCACTCTTGTATTTGGTGAAGGTGAGGTGTCTATGCGGTATGTTATTAGAGCCAATTCGTATTCAGCGTGGTTTTAATCTCATGAAGTGCTACAACTATAAGAAACAAGGCCGCGTGACGGTGTGTCGCAACGTTTTCGAGGACGACGTGATTGGGACGAAATAAAAATAGGAGTCACCACTAACCTCTTTTATTTAGGTGGGTTAGCCACCTTTTTAGGAATCTATCTAACCCGACATTGGCCGTGAAATGGCGTATCAAGCTAGATAGGTCCCGGTCTACGGAACCAGAGATTGGGTTCGGGAGTACAGTTACGTATGGGGAAGGATTAGCACCCCCACAACGCCCGTCAAAAGACGGTACCGATCAATTAAACATTAATTAGGCCTTAATAATGGGTTTTCAATTTTTTTTAACATTGGAATTTGATTTTTTTAGTCTTTTAAGAAGAATAATTACTAAAAGAAATTACCATCACAACTCTTTTAACAATTATATTTATTGATGATTAAAATAAAATAAAAAAAAAGCACACACATTTTTTTTATTTTTGACTTTGAAGGGATAATTAAAAGACACTTTTTTTTTATTTTCTTGGACACGTTTTTTTTTATCTTTCAAACATTTTTTTATTACCAATGAATAATTTTTAGGAACAATAGCCATCACTATTTCCTAATAACCATCCTTTATTTAACTCAATCATTTCTTTTTTTTTTTTTTTTCTAATTTTTTTTATTAATTCAAAATTACCCTTGAACAATTACTAAGGAAGATTGCCATCACAATTTCTTTAATAATTGTCCTCCTTTAACCAACCATTTTTTTTTTGTTTTCTTAATTTGATTTTAAAAATTACCAATGAATAATTATTAAAGAAAATTGCCATCACAATTTTCTTAATAATCATCCTTTATTTACTCAACCATTTTTTTTTGGATTTTCTCTTAACCATATTTTAAAATCACCATTAAGTAATTATTAAGGAGAATTGCCATCACAATTTCCTTAACAATTACTCATCAATTATTTAACCATTTTTTATTTTTTTTGATCAAATTTTAAAATTACCATTGAATAATTATTTAAGAAATTGCCATCACAATCTCCATAATAACTATCCATTATTTAATTAATCTTTTTTTTGGATTTTTCTCTTAATCATATTTTAAAAATTACCCTTGAACAATTACTAAGGAAAATTGCCGTCACAATTTCCTTAATAATTGCCCTCCTTTATTTGCTTGACCACTTTTTGGGTTTTTCTTAAAAATTAGAATATAACATGGATATTTACATATGGCCTAAGGACATGTAATATATGAATTTAAAGGACAGATATGTGTACAAATAAGACATGAAAATATAGCTTATTAACATCAAATGAACCTAAAAAGCCTAACATAGAAATTTCTACAAATTAATATCAACATAATTTCATATTTGTGGAGATATATATATCTTGGAACATAAATTGAAACAAGAGCTAGCATGTAGGGGATGGATTTACACGTGACAAAATAAATGAACGTAGGCTGAAACGAATTTTGATATGCACTAGAATGTGCCGGGTCATGAAAGCATAAGCACTAAAACTATTAATTGAAACATGATATCTAAATAGCAATAACAGGACATCTATACACATGGGGTTTAAAATGAATAAGTCTAATTACACAAGAAACTACATATAGCAAATGGACAAATGTCAATGTGCATGGCAGATGATTTTTACAAGAGTTGGACATTTAAAAGGACACTAACGACAATAGAAAGTCAAACAAATACATAGAAAAATAAAATTATTTAAAATGATGACGGGACTAATTAGAATCAAAACCAAAATTGAAATTGGAATCAGGCTTGTGGTTAGACAAGTTACCAATGAAAACCGGCCTGCTTAGTAAGCAAACTGATGATACTGCGAAGAAGACTGGTCCGCAAGCTAAAAGGGGCCTGAAGTTAGATGTGGAAGAGAAGAATAGTGTGAAGTAAAGCTCGACTTGAAGAGAAATGGTAAGTTTTTTCTTTTGGCTTTTTCTCCCCCTCTTCCTCTTGCAGAGCTCTCCTCTCTTCTCCTCTTTTTTCTTTAATCGTACCTCAAAAGTCTCTCTCCCCAAAATCTCTCCCCCGAAAATACTTCACAAGACATTATATGAACCATTGGATTGGATCTTGCCTAGGCTTTTTATTCCTTCCTTTAATCACTCCACCTTTTCTTCTACCTTTTATTGTCTTCCACTTGCTTTCTTAAAAGCCAAAAATATCTCTCCGGGTTTCCCGTTCTCTCTCTTTCTTCTTTTTCTTTTGGCTTTCGGCCATTTTGTTTTTTTTTTCCTCCCTTTTTTGACTTTTTTCTTTTTTGTTTTTTTTTTCTTCGGCCCCCCTCCCCCCTTTTTGGTTGGCAGCCATCATTTTCTTACAATCTTTTCTTCAAAAAAACTTTCCTTTCCTCACAGAGCTCTCCCCTTTCTTTTCTTCAGCCGTCTCCTTTTTATCTCATTTTTCTTCGGTTGGCCCCCCCACCTTTTCATTTTTTGGTTGGCAGCAATTATTTGGCGCCGTTTCAACATTGTTCTGGGCCGCCCTTCTCTACATTTTTCTTCAATTGGCCCCCCCACCTTTTCATTTTTTTGGTTGGCAGCAATTATTTGGCACCGTTTCAACATTGTTCTGGGCCGCCCCTTCTTTTCATTTTTTCTTCGGTTGGCCCCCCCCACCTTTTCATTTTTTTTTGGTTGGCTTGACAGGGACGCAATGATAGGACTGAGATTTCTAGGCCTTGACTTTGTGCAACTGATGGTACCCTATGCTCATTTCTTGCTGCCGGTATTATCTGGCTGTTTTGTTTTTGTCTTCTTGCATGAGGCAATAATTTTGGTTCAATGTAATGAGGGAATCTCGGAAGCATTGTCGGATTTGGGAGATTTTCTAGGTAGCCGTCCCTTCTGGTCTCCTTGCTGCTGTGCTCCAATCTTCAAAACCTGCTCAATTCCAAATAACAAAACCCAAGAAAAAGAAAAAAATAAAAGACTAAAGTAAGATTAAAATTAAAATTAAAATCTAATATAAATAAAGAAAGTAAGAAAGGTTGTAAGAAAAGAAATTAAATAATAAGGTGTCTACAGTTGCCCCTCTTGGAGCATTTTCTAATGATCGTGAAGCTTGTTTCTAGATAATTAGGAAATGGTTCAAGACGTAGACACCATGTCTTTTTAAAACTTTTCAAGAACCAAAACTTGGTCTCAAGCAAATCAAATGCCATAAATTGGTCTTTAAATAGAACGAGAGCCGTGAGTCGGTCTTTTAAATGAAACAAGTGCCGTGATCAGGTCACTAATTGCAACGAGAGCCGTGATTCAGTCTCCCAATGAAATAAATGAATCGTGAGAACCTAAACTAGGTCTCAAAATGAAATAAGAGCCATGACTAGGTCTCTTAAATGAAAAAAATGCCGTGATTCGGTCACTAAATACAATGAAAGCCTTGATTCGGTCTCCTAATGAACTAAATAGACTGTGATAACCTAAACTAGGTCTCAAAATGAAATAAGAGCCATGATTTGGTCTCTTAAATGAGATAAGTGCCGTGATTCGGTCACTAACTGCAACGAGAGCCGTGATTCGGTCTCCCAATGAACTAAATAGACTGTGAGAACCTAAAATAGGTCTCAAAATGAAATAAGAGCCATGATTTGGTCTCTTAAATGAGATAAGTGCCGTGATTCGGTCACTAACTGCAACGAGAGCCGTGATTCGGTCTCCCAATGAACTAAATAGACTGTGAGAACCTAAAATAGGTCTCGAAATGAAACAAGAGCCATGACTTGGTCTCAAAAAATGTAATGAGTGCCGTGATTCGGTCACTAAAATGGAACAAGTGCCGTGATTCGGACACTAACTGTAACAAAAGCTGTGATGCGGTCTCTTAATAAACTAAATGATCCTCGAGAACCTAAAATAGGTCTCGGAATGAAACAAGAGCCATGACTTGGTCTCAAAAAAATGTAATGGATTTCAAAACCTTAATTGAGTCTCAAAAATGAAATGAATGTCATACCTTGGTTGCTTAAAGAAAAATAAGAGCCTTAACCTGGTTTCTTTCGATGAACAATCATATTTGCTGGATGCTTGGAAAAGGATACTTCCATCTTGATCTGGACTTGATGTATCAAATACCTGACATGTTATCTGAAAACTTGATGCTCTAAAATGATGCAATGATCATGTCATGATGCATGCAATGCTTAATGCTAAATTTGCAATGACAAATTTATTATCCTTTTGTACAAAGCCTTATTCTTGTTTGCAACAATATGGAAACCTTTTTACTCAATCCCAATCTTCTTGCTTATTCATTCGGATTAGCAATTTCAAACTGTATCAGTGCTTTTCCTGACTCAGATTGCACGTTCTGTTGTTTCTGCACATTCTTGATGATTTACCACAAATAATTTCCGTTTTCCTTCTGAGTGACTGATTAGTTGAAACCCTATCTCTTAAACTTAACTTATGCCTTTGAAAATCAAATGAGCATTTTCATACCTGTATGGTTTCTTGCATGTTTATTCACATTTTGAAATTCATGACAAAATTTAATACAAGCAACAAACCAATTAACAATAAGATTCATCACATTATTAAAAAAAAAGGATCAAAGAAAGAAATCAGCTTGATTCAACTTTTGCATTTCTGAAACAAGATTCATACAACGAAAGGAATTCAAACTTCAATTCTCATTCAAAAACAGATTCTTCTAAACTAGAGAGAAAGTTCATTGATTCAATTCAAGAGAAAGGAAAAGAGGTACTTCCCACCAATGAATACTCAGAAACATGTGCAAACGAAACTTGAGTTCTTCCTTTGATTGATTGACGGTACCAACAAACTTGATAACTCAGCCTATTGAGTGATCTGATCTGCCCCAATTAGACCCACTAAATTTGATCTTGCTTCATTCAATAGTTGTGCTTATGCCTTCTTTTTCCTCCTACTTAAGCCGCCTTTTCAGGTTTTCAACCTAAGTAACCCCTCAATTGATCAAGCTGTCCTTTCAGGTTTTCAACTTGGATCTCTCCCTTTTTTTTTCTTCTTTTTTTTATTCTTTTCATTTTTTCCATTTTTCCATTTTTTCATTTTTATTTCATTTTTTCATTTTTTACTTCAGGCATAGTATTTCTTTACAGCATCAGCATTGATAGGACTGGAGAATTCTACCCCATCCATCTCTTGTAATATTAAAGCTCCACCAGAAAAGACCTTCTTGACAACATATGGACCTTCCCAATTTGGTGCCCACTTGCCCCGAGAGTCACGTTGATTTGGGAGTATTTTCTTTAACACCAACTCCCCTTCTTTGAATTGCCTCGGCTTCACTTTCTTATCATAAGCTCTCATCATTCTTTTCTGGTATAGCTGACCATGACAAAGTGCGGCAAGGCGCTTCTCATCAATCAAATTCAACTGATCATGTCGTTCTTGGATCCAATCAGCTTCATCCAAGTTCACTTCTCTTAGCACTCTGAGAGATGGAATTTCCACCTCGATAGGCACCACTGCTTCTGTCCCATATACCAACGAAAAAGGAGTTGCCCCGGTGGAAGTTCTGATTGCAGTACGATAAGCAAGGAGAGCAAACGGCAACTTCTCATGCCAATCTCTGTAAGTTTCAGTCATCTTGGCCACAATCTTCTTGATGTTCTTGTTAGCTGCTTCCACCGCTCCATTCATTTTTGGCCGATATGGTGTGGAGTTGCTATGAATAATCTTGAAACGAGAACATAATGATTCTATCATTTTACTATTCAAATTCTGAGCATTATCGGAAATGATTCTCTCCGGAAGGCCATATCTACAGATAATCTCCTTCTTCAAAAACTTAGCAACTACAGATTGTGTAACACTGGCATATGAGGTTGCTTCAACCCATTTGGTAAAATAATCAATCATAACAAAGATGTATTGATGACCATTTGAAGCTTTTGGAGTAATTGGGCCGATAACATCCATTCCCCACATGGAGAAAGGCCAAGTAGACGCCATAACATGTAGCGGATTTGGAGGAACATGAATTTGATCTGCATAAATCTGACATTTATGACATTTCCTTGTGTAATTGATGCAATCTGATTCCATGGTTAACCAGTAATGGCCGGATCTCATAATCTGCCTAGCCAATTTGTGTCCACTAGCATGAGTTCCACAGACTCCCTCATGCACTTCACTCATAATCATCCGAGCTTCTTTAGCTGCCACACACCTTAACAAGACTTGATCACGGGTTTTCTTGTACAAAATTTCCCCATCCAAGTAAAAGTTCATTGACAATCTCCGAATAATCTTCTTATCGTTCTCTGATGCATGATCAGGATACTTTTGGTACTTTAGGAACTGTACAACATCATGGTACCAAGGTTTGCCATCTTCTTCTTCCTCAACATTCATGCAATGTGCCGGTTCACCTCTCAACTCGATCTTGATCGACGGAATCTCTGTATCTGAATTAACTTTGAACATGGAGGCCAATGTGGCCAGGGCATCAGCAACTTGATTCTCTTCTCGAGGTAAATGATGAAAAGAGATCTCTTTGAAGTTCTTCACGAGATCTTTGATGTAGTCATGATAAAGGACTAACTTTGAATCTTTCGTCTCCCATTCTCCCTTCAACTGATAAATCACAAGTGCAGAATCACCATACACCTTCAAATTTTCAATTTTTCTTTTTATGGCCATCTGAATACCGAGAACACATGCTTCATATTCTGCCATATTGTTTGTGCACCTGAAATCCAACCTTGCAGTGGCTGGGAAATAGTTGCCTTTTGGGGATGTCAGTACTGCCCCAATGCCATGTCCAATTGCGTTTGATGCTCCGTCAAAATACATTGTCCATGTTTCATCCTCATCTAATTCTCCTTCAACATGAAATATTGCCATCAAATCTTCATCAGGAAAGTCAAACTCCATAGGCTCATAATCATCACTAGCCCTTTCTGCTAAAAACTCTGCGACAACACTTCCTTTGATGGCTTTTTGAGAAACATATCGAATATCATACTCGGACAACAATACTTGCCATCGAGCAATTCTTCCTGACAAGCCCGGTTTCTCAAATATGTATCTAATTGGGTCTAACTTAGCCACCAATAAAGTAGTATGGTGTAACATGTACTGTCTTAGTCGGTGAGCGGCCCAAGCCAATGCACAACACATCTTCTCCAATGAGGAATACTTGGCTTCATATTCAGTGAACTTCTTACTCAAATAGTACACTGCATGCTCTTTCTTTCCAGTGTCATCTTGTTGCCCCAATACACATCCCATGGAATTTTCAAACACTGTGAGATATAAGATCAAAGGTCTTCCGGGTACTGGAGGTACCAACACTGGAGGATTTGTGAGATATTCCTTGATCTTTTCAAAAGCTTCTTGACAGTCATCATCCCATTCACCTGGATCTCGCTTTTTAAGCAATTTGAAAATTGGATCGCATTTAGCAGTCAATTGCGATATAAATCTGGCAATGTAATTCAATCTCCCAAGGAAACCTCTGACTTCTTTCGGGGTTTTAGGTGGTGATAAATTCTGGATAGCTTTGATCTTATCTGGGTCTACCTCAATCCCCTTTTCACTAACTACAAAACCCAATAGCTTTCCGGAGGTCACCCCAAAAGTGCACTTGGTTGGATTCAATCTGAGCTTGTACTTCCTCAGTCTTCTGAACAACTTCTGCAAATTGACAATATGTTCCACCGTCGTCCGAGCTTTAGCAATCATATCATCCACATACACTTCAATCTCTCTGTGCATCATATCATGGAACAAAGTGACCATAGCTCGCTGATAGGTAGCACCGGCATTCTTCAAACCAAAAGACATCACTTTGTAGTTAAAAGTTCCCCACACGGTGATGAAAGTTGTTTTCTCTTTATCTTCTGGTGCCATCTTGATCTGATTATATCCCGAGAAACCATCCATGAATGAGAATATGGAAAAGCGGGCAGTATTGTCAACTAGAGTATCAATGTGAGGTAAGGGAAAGTTATCTTTGGGACTGGCTCGGTTGAGGTCTCTGTAGTCTACACACATTCGAACCTTCCCATCTTTCTTCGGCACCGGAACTATGTTGGCTACCCACTCCGGATATTTTGCAACTTCAAGAAAGCCTGCATCTAACTGCTTCATTACTTCTTCCTTTATCTTCAATAGCATCTCTGGTTTCATCCGTCTTAACTTTTGTTGAACTGGCTTGCATTCTGGCTTAATCGGCAGCTTATGAACTACAATTTCTGGATCTAATCCCGGCATATCTTGGTAAGACCATGCAAAGACATCTGAATACTCTTTCAACAAATCAACTAGCTGTTGTCTTTCAGTTTCTGATAAAGTGGTGCCTATCTTCACTTCTCTTCTGTCTTCTTCTGTGCCCAGATTTATCAACTCTGTAGTTTCTTTATGGGGCACTATCTGTCTCTCTTCTTGCTCAACTAACCTCAACAAGTCTTGAGGCAGATCAGAATCATCAATATCGTCGTTATCAACCTCATCAATATCAATCAACTTATCAAAGTTGAACTCAGGCCCGCTGTTTGTGCTATCTTCGCATTCATTGACGGTGGACCTGCGAAGGGCAATTTGGAATGGATATATACAGAGTAATAGAATAGGAATGTATGGTAAGAGAACAGATATGAATTAAAGGTCTGGAGAAGAAAATTTGAGAATCAATAGAAGAAAACATAATGAATATATATTGCAATGTAATCTCATTGTGTCAAAAGTCAGCACATGCATCAATTCATCATTTAAGTTCAAATTATGTATAAACAAGAAAGAAAGCCTTAACAAATTATGAAAATACTCATCAATACTCTTAGGCATAAGTATTGACTTAATAAACAAGAGTTTCAGCTAATTACATTTGCTCAGAAGACGAAAACACAGCTGGCATCTCAACAACAGACCAATTGTCTAATTTAGTGTCCATTTCAGCCACATAGATTAACCCATCTAGCTTATCTGAGACCTCATCATCAATAGCACAAATGACCAAATTCTGCAATCCTGACTGAACAAACTGGACTAAAACCGGTGCTTGCCCATACTGATTAAGGTTGACCCAACCAGCTGATACAAAAGTTTGTCTGATCGATGGAAACTTCAATCCTTTCTCCTCGTCCATGCACACCCCATCCATCTTAGCCAACCTCCGGGCTTTCTTCTTCTCCTTCATTTGTTGTTTGTCTCTCCATGATGGTTTGAAACCCAGACCAAAAGTATTATCTTGGTGAGGCCAGTCTATCAATTCGGGATTTCCTTGCAGATTCTTTCCCAAACCCTTTCCATCCGACCAACCCAATTCCCGCATCTGTCTCTTCTGACTAGTCAAGCCCTCAGAACTTTGGCTTGCACTCTTTTCCGACATGATCTCCGCAATTTCAAAAGATCGAAAAGAGCAGTCCAAAGCTTCTTCGGCAGCTTCAATGTAAGGGGAGTCCGAAGATTGTGTCACCATGATATCCTCTTCTCCTCTAACTGTCACTATTGTCCTTTCCACCCGAAACTTTACTTTTTGATGCAGGGTTGATGGAACTGCCCCAGCCAAATGTAACCATGGCCGACCAAGGAGACAAGTGTAAGATGGGTTGATATCCATCACTTGGAAATCCAATTCAAATGTAACCGGACCGACCTGGAAAGGTATCTCTATGGTTCCATACACTTCCCTTCGAGTTCCATCAAAAGCTCTGACTATGAGGTTACTCGACTGTATGTAGGACAGGTCTACTGGTAACTTCTGTAAAGACCTGAGAGGCATGACATTCAATGCTAAACCATTGTCGATTAGAACCCTCGCCATTGTGTAGCCCTTGCATCTGGCAGTAATGTGAAGTGCCTTGGGAATTCCTCTCATCCCTGTAGGTATCTCATCATCCGTAAATGTGATGTAATTAGCTGCACCGATGCTTCCAACTATATGGTCCATATCAACAACAGAAATATTTCTGGACACGTAAGACTGACTCAGGGCTTTCAGTAATGATTCTCTGTGGGACTCAGAGTTCAACAGCAATGCAAGTAAGGAAATACGAGCCGGCGTCTTATTCAATTGGTCAACCACACTGTATTCACTTTGCTTAATGATCTTAAGGAACTCCTCAGGTTCATTAACAGAAGCACCATTGGTAATCTCTTTCTCTGATATCATCTCCTGAACATTCATTGGCCCATCATTCATCTTAGCCTTTTCTTTAGAAGACTCACCATTTTCTGGACAATAAACCCTACCACTTCGGGTAATTCCACCAACATCAGACATCGGGGGAAATCCTGACTCTTTAACTCCTTCAGTTGTAGAAAAACTGCATTCATACTTCCAAGGAACTCGGTGATCATCTTTGTACCCAAATGGTTGGGGAGAATTCACAACCACTGGTGCTGTTGGTTTTGGTGCATCATAGTGGATCACAAAAGGCTTAGGTGCCTCCGTGGGGGTAGGAACGAATGGCTTTTGTGCTGGAGGTGCATCATAGTAAACTACAAAAGGCTTTGGCTTGGGTAGCTCATCATAGTGCACCACAAATGGTTTCTGTGCTCCTTTTTCATCTCCTATCATATTTACGAAACCATCAATCCGTTCTATATAAAACTCAATTAAAGACTGATCCATCATCCTTTGCACCAATTCAAAAAAATACTTACAATGCTGTACACCATGTCCCATCCTACCACAATACTGGCAACCATCAACCTTCTTCCCACACTGAATCATCTGTGCCTTCTTTAGAGCCTCGAAAACTGTAGCCATGGAAGTTTTCACTTCACTCACAGATCTCTTTACATATTCACCATTACCAATCACATTTACTGTTGCCCCCCCATGATTCGGCAAAGGATTTTGCCCAACATTAGGTTGCGTATTCTGAGAGAAACTCAACCTTCCTTCTTTTACCAAATCCTGTACCTTAAGTTTTAGCACATAGCAGTCTTCAGTTGAATGACCGGCTGCTCCGTGGTGATAGTCGCAATGTTCATTGGGTTTAAACCAATCTGGGTATGGTGGTGTGTAAGTTTTGGTCACGCGTGGTTTTTCAATCAGCTTTTGTTGTAAAAGTTGTGGGAGCAAAGCAGTATAAGTGTATGGGATGGGATCAATTCTGGTATAAGTCCGAGCAGGCCTTGGATTGGTTCCGGCATTTGTGGCGGTGCTTGGTCTGTGTGTGAAAGTTGGTGCAGTAGGATGGAAACTTGATCCGGAAGCAATGTAGTTGGCGGCTGGTGGTTGGTATGGAGCATGCGATTGGTAAGAAATATGTGGTTGATATGCACCCCGAGGCCTATAAGAACCTGAGCGCCAGTTGTGGGAAGGCCTTTGATTGGGGTTGTGGTAGTTTTGATGCTGGTAAGTATATGGGTATGAATGGCTATCAGTAGCATGAACCTCCCCTTCCCTCTTCTTGGGATTATGCACCTTTTTCCCTCCAGATAAGTCTCCACCGTCTATCTTTCCACTCTTGATTACCTTTTCCAAACACTCTCCTGCAACCACAATATCGGCAAATGAGCCCGAAATGCTAGTAACAAGCCGGTCATATAGTGGTCCTTTCAGAGTTTCAATGAAGGTATAGTTTGACTCTCTTTCTGTCAGTGGAGGGTCAACCTGAGCAGCCACATCTCTCCACCGTTGGGCATACTCCTTAAAGGACTCACTGGACTTCTTTTCCATGGTTTGAAGGGTCAATCGATCAGGAGCTAGATCAGTCATATGTTTATATTGGGCAATAAAAGCCTTTACCAAATCTGACCAAGACTGAACTTTAACCCTGTCGAGCTGATTATACCACCTCAAAGCTGCCCCAGAAAGACTATCTTGGAAAAAATGAATTAGGAGCTTGTCATCATAAGCATAGGCTGCCATCTTTCTCACATAGCTAGTGAGATGTTCTTGGGGGCACCTGGTTCCATTATACTTCTCAAAATCAGGGACCTTAAATTTCGGGGGTATCACAATGCCCGGAACCAAGGTAATGTCAGCTGCATTCATAGCTCTATAATACTGTGCCCCTTCAATTGCCTTTAGCCTTTCCTCCAACATGTTCAACATTTTGCTATCCGAGGATGCCTCCTTAGAAATTTCTGGATCAAGTACCACTGGATTTGCTGAAGTTGCACCCACATTAATGATTGGAACGTGAGTAGGCTGGGTAGTTTGAGTGGGTAAAGTGGTGTAGACAAACCCACTAGCATTAGGTCCGGTAGGTGGTGGAGGTGGGTAAGGATATGCCCCATATGGCGGTGGAGGTGGGTACTGATTTTGAGTATCTGGCATAGCCGACGGAATAGGAATGTTGAGTGTTGGTAGGTTTTGCTGGGCTGTCTCGGGCGTATACCCTGGAGCATGAATTGGTGTCTCAGTATGAACAGGTGTATTCTCTCTGACCATCATACTCAACTCATTGATCCTTTCCATTGCCTCATTCAGCTTTTTCATCAGATCCTCATTAGTCCGTTTCAAATTTTCCATCTCTGTATTCTGCTCTGCCATTTTCCTTGCCTGTAACCTAGTGTAGTATCGGGGAGCTTGGGATGCTATCTTGAAACCCTTAATTACCATGAACATGAATCAGGAGAATTATTGTGATTAAAAGAAAATAATAATGCTTTAATAATTTAAGCATGAGAAAATGATGCATGATAAGAATCCATCCACAACAAGTAAAACCATAAAAGATAACTGATCATTGCATGTAAGCAAAATCACCCATCATCCAAAATACTTGATTACAATCATCCGGCGAAATAAACTGTTGAGAAGTTTTACAACAAACTTTCTTTCAAGCTGTCCATATTCAACCCGGAGCCTTTCTATCATGTGCTTTAATTGGAGATTCCCATTACTTTAATCAACGACTTTTCGGTAGATTTGGACTTCTCCCTTGAGCTCTTCTCTTCTGCTCTTCTGTTCTTCTCAGCTTCTAGCTTCTCCTTCAATACCCTTTTTGAGATCGTCTGGATGTGTACAGACCCTTTTCACTTCCCTTCTCTGCCTTTTAACCAAACGGAGCCACTTACCCTCTGCCTCACATTTTCTGATGAACATTTCCATCTTTTTCGAACGTGCCTCCTCTAGTTCTTTTTTTAAACTCTGAATTTCTTCCTCTTTCTTCTTCAACTCCTCATTCTCCAGTTCGAGTTGCTGACATCTCTTGGTTAGCTGGTCTATCACGCTTTCTTGTGTCTGCAAATCACTTAATGGATTGCCTTGTTCACTTGCCATGATCAATTTCCTTTTACTTTTTCTTGTTGTGAATAAATTTCCTATGATGAAATGCAGAAAATGGGATGGAATGATGTAAAGAAGAAAAAAAAATATATATATATATATAGCAATAATAATGAATGCGATATGAAAAACAAAATATTTGCCCATTGCTAAATAGGAATACTAGAATACTTTGATTCATTACAGACATCCTTTTCGACTAATAAACTGTGTTCAAACTGTTTGTAAACTAAATCATCATCACTGGCTAATTATTTACAAATCATAAGCTGTAGATCATTGGGAACCCCCAGTCATGTTTCTAAGCTTTTCTGCCAATTCATCCCTTTCCTTCTTCACCTCACACCAATTCTCCACCAACTTGGCATTTTCTGCAGTCAATTTGTTGATGGTGTTCTCGGCCTTAATGCGCAAGTTCGTCTGAATGCTACAGTTCAACAATGCTTGGCTTTTAAGATGCTCCAACTTGCGCTTCTCTTCCTCCCATTGACATCTTTCTTCGGCCCTTCCAATCTTTATCTTTGCCAATTGCTGTTGCAAAGCCTCTATCATGCTGATTACCTCAGACTCCATCAGTTGTTTCCTTCTTTCTTCTCGCAGAGAATGTCGATATATGCCAATAGCTTCACCAGCCTGCTCACATTTATCTTCTAATGCATCCTTCTCCTTTATCACTTCAAAAATCTCTGTTTCAGCTTTCTCAAGAGCTTCTTCTGCTGTCTTTTTCCCATGCTGAGCCATTTCTGTATCAAACAGGAACTTTCGCCCTTGCTCATCAAACTCCATCTTCTGCTTCTTCAACATAGTCTGGCTTTCAACCAACTTCTCTTCTAAGTCATTCACCTTTAGTCCCTCTCGCATCAACTTGTTCTCATATTCAAGTCTGGCAAACATGTCTTCAGAGCGCGACCCCAGTTTGAATTTCACGCCCTCCTTTGGCGGTAGAGTCTCATTTTTCACTCTATCTCTTTGCCACTCCACATATTCAAGGGTACACAACCCCAATTCAGTTTCTGGCGGCATTCTTTCCATGTTGAGCCTTCCTTCCTCTCCCATCTTTCTGACTTTCCCTATCTCCTCATCATTGTCATACGAGATCTCAATGCTATCTAGCCCATGTGTAGCAGGAACAAATTGGCATATTCCTAACTGCCTTAGAAACAACAGCGGGGAGAAAGAAATTGCACTCCAAGGCCCAATCATAATCACCCATGGTTTACCTCCATAACTATATACCGCACCTTTTGGTCCCATCCATTCGACTTTCCAAAGGACATCTTTGCTTGTCTTGGTCTTGAGCCAGTCGATCCATCCTTGTTCGTCCTTTGTCTTCCATCTAATTCTCGAATACTCTTCCAGAATATCACGCCCTTCAATAAAAGGCCCCTTAAACTTCCGGAGAGAACATGGCTGGTGACTTCTGAACCACACCATGAGCAACTGAGCGCAACCTCGAAAACGGCCTTTCCCATTCTTTCGACAATGCATCAAAGATTGAATTGTTTCCGCTAAAATTGCATGGACAGGACTACATCCTTGGTTAATTTGGGAAACCAACTCCACAATCAGATAATTTATCTCTCCCACAACTTTTGGGAAGATGACCATGCCATATATCAAGATAGCCATAAACACATGTGCATTCTCTGTTGTCAATTTGGTTTCCATCATGTTCAACCAAGTGTCGGTCGACCGGTTCACCGGTGCTTCCACATGACCAAGAGCCTTTTTGAATCTCCTAAAAGGGCGGATTAAACACGCTTCCCTCAAATAAATCCGATCTATTGGGTCAGAGTTTGGCTTCAACAATTCTTGGTACTCTTCCACAGTTGGGAACATATCCGCGTCATTAATCATAAAACACCTATAATCCGGATCAAAGAAATAGACCAAAGCACCTAGCAACTCCTGATCTACATCAATCTTCAACAGCGATCCTATGCAACCAAACTTCTTCACAAACTCTGGCTTCCCCGGCATCTCATCCCATAACTTCTTGAGTTTGGTAAGGTCATTCTGCTGAAGGTCCATCTCCACTTTTTCAGGCAACTTATGTCGAGGCTGACAGGCAAAACAATCACCTTGCGTCTGACTCTCTTGTATGTCCATGGCTACTACCTCATTGACTTCCACTGCATTATCCTTATCCATCTCCATGACTCAAAGACGTCTAGATTCCAATTGGCAATAGGCAAATACTCTGGGAATGCATGCAAAGATGCAAAATATGATGCCAAAGAAAAACAAAAGAAAGAAAAAAGGAATTCAATTAATAATCAATCAAGAATAAAGGAAAACGAACAAAGGTAGTAAACAACTGTTAAAACAAACAAATTTGCCCCTTTTTATATCCATCACACACGCACACGCATGCAATCTTTGATTTAGGACATTGATGTCCTTGGGGCCGGTAGTCTTTCTACTGTGGATAAAAATTTTACCCACACTACGATCATAGCTCATTGATAAAAACAGAGAAAGATAAAGGAGTGTTCCTTCATGTGTACCTAGTATTGTAGTCACCTCACAGGTTCGGCTCTAACTAGGTTATCTCACCAAAACTAGATGCTAGTTGGACTTTGATCCTATGGAAAGGTTCTCGAATTGCCCTTACTAGCGGTTTGCTATCTTATGCTAGCAAGTACAATCCGAGTGAGAGTGTTCGCTCAACTCCCGGGGACAGAGTCCCTTGGAAGCCTGTTACTATGCTCTCTTCTAAAAGGTGATCCGACCATCATCGGATTATGCATGAATGCAAGAAGTGATGTGTGTGGAAGGAACTTACAAACCTTTACCGATCACTGTGATATACCAAACATTACCAAACTCATTCACCTTTCTCTTTGCACAAGGAAAACAAATACAACAAGTCAGCAACAAATCAGTAAGATAATATAACAAGCATAACAGATAAGCGCACATAAGCATAACAAGCAAACAGATAAATCAATAGGGCGACAAGATGTTTTAAAAAATCTAAAGGCGATTCCTAAAACTAAACTCCCCATAGGACTTGAATTTTTTCTTTTCTTCTCTTTTTCCTTTTTTATGTTTTTTTTTTGTTTTGTTTTGTTGTTTTTTTTTCTTAAAAAAAAATTTATTAAGGCCCAATTAAAATCAATTTCATCTCGGCTCGTCTCTCGGACATTGTCCCCAGTGGAGTCGCCAAGCTGTCGCAACGTTTTCGAGGACGACGTGATTGGGACGAAATAAAAATAGGAGTCACCACTAACCTCTTTTATTTAGGTGGGTTAGCCACCTTTTTAGGAATCTATCTAACCCGACATTGGCCGTGAAATGGCGTATCAAGCTAGATAGGTCCCGGTCTACGGAACCAGAGATTGGGTTCGGGAGTACAGTTACGTATGGGGAAGGATTAGCACCCCCACAACGCCCGTCAAAAGACGGTACCGATCAATTAAACATTAATTAGGCCTTAATAATGGGTTTTCAATTTTTTTTAACATTGGAATTTGATTTTTTTAGTCTTTTAAGAAGAATAATTACTAAAAGAAATTACCATCACAACTCTTTTAACAATTATATTTATTGATGATTAAAATAAAATAAAAAAAAAGCACACACATTTTTTTTATTTTTGACTTTGAAGGGATAATTAAAAGACACTTTTTTTTTATTTTCTTGGACACGTTTTTTTTTATCTTTCAAACATTTTTTTATTACCAATGAATAATTTTTAGGAACAATAGCCATCACTATTTCCTAATAACCATCCTTTATTTAACTCAATCATTTCTTTTTTTTTTTTTTTCTAATTTTTTTTATTAATTCAAAATTACCCTTGAACAATTACTAAGGAAGATTGCCATCACAATTTCTTTAATAATTGTCCTCCTTTAACCAACCATTTTTTTTTTGTTTTCTTAATTTGATTTTAAAAATTACCAATGAATAATTATTAAAGAAAATTGCCATCACAATTTTCTTAATAATCATCCTTTATTTACTCAACCATTTTTTTTTGGATTTTCTCTTAACCATATTTTAAAATCACCATTAAGTAATTATTAAGGAGAATTGCCATCACAATTTCCTTAACAATTACTCATCAATTATTTAACCATTTTTTATTTTTTTTGATCAAATTTTAAAATTACCATTGAATAATTATTTAAGAAATTGCCATCACAATCTCCATAATAACTATCCATTATTTAATTAATCTTTTTTTTGGATTTTTCTCTTAATCATATTTTAAAAATTACCCTTGAACAATTACTAAGGAAAATTGCCGTCACAATTTCCTTAATAATTGCCCTCCTTTATTTGCTTGACCACTTTTTGGGTTTTTCTTAAAAATTAGAATATAACATGGATATTTACATATGGCCTAAGGACATGTAATATATGAATTTAAAGGACAGATATGTGTACAAATAAGACATGAAAATATAGCTTATTAACATCAAATGAACCTAAAAAGCCTAACATAGAAATTTCTACAAATTAATATCAACATAATTTCATATTTGTGGAGATATATATATCTTGGAACATAAATTGAAACAAGAGCTAGCATGTAGGGGATGGATTTACACGTGACAAAATAAATGAACGTAGGCTGAAACGAATTTTGATATGCACTAGAATGTGCCGGGTCATGAAAGCATAAGCACTAAAACTATTAATTGAAACATGATATCTAAATAGCAATAACAGGACATCTATACACATGGGGTTTAAAATGAATAAGTCTAATTACACAAGAAACTACATATAGCAAATGGACAAATGTCAATGTGCATGGCAGATGATTTTTACAAGAGTTGGACATTTAAAAGGACACTAACGACAATAGAAAGTCAAACAAATACATAGAAAAATAAAATTATTTAAAATGATGACGGGACTAATTAGAATCAAAACCAAAATTGAAATTGGAATCAGGCTTGTGGTTAGACAAGTTACCAATGAAAACCGGCCTGCTTAGTAAGCAAACTGATGATACTGCGAAGAAGACTGGTCCGCAAGCTAAAAGGGGCCTGAAGTTAGATGTGGAAGAGAAGAATAGTGTGAAGTAAAGCTCGACTTGAAGAGAAATGGTAAGTTTTTTCTTTTGGCTTTTTCTCCCCCTCTTCCTCTTGCAGAGCTCTCCTCTCTTCTCCTCTTTTTTCTTTAATCGTACCTCAAAAGTCTCTCTCCCCAAAATCTCTCCCCCGAAAATACTTCACAAGACATTATATGAACCATTGGATTGGATCTTGCCTAGGCTTTTTATTCCTTCCTTTAATCACTCCACCTTTTCTTCTACCTTTTATTGTCTTCCACTTGCTTTCTTAAAAGCCAAAAATATCTCTCCGGGTTTCCCGTTCTCTCTCTTTCTTCTTTTTCTTTTGGCTTTCGGCCATTTTGTTTTTTTTTTCCTCCCTTTTTTGACTTTTTTCTTTTTTGTTTTTTTTTTCTTCGGCCCCCCTCCCCCCTTTTTGGTTGGCAGCCATCATTTTCTTACAATCTTTTCTTCAAAAAAACTTTCCTTTCCTCACAGAGCTCTCCCCTTTCTTTTCTTCAGCCGTCTCCTTTTTATCTCATTTTTCTTCGGTTGGCCCCCCCACCTTTTCATTTTTTGGTTGGCAGCAATTATTTGGCGCCGTTTCAACATTGTTCTGGGCCGCCCTTCTCTACATTTTTCTTCAATTGGCCCCCCCACCTTTTCATTTTTTTGGTTGGCAGCAATTATTTGGCACCGTTTCAACATTGTTCTGGGCCGCCCCTTCTTTTCATTTTTTCTTCGGTTGGCCCCCCCCACCTTTTCATTTTTTTTTGGTTGGCTTGACAGGGACGCAATGATAGGACTGAGATTTCTAGGCCTTGACTTTGTGCAACTGATGGTACCCTATGCTCATTTCTTGCTGCCGATATTATCTGGCTGTTTTGTTTTTGTCTTCTTGCATGAGGCAATAATTTTGGTTCAATGTAATGAGGGAATCTCGGAAGCATTGTCGGATTTGGGAGATTTTCTAGGTAGCCGTCCCTTCTGGTCTCCTTGCTGCTGTGCTCCAATCTTCAAAACCTGCTCAATTCCAAATAACAAAACCCAAGAAAAAGAAAAAAATAAAAGACTAAAGTAAGATTAAAATTAAAATTAAAATCTAATATAAATAAAGAAAGTAAGAAAGGTTGTAAGAAAAGAAATTAAATAATAAGGTGTCTACACGGTGCTTGAGGGCTATGGGCATCCGCTTACTTTCAAGGATTCCCTAGCTGGACGTTATGCTCCACTTAAGGGGTTTCGAACTATTTGGGCTTAAGCCAATCGATGTTGTTCTGGATGGTACTACCTGGCGTGTGTTGATGTTTGATGCGAATTGTTCTGGATGGTAGTACCTGACACATGTCGACATTTGATGGCGTCACATATATATGATTCTTTGGATCTTTCTAGAAAAGATTGTAGTCTCGACAGCTTCTTGTTTGGTATCAAAAGCTTTTGCACCAGGCTGGTTAAAATGAACTCGATCATTCCTCTTCCAAGTGCCAAGGACAAGAAGAAACTCTGAAGCTAGCAACCTGACAAAATCAAAATGGTTCGCGATAAATGCCGTAAATTTGGTTGCTCCCATAAGATCACAGAGGTTCTATGCTCTGTGGGAAAGGGAAAGACTTCAGTAGTCTACTTGGAGGCACTTTTGCAGTGCTCATTCATCTCAATGGCAAGATAAGCAAAAAGAGTAGTCTCCTATTCAGCAAGGATGTATACATCCCAAGGATGCCATGGCACCTTCCAAAGTGGAGTTGTTGGGGAGTTTTTTTGTTGAGGGGAAGTTTCTGGAGTTTACCTATCCCTGCTAAAAGTGGTGTTTACAGGCTTTTAGTCAGTATTGACGTTAAAGGAATGGTCGAAGTAGTCACTATGTAGCTTTTTAGTGGAAGGACGAAGAATGGGTTTCTACTTATTGGTTGCTCAGACTAGTTTTATATTGACATTTACTACTTAGTACTTACCATTGTGCTGCTTCAATTGATTAAGACACGTTTATTTTCTATTAATCATGTACTGGGTAGTGATGGGATGAACACTGTGTATGCTTTTACATTACTGGCATGTTTGGTTGACATGGATGAGAATTTGGTTTTAAAAATCTTCTGATTTTCAAAATTTATATCCTTCAAGTTATGTTTTTTAATTATTATATTACTTCCTCCGTTCTCAATTATTTGTCCCACTTTAATTTTCACAAAATTTAAGAAGAAGTGATTAAATTAAGTAGAATTATTTTCTTATCCTTGATGTTTATAAGTATTTTTAGAGTTTTGTGTAATGATGAGATAGTAATAAAAGAAAATTAATAAAATTAAGGATTGAAATTTATTAATTAATTAATTATTTATTTATCGTAAGGGACAAACAAATTATGATTTTTCAAAAAGAAAATATAAATAAACAAAAGAGGATGGAGGGATTGTTTTTACTAAAAAGTTTAAATATTTGATTATTATATTTAGAATGATAGGCTAGACTTGTAATCTCATCATCCGATAATATAGCGATAAAAACTGTACAGTTTTAGTGTTCATGTGTCAAAAGCTCAAAATAGCTAGAAAGAAAATTTGTACATAAACTAATCTAGAATCAGAAGAAATTAGTCACCTAAAGGAAATAGTCTGCAATGAAAAGGTACTTTTTTGGAATGGTGAGAACTAAGAGAGTAGTCCCTCTAGATAAAAAATAGTAAAGGAGAGTTGAGTTACAAATATTAGTTGGATTAAGTGAAAGGAGTTCAATACTTTTCAAATAAGGATTCGGGTTTGAGTCTTATAAATGAAAAAAATAAGTTTAGAAGAACTTCCTCCCATTTGAAATCTGACACGGCTCAAATAGAATTAATTGTAGATCGTTAAACAGATACGGATATCTATATATTGGATACCTATGATTATAAAAAAAAAATGTAATAGATCGTTAAACGAATACAAATATTTATAATTATAAAAGAAAAAAAAAAGGAGAGTTTTGCTTCAATCAAAGAGAGATTTACAAACCAATGACTGAAAAGGGAAAAAGGTTAAATTATTTTGTTAATTTTGTTATCAATATATTTATAAGTTAATTTTGTTATTGTTGCAGATTTCGAGATGATCCAATTGTGGCAGAAGAAAATTGTAAAGGTCAGTGAAGGACAAAGCCATCTCAGAAAGTAAAGTTCATTAATGAACCCATAAGTGAAAACAAATGGTCAGCACTTCCATTAGGGAACGTTTAGTTCGGGTAATTTGAGATAATTTTAGGTTATGTGATTAGTTTCATCAAAGATAATCTATGTATATGACCTGAAAGATTACCAAATTTTATTTGGTTCGACATTTGTCAATGTTAGATTAATCTGTTTGGTTGAGAGTTATATTTTTTGTCAAAATTGATATTTTACTATTATGTCCTCTTTTAAAGATTTATAGTTTTTTTTTATACTATGTACCCTATATTTTTCAAGTCTTTTTATTTCAACAATTATATATGACTAACAAAACAAGTTTTTCTTCATTGAACTTAATTAACAAAATAATATTTATTTATTTCATTAAATTAAATTATGCCTAATTTACATAAGAAAAAAATAGATACTATATACTTGAGCTTTGTGAAAAAATTAATTGGGTAAGTCATATGCACAAAATATTATATAATTAATATTTTAATGATTATATAAGTTAAGTTTAATTATGTTTATGACAAAAAAAACATGTTTCTAGTTTAATTGAACTAACATATATTTAAATAGTTTTTTGGCCAAAATATATTTAAATAGTTTAATAATTATATAAGTTAAGTTTAATAATATACTTCTTACAAAAAGAAATGCTTAAAAAGAATGTTGTAAGTTATCAATTACATTGGGTTATTGTGGTTTAAAGGAGTAAAATAGTGAGGGTAAACTAGGAAAAATTTTAAGATAATCTAGTTATCTCACATTACTTAAGAATTTGGAGGTTATCAGATAACCTGATTTTGAAGTTATATGCTGACGTGGCAGTAATATGATATAACCTTGGTTATCTCATTACCTCGAATCAAATAAGGGCATATAAGATAACAAAGGCCAGATAACCGGGGTTATCTAACCAAACGGCCCTTAGAGTTATAAATGTTAGATTTTTAAGCATTTGACTTCAATATCTGATTGTATGAACTTTCGAAAGTAATATGTGACAATTAGATGCACTCGTTCCATCCTAATCTATGTACTTCTAATCATATGCGTATGCCATTTTAATACTAATACTCATGCTTCCTATTGGGGAAACAGTGGAATTAGCGCTAATGTTCCTCACTTTGGTTTCGTCGTTGTCCTTGCAAAATTGTGTTAAATATACCATTTCAATAAATTAAATTTATAAGCGCATACATTGTGTACTAATTAATTTTTATTTAAATTTTTAAAGAATTTATATATGAGTAATTAATTAGGCTCTCCTTGACAACACTATTACGTTGAGGTGAGGAGAATTTTGTGTTTTCATGAATTGTACAATTACTTTGAATGACCTTAAGTATAAACTGCGATAATGTGCGATTGTCCTACGTGAATTAAAGAAAACTTCGGTGGATAATTGTAGGGAAAGGGTTGCGGTGGAAAATCTAACCATCACCTTCAAAAGCAGTAGTATTACTAAAGGAAGCCTTAATTAACGATGAGAATATCTTAAATTGAAAAAAAAAAAAAGGTATTAGTCATAAAGCAATATAACCAAAATCTATCTATTTGCAAAGATTGACAACCAAAATCTATCTATTTACAAAGATTGACAGACGAAGTTAACAAAGTAGAAAACCTTTTAATTTTTATTTGACTAAAAGTTCAAATTAAAATTAAAATCCAATCTAAAGTTTTCTCAAATAAAGAGTTAATATAAAAATGACCACAAGTTAAAGACCCAACGTTTTGACTCAGACGGTAACAAATTAGGACGTACAACGACAGGAGTTTGTCGTTTGTGCGTGTAACACAAGCACTAGTAAAAATTCGTAAGCCTCTTATTTGGTGACACATGGCAAAAAATAGAGTTTTTCCTTTATCTTTTTCTCTCCTTCTCTAAACTGCACCGTTTTGAAGCCCGAAATATTTTTTCTTTTCTTTTTCCTCCATCTTTTGAACATTCTGCCCACCAGTCCACCAACACTTCTCAAGGTAAATAAAACCCCATATCGTTGGCTTTTTTAAGGATTTGAAATTCATATGCTATTAAGTTGTAGTTAGATTTGATGTTTCCTTAATTAAGCTTAAAGGGTATCTTTTTAATGGGATTAAATCAATTAAATATTCTTTAATTAGATAAAAAATGTCAAGTTAACACTATGAACCAATGCTGAATACTATGTGCTGTGAACTGAAATGAATCCTATTGCCTCTGATTATTCGGTAGCACATCGGTTTTATAGCTAATTGGTCTGTGAAGATTTTCGTATTTATAGTACTATGGAGAGTGATTTCCTTTTACGCTAATGTTTTGGGAGAATGTCGTTAAACCAGCTACTGAGGAATGTGGATTGGCCATTGAGGAATACTTGAATTTAGTTGCCACGGATGATTCAGTGGCCTCTCATGTTGTTTCTAAATGGGACTTGCATCTATGAGATTGAATGGGTAACTGGGACCAACAATTAGTTAGTTCAAGTGATTTGGCACTTGTTTCCCTTAAACAAGGTATCAAGTTCAAGTATTGTGAATGGAGAAAATCATTGTTGGGAGAGCTTCACCCTCATAGTGGATCAACCCAGCTCGAAAGGGATTAATCTTAGATCAAAGGCCTAGATACCCTTGATTACACTAAAAAAAAGAGGATTTATTAAGCCGTAATTAAATGGGATATAGGCTGAGAATCTAATGAAATGATAGAAGACTAATTAGAGAATCTGATTTTTCTGATATGGCCTACAAAATCTGGGATTACAGATTTGATTAACTCAATAATTAACACAAGATTATCGCAATCTGGTGGATAATTTTCAAAGAATCAGTTTAGACAGATTATGTAGGCCAATATTTAAGTGGTCGATGGATCATGGATGGGGTCCCAAGTCCTTAGTCCAAACTGATTTTGTACGGACCCAATATTCTGAAAACGTTTGTAAAAGTCTCGATTCCATATATGGACCCAACATAACATTTTTCTTACTTAAAAAAGCCCATCTGAAAACGAAGAATAATAATCCATTAATCCTAATTAATTAATTAATTATTAATGGAAAATTAAAAATTTAAAAATTAACAAACAAACATGAAACAAGAATACTAGCAAGCAACAGGTGCAGGCAGGAGACATGATGAAGGGCTGAAATTGAAGGAAAGACTCGTCCCTCCTGGCTTTACCCTTTCTTTTGTATTGTTCCCGCCTCAGAGGTCGGCTTCGGCTTCGGCTTCGGCTTCTTTTGGATTTTCTCATTTTCGAAGACATATATATGGGTAAGCTTAATTCTCTTGCTTTCTTCTTCCTTCGACATTCAATTGTTAATAGCAGAAGGACCTTTTCATGCTCTTCTGATTCCATTGCTACCTACCTCAGTACTTCAACTAGGAAATCAGTGACTGTTAGGGAAAACGTGAAAAAGTATGATTGCTTTGACAATTTAGATGATGCCCTCACTTTGTTTAATCTGATGCTCGCGACTTACCCAGGGCCTTCCCCTGTGGAAGGTACTAAATTATTAACAGCTATTGCCAGAATGAAACATTATGGTGTCGTCGTTTCTCTCTGTAACAAAATGGAGTTATTAGGAGTTCCTCATGGCGCTTGTTCTCTGAACATTTTGATTAATTGTTTTTGCCGTTTAGGCCAAGTTGATTTTGGGTTCGCTGTTTTGGGAAAAATGCTCAAGTTGGGTCTTCAGCCTGATGTTGTCACATTCAACACATTGATCAATGGACTCTGTGTGCAAAGTAAGGTAGCTCTGGCTGTCAGTTTGTTTGATGAAATGATTAGGAAAGGCTATCAACCTAACTTGATTACTTACAGTACAATAGTTAATGGGCTATGTAAGTCTGGCAATACTGATAGGGCTTTCAGGTTGCTAAGGCTGATGGAACAAAGAGGCTTCCGACCTCATGTTATAGCATACAACACAGTCATTGACAGCCTTTGTAAAGACAGGCTTCTAACTGAGGCGCTCGACCTCTTCTATGAGATGAAAGGTGAGGGCATTTCGCCAAGTATTGTTACTTACGGTTGTCTAGTTCATGCTATGTGTAATTTTGGCAAGTGGGATGAGGCAAAGAGATTTCTTGATGAAATGACGACTAACAATATTGCACCTGATGTTATCACCTATAGTATATTGGTTGATGCATTGTGCAAGGAGGGGAATGTTTCTCAAGCTGAAGCTATTGTTGACAACATGATCAAACAGGGAATTGAGCCTAACGTTGTTACATATAATGCATGGATAGATGGTCATTGTTTGCTAAACAAAATGGATGAAGCTAGAAGAGTATTGGAGTTAATGATTAGGAAGGGCTGTGCACCCAATATATTTACTTACAACATCATGTTAAACGGATACTGCAAAACTAAGAGATTGGATGAAGCAATGAAACTGTTTCATGAAATGTCTCAAAAAGGACCAATTCCTAGTAGTGTCATATACAGCACTCTTATACAAGGCATGTGCCAAGTAGGGAGACTTTCAACTGCCCAAGAACTTTTCAGAAAGATGTGTGCTTGTGGACAAGATCCAAATCTGATATCCTATTCAATTTTGCTAGATGGCTTATGCAAACATGGTAAAATTGACGAGGCATTGAAATATTTTCAAGCAATGGAGAAAAGTGATTTGGAACCTGATATTGTCCTATACAATATCTTAATTGATGGCTTATGCAAGGTTGGGCATCTCAAAGTTGCAAAGGAATTATTTCATGGACTCTCTATCAAAGGCTTTAACCCTACTTTTCACACTTTTGCCATAATGATCCAAGGATTTTGTAAGGAGGGATTGCCAAATGAAGCATACAAGTTGTTCAGAGTCATGGAAGATAATGGTTGTTTGCCCGATAGCTGTTGTTATAATGTGATGATCCAAGGGTTTTTCTGGAACAAGTCTTCCTCGAAGGCAGAACAACTTCTTGAGGAGATGGTGGGTAAGGGCTTTTCTGCGGATGCATCCACTGCTAGCTTCTTCTTGGATCTCTTGTGTTGTGGTGGAATGGATCAATCGTGTTCGGAAAATTTTAAATGATTTTATAAAGGTCATAACTTTGCAAATTAAATTGATTTCTTTAGAATCTATTACGGTACTCTAAATATTGAAGTTTTTTAAAACTCTGAATAATGTTCATGTCTACTTTCAGCTTCAGTGATTCCCTTTAGCATTAAGGATGAAATAATTATTATACTGCAACTCTTAATCTTGAACTAAGTTTGTTCTCCTTCTATTACTTTTCAAATTATTTTAATCATCATTTACTTATATAATTATTATTCATGATTGGATCTTCCAACTGTTATTTTCCATCGCAGAAAGAGCGGAGCAAAGGTGGTTGTTATGTGTTGTTGTTTACTAGAATCCAATCATGTACATGGGGAAGTATGTTCTATAAAGACTTATCTGCACACGTCTACTTCCAAGTGCAACATATGTTTGTGCAGATGAGACCTAACTTTCCAGGATTTCTTTTTTTTTTTTTGTGCAGAACCCATTCTAGTCCAATTTTGTCTAACCATTTTTGGAGTTAAATATAATGATTTTGCTTGTCTCCTGTTTTTTCCTCCTTGCCACATTGGTTAATTAGATCAACAGAATGTATTTACTTTGCAAATAACATTTTTTTTCTTTCAAAGGCAAATATCATTTAGGAAAAATTCGCAGCGGCCACCACATAAATCTTTGGCAAGTTGTTTGATACTAGATGCTAGCATGTAGTATGTCCCAGTTGTAAACCGTGGACTTGCAAGTGGATCCAATAAGTGACCATCATACCTGGGCAAAGATCAATCAAAACCCTCCCTCAAACATATAATCTTCTTCAAAAATCTATCAAAAACAAAAAGATATTTTCTATTTCCGTCCCATATGAACAGAACTATCACATGATGCCCGAGGTCTGACTTGATTTGGCTACCATTATCTGGAATTCAAAATTTAACTGTTTTATTAATGTTAACTAATATTTTAAGCATCTAACAGACTTCAAGGTCAACGGAGACCCTTTGAGCGCAGGGCACAATGAGTTCATCAAAAACGGTTGTCATGGCAGTGTCACCTCAGCCTTCTGGTAAAGGTAAATTGAGTGTTGCTCCTTCACCGGCCCCATGACCTATCTCATCAATTCCTCCAATGCCAGGGTGGCTTCCATCCTATATCAACATTGATTGAATTAGGATTTGATGTATTTAGCTATTTGTATTTTTGGTATTTAACTTCTTAAACATGCACTCCATCCAATGCCAGAAGATGGCATAGGTGAAATGTTAGCTGAGCATATTGGTGAGCACCAATACTTGTGGGTTTGAGAAGAAAAAGAGCAAGATTGATTAGCACTGGATAGTTGGTATATAATCTATACCAAAACAGTTAGCAAAATAGAAATTTGCAACCTAAGAGCAAGTTAAGATGAAAAAAAAGCTGATTTGCAGTAGAACTATTGCTCACTTGATGGGTTGAAAGAAAGAAGTTATCTGGAACATCCAAGAAGGCAACATTTGTCTACTGCCAATAATAGTAACGCCACCTTAAACTTTCGTTGTTCTCATGAGAAAACTTCTTTTCCTTGTGTTGTTATGCCGGTTCCACCTAACATTGGTCATTACAGCAACAGGCTGTTTTTGTTGGATGATATAAGTTTTGTCTATCCTTCTTCGGTGGTTACTCGATTTTCTTATATAGATACCATATAGACTAGCAATACTATGAAATCTTTGATTGTTAACATTGCACTTCTTTTGGCTATGTTGTCATTCTAAAATTTTGGCTCAGGTGAAAGCCGTAATGCAATGAGAAATCGTCCTATGCTTTTTTACCTCAACTTTATGCAATGAGAATTTGTTCTTATTAACAGGATATACTCCATATTCTAATCTGGAGAGTGATTTTCATTACACAAAAACTTTTGGAAGATTGTCGCTAAACCAGCTACATCAGCTACGACGATTGTGGATTGGTCATTGAAGAATACTTGAATTTAGTTGCCATGGATGATTCAATGTGTTCTCATGTTGGTTCTAAATGTAATCCTTATTCAAGCATGGACTGGTATTGTGTTGGCACTTCAGTTTCGTATTATTTCTTATATTATCCTTCATCCCATTTCCAAAGAATGGTGCTGTCTTATCAGACATGATGTAATTTTGATAAAGTAATTATCGAGAAATGATTACATTTCTTTCCGATAACTAGCTCTCTATCCCCATTCGTGATGTTCTTTACCTTTTCAATGCAACTAAAAAAATTGAAATATACTCTCTAATTGGTTGATAATAAATTTCTACATTCAGGAAGACATCAAAACATTAAAGATTAAGTATAAATAATGCCTTAATGCCCAAATTGATCATTGAACTATACAAAAAAAGGACAGATTGGTCAATGAACTTTTATTTGAGACAAATTAGTCCCTCAACTTTTATTTTGAGACAGATAGGTTCTGAATGAGAAAAAATCAAAGAAAACTCAAGGACCAATTTGTCTCAAAATAAAAGTTCAGGGATTAATCTGTCCTAAATTAAAAGTTGAGGGATTAATCTGTCCTTTTTTATATAGTTTAGGAACCAATCTGTTCCAAAATAAAAGTTGAGGGACAAATTTGTCTCAAATAAAAATTTGAGGACTAATCTGTTCTTTTTTTTATATAGTTCAGGGACCAATTTAAGTATTAAACCGATAAATAATAATTATTGTCATTGATCTTCATCAATATTAATATGTTAGTTTTAAAGTAGGCTTGGGCTGGCTGAGTTTTGGAATGGGCTAAGCCTTGTTAACATGGACCGAAGAGAAGGAGATGCATGTCGTGGGCCTTTACATGTGGGGGAAAGTATTGGGCCATTTGATATTGCTAATAATCCACAGAAGGAAATAGATTCTCTGTTTCTTTTCTTTTTTGTTAGTCAAATAAGAATGGGCAAATAGGTTTTTTTTTTTTTTTTAATAATTCATTTACTAGGGGAAGCCTTACAAATAAGAATATTATTATTTTAAAAAAATATACAGTGAAATCTACACTAAAAAGGAAAAAGAAAATCAGTCATCCTGTTATGAAAGTGGACTTCAAACGCCACAATTGAAGTTTTGAAATTATTGCTACAGTATGAATAGTACATATCACTATCGATGAATAGTGCATATTACTATTCATATATTAATTATGTCGGATGAATTATTGATGAATAGTACATATCACTATCGATGAATAGTGCATATTACTATTCATGTATAAAATATTCAAACCGTAGGGTCTACGTGCAAAATTTTCAAACTTTGCACAGTAACCTTTTTCGTTTATAAAAAGCGCCGAAGCGCTGATGAAATGTGAAGAGAAAATTTCTTTCTCTTTCGTTTCTTTTTCTCTCTTCCTCTCTCTCTCTTTTTTCTTTTTCTATTATTACTTGCTTCTTGTTCCAATTATTATTAATACACTTCCACAACACGTTATCAGCACGAGGCTCTATCAGCACGAGGAAGCTCTCTTAAGGTTTGATTCTATGGTGGAAGGTCAGATCTCTCCATACTTATTTTTATTCAAATTATTTTGTTTCGATTCCTTATTTCCATTATACTAATATTGGGAATATTTTCCTTTATATCACAACCGGAAGTTGTGTAAAATTTCATATCACAACCTGAAGTTGTCAACCTAATTTTGACACCAGAAGTTGTCAACTTAATTGAGACCATTCTTTTCAGAATTATGGCAAATATTGAAAAGCCCAAATTCCAAATTTTGGATGTAAGTGGCAATAACTACTTGTCATGGTGTCACGGCTTGAACTTTGTGGTGTTAAGCTTACTGAGGTTGAGCTTTTAGAGAAAACATTCTCCACCTTTCATGCTTCGAATATTGTATTGCAACAGCAATACCTGCAGCGCCAGTTTGAAACATACTCTGAATTGATCTCAGTCCTGTTGACTGCAGAACAAACAAATGAGTTGCTGCTTAAAAATCATGATTTAAGACCTGCTGGCTCTAAGGCATTTCCTGAAGCAAATGCCGGCTCAAGTAAGAACGTTGGCCATCCTAGAGGCCGTGAGCGCAGGCATGGGAATTTTTTCCGTAAGGGTAGTGGGAGATTTAACCGTAATATAAATAACTTCGCACACAACCCTAAAGGTAAAAGGCCCATGAAGAAGCATGATGATAGTACCTGTCATCGTTGTGGAATGACTGGTCATTGGTCACGTACCTGTCGTACGGCCAGACATTTGGTTGATCTATACCAAGCATCCCAGAAGGAGAAAAACAAGCATGTTGAGACCCATGCCATTGACCTAACTGAGACTAATGCTGAAGTCAATAAGGTTTTGGTCAGTGAAAAACCTTTTTGAGGTTTCTGATTTCTTTTTATAATGTTGATGAAAATAATAAGTCCCCAGAAATAGATCCTGAGGGTTTTCATCTATGTTTTGCCATACCCTTGGATAATTATGTTACCAAGGAAGATATTAAATAAATATGGTCGTTTTACATCCGTGAGGTCCTGAAGTACCAAAGCGGACAGTATCCACAAGCTGTTTATATTTTGCATCATATTATATTTTGCATCATAATTGTTGATTTATATTTTGTTGGTTTATTCCATATTTGCTAAATTTATTGGTTTATATCTTTTATTCCATATTTGTTGGTTTACTTTTTGCATCATATTATTAATTTGTTAAATTTTATGAAACTTGACACCTGAAGTTGTCAAGATAAATGCAAATGGGACATATTGAGAAAAAGGAAGATATATGTTTGCTTGATAGTGCTACAACGCATACTATACTTTGTGGCAAACACTTTTTCTCAAATGTGACATTGCGCAAGGCAAATGTTCAGACAATATCTGGTCCTGTTAATATTATAGATGGCTATGGGACTGCCACAGTTATTTTGCCAAATGGCACAACATTGTATCTTGAAGATGCATTGTTGAGCGGTAGATCAAAAAGAAATCTACTTAGCTACAAAGATGTACGCCGTAATGGGTACCATCTAGAAACAATTAATGAGCAAAATAAGGAATTACTTTGCATCACTTCCTATAAGATGGGCCAGAAGACCATCCATGAGAAGCTGGAAGCTTCTAGTATGGGATTATATTTTGTCCCAATACGAGCTATAGAATCATATGCTACGATGCCCTGGAAACTAATGAACCCTGATGTGTTCGGACTTTGGCATGATCGCCTTGGTCATCCAGGAGCTACAATGATGCGAAGAATCCTTAAAAATACTCGTGGACACCCTTTAAAAGATACAAAGGTGTTGTTGTCCAGAGATTACATTTGTGAATCTTGTTCACAAGGAAAGCTCATTACTAAACCTTTCATGACAAAGGTTGATTATGAATCCCCTTCATTCTTGCAAAGAATCCAGGGTGATATCTGTGGGCCGATTCAGCCTGCAAGTGGACCATTTAGATATTTCATGGTACTAGTGGACACATCCTGTAGATGGTCCCATGTTTGCCTATTATCAATGCGCAATGTGAACTTTGCTGATGAGAACAAAGCTCCCATCCTTAGCGTGGGGTCATGCTATTTTACATGCTACATCTTTAATTAAATTGCACCCTACTACTTCTCATTTGTATCCCCCCCTTCAGTTAGTCTTGGGCCAGAAGCCAGACATTTCATATCTTCGCACCTTTGGTTGCGCAGTACAAGTGCCTGTAGCACCACAGCAAAGGACCAAAATGGGTCCCCAACGCCGTTTGGGCATTTATGTTGGGTTTGATTCACCGTCCATTATTCGGTTCCTTGAACCATTGACGGGTGATTTATTTACCGCTAGATTTGCGGATTGTCATTTTGATGAGACAGTATTCCCATCACTTGGAATACCTAATGCTTCCACAAATGGAAAGCAGAAAAGGTCGAGATTTTCTCAGGGAATGAGAAAAGTTTGTCTCATCTAGACCCAAGAACACCTGAATGTGAAAATGAGGTGCAACGATTGATCCATTTACAAGCTATTGCAAATCAAATGCCTGATGCATTTAATGAGACTGCTAAAGTTACAAAGTCTCATATCCAAGCTGAGAATGTTCCAGCTAGGATAGATGTTCCTGGAGAACCACTCGAAATGGATCTAAATGTCCCGCGCCTGAAGCGTGGTAGACCGATGGGATCAAAAGACACTGTTCCTCGAAAAAGAAGGGGGAGGAATTTAGAATCTGCTCCAGATGAGCATAATTCTGCTCCAGATGAGCACATTAATCTTTCTCGAGGAAAGTAAATTGCACCTGAAGTGCCACAACATAATATTCAAAGAGAGCATATTGCCCCTGAAGTGGCACAAGTTCATGAGCATATTGCCCCTGAAGTGGTACAAACCCATGAAAAGATCAACAACCTTGGGAATACTGAAATTTCCATCAGTTATCATATTGAGATATGGGATCGAAATGAGATAATCATCAATGATGCATTTGCTCTCTCAGTTGCTCATGAGATTATGAATGATGATTATGAACCTCGGTCTATAACCGAATGTCGTCATAGGCAAGATTGGCCTAAATGGGAGGAAGCAATCCATGTTGAATTGACTTCCCTTGCCAAACGTAATGTTTTTGGGCCTATTATTAAAACTCCCGACAATGTAAAACCTGTTGGATATAAATGGGTCTTTGTCCGGAAACGAAATGAGAAAAACGAGATCGTGAGGTATAAAGCCCGACTCGTAGCCCAAGGTTTCCTGCAGAGGCCTGGGATAGATTATGATGAAACATATTCACCAGTAGTGAATATAGTTACGTTTCGTTTCCTTATAAGTTGGGTTGCCCAAGAAAATTTTGAAATGCGTCTTATGGACGTTGTGACGGCATATTTATATGGTTAATTAGATTCCAATATCTATATGAAAATTCCCGAAGGTTTAAAAATGCCTGAAGCATACACTCCCCGCAACTTATTCTCAATAAAGTTGCAAAGATCTTTATATGGGTTAAAGCAATCCGGCCGCATGTGGTATCAACGTTTGAGTGAATACCTGACAAAGGAAGGGTATATAAATGATCCCATCTGCCCATGCGTGTTTATTAAAAGATCTGAAACCGGATTTGCTATTATAGCAGTTTATGTCGACGACATGAATTTAATTGGGACTCCTGAAGAGTTATCTGAAACTGCTGAATATTTGAAAAAGGAGTTTGAGGTTAAAGATTTGGGTAAAACCAAACTATGCCTTGGTCTAGAGCTTGAGCACAAAAAGAATGGAATACTTGTCCATCAGTCAGCATACACTAAGAGATTGCTTAGACGTTTTAACATGGACAAGGCTCACCCATTGAGCACCCCTATGGTTGTAAGGTCTCTTGACCCCCAAAAGGACCCATTTCGTCCTAAAGAATCTGATGAGGATATACTTGGTCCTGAAGTACCATACCTCAATGCAATCGGGGCTTTAATGTACTTGGCACAGTGCACGAGACCAGATATCGCTTTTGCGGTAAATTTGTTGGCACGTTTCAGTTCTGAGCCAACCCGGAGACATTGGAATGGGATTAAACATATCTTCCGTTATCTCCGAGGAACCATTGATTTGGGGTTATTCTATTCTAAGAATACTACTAACTCTGGTTTAATAGGTTATGCTGATGCAGGATATAAATCTGATCCGCACAGAGCTCGCTCCCAAACCGGTTATCTATTTTGCTATAATGATACAGCCATTTCTTGGCGTTCCACTAAGCAAACACTTGTTGCAACATCTTCCAACCACTCTGAAATTATTTCCCTCTATGAGGCCGGAAGAGAGTGTGTTTGGTTAAGATCTATGATATATTGTCCTGAAGACAGTATAATGCTAGTGGATTCAAACCGGTGATAGATTCTCCCACTATAATTTATGAGGATAATGCTGCTTGTGTTGCACAAGTCAGGAGAGGATATATTAAAGGTGATAAGACCAAGCACATCTCGTCGAAATACTCATGAACTCCAGGAAAGTCGACAAGTTGATGTTAAATAGATTCGCTCCGCCGATAATCTTGCAGATTTATTTACCAAATCTTTGCCAACATCAACAATTGAGAAATTAGTTTATGGCATTGGTATGCGGCGAGTCAGTAAAATGCAAGATTGAATTCTCCAGAAGTGGAAATGTTTAGATGCTCCAGAAGTAGCAATTTGTTTTATTTCAGGGGGAGCGATTATGGACATAAGTACACTGTACTCTTTTTTCCTTCTGTCCGGGTTTTGTCCCACTGGGTTTTTCCGGTTTAAGGTTTTTAATGAGGCAGTAATAGCACGTCCAATTAGGCCACTGAAGTAGGCCTACCTATTTTGTCTTGAAGACAAATAGATTGTCCTGAAGACAAGCACATGTTGTCCTGAAGACATATTAGACGGACTTAATTGTATTGTACTCTTTTTTCCTTATGTTCGGTTTTTTCCCATTGGGTTTTTCCGACTTAAGGTTTTTAACGAGGCAGTACACGTTCAATTTTTTCATAGTGGCATTTTGTCCAAGGGGGAGTGTTATGAAAGTGGACTTCAAACGCCACAATTGAAGTTTTGAAATTATTGCTACAGTATGAATAGTACATATCACTATCGATGAATAGTGCATATTACTATTCATATATTAATTATGTCGGATGAATTATTGATGAATAGTACATATCACTATCGATGAATAGTACATATCACTATCGATGAATAGTGCATATTACTATTCATGTATAAAATATTCAAACCGTAGGTCTACGTGCAAAATTTTCAAACTTTGCACAGTAACCTTTTTCGTTTATAAAAAGCGCCGAAGCGCTGATGAAATGTGAAGAGAAAATTTCTTTCTCTTTCGTTTCTTTTTCTCTCTTCCTCTCTCTCTCTTTTTTCTTTTTCTATTATTACTTGTTTCTTGTTCCAATTATTATTAATACACTTCCATAACACATCCAATATTTTTTCTTTTTCCTTGGAACAAAATTATTGTCCAACTAACATATATATAGTTTCTGTTCTTACATGAAATTTTCATTTATACACTTTGACCTGATAATTGGGTTTCTAAACATGAAATTGACATGGACCGATTCTCTCTCTCTCTCTCTCTCTCTATATATATATATATATACACATGTACGTATGTATGTACGTACATATAAACATGTATTTCAATACATGATAAATGCATGATACCATAATTATTTTTTAAATTATTGGAAGAAATTAAATTCAAACTCCCCAATTTTAATATATGAAGATAATGTGTAAATTTATATTTATTACTCTTCATATAAATTTCAAAAATCTCATCACCAATTACAAAAAAATGCAAATATATGTTCTTATTTTCAAAAGGTATATTCTTCAAGTTATGTTTTCCATCTTCAATGTCACTATGGCTTTTCAGCTTTTATATTATTATTTTACTCGAAAGTTTAAATATTTGATTATTATATTTATAATTATTGGCTCGACTTGTAATATCATCATCCCATAATAGCAATAAAATTGTACAATTTTATTGCTCATGTGTCAAAAAACTCAAAATAGTTAGAATTCAAATTTGCACACGAAATAGTCTGGAATGGAAATAAACTAGTCACCTAGGAAATAGTCTGCAATGGAAAGATACTTTAAGTATTAAAATTATGAATCTTTTTTTAATGTATTAACGTAGTAAAAGTATGAATCTTTTTTTTTTTAATGTAGTAAAGTATGTTATATATATATATATATATATATATATAGGAAGTAGGGAAATGAGCTTACTTAAAAAATGAAAGATTTTAAACCCGAAACTTTTTGTATGAATTCATCAATCTCTAACTAACTCGACTGAAAAGAGAATTTTAGTCTTAAAGTTTCAATTAAATTAATAATAATAGGATCTACTATTCATCCTTGCTACATTAATCAACAAATTAATAAGTACTATTTCGACCAGCCATACTTAGTGGAATCTGCATAATAGTCTCCACATCAACAGAGGAGAAAAGAGAACAAATCAGTCCCTCTTTCCATGTCCGGTTGGAAGTATCAATCAAGTCACTGACCATCAAAGATGAAGAAAAATTTTCTGACAGAAGTATGGGATGGTACGGCTCATATGGCAACCACCCATGTTTATAAACAAGAATCCTGGTCCCGTCACCAACCTTCACCGAGAACCCTCTAGTAATACCTCCCTCCCATGCAATAAGCTTCTCCAAACAAAAGAAGGATTAGCACCCAACTGAGCATCCATAAAACTTTAATGAGGGAAATTCCTTGCTTTAAAAATTTTAAAATAAAGCGTAGACTCATCATGCATAAACCGCCAGCCTTGCTTGGCTAAAATCAAAGCTAGGCCTCTTTTCTGTGAAATCGGCTTACCATGTGGCTAGGGGTGTGCTGGGATTTGATGAGGAGCAAATGGAGTTACGCAACCCGTCATGGAGACTGCTGCGGAGTGCAAAGGTTATACCAAAAGTTAAGTTCTTCATGTGGAGATTATTACATAACTCGTTGCCTGCTAGACAAATTTTAGTGACTCGCCATATTTTTGTTGATGATAGTTATTCTGTGTGTGGAGCCAATGGGGAATCTATTTATCATATATTTTTTGCATGCTCTTTTGCGATTTCTGTATGGGCAGAGAGATTGGAGTTTGGATTTCTACTTTTCTGCAGGAATGGTCTGACCCGGATGATTTTTGGCTAAATTTTATCCTCCGGGCTCATCAGCTAAAGTCTTTGGAGTTGGTGTTTTGTCCTCTTTGGTATTTATGGTTTAATCGTAACCGGTGTTTGCATGAGACAATCTGTTGGCTACCTTCACAACTGGTGTTTAGAGCCAGACACCATGTTAATGAATATGAGACTGGGCTACAGGCTTTACATGGTGAAAGACAAGTACCACGGGGAAAGGTAGTTTTAACTCGATGGGTCCCTCCTCGTGCTAGCTGTTTAAAGCTAAACGTGGATGCATCTTTTAACGAAGCTTTACAGCAGGCGTCCCTAGGGGCTATTTTTCGCAGCGCCATGCATGGGAGATGCTGTCTGTTATGGGGTGGCTCGGGTGGGGGATGTGTTTTCTATTATGCAGACAGAAGCTATGGCTATGCTATCTTGTTTGGACTTGAAATTGCTTGGGAAAGAGGCTTTATCTCTTTTAAAGTGGAGGGTGATGCTGCAAATGTACTCTCAGAGATTCAGAAAGACGATTTATCACTATGGGAGGGCAGTCACTTAGTGGATGAGATCCTTCTTTTAGCTAGTTGTTTTGATCAATGCCAATTTTTTCATGTAAGGAGAGAGGCAAATAAGCTTGCACATAATATGGCTAGACATGAGTGCCAGTTGGGTGATCATTTAGTCTAGTCTCACCATTTACCAGGCTGTATCTGTAATCCTTATATTCCTATCTCGTAATGAAAGCTTTGCCTACTTTTCCTCAAAATTAATAAGTACTAGAACTTAGCTGAAATTAATTAATGACAAACTTGGCACCAAAAATGGTTGAAAAACGTTAGCACAGAAACATGTCCATTTCTGGTTTTATTGAGTTGTTAGACTTGCTTAGGAACTTGTAAGTGAGCGCAATAACTATTTGCTTAAGACAGTCTCACATTTAACAAAAGATAGAAGAAATAGAGACTAATAGGAGAATCTGATTTTTTTTCTGATATGGCCTACAAAATCTAGGATTAGAGATTTGATTAACTCTATAATTAAAAGATTATCATAATCTGGTGCATAATATTCAAAGAATCTTCCCTCAAAAAAAATAAATAAATAAAGAATCTCATTTCAGACAGATTATTGGGCCAATACTTTACAATGTTGTAACTTTCTGGATGACTTAAAGCAGTCGATGGGTCCAAAGTCTTTAGTCCAAACTGATATCATACAGATCCAGCATGGCATTTTTCTTACTTAAAAAGCCCATCTGAAAAAGAAGAATAATAATCCTAATTAATTAATGAGTAATTGAACATTAACGAACAAACAACAATAACAAGCAGCTGGAGACTATGAAGAAGAAGAGCTGAAATTGATGGAAGGAAAGACTCGTTCCTCCTGGCTTTACCCTTTCTTTTGTATTGTTCCCACATAAGAGGCCAGCTTCTGCCTCGTTTGGATCATCTCATTTTCAAAGACATAAATATGGGTAAGCTTAATTCTCTTGCTTTCTTCTTCATTCGACGTTCGATCGTTAATAGCGATAGGACTTTTTCATGCTCTTCTAATTCCCTTGCTACCCACCTCGGTACTTCAACTAGGAAATTAGTGACTGTTAGGGGAAATGTGAAAAAGTTTGATTGCTTTGATAATTTAGATGATGCCCTCAGTTTGTTTAATCTGATGCTTGAGACTTACCCAAGGCCTTCCCCTGTGGAAGTTACTAAATTATTAGCAGCTATTGCCAAAATGAAACACTTTGGTGTCGTCGTTTCTCTCTGTAACAAAATGAGATTATTAGGAGTTCCTCATGGCGCTTATTCTTTGAGCATCTTGATTAATTGTTTCTGCCGTTTAGGCCAAGTTGATTTTGGGTTCTCTGTTCTGGGAAAAATGCTCAAGTTGGGTCTTCAGCCTAATGTTGTAACATTCAACACTTTGATCAATGGACTCTGTGTGCAAAGTAAGGTAGCTCAGATGGTCAGTTTGTTTGATGAAATGATTAGGAAAGGCTATCAACCTAATTTGATTACTTACAGTACATTAGTTAATGGGCTATGTAAGTCTGGCTATACCGATAAGGCTTTCAGGTTGCTAAGGCTAATGGAACAAAGAGGCTTCCAACCTGATGTTGTAGTGTACAGCACCGTCATTGACGGCCTTTGTAAAGACAGGCTTCTAACTGAGGCACTTGACCTCTTCTCTGAGATGAAAGGTAAGGGCATTTCACCAAGTATTGTCACTTACAGTTGTTTAGTTCATGCTATGTGTAATTTGGGCAAGTGGGATGAGGTAATGAGATTTCTGGATGAAATGGTGACTAACAATATTGCACCTAATGTTATCATGTATAACATATTGGTTGATGCATTTTGCAAGGAGGGGAAGGTTTCTAAAGCTGAAGCTATTGTTGACAACATGATCAAACAGGGAATTGAGCCTAATGTTGTTACATATAATACATGGATAGATGGTCATTGTTTGCTAAACAAAATGAATGAAGCTAGAAGAGTACTGGAGTTAATGATTAGGAAGGGTTGTGCACCCGATATATTCACTTACAACATCATGTTAAATGGATACTGCAAAACTAAGAGAGTGGATGAAGCAATGAAACTGTTTCACGAAATGTCTAGAAAAGGACCAATTCCTAATTCTGTCACATACAACACTCTTATACAAGGCATGTGCCTAGTAGGGAGACTTTCAACCGCACAAGAACTTTTCAGAGAGATGTGTGCTTGTGGACAAGATCCAGATCTGGCATCCTATTCAATTTTGGTGGATGGCTTATGCAAACATGGTAAAATTGAAGAGGCATTGAAATATTTTCTAGCGATGAAGAATAGCGTGTTAGAACCTAATATTGTCCTCTATAATATCCTAATTGATGGCTTATGCAAAGCTGGGCATCTTAAAGTTGCAAAGGAATTATTTCATGCACTCACTGTCAAAGGCTTTAACGCTGATGTTTACACTTATACCAGAATGATCAAAGGATTCTGTAAAGAGGGATTGCCAAATGAAGCATACAAGTTGTTCAGAGTCATGGAAGATAATGGTTGTTTGCCCGATAGCTATTGTTATAATGTTATGATCCAAGGGTTTTTCCGGAACAACTCTTCCTCGAAGGCAGTACAACTTCTTGAGGAAATGGTTGGTAAGGGCTTTCCTGCGGATGCATCCACTGCCAGCTTCTTCCTGGATCTCTTGTGTTGCAGTCGAATGGATCAATCATGTTCAGAAAATTTTGAATGATTCTATCGAGATTATGACTTTGCAAATTAAATTAATTCTTTAAGAATATATTACATTAGTCTAAATATTGAAGTTTTCTGAAACTCTGAATAATGTTCATGTTTACTTTCAGCTTGGTGATTCCCTTTAGCATTAAGGATGAAATAACTATTATACCGCAAATCTTAATCTTGATCTAAGTTTGTTTGCCTTCTATTACTTTTCAAATTATTTTAATCATCATTTACTTATATAATTATTATTCATGATTGGATCTTCCAACTGTTGTTGTCCATCACATAAAGAGCGGAGCAAAGGTGGTTGATTTGTGTCGTTGTTTATTAGAATCCAATCATGTAGATGGGGAAAGTATGTTCTATGAAGATTTATCTGCACACATCTGCTTCCTAGTGCAATATTTGTTTTGTACAGATGAGACCTAACTTACCAGGAAATTTTTTTTTTGGTGCAGAAGCCATCCTAGTCCAATTTTGTGTAGCAGTTTTTTGGAGTTAGAGTTAATGATTTTGCTTGTCTCCTATTTTTTTCCCTCTTACCACAATGGTTAATTAGATCAACAGAATGTATTTACTTTGCAAATAACTTTTTGTTCTTTTGTTCAAAGGCGAAGATCATGTAGGAAAATTTCACAGCGGCCACCACATAAATCTTTGGCAAGTTGTTTGATACTAGATGCTAGCATGTAGTACGTCCCTGTTTTAAACTGTGGACTTGCTAGTGGTCCAATAAGTGACCATAATACCTGGGCAAAACCCTTCCTCAAACATATAATCTTCTTCAAAAATCTATCAGAAAGAAAACGTATTTTCTATTTCCGTCCCCTATGAGCAGAACTATCACATGATGCCCAATTGAGGACTGCCTTGATTTGGCTACCATTCTCTGGAATTCAAAATGTAACTGTCTTATTAATGTTAACTAATATTTTAGGCATGTATCAGACTTCAAGGACAACAGAGACCCTTTGAGCGCAGGGCACAATGGGTTCATGAAAAACAGTATTCATGGCAGTGTCACTTGAGCCTCCAGGTAAAGGTAAATAGAGTGTTGCTCCTTCACCAGCCACATGACCTATCCCAATTCTTCCAGTGCCGGGGTAGCTTCCATCCAATATTAACAGAAATTGAATTAGGATTTGATTTATTTAGCTATTTGTATTTTTGGTATTTAACTTCTAAAAGATGCAGTCCATCCAATGCCAGAAGACGGCATAGGTGAAATGTTAGTTGAGCATATTGGACAGCACCAATACTTGTGGTTTGTGTAGAGAACAAGATTGATTAGCAACAGATAGTTGGTATGTAATCTATACCAAACCAGTTAGCAAAATAGAAATTTGCAACCTAAGAGCAAGTTAAGATGAAAAGAAGGCTGATATGCAGCAGAACAATTGCTCACTTGATGGGTTGAAGGAAAGAATATATCTGGATTATCCAAGAAGGCATGATTTTTCTATTGCCAATAATAGTAATGCCTTCCTTGTTCTCATGGGAAAACTGCTTTTCCTTGTGTTGTTATGCAGGTTCCACAAGCATTGGTCATTACAGCAACGGTCTGTTGTTGGATGATGTAAGTTTTGTCTATGTTGCTTGATTTTTTAACATAGATACTGTATAGACTAGCAATAATATGAAATCTTAAATGCATGATGATTGTTAACATTGTACTTCTTTTGGCTATGTTGTCATTCTAAAATTTTGGCTTAGGTGAAAAGCGTAATGCAACGAGAAATCATCTTATGCTTTTCTACCTCAACTTTATGCAATGAGAATTCTTTTTTCTTCCCTGGATATGCTCCATATTCTAATATGGCACTATGAATATGCTAAATTTGGATGGCTGTGCAGAGACCTAGCATAAGGAGCTTATAAAGAACTTGTCAGTACTATATCTTGTCTAGCTAGTTAATTAGGTTTGTTAGGCTATGGATTCACCGAATAAGACACCTTGTTAAAAGGGTGAGCTCTTTAAGTATCGTGACGAGGTATGGTGTGACTTCGACTACCCCTTTCTGCTATGCTATGTGCCAATTTGTGAGAGTTTGGTGGTTACTATGGTTGTGGAATAAGGTGGATCCATAATTTGCCATGTTAGATGATAAAGTTCACTACTATATGTACTCATCTGCCTTTGGTAGCACTCTCGATTTGATGACGTAAAATCCTCCTCTTAAGCATATGGTCTTGTTTCATGTAGAGGACTGAACTGAGTAAACGTGTCTTATTATTCCATTGTCGTTCTGGTTTGTAATATTAACTGTTTTGCTTTGATAGTTGGGCGATTGTATATCTTGCACAAATGAAACCACTCATCGTCCCCGTTTTAAGCGAAGGAGAGTAATTTCCTTTACACAAAATCTTTTCGAAGATTGTCGTTAAACCAGCTGCACCAGCTACTAAGGATTGTGGATTGGCCATTGAGGAATACTTGAATTTAGTTGCCATGGATGATTCAATGTCTTCTCATGTTGGTTCCAAATGTAATCCTTCTTCAAGCATGGACTGGTATTGTGTTGGCACTTGATGCTATCAGTTTCTCATTTGCTATATTATCCTTCATCCAATTTCCAAAGAATATTGCTGTTTTCTCAGACATGATGTGATTTTGATAAAACTAATTATCTAGAAAAAGATTAAGGCTATGTTTGGTATGAGAAAACATTTTCTGTTTTTATTTTCTAAAAAATACAAAGAAACCATCATATAAGATATATGTTGTGAGAGAAAATGTATGCATATTTTAAAAAATGAAAATGAAAATGGACTTAGAAATGAGATTAAAAAAAATTTGTTTTAAATTTTAGATCTATTTTCATTTTCATTTTTTAAAACATGCATATATTCTTATAAACTATACATATCTTAAATGGTGATTTCTTTGTATTTTTAGAAAATGAAAACAGAAAATGTTTTTATGTACCAAACATAGCCTAAATTTCTTTCCAATAACTAGCTATATGCCCCCGCTTCGCGAGGTTCTTTATTTTTCCAATCTAACTGAAAAGATTGATATATACTCTACTTATTGGTTGATAATAAATTTCTACATTCGGAAAGACATGTTTAAAAGATGTATAAGTTTTTTAGTATTAATAAAAAAAAAAGTTAGACCTCAAATTATTATCAATAATACAAATTTGATATTATTGATAATAAATTATAAATTTGACACCTCGATACATCCATATTATAAGTAAACTTTATATATTAAATATAAAATTTTATGTAGTATAAACAGTATAAATTATAGATTTTAATTATTAATTTAATTTTATTATATTAATAGAGTTTTATAAAAGTGTACCATATCTTTTTTTTTAAAAAAAATATTATATTTTTATTTATAATTTATAGTATTTTTTCTCTCCAATAATCAAACTCCATGTGTCATTAATTAAAACAATTAAAATAGTAAAAAGAAAAAAAATTAAATGTTGAAGAAAAAAATTGAAATAGAAGAAAAAAGAAAAAGAAAAAGAAATAAAGAAATAAAGAAAAGGAGAAAATAACCAATGAGAAGGTGCCAAGCGCCTCCTCACCGGTTTCTCTAATATGGTTTTAAAATTAAAAATGGAAAAAAACTAAAATTAGTTAAAAATTTATGGCCTCTGGTTGGGGAACCTTATGCTTTTCTTCTTTGTACCCACTCAATCCAAGCAATGCCTGCTGGTTCAAATGCAGCAAGTGTAAACACCTTAAGAAGTCAAGATTATGAAAAGAATTTATCCTAATTTCCTTCAAAAAAATTCAAGACTAATGATTCATTGGACTTTGGGGTTTAGATCATTTCAAAGATAAAATGTAATGTAAAAAGAAATCACCGTTAAAAGATGATTGTTGCTCACATCGGCCCATTGGGCATCCAGTAGTCCATAACCGGATTCAAACAAACTTAGCTTGACCCAACTCTCTCATCAAAACCTCAATTTCTCTCACTTTGCTCTCACGTCACATTCCATTAACGGTCATGTTTTTTTCGAATACAATTGAGATCAACAAACCCCTAAACCCAATTTCACCCCCAAGAGCGTAAATGAAGTTTTGTCTATCAATTTCTTTTTATTTCTGTTAGCCAATTTACGGATCATGACTGCACTGTGTCATTTTATGCTTCTTCTTGCTCTGTACAGGCGGGATCGTCACACCGGCGCCCTAATTGGCCATGGTCGTAAGCGTGGGGGGCTTAGTTACATGGACTGTCTCCATCTGCCTTCTTCTGCTACTGGTGAGAGGCTGAAATCTAAAAGAATGGTCGGGCCAACCAACGAAGAGCTGGCTTACGGAGCTTACTCATCAAAGGGCGAAGGGGTCACATCCGCCAGGGTAGTCTCAGTGCAAGGATAGGTGAAAGCCATAAGAGCAGGAGGGGAAGGAGGGGAAGCACGGGTTTAGTGGTCCCAATTCAAGGGCAATTAGGACGGGTTGCCATATATGTCCGGATGGATTGGAACGAAGGGATGAAGGAGGGGAAGCACAAATGCAGGCAAGTATTCTACCCCATGGGGCTGGCCTCCGACCATCAAAGAAGGGATTGGACTCGGGTGGGCAAGGCAGGATCCCAACCCATTTCTCCAATTTCCTTGTTTCAATATTTATTTGTTTAATGCTTTATTTCATGTTTTGCATTGTTTCCTCGTGTAGAAATCTGGAAAACTACGCAACTCTCAAGGCGTGAAATGAAAGGTTTTGTAAATGTTCCTTTTCTTGTCATTTTAGATTCTGCTTTGGTACTGTTTAAGTCACGGTTTGTTTCTTGCGCGAATGCTTCCATAATACTTTTTTTCTATTTGGTTTCTAGGAACTTGAAAAGCAGAGAGCCCACGAACTTTATTATTTGGTTTTTATTTGGTTTCCAGTTGAAATAAATTGCTCCATTGTGTTTGTGGTATGTTTTAGAACAGGGATTAAGTTGCAAAGTTCAGGTAAATGGCACTTGCTTAATCTTTTAAGTCCATGTGACTTGTTCAATTGCACTTATAGTTTTAGTTACAAAGTTGTCTTTCTTTCTTTTGGCTCTTCTTTATTGTTTTCCTCTTGAAATCAAGTGCTCCATGGTGTTTGTGTTATTAATTATGTTCCTGCTGTATTGGAAATGAAGGACTTTGCTTATAATTCATCATTGTGCACTGATGAAGAAACTAATGGCAAAACTTTGATTGATCATGTCTCATCTTTTCCTTTCATGTTTTTGTTTTTTGATTCTGTTAATCCCGTCTGCCACTTTTCAAAAATGTTATTCCAGTAGAAATATGAAATGACTTAACAACTTGATTCGGTATTGTATTAAAAGGGATTGATTACTACCTGGCTTAAGTCTAAGCAAACAACTAACAGATTTTGGTAAATTCTGCAAAAAGATCATATAGAATGGAACTATAAAAATATAGTAATTTTGGTTTTAGTCTTTTGCTTATTTTCTGTGAATGGTAATGGCTTTTGGACAATGTAGAGGTCTAAGGTCAATGGTAAACTAATTTCCATTTTATTAGAGCTGATATTGAGATAACGATGTTTTGTTTGCTTAACTTTTTAATTTCATCATTTGTCAAGGGTCTAACTTTAAGAGATTTATTCTACATGTGAAGATTATATCTGGTGTTTTATGAATTTGTGAACTTCTGACTCTACCTATGGTTGATAGACCTCATTTGGCTTGGTTCACATGAGATGGCTGGAGTAGTCTAGGTTAAAGGTTGCAATTTGGAGCCCCTTTCTTTGGTTCCATGAAGAGAAAATAATTCAATTAGTGTTTATGAATATTGTTGCCATTAACTTTGTTTTTATTGTATGCTCCTGCTAGGTATCCCAGCTTGTAAGTCTCTGTCTCAAAAATGACTTATTATTTTCAATCTTTTCTTTGCCTATTGGCTTTTATTTCTGGTAGTTTTCACTTTTCATTGGCTTTTCTAAAGAAAGGGTTTTATGGATTTTCCTCAAAGTCTCTTGGCAAGTGCATGTTTCCTGCAGTTTTTTAAATTTTTCTTCCTTTTAAATCACCTTTTTCTCAAATCTTCCTTTTAAATTCTTCTCAAGTTTTAAACTCTTATCCTTCTGTATCATTTTCTAAGTGTCACAATCACTTAAGCTAATAATATGTAGTAATTAAAACAAAAAACAAGTAAATTTTGGTAGGAAATCATTTTCTAGGTGCTGCTATTCTCTGTGTTTCCATCATTACTTGATTTTAAAATAGCTGTCTTTGAAATTTTTTTTTGATGGGGTTAAGTCTCTGGGTTTTCATCATGTCCAAGCTCTTCAGCCTTTTGAAATATATACATATTTTTTTAAAAGAAAATTTACCCTTGATATGTAAATTATATATTTTTTTCTCAATTGAACTATCATACTCCTTAAAAGCATTTTTAGCATTTAATTTTACTATTTTGGTGATAAAAATTTCTATTTTCTAATGAAGGTTTATTAATTTTTTTTAAAAGAAAACACAAGCTGGGTTAGGTGCACATCTCGTGGTAATACAACAATAATAATACTAATTCCTTTTTACTAATGATGGTAATTAAAAATTTGAAATTACTTAATCTAATCATTAATTTGTAATCAGTGGAGCATACAATTAAAAAAAATTAATGGTGCAATATTCATTTAACACTTTTTGAATCATTTTTTCCTTTTTGTAACAAGGAAATGGGCTCTAAATTGGAACCTTAATCTAAATCCATTCTATCCATCTCATTGGGCTAGGTTGAATGACTATATTGACTAGCGAGTCCAAGTCACAAATGAGTAGACACCAACAAATCTCCACGTGTAGGATGCATTACTTCAAAGTTTTAGCCCCTTAACAATCATGAAATTAAAGGGGAAAACAAATAAAATGTTATTATTTAAATATCATTTCCAATAAATAAAGAAGTTATTCTACCTTTGATTTTAAACCTTTATATTAACCAACGACCATAATTATTCACAAAGGAATAAGCATGGGATTAAGTTCACAAAATTACCGTATTTTTATTCTTCCATTCTACATACTCTTTTTAAAGGAATTTACCTAAAATGTGTTAATAGTTTTCTTCAGTAGACTTAAATGGGGGTAATTATACATCCATTTTAACACAAAAATAATGAAAATCAAGAAAGGCCATATTACATTTTCTACTGGAATAATATTTTTCGAAAGTTGTAGTGGATGGTATTAAAAAAAATCATAAAAACAAAAATGTGGGATGAAAAAAATGAAACAATTTGGTCAATTAAAATTATGGCATTAAAGGGGTAGGAGTAGGGCTTAAATGTTTCCTAATTCCTAATAGTGGAGGCTTTTTTTTTTTCTCTTTTTTCCTAATCTTTTATTAACATGTTTGACAGATCGGTGAGGCAGCGGAGAGCGGTGCGGTTGCGGTACCGGCGGTGAAGCAATATTTCAGCCATAAGCAGCAAAGTTATTTAATTCTGTGTTTTTTGTACTTAACTAATTTTATCAAAATATTGTAATTATTATTTTGCTTTATAATCAACCCTTCTCATCTCATCTAGTGTAATTGATTCAAAAAGTATCAATGCTTCATGCCACTATCTAGGTTCTACACTATTAGGTGCAGTGCAGCTACAAAAAGAAAAAAAAAGGCAAAAACATTGAGGAAAACAAAAAGAAAAAAACATTGAATTACCAAAAGAATGTTGTCAAATGGTACTTATCAAGGGGTTTTTGGTACATATCCAAAGTCCAGATGTTTCAGAAATACAAAGTCACAAACCCTTAAGAGTAATTTCATCCGATGATTTATATATATCTAAACTTTACAAATTGCCATACGGTGAGATGATATATGAGTTAGAATGTAGATATTTGAGCAATACCAAGATGTCTAAAACCTACACTCCAGCACAGCTTTGATTATATGAGCAACCAAGGACTTTTCCTCCATGAACATTAAGATTTGACAATCTTGAGCATCCCACATCGATACCATCATGACATCTCATCAGATCCCATGAGAAAACCTAGAAGTTGCAAAAAAAAAAAAAAAATTGAATTGCAAACTGAAATAAGCATAGAGCATTTTTTCCCAATAAAATCATTTTGGATTGATGAAAGTTGAAAATACAAAAGACCTCACCTTCAGACTTTCATGCAATCACAGTGTACAATCCTACCGTCAAGATTGGAAGTTAAGCAATGGACTCCACCAGTCTATGGCAGGAGAAAACCACTAATATATGAATTACTAAATAAAAATAGGAAGATAAAAAATATTGCAATCTCAATATGGAAACAAAAAGATCTCATGAACTTGATATGAATCTCTAACTCTACTAAGAGAATAAACAATAATACCAACAACCAAATAAAGCACCTCAGGCCCAACTAAACCAATGAGCTCAAAGGTTTCCAGGTCCCAAAATCTAATAGTCTGATCAGATGCTGCTACTGCAACTGCTTCACTGAAGCGACGTCTACTGTCCCTCCTACAGCATTAATATCTCTGGTGTTACTGGCTTAAAACCTTGTGGCAAAAAAGAGAATTATACTGGTAAGTTGACAATGATAATAGGGATTTAAGCCAAAATAGCATAAATTAAGAAGCAATGAACAGTTTCTGCAGGTAGTGTCAGGCCATCCACTAAAATTGATTATCAGATCAAACCCCATATGTACACAGCAAATACAAAGAAACATTTATAATAGGGAATAAATAAATCTAATCAACTAAATATTTTGATTCTTGAATTATTAGATAAAAAGGTGTAAACAAGAAAAAGTTTTCGATCTGATAATCTACTACGTGCACAATACAACCCAAACATATATCTTCAAGACCAGATCAGGAAGCTTCCATTCTGAAAACATCAACAAAAGGTATAAATTAATTAATTAGTCTCTATATCAATACCAGATTTCTTTATTAGTAAACTATTTTAGAATTCAATTTATATATGAAAAGCCACTTCAAATATGTTGTCACAACCAACGGCAAGTGTTACCATGTCCCTAAACTGATTATTAAATTCAATAATCCAACTGATACTTAGGGAAATATTATAGTAGCACATTCATGGCTTGTTAAGAAGGTGTCCCGACCTTCCATCCATAGGTGAAATTGCACCTGATCATGACCTACCTAAGTTCCTTTGCCACCCTTAAAACAATTAATTTTGCAATTAAAAACAAAACTCTATGAGAAAATTCAAAAAAAGAAAGAAAGAAAAAGAAATGGTAAAGATCAACATTAACCTGATCAACAGTCGGATTGTTTATGCCAACCAATCCATCCCACTCCATGGTATACTATGGCCTCCTTGTCTATGGCAATTCCTGCAAAGTGAGTTTATACATATATCTATGTTATCAAGTAATTATCAATCTATATGATAAGTTGAGAGCAAGACATACAAGAAAGTGGAAAAGATGTAATTTGTAGTATTTTTTCCTACTAATGCAGTCTTAGTGGATGTGTGAAAGCTCCTAAAATACTCTCTAAACATAGGTTTTTTGGCTCTCAATAAACTTGTAGTTGAGAGCAAGACATTAGTAGGTTTTTTCCTCCTAATGTTATTTTACCTTGCTTCTTCTTCGAATGGAGATTGTTCCCAAGGGACAAGGATGAGTGAAGCCAACATCTGTAGAGTTTTCACGGAAGATCATTTCCTATAGCAATGGTGGCTGCTTCCTTTTCTGGATTTTCACATTTAGTACCAAATTAAGACCTCGAATATCAACCTTAATACTTTTCCTCTTTTCCAGGGGGGAAAACACAGTAAGAGCAATACTAACCAAAAATAGGGCATTTTGATTCTTTCATTTTCTGGCCTTTTCTTTGCAAATTATCATGGCTAGAAACTAAAATTTAGAAAAACCCATAATGCAAAAAGGTAAAAAGAAACGGTGCAGTGAAAATACTTATTATTTGCTCAAAAACCCTAAAGTTTAGAAATTTAAACATGCCTCTTTAAATTCCATAGTCAATAAAAATAAACTGATTATAGATGATTTCATGATTTTGGAAATACATTATAACTAAAACTATTGTCATTTAATAGAAATGAAATTTATATATAATTCTTTACCATAAACAACCAGACTGTTGACTATGGCCAAATGTATTTGATAGTGGATATGGAGGGCATGCAGGATCAAATGAAGATTTGTTTGGTTTTCTTCCACTTTCAAGCAACTAAAACAGAGCAAATCAGGTTTAGTGAGAAGGGGAAGGAATCGAAAACTTACCAACGGCGTCTTCAACAGCATCCCCGACGATGACACCAGCGGTTACGTGAATCAAGTAGCTTTCTCTTTCTCTTTCTCTTTCTCTTTCTCTGTCTATTGCTCTCTCCATGCATGTTCAAAACTTCTCTCTCCCCCCTTTCGTGGCACTCCAAAAGCTTCCTCTGCCCCGCCCCGCCCTTACTCTTTGCTTTCCTTCTTCTCCTCCATTTCTCTTTCTCTAATCTCGTTTCTTTCTCTACTTTTCCCCTTTTTTTACCATCTTAGGGACAAAATGATGTCGTTTTGTCTTGAAAGAGTAAAAAACTTAAAAACAAAATTTAGGAAGGTGAAGGCTGCCAACCGGCCACTGTGGTCCGACCTTATGTACGGACCACAGTGGTTGGACCATTCTGCCTTTTTTAATTTGTAGTTTTTTTTCAGTTTTAGTAAATTTTATTTGTATTTTATTTTTGTGAGTGAGTTTTTTTTCACCGTTCCGTCACCTTCAGTGAATAAAAAACCGGACCGGTCGGTGAACCGGTTGCTTGACCGGGTCACGGTTCAACCGGTCCAACCGGTTCAACCGGCCGGTCCAATTAATTAAATAATTTTATTTTATTAATTTTTGAAAATATTTAAAAAAATTGATAAAAATAAGAAAAAATTCATAAAATTCATAAAAAAATATGAAAAAATAAAAAATATTAGTGCATCACATAATCTAAATAAATATTACAAATTATTTTACATCACAAATTATATTTTTATTATGGAAGTATATTAAAATAAAAAAAAATTAAAAATTTAAGCTCTAAATTTTAAAGTTCAAAGTTTAAATATAATAAGAAAATTAAAATTTGGGCTTCCCATTAATTTAAATTTCTTTTGAATTTGAATTAATTAATTAAAAATAGCTTTAAAAATTAAAAAAATTTAAATTTCCGGTTGAACCGGTCCAACCGGTTCAACGATTTCCGGTTCAATACCGGTTCAATAAAAACCCTGTTTTAGACATATGACCGGACCGGACTTGTGACCGGTTCCCGGTTCAACCGGTTGAACCGGCCGGTCCGGTCCGGTTTTTTATTCACTGGTCACCTTCTTTTCTCTGTTTCAAGAGTCTCTCCGGCAACCGCATTTCATTGTAATCGCAACAGCATTCGCCCAGATGAACTCTCCTTGCTCTCTCTTTCAAACTCTTTTCTCGATAATTTTCACATTCTTCAAAGCTCTTTTTGGACCCTTGTAACAGCAAAAACAAACAAAATTCATTGCTTTTCCATGGCTTCATGTGAGTATCTCACGTTCTCTTTCTCTTTCTGTCTTTTTATGTGAATTTTTAGATTAAGTAGATTAAGATTGAAACTGCGTTTTGATTTCTTGAAGTTTTGAATGTGTAAAGATGTTTGAAGTTTTACTTTGTTTCATGGCTTGGTACTTGAATTAGCTTGGGCATATAGGGGAAGGGATACTTGCCAATTCTTTGTCTTTGTTGATTGATATGCTGGGATTTCTGGGAATTATGTTTTGTTTCTTGAATGCATGTACATTGTGGTATATGTTGATTGTAGTATGTTGTGTTCAGTTGTGCTATCATTGTTGCCTCCTTATACTGCCAAAATTTAATTTTTTTGTCCAAAGGAAAACGCAAATTATGATGGCGACATTGGCAAGCGGGGATATCAGAATATATGTCTACCATGAAATGAACAAACGTATACAATTTATGCGCTAAGACTAGTAACGTAGCAAAAGAATACTATATATTCCACTAGTTTGATTAGTTAACAAATATACACAAAATTACAAATGCGGCTGCACTATACCTCTGGTGCACTGGGGCTGAGAGGTGCAGCATCCCAGCTTCCACAACCAGAGAGCTTGATATTCACTTTGATTATCCTCGGTATTAATAAAAAATTAGCATTTTGACTTCAGATGAATGTGTTGAACCAAATTCTAATCAAAAGAATGGCATCATTAACTTGTATAAGGCTTATCAATTATCATCCTTACTGTAATCAGAAGCCTTTTTATCAAAATCTGATGCACTGTCGAAGTGGATGTCTTCAGCTTCCACTGCCAATGTCTTAATTATCATTCTGGGATGAAGCTTTGATTTTTCGAAAAAGGAAATTTCTTAATTATTCCCAAAACTTTGTACCCTCCATCCACAAATTAGATTTTTTTTTTTAAATAATGAATTTAACCTTATGAATATTATTCCAAAATTTAAATTTGGCACAAGCATATATTTCAAATTTTTTTCTTGTTTTAATAAAAATCAAGGAAGCATCCCCAATTATTTCTTCATTATCCCCAAAATAATCTTAATCATCCCCGAAATATTATAGTATTCATCCCCAAAACTTTTAAATTTGAAAAAATGGAAAGAATTTAACCCAATTCCATGATTGAATTATGAATTGCGTTTAAATTTACCTAAATACCTTTTTTTCCAGGTTATAAAAATCAGGGATCAATCCCCAATCATTTCTTCATTATCCCCAAAATAGTCTTAATCATCCCCGAAACATTATAGTCTTCATCCCCATAATACTCTTTATCATCCCAAAATAAGAAGACCCAATTCCATGATTTAATTATGAGTTAGCCATCCCCAGTCTTTTATTCATTATCCCCAAAATAGTCTTAATCATCTCCGAAATATTATAGTGTTCATCCCCAAAACATTAAAATTTGGAGAAAATAAATTTAGCCGAATTCCCCATTTTAATTATGAGTTATGTGTATATTTAATTAATTGACTCATTCCATTGTTCAATTTTTTCAATTATTTCGTTTTTATAAAAACGAAGGATCCATCCCCAATCATTTCTTCATTATCCCCAAAATAGTCTTAATCATCCCCGAAACATTATAGTCTTCATCCCCATAATACTCTTTATCATCCCAAAACAAGAAGACCCAATTCCATGATTTAATTATGAGTTAGCCATCCCCAGCCTTTTATTCATTATCCCCAAAATAGTCTTAATCATCCCCGAAACATTATAGTGTTCATCCCCAAAATATTAAAATTTGGAGAAAATAAATTTAGCCGAATTCCCCATTTTAATTATGAGTTATGCGTATATTTAATTAATTGACTCATTCCATTGTTCAATTTTTTCAATTATTTCGTTTTTATAAAAACGAAGGATCCATCCCCAATCATTTCTTCATTATCCCCAAAATAGTCTTAATCATCCCCGAAACATTATAGTCTTCATCCCCATAATACTCTTTATCATCCCAAAACAAGAAGACCCAATTCCATGATTTAATTATGAGTTAGCCATCCCCAATCTTTTCTCCATTATCCCCAAAATAGTCTTAATCATTCCCGAAATATTATAGTCTTCATCCCCAAAACTTTTAAATTTGAAAAAACTGAAAGAATTTAACCCAATTCCATGATTGAATTATGAATTGCGTTTAAATTTACCTAATTACCTTTTTTCCCAGGTTATAAAAAACAGGGATCCATCCCCAATCATTTCTTCATTATCTCTAAAATAGTCTTAATCATCCTCGAAACATTGTAGTCTTCATCCCCATAATACTCTTTATCATCCTAAAACAAGAAGACCCAATTCCATCCCCAGTCTTTTATTCATTATCTCCAAAATAGTCTTAATTATCCCCGAAACATTATAGTGTTCATCCCCAAAACATTAAAATTTGGAGAAAATAAATTTAGCCGAATTCCCCCATTTTAATTATGAGTTATGCGTATATTCAATTAATTGACTCATTCCATTGTTCAATTTTCTCAATTATTTCCTTTTTATAAAAACCAATGATCCATCCCCAATCATTTCTTCATTATCCCCAAAATAGTCTTGGTGGATCCCATGTGATGGAATACGGGAATAAAAGCATTAAAGCTGAAAAACTTTATTTGTATCAAGGTTTTGATCCAGCCACCATAAACTTTCCTCCAAACGAGTTGCGCCCTGACTCCCACATGGGTGCTGTTAACCAGAGAGATGCAGATATTCTTTTCTTATGGCATATGGTGAGCCTGAGCTCCGTTCTTTTCATGTGCTCTTTACCACTTAATTCACATTGCATGTATCTTATTAGCTTTTCACTATTAATTACTACGTCAAGTTTTCCTTCGCTAAAGAGACTTATATTCTAAACTAGACTGATCAGAAGTCTGCATTTCCCAACAAGACAAGCTATTCAGATAGAGGTCAAAGAACAGAAAGATTTACTCTGTTTGACTAGCACTTATGGATAGTTATTGGTATTAGTTTTCACTTTTGGATAGGAATAAAACTTTTGTCCCTTGTTTAAATTGCAACATGTAAAATGGTGTATTTGTTTAAACTGGTATATGAGTGGACTTGACATGGATATTGGTCTAATTCTTATTTGTTGTACTTGTACAGTACAAAAATTCAGAAGATGGATCTAAGAAGACAGAAATCCTCTAACAGATTACTGAGACTATGAGACATAGAAACCACTTAGATGGCAGCATTAACTTGATAGGAAAACTCTTGTACGGACCAGTAGAAGGTTCTTCCATTCTCAACTCTGTAAGGACACCTGGTTTGCCCCTTGTTGATGACTAGCAGATGAAGTAAGAGACGAAAATCAAATACCCAACGAATTTTGATCGACACAGTGACAAACTGCTAAGCGAATGGGACGAAATGCGGTTGCCGGAAAGACTTTTGAAACAGAGAAAAGAAGGTGACGGGACGGTGAAAAAAAAGTCACTCACAAAAGTAAAAAATGAATAAAATTTATTAAAACTGAAAAAAAAACTACAAATTAAAAAGGGCAGAATGGTCCAGCCACTGTGGTCCGTACATAAGGTCGGACCACATTGACCGGTTGGTAGCCCTCACCTTTAGGAAAGGCTAAACAATCAAATTAGGACCTAATGTTTGGACATTTGCTCATTTAAGGACGAAACCTTTCAATTGCTACAAATAAGGATCTAATCTATGCGGATTGTGACAAATAAGGATTTCTGTCAACTGGAGTTATGATCATGACATGTGGCACACTAATTTATCCCAGTTTATCATAACCATCCGATTAATATTAAAACTAAATTTAATAAATTAGGAAATATAAGGTTAAAAATATATAATGAAAAAGCAAAAAAATAGAAAAAAAATCACAAAACTAAATATAAAAACAACTTTTCATTCTTAAACCCACAATCAAGAAGTTCAAAATACAATATTGCTGTAGAGATTAGGGATATTTTGAGCTATTCCTAGTTTCAAAGAAAATAGAAATTGTTAGTCAAAACCATCAACTCATGATGCAAAGCCCCTCCGGCTAACTTCAAAATTATTTCCCCATCTTCTTCCCTCACATAAGATTTCAAATTCCTAAGAAAATCACTCACTCCTCCTTACGAAGATCAACATTGAAACCTACCTTGAATATTGTTGTCAAAATGGTGGCCACCATGTTATTTACGTGTTGGTCTTTGAGGAAGCAGCGGTCTACCCTGACATCGGCCCTAATATGAAAACAACATGGAGGATGCTACAGATGAAAGGGAATAAGTGGATGGAAAAGGTAAGGAAAATACAACTGGACGGTGTGCCTAGAAGGATGTACTTATAGGAAGAGGAAGATCTTGTGAGTGTGGTAGTGGGTTTGGGTCATTGTTGTTCAATGAATGGTGTTGTGGATTTTATTGCTAAATTTATTGCAAATTTGGTTTTCAAGCTTTGAGAGAGATTCAAAAAAGATTTGGAACTATTATTTTTTTCCTTTAGGGCTTTGGGTTTGGAGCTTACCAACTTAGATTTGAGGTTAAGGCTTTTTTCGGTAGGTGTTGTTCTCCTTGGGATGTTTCAAGTATGGATTTTTTGGGATTGGAGTAAGGATTCTTTGGTTGGAAAGAAAGTTTGGGAAAAAAATTGGGAATCTTTTTTTAATTCGATAAGTAAAAAATACGATTTTTATTTTTTATTTTGCTAAAGAATTTTTTTTTTGAAGTTTCTTTTTTATATATTTATCCACCGATCATAAAATGCCACGTGTCACCGTTAACTATTTAATGGCGCATGATTTTTACAGCTTCATATGAGTCCTAATTTGTCATACTCCAAATAGTTTAAGTCCTGATTTATAGCAATTCAAAGATTTGATCCTTAAATGAACGAACGCCCAAACGTTAAGTCTTGATTTCATCGTTTAGCCTTAAGTAACCAATGGGGGGACGCCATATATCCCTCACCTTTGAAGCATAATGCCTTAAAAGGTGATGTCTTTTCTTTTAATAGTTGCTAATATATATATATATATATATATATAGTAAGATTACTCTTTAAATAAATTTCACAATCCTTATCACCAATTATAAAAACCACAAACATATCTTTTGATTTTCAATTTGGAAACCTCAAAAGAAACCCCTAGAATGCTATTCTCTTCAGAAGTTCTAATAGGGGATTGAAAAAAAGAAGGTGAAAGTTGTGGCATGCTTCTTTGTCGATTTTTTTAATGGCACTGATTTGCAGCCCTTTTATAGCATTAAAGCTCCTTCACTCTTGTATGTAGTGGTGGATGTGAGGTGTCTATACGGTATGTTATTTGAGCCAATTCATATTCAATATGGTTTTAATCTCATGAAGTACTGTAACTGTAGGAAACAAGGCCGCATAACAGTGCTTGAGGGCTATAGGCATTCGCTTACTTTCGAGGATTCCCCAGCTGAACATTATGCTCTACTCAAGGGGTTTCAAACTACTGGGCTTGAGCCAATGGATGTTGTTCTAGATTGTAGTAACAAGCGCATGTCAGCATTTGATGGCGTTAAATATGATTTTTTGGATCTTTCTAGAAATGACTGTAGTTTCGATAGCTTCTTGTTTGGTATTGAAAGCTTTTGCGCCAGGCTGGTTAAAATGAACTCGATCATTCCTCTTCCCAGTGCCAAGGACAAGAAGAAACTCTGAAGCTGGCAACATAACAAAATCAAGATGGTTCGCGATAGGTGTCGCAAATTTGGTTGCTCCCAAAAGATCATAGAGTCTTCTATGCTATATGGGGAAAGGGAAGACTTCAGTACTCTACTTAGAGGCACTTTTGCAGTGCTTATTCATTTCAATGGTGAAATAAGCAAAGAGAATAGTCTCCCATTCAGCAAGGATGTATACATCCCTAAGGATGCCATGAGACCTTCCAAAGTGGAGTTTTTTGGGAGTTTTTCATTGATGGGGAAGTTTTTGGAGTTTACACATCCTTGCTAAAAAAGGTGTTTATAGGTTTTCAGTCAGTATTGATGTTAAAGGAATGGTAGAAGTAGTCACAGTGGAGCTTTTTAATGGGAGGACGAAGAATGGCTTTTTGCTTATTAGTCGATTAGACTAGTTTTACATTGACATTTACTACTTACCACAAGTACTGCTTCAATTGATTAAGACAAGTTTATTTTCTATTAGTCATGTACGAGTGGTGATAGGATGGACACAGTGTATGCTTTTACATTACTAGCATGGTAGCATGTTTGATTGACATGGATGCGAATACGGTTTTTAAAAATCTTTCTAATTTTTAAAATTTATACTCTTCGGGGTCGTTTGGTTGGGGGTTATGTAAGATAACCCCGGTTATCTGGCATTTGTTATCTTATATGCCCTTATTTGGTTGGAGGTAATGAGATAAGCAATGTTATATCATATTACTGCCACGTCAGCATATAACCTCAAAATGAGGTTATGTGATAACCTCCAAATTCTTAGGTAATGTAAGATAACCAGGTTATTTTAAAATTTTTCCTCATTTGCCCTCAGTATTTTGCCCTTTTGAACCCTAATAACCTTATATAATTGATAAATTACAATGTTTTCTTAAGTATAATTTATTTTGGTTAAGAAACATAATTAAACTTAGCTTATATAATTACTAAATTAATAATTATATGTTAGTTCAATTAAACTAAAAGCATAATTAAACTTAACTTATATAATCATTAAATTAATTATACAATATTTTACTAAGTTTATTACTTAAATAATTTTTATGTTAGTCATGTTTAATTATTAAACTTAACAAAATTACAATAATTGTACAAAATATTGAACAAATAAGAAATAAGCTTAAGTGTTGTATTGAGGGCATTAGAGTAAACTATCCATTTTAACAGAACATATACCCTCAAACCAAACAGGTTAATCTTATATTCCGGGAATCTCAACCAAACAAAAATTGTGCACATTCCGAGAATGTGCACTAGGTTATGTTATAACCTGGTAATCACATAACTCTGGTAATTTAAAATACCTTGAACCAAACGCCCCCTTCAAGTTATGTTTTTCAGCTATTATATTACTTCTTTTGTTCCCAATTATTTGTCCCCCTTTTAACCAATGTTGCAAAAATCGGACCGCTTCAACTAGGACTTGGATGCCTGACCGATCCAGAGAACCCCTTCAACCCTCCTAAGGTAAAACCCAGTAAAAAATCGAAAAATTCGGGACCGATTAACCCAATAAAAATCAGTTTTAACAAAATTTTGGTTAAAAAAATTAAAAGAATAAAATGAAAACCCTAACTTTTTACTTTTTCACTTCTCTATATCTGTTCTGTCTCTCTCTCATGTGTTGCCACTGCCTGGTCTAGCCTATCAGTTGCCCATCATGGCTTCCACTCCATTTCAATGAATCCACTCCATTGAACGAAATTAAACTCCCTAGTTGCCCATCTTAGTTCTCTTCCTCCTTTCACTTCTTTCGTCAGCGTTTGCTCTCTGACTTCCATGAGGTATAGTGAGATTTCAACGTTTCTCAAAATCTATCTATAGATTCATGTGTTTCGATGATTTACAGCTATAACAATGCTATACTTACGTGATAAAATTTCAGTAACATTCACATTTGTGATTGTTTTCTATCTTGGCTCTTATGTATTTTGATATGTAATTTTGTAGTAAATCGTTTTTAAGTCTACTAGTTTTTTCATTCTCTTATTTTGTTAATTCTTTAAGAATACCAGAGGCTTTATTTTGTTGGTTCTCTTATTTGTTAATTCTTTAAGGATGCCAGCTGTGAGAGATGGGCTCCAGAGCCTGCTACTGGTCCAACCACCTTTTTGGGCCCAATCCACCAGTGTCTCCACTACTCAAAGTATTGTCCCTTGGCCTGTTGGAGTCCAGTTACTAATATGCTCATAGCACTCCTCGAACCCCAGCCACCAAGGGTTTTGTTGCTCCTATGAGCACGCCTTTCACCAATTGAGCCGTGTCTTTTTAGTGAGAGACGGGCTCACAGAGCCTGTTATTGGTCCAGCCACCTCTTTGAGCCCGGTCCACCAATGTCTCCACTACTCAAAATGTCGTCCCTTGGCTCATTCAAGTCCAATCACCAACATGCTCACAGCGCTCCTCGAACCCCCATCACCAAGGGTTTTGTTGCTTTTATGAGCACGCCTCTCATTAATTGAGTTGTGCCTTTTTTGTGAGAGATGGGCTCACAAAATAAGTTAAAGGTCGGGCCAGTTTTTACAATATTTCCTTTTAACTTTCACAAAGTTTGAGAAAAAGTAGTTGAGTTAAGTAGAACTAGGAAAATTGCCCGCGCTTGCGCTGCCGGTTTTCATCAATTTAATTCTATTTATTTTATAAACAAATGAAGTAAGAGTATAAAGCTTATGTACCAAGATAATCAAAACAAAAGTAAACTTTTGAAATGCAAACTTGAACTAAATATTGTTCATTTATTTATTTTTGAAGTGAATAAATAGGAAAACATAAAACATAAAAATATATGCAAAAAAAGTAAACTGTAACAACAATTTATAAATCCTAATAATGATTAGTTGAATCGTTTATGACAAAAAATAATTATAAATCCTAATTTGCTCAAACTTTGAACTTCAACTTTCTCTAGTTGGATCCAACAAAGCATCCAATAAAGGTGGAGTAGGTCTTAAAGCGGGACGAACAATTAGACCTTGAGTCCTTACCCACAGCAAAGGTTGAAAGTAGAATTTGGTGTTTGCTTCGACTCATCTACCCTTCCATCTCACCACATATAAGCATTGCAAAAAAAGAAAAAGAACATTTCCAAGTAGGCGCACCAACATACAATGACTTGAAGTATCGCCCTGGTACCAACAAAGAAAGCAATATTCAAGAAAAAAAGAGGAAAACCACACTTGTTATAATGTGAAGCAAGATATTCATTACTAAGAAACGATGCAAATAAGTATTGACATAAAAATTAACTCACTTTGATGTTCAAAGTAGCAAGGCAGTGCCAATTCATCATGATTTGATTCCTATAATTACGGTAAAAAAAATGAACTTATTATAATATGGAGCAAGATATTAATTACCAAGATACACTGTAAATCAGTATTCATATAACTATTAACACCAAAGACATGGCTTGCTTTTGTTGAATTACATTTGCATCAGTGTGATTATGAGTCAAATTGCAGTCCCAAAGGGCACTAAGACTATTAACACTATTAATTAATTAAGTTTTCATTAGTTAATTAATTAAGTTGTGCCAAGATAAAGAATGAAAAAAAATAATTGAATGGGTAGCATTTCATGTTTAGAGAAAAAATGATACCTCATAATATCTGCAGCTGCTGCTCTAGTAGAATAAATGGGTAATATTAAAGTATCCCAAATCTATAATAAGGACAGTAATGTAGCATCAATAGCAAAACACTACATAAAATTTGATTTAAACATTATGAAATTAACAGCCAAGTGGAAATTTGCATTCAAGTGCAAGGTATTAAAAAATTGCTTAAAACATGTGACTATCTAGTTTCCCTACAATATATTCACATGGTTACATACACAGAAGTATAGTCACCAAACTTGAAAGGAGAAAACCCCATAAGACTCACTTAGTAGTCTGTTTTAGATCAATACTCAATAGACTATTGAGTAATCAAAGCAAAATTACTTGGATTGACGTTAAAGAATACCTGCTTTAAACCACAACAAAATTAACTACTACTTGGGGGCCTTAACTTCATTCTCTTTTCTATTTGTTTTAATTAAAGAAAAAAGATTGTTCAAGTTTTGAACCCTTTCTCTCTGCCTTACCATACATGAAACATCAAATAGAGAAATAGTTTTTTTTTGCCATTTTTTGCAACATGAAAAAAAAATAAGTCACCCTTACTCTTTGCCTGTTTCTCTGCCTTACCACACATTAAACATTAAATAGAGAAACAATTTTTTTGCCATTTTTGCAACTATCAAAATTCCTTAGTTACCAACTATCAAAATTCCTTAAGCATTCCATAGTCGTTGTTTTAATTTCAGTTAATCAAATTGAACATTCACTTCTAAAAAGTTAAAAACTTGTACGTGACGTAAACTAAAGCAATTTGAACAAACAAATTGTAGTAAGTTAACCTACATGTTATTTAGATCCCTCAAATAGTTGCTAATACTTATCATCACGTGATTAGGATTGTGGCAATCAGAAAACTTCATTGTATAAAAGAAAAATAAACAATGTCAACCCAGAAACAAATACAGCCACAATAACTATTTAATCAACAAAATAATTCACAAAAAATAAACCAAATTTGAATAAAATTGAAGCAAACACAAACCATCTCGTATTCAAACTCATACCTGATATCAACGAAAGCAACTTTTACAAAGCAATTAATCTGTATAAAAATAAAAAAAATCAATTGTTGTACATTAACCTAGCTACTCATGTAATTTACATCTTTCAAATACTTACACATACTTGTCATCAGCTGATTACAGTTTGCCCAGTTAGAAAGTTCAAGATCCAAAGAAGAAACAAATAATGTTAAGGCGAAAGTAACTCAAGGGAAAAAAACTATTTAATGAATAGAGTAATTCACAAATAGAAATTGAACCTGATTAGAATTGAAGGAAGTAGAAAGCAACTCGTGGAAGTAGATATTCATAGCTAAGCAGAAAGCAACAAATTTGGAACATGGAGCATAGTAAGGGAGGCATCGAAACCAATAAGAAAAAACCAAAAAAAAAAAGTCCAATTTAGGGACAAAATAATTCAAAAATAAAAGGGAAAACCCAAATACCTGCTACTGTCTCTCTTTTTCCCTATTTCCTTCTTCCATTCCTTGCCCCTTCATTGTTGTTTCTGCTCTATCGCTTTTGAAATTTCCTGTTCCATAAACCCTTAACCTTCCCAATTAGACCTGAAAATAAAACACAAAACATTAGAAAGGAAGAAGGGGAGGAAAATCAAGGAGCGAAAGCTAAGACATGGATCGGAAACAGAGAGAGCTAGAACTTTGAAAAAAATGAAAATGGAACAAAAAGATCCAGAAGGGAAATATGAAGGAAAAAAAGTAATTAAAATAATGGAAAGTTGCAACCACAACACACTAAATTATGAGTGAAAGATGAATCGTTAGATATTGAGGATAAGCAAGAAGAAATGGAGAGCCAAAGAGATATGTAAATTTTTATTTTTAATATATCTCAAATTGTATTTAATGAATTGGCTATTGGAATTTCGTTTTTAATTTGTCTTTGATTTTTTAAAGAATTGTATTTAATTAACATTTTACTAATTAAATATTAATGATGAGAGATAAAAAAAATGATGAGATGGATGGGTTAAGAAGGCTTCTTTGGGGATAAACATAATATAATGTATGTATAGATTACTTTATTATTCTCAATGTTTGTAAGTATTTTTGGAGTTTTATATAATGATGTGATAGTAATAAAAGAAAATGAATAGTAAAATTAAGAACTGAAGTTTATTAATTATTTATTTATGGTAAGGGACAAACAAAATGAGATTTTTCAAAAAAGAAAAAATAGACAAACAAAACGGGATGGAGGGAGTGTTGTTTTTCACTAAAATGTTTAAATATTTGATTATTATATTTAGAATTATTGATTCTACTTGTAATCTCATCATCCGATAATAGCAATAAAAACTCTAAAGTTTAGTGTTCATGTGTCAAATGCTCAAAATAGCTAGAAAGAAAATTTGTACATAAAATGACATGGAATGGGAAGAAACTAGTCACCTAAAGGACGTAGTCTGCAATGAAAAGGTACTTTTTTGGAATGGTGAGAACTGAGAAAGTAGTCCCTCTAAGATAAAGAAAAGTAAAAGAAAGTTGAGTTTCTTTTTTTTTTTTTTTGGTAAAGAAAGTTGAGTTTCAATCAAAGAGAGATTTAATTACAAACAAATGATAGAAGAGGGAAGAGGGAAGAGGGCTATATTGTTTTGTTAATTTTGTTATCATTATATTATATTTATAAGTTAATTTTGTTATTGTTGCAAATTTTGAGATGATCCAAATGTGGCGAAGAAAATTGTAAAGATCAGTCAAGACTCAAGAGAAAACCATCTCAGAAAGTAAAGTTCATTGATGAACCCATAAGTGAAAACAAATGGTTAGCACCACCATTAGAGTTACAAATGTTAGATTTTTAAGCATTGGACTTCAATACAAGATCTGATCGTATGAACTTTCGAAATTAATATTTGACAATTGGATGCACTCGTTCCATCCTATTCTATGTACTTCTAATCATAAGCATCTTCCATTTTAATACTAATGCTCATGCTCACTTTGGTTTCGTTGTTGTCCTAACAAAATTTTGTTAAATATACTACTTCAATAAATTAAATTTATGAGTGCATACATTATTTACTAATTAATTTTTATTTAAATGTTTAAAGAATTTATATACGAGTAATTAATTAGTTAACGATGAGGATATATTAAATTGAAAAAAAAAAGTTATTAGTTATAAAGCAGTATAACCAAAATCTATCTATTTATAAAGATTGAGAGACGAAGTTAGTAAAGTAGAAAACCTTTAATTTTTATTTGACTAAAAGTTCAAATTAAAATTAAAATCCAATCTAAAGTTTTCTCAAATAAAGAGTTAATATACAAATTACCACAAGTTAAGAGACGGTAACACGTACAACGACAGGAGTTAGATGTGCTCAAGGGCTGGACTACTCTTCCAAGCTCGAAAGTCTGTCAAAAATTTAAGAGGGTTTGGATAAAAATATTAGGCCCGTTTTTCAGGCATTGGACAAAGAATAAGGCCCATTTTAAAAATGGGCCGGGGCTTGATTTTATTGTTTAGGTCCGGGCCCGTCCTGAATTCAATAATAATACATAAAATTATTTTATTATTTATAATAAAGTTAAGAAATGAATTTATTTATATTAATTTAAACATGTAAAATTCTAATAAAATTTAATTTTTTTATTAAAATTCATTTAGATTTAATTATATTATTAAATTATTTGTATTTTAGAGTTTAAATTTTATTTTTAGATGAATTTTAATTATTATTTTATTAAAAAAATAAATATGAGAGGACAAGTGTGAGCCTTGGACAAACCTTTAAAAATATATATACGGACTTTGAACAAGCATATAGACCCAAATAAATGGGCCAGGCCGAGCTTGGGCAAGCAAATAACATGTTATTTTCAAGACAAAGCCCGGCCCAAATCCGACCCGGCTCGGCTCATGAGCAGCTCTATAGGAGTTTGTCGTTTGTGTGTGTAACACAGCCACTAGTAAAAATGTGTAAGCCTCTTATATGGTGACACATGGCAGATAAAAAATAGAGTTTTTTCTTTTTCTCTCATTCTCTAAACTGCAACGTTTTGGAGCCCGAAATGGATTTTCTTTTCTTTTTCGTCCTCTTATCTTGTATTTTTTGAATATTCTGCTCACCAACAACACTACTAAGAATCTAATGAAATGATAGAAGACTAATAAGAGAATCTGATTTTTCTGATATGGCCTACAAAATCTAGGAATAGAAATTTACAATTAACAGGATTATTATTGTCATCTAGTGCATAATTTTCAAAGAATCGATTTAGACAGATTATATAGGCTAATATTTTACAAAAATAGAGGAATTTAAAGTAGTGGATGGCTAGGGTCCAAGTCCATAGACCAAACTGATCTCATAGGGACCCAACATCCTTAAAACGTTTGTAAGGTCTCATATATAGACCCAACATAAAGTTTTTCTTACTTAAAAAAGCCCATCTGAGTAAGGAAGAATAATAATCCTAATTATTTAATTAATTAATTGAAAATTAAACATTAACAATTAACAAACAACAAACAAACATGAAACGACAATGGCAAGCCGCAGCAGCAGGTGCAGGCAGGAGACATCAGGAAGGGCTGAAGTTGAAGGAAAGACTCGTTCCTCCCGGCTTTACCCTTTCTTCTGCTTGTTCCCACCTCAGAGCTCAGTTCTGCTTCTTTTGGATTTCTCATTTCCAAGGATCCATATGGGTAAGCTTAATGCTCTTGCTTTTTGCTTCATTCGACATTCGATTGTTAATAGCAGAAGGACTTTTTCATGCTCTTCCGATTCCCTTGCTACCCACCTCAGTACTTCAACTAGGAAATTAGTGACTGTTAGGGGAAATGTGAAAAAGTTTGATTGCTTTGATAATTTAGATGATGCCCTCAGTTTGTTTAATCTGATGCTTGAGACTTACCCAAGGCCTTCCCCTGTGGAAGTTACTAAATTATTAGCAGCTATTGCCAGAATGAAACACTATGGTGTCGTCGTTTCTCTCTCTAACAAAATGGGGTTATTAGGAGTTCCTCATGGCGCTTATTCTCTGAACATCTTGATTAATTGTTTCTGCCGTTTAGGCCAAGTTGATTTTGGGTTCTCTGTTCTGGGAAAAATGCTCAAGTTGGGTCTTCAGCCTAATGTTGTAACATTCAACACTTTGATCAATGGACTCTGTGTGCAAAGTAAGGTAGCTCAGGCGGTCAGTTTGTTTGATGAAATGATTAGGAACGGCTATCAACCTAATTTGATTACTTACAGTACATTAGTTAATGGGCTATGTAAGTCTGGAAAGACCGATAGGGCTTTCAGGTTGGTAAGGCTGATGGAGCAAAGAGGCTTCCAACCTGATGTTGTAGCGTACAGCACAGTCATTGACGGCCTTTGTAAAGACAGGCTTCTAACTGAGGCACTCGACCTCTTCTCTGAGATGAAAGGTAAGGGCATTTCACCAAGTATTGTTACTTACAGTTGTTTAGTTCATGCTATGTGTAATTTGGCCAAGTGGGATGAGGCAATGAGATTTCTGGATGAAATGGTGACTAACAATATTGCACCTAATGTTATCATGTATAACATATTGGTTGATGCATTTTGCAAGGAGGGGAAGGTTTCTAAAGCTGAGGCTGTTGTTGACAACATGATCAAACAGGGAATTGAGCCTAATGTTGTTACATATAATGCATGGATAGATGGTCATTGGTTGCTAAACAAAATGAATGAAGCTAGAAGAGTACTGGAGTTAATGATTAGGAAGGGTTGTGCACCCGATATATTTACTTACAACATCATGTTAAATGGATACTGCAAAACTAAGAGAGTGGATGAAGCAATGAAAATGTTTCATGAAATGTCTCAAAAAGGACCAATTCCTGATACCATCACATACAGCACTCTTATACAAGGCATGTGCCAAGTAGGGAGACTTTCAACTGCACAAGAACTTTTCAGAAAGATGTGTGCTTGTGGACAAGACCCAAATGTGATATCCTATTCAATTTTGGTGGATGGCTTATGCAAACATGGTAAAATTGAAGAGGCATTGAAATATTTTCAAGCGATGAAGAATAGCCAGTTGGAACCTAATATTGTCCTTTATAATATCCTAATTGATGGCTTATGCAAAGCTGGGCATCTCAAAGTTGCAAAGGAATTATTTCATGCACTCGCTGTCAAAGGCTTTAACCCTACTGTTTACACTTATGCCATAATGATCAAAGGATTCTGTAAAGAGGGATTGCCAAATGAAGCATACAAGTTGTTCAGAGTCATGGAAGATAATGGTTGTTTACCCGATAGCTGTTGTTATAATGTGATGATCCAAGGGCTTTTCCGGACCAACTCTTCCTCAAAGGCAGTACAACTTCTTGAGGAAATGGTTGGTAAGGGCTTTTCTGCGGATGCATCCACTGCCAGCTTCTTCCTGGATCTCTTGTGTTGTGGTGGAATGGATCAATTGTATTTGGAAAATTTTCAATGATTTTATAGAGATCATAACTTTGCAAATTAAATTGATCTCTTTAGAATCGATTATACTACTTTAAATATCAAAGTTTTTTGAAACTCTGAATAATGTCATGTTTTATGTTTACTTCTAGTTGTTTTTTTTGGTAACATGTTTACTTTTAGTTTTGGCGATTCCCTTTAGCATTAAGGATAAAATAATTATTATACCGCAAATCTTAATCTTGATCTAAGTTTGTTCTCCTTCTATTACTTTTCAAATTGTATTAATCATTTTTCACTTATGTAATTTTTATTCATGATTGTATCGTCCAACTGTTGTTGTCCATCACAGGAGTGGAGCAAAGATGGTTTATTTGTGCTGTTGTTTATTAGAATCCAATCATGTAGATGGGGAAAGTATGTTCTATGAAGATTTATCTGCACACATCTGCTTCCTAGTGCAATGTATGTTTGCAGAAGCCATTCTATTCCAATTTCATGTAACCATTTTTTGGAGTTGAAGTTAATGGTTTTGCAGCTTGTGTCCCTTTTTTTTTTTTTTTTGCCACAATGGTTAGTTATAATTAGATCAGCAGAATGTATTTGCTTTGCAAAGAACCTTTTTTCTTTTTGGTTCCAAGGCAAAGATCATCTAGGAAAAATACACAGCGGCCACCACATAAATCTTTGGCAGTAAGTTTGTTTAATACTAGAGGCAAGCATGTAGTATGTCGCTGTTGTGAACTGTAGACTCGCTAGTGGCTCCAATAAGTGACCATCCTACGTGGGCAAAGAAAGATCAATCAAAACCAACATATAATCTTCTTCAAAAATCTATCATAAAGAAAACTTTCTTCCATTTCCATCCCATATGAACAGAACTACCACATGCCCAATTGAGGACTATCAATTATAAATACTCCCTTTACTTCATGTAGATGCTGAGCATGACGAGCTGCAACTGCCATATTTCCGTAAACACAGAACCCCATGGGACCCTTTGGAATGACATGAATGATGTCCTGGAGCCTGGAGGTCTTATCAGAGCAAAGGCCATAAGTGGATCTAGTTGGTTCTTTGATGCTGCAATCTGAAAATGATGTGAGTATGTCTGGGATTTAGCTTTTCTGAAGCAGTAACTTCCCCATCTCATAATCATAGAGCAGTATTTTCAAATGTCAAAAAGAGTAAGGGAATGAATGCCCCAAAACATTAATGTTTTAGCTTATTAGATACCCATTTTTTACATCTTAAAATTGGTTAAAAATACACCCCCCCCCCCCCCCCCCCCAAAAAAAAAAAAAAGCAGTAATATTTGTATTACATCCTATTTGACCTTAATAAAAGCTTAAAGAAATTATTAATCAGTACTACATATATATGATCAAATAAACTAAGTAGCATGTAAGTTACATTGATGAAGGTAAGACAATGGCCCAGACCCATTGGCATGAGCATGATGTGTTAAGCAACCTGCAATATTGTTGGATAAATAGGAACTACCTTCAACCATCAGATTCAATAAGAACTACATTAGAGAAATGGCAACATGAAGAGAATACTGAATAAGAAGAAAAAAAAAAGGTTTCAAAACTGTGGAAATTAATCCAAAAGGAAAATGACATAGTTCCTGTGTTGAAGTTAAGTTATGTTATGATCAATTGCCTTCATCTTTAAAGCAATGTTTTGCTTATTTTTCAATCTAGCCAAAAGATTATGAATTTGGTAATGTTGAGGTTATCCAATTTTGGATGGCTCATGGTCTTCATGATTCTAATTCCAATGAAAATCAAGATCTTTAATTTTTTCTTTTTTTTCAATATTTCAATTGCAAAACAGAGAAATCTTTTTGAAAATGGGTTCGAGCACTTGAAATCCCTTCGAGTTTCGTTTATTCATGAATGTTAAAATCTGGAATATTTTTTTATCTATGACCACAGGAAATTAAAGCTTGGAACATACCAGAAGACAGTGCAGATATATAATTAAAACCTCTCTTTCTCATTGTTATTCCAGAATATCCTTTTAATTATGAGCATATGCAAGGCACATTCTTATACAATTAGTTGCATTCCTCGTAGACTCAGCACTCAATTGGACGCACTTTTAACCCATTTTTGGTTCCTAATCTTATAAAAATGTGTTTGATTGCATTACAGCAACATACTAGTAACCTTTCACCTTTTTAGAAATTAAACCAGTAACTTTGCCACGTGGGTATTAATTATTTTTATTTTTAGCATTAAATTATAATTTTTACAATAAATGTAAAATAATATATGCATAATAATAAATTTATTAAAGAAATCTAATCTTTTATATTGTAATATTTGAAGTCTGATTCGACTCGAATAGAACTAATCGTATACAGTTAAATGAATACTGATACTTATAATTATATCAAAATAAAATAATGTAACATAACGTCAAGATGGCCTTATTTCAGCTAACAAGAAAATTGAAAGATGATCATCTACTATGATTATTCTTCTTTAGCACATGATTTCACATCAAAAACATCACACTTCCTACAAAAACATAGATAGCTAATTAATTAACACTGAAGCTCTCTCCCAACTTATAAATAAAACAGAAGGAAAAAGAGAGTTCAGATCCAAACTTATTATGCCTAAAAACAGAAAAGAAAATAAACTTAACTGTGTCCTAATTCAATGAGAAATCCATTATGTGGCACACAGTTTGAAGTACTTCCAAGCTCCAACTAGTTGGGGCCCCAGCGGAGTTCTTGGTGGCTGATAAAAATTACTAACTTTTTTAGTAAAGTTACTACTATGTCTCTTTCAATTTATATATATTTCAAAATTACTTTTCATGGATTTTCGTTTTTCCTTTTCACTTTTGGTACTAAAGTCAAGGAACAACAATTTTTAAGTTTACTCTTCTTTTATTAATTTAGACCTTTTTACATGCATTGCATGGCCGGTTGGCCATGGATTAACATATGCTCTTTTTTTTTTTCTTGTGGTGTAGAATATTTTGGAGTTGCTTCTTTCTTCAAAATTTTCTTCTATTCTAATTACCATTACGCGATGGTGAAAGGGCCTGGATAGTGTTCCTGGATCATAATAATCTGTTGAGGTTGTGGACGCTCTTTAATTGGAGGAGTTGTGGGTAATTGTTGTGGCTCTCTTTTCTCGTTAGTGCCAACATTGCAGCTGCATCTTTCTTCTTATATATCTTCCATCTTTTTTTACAGGCTTAATATTTAATTTGATTCCTGAATTATATCAAAAAAATTACAAATTGGTCTGTAAACTTATATTGAGATAGGTTGGTCTTTGAATTTTTATTTTAAGATAGATATACCCTGAATGGAAGAAAACTAAAAAAAACTGAGGGACCAATTTGTCAAAAAATAAAATTCAGGGACTAATTTGTTTCAAATAAAAGTTTATGGCCAATCTATTCTTTTTTAAATAGTTCATGGACCAAATTGGATATTAAGCCCTCTTTTACATATATATCTTTAACTTCTTCCACAATCTCCATGCTTGCATGGCATACCTTTGCTCTCAATGCTTAAGTCAGTGAAGCCAGGGGTTGAAGCTACCTTTGAGGTGTATTTTTGCATCTTCCCAATCAATCTTTTAAAAATAAAGAGAATCGACTCATTTTATGAGTAATCTTCCACATAATGCAAATTGATATAATTACTTATAAAAAACTACTACAAAACATATACTATAATTTTTCCATTTATCCTGTCTAACATAATCTGATGTACCAAACAAGTTCCTTTGATCTTGTGGTAGGTTTAATTACTTATAGATTTCAATGTAGTAAGTTGTAGATTGGAATGGACATATATGACAAAACATACATAATATTTCTCTGTCATATCCAATATAATCCAACGCACCACACAAGTCCCATTGGTCCTAAAGTAGGTTTAATTAGTGACAGATTTAAGTATAATAAGTTTAAATGTGCATATACGACGAGACGGCTACCAATGAGTTAACATATTAGTCTTATGTCTACCTATGCACATTAATTTACTAGTAGTATTTTTCTTCTACACATGGTTTTGGATTGGAGTCCCCCAAATCTTGGAAAATTGTGACCAACTGATTCAGAGTCTACTCGTTGCTCTACTTCCAACGATCGTAGAATAAAACATTTCCCCTTGGACCGTCTCTATCTATCTTTGAAGGTATGGCCGAAGCAATTGTTTCCAAGATCTTGGAGCATCTAACTTCACTCACAATTGAAAAGGCAAGCAAAGCGTGGAGCTCGGTAACCGGTGTTGCGCAACAAGTGAAAAGGCTCGAGAGCAGTTTTGAGGTACTTCGGTACGAGCTCGCAGACGCGGAGGAAAAACAATTTGCGGACGAACGTGTGAAGCATTGGTTAGACCGGCTTAAAGAAGTTGCTTCTGATACGGAAGATGTGTTAGAAGATTGGAAAATTGCTCTGCAGCAGTTGCAAACTACGGAGGGAGGAGTTGAAACCAGTTCTGCTTCTGTTTCAAAGTGGAAGGTACCTTCCCTTCTTTCATGTTTCTTCTTTGGTTCCCGTGTTGTTAAGCGTTATGATATTGCTAACAGAATAAAAGATATCCATGAAAGGGTAGGCCAGATTGTTAAAGAAAGAGTGGACCTAGAATTGACAAAAAGAGAAATTAAGCAACATGCTAAACGGCAGGACAGCACTTCTTTTGTGGATGTCTCTGAGTTACATGGTCGAAATAGTGCCAAAGAAGACATTATATTGGCATTGTTGTCTGAAGGAGGAACTAGTGAACAGGGGAGTGGCAATAATGTTCCTACCATTGCTCTAGTGGGGATGGGAGGAATAGGAAAGACAGCACTTGCCCAACTTGTTTATAATGACCCTAGAATTCAGACTCATTTCGAACACAAAATCTGGGTGTGTGTTTCGGATCCCTTTGATCAAATCCAAATTGCACAAGCAATTCTTGGGGTCCTTGACCCTGATTCAACCCACACACATTCAAATCCGAGATTAGAGCCTCTTCTGTACAGTATTAGTACAAAGTTTGCAGGGAAGAAATTCTTTCTTGTTTTGGATGATGTGTGGGCAGATCGTGCTCAAGATTGGGAACCATTCAAAGTTGCCTTCCAGCGTGGTTTGATGGGAAGTAAGATTTTAGTAACCACTTGCAAGGAATCAGTTGCAGATCAAATGGCGGAACAGTCTCGTATCTTCCGACTAGATCTATTATCCCAGGATGCATGTTGGATGATACTTAAACAGGTGGCATTTTATGGGAGGAACAACAATGAGGGTGAATTTGTAGGGGATATTGGACTGAAAATTGCAGAGAAGTGTAAAGGTTTGCCACTTGTTGCAAAAACTTTAGGAGGTCTCTTGCGAGATAAGTTAAGACGACAAGAGTGGCAAAATGTTTTGAAAAGTGAGATATGGAAATTAGATTTGGCAGAAAAAAATATTTTTAAAGCTTTATTGCTAAGTTATTGTGATTTGCCCTCGCCAGTGAGAGTGTGTTTATTGTATTGTGCAATATTTCCTAAGGACTATAGAATAACTAAAGATAAACTGATTCAACATTGGATGGCGCAAGGTTATTTGAGCTCTGCTGAGAATTTGCAGATAGAAAAGGGTGAAGATTACTATAATTGCTTAGCAGCTCATTTATTTTTCCAAGATTTTCATCACTGTTGTGTGGAGGGAGATTCGTTCAAGATGCATGAAATTGTACATGACTTTCTTCTTTTCTTGACTAAATCTGAATTTGTCGAAAAGAAGGTTAAGTTTATGGAAGATTTCACACTGGACTTGTCTCCCCAAAATGCTCGTCATTTAAGGTTGGTGATTGCAGATGAGAGTTTTCCTACCTCCTTTTGTGGTACAGAAAGATTGAGAAGCCTCGTAACCCTACAAAATTTGATGTCTGATATAACCGATGAAGCTGTGCAGAGGTTCCTTACTGTTGCAAAACGCCTAAGACTATTGGAGTTTGGCTCCTCCTGGCGTTCCAATATATACCACATTCCAGATGTGATAGGAAAATCAATTCATTTGAGGTACCTTTTTTTTTTTTTGGATGAAAATGTTTTTATTTCATTCCAATAAGCAAGAGATACCTGCTACAATGTTTACAGGGGATCAATGCTCTATAAAAGCAATGATACAAAGGTTACAACAATTACAACTAGTTGTTTAAATGCAACTAATACAAAGGTTTCAGTTTTGAACTAGCATCTTGTTGATACAGTCTCCTTGAATCTTGTCTAAGCCATACAATCTCAGCCTGACTACCTCTGTAACTTGCTCAAATATAGCATCTGTGTACTTGGCTTGTCCTCCAAATATTCTACTATTTCTTTCCTTCCAAAGAAAATAACAGTATGCCCCCTAACCAAGTCTAAGAACCGTAGAGATGAGAGCTTTTCCTTTACACTTTGTTATCAACCAAGTAAAAACCAGACGCCAATTTCCAACAGGTTGGGAAAGTCTACAGGCTGCCAAAATTTTCTTCCAAACAATTTGTGAGTAAGCACAGGAACAGAATAAATGATCCCTTGTTTGTTCAGACATGTTGCATAATAACCATAAGGCATAATTAAGTTGAATTCCCCAAGTTCCATTTAATTGAATGAATTTTGTTACTAGCTCTCTGAGTTTTAGAACTTTCTTCAGATTCCAGCTGTATCTAATTGAACTTTCTTCAGGTACCTTGGCTTGCAAGGTAGTCGAGTTAAAAAGTTACCCGAATCAGTCTGTAAATTGCACAATTTGGAAACTTTGGATCTGCGGCACTGTGGTGATCTTGAGGCACTACCAAATGGGATAGGGGAACTGAATAACTTGAGGTACCTTTATACTGAAGGTTGTAAAGGTCTAACTTACTATCCAAAGGGAATCAGGAGGTTAACCTCTCTTGTGAGATTAAGTGACATTATGGCGAGAGTAGATCGCAATGACCGGAAAGAATTTAGCATTGGAGATTTGGAAGACTTGAACCTTCTCCGTGGAGATATTTTCGTGGCACTGGTAGGCGTTGATGCAATAGATTGGAAGGAGGTTGAGAGAGCCAAGCTCGAGAAGAAAGAACATCTCAATGGATTGCATTTAGCGAACATATCTGAAGATCATGAAGTGACACATAAAATTGTTCAAGCCTTAAACCCATCATCCAACTTACACGTAAGGTTCGGAGACTTCCGCATGATGATCCGATGTGAAGAGCGGCTTAAAGAATTAGAGCTCGTACTTGCAGGTGAAGAAAGTTCTTCCTTCTCTTTCAAGTAAAAATTATTAAACTTTGAAAGAAAAAGATAGGCTTGGCAGTACATGAAAATAAGTTAATTAATATAAATTCTATGATATAATGTACGATTTTGCTACTGTCTAGTTAGACAAAGAATTTTATTTTAACAGAGAGTAAACTTTGATTTTGTTATGCCTTTGCCCACTCAAGCATGTTTTTACTCTTTACTTGAAAATTTTGAAATCATCCAACTTTTTATGTTCATTTCTATTAAGTTAATTGATCAAATTGGCCTTAACATTTGGACCTCTACTGAAAATTAACTAACCTTTAGTTTTGAAAAATTTGAGGATTTAACGATGTTATTGATTTTGTTCAACAGGAACCGACAAACTGTAATTTGCTGATAATGAAGAAGAAGAGAACCTGTTTGCTGATAACCAAAAAGAAGAGTGACCTTTGACAAATTTAAGGATCTAACATTATCATTTTTGTTCGAACAGGAAGGAAACGTGTTTGACAACCTGTTTGCTGGTGATAAAAAAGAAAAAAGGTTTAAGTTCATTGGGAAGATGTAAAATTCTTCCCTTCTTACTATATATATTTTTGAACTCGCAATAATTTGTAAAAAGAAAATTCTGCATGTAAATTTTCTCAGAAATCTGAAAAACTTTTGTATGTTTGCTGCTTGGATTGATTTCTCTGTAACAGTTTATTCTGCACTTTGCACTCTGTAGTGTATTCATATGCATTTATCGTGTAATCTACAAACTGTACCGTTTTTAATTCTATGGACTGATTTAAGTTCGAAGTAAAGAGTGAGTGATGTTAACCGATTTATCCAAATAGAATGGATAATTTCCAAAATATATTCGTTTTGTTGAATTTGAGTTGATTATGCTGCAAACCTATAGCTATTCATCATCCTTCAGCAGGTGAGTACTCTGTTTCTTTACTTGTGCTTTTCCTTAATTTTCATGAATGAATTTATCATAAGAGGACATTTCTAAATTCTAACCTAACCTAAGACCTTCTAGTTCTCTAGAGGTAAAATTAGGGCCTCCAAGCAATCTAGCACGCCGTCGAACATTAAATGGAACAGCTTCTAAATTACTGCAGGGGGTATGCTAAATTCCACAGAGTTTCAAGAGGAGACTATATATACGGATCATCTTTAATTTGTCCCTAAAAAAAATTCCAAAGGACTATGAAAGTGCTTGTAAAGATGAATTGATCCAAAACCGGATAACGAACCAGACTGAATGTGCAACAATTGATGCTTATGCTGCTTACAAGATTGGGAAGAAGTTGCTTGGAGCTCAAGTTTGAATTATATGCTATTGAATGCTAAATGTCTCGTCGATTTCTTCTTTTGAGTATTTCATGGGTTTTAAGGACAAGCTTTGTCCGTTGCTGAAGTTTCCATTTTAAAATTGAAGTTTATTTTCTGGTATACATATTAAATTTTATACAGGGAGCAAATTAAAAAGTGAAGCTTGAATTCTATATAAGGGTAGAATATCATAAAACTGTAGGACATCACATGGAGCTACAACAACCATTTGCACTTGAAAGGGTCCACTATATGCTCCGTTGAACTGCCTTTAATTTCATGATTTTCTTTCTTAAAGTGCATATTATCTCAATTCTCAAGTCTCATCAGATTCTTTCTTTTTTGCTAAGTAATTGACATTCGAATTCCACAACCGCCTCAGCCCATGAGAAGCTTCTCGATCTGCAAAATATTACTACCAAAACTCAAAATCTCGGTGAACTTTCCTAAGAGCTAAAACGAAGAGGACACCTTTCACAAAGCCACCCGATGTTATAAAGGGGAAGGACAGACTTCCTGCTTGGATATGACTGTTGCTATAGGAATATCAGATGAAGAATTTTTGTATAGTATGGTTATTTTAAATTTAATCCCTTCAAGATCTGTTCCATTCATTGATGAGTTTTAAATAAATTCCCTACTCTAACCGGCACGGACTACCAAGAAGGTTATGCTGAGGCTGCAGTGCCAAGGTTGCAAGCATATAACCCAACACCCAATCAAGGTAATGAATGAATTGCTAAACTTGTAAATGTTACAAGTGCAGATTTTTCACTCTGTTTCTCTTTATTTGTGGATGTGGAATTCGAATGTCATTTACTTGGCCGGCAAAAAAAAGAACGGAAGAAAGAATCCTGGAATTAAAGCAGTTTTTTTTTTTTTTTTGGTACATTACGGGGTCCTAAGACCCAGGAGGGGGGATGGGGATGGCAGGGGTCGAACCCCTGCCTTGGTGACCTTTAAGCCTCTTAGCCACCAGGCCAAGTGCAAATGATTAGTTGTAGCTGGAACCGTGCCCTAGCTCTAAATGGTCCCCGAAGCCATTTTACTGAATCAATTTTCTCTGAAAAATTTGTCATTTTGATTTCGACCGGGCCGCCGCTTTTAATCATTACTAGTACTGGAAGACAATTGGTTGGAAAAGGGGAAGATACTTGGTGTGGTGTCTGAAGTCTGAATTTTCAACAAAGCTTTTCTTAAAAGCAGATATATAGTTAATATATTATTAAACTTAATCAATGATAGATTAATCTCAAAGAAAAGTATTACCCACTGATTCAGACTTCAGAGTTTGCCGGTTGCTCTGCTTTCAAAGATCCTAGTACCAAACAGTTCCTATCGGACTGCCTCTATCTATCTCAGGAGGTATGGCCGAAGCAATTGTTTCCACGATCTTGGAGCATCTAACTTCACTCACAATTGAAAAGGCAAGCGAAGCCTGGAGCCTGGTCAACGGTGTTAAGAAAAAGGTGAAATGGCTTGAGAGCAATTTTCAGGTACTCCAATTCGAGCTCGCAGATGCGGAGGAAAAACAATTTGCGGACAAACGGGTGAAGCTTTGGTTAGATGGGTTTAAAGAAGTTGCTTATGATATGGAAGACGTGTTAGAAGACTGGAAAATTGCTTTGCAGCAGTTGCAATCTGCAGAGGGAGGAGTTGAAACCAATTCTGCTTCTGTCTCAAAGTGGAAGGTACTTTCCTGTCTTTCTTCCTGTCTTTCATGTTTCTCCTTTGGTTCCCATGTTGTTAGGCGTTATGATATTGCTACCAGAATAGAAGAAATCAATAAAAATGTAGACCAGATTGTGAAGGAAAGAAAGGACTTCAAATTGAATAAAAGAGAAATTAAGCAAGCTGCTAGATGGCGAGAAAGCACTTCTTTTGTGGATGTGTCAAAGTTACTTGGTCGAGATAGTGTCAAAGAAGACATAATAAGGTCATTGTTGTATGAAGAAGGGAGTTGTTGCGATACTACTCCTACCATTGCTATATCAGGGATGGCGGGAATAGGGAAAACAGCTCTCGCCCAACTGGTTTTTAATGACCAAAGAATTGAAGATCATTTCGAGCTCAAATTTTGGGTCTGTGTTTCGGAATCCTTTGATCAAATCCAAATTGCTCAAGCAATTCTTGGAGTCCTGGACCCTGATTCAACCCATGGGCAAGATTCCAATCCAAAATTGCAACCTCTTTTGGAAAAAATTAGTAAGAAAGTTAGAGGGAAGAAATTCTTTCTTGTTTTGGATGATGTGTGGGCAGATCGGGCTCAAGATTGGGAACCATTCAAAGTTGCCTTCAAGAGAGGCTTGTTGGGAAGTAAGATTTTAGTAACCACTCGCAATAGATCAGTTGCAGATCAAATGGCAGGGCTGTCTCCTGTCTTCTGTCTGGATCTATTATCCCAGGAGGCATGTTGGATGATACTTAAACAGGTGGCATTTTCCAGAAGGAACAAGAATGAGGGGGAAAATTTAGAGGATATTGGAATGAAAGTTGCAGAGAAGTGTAAAGGTTTACCGCTTGTTGCGAAGACTTTAGGAGGTTTTTTGCTAGATAAGCGTAAACTAGAAGAGTGGCAAAAAGTTTTGAAAAGTGAGATATGGTGTTGGAACTTAGATTTGGCAGAAAAAGATATTTTTGCACCTTTAGGGCTGAGTTATTGTGATTTGCCCCCGGTAATAAGACAATGTTTATTGTATTGTGCAATTTTTCCCAAGGGTTACTGCTTGACCAAATCTGAACTGATCCAACATTGGAGGGCACAGGGTTATTTAAACTCTATTGACAAATCAGAGATAGAATCAACAGGGGAAGATTACTTTAAATGCTTAGCAAGTCGTTCTTTTTTTCAAGATTTTTTGGGAGATAATGATGGTGAAAGGCGTACTATGCATGACACGGTACACGACTTTCTCCAATTTTTGACGAAATGTGAAATTGTTGCAAAGGAGATTGATAACTCCATTGGAAATTTGGCACTGGACTCATCTTCCAGAAAGGTTCGTCATTTGAGATTGGTGATTGGAAGAGGGAGCGACTTTCCTAATTCTATTCATGGCACAGAAAATTTGCGAAGCCTTATAGTTGTTGATTCAGAGTCTCATATAACTGATGAAGCCTTACGTAACTTGCTTCGTGTCTCAAAACGCCTGAGATTACTGGACATTGACTCTGGCAGGGTTTCCAAGATCCAACAGATTCCCGATGAAATAGGAAAACTGATTCATTTGAAGTACCTTGGCTTGCGAGGCAGCCGTATAAACAAGCTACCTGAATCAATTTGTGAATTGTATAATTTGGAATACCTGGATCTGAGGGGGTGTGATCATCTTGAGAGACTACCAGATGGGATAGGAAACTTGGTCGGCTTGAGTTACCTTTATACGAAAGGTTGCATAGGTCTAACTTGTTACCCAAAAGGGATAGTTGGGTTAACCTCTCTTGTGGAATTAACTGATATCATAGCGAGAGTAGATCGCCATGACACTAAAGAATTTAGTATTGGAGATTTGGAAGACTTGAACCTCCTTCGGGGAGTTCTTTCTGTGACACTAGTAGGAGTTGATGCAATAGATAGAAAGGTGGCTGAGAGAGCCAAGCTCGACAAGAAGGAACATCTCCAAGGATTGCATATAATGAACATATGTCAAGATGTAGTGAAAGATAAAATTGTTCGAGCCTTAAACCCACCATCCAACTTACATGTAAGTTTTGCATCAGTCCCATCTATTCCATCCGTCCCGCTCCAGCCGGCACAAGTCCCGCCCCCACCGCCGCAAGTCCCATCTACTCCATCAATCCCCCCCCTGCCATCTATTCCATCAGTCCCGCCCCCACCGCCACCAGTCCCATCTACTCCATCAATCTCGCCCCTGCCATCTATTCCACCAGTCCCGCCCCCACCGCCACCGGTCCCCCTTCCGCCACCATCAGTCCTATCTACTTCATCAGACCCATCTATTCCATCAATCTCGCGCCCGCCGCCGAGGGGGCAGGTTAAGGCAGCTATATTCAAAAATTTGGTACGTCAGGTGACCAGCGTGACGGCGGCAAGAATGAAAACCTCAGGTGAAGAAAGCTCCATTTTCTCCTCTCTTAGCATAAATTAATAAATTTTGAAAGAAAAAAGAAAGGCTTGGCAGTTGGCTTGACGTGCTAATAGTTTAATTAAATATAAATTCTATGTGTCTAGTACAATTTTGCTATTGTAGTTAGAACAAAAAACTTTATTTTCACAAAAAGTAAGCTTTGATGTTAGTTCTGTCTTTGCCTACTTAAGCATGTCTTACTTGAAAATTTGGAAATCACCCAACTTTTTATGTTCATTTCTATTAGGTTAATCGCTCAAATTGGCCTTAACATTTGGATCTCTACTTAAATTAACTAACTTTTAATTTTGACAAGGTTGAGGATTTAACGTCACCGTTTTTGTTCAACAGGACATAGCTACCGGTCCGATGACGAAGAAGAGGTAGCCGGTGTCCCCTACGGCTACAACTCTGATAATGAAGAATAGAACCTGTTTGCTGATAATGAAAAAGAAGAGTTTAATTGGGGATAATGATAATGATAATGATAATGGCTTGGCTTGCCATTCTAAATCGCCTACCTACCAAGGATAGGTTACAAAAGTGGGGATTGCAAATAAATGACATTCACTGCCTCCTATGCAAACAGCAATTGGAAACACGAGACCATCTATTTTTTACTTGTCCTTACACAAATGAAGTATGGCGAAGAGTTTTACAGCTATGTGGATTAAGCAGATTACCTCAAGATTGGAGTAATGAGTTTAATTGGGGACTGACAAAGCTGAAAGGCAAGTCACTATTAACTACAGTATGTAGAATAGCATGGAATGCTACTATTTATTTCATTTGGTGTGAAAGGAACAATAGGCATTTTGGAAAATCTGAGAACACAACATCACAAATACTTTTGAAAATAGCAGCTGTGGTGCGTGGAAGAATACATACTTTGAGGAATGTGGCAAAGGATCCAGTCAATGTTCAACTCTGTCAAAAATGGGGGTTTAGCAGTGACATTTTTTGATATTGATTTACACTAGTTATAGATATTTTGAATAGTTTGTGGTGGATGCTTGTAACTTTTGAATTATACAAACTTTTGTACAGCAGTAGCAGCTTCTGCTGCTTTGGATGATATAAATCTAACATTTCATCAAAAAAAAAAGAAAAAAAAAAGAAAAAGAAGAGTGAACTTTGATGGCATGTGTTTGACAACCTGTCTGCTGTTTGCTGGTCATAAAAAAAGTTTGGAGCAGTTGTTGATTGGGAAGAAGGAAAATTCTTCCATTCTAGCTGTTTTGAACTCAGCAATAATATGGATTTATCATGTGATCCACAGACTGTACCGTTTTTTTTTTCTATGGACTGATTTATGTTTGAGGTGATGGGTGACTAATATTACTGCCTGAGTGGAACGGACAATTTCCAAAATTAATACATTAATATTATTAATGAATTTGGGTTGAAAATGTTACAAATTTATAGCTAATTTATCATCCCTCATCAATTGAGAGCTCTGTTTTTTTATTCCTTAATTTTCATGAATGAATTCATTCCACTGACATGAAATTTATACTATTCTATGATCCAACATGGATGTTGCTCCTGTCTACTCTCTAGTCAAACTTAGAACAAAGAATTTTATCGAGAGCACTAAACTTTGAAGTTGTTCGCACTCAAACAAGTCCTCATCTGTTAAAACCATTTGAAAGCACGAAGAGCTTTGTGTTCATTTCTATTGATGCAACGATGGTCTTTCTATTTCTTCTCTTGTTGCGGGAGAGGGTGATTGAAAGATGTAGGAAGCGGGTGAAGTCAAAATCAAGTTCTTTGCCTTGTGATCTTCTCCATCACTCAACATGATGTTCCTTAAAGATAGTGAGACCAATCATTGTAGTGAACCTGAACATAGAGGCATATCCTTGCCGTTGAAGAGAGTTTAGGTTTTTTTATTGTTAAGTTTCCACTACTCGTATGAAAATTTCAAATTTGCAATACATGGAAATTAGAATAGAATAAGGAATGAGAGGCAAAGGTTGAAGAGAGCAGGGAAAGCTGGGATCATAAAGGTGGGGAATTCATGCAGGGCTGAAAGCCCTATTTGGGTCTAAATTTTACGGGTTTGCTTCCATCATATATAAATTATGTGTGCGTTTTATTCAATTATAATATTGGTTTGCTTAATTAGTTAATTTAGTTTATATTTATTTAATTTGTTTATTTGTTTGATGATTTTTTTATAAATATTTGAGCATAAGAAATTTATATAAGAAATTTATATGATGTAATGAAAATTCATTATATTATTCTTTCAAAAAAGGTCTAATGGAGTTGGGAAGACTTTTATGGTTAATTAATATAATTAATTTTTACGACTGGATTGCTTCTCCTAATACTCTATTATTTGATCGATTTTGATAGGCTGTCCAAATAACAATTAATGTTTTTTAGTTACAAAAATTTAAGAGTAAGATAAGTTATCCTGAGCCTATCCCACTCCAACGTCAAGAGTCTCAAGACGCACACCAATTCCTTGAGGATTTATTAAATAATTAATTTTGTTAACTTTCATAACCTTTTATTAATTAAACCTCCCACCAAGTGCCCCCGGCCCCCACCCACTATAAATGCATCTAAAGTAAAATTTGCTTTGAGAAAGTTATATATGAGTATATGACTATATGATCGTCTTTAGGCAAAGTTCTATCCATATAGTATAAAGTAAATAATATTAGTATAAAGTAAAAAGAGAGAGTTAGAGGAGATACGGGCTGCTTTGTATTCACAACCTTCACCTGCTTTGGTGGCTCAGGAGAGGAAATTGTTAGAAGATTTAAATTGTTTGCTCAAGACAGAAGAAAGCTTTTATAGACAGAAGTCCAAAATACAGTGGGTAAAGGAAGGAGGCCAAAATACAAGTTTCTTTCACAAAGCTATTAGAGTTAGAAGGAGTATCAATACTAATCTGTTGCACAATTCTAAGGGTGAAAGAGTTGAAACTCTTGACGAAATTTCAGCTGAAGCCATACAATTTTATCAGAATCTAATAGGCAAAGAAGATTTTAATGTTGTGGACATTAATGTGGAGGATTTGAAGACTTTTTTGCCAAGCACTTTATCTGATGCTTTCAAAAAATATTTGGTGGCAAATGTTACACGAGAAGAAATAAAAAGCACGATGTTCTCACTTCCTAATGATAAAAGCCCTGGGCCAGATGGTTATACAGCTCTATTTTTCAAGAAAACTTGGAGTTTTATTGGTGACGATGTTGTGGCTGCCGTTAAGGCTTTCTTTTACACAGGTAAAATGACTTCAGCCCTTAATTCTAGTATTCTTACCCTTGTTCCTAAAATTCAAAATGCCAGTCATGTGGGGGATTTTAGACCTATTGCCTGCTGAAATATAGTTTATAAGTGTATTTCTAAGATTCTTGCTAATAGAATTAAGAAATACTTGCCTGGATTGATCAGTCCCAAACAAAGTGCTTTCATTGAAGGTCGAAATTTGGTAGATAATGTTTTAATAGCACATGAACTTGTGAGTGGTTATCATAGAAACAATATGTCTCCTAGAAGTGCCTTGAAAATTGATTTGAGGAAAGCATTTGACTCTATAAATTGGAGGTTTCTATTTGCAATTTTGAGAGCTATGGAGTTCCCAAATATGTTTATTTCATGGATTGCAAGTTGTGTGTGCACTACAAAATTCTCTGTTTCCATAAATGGGGGGTTATTTGATTTCTTTCCATGAGCTAAAGGCTTAAGGTAAGGAGACCCTATTTCCCCATATCTATTTGTTATTACAATGAATGTGCTATCTAGTATGCTGAATAAGGCTGGTGAAGAAGGTAAATTCAAGTATCATCCTAAGTGTAAAAGAGTTAAATTAACTCATTTATGCTTTGCAGATGGCTTGATGATATTCTGCAGGGGGGGACAAATCTTCAATTCTGGTCATTCAGAAAATATTTCAGGATTTTTACTCAGTGTCTGGACTACAACTAAATAGTTCAAAGAGTGAGATTTTTTGTTCTGGTATTCAACAAGAAGATTTGCAGCAGATTAAGGAGCTTACGGGGTTTAAACTTGGTGCACTTCCGATAAGATATCTTGGTGTTCCTTTGGTTACCAAGAAACTAAGAGATAGTGACTGTGTCAATTTGATTGACAAGATAACGGCAAAGATTAATAGTTGGGCAGTGAGGCACCTTTCTTATGTCGGGAGGGTGCAATTAATTCAATATGTTTTGTTTAGCGTTCAAAATTTTTGGTGCAGAATCTTTATGCTTCCAAAGAGAGTCATCAAGAAAACCACTCAATTATGTGCAATCTTTCTATGGAAAGGGAAAGATGGTACAGCAAAAGGGGCTAGAGTGAGCTGGAATTTCTTGTGTCATCCTAAATGTGAAGGTGAACTAGGTATAAAAGAGATGGTACTCTAGAATAAGTATGTTTATTGAGGAATTTATGGTCTCTTATCATCCAGACGGGTTCTTTATGGATAGCATGGCTGCAGGACTATGTCTTAAAAGGCAAAAGCCTTTGGCATGTGGAGGCTACTCAGGGAAGTAGATGGAATTGGAAGAAATTACTGAAGCTAAGACAGCTAGCCCTTAGATTTGTCCAGCATGTTAATGGAAGAGATTCATGGAGACAATCAGCTCGTTAATATAATACTGCCAATGTTTGGAATGAGCTAAGAGATATGCAGGAGAAGGTGGATTGGCATGGACTGGTGTGGTTCAAATTCCATATCCCTAGACATTCTATAATTGCCTGGATGGCAATTATTGACAGGTTACCCACCAAAAAAAGACTTCTATCTTGGGGTCTCTTAACCAAGGGGATGCTTTGTGTTATTTTTGTAAGCAGGAAGATGAGTCTAGGAACCATTTATTTTTCACTTGCAAGTGTACCAAAGAAATTTGGGAGGACGTTCTGCACTTAAATGGACTTGATAGGCAAGGATTTGATTGGCAAGGTGAATTGCAATGGGGGCAGCAAAGATTGAAGGGCAAGACTTTAATTTCCATTGTCTTACGAATTGCTTGGAATGCTTACATTTATGTGATTTGGAATGAAAGGAACAATAGGGCTTTTGGTACGAGAACTCAGAATAGGAGCTGATGCTACAACTTATAGTGGAAGCAGTAAAATTCAGATTATCAGGGTTGGAGAATATTGCTAATGACCCTGTTAATAGGATCTTATGTGAGAAATGGGGCCTAGACGATGGCGTTTTGATTTAGATTTTCATTGGCTGTGTATTTTGTTGTTTGGCTTTAGCCTATTGTAAAGATTGAGTAAGCAATTCTCTGCTTCTTTTTGGGTAATAAAACAAATTAATTATCCAAAAAAAAATTAATAGTTCCTAAAATTTAATTCAAATTTTATTTTGATTCTTATAATATGAAATGTTTTATTTTGTACTTATTCAAAAAAAAGTTCTATTTTGATTTATAAAGTTTGAAAGTCAAATTTTTTTTGTCCTTATAGTCCAAAAAATTTTATTTTCATCCATTTAGTTTGAAAATCAAAATTTTTTCCCCTATATTTTTATACTTTAATTTTTTAAAAACTTTTTAATATAATTTATATTTTTAAGATATAAATAAATAAATTTAAAATTAGTATCATAATTTTAGAAAATATATGATAAATTGACACCTACATACAAAATTAATAAAAATACTAATAGAATGACTAAAATATTTTTATTTTCAAATTGTAGGAATCAAAATAGAATTTAGATTAAATTTTAAGGACCAATAACATTATTTAGTCATTCATATATATTCACATAGAAAAATGAAAAATTATCAAGGGGTATAATAATGAGCTAATAATACTCCAATGGTATAATGGACTAACTTTTTATCATAACAAGTATAATGCCAATTTAATTCTTCATAAGCGTAACACATCTTTATATGACTTATCCATTTTACCTTTTTTTTAAAATTTTGTTTTTTCCCTTAATAACTATCCATGTCCTTTTTCAATTGGTTTTTGGATTTTTTTTAAATTTTTACTATTAAATTAAATTTATTTTTGATTAATTTGTAATTAATTTATAAATATAGTAAAATTATTTTTATCAATATTTTCAAGGCATAATATCCTTTAAATTCTTTGAAAATATTTTTGTAATAATGTTAAATTCTTTTTATTTAATTTAACTTTCATACAATGACAGTGGAGTTTTTTAACTTTATAAGCAGGGTTAGAAGAATGACACATATTCTATTATTTAATTAACTAATTCAAAAATATACTACCTTCGTTCCTTATTATCTGACCCCAACCTAATATTTCTTTTTATTTATCCTTTTATGGTTTCAATAAAATATTAATTATTCACTTCAAAACTCACCCTTCTTTGGAATTGTAAGAACCATTAAATATAGTAATTGTATATTAAGCCAACTACTAACTTGTAAAAAGGAGAGAGAATGAAATAGGCTTAGGGTAAATTTGAAAAGTGAAATAAAATTTGTATAGAATTTTGTTATTTAATAACTAACTTTCTTAATCGAAGATATTCGGTTATTGGGGTCAGATAATAAGGAACATATGGAGTATTAAAATATACCTTATAAGGACATATATCAACCATCTAACCCCGCTTGTGGAGGTCAAAAACTTCGCTGTCAGTGAATGAGATAATAATTCTATATTTAATACTATTTCTTTAACCATTATAATTCATTTAATACTATTTCTTTGGTCATCTCTCTCCTAATTTCTCCGCCATCTTCTAGCCGGTCACGTAGAATTGCAATTTGAAATTAACAAATATATATAGGTTCAAAGTCTTATTTCATTACATCTTCTAGCTACTCCTATACAATATTCTATTGGTTTTTGCCTATGCATATTAATTTACTAGCAGTAGTTTTTTTCTACTCCACATGGTTTTATGTTGGAGTCTTCCAAATCTTAAACCTGAAAGAAAAATTATAACCCACTAATTTAGAGTCTACTGGCTGCTTTGCTTTCAACGATCCTAGAACCAAACATTTCCTTTCGGACTGTCTCTTGAAGAGTTTTGAGATTTGATAAGAAGAACTCACTGAAGTGGTGAGTAGTTCTTGCTATACAAAGATATTTATACTGGTTTCAGAATATACAAGAGCTGACTAAAAAGGAAGGAACATTATGTACAACGGTAAAAATATTAAATCCTTGATTTGAGTGATGTTTGCTAAGTCTTGGGATTTGACTTTGCTGAGCATTTTGACTGTTGCTTGCTGGAATCATGGACTATTGATTTGGATTCTCTTACACTCCCCCTCAAACTGGACAGAGAGAGTTGTCGAAGTCCTAGTTCGGTTCGCAAATCATATGAAGGCTTGGTTAATGGCTTGCTGAAAATGTCTGCTACCTGCTTGGAAGACGAGACAAATTGCGTAACAAGCGAACCATTAGCAACCTTTTCTCGAACAAAGTGATAATCTATCTCCACATGCTTAGAACGGGCATGGAAGACAGGATTAATGGTCATATGGAGAGCTGACAAATTGTCACAAAGCAGAATTGGAGCCTTGGGCAAGTGAAGCCCAATATCACGGAGGATAAAGGAAATCCAAGTTAATTCAGCTGTTGTGGATGCTAAAGCACGATATTCCGCTTCAGCACTAGAGCGTGACATAGTAGGTTGTTTCTTTGCACTCCACGATATATAATTGCCTCCTAAAAAGGTGCAATAGCCAGTTGTAGAGCGTCGAGTAAGTGGACATCCTGCCCAATCTGCATCAGAGAATGCATATAAAACTAATGGATTATGTGAGTAGAGCTGGACACCATAATTAATGGTTCCAGCAACATAACGAAGTATCCTTTTAACAATTTGAAAATGAAAATTTGTAGGTTGATGCATGTATTGACAAGCATAATTAACACTAAAGGATATATCTGGTCATGTGAAAGTAAGATATTGAAGTCCACCCACAATGCTACGATAAAGTTGAGGGTCTGCAAAAATTGAATCATTAGTAGATGGTCTTAATTTAGCTACCATAGGAGTAGAAATTGGCTTGCACCCATTTATTTGAGCACGGTCCAATAATTGGTGGGCATATTTTGCTTGATTAAGAAAAAGGCCATCGGAATTGCGTTGGACCTCCACACCCAAAAAATAATGTAGTGGCCCTAAGTCTTTCATAGCAAATTCTTTACCAAGACGAGTAATAAACCACCTCAGGAATTCAACACTATCACCTGTAAGTATAATGTCATCCACATAAAGTAACAAGAAAATAATTCCATGGTTACCACGATATATAAAAAGCGAAGAATCGGCAAAACTACAAATAAATCCCATAGATAAAAGAAAGGAAGCAAAGCGATCAAACCATGCTCTAGGTGCTTGTCGAAGACCATACAAAGCACTCTTAAGTCTGCAGACATGATTAGGATGGTTTTTATTGATGAACCTTGGTGGTTGCTCCATAAATACTGGTTCACTAAGATGACCATGAAGGAAAGCATTCTTGACATCTAATTGTCGTATATCCCAGTTGTTGGCTAATGCGACTGTTAAAACAATTCGTATAGTAGCTGGCTTGACAACTGGGGAGAAAGTTTCCAAAAAATCAATATCCGGAATTTGGGTGAACCCCTTTGCCACAAGACGGGCTTTAAGTCGCTCAAGTGTTCCATTTGCATGAAGTTTAGTTTTGAATACCCATTTACATCCAATAATATTCATATCAGGTGTTCTAGGAATTAAATCCCAAGTATTATTATGATGGAGGGCATTTAGTTCTTCTTGCATAGCAGCATGCCAACCCGGATGTTGCAAAGCTGACTTGACAGTTTTTGGTTCTAGGGGAACACTAGTGGCAGAGAATGAATACTTAGTATTTGGTTTAGTGATTCCAGCTTTGGAGCGAGTGACCATAGGATGACCATCACTTGATTGGGTAATACTGGGTGCCGCACTACTATGTTCATTGTTGGCATTCATCGTCTGAATGTCGTTAATGGGAGCAAGGATGGGTCGACTTGTGGCTGGTGGTGGATGAGTAGTATTGTAATACCCGTTCTAAATTTCTGTTTCTTTTAGTCCGTTCGGCATGCATCATTTAGTAGGAAATCATTGAAAATATAGTTTAAGTTTTACTTAAGTTATGAATAGGACATAAATGGAATTAAATAAATTGTTGAAGAATTAGTAGTAAAATTAGAAGTTTAGACAGAATTTACAAAAAATTGATAGAGAATTTTAAAATTTCGCTGCCAATAAAATAAAAGGAAACAGTCTAAAGAATAAAAATATACACTGAAAATTTTATTACACTGACTTAGGATATAAATGGAATTTTAGCGATTGTTGGAGGGTAAAATGGTAATTGGAAGTGAGATTTTATTTTTAAGGACTTAATCATCTAGTGACAAGTGTCATAAGCTTAGGAATGGATGGCTAGGATTTAAGCAAAATTCCATCATCTTTTCAACACAAAAATCCGGCCATGACTAAATAAAAGCCTAGAAAATGCTAGAAAATTGGCAAACCACCATTGTTGTCTTCAACCTTGAGATATTCCACCATTGATGAAAGCTTACAACCTTTCACCATAAGCCTAAAGTCCAAAATTCTCCAAACAAGCCTATTAAAATTACCTATCAAATTAAACCTCTTGATTAGCCCATTAACATTCCTAAATCAATTTTAAGAAATTCAAGCTAAGTGAGGAGAAATTGAAATTGGAAAGTTTAGGGTTCTTGGTGGGATATTGCAATTCCAAGGTAAGCATACTTAAATTCAATGCTATCTGTTAGTTCTTGATATGCTAATCATGAATATCAAGCTAATTTAGCATGAATTTTATTGTATGCTTATGAATCTAGAAAATTAGAAAAGTTATGGAGAATTTTTGAATTTAAGATTTCTAGGCCAAATTGGATTCATGGAACCTTAGGATTAAAATATGATGTTCATGGAAGCTTATTAAACTAGGAAATTTCATCAAATTACATTAAAAAGGAAATTTTTGATTTTTCAATATTTATGCCGAAAATTACAAGGAAAATAGCATTTTTGTCATTTTGGAATTTAAATGAAAATGTAGTTGATTTGAAGTAAATTTAATGTGAAAATGTTAAAGAAAAATGTTGGAAAAGAAAAATGTGGAAATTGGGTGAAATTGGAGCAAAGGCCGAAATTTTTAATGTGCCATAACTACTGGAAATTTTCAACCTATAATGGAATAAATGTGAATTTTGAAGAAAAATTAGGTAGAAGAATATTAGTAAAAAGTATAATTAGGAGTTAGAATTCTAATTTATTGCATGGCATGCATGGCATTGCATTTAGATTAGATTTTAATCAAATTTAGCAATGGCTATAGAAACTAAATGAGTTTATGAAAATTAGGAGTCCGAGATCAAGTAAAGAACAAGGAACCAGTCGAGGAAAGTTAAGACTAGCTCGGAGAGCACAGTGAGTGGATAACTAACTTAAATTACGGTTTTATTGCATTTTTATTAAATACTATTTTTCTGAAATTATTTGTTATCTATATGTGTTAAATGATGGAATAATGAGAAATATATGGCCCATGGAATGTGATGGCTAATTTATGAAATTGGTTTTGGGAAATATTTTGTAAGAATAGTTTTAAAACAAATCTCTATTCTTGTTTTTGAAAACAAATGGAAAAAGGTTTTATACTGTTTTTTTAAATGTGCCAATTTAAATGTGCCAATTTGTAGAAATAAAAACAAGAGTTTATAAGCCATCATAATTCCAAGATGTTACTATACGATGGCCTCCAAGGGAGGAATTTTTGTTACTGCAGTAGCTAAGTAGCCACGGACCGTCTTTTGAGAGGCGTGGTGAGTGTGGTATGTATCTTGACGGGAGGCGTGGAGGGAAACCCGCAAGGTAATTTGAGTCCATCTTGTGGTATCCACCGTTCAAGATGGAACTCGTTACTCAGTTGTCGACCTCGGTCAAGGCGACAACTTGAGTGAGGAATTGACGGACAAAATAGATGATACATGGGCCAAAGTTTATGGAAATCTTACCTTATTTATGTTTATGTTTATGGTTTTATTATGTTTATGGTTTGACTTTTATTGCCTTATAATAAATACTGGTTTTTATATTGTCGTTTATATAATTATTTTATCCACTCACTGGATAACTCTGTTACTCATCCGTGTTTTAATAAAATATTTTTCCAAGCTGTAGACATTAACCGCGCTAGTAGGTACGTAGTGGTGGGAGAACTGCTAGGCTTTTGACTCAAGCTTGACCGAGGGTAAAAAGTCAACTTTTGTAGTATTTTTTTTAAAATTTGTGTGGGACCCACCGAGTAAGTAAATGTCGGTCTAAATAGCTACTTCACCTTTTTAGTATGTTTAAAATATTTTGACACTGCTACCGCATTTTTCTGAATTCTATAACTTGGTTTAAATATTCACAAAAAAATATGTCGAATATCCAATGGCATTTTCGTAAATATCTTGAAGTTTTGGTGTCTTATGTTTACACGAATTTTTATGCCGCGATAGTTCAATATTTTATCTGTTTTGATTTGCCTGCATGTTAGTTAAGTATTTTAACTATTGAACTGGATGAAAACTGTATAAGAGAAAAATAAGAAAAATGACCATTTTAGCCTTGCAATCCTTAGGGTGTATTCTAACCTAATAGAATACATTTCGAGAGTTGCGGCTATTGTTACGTGCTCGATCATGGTGTCGGGGCGTGACAAGTATAGTCCGGGATGCCATTCTCTAAAGGAGTCGGAATTGGACTTGCTGGAATTAGTAGGGATGTGTCACCGGGGGAGGTGTCCTGTGAAGGCACTTGGCTTTGAGAATCAAATTGGGTGATACTAATGGGCTCGTCAATGGGTTGTGGCGGGTCAAGAGATGTAGTATCTAGTGGTCCATTATCTAAGGAATTGGTGGGGATTGAAGCATACAAATTTCCTGGAAACCATTCTTTAAAAACAGTAAGATCAAGGTTAGTATTAGAGATAGCATATAAATTTTCAAGTTTTCGAAATGGAAAAATACCTTCATCAAAGACAACATGCCGTGAAATATATATACGACCTGTAGGAGGAAACAAACATCTATAACCTTTGTATTGATGACTATACCCAAGAAACACACAAAGCAAGGATCGAGGATCAAATTTAGATTTTGCATAGTCACGAAGATAAGGAAAGCACCTGCAACCAAAAACTCTTAAAGATGAATAATCACGTATTTTACCAAACAATTTCTCGTATGGAGATTGCATATCCAAAACTTGTGAGGGTAATCGATTAATTAACCAAACAGCAGTACTAAAAGCTTCAACCCAAAATCTTTTAGGTACTCCGCCATGAAATAGCATAGTTAAACCAAGTTCAGTGATATTCCTATGTTTACGATCTGCTAAGCCATTCTGTTCTGAAGTACCTGCACATGACATTTGATGGTGTATTCCATGTTCTACAAAATATTGATGAAGATCCTTGTTAACGAATTCTCCACCACCATCTGATTGAAGAACTTTAATTTTCTTACCAAATTGGTTAAAGATAAATTTATGAAAATTAATAAAACATTTTGAAAGATCACTTTTATGGCGTAGTGGAAAAAACAATGTAAATCTAGTACATTCATCAATAAAAATAGCATAGTATTGAAATTTTTGAAAAGAGTTAACTGGGGCTTTCCCCCATAAATCACAATGGATTTTAGCGAAAGGTTCAGTAGAGAATTCATTAGAAATAAGAAAAGGCAATCTACATGATTTAGCCATTTGACAACTAGAACACAAATGATCAATTTTATTGCTAGAACTTTGAATAAGTTTATTTTTTTCTAAATATTTAACTACTTGTAACTGGGGATGGTCCAATCTTTGATGCCATGTTTCCATGCTTACAATTTGGAACCCATTTGAAAATAAAGCCATTCCATATTTCTACTGGAGGACATAAAGATCATTGCTTCTAACTCCACTAGCAATCACTAACCTGGTTTTCCTGTTCCTTATCACAAATCTATCATGTGAGAATTCAATATTATAAGGTAAATCACTTGTAAATTGGCTAATAGAGATTAAATTCTTCTTTATATCAGGTACAACTAAAACATTATCAAGTTTTATCTTATTATTACCAATATTCAAGGTAATGGAACCCAAATAAGTTATATCAATAAAGTTACCGTCTCCTACCATTATTTTTTCAGAACCATTATAGGGAATTATTGAATTAAGCTTACCGGGATCTGCAGTCATGTGATTGCTTGCAGCAGTGTCAGGGAACCAAGCATTGTCTTGATTTTCAATCACTGATAGTGCTGCAAAGTGCTTAGGAATATCTTCAGATTGGTAAGAGTGATTGAATCGATGATAACATTCAAGTGCAGTATGGTTTGCTTTCTTGCATATTTGGCACACCATATTTTTATCTTTATCTGGCTTAGCATGTTGAGAGGAATTTGCTGGTTGATAAAGTTGCGTGTTCCCAAGTTTGCTTGGAAATTGGCTAGAGTGAGTGAATCCTCGTCCTTTGGATGTAAACTGACTTGATGGTTGCCTTCCTCTGTGTGAAAAGTTTCTTCCTCTCCCTCCTTGGCGTTGGACCATGAAGGCCATATTTTGATTTGCACCTGTACCTGTGTCCGAGTTTATGTTTCGGATAATTTCATGGCTTTGGAGTTGAGAGACCAGTTGAGTGTAAGTTGGTCTTGGAGGCTTCAACATAGTTGTGACAAAGGACTCATATTCATGGCCCAATCCAGTGAGGAGAGAAAACACTTTATCCTTGTCACTGATAGGCTTTTCAATGGCTAAAAATTCATCACATATTTCTTTAAATATCCGGATGTATTCAGCCATGTTATAACTGTTCTTGTGATGACGGAGTAATTTTTGCTCCAGAGCAAACTCTCGCTCTTGAGTGCTTTGAGCAAATGTATCAAAAAGAGCTTTCCATACTTCAGCGGATGTGTCAAGTCCGACAACAATCCCAAGTGTTTCTTCTGAAAGCATTCTAGTTATCCAACCACAAAGAAGGCAATCAAACTTACGCCATGCTAAATATTTTGGATTGATAGTCTCATCTTTTCCGGCAGCAACTTCAGCCACCGAGGCTTCAACATATTGCTTTGGCATGGGAAGACTCTCGTCAATAAATCCCATCATATCTTGAGATTCAATGAGTCCCATGATTTGGGTCTTCCAAAGCAAGAAATTGGTTTGCTTCAGTTTAAGGGTTACAAAATTTCCAACATTAAGAGTGGACGGATAATGATAGATTGTTGTTTGAGATGAAACAGAGGCCATGGCTGAGAGAGAGAGAGAGAAAAAATTGTTTTAAGAGAGAAGGTAAGACTGATTTCAATGAATTTACAAAATCTGCTCTGATACCATGAAGAGTTTTGAGATTTGATAAGAACTCACTGAAGTGGTGAGTAGTTCTTGCTATACAAAGATATTTATACTGGTTTCAGAATATACAAGAGCTGACTAAAAAGGAAGGAACATTATGTACAACGGTAAAAATGTTAAATCCTTGATTTGAGTGATGTTTGCTAAGTCTTGGGATTTGACTTTGCTAAGTATTTCGACCGTTGCTTGCTGGAATCATGGACTGATTTGGATTCTCTTACATCTCTATCTATCTTGAAGTCTGAAGGTATGGCCGAAGCAATTGTTTCCACGATCTTGGAGCATCTAACTTCACTCGCAATTGAAAAAGCAAGCGAAGCTTGGACCCAGGTGACCGGTGTTGAGAAAAAAGTGAAAAGGCTTCAGAGCAATTTTGAGGTACTCCGATGTGAGCTCGCAGTTGCGGAGGAAAAACAAGTTGCCGACCAACATGTGAAGCTTTGGTTTGATCGGTTTAAAAATGTTGCTTATGATACGGAAGACGTGTTAGAAGACTGGAAAATTGCTCTGCAACAGTTGGATAACCGATTGAATATATTTAACACTTATCCATTTTACTCCTTTTTAAAATTTTGTTTTTCTCTTTTAATAACTATCTATTTCCTTTTTCAATGGGTTTTTGGATTTTTTTTAATTTTTACTATTACATTCAATTTATTTTTAATTAATTTGTAATTGGTTTATAAATATACTAAAATTCTTTTTATCAATATTTTCAAAGCATAATATCCTTTAAATTCTTTGACAATATTTTTGTAATACTGTTGAATTCTTGGGTTCTTTTTTATTTTTTAAAATTTCTTTTTAGAAATTTCAAAATATTTGAGTTTTTTCAATTGATGAATTAAAATTAATTTTAACAATTTAAAAGTAGATTTACAATGAAAGAAAATAAAAAATAATTTTTTTAATTTACACTCCATGATAATTCCCCCTTGAAAAGGTCAAATTGGCAGCCTCAAAATTCTGAAACTTCCCTGTTATGTATATTAATATATTTGTATGAATTTATATTAAAATTTTCAAAATACACATCTTAAAATAGTTTTATGCAAATGGATCCCAATAATACATGTCGAGATATATCATATGTCTTCTCAACAACTTGTCTTTTGGCCGGATACTATTTCTTTAATCATTAATTCATTTAACTATATATTTCTTTGGTCATCTCTCCCCTAATCTCACCGACATCTTCTAGCTGGTCACATGCAATTGCAATTAGAAATTAACAAATATATATAGGTTCAAAGTCTTATTTAATCCTATCTGTGACCGATCTGTCTGCTCCCATACAATATTCTATTGGTTTTTACCTATGCATATTAATTTACTACTAGAGTGGTATTTTTCTACTCCACATGGTCTCTTGTTGGAGTCTTCCAAATCTTAAACCTGAAAGCAAAATTAGAGAGTCTACTGGCTGCTCTGCTTTCAACGATCCTAGAACCAAAAATTTCCTCTCGGACTGTCTCTATCTATCTTGAAGTCTGAAGGTATGGCCGAAGCAATTGTTTCCACGATCTTGGAGCATCTAACTTCACTCGCAATTGATAAAGCAAGCGAAGCTTGGAGCCTGGTGACCGGTGTTGAGCAAAAAGTGAAAAGGCTTCAGAGCAATTTTGAGGTACTCCGATGCGAGCTCGCAGATGCGGAGGAGAAACAATTTGCAGACCAACGCGTGAAGCTTTGGTTAGATCGGTTTAAAGAAGTTGCTTATGATATGGAAGACGTGTTAGAAGACTGGAAAATTGCTCTGCAGCAGTTGCAAACTACAGAGGGAGGAGCTGAAACCAGCTCTGCTTCTATTTCGAGGTGGAAGGTACCTTCCTGTCTTTCATGCATAGAAGATGTTATGATATCGCTACGTTTCTCCTTTGGTTCCCATGTTGTTAGGCGCTATGATATTGCTACCAGAATAGAAGAAATCAATGAACAGGTAGACCAGATTGTTAAAGAAAGAGTGAACTTTGAATTGATACAAAGAGAAATTAAGCAACCTGCTAAACGGCAGGATAGCACTGCTTTTGTGGATGTCTCTGAGTTACATGGTCGAGATACTGCCAAAGAAGACATAATATCGGAATTGTTTTCTGGAGGTGGAAGTAGTGAAGAGGGGACTGGCAATAATATTCCTACCATTGCACTAGTAGGGATGGGAGGAATAGGGAAAACAGCTCTGGCCCAACTTGTTTATAACGACTCTAGAATTCAGATTCAATTCGAATACAAAATCTGGGTGTGTGTTTCAGACCCCTTTGATCAAATCCAAATTGCACAAGCAATTCTTGGAGTCATTGACCCCAATTCAACCCACACACATTCGAATCAGAAATTGCATACTCTTCTGGACAATATAAATACAAAGATTGCAGGGAAGAAATTCTTTCTTGTTTTGGATGATGTGTGGACAAATGATGCTCAAGATTGGAAACCATTCAAAGTTGCCTTCCAGAGTGCTTTGTTCGGAAGTAAGATTTTGGTAACCACTCGCAAGGAATCAGTTGCAGATCATATGGTGGGACTGTCTCATATCTTCCATCTGGATCTATTATCCCAGGAGGCATGCTGGTTTATACTTAAACAGGTGGCATTTTCCAGAAGGAACAAGAATGAAGGTGAAAATGTAGAGGATATTGGAAGGAAGATTGCAAAGAAGTGTAAAGGTTTACCGCTTGTTGCAAAGACTTTAGGTGGTCTCTTGAAAGATAAGCTGAGTCGACGAGAGTGGCAAACTGTTTTGAATAGTGAGATATGGAAATTAGATTTGGCAGGAAAAGAATTTTTTGCACCTTTATTGCTGAGTTATTATGATTTGCCCTCGCCCGAGAGAGGGTGTTTATTGTATTGTGCAATCTTTCCTAAAGACTATAGAATAAGAAAATATGAATTGATTCAACATTGGATGGCGCAAGGTTATCTGAGCTCTGGTGAGAATTCGCAGATAGAAAAGGGTGAAGAATATTATAACTGTTTAGCAGCTCATTCATTTTTCCAAGACTTTGATCACAGTGGTGTTGAGGGACCTTCGTTCAAGATGCACGACATGGTACATGATTTTCTCCTTTTTCTGACTCAATGTGAATTTGTCGAAAAGGAAGTTAAATGTATTGAAGACCATATGGCACTGGACTTGTCTTCCAAAAAGCCTCGTCATTTAAGGTTGGTGATTGCGAAAGGGGGTCATTTTCCTATCTCCGCAGGTGGTACAGAAAGATTGAGAAGCCTTGTAGCTCTCAATAATTCGGAGTCTGTCATAACTGGTGAAGCCATGCAGAAGTTACTTAGTGTTGCAAAACGCCTAAGACTGTTGGAGTTTGGCTTAGTTCAGTATCCCATTGTAAAGCAAATTCCAGATATAATAGGAAAATCAATTCATTTGAGGTACCTTGGCTTGCGACGTACCCAAATAAAAAACTTACCGGAAGCAGTCAGTGAATTGCACAATTTGGAAACTATGGATCTGCGGTACTGTTATTATCTTGAGATACTACCAAATGGGATTGGAAAACTGATTAACTTAAGGCACCTTTATACTCAAAATTGCTGGCGTTTAACTTCCTATCCAAAAGGGATCGGTAGGTTGACCTCTCTTGTGGAATTACCTGATATCATAGCGAGGGTAGATCGCAATGACATTGAAGAATTCAGTATTGGAGATTTGGAAAACTTGAACCTCCTCCGTGGACATCTTTTTGTGAAACTGGTAGGAGATAATGCAATAGACAGGAAGGAGGTTGAGAGAGCCAAGCTCGACGAGAAGGAACATCTCAAGGAAATGCATATTACCAACAAATACGATGATGAAGAAGAAATGGAACACATAATTGTTCAAGCCTTAAACATACCATCTAACTTACTTGTAACATTCGGCGACGTGCGGAAGGACAAAAAAATTTATGAAAAGATGAAGTTCGCACTAATCCTTCAGAAAGCAGCGTTCGGATTTATGGATGCAGGAAAACCTAAGGTGAATAAGGCTCTATCTTCCCTCCCTTCATATATATGAATTCAAGCCAACTGCCGAGGCTACCTTTTTCTTTCAAAACTTATTAATTCTATGATCAAATAAGATTTTGCTACTGTCTAGTTAGAACAAAGGATTTTCTTTCAACGAAAAGTAAATAATTTCACGTTGTACCATGTCTCTGCCCACTCAAGCATATCTTTACCTGAAAATTTTGACATCACGCAATTTTATTTTTTTTTTAATGTTCATTTCTATTAGGCTAATTTCTCATATTTGTCCTTATCTCGTGTGGACCTCTGCTTAAATTAGTAACCTACCTTTTAATTTTGACAAATTTAAGGATCTAACTTATCGCTTTTGCTCAAATAGGAGTGAAGTGGACTTTGATGGCACTGTTTCACAACCTGTTCTCTGGTAATAAAAGAAAGTGTGGAGCTGTCGATGATTGGGAAGAAAATCCCCACTTGTAGCCATTTTGAACTCTGCAATAATATGTAAAATATAATTGTGTGTGTAAGTTTTCTGAAAATCTGAAGAACTTTTGTGTGTTTGCTGCTCGGATTGATTTCTCAGTAATGGTTTATTCTGCACTTTTCTAGTGTATTCATGTGTATTTATTGTGTGATCTGCAGACTGTACCTTTCTTTAATGATGTGGACTGATTTATGTTTGAAGTCATGGGTGACTGATTTATCCAAATTATAATGGACAATTTCCAAAATATATAGTAATATTTTTTAATTTGAATCGATACTGTTACAAAATCTAGAAATAATTCATCATCCTCCATACATTGAGTGCTCTGGTTTTTACTTATCGTTTTCCTTTATTTTCATGAATGAATTCATTATAAGTAGGACATTTCTTACCTAAGCCCACAAAAGGAAGAGCTACTATGTGGAATTTATCAATTCCACATAGGTTCAAGAAGAGACTATGTTGATCATCTTTTGTCCTGAAATTAAAATCCCGAGGACTATGAAACTTGTTAAGATGAATTGGTCCAAAGCTGGACGGTTCAAGGTTATTTGAACTCTAATGACAGTTTTGAGACGGAATTTAAAATTAGGTCAAGCTTAGTTTTTCCTTTACTCTGCGGTATAAAGTAAGCTCATCAATCACCTCAAAAAAGAGAAAAAGGAAACTTATCAATTTCAAGACAAGGCTGGTCTTTTCCAGTTTCCACTAGTACTGTAAACGAATCGACCTCCTCGAACACGAACAAAGTGTATTTGTTTATTTTTGACATGTTGGAGCTCGGTTCATATTCGTTAAGAATTTTTAGAGTTTGTTTGGGCTTGTGTTCGTTTATTAATAGAATGTTTGTGGTCGTTTATATTCAACTCAGTTAAATAAGCTTGTTCATGAATAACAAATGAATGTGTTCGGAAATATTAAATGAACATGTTCATGAACAAACATGAATTTATTCATATTAAAAAAAGCTTTTTTATATAATTATATTTATCATTTTCTAATTATAAATTTTCTTTTAAAGATTTATATTTGATTATTTATTTGTTTATAAAAGTTAAAAATTAAAATATAAATGATAAATAAGAAAAGGAAATAAAAATTATTAAACATAAAAATATAATTATTTATTATCTTAATATTAACAAACATAATGAATAATAAACAAACTCATAAATGAATATTAAACGAGATTGTTCATCAATATAAATATATGAGCACATCTTGTTTAAATTCGGTTCGTTTATTAAATAAATACTAAAATCTTGTTCAGACTCGTTCATTTTTCTTACTAAATAAATATAAACGAGGCATAACCGAACTCAAACACGAATTGTTCACTAAATGCTCGGTACGTTTACGGCCCTAGTTTCCACTGACATAAATTCTATACTATTATTATATTATTCCAACATGGATTTTGGTCACAATGATCACACAACTGTCTACTTGAACTAGGAACAAAGACTTTTATCAAGAACACTAAACTTTGAAGTTGGTGGCACTCAAACAAGTCCTGATCGGTTAAAACCGTTTGAAAGCACCAAAAACTTTGTGTTCATTTCTATTGATGGAATGCAAGGATAGTCTTTCTTTCTTCTCTTTGTCGCAGAAGAGGGCGATTGAAAGATGTAGGAAACAGGAGAAGTCACAAAATCAAGTTCTTTGCTTTGTGATATGCTCCATCACCAATCATCGTAAGGAACTTTTGGTACTTATACAGGCTGCTGATGCTGATAATAATTAATAATACAGTGTATAAATATACGATTTATGATTCGTAAACTTTTGGTATTTTGTATATAAACACAATTACAATCATTGTAGACACAAGGAGGCAAGGATAGATTTATATTTAATGCCATTAGATATGGTCTGATTGAACAAAGTATTTCAGCCTTGATATTAATTAAATATAACAATGAAAATTTAAAAATATTTAAATTTTATTTGAGTCCAAAAAGCCAAAATTTTAATTGTTTTTTGAATGGAAACGAGATTTGATTGCAGGTTTCCTTGCTATAAAAAGTCTAGCTAGTAATAATTTTTTTTCAAAAAAAAAAAATTGCTAGTATGAAAATAGGATGTAAGAAATTTAAACAAAATAGAAATAATTTTTTTTTTCAGAATTTTAAACAGAAAGGGTAGACTATTCCTCCATTTTTCAAAACAAAATTGGCGTCTAAAATGAAAAAGCAAAAGGAGAAAAGTCCAAAGCTAAAACGACATCCCGAATATGAACAAAACGAGGAACCTTCTTTTTCTTCTTCTTCTTCTTCTTCTTCAAAAACCCCCGTTTCAGCAAGTTTTAAATTCCCTCTAATTCAGTCCCCCAGAAAAATATAGAACCCGACAGGAGTTTCTTTTTTCTCGAGAAAATCAAATAAGATGAAATTCTCAAGACTCTGGTTCCTGTCTCTGGTTCTTCTGATTACGATCCAATCCAAGGCGGCGTTGGCGGCTAAAGCTCAATCTTCATCGACGGAAGCTTATGTGACGCTGCTTTACGGAGATGAGTTCCTTTTGGGGGTGAGGGTTCTGGGAAAATCGATACGAGACACGGGATCAACAAAAGACATGGTCGTTTTGGTCTCTGATGGTGTATCTGATTATGCCAAGAAGCTTCTCAAGGTAAAATTTGGTGATCCATTTACGTTTCTGTTTGTTTCCCGGTAAAATTACTTACCTTAAAATTAGTTACTTCATGTTTTACTTAGAGAACAGGTTAAAGTTCCTTTCTTATTTCAGTTCTAGTTATTTATTCTAGTTTCTTGAGACCACTACTTTCTATAATGTTACTATAATCTCATTGTATGTTCCAGTGATTTGTAATATTGTTTCACACTGGGAATTTCCTTGTGTAGTTGTATATCTGGATGCGGATACTATAGTAGTCAAAAGCATTGAAGATCTCTTTAAATGTGAGAAATTTTGTGCGAAATTGAAGCATTCTGAGAGGCTGAATTCAGGAGTCATGGTAGTGGAACCATCTGAAGCTATTTGCAACGACATGATGAGCAAAGTGAATACTTTGCCTTCTTACACTGGAGGAGATCAGGGGTTTCTGAATTCTTATTACTCTGATTTCCCAACTGCTCATGTTTTTTACCCTAATCTACCCCAGGAGGTGTTGAAATCCCCACCTGTTCCTAAAATCTGTATTTAGTCTCTAATATTTTAATTGAATTTATGAAATTATTTGACTTATTTCGAAAATATTGGATCATGAATTGACCCAATTAAAAGTTTAGGGGTCAAATCCAATTTTTGCAAACATTGGAACTGTAGACATCTCATTATTTAATTTCTTTTCTTTATTTATATTAGATTTTAATTTTAATTTTAATCTTACTTTGATCTTCTATTTTTCTTTTTCTTGGGTTTTGCTATTTGGAACTGAGTGGGCTTTAAAGATTGGAGCTGGCATTGGAATTGGGTACAATTTTGAAGATTACATACTGAAGCCCAAATCCCTGTTACACATCATCAGATGGCCCAAGTTCATTTCTTTTCGCAGGCCCAAAACCTGAAACAAGCCGACAAAAGGCTGAAAAATAAAAAAAAGGTCAAAGAAGGCCGAAAAAAAAAAGAAAAAAAAACAACAAAAAGAAAAAAAGAGCAAACAGAGTAGCGGAAAAGGTGCTGAGCAGCTCCCCATTCACAGCAAAATCAGGCATCGGGAATCATCCCAGACCAACCTTCGCCATTTTCAACTAAACACTGTCACATGAGGCTAGTGTTAGCTTACATTGATAGTGATGAACCTGCAACAAAGAAAAAAATAAATCAAATTGGGATAAAATTTCAACCTCCTTGTCGGGCAGAGCAAAAAAAGAAAAAAACAACAACTCTAAAGCAAGATTAAACCAGCAAGCAATCAGAATACAAGGAACAAAAGTCCAACCACTCTCGAAGCTATCAAAAATCACAGCTAGCCCACATTGAAACCAGAAATCATGAAAACCACAAAGAAAAAAAGCAGCAAATATTGACTAGAATTGATTTCCAACTCTTATGTTGAGTTTAAACAGCCATTATAAATACCATGAACAAAAACGACGGAGAGGGGGATTTTTTGAGATTTTCTAGGGTTCTGAAAGCAGAGGCTTGGGGGTTTTGTTTCAAAAAGAAAAGGAAAATAAAAAAAGGCTCGGATTTAAAGGTTTTTGGGAATCTAAGGTTTTTTTTTTTTCTTTTTTTCAGAATTTGAAAATTAGATCTAGGGTTTTTAGGTTGGAGTTTGGTAAATCGGAGTACGATTTTGTGTTCAGTGATCTGAGAGGAGTTTGTTTAGGAAGATTGTGTTTAATTTCATGGTTTAGAAGACAAAATCCGGAAAAATGTTCTTGGTGTTCTTCAGTGTTCTTGGTGTTCATCAAAAGTTCATGTGAAAAAGTTGATTTTGATCCGTTTGGGTTAGATTTTCTGGGTTTAATTGTGTTTGTAGAGAAAAATTGTTCTTGGTGTTCTTGGTGTTCTTCGAAAGTTCATGATTTTCTGGGTTTGAAGGCTGTTTTGATCCATTTGGGGTGATTTTCTGGGTTAATTTGTGTTTTTAGAGAGAGAGAGAGAGAAAAGGTCGGGTAGAGAGAGAAAGAGAAGAGCAAAAAATGGCTAAAAGGTTGCAAAAGAGCTAAAAATTTGGTTTTTATACTACGGAGGGCAAAATAGACATTTTACCCTCATTAAACGCTCCAGCCCGCGCTTCCCCGGACCTCGGCCCGCGCCAGCCCGCGTTCAGCAGGAGAGGATCCGCGCGTCGCTACAGTACCCGCACCGACCCAACCCGCTACAGTGTCCTCGACCCGCTACAGTGTCCACTACAGTGCCGCTACAGTGCCCGCGCTCTGACCCGAATTCTGACCCGCGCGTTGAAGATCCGCGCGTTGACCCGCGACCCGTCTGCCGACCCGATTGCTCTCTCCGCTGACCCGCGCGCCGATCCAGACTCTGACCCGACCCGATCGCAGTGATTTGCTTTCCATTTTTCTGGTATTTTCCGAAATTAATTTAATTTAATTTTTTTTTCTTTTTTCCCTTTTTTTTTACACGCTTAATTTAGACCCATTTCAATTTAACTTCATGCATGTTTAATTTAGGTTATTTTAATTTAGTTCATGCATATCTAATTTATTTAAGTATATTGGTTTCATATTAATTTAGATCCATACATATGTAATTTATGTCATTTTAATTTTAAATTCATGCATTTTAATTTAAGTCATTTTAATTTAGATTTATGCATATTTAATTTAGCCAAGCCCATGCATTTAGGCATCTAAATAAATTATGAGGTATTAATTTTAAGAAAATAATAAATAATAATCATTTTTTTTTAAAACTAACAAAGATACTGTAACAATAATCAAGGTCAATGAAATCAGTAAAATAATCTTAGGGTAAATATTTGTAAATATGGTTTAAGCTATGTAAGAGAAATGAGGATGCTATCACGGGATCCGATTTGGGACAGTGAAAATTCACACCTAGTACGGATTCCTAGACAAGTGACTATTTTTGAATTGGACCCAGAATTGGGCGAGATTCATAGAGAGTCTTGATAAAAGTTGTTCTCATTTTAAAATTAGTAAGTATCCGATAAAGAAAACAACTTTCAAAAAAATATAAAAAATGAAATAAAATTTTTTTTTAAAAATGAAATGATGAAATAAAAAATAAAGAATGAAAGAATTTATTTTTTTAAATAATAAAAAAGAAAAGAAAATATTTTGAAATCTGCTTTCATTTTAAATTTGCTCTAATAATAGAAATAATAAAAATATAAAATTACCAAAATAAAAAAATCAATCAAAAGAAAAGGAAAAATTATAAAATACATGTTTTTAATTAAGGCCTAAATATCATTAAATTAATCGGTACCGTCATCTTGACGGGCGTTGTGGGGGTGCTCATCCTTCCCCACACGTAACCGTACTCCCGACTCCAGTTCTCTGTTTCGTAGACCGGGACCTATCTAACTTCAGTATGCCATCTAACGGCCAATGCTAAGTTAGGTAGATTCTTAATAGGTGACTAACCGCACCTAAACAAAAATGGTTAGTGGCGACTCCGTAAAATTCTCTTAAGTCTCAAATCCGTCGTCGTCTCGGGTAACGTTGCGACAGGAACTTGAATTGAGATCTAAATCATAATATTATAACACTTTCGTAGATTAATTTTATATTTTATCAATGATCCTATTTTAAATTCAGGATTTGATAACATGCTAATTATTTTATTTTTCTAATTTTACTTACAAAGTCACTAGAAATATCAATCCTATTAATTCTTTAATGCAAAAATTTCAAATCAATCAAAATAATTAACATATTTGGTTAGAGCACGTATACGTTATGTTAAACTATATAGTAATATTATGTACTCTTATTTTTATTCCAGATTATATTTGCCATATTTATTAAAAAAATGTAAAATTACCATTGTCATGTTTATTACATTCATGATTGATTTTAAAATGTTATTTTTATTTATTACTAGAGAAATTTGGCTCGCGCGTTGTGCTTTATAGTTCATTTTAAAAATATTATGAATTTAATTACATAATATAATAACTAATAAATGATGTTTAATTTGATAAATATAAATGTCACAATAATTTTAATGAAAAATATGTATAATTTTAAATAAATAATTATCATAATAATATAATTTGAATATAAAAAAACTATTTTGTTATAATATTTAAGGTTAAATACTCAATTTAGGACGTAACGTTTAATGGTTTGCTCAATTGAGAATTAAAGGTTTCAATTTTAGAACTAAACGTTATCGAGTTTATTCAATGTAAGATTAAATTGATAGAATGACTTGCGTTATATACACATGTGGTAAACATGCGTAATTGATAAACATTTAGCACACATGGAGATTAGGTGTGGATTATCTAACAAATTAAAAATAACCACATGAAAAAAAAAAGGAAAAACATGGAAAATTTTTTTTAATGTTTTTAGTTTAAATAAAATTAAAACATAAAAATTCTACAAGGCAAAAAAAAAAAAAAAAACTTAGACCCCATTGTTCTTGTTCTTCTCCTTCAACCCTTTTCTTCTAGCTGCCATTTTTCAACCTTCTTTGTGATTCCTTATCTTTGATCCCGATTTCCCTCTACAAGGCTTCTTTCAAATTCAATTCTCCTTCGACTCTTCTTCTTCCTTATTATTTGGTTATCTTTTCTTTAAAAACTAAAATTTCATATCCAAGCAAAATTTCATACCTAAATCACCACTTTTTTTTTACTTGATTCAAAAAACAAATAAATGTTAAAATGATGAATCAAATCTTTTAACAATTTTCAAGCCAGTCAACTTAGAACTTAAGAAAAGAAATTGAAACGTCATAAAAAAAAATTAATAACACAAAAAGTCCAAAAAAAGGATGATGAAGAATCATAAAAATTTTATATGCATGTGTGCTCACGCTTGTGCGTGTGTGTATACATACACTGAAACCATAAAATTATATATCTATATATATATATATATATATATATTGAAAAGAAATTAAAATTAAGGATTAAGATTTTTTAAACTTATTCTTTTGCAAAAAAAATATTTAGTTCGTAAATTCTATGTATATAGTGGTCAAAATACTTTAGTAACTCAAAGATTTTTTTTTTAATGACTTTGGGTTTTTCTCATTTTAATAACTATCTATTTCCTTTTTCAATGGATTTTTGGATTTTTTTAATTTTTACTATTACATTCAATTTATTTTTAATTAATTTGTAATTGGTTTATAAATATACTAAAATTCTTTTTATCAATATTTTCAAAGCATAATATCCTTTAAATTCTTTGACAATATTTTTGTAATAATGTTGAATTCTTGGGTTCTTTTATTTTTTAAAATTTCTTTTTAGAAATTTCAAAATATTTGAGTTTTTTTAATTGATGAATTAAAATTAATTTTAACAATTTAAAAGTAGATTTACAATGAAAGAAAATAAAAATAAAAGTTTTACAATGATTCCATTATTTTATTTAACCTTTTTCTTTACACTAGATAATTTAAATTTTTATTGTGTAAAGATTTACTTCTAAACATTTTTGACACCAGAAGTTGTCAACCTAATTTTGACACCAGAAGTTGTCAACCTAATTGAGACCATTCTTTTCAGAATTATGGCAAATATTGAAAAGCCCAAATTCCAAATTTTGGATGTAAGTGGCAATAACTACTTGTCATGGTGTCACGGCTTGAACTTTGTGGTGTTAAGCTTACTGAGGCTGAGCTTTTAGAGAAAACATTCTCCACCTTTCATGCTTTGAATATTGTATTGCAACAGCAATACCGGCAGCGCCAGTTTAAAACATATTCTGAATTGATCTCAGTCCTGTTGACTGCAGAACAAACAAATGAGTTGCTGCTTAAAAATCATGATTTAAGACCTGCTGGCTCTAAGGCATTTCCTGAAGCAAATGCCAGCTCAAGTAAGAATGTTGGCCGTCCTAGAGGCCATGAGCGCAGGCATGTGAATTTTTTCCGTAAGGGTAGTGGGAGATTTAACCGTATTATAAATAACTCCCCACACAACCCTAAAGGTAAAAAGGCCATGAAGAAGCATGATGATAGTACCTGTCATCGTTGTGGAATGACTGGTCATTGGTCACGTACCTGTCGTACGGCCAGACATTTGGTTGATCTATACCAAGCATCCCAGAAGGAGAAAAGCAAGCATGTTGAGACCCATGCCATTGACCTAACTGAGACTGATGCTGAAGTCAATAAGGTTTTGGTCAATGAAAAACCTTTTGAGGTTTTTGATTTCTTTTTATAATGTTGATGAAAATAATAAGTCCCCAGAAATAGATCATGAGGGTTTTCATCGATGTTTTGCCATACCCTTGGATAATTATGTTACCAAGGAAGATATTAAATAAATATGGTCGTCAAAATCCGTGAGGTCCTGAAGTACCAAAGCGGACAATATTCATATTTGTTGGTTTATATTTTGTTGGTTTATTCCATATTTGTTAAATTTGTTAGTTTATATCTTTTATTCCATATTTGTTGATTTATATTTTACATCATATTATTAATTTGTTAAATTTTATGGAACTTGACACCTGAAGTTGTCAAGATAAATGCAAATGGGACACATTGAGAAAAAGGAAGATATATGTTTGCTTGATAGTGCTACAACGCATACTATACTTTATGGCAAACACTTTTTCTCAAATGTGACATTGCGCAAGGCAAATATTCAGACAATATCTGGTCCTGTTAATATTATAGATGGCTATGGGACTGCCACAGTTATTTTGCCAAATGGCACAACATTGTATCTTGAAGATGCATTGTTGAGCAGTAGATCAAAAAGAAATCTACTTAGCTACAAAGATGTACGCCGTAATGGGTACCATCTAGAAACAATTAATGAGCAAAATAAGGAATTACTTTGCATCACTTCCTACAAGATGGGCCAGAAGACCATCCATGAGAAGCTAGAAGCTTCTAGTATGGGATTATATTATGTCCCAATACGAGCTATAGAATCATATGCTACGATGCCCTGGAAACTAATGAACCCTGATGTGTTCAGACTTTGGCATGATCGCCTTGGTCATCCAGGAGCTATAATGATGCGAAGAATCCTTAAAAATACTCGTGGACACCCTTTAAAAGATACAAAGGTGTTGTTGTCCAGAGATTACATTTGTGAATCTTGTTCACAAGGAAAGCTCATTACTAAACCTTTCGTGACAAAGGTTGATTATGAATCCCCTTCATTCTTGCAAAGAATCCAGGGTGATATCTGTGGGCCGATTCAGCCTGCAAGTGGACCATTTAGATATTTCATGGTACTAGTGGACGCATCCTGCAGATGGTCCCATGTTTGCCTATTATCAACGCGCAACGTTGCTTTTGCACGTTTGCTTGCACAGATAATAAAGCTTCGAACTCATTTCCCAGATTATCACATTAAAAGTATAAGAATGGATAATGCTGGTGAGTTTACATCAAAGAATTTTGATGCTTATTGCGCTTCATTAGGAATTGAAGTTGAACATCATGTCCTACATGTTCATACTCAAAATGGATTGGCAGAATCCATGATTAAGCGCATTCAGATTATTGCTCGAACTTTATTGATGAGGACAAAGCTCCCATCCTCAGTGTGGGGTCATGCTGTTTTACATGCTGCATCTTTAATTAGATTGCGCCCCACTACTTCTCATTTATATTCCCCCCTTCAGTTAGTCTTGGGCCAGGAGCCAGACATTTCATATCTTCGCACCTTTGGTTGTGCGGTACAAGTGCCTGTAGCACCACCACAAAGGACCAAAATGGGTCCCCAACGCCGTTTGGGCATTTATGTTGGGTTTGATTCACCGTCTATTATTCGGTTCCTTGAACCATTGACGGGTGATTTATTTACCGCTAGATTTGCGGATTGTCATTTTGATGAGACAGTATTCCATCACTTGGGATACCAAAAGCTTCCATATATGGAAAGCAGAAAAATGTCGAGATTTTCTCATGGAATGAGAAAAGTTTGTCTCATTTAGACCCAAGAACACCTGAATGTGAAAATGAGGTGCAACGATTGATCCATTTACAAGCTATTGCAAATCAAATGCCTGATGCATTTAATGAGACTGCTAAAGTTACAAAGTCTCATATCCCAGCTGCGAATGTTCCAGCTAGGATAGATGTTCCTGTAGAACCACTCGAAATGGATCTAAATGTCCCGCGCCTGAAGCGTGGTAGACCGATGGGATCAAAAGACACTGTTCCTCGAAAAAGAAGGGGGAGGAATTTAGAATCCAGATGAGCATAATTATGCTCCAGATGAGTATAATTCTGCTCCAGATGAGCACATTAATATTTCTCGAGGAAAGCAAATTGCACCTGAAGTGCCACAACATAATATTCAAAGAGAGCATATTGCCCCTGAAGTGGCACAAGTTCATGAGCATATTGCCCCTGAAGTGGTACAAACCCATGAAAAGATCACCAACCTTGGGAATACTAAAATTTCCATCAGTTATCATAATGAGATATGGGATCGAAATGAGATAATCATCAATGATGCATTTGCTCTCTCAGTTGCTCATGAGATTATGAATGATGATTATGAACCTCGGTCTATAACCGAATGCCGTCATAGGCAAGATTGGCCTAAATGGGAGGAAGCAATCCATGCTGAATTGACTTCCCTTGCCAAACGTAATGTTTTTGGGCCTATTACTAAAACCCCCGACAATGTAAAACCTGTTGGATATAAATGGGTCTTTGTCCGGAAACGAAATGAGAAAAACGAGATCGTGAGGTATAAAGCCCGACTCGTAGCCCAAGGTTTCCTGCAGAGGCCTGGGATAGATTATGATGAAACATATTCACCAGTAGTGGATATAGTTACTTTTCGTTTCCTTATAAGTTGGGTTGCCCAAGAAAATTTTGAAATGCGTCCTATGGACGTTGTGACGGCATATTTATATGGTTAATTAGATTCCAATATCTGTATGAAAATTCCCAAAGGTTTCAAAATGCCTGAAGCATACACTCCCCGCAACTTATTCTCAATAAAGTTGCAAAGATCTTTATATGGGTTAAAGCAATCCGGCCGCATGTGGTACCAACGATTAAGTGAATACCTGACAAAGGAAGGGTACATAAATGATCCCATCTGCCCATGCGTGTTTATAAAAAGATCTGAAACCGGATTTGCTATTATAGCAGTTTATGTCGACGACATGAATTTAATTGGGACTCCTGAAAAGTTATCTGAAACTGCTGAATATTTGAAAAAGGAGTTTGAGGTTAAAGATTTGGGTAAAACCAAACAATGCCTTGGTCTAGAGCTTGAGCACAAAAAGAATGGAATACTTGTCCATCAGTCAGCATACACTGAAAGATTGCTTAGACGTTTTAACATGGACAAGGCTCATCCATTGAGCACCCCTACGGTTGTAAGGTCTCTTGACCCCCAAAAGGACCTGTTTCGTCCTAAAGAATCTGGTGAGGATATACTTGGTCCTGAAGTACCATACCTCAATGCAATCGGGGCTTTAATGTACTTGGCACAGTGCACGAGACCAGATATCGCTTTTGCGGTAAATCTGTTGGCACGTTTCAGTTCTGAGCCAACCCGGAGACATTGGAATGGGATTAAACATATCTTCCGTTATCTCCGAGGAATCATTGATTTGAGGTTATTCTATTCTAAGAATACTACTAACTCTGGTTTAGTAGGTTATGCTGATGCAGGATATAAATCTGATCCGCACAAAGCTCGCTCCCAAATCGGTTATCTATTTTGCTATAATGATACAACCATTTCTTGGCGTTCCATTAAGCAAACACTAGTTGCTACATCTTCCAACCACTCTGAAATTATTTCCCTCTATGAGGTTGGAAGAGAGTGTGTTTGGTTAAGATCTATGATATCACACATTCATAATGCTAGTGGATTCAAACCGGTGATATATTCTCCCACTATAATTTATGAGGATAATGCTGCTTGTGTTGCACAAGTCAGGGGAGGATATATTAAAGGTGATAAGACCAAGCACATCTCGTCGAAATTTTTCTATACTCATGAACTCCAAGAAAGTCGACAAGTTGATGTTAAACAGATTCGCTCCGTCGATAATCTTGCAGATTTATTTACCAAATCTTTGCCAACATCAACATTTGATAAATTAGTTTATGGCATTGGTATGCGGCGAGTCAGTAAAATGCAAGATTAAATTCCCCAGAAGTGGAAATGTTTAGATGCTCCAGAAGTAGCAATTTATTTTATTTCAGAGGGAGCGATTATGGACATAAGTGCACTGTACTCTTTTTTCCTTCTGTCCGGTTTTTGTCCCACTGGGTTTTTCCGGCTTAAGGTTTTTAATGAGGCAGTAATAGCACGTCCAATTAGGCCGCTGAAGTAGGCCTACCTATATTGTCCTGAAGACAAATAGATTGTCCTCAAGACAAGCACATATTGTCCTGAAGACATATTAGATGGACTTAATTGTATTGTACTCTTTTTCTCTTATGTTCGGTTTTTTCGCACTAGGTTTTTTCGACTTAAGATTTTTAACGAGGCAGTACATGTCCATATTTTAATAGTGGCATTTGTCCAAGGGGGAGTGTTATGAAAGTGGACAAAAAGCAGGATGAATAGTACATATCAAATCTGCAGGATGAATAGTAAATATCACTATCGATGAATAGTACATATTACTATTCATGTATAAAATATTCAAACCGTGGGGTCCACCTACAAAAATTTTCAAACTTTGCACAGCTTTCGTTTATAAAAAACGCCGAAGCGCTGATGAAATAATTAAGAAGAGATAAGCTCTCTTTTTTTTTTCTTTCTCTGAGCATTTTCTCTCTCTCTCTTCTTTGATAATTTCTCTTTTTTCTTTTTCTACTATTACTTACTTCTTGTTTCAATTATTATTAACATAATTTCTACAACATAATTTATATTAAAAATTTCAAAATACACATCTTAAAATAATTTTATGCCAATTGATCCCAATAATACATGTCGAGATATATCATATGTCTTCTTAACAACTTCTCTTTCGGCCGGATATACTATTTCTTTAATCATTAATTCATTTAACTATTTCTCCACTAATCTCTTGCCATCTTCTAGCTGGTCACATACAATATTGCAATTTGAAATTAACAAATATATATCTGTGATCGATCTGTCTGCTCCTTTACAATATTCTATTGGTTTTTGCCTATGCATATTAGTTTACTACTAGTAGTATTGCACATGGTTTTCGTTGGAGTCTTCCAAATCTTAAATCTCAAACCAAAATTATAACCCACCAATTTAGAGTCTACTGGCTGCTTTGCTTTCAACGATCCTAGAACCAAACATTTCCTCTCGGACTGTCTCTATCTATCCTGAAGTCCGAAGGTATGACCGAAGCAATTGTTTCCAAGATCTTGGAGCATCTAACTTCACTCGCTATTGAAAAAGCAAGCAAAGCTTGGAGCCTGGTGAGCGGTGTTCAGGAAAAAGTGAAACGGCTTCAGAGCAATTTTCAGGTACTCCGATGCGAGCTCGCAGATGCGGAGGAAAAACAAGTTGCCGACCAACGTGTGAAGCTTTGGTTAGATCGGTTTAAAGATGTTGCTTATGATATGGAAGACGTGTTAGAAGACTGGAAAATTGCTCTGCAGCAGTTGCAAACTACAGAGGGGGGAGTTGAAACCAGTTCTGCTTCTGTTTCGAGGTGGAAGGTACCTTCCTATCTTTCATGTTTCTCCTTTGGTTCCCATGTTGTTAGGCGTTATGATATTGCTACCAGAATAGAAGAAATCAATGAACGGGTAGACCTGATTGTTAAAGAACGAGTGAACTTTGAATTGATAAAAAGAGAAATTAAGCAACCTGCTAAACGGCAGGATAGCACTTCTTTTGTGGATGTCTCTGAGTTACATGGTCGAGATAGTGCCAAGGAAGACATAATATCAGCATTGTTGTCTGAAGGTGAAACTAGTGAAAAGGGGAGTGGCAATAATATTCCTACCATTGCTCTAGTAGGGATGGGAGGAATAGGGAAAACATCTCTTGCCCAACTTGTTTATAACGACTCTAGAATTCAGATTCGTTTTGAATACAAAATCTGGGTGTGTGTTTCGGACCCCTTTGATCAAATACAAATTGCACAAGCAATTCTTGGAGTCATTGACCCCGATTCAACCCATACACATTCGAATCAGAAATTGCAGGCTCTTTTGCACAATATAAGTACAAAGATTGCGGGGAAGAAATTCTTTCTTGTTTTGGATGATGTGTGGACAAATGATGCTCAAGATTGGAAACCATTCAAAGTTGCCTTCCAGAGTGCTTTGTTCGGAAGTAAGATTTTGGTAACCACTCGCAAGGAATCAGTTGCAGATCAAATGGTGGTACTGTCTCGTATCTTCCATCTGGATCCATTATCCCAGGAGGCATGTTGGTTGATAATTAAACAGGTGGCATTTTCCAAAAGGAACAAGGATGAGGGTGAAAATGTAGAGGATATTGGAAGGGAGATTGCAAAGAAGTGTAAAGGTTTACCGCTTGTTGCAAAGACTTTAGGAGGTCTCTTGAAAGATAAGCTGCGTCGACGAGAGTGGCAAACTGTTTTGAATAGTGACATATGGAAATTAGATTTGGCAGGAAAAGATTTTTTTGCACCTTTGTTGCTGAGTTATTATGATTTGCCTTCGCCCGAGAGAGGGTGTTTATTGTATTGTGCAATCTTTCCTAAAGACCATAGAATAAGAAAATATGAATTGATTCAACATTGGATGGCGCAAGGTTATTTGAGCTCTGCTGAGAATTTGCAGATGGAAAAGGGTGAAGATTATTATAACTGCTTAGCAGCTCATTCATTTTTTCAAGATTTCGAATACATTGGTTTTGAGGGACCTTCGTTCAAGATGCACGACATGGTACATGATTTTCTCCTTTTTCTAACTCAATGTGAATTTGTCGAAAAGGAGGTTAAATGTATTGAAGATCATATGGCACTGGACTTGTCTTCAAAAAAGCCTCGTCATTTAAGGTTGGTGATTGCAAAAGGGAGTCATTTTCCTATCTCCGTAGGTGGTACGGAAAGATTGAGAAGCCTTGTAACTCTCGATAATTCGGAGTCTGATACAACTGGTGAAGCCGTACAGAAGTTACTTAGTGCTGCAAAACGCCTAAGGCTATTGGAGTTTGGCTTGGGTTGGAAAACCAATGTATGCGAAATTCCAGATATAATAAGAAAATCAATTCATTTGAGGTACCTTGGCTTGCGAGGTAACCCAATAAAAAAGTTACCGGAAGCAGTCTGTGAGTTGCGGAATTTGGAAACTTTGGATCTACGGTGTTGTGTAGATCTTGAGACACTACCAAATGGGATTGGAAAACTGATTAACTTGAGGTACCTCTATACTGAAAATTGCATTAGTTTAGCTTACTATCCAAAAGGGATCGGTAGGTTGACCTCTCTTGTGGAATTACCTGATATCATAGCGAGGGTAGATCGCAATCACATTGAAGAATTCAGTTTTGGAGATTTGGAAAACCTGAACCTCCTCCGTGGACATCTTTTTGTGAAACTGGTAGGAGATATTAATGCAATAGACAGGAAGGAGGTTGAGAGAGCTAAGCTCGGCAAGAAGGAACATCTCAAGGAAATGCATATTACCAACAGCTATGATGATGAAGTGAAACATAAAATTGTTCAAGCCTTAAACATGCCATCTAACTTACTTGTTAGATTCGGAGACGTGCGGCGGCGCATGAGGGTCGCAGTATTGATTACACAAGCAGCGTTACAATTTATAGGGTTTAAACCTAAGGTGAAGAAAGCCCTATCTTCTTTTCCTTCATAGTATAAATAATAAATTAATAAATTTTGAAAGAAAAATGTAGGCTTGGCAGTTGGCATGCATGAATTAATATTAATTCTATGATCAATTAAAATTTTGCTACTGTCTAGTTAGAACAAAGAATTTTCTTTTGACAAAAAGTAAATAATTTGATGTTGTTACGTCTTTGCCCACTCAAGCATGTCTTTACTTGAAACTTTTGATATCACCCTTTTTTTTTTTTTTGTTCATTTCTGTTAGCCTACTTTCTCATCAAATTGGTCCTTATCGTGTGGACCTCTACTTAAATTAGTAACCTACCTTTTATTTTTGACAAATTAACGATCTAACTTATCGTTTTTGCTCAAATAGGAGTTAAGTGGACTTTGATGGCACTGTTTCACAACCCGTTCGCTGGTGATAAAAGAACGTGTGTAGCTGTCGATGACTGGGAAGAAGGAGAATTCCCCACTTGTAGCTATTTTGAACCCTGCAATAATATGTAAAATATAGTTCTGTGTGTAAGTTTCCTCAAAATCTGAAGAACTTTTGTGTGTTTGCTGCTTGGAATGATTTCTCTGTAATGGTTTATTCTGCACTTTCTAGTGTATCCATATGTATTTATTGTGTGGTATGCAGACTCCACCTTTTTTAATTGTTGTGGACTGATTTATGTTTGAAGTGATGGGTGACTGATTTATCCAAAGTAGAATGGATAATTTCCAAAATACTATATCGTAATATTGTTGAATTTGAGTCGATAATGTTTCAAATCTATAGCTAATTCATCATCCTTCATACATTGAGTGCTCTCTTTTTTACTTATCGTTTTCCTTTATTTTCATGGACGAAGTCATTATAAGTAGGACATTTCTGACCAAAGATCTTAAAAGGAAGAGCCACTAAATTATCACAGGGGTATGATAAATTAATCCACATAGTTTCAAGAGGAGACTATGTTGATCATCCTGAAATTAAAATCCCGAGGACCATGAAACTTGTAAAGATGAATTGATCATCCAAAGCCGGATGGTTCAAGGTTATTTGAATTCTAATGACAGTCTTGGGAGGGAATTAAAATTTGGTCAAGTTTACTTGAGTGTAACCGGCTAGAAGAGTAGCAGTTCGTTCGTTTACCCAGATTTTGGCATAGGTGGTGAAGAGTGAAGACAACAGAGAAATTGGGACATGATTTTTATCAAACTTTTGATATCTTGGGGGGGATTAAAGTAACATCTTTTGTGGGATTAAATGGTGTCAAGAGTGAGAGTAGACGGTAAGCACACTAAAGATAGAGAGGGGATTTAAGAGAGCCAAGCTTCATACTAAGGTACCATCCCAAGAGAATGCAGATAAATGTCTACATCCATCATCCAACTTACATGTGAAGTTCGATCGGGGAGAGGCTGGGAGCCTGGGAGAGAAGTTTGAAATTGCCATGTTTTCTGTTTTTTTGTTTTTGGCAAAAGTTTGAAATTGCCATGTTATTAGTCAGCCAAGCGGCCCTCCAATTTCAAGACGCGGATTGTCTTTCCACCGACATGAAATTTATACTATTATTATATTATTACTCGAAGTTGTCCGGGCTTTGCCCCAAGACATATAAATGTAATTAAAATTAAAATTTTAATTAAAAACATATTTAAAGGTTTTTAGAGGATTTTTAATATTAAACTAAACATATAGAATAAACAGTAAGCCAATTCTTATTCTTTTAATTGTTATATAAACATATCTCATTCTTCTAATAAATAGTTACCAATAACCCTTTTTTATCATTCAAAGTTGCCTTCCAGAGTGGTATGTTGGGAAGTAAGACCTTAGTAACCACTCGCAAGGAATCAGTTGCAGAACAAATGGCGAAACGGTCTCGTATCTTCCATCTAGATCTGTTATCCCAAGAGGCATGTTGGTTGATACTTAAACAGGTGGCATTTTCCGGACGGAACAAGAATGGGGGTGAAAATTTAAAGGATATATTGGAAGGGAAATTGCAAAGATGTGTAAAGGTTTACCGCTTGTTGCAAAGACTCTAGGAGGTCTCTTGAAAGGTAGGTTAAGTCGACAAGAATGGCAGAATGTTGGTATATAAAATAATGTTGGTATTTATTATTTAAAGTTTTGGTGTTTGTGATAAAAGTACAACTTTATATATATATATATATACTAGTTATTTTGACACGTGCATTGCACATGAGTTTTTTTTTTTTTGTATTTAACATTAAAGTTATATCTTTACTTTACATAACATAATTAATACAAATATAATATGGTAATAAATTTATAAAATTTTTTTGAAAATAGATATAAAACATCAGTTTTATAAAACGATTGAAAGGAATAAATCTACTAAATATACTTGATGTCTGATGAAAGAAATTCATCTAGAGTTTTGGTCCCTGTAATTCGAAAAGTTCTATTTTTTTTAATTATTTTCTTCAACTTATCGAGGGTTAAATCATCGTCTTCAAATTCATCTTCGAGCATGACAAAATTAAATTTTCTTTTTAGCTTTGATGGTAATCTTTAACAATAACTATTTCAACATCTTCTATTTTGTTTTCATCGGTCTTTTCCTTTTTCTTGGGCTTTCTTTTTAGTTTTGTAGAAGTTGGCTTTGGTTCTTCAATTCTGTTGATTTGTGTTACTATCAATGCTTGTTTCCTATTACCTTCGATCTTTTGTTTTTTTCTTATTGTCACCGAGAATTTGAATTTTTTATTCTAAATTGAAGCAATATTTGCATGCAATGAATAGTTCATATAATGTTGTAAATATATATGTTGAAGCTAATATATAAAATTAAAATTTGTACAACCAAATATACCAAACATTTGACTTACGTTGCTTTTGATATATTGAACAAACTCTGATATAGTACAACCAAGAAGTAGTGATTTTGCTGCTTGGAACAGAGTTATTGAATTTTTTGTTTCATCACTAACTTCCATTTTAGCATGGACTTGTTTAATAATTAATTTTATTATAGTTTATATACATATATACATGCACATTAAATATATTTTCGTACTTCATACATAGTTGTATAGTTGGTTATTTTTTGGCACTTCTCACACCATGGGATGTCATCATGACGAATCTGAATCTTCTTGTTGCATTCATGGCACATGTCATACCATAGTTTATCTTTTTAAATATTAAATTTTAAATTTCATTTCATATAATATTATAAATGGAAACATGATGTATAATACATAATAAATTTATAAAATTTTGATTAAAGTAGATATCTTCTTCAATAAATTTACTTAATCATCTACTTTTTTTTATTCTTAGTATATATAAATTCTTATTTATTATTATACGTTTACTCTTAATAATTAATTATTAATTTTACATCACAGTTCTCATTTAAGAGTCAAAATCTCCAATTGAATTTTTGTATATGGACAAAGACAATCTTGTTTACTCTTAACAAATTTGATATTTTATTATTTTATATTTACCCTTATCATTTTTATGTCATGGTACCCATTTAAAAATCATCTCAATTTCCTTTCATTCCTTAAAAAAAATAATGAATCTCTAGTAGAGTATTTGTACACGGTTGAAGTCACAATCCCAATTGAGTATTTGTACATTATACCCATTTAAAAGTTACAATCTCTAAGAAAAAGAACAAATTTTAAATCTTATATGCAATCCTCCTTAAAAGGTTATGATCCCCAATTGATTATTTGTTCATTTAAAAGTCACGATTTTAAATTAAGTATACACATTTCCTACTTAAAAATCATGATCATCAAGAAAGGAACAAATATCTTTTAATGTTTATAGAACTTACTTGATCACCAAATAGAGGATTATAAACTCGTTAGTCCAAATTAACATTTGTGGCAAAAATAAATTTGATACCTATCGAAGAAAGAAATATCTTTCAATCTCTGTAGAACTTGTGAATAAGGATTTCTTCTCAAAATACTCATCAATATCTTCACGACTCTTGCACTTAAATTTGGATTGTGTTGTGTTTTCATTCTATTTTGAAGTTCATTATTGATGTCATAAAAATATAATTGAAAATAACGTAAATTATTTTCTTGTGGAATCAATGATTGAAGATTATGGTATATATATGTGTCCTTAAACTCGAAAGGTATAGATACCTTGTTTGTGGGATGTCAAATCTTTATCTAATTTAACTTCAAAAGATGTGAATGAGAACATACTATTGTATGATCTAATATTCCTTTGAAATTCGATAGCCTCTTCACTTAGAAAAGTATAAAGCCCATATAATTGTTCTGGAAAGTAGTAGTAGTAGTTAACTTCACTTGACCACTTTTATAGCAAAACGAAGGTGGCTCATATTCAAACATTTTAGCGCCACAAAAATTATAATGGGAAACACTTTTCAAATTTAATGGAGAGATCGAAGGTATATACAGCTTTTCCCCTAAACAGATATAAAATACAAATATAAAATTTAATATTTGATTAGAATTAATTTTTAAAATGTTTTGTTAAAAGCATAAAATAATGATACATAATTTACCTTCTTAAGATAAAGTTATACATAACCAATCAACCTTTCTTCTTCTTTTTTTCTTAGGAAAATCGTCTACTTCTTTTGAACAATCTGCTATCGATGTCTCCATTAATTGAATGTACTTTTTTGCTCTCCCATTTTTATCTATAAAAAAACTAAAGACACATTTATTATTATTATTATTATTATTATTATTATTATTATTATTATCATTATTATTATTATTACTACTACTACTACTACTACTAAAAAATTTTTCAACTAAATATATTTCAAACCTCGAGTTTTTATCTCATTTTCTTTAATCAACAAATTTGTATAACCAATGACCTATTACACAATTAAATATAATAACTCATTATGAAAAAGTAACAATAGTCATATATAAACAAATTTGATGCATGATTAGCTCCTTTGAAGGAGAAACAAATTAACTGAACAAATATAGAGATGATGAACAAATAAATATGTTCTCCACTGTATTACAATATAAAAATTAATTTATCATTATTATATTTCTCAACAGGAAATAAATTTGATGCATAAACTCCACATATATATAGCTCATCTTTGAGAGAGAAACAAATTAATTGAAACAAATGTGGATATGATGAACAAATAAATATGTTTAGGAAAATAGAATAATTCTTCCAAATCAATGCATAATAGGTATTCATAGTTAAAATACATGATATTGTAATGATATAATATAAAATAATAATATGTATTAAATAAAAAAAATTAATATTTGCGGGCTCCTTATGCAAGGGATTGCCTTCCAATGTACCAAAGCAATTAAAAAAAAAAAAGCAGAGTTACGTTTCAATTTTAATTTCGATTTCAATTTTGATGATTGGTTCGTTTTAATCGTTTATGGTTTCTCTGCTTTTATTTAATTTTCCAAGCAAAGTCATTGAAACTTGTCTATCATTCACGAGAAATAGAAATAGAAAAAGAAATAGAAAAATTAAAAGAGAACCACACAGTTGCCACGCCTTTCAATGACCTACTCCACGTCGATCTTCAACTTCCCCAGTCGACAACCACATATCAGGCGTAAAGATAACATTCACCAAATCCTTTCTGGAAAGTTTCAAAGTCAAACATTAAAACCACGAGAACAAAATCGTTGAATAATAATAGTAATTCAATATAGGGAAAAAAATCTACAAATTTCAAGGTAAATTTGAGACCCTAAGTTCCAAAGTTAACATTGAAACCTTATCTCTTATATATTATTAGCAATGATTCATATGAAGATGTTAAAAAATTCGAAAAATTTCAGAATTTAATAAAAAAATTACCATCAAAGTTAAAAAATGTAGAAATGCAAGTCGATCTGTATTATCAAAAAGATTTATTTCAAGAAATTAGACCTGGCAATTTTGGACACGACATGTTGACACGATACGTGAACGACACGAAGTTACCGTGTTAGTGTTTAGCCTTAACGTGTTCCGTATTTTAATCGTGTCAACACGATTAAGATTAAACATGTTTCGTGTCTTAAGCGTGTCAATCACGATTAAAACACCTAAAACACGTTAAACACGGTTACTATTAATATAATTGAAAATATATTGAATTTTATGAATTTTTTATTTATTATAGGGATAATATAGTAATTTTAATTAATTATGCGTGTTTACACGACACAAAAGCTAATTGTGTTGTGTTAATGTTTGGCCAAATTGTTGTTAATGGTACATATTTACATGTCACGACACGACACGAAAATTAATCGTGTCGTGTTAGTGCTGGGGTTAATGACTATAAATGGCATATGTTTACACGACACAAATACTACACGAAACACGAATTGTCAGGTCTACAAGAAATCAAAAAACTTCTTAGTAAAATATAAGAAATTAATGTAAAATATAACAAAATTAATGCTCCAAAGAATTATAACCCTTGTTAATGTTTAGAATTGTTTTTAGATTTGCCTATACATAGGGCTAATCATAATCTTTTTTAATTAGGAATTGTATATTATTAAAATAATATTTAAAATAGACAAATAAATAACTGTATTTGTTAATTACCTATGACACCTCTTAATTTATTAAAGGTATAAGATGATTTTAAAGGATATAAATGTAAGTTTAAAATTATAATTATTAATAATATGTAAATAAACAATTAATTTTTTTTGTCAAATATCTATTATACCTCTAAATTTAATAAAACCATGAGAAAATTTTGAAGAGTATTAAAGTAATTCAATTTTGAACTAAAGAAATTACCATCAAAATTAAGAATGTTAAAATTCAAGTAAATCTGCATCATCAAAAAGATTTCTTTCAAGAAATCAAACAAATTGTAAATAAAATATAAGAAATTAATGTAAAATATAACAAAATTAATACTCCAAAGAATTATAACTCTTGTTAATGATTAGATTTGTTTTTAGATTTGCCTATACATAGGGCTAAACATAATCCTTTTTAATTAGGAATTGCATATTATTAATATAATATTTAGCATAGATAAATAAATAATTATATTTGTTAATTATCTATGACACCTCTTAATTTATTAAATGTATAAGATGATTTTAAAGGATATAAATGTAATTTCAAAATTATAATTATTAATAATATTTAAAATAAACAATTAAATTTTTTTTGTTAAATACCTATTATATCTCTAAATTTAATAAAACCATGAGAAAATTTTGAAGGGTATTAAAGTAATTCAATTTTGAACTAAAGATGTTTACACATATATATATATTAAGATATATAGATTGATTGATAGATTCTTTTTATCAATTATATAATAATGTCGCAATTTTTAACTACTAATTATGATCCTAGCAAAAAAAAAAAACTGCTGATTTAATTATCTATATATATATATATATATATTAATGTTAACACCATATAAAAATCTCAAAAGAACCCTTTGAATTTTCATATGGTGTCAATTTAAATATCTTTTTTGTCATTTCCTAAGAATATATAAAATTTCTAAAATAGCCTTTAATTAAGAACCCTATATTAATTACTGTAGACTTAAGTTAAATGTCCTTTTGGTCTTTTCATAATAATTTTAATTATTATTATGAAATTTCATAAATAACTTTTTAATTATTCTTATATTTTTAATGTGTTAATTTATCTTTTTAATATCTATTAATTAAATATATTAAAGTTAACACCATTAGAAATTTCATTCAAATTCTTTAAAAGAATTCTATAGCTATAAAAAAAATATTAAGACCACACTATTTAAAAAAAGAGGAAATACATATGAAGTAAAAATTCAATTAAGATTATACTATTTTTATTCAAAAAACATATTATATAATCTTTAAAAAAAGGAAAATATGCATGATTTAAAATAAAAAAAGGCATTACGAGCATATATTTTTAAAGTAAATGTGTTAATTTGTCTTTTTAAAAACCTATTAATTAAATATATAAAAGTTAACATTATCAAAACTTCCATTTAAATTCTTAAAAAAATTTCATATTATAAAAGAACCCATTAAGTCCATACTATTTGTAAAAAAAGAGAGAAGGAAATACACACTAATTTAAAAACCCATTAAGATTATACTATCCTTATTCAAAAAATAAATTATATAATCCTTAAAAAAAGGGAAATAAGTATGATTTAAAATCACTAAAAAAGAAAATTGGCATTAAAAGACTTTTTTTTTTTGAAGAAATGCATTAATAAACTAGTTCAATTGATTTTTTGCTATTGTATTGGTCATATAATCTTTTTTCTCTATAATAATATTGTTCTTAATAATAATACTGTTAAAAACATATATATTTTAACAAATACAAAGAATTTATTACAATTTCATATAAATATATGGTATTTATATAATCCATGACATTAGCACAAGTCTCATCTAATTTTATTCAAATATGCTTTAACAAATAAAAATATAATATATTATAATTTTATATAATCAGTAATCCCGCGGCGTTAGCGCGGGTCAAAATTACTACTTTTTTTTTTAAATTCTTTCCAAATTTAATTTTAAAAAATCATTAATAATCCCTTACTTCAAGAATGTTATGTTATTTGTCATTTTCATTTTAGTCCTTTCTTTTTCAAATTTTTTCTAAAGCAAGAGTTAAATGTTTAAAATTTTAAAATTCTAAAAATTTCATATCAATTAATATTTATATTTATACTTCTTAAAAGTCATTTGAAAAGAATTTTAGAGTACTATTTATCACTTTTTATTAGTCCTCCACTTTTTTTTCCAATTGAAAATAAAACTTTTATTAATTATATTAATTATATTTGTTATATATAGATTATATTATATGGTATATGGAGTTTGATAAATTTTATGTGATTCAGTAAACATAATAGAAATTCAATTCCATCATTATTAGATCGATTGAAAATATATATTTATTTTAAATAGAAATATGAAATGCGTATGAATAGAAAAAGAAAGATTATACTCAAATTTATATTTATAACAAATAGATTCAAATGGAAAAGAATTGATAAATGTCATTTAGTTTTATGGAATTTTGTGCAGAATGTTAAAAAAAGAATAAAATTATTTTTTCATATCATTAATTTACTCATACATTTATATGTTATTTTGAAGATTGAGTAAAATTATTTTTATTTTTTTAATCTCTTTTCCCTTATTTCAAAATTATTTTATCTCTCTAATTTTAAAAGTTAACTTATGAAACCAAAATTTATACATCTGTATCATACATTAAAAATAATTTCAAAAAATTTACACCTATTCATATGCGAATATAATACAAACGAAAAGAAGTTCATTTTTTAAATTGAAAATAAAAATAAAAATTTAAAATTTATTAAAAAATTAATAATAGTATTTAAAAAATTTTAAAAACCCGTGGCGAAGCCCGGGATCGTCTTCTAGTTATAGTTATTGTAAACCAAGAGATTATATGTAAATTTTTAACTAATTGAAAAGGTATCTATATTCCTTTTTTAGTGAAAAGTATCTATATTTATTGAGATATAATACGTTCCTTAGTGAACTAACTAAAGGCTAATAATTCTAATATTAATTTTCCTATTTATGTTTTTTTTTTTTTGAGGATTCCTGTCACGCCCCGACTTGCAAGCTCGGCCACGTGACAACCGCCGTACCACTTCGAGATGCGTGCCTCATCAGGCGGGCAACCAAGATGACACAAGGCTTAAAAATAAAGGATATTTGAGCAATTACGAAAATATTTTAGATAATATAGTTCAAAAGTATTTAAAAAGAAAGTGACACATCTTACGGTGCTCCATACAGCGAAAAGTAATATATATAAATACATAAATGTATATGTAAGATGCACTAATATTCCGAGCCAAGTTACACAAAGCAAAATGGGTGGCACCTACAAAGTCGTGTCCACAGTGTCGTACTGGGATCACTGACCACCGGGACGTCCGCTGACATGCCCGGACCTAGTCTGCACGTGTCAAGTTGAATATTCATGTATTGTTGTCTAATCAATATACCAAATTTGATTTCCCATGGATGATTTAAACTTTATCTAGCTCAATTTCAAGCTTAAAAACCCTAAAATTGAAGTTCCGAGATGTGGGCCTCACTTGAAATCGAGACCCGAAGAAATTGGGCCGAGTTGACCGGAGTCAACTCGAAATTGGTTGACTCCGGCGCCGGACATGGTCGGGTCCGGCGCCGGACCCGTTAATTTTAAAGGGTTCTCGGATGGCCGAGACCCCCATTTTTCACATTTCCTATTCTCCTTCGATTCTCCGAGCCTCCTCTTCCAATTCTCTCTGAATCAATCTTGTAATCCCTCTTCAAACACTTCATCAATCATCAATATCAACTTATTTTGCCTCCTTGAAGATCAAAACACCAAGATTTCCAAGAAAATCACCAAATCTAGAAATCTGGAAATTTGGCGATAGATTGTTCATCAGCTCATATCTTTTGATTCAACCCTGCGTTTTGACTGGGAATTTGGTATGTTGTTCTAGACTCATCAAGCTTTAATTTGATTGTTTACACGCTTGATTTCATGGTCTGAGCTAAGAGAATTTGATGATTGAAGTTGAGATTTCTGTTTTGCCCGAGATAAGTCAACCCATAGTGTTTTGATCCAAAATTCAAGCATGATTTATTGTTTGATTCCGTTCTTGAAGCTGTGAATTCATAGATCATGTGTTTAACTTGTTGTGTTTCAATTTTGGTGCGGATTGGTGATGAATCGAAGTCGAACCGAGCTTGAATTGGTGCTTGGCCGAACTTGGCCAAAATCTGGAAACAGGTCCGGCGCCGGACCTGACAGGTCTCGCGCCGGAGCTGTTGTTTTGTGGGATTTTATCCCATTTTGGCTCACTCTCGCTCGGGAGTGAGCAATCCGTCGGCAAGGTTACTGTAGCACTAGGGGCATTTTGGTAATTTTACAGCCCTAGACCCTATTTGACCCCAATTGACTCCAATTAGCTTCAATTAACTTCTGGGCTTGCCCAATTTTATTCTGAGACCTTTATTAGGTTTTGATTTATGATTTAATTATTCGTTGAATACTTTTATTAATCAAATTAGATTTTAATTTGATTATTTAGGTACGTGATTGTACGAGTTTTGGACCAGTTGCAGTCTAAGCTAAGGCATTCGTGGGTAATCGGGGAGTATACAACTCTCCTCACTTGTGAGTGGCTTGGATTATATTGGTTGACCATTGAGGGTTAACCGTTTTTAAATTTATTTATAAATGCTTTATTAAATTGTTTATATATGTTTTGGGGTATGAATTGTCCACCCTCACACACCCAGTTTACAAATGATTTAAAGGGTGGGAATTTCATTAAATTATATATATTGATATAATTATTGATTATTGTATGGGGAACGATACCCCTGAGAGATTGATATTATTATTGATTATTGTATGGGGAACGATACCCCTAAGAGATGAGAAATTTAGCGTTGTCCTCGGGGCTCCAATATGTGGGAGCGTGGACCGAGTTGTGAGCATGCGTGTTACTCAGCCGTGGACCGCCTATCGAGGGGCACGGTGAGTCGCTCCTGATTGCGAGAGGCGCGTAGGGAAACTCGCTAGGACTTCGGATGCTGTGTTCCACCACAGTATGGCAAACGTCAAGGGAATGGGCCAGAGAGTAAAAAGAAATGTTTTAAAAGTATAAAGTAACCCTTGACGGTCCAGTGGATACCCAGTGCACGGGTATACCTTATTGGGACGATTTCAGATGCCAGCCCTTATGTAAATATTATTATGGATTTGATATTTGATTTGGTTTGGGATTTACTATATTTCAGTAAATGATTTATTAAATTGATGTTTGGATTATTTCATATCCCCAGCCTGAGGTGATCGGTCTTTATAACCGAGTCTCTCACTGGGTACAAGTTTATTGTACTCACCCCATTCACTTTTTTTCTCAGATCATCAGACTTTGGACGGCGGACGTCCTGGTGGCCAGTGATCCCAGTACGATACTGTGGACACGACTTTGTAGGTGCCACCTCATTTTACTTGGTATATCTTGGCTCGGAATATATTTGCATCTTACATATATAATTGTGTATTTATAAATAATACTTTCCGCTGCATGGTGCATCATAAGATGTGTCACATTATTTTAAATATTTTGAACTATGTTATTTATGGTAATTTCATATGTTTTTCATATATTGCTTGAATATCCTTTATTTTTAGCCTTGTGCCATCTTGGTTGCCCGCCTGACGAGGCACGCATCTCGAGGTGGTACGGCGGTTGTCACGTAGCCGAGCCTGCGGGTCAGGGCGTGACATCCGCAATCCAAAGTCTAATGATCTGACAACAAAAGTGAATGGGGTGAGTACAATATATTTGTACCCAGTGAGGGACTCGGTTATAATGACCGATCACCTTAGGCTGGGGATATGAAATAATCCAAAAAAATCAATTTAATAAACCATTTACTGAAATATAGTAAGTCCCATACCAAAATAAATATTAAATCAATAATAATATTTCCAAATGGGCTGGCTTCTGAAATTGTCCCAAAAAGGTATACCCGTGCACTGGGTATCCACTGGACCGTCAAGGGTTACTTTATACTTTTAAAACACTTTTCTTTACTCTCTAGCCCATTCCCTTGACGTTAGCCTTGCTGTGGTGGAACACAGCAATCTGGAGCCCTGGCGAGTTTCCCTACGCGCCTCTCCCAACCAGGCTCTACTCACCGTGCCCCTCGATAGGCGGTCCACGGCTGAGTATCACGCATGCTCTCAAACTCGGTCCATGCTCCCGCAAATCGGAGCCCCGAGGAAACCGCTCAATCTCTCATCTCTCAGGGGTATCGTTCCCCAAACAATAATCAATAATATCAATGTATAATAATATTTGATATTTCCACCCTTTAACTCATTTGTAAACTTAGTGTGTGAGGGTGGACAATTCATACCCCAAAACATATAAAACAATTTAATAAAGCATTTATAAAGAAATTTGAAAACGGTTAACCCTTAATGGTCAACCAATATAATCCAAGCCACTCACAAGAGAGGAGAGTTGTATACTCCCCGATTACCCACGAATGCATTAGCTCAAACTGCTACCGGTCCGAAACTCGTACAATCACGTACCTAAATAATCAAATTAAAATCTAATTTGATTAATAAAGGCATTCAACCAACAATTAAATCATAAAACAAAATCCATTTAAGGTCTCCAAGGTCCAAGAACTAAATTGGATAGGTCCGGAAGTCAATTGAAGCTAATTGGGGTCTAGGGCTGCAAAATTACCAAAATGCCCCTAATGCTACAGTGCCAAAGTCAACTGATGGCTCACTCCCGGGCGTAAGTGAGCCAAAGTGGGAGAAAATCCCACAATTTCAGCAGCTCCCGCGCGGGACTCAACAGGTTCGGCGCGGGAGTCGTTCCCAGCGCATGGGCGTGCTCGGCCATGCACCAAATCGAGCTTAGTTTGAGTTCGATTCACAACCAATCCGCACCAAAATTGAAACACAGCAAGTTAAACACATGATCTAAGGATTTACAGCTTCAAGAACGGAATCAAACCAATAAACATGCTCAAATTTTGAATCAAAACACTAAGGGTTAACATATCTCGGGTAAAACAGAAATCTCAACTTCAATCAACGAATTCTCTTAGCACAGACCATGAAATCAAGCATGTAAACTATCAAATTAAAGCTTGATGAGTCTAGAACAACATACCAAATTTCCAGCCAATTCGCACGGTTGAATTGAAAGTTATGAGCTGATGAACAATCTGTCGCCAGTTTGACAGATTTCCAGATTTGGTGATTTCTTGGGAATTTTGGTGTTTTGATCTTCAAGAAGATAAGAGAAGTTGGTGTTGATGTTTAATTGAGTGTTTGAAAGGAGATTGAGGGTTTGATTTTGAAGAAAATCAAGAGAGATCTCGGAGAGAATGAAGAACAAGAAGAGAAGAGAAAATGGCCCGAGACCCCATATAAAAGTTACGGGTCCGGCGCCGGACCCGTCTATGTCCGGCGCCGGAGTCAACGTTTTCTGAGTTGACTCCAGTCAACTCAGCCCAATTTCCTTGGAACTCGTGTCCAAGTGAGGCCCACAACCCCGGACTTCAATTTTAGGGTTTTTAAGCTAGAAATTGAGCTAAATGAAGTTTAAAACATCCATGGGAAGTCTAATTTGGTACATTGACTAGACAACAATACATAAATACTCAACTTGACACGTGCGGACTAAGTCCGGGCGTGTCATAATCACTAGTTAAAACAAAAATACTATAATCGTAAAAATCCAAGAGGATTTAGAATTTGAATTGTCACAAAAATAATAACTAACTTTGATATTGTTTGACACACACCAAATTCTATAATAATTTAAATTATAATAAAGAAGCTGGACAAAAATTAGCTTCTGAATGTTATATATAGTGGGTAATTAGAGTTCTATTTAAAGTAGAAGTTGTAAAATTAAAAATTCATAATAATTTAAATTTATATTATAAAAGTTATTTAGATAAATAGTAAATTATGTAAAATTATTTTTAATAATAATAATAATACTTTAATACTAAAACTATAAAATATCTATCATACCTATAATAATATAATATAAGATTTAAGAGTATTAATATATTTCAATGTATCATTCAGTGAAGGTTAAGGTAAGATAAAATATTTATATAGATTTTTTTATATTAAAAATTTCAAATTGCCCACCTTAAAATAACTATATTCAATTGGATCCCAAATGCCGCATGTCGAGATATATCACATGTTTCCTTTACAACTGCTCTTTTGGCCAGATGCGAGGACTGTCTACTTAAAATGTGTTTTTGGTTACGACCCCGCTTGATTGTATGGTGGGCCGTGGCTTTTAATCATGTACTGCAGTACTAGAAGACAATCGGTTGGGAAAAAGGAACATAATTGGTGTGGAGTCTGAAGTCTGAATTTTAAAACAAAGCTTTTCTCAAAAGCACCTACACAGTTATTACACTTCAAAAGTCAAAAGATAGTACTATACTATAGTAATAACTAACTAAAAGTCTAAAACCACTAACCCGTAACCAATGATCGATTAATCTCAGACTTCAGAGTTCAGAGTCAACTGGTTGCTCTGCTTGCAACAATTCAAGTACCAAACAGTTCCTCTCGGACTGTTTCTAACCTTCTAGCTCTGAAGGTATGGCCGATGCAATTGTTTCCACGATCTTGGAGCGTCTAAAATCACTCACAATTGAAAGAGCAAGCGAAGCCTGGAGCCTGGTGACCGGTGTTGAGCAAAATGTGAAAAGGCTTGAGAGCAATTTTGAGAAACTCCGATACGAGCTTGAGGATGCGGAGGAAAAACAATTTGCGGACAGACGTGTGAAGCTTTGGTTAGATCGGTTTAAAGAAGTTGCTTATGATATGGAAGACGTGTTAGAAGACTGGAAAATTGCTCTGCAGCAGTTGCAAACTACAGAGGGAGGAGCTGAAACCAGTTCTGCTTCTATTTCGAGGTGGAAGGTACCTTCCTGTCTTTCATGCATAGAAGATGTTATGATATCGCTATGTTTCTCCTTTGGTTCCCATGTTGTTAGGCGCTATGATATTGCTACCAGAATAGAAGAAATCAATGAACAGGTAGACCAGATTGTTAAAGAAAGAGTGAACTTTGAATTGATACAAAGAGAAATTAAGCAACCTGCTAAACGGCAGGATAGCACTGCTTTTGTGGATGTCTCTGAGTTACATGGTCGAGATACTGCCAAGGAAGACATAATATCGGAATTGTTTTCTGGAGGTGGAAGTAGTGAAGAAGGGACTGGCAATAATATTCCTACCATTGCACTAGTTGGGATGGGAGGAATAGGGAAAACAGCTCTTGCCCAACTTGTTTATAACGACTCTAGAGTTCAGATTCATTTCGAACACAAAATCTGGGTGTGCGTTTCGGACCCCTTTGATCAAATCCAAATTGCACAAGCAATTCTTGGAGTCATTGACCCCAATTCAAACCACACACATTCGAATCAGAAATTGCAGACTCTTCTGCACAATATAAGTACAAAGATTGCAGGGAAGAAATTCTTTCTTGTTTTGGATGATGTGTGGACAAATGATGCTGAAGATTGGAAACCATTCAAAGCTGCCTTCCAGAGTGCTTTGTTGGGAAGTAAGATTTTAGTAACCACTCGGAAGGAATCAGTTGCAGATCAAATGGTGGGACTATCTCGTATCTTCCATCTGGATCTATTATCCCACGAGGCGTGCTGGTTTATACTTAAACAGGTGGCATTTTCCAAAAGGAACAAGAATGTGGGTGAAAATGTAGAGAATATTGGAAGGGAGATTGCAAAGAAGTGTAAAGGTTTACCGCTTGTTGCAAAGACTTTAGGAGGTCTCTTGAAAGATAAGCTGAGTCGACGACAGTGGCAAACTGTTTTGAATAGTGAGATATGGAAACTAGATTTGGCAGGAAAAGAATTTTTTGCACCTTTACTGCTGAGTTATTATGATTTGCACTCGCCAGAGAGAGGGTGTTTATTGTATTGTGCAATCTTTCCTAAAGACTATAGAATAAGAAAATATGAATTGATTCAACATTGGATGGCGCAAGGTTATCTGAGCTCCGCTGAGAATTCGCAGATAGAAAAGGGTGAAGATTATTATAACTGCTTAGCAGCTCATTCATTCTTCCAAGACTTTGAATACAGTGCTGTTGAGGGACCTTCGTTCAAGATGCACGACATGGTACATGATTTTCTCCTTTTTCTAACTCAATGTGAATTTGTCGAAAAGGAGGTTAAATGTATTGAAGACCATATGGTACTGGACTTGTCTTCCAAAAAGCCTCGTCATTTAAGGTTGGTGATTGCAAAAGGGAGTCATTTTCCTATCTCAGTAGGTGGTACAGAAAGATTGAGAAGCCTTGTAACTGTCAATAATTCGGAGTCTGATATAAATGGTGAAGCCATACAGAAGTTACTTAGTGTTACAAAACGCCTAAGACTATTGGAGTTTGGCTTAGTTCAGTATCCCATTGTAAAGCAAATTCCAGATATAATAGGAAAATCAATTCATTTGAGGTACCTTGGCTTGCGAGGTAGCGGAATAAAAAAGTTACCGGAAGCAGTCAGTGAATTGCACAATTTGGAAACTATGGATCTGCGGTACTGTTATTATCTTGAGATACTACCAAATGGGATTGGAAAATTGATTAACTTGAGGCACCTTTATACTGAAGATTGCAGGCGTTTAACTTACTATCCAAAAGGGATCGGTAGGTTGACCTCTCTTGTGGAATTACCTGATATCATAGCGAGGGTAGATCGCAATGACATTGAAGAATTCAGTTTTGGAGATTTGGAAAACTTGAACCTCCTCCGTGGACATCTTTTTGTGAAACTGGTAGGAGATGATGCCATAAATAGGAAGGAGGTTGAGAGAGCCAAGCTCGACAAGAAGGAACATCTCAAGGCAATGCATATTACCAACGAATATGATGATGAAGTGAAACATAAAATTGTTCAAGCCTTAAACATACCATTACCATCTAACTTATATGTAGTATTCGGAGACATACGGAGGGAGAGAAAAACAATTAAAGAAAAGATAAGGGTCGCAAAAATCGTTCAAGAAGCAGCGCTCCAAATTGCAGTGGCTGGAAAATCTAAGGTGACGAAAGCTCTATCTTCTTTTCCTTCATAGTATAAATAATAAATTAATAAATTTTGAAAGGAAAATGTAGGCTTGGCAGTTGGCATGAATTAATATTAATTCTATGATGATCAAATAAGATTTTGCTACTGTCTAGTTGGAACGAAGGATTTTCTTTTAACAAAAAGTAAATAATTTGATTTGTACTATGTCTTTGCCTACTCAAGTCAAGCATGTCATTACCTGAAAATTTTGATATCACGCAATTTTTTTATGCTCATTTTTATTAGCCTAATTTCTCAAATTGGTCCTTATCGTGTGGACCTGACCTCTACTTAAATTAGTAACCTGCCTTTTAATTTTGACAAATTCAAGGATCTAACTTATCGTTTTTGCTCAAATAGGAGCGAAGTGGACTTTGATTGCTCTGTTTCACAAACTGTTCGCTGGTAATAAAGAGAGTGTGTAGCTGTCGATAATGGGGAAGAAGGAAAATTCCCCACTTGCAGCTATTTTGAACTCAGCAATAATATGTAAAAATATAATTCTCTGTGTAAATTTTCTCAAAATCTGAAGAACTTTTGTGTGTTTGCTGCTTTGGATTGATTTCTCTGTAATGGGTTATTCTGCACTTGCTAGTGTGTATTCATATTTACTTATTGTGATCTGCAGACTCTTACCTTTCTTTAATGTTGTGGACTGATTTTATATATGTTTGAGGTGATAGGTGACTGATTTATCCAAAGTAGAATGGATAATTTCCAAAGTATATAGTAATATTGCTGAATTTGAGTCGATAATGTTGCAAATCTCCAGCTAATTCATCATCCTCCATACATCTGAGTGCTCTGGTTTATACTTACCGTTTTCTTTATTTAAAAAATATATTTAAATTTTATTCGAGTCCTAAAAGCCAAAATTTTTGTTCTTTTTTAAATGGAAACGAGATTTGATTGCAAGTTTTTTACTATAAAAAGTCTAGTAGTAATAATTTTTAAAAAAAAAAAATTGCGAGGATGAAAATAGGATGTAAGAAATTTAAACAGAATAGAAATAATATTTTTTTCAGAATTAAAAAGAAAAAAAAAGGTTGAATATTCCTTCATTTTTCAAAACAAAATTGGCGTCTATAATGAAAAAGCGAAGGAGAAAAGTCCAAAGCTAAAACGACATCCCGAATATGAACAAAACGAGGAACCTTCTTTTCCTTCTTCTTCTTCAAAAACCCCCGTTTCAGCAAGTTTTAAATTCCCTCTAATTCAATCCCCCAGAAAATATAGAACCCGAAAGGAATTTCTTTTTTCTCGAGAAAATCCGGATCATTTTCTCGAGAAAATCAAATAATATGAAATTCTCAACACTCTGGTTCCTGTCTCTGGTTCTTCTGATTACGATCCAATCCAAGGCGGCGTTGGCGGCTAAAGCTCAATCTTCAACGACGCAAGCTTATGTGACGCTGCTTTACGGAGATGAGTTCCTTTTGGGGGTTAGGGTTCTGGGAAAATCGATACGGGACACCGGATCAACTAAGGACATGGTCGTTTTGGTTTCTGACGGTGTATCTGATTATGCCAAGAAGCTTCTCAAGGTAAAATTTGGCTATCTGTTTACAATTCTGTTTGTTTCCCGGTAAAATTTCTAATCTTAATGTTTGTTACTTTATGTTTTACTGAGAGAACAACTGAAAGTATCTTTCTTTTTCAATTCTATTTATGGAAACTTATGAGCTTGATAATTAATGCTCTGTTAGTTTGCTTAGAAAATTTACCAAGGTTTTATTCTTATTATTATTATTATTTTTCTTAATTTGGTGAGAAAAGTGAAGCTTTAAATTTTGACATTTTTTAACTACTTTTTTTTCTTTGGTGTGTAATTGCAGGCTGATGGGTGGATAGTGGAGAAGATAAGTTTATTGGCGAATCCAAATCAAGTACGGCCGAAGAGGTTTTGGGGTGTTTACACCAAATTGAAAATTTTTAATATGACTAACTACAAGAAAGGTAAAATCTTTTTTCTTTTTTTTGGTTTCTTTATGGTTCATTTTTGTTGGTTAGAACAAATGTATAGGTAGGATAAAAGATTAATATAGTTGGGTTTTAGCTTGTATATAATATTTGATGTACTATCAGTTCATAAGGTCTACGCACTGTCAATGAATTACATGCAGGCTGTGGCCATCTCCTTAGTGAGAAAATATAAAAGCTACAAGTCTGTGAAACTCAACGCCAATAGGCCCTTTGGGGAGACTTTTGTATTCTACGTATTTAAAAGTTTGCTCCTTAGGTGTCAGCTTGTAAGTTGCTAACCTATATATTGCATTGGAGATCACAGACATCCTACTTAAAATGTTTTGTTCTCAGAGTATAAGCCGGAAATATGAAAATATGTATTTATAAGCTTCCTAAAAAGATTTTTCATGGATCTTTATTGGGATGGCATTCTCAATAATAAGTACTTATGTTTTGTAGCCTCCTCTTTTAACATCTAGTTATTTATTCTAGTTTCTTGAGTCCACTACTTTCTATAATGTTATTGTAATCTCAATGTATGTTCCAGTGATTTGTAATATTGTTTCACACTGGGAATTTCGTTGTGTAGTTGTATATCTTGATGCGGATACTATAGTAGTCAAAAGCATTGAAGATCTCTTTAAATGTGAGAAATTTTGTGCCAACTTGAAGCATTCTGAGAGGCTGAATTCAGGAGTTATGGTAGTGGAACCATCTGAAGCTATTTTCAATGACATGATGAGCAAAGTGAATACTTTGCCTTCTTACACTGGAGGAGATCAGGGGTTTCTGAATTCTTATTACTCTGATTTCCCAAATGCTCATGTTTTTGACCCTAATCTACCCCAGGAGGTGTTGAAATCCCGACCTGTTCCTAAGATGGAACGACTTTCTACTCTTTACAATGCAGATGTTGGTCTTTACATGCTTGCCAATAAGGTACTACTGTCATTGAGATTATCATTACGTTTTTTGACAAGCTGCTGTATGATTCTTAGTCTTGTTTTACTTGTTATATGGTTATGTGACTAAAGTTCACAAGGAATAAAGTATAGTTTCATTAGTAAGAAGATTAGAATGAATACTTCCTTTAAAAGATAAGGAATATAAGAAGACTGTAGTATGTGTGCAGTATTGAAAGTGTGATCAGAGTTTCAAGAGAAGCTTGATTGCTTAAGCCTTTAGAGAGCAATCAAAATATTCAGTTAGCCTATAGTTTTAATACAACCATAATTATGAGCATGACGAAGCAGGTTGCTGTTCCCTTTCTTTCTATGTTTTCCTTGTAACCTAGCAGTAGAGGTTTACTGTATGCTGAATATGATTGATTTAAAATTCCTTTTGGCAAGTTCCTTTTCATTTATTTGACGCGCAATTGTATTCATTCTGATGACAGACTTTTGTAGACGTTTTCTAGTTTTTTGATCATGAGAATTTGTTTCAATTATTTTCTTTTGTTGTGATGACTTTTTCTTTATTATAACATGGTGAAACTTATGTAGGAACAAAAATGGAAACAAAGTCCTCCTTTTGCTTATAAATTCTTATTTTCTGGTTTAAGTTTCCTTATCTCTTTATGCATCATTTGTACAGTGGATGGTAGATGAGAGCGAGCTTCGTGTTATTCACTATACACTTGGCCCCCTCAAACCTTGGGATTGGTGGACATCTTGGCTCTTAAAACCTGTTGATGTCTGGCAGGTATTAGCTGATTACTTGGCAAATTGATATGAAAAGCTCTGATAGGTTTCTTCCCTGCTCTGTAAATAGGAGAAATGCCAATATATTTTTGTTTGCTGATGCTACAGAATGTTAGGGAACAGCTTGACGAATCCCTTCCTGGAACTGGAGGGGGCAAAAATCCTAAGGATGAGCTTCTTGTCAAATTCCTTTTTTGGTTTCCTTTTTGTGCTCTGCTTTTTTGTTACTATCGTTCTTTCCTTGAGGTTAGTGAGTACAAGATTATGTTACTTTTGTAAAAATCAATTCCTTAATGGTGGCTGTCCAGTTGTCAAACCATATTACTTTTTGGTGCAGACAGGGGGTTCACTTTGCAGGACTTCATTATGCAATCAGTTCAGACACTTTTACTACTTAATTAGGTCAAGAGGAACAGTTGCTTACATTGGTGTTTCTCCATCTTCTACCATCAGTTCCAACAATCAAGTTAGTTTCCTTGCTTCATCTTTTAGGCTGGATTCTTTGTGGTTTATAAAATCCTGTTATCCTTATTGTCTACTCAAATTTGATGTAAATGTATTAATTTCTTATATCATTTGGTGTGATGATGATATTATACAGTTTGCTGATAGTGCACAGACCAAGGTGCCTTCCTACCTCGGTGGAATCTCAATTGTTGTATGTTTTATTGCTGTTGCGGTGTCCCTCGGGATTGCTCTTGCAATTGTGCCTCGGCAAGTTATGCCATGGACTGGTTTGCTTTTGATGTATGAGTGGACGTTTACGATCTTCTTTTTTCTGTTTGGAGCTTTTCTTCATTTGGTTTATCAGTGGGGAACGAGATCAGGAACTCAAGTGGGATCCTTCCACTCACGTACGGGTTCTTTTGAATCTGATTCTAGAAAAGGTTTGCTTTCTTGGAACATGTACATAAATTATTGTGCATAGTCATGATAAATTTTAATGTTAGTTACTTTTTTGTATTAGCTTAATATTGGTTTACAATTCTTGTGTGTTCTTCACAGGTCATCAACGGCAAGCATCCACTTGTGATACTGTAACTTGGTATTATGGATTGGGGATGGCTTTGTTGGCTATTGCTGCCCCATCCTTACCATGTATTTTTGGGATTACTGCTCTATTCTTGAGGTAATTTCCTTTTAATATTCATTTCTGTTGGGATATTCTTGGTTTCTCCCCTGTAATTTTGAAAGACAACTTTTGTGAAGCCATTAGCAGAAAAAAAGTAGAGGACATTGCATTTTTGAAAAACTTACCCTTGATGATAATTATTGAACTGTTCTTATTTAAAATTGATGGGTTCATAACATTTTCTTACCAGATTGGGTCTGATGGTGGTGGGAGGGCTTATATTAGCATCTTTCATGACATATGCTTCCGAGCATCTTGCAATCAGATCATTCTTGAAAGGTCTTGAAGACCGAGACGCTGCACGATCAAGGAGTGCATGTTTCTTATGTTGATAGAAGGCTTGAAACTCATTTTCCCATTTCATTTGTATTCTATTTAAACATTCAATCACAACAATTGGTTTGTAAAATATTGCAGAAAATTTTGTGAAATTAGAAATGCAATTTTTCTCCACTAGGTGTGGGTTTGTTCCATTCTTGTAACATTATTCTTTCAGTTCTAGAGCTAACATCATGACTGAATACTTCTAACACCAACTGTAAAATTCCAACTCATGTTCCAATATGCTCATTTCAAGTCAAATTTTCTACATTACAAGACTCTGGCATGAAACTCTCTTGCAACTGAATTTGTTGGTACAGGAGGTTAGAAAATGTAGATGGAATGAAATCCAGATTTTTTCTTGCAGGATTAAGATCACATCAATCTACAGAAATTGTACAAAAAGTAGTCAGTTTCTTCTGTGCACTTTTTTCAAAAGCAAGGCATTGAATTCCAAGCTACAATTTCAACCATCAAAATAGTATGACATCATTTTCCTTGTCCTTGCTTTACTCAGCTAATGCATTATTGATGTTTAAGCAAAATGGCAGTTCTAGTCATCGTTGATGTTTTCTTTAAAGGGGTGGTGGTTGCTTGATCCATTTAGCCAGAATGGTGAAGACACAAGTTTTCAAAATTTTTTCCCAAGTCATCTAGGAAAGAAATAGAAAATAGCTAAACAGTAAAGAGTAATCCAAATCTCATGAAAATTAATATAGTAGTTGCTAATGCAAAGAAATTAATGGAAAAAAGAAGAATCAAAGTTTATTTTCGACAATTTCGTAGAAGATTACACTTCTTTGAAGCTTAATTCAACCCACATGCCAATTGTTTGTGGAAAATGTAATTGCATAGAAGGTGGAATTCAGATGGCAAATTCTTCTAGAATACATGATATTGGTATTTGGTAGTCATTCCCCATTTATAAAAATTAGATTTTTTTAATTTTCTTTTTTTTTTGGCCAAACAACAATCGTTATTTTATTAGAAGATTTTTTTTAATTTTCTAATAAGCAAGATCATCAAATGAAAATTACTTTTCGAAATATAATAATTTAATATTGATTATGGACTCAAAAGTCAATAAATTAGAAAAAGAAAGGACCCAAAATAAATAAATAAATAAGATTTGCATTTTAAAGTTGGGGCAAGGGGCAGGAGAGCTGATTGAGGTGCATGGAAGGAAAAGAAGAAGAATTGAAAGAAAATTGATTCATCAGCTGAGTCATTCTTTCTGACTTATTATTTTCATGACTCCCTTGCTGACTTTAAAAGAAGATATATAAATATATAAATATATATATATATTTATATATATATCCCCAGTGCATGTAGAGGCAGGCAGAGACATGATCAAAAATTTTGGTGATTCTTTGTGTCATATTCCATATATATGTAAATGGAGGAGAATTCCATTAGAGGTTAGTGACTTCTTGTTGGGGGTACAAATCATGTTTACAAATAGAAAGGAAAAGAAAAAAGAAGTTTCCTATAAATTGTTTTTCGAACTATTTCTGAAAACTTTTCAATTTAGACATCACGTCCATATATGTTTATACAAATCAATCTTATATCAGATCAATTTTATCTAAATTTATGATGTAAAATTATCGATTGATTTTAGATTAGATGCTTAATCAATCTTTACCAAAATATCGAAAACATTCATTGAAATAATTTGGTGTATATACACATGTTTCCAATTGCAAATTTGATATCTGTGCACTTTTCAAGTTGGTCCAACCGACTAAGACTAGATGATACAAAAGGTTTACATGAGAAAAAACAAAGGTCCGTATGGATGAGAGGATGAGAGTCTTGGTACTTTTTCATGAAATAAAAAGACTTTTCTGGCAATAATTAACAAGGGATTAATTGATCCTTTATCTGATACTCTCTTTGAGGCCGCCATGCTTTAGCCGCCATGCTAATTCTTTCAACTGATGTTTCATTTTGTTTTTGTTTGAAGCCAGCTGCAAACCTAGCACATAAGATATGCCACCTGCCCTTTTATCATTTGTTTAAATTCTTCTTTGTGTAGAAAAATTTTAAAAAAAAATCCCTTATTTCTTGCATTGTTGCCATCTACCAAAAAGCACTTTTTGACAAAAGTCTCCAATTAATTAATTATAATTTAAAGGGTACAAAAATCCTTTTAAAGCAATTTTATGTTAATTTCTTAATGGGTATTAGCTTTTTTGATGGTACCAACATGACAACTAGGCCATCCACCAAAGAAGCAATTACATGAAATATATTTATTTCAGATCATTAACTTTTGCCCAAATTCAAATTTTAAAAAATAAAATAAAAGGTAAAAAAGGAAGAAAAAGAGTCCAATATATAAGTGGGAATTAATAAGATGACTTTATAAGGAAGAAAAAGGAGGCAATAGGATGTTTATTGGGAAGGTTTCCCAGCTAGTAATTTTGCTTCTTTGAGAGATCTGAATCTTCTTCAATTTTAATGAACTGCAATGGAGCTAATCCACCATTGATGTTATTTAAAAGAATTAATTAGCTGGTTTCTCACTCTTTGATGAGTCATAAACCAATAGAAAATTGTTAAATGATGGATTAATGAGTTTTCAACTTTATTTTTTTTGCTTTTCGTTATGTGTCAATTCCATTAATTAATTAGACACATGGCAGCTAACTTAACTTTAATGATGAAAAAGTGGACTTTAGATGAATCACCATCCTTATCCTAAAGCAAATAAAGTTATATGGACAACTATTTCCTATTTATTAGTTTTTGCATAAAGATGCATAAAGCTACAAAATCTGCACATTGCATTCTGGCTTTTACTCTAACAAGAGAAAGTTGGAAAGAAGAAAAAGTTGCAATAGTCTTATAGGAGGGACATATTGGCATATATATCTTCTCTTCCAAGTCACATGTTGTTAGTAAAATTTGACTAAACCTAATTATGAGAAGTTTGGAAGTTGGCTGAAGGTTCAATTTTGTTTGTAAACTTTCAAAATAAGTTCAAATAAATATTCAAAAGTATAATTTCAACAAATTAGAATTCATATTTAGTAAATTATAATAAATAAGTTTCTCCTTAAATGAAAATTAATGCTCATAAGGCATTTCGTATTAATTTTGATAAAAAAATGATATCATTATATTAATTAAAAATCAAATAATATTTAGTATGATATAAAATTTTCACATACTTTTCAATATATATATATATATATATATATATCACACACTAACATTAACTAATAGTGAGTCCAATTTATCATAATTTACTAAGTATGGATTCTAATTTGTTATAATTATGTTTTTGAACACTTATTTGATAGCTTATTTTGAAAGTTCAGGCCTTTTATTAAACTTTTAGCTTTGGATGTTAGGGTTGAAGAATCCATATTATCAAATAGGAAAATAAGAAATTGTGATCAATAATTGACACATAACACATTAACACGTGCTAGATATAGATACAGATCATATCTTCAATTTTACTATTAATTTAAATATAATTCAATTATAATTAATACTTCTATCTTATACAAGATTGCATAGATTATTTGCCAACATTTGCTTAATTCGATCAAGCATCTAATTGTGTTTAGAAATTTGTAATGATGTTGTAATCGTGGACAAGCTTTGGGTGACCTATAAAACCCCAAAAGGCTGTAGTCCCCTTCAACCGTATCAAAGGTTATCTGGTTTTTTTCCTTTTCATTTTCTTTTTCAATGACCAATTTTGACAACTAATCAAGTTTTCAATTCCCTGAAATTTCAACCACTAATGACATTTTATCCATTGAGTTTCTTCTGTGGCCAATGGAATCAGTATTACTCATGATTTATCTCAATCACAGCATAATATTAAACCCTACCATTACTTCAAGAGCAAGATTTCTAAAAGTTTCTTTACTTGAGGGTTGATGTGAAAAACCCAGCTGGTTATTCAGCAAATTACAGCTTTTAACAACATGAATTAATGTTGATCTAAAACTAGTAATTCAAGCAGCTCTTAGTTACATTATTTGCCAAATCATAGATATATGGAGATCCCTCGAACTGAAAAGGGGTTGATTATAAGATTTCATGGTTAATTCACATAATAACCTGATGCATGGAGGATCAATTGAACTCCTTGTAACCCATATCTTTACAATTTTTTAACCAGCATTTTCCTGCATTGACTCATGATTTCTACCATGGAAGTTTTTACAAGATCAAAATAACCAAGAGTGGGGTTCTTTTGCTTGAATCATTTGAGTAATGATAGAAGCTTAATTTGATGTATATATCCAATCTGTCAATATATATATTACAGGTCATAACTCAACACCAGCTAATCAATTCTGTCAGAGGTTCTTTCCCGGAATTAAAGAAAAATCCAGGATATTCCATGGAATATTCATTCACCAACCAAATTAAAACATCCTTAAACTTTTCCTATGTTTCATGAATCATGATACGCTGCAGGCTTTCCAAACTAAAAACTAACCCATCAAGACTTAGAGTATATATATTCAGCTAAAAATTTGAGATAAATTTGCTCAATTCTGCTACATGTATATAGTTTCTTTGATGAGTGTGTTATGAAGAACAAGAAACCAAAAACTATGTGATCTTTCACAATCCACAAAGAAATGTTTTCCCTTACAGCAGCAGAGACAACAGCTCAAAGTGAACCAAAAGGAATCGAAGGAAGAGGAAATCTGTTTGGTTACCTACAAGACATAGTTGATCATCATCAAAGAAGAGAAGCCCTTGGAATCTTACATGAACTTGAAGATCCCAAAATAAGTTTTTATTCATATGATATCCTCCATTTTCTCAGCAACCAAACATGGTGGTTGATGACAAACAAAAAGAAAAGAAAGGAAAAAAACAAAAAGAAAAAGAAAAGTAAGGAGGATAAGCCAAGCATTAGACTTGCCTAGAGGTAATTAATATTTCCTCGAAGTCATCATCCATGTCAAACGTTCTTTCCTTCCCAATTATTTAGGGCCATGGCTCAAATGCTAAACCATTTCTGGACAGCATCATAACACCATTGAACATGAACAAAACTTGGCCTGGAACTTGAAATCTTCCTCTCAACTCTGCGACTGATTCCATGGTCTCCTTCTCCTTGATCCAACGTGTAAAAGTGAAAAACCCCAGAAAAGATCTAGAAAGAGAAAGAAAAAGAGAGAAGATAGCTAGAGAAAGATTAGGGTGAGAATATTCAAGGGTGATTATATATATATACAAGATGGGTACTATATATAAGTGGGGAATGAATATTGTTTGGTGGGATATCCAAATTGACCCTTAAATTATACATTTTTAGATGTATTGGTCTCTAAATTTTTATTTAGGATAATTGACTCCTCAAACTATTATTTTTAGATAAATAAACCCTTAAACTATTATTTTGAGACAATTAACCCCTCAAAATTATTATTTTTAGACAATTAACCCTCAAACTTATTAGTTTTGGATAATATAACCCTTAAAATTCCATGCAATATAACCCTTTGTGGAGTTAATTGTTCAAAAATAATAGTTTGAGGGGTTAATTATCTCAAATAAAAGTTTATGGGTCAATCATTTTTGGTATAATTTGATGACTAATTTAGATATTTAGCCAATATTTTTCTTAGTTCTTTGGGTTATTTGGGCGGATGAAACAAAGAGCTAAAGATTAAAATAAAATAAACACAAAAGGCTCCACGTACATGCGAGGTCCTACTCCACATGTTTGTATTTTGTTATTATATGAGTGCTTAATGTATTTTAGAATAAAATTTTGGAATATTAGAAAAAAAATCATATTAAGTTTTTTTTTAAGCCAAAAAAATCACATTAAAAGAAGCTCTCTTTATAAATTTTTAGAGTGGGAATCTAAGGTGAACCATCTAATTGTAGGGTCCATTAATTCCAAATTAATTATACATATTAAATATAATTCCGAAAAGTCAAAAAAAAGAAGGGTGGGGAGAAGAAGAAGAAGAAGAGTTGTGAACTAAATAGTAGACATATGGGTGGATGTTGTAACTTCTAACTAGACTATATAAATTTTGAAATTCCGAATAACTTTTTAAAAAAATGGTAAATTTCCCCTTTCATCATGGTATAAATATCATGTATATTACTAAAAATAATTTTGGGTTTCTCTTTTTTTTTCATGAAAAATAAAAGGAGGAAAGGTAAAAGATTAAGGCTTCCTTTACTAAGGCTCCCTTTGACACAACAATGAGATTGACTATGGTGAGATTAAAAACAATGGTGGCTGTAAGATTAATTACTGTAGTGGCGAGATTAAAACCAACGATGAGAAAATATATGATTGATGAAAACAATGGTGACAGTGATATGAGAATAAAAAATTACTATTAGCGGTATGACCATAAAAGTGCATTATATCTATATTTTTTACTTGTTATATTATTAATTTTTCATATGTATATATTTAATTATTATTAATATTCAATTAATACATTGTAATTAATTAATAATTATTAATTAAATATTCAATTAATAATTACTATGATTTAATTATTTATATTAAAATTTTAATTTATTTTGAGTAAAACTTAAGGGTAATTTTGAGTTTTTATTAAAATAATAAGGGTAATTAAGGAATGAAAATATGGGAAAGTGGCGCAGTTAAAGAACTGGAGGTTTTGCTTGTAGTGGAAAATGCACATTTCAATCACGGAAAAAGAGTGCCATGTAGGCAATAGGGCTGCAGTCAAAATATACACTTAAGGTTGCGTTTGCCCCATTTCAGCGTGTTTTGGCCCTAAACAGTAACGCTATGCTAAAAGGGGCTTAATTCTACAACTTTTGACTTTGATGGTGAGATTAACAGCTATGACAGCGAGATTAACAACTGTAGCGGTAATAAGAAAAGCAACGGTGAAGATATATATATTTGAAAAAATAATGATGACAGTAAGATGAAAATAAAAAATAACCATTATACAGAGTGGGCAAGAGGATATAAGGGGTTAAAAGAGGAAGAAAGTTGTAGAACAGGTTCTTGATTGAGAGGTGAGGAAACGTCACAGACACCGTAAGGAGGTGCAAGAGGGGGCGGAGAGGAAGACCGGAGCAGACCCTGAGAGATGAATGTGTGGTGGCAGGTGGTGGTTTCAGCCTTTGAAGGATGGAGACTTGAAATTTGTAGTGTAGTTTGATTTCAGAGCTTTTGGAAGGTCAAATGTGTAGGCTCTTTGGCTAAAATTTCATCAATCCTCTCAAGTGTCAGAGGAAGACTATTTATAGGCAAAATGATTAAGTAACCACCATCTGGAAGTTACTTCAAGCAAGTCCTGTTTATAAGAACGTGGGAAGTGGGTTTTATGGGTGGTGAGTGATGAGTAAATCATGGGATAGTGGAAGTGTATGTGCTACAAATGAGGACCCATGATTTATTTAAGAATAAAATAAACTGGCATAGTTAGGAGGGGTTGTAAGGAGGGTGACATCACTCTCTCATCAGGGAAAGGTTAGGAGGGGTTCCCAACTACCTCCTAGTCTGAGCCTCCAAGCCAAACCCTCCAGCACATCCCATGATGGGGTTGATCTTGAGACCCTGCCACGCATCTTGGATCAACACCATCACTTATATGAAATTTATAATGTTGACAAAAATCAACATCTACATTTGCCCCCTGCATAAGGAATTTAAACATTAGAAATTCTTATGCATGTGATAATAAGAAAGTATGTAATATCATAGCATGTCCTTGCATCCTTGTGCAATATGAGGTGATAAGCATTTTTTTTAGAAAAAAAATGGAGGTCTGTGGTTGAAGCGGAGAATGAGGGTCGAAGGCCCTCACTCGGAGCCAATCACTGACCTCGATGGGGGGTGCGGGGGGCGAAGCCCCCCGCGGTACGGTAAGGTACGTAAAGGGAGCTAACCCTCGCGTAGGTACGTAAACCGGGCAAACCCCGTACATGCGTGTAGGGGCAAGCATCCCACGCATATGCGCAGGAGCAGGCAAGCCCCGCGCACACGCGCAGGGGCAGCCAAACCCCGCACAAGCAAGAGAATCCCACGCGCATAAGGAGTCCTACTCACATTAGGACAACTATTTAGCAAGTTACTTAGACAACAAGAATTTTGTTTTAACAAGGATACTAAATCCCTATAAATAACCTCTTTGATCTTTGGTATTTTCTCATAGTCACTTTGAAACCTTTCAAAGCAAATTCAGAACTTAGTTTTCAAGAGCTCCTCTACGCTTTCATCAAATCAAGTAAGATTTTCTTCTTCTTCTCTCTCTTTTTTTTTTTAATCTTAATTAATTTAATTTTTTAATTTTTTTTTTGTTTTGTTGTTTTTTTTTTCTTTTTTTTTTCGTTTTTTTTTCTTTCTTTTTTTTTTGAAAATTATATATATATCTATATTTCGAATATATATACTTATCTAACACTGTCGCTTCTGACCATTCCCACCCAGACTTGTGCGAACTCATGGCAAGAACTATGGGACTCCATTCTTCAATTCTTCCACAGGAGAAGAAGAAAGCAAAGAAGCATTATAGACCCAAAGTTGACTCTGACCCTTCTACTCGGAAAAGGAAGCGTTCAGGCCCTGAGGGTGATGAAGAAGAACCGAGGGTACCTGAAGACTGGAGTGATAGAATAATGACTGAGCAGGCAGCTATCTCTTTCTTCAGTAAATCTCGTCAGTATCTTACTCATCCTGCTGCTCAAGAAGGATATGTCTATCATTTTATTCTGCCAGAGGTAAGGGACGGAGCGAGAGGGTACATTCCAGGGGAAACTGTTCTGTGGTTTACTTTCCAGCGTGGTGAGCTGCCTTTGTCCAAACTGAAATTTGGTTGTTGTTGGGATATCGGTGGATGGCTAGAATGGGTGGCGAAAATGTTAAGGGATGCGAGTCATATAGATACTCTTGAAAAAGCTGGGATACTTGATGCGGTTAGAATAACTTCTAAACTTCCCACAGTAAAAGACATCAAGGATGACAAGATGGAAGTATGGCGGGCTGTACTTGCTAGGTGGAGTAGCTACTCCCATACCATGGTCACAGCTTGGGGAGAGTTTACATTTACCCTTGAGGATGTGAGCATACTGCTGGGGCTTCCTTTGATCGGTGATCATGATCCTTTGACATCACCCTTACTCCAGAGGAATTGGCAATTCAGTCAAAGCTCATCAATTCACTAAGGAAGCAAGGCAAGTTTCGGGGGTTCACTAGCTGGGTGACTTTATTTCTGGAAAAGCAAGAACCTGAACTCCTTGACCATGAGCTTGCATGTTTCTTATTGCTGTGGCTGGCCAGGTATGTGCTTTCTGGGTGTCCAGATATTGGGATCTCTCCTGCACTTATCCCTATCGCCATAAGATTGTCACAACGTGTGCGCTACCCTCTAGGGCCAATTTATTTGGGCTCTCTATATAGACGCCTAGATCTGATTCATGAGAAGATGAGACTTTCAGCAGGGAGGTATTCGGTGATGACATTCGTTGATGCTCCTTTCATTCAGATGTGTTTGTGGGAAAGGTTTCCTATTTCTGCGCCAAACAACCAGATTTATAATCCTGAGACTTCCCAGCATAACTATAGGGCTTGGGCATGGCATGAGTGTCGATATGAGAGCAAAATCAGGATTCTTTCAGTGATAGATAAACCAGAGAGCTTCCATGCTAGGCCTTACACACAGTCTTTAGGTGGTTTTGGTAATCCCAAGGATCATTATCCTGAAAAACGCTCGATACCACGTGAAAACTATCACCAGTGGGTCTACAGGCAGAGTTTACCCGCTGTGATTGAAGTTACATCAGGGGCTAAAACAGGACAATGGGCAGCATCTACGGAGTCGTATTCACCTTTTAGAGTGGCATGTCAATTCGGTCTCGACCAAGGTGTACCTCCTGCTTCTCATACATCACAAAACTTTTATCCATGTATGAAGTCGTTTATCCGAGAGACTCTTCCTTCCTGTGCAAGAATCCTCATGCCTCCTTCTACTAGAAAAGGTTATTATAGCAATGGGTGGTCAGCCTTCTACGGTGAGTGTTACACTCGATGGCGCCAATATTGTAAACATAACTCATCGCTCCGAACAAAGTTAGTGGTTGAACGCGTGGCACGGGATGACATCTCACTTCGTAAAATTACTCCACCCAGGTCCAAGAAAAGAAAGCAGGTAATTCTAGTCTTTCTTTATTAGTACCATTATACTTCAGTTGTATATTCTCATGTGTGCTGTTCTTTTTTTTTTTTACGCAGCCTTATGTTGATACCCACGATGAAGGTGACGCTGAGGATAATGCCACAGAGGGTGTTGAGGATGTTGAGGGTACAGAGAATGCTGAAGGTGCTGATGATGTGGAAGATGCTGAAGATTATACTTCAATTCATGAAGTGGGTGAGCCCGTTAGAACTACTAAGATCATCAACATTAATGCTGTTGCGAGTGATGATAATGATAGTGGGACCGGAAGTGAATCCGATGATGACTCCGGCAATGAAGATTATGGGCCTCCTTACTCAAGAGATCTTCAAAATGCTCAGGTTAGCATAAGAACAATATCCATCAAACACTTCTTCTATCCTTGTATTTACTTTTCTTATTGATTTGATACCCCACTGACATTAATGCTATCATTGACAGAAAGAACAGATCCATTTAGTAGATGATGATGATGATGATGATGATGATGATGATGATGATGATGATGATGATGATGAAGCTATCAGCGTCTCTGATGCAGTCGATAAGGCTCTGAATGTTATCACTACCATTGACACTGTGCATTCCCAAACAGCTGAGCATTCCAGAACAGCTGAGGCCATCAGAAATGTCTCTCCTAGAGGGGGCATTATCCCTTTGGCCTGTCTTTCCTCCCCAGTAAGAGGGGAGTACATAGAAGTGTCTGCCAACCCTGTCACTCCTTCTAGTACTCCTCCTATTACTCCTTCTCCTCCTGCTGTTAGGACTGAGTTCGCAGACTTCCATGGTTTCTCAGTGCAGTCGAAATACATTGCTTTCTTAGAGAAAGCATGTGCCACGGGAGGTGAATTCTGGAGTAGTTGTCCTCTTAAAGGGAAAAGAAGAAATGACTACATTGTTGAGGCTTTGAACGACCTTGGAGTGGCCCTTTGCACTGCCCATGCACCTTGCAAGGATCTTGGCTCAGAGGATTTGAAGCTGATCTTGGAACATCTTGACAACTGCATTACTCTTGGCTTTAAGTTGGACTTTCTTGGAGAATATAAGAAACGGCTCGAAGATACACTTGCTGCATGGTCTCTGAAGCCAGATGAAACAATGGCATAACTTTCTCTGAAAGAAGCCGAACTTGATGCTCGTGAGAGAGAACTACAACGAGCTAGAGCTGAACTTGATGCTCGTGAGAGAGAACTACAACGAGCTAGAGCTCTACTTCATGAGGGAATTGCACAAGTTAAAGTAGCATCTGACATTCTTATTGCTTTTCGATTAGACACAGCTTCTCCTTTTCCTTTTCTTGGCTAGGACATAGCTTTTTTTTATGAAAGATGAGATATCCTAAATTTCTTCTTTTTTTTTTTGCACAATTGTATTCTTTTTTTTTTTTGTAGGACATGGGATTTATAAATACGCACTTTATGCTACCTCCATTCACTATGTATTTTATTTTATATGTATATGTATGTAGTGGCAATGTTCAGGGGATGCATTCTTGCCCCCGTTTAAGGAGGTGCACTCCTGCCCCCGCTAGGGAGGTGCACTCCTGTCCCTGCTAGGGAGGTGCACTCCTGCCCCCGTCGCTAGGGAGGTGCACTCCTACCCTCGTTAGGGAGGTGCACCCCTGCCCCCGCTAGGGAGGTGCACTCCTGGCCCCGCTAGGGAGGTGCACTCCTGCCCCCGCTTTTAAGTATTTGCACGCATTAAATAATGGGCTACCAAGGCCAGCATGCATTAAATCAACTGGCATCAAAGGCCACGAGAACAACTTATATACTTGTGAATATTGACAAAGAGCCATAGTTAAGTATGGAAGTATGACATATGGCTAGGATTCATTGCATGCATAAGTTTTCTGTACATGATAAGTAATCTAAAAGATAGTCATTGAAGAGAGAAATTTCATACATGGTACTTCTTGATGTACTGAAAGTTAATAGGAGATGTGACAGCATTGTCATTCATGGGGTTGAGTAATGTGCAATATCCACTCTCATGTACTTCATGTACTTCATGTACTATATATGGTCCTTCCCACTTAGGACTGAACTTGTTAGGAGGGGGAGCGCCTCTCATTACATAATCTGCAGCACGAAGCACTAGGTCACCCTTTTCAAAGTTTCTCTTCCGCATCAATTTATCATATGCCCTGCCTAACCTCCTTTGATAGACAACCAAGTTTTGCTCAGCTTTTTCTCTCCTCCCTTCTAGTGATTCCAACTCCAATTTCCTTGCTTCCTCATGACTCAAGCCAATATCTATAGCCATTCTTGCAGAGGGAATAAGTATCTCAGGTGGAACAACAGCCTCTGCCCCATAAACCAGAGAGAATGGGGTAGCTTTGGTAGGCCCTCGCTTGGATGTTCTATATGCCCATAATGCTACTGGTAATGCATCATGCCATGCCTTAGGATCATCATGCACCATTTTACTCAACACCCTGAGCAAGGTCTTATTTGTAGCTTCTGCTTGGCCATTGCCTTGTGGATAGTATGGTGTGGACTTTACATGATCAACATCATACAAACCCAACAATTTTCTCACACTGGAGTTTACAAAGGGGGTGCCATTATCAGAGATGATGCGCCTTGGTATGCCAAACCTGCATATGATGTTCTCCTTGATAAAGTTCGCCACCACTGGCCCTGTTGCCTTCCTCAAAGAGACTGCTTCTACCCACTTGGAAAAACACTTCGTTGCAGCCAAAATCCATATACGTCCATTAGAAGGTGGGTTAATAGGGCCTATCAGATCAAATGCCCAAGTATGGAAGGGCCATGGGGTAGTGATGCTGTGAAGTTCTACCGCTGGGGCGTGGATGGCATTCCCATAAACTTGACACAAATGGCATTTCTTGGCATGACTAAAGGCATCTGTCTCCATGGTAGGCCAATAATAGCCTAGGTCTAGCAGCTTTTTATACAGTCTGTTACCCCCTTCATGCTCTCCGCTGGCTCCTCCATGTACCTCCTCTAACAAAGGAACAACTTCAGCTGGTGAAACACACCTTAGAGGAGACCCTGCAAATGATGTTCTGTATAGCTCACTTCCCTTAAGAAAGAATCTCTCAGCTTTCTTCTTCAACTTTCTTGCATCTTGATAATTGGTGGGTAAAACTCCATTTTGAAAATACTCAATGTATGGTCTCTGCCAATCACCTACACTGCCTACAAAATGACACTCATCTACATCTGGAGGCTCAGAACACTTGGTACACGCCATTTGCACATGTGCAGCATCCCTACTCATAGTAGGCCAATAATACCCCGCTCTTTGTATTCTACGGTATAATGGTGGTCCCTCCTGTCCACACCATTGTTTATGCACTGCCTTAAGCCTCTCATCTACCTCTTGTTTAGAAATACATCTCGCTAACACCCCATTAGTACCCACATAGTACAAAACTCCTTGAATCATAGCATACCTCTTGAGATAAGGAAGGGCAGTAGAACTCCCACCTTTGAGTTGTTGTATGATAAGAGTGCGCCAATCCTCTCCTACCTCATTCTCATGGGATGTAGCAACAGAGTAAGTGGACCAGGCACAGACCATCTTTTCACCGAGATGGATATTGTGTGCTCCTTCTCAGGCATGCTAATCTTAGAAGCTAAAGTGGCAAGAGCATCTGCATATCTATTAGATGACCTTGGGCTGTGCTCACACCTTACTGATTGGAACTTATCTATCAAAGACCGTACTAGGTCACGGTAAGGGGCCAGCGTAGGTTCTTTCAATGAGAATTCTCCATTGGTTTGCTTCACTACCAAATTAGAGTCTTCGATGATACATAAGTCGCACACCCCAATGATTTTAGCAGTGTATAGACCCAATACTAGTGCTTCATACTCTGCTTGATTGTTGGTGCACTGGAAATCCAATTTGAAGGCCATAGACAATACATCTTCATATGCACGCTCTGACTCAGGAGGAATCAAAACAATCCCAGCACCTCCTCCGTTGGCAGTTGCAGACCCATCAAAATATAATTTCCACTCTCCATATAACTCAGCATAATGTACTTCACTATAGAACTCTCCTGGTATGGAGTCTAGCATTAGCTCTTCATCAGATTGGGCAGGAAAGTATGCTAGTAAGTCAGACAACGCTTGAGACTTGATCGCCTTGGGTTGCATAACAGAAATATCAAACTCTCCTAGCATGAGCAACCACTTTGCCACCCTTCCTGACAGAGCAGGCCTTGCAAGTAGGTACTTAATAGGATCTGACTTTGTCACCACTACTAATTTGTGGGCAAGGAGATAATGGCGTAGTTTTTGTGTGGCAAACACTAGTGACAAGCAATGCTTCTCCATAGGTGGGTAGTTGAGCTCACTCCCATGCAAACATCTACTCAAGTAGTATACCGACTTTTCTACCCCTTCTATTTCTTGCACAAGTAAACCACCTATGGAGTAATGAGTGGATGTTAAATAGAGCATCATAGGCTTACCTTTGACAGGGGGTGTCATAGTGGCAGGGGAAGACAAGACTTCCTTCACCCTTTCAAAAGCTTTCTGCTGACTCTCCCCCCACATAAAAGCAACCCCTTTCTTCAAGAGACTCTGAAAAGGAACTATGATTTCCCCAAGGGCTGGGATAAACCTCCTAATATATGACACTCTCCCAAGTAAACTCTTCAGCTGCTTCTGATTAACTGGAGGTACCATCTCCTGAATAGCTTTCACTTTCACTGGGTCAACATCAATCCCCTTCCTGTGAACCATAAACCCCAAGAACTTTCCTGATGTCACTCCAAAAGCACACTTTAGAGGATTCATGCACAGCCTATACTTCCTACACCTTTCAAATACTCTCCTCAAATCAGATAAGTGATCAGATGCCTTTTTAGACTTCACTACTATATCATCAACATAGTCTTCTATACACTCATGCATCATGTCATGGAATATAGTTGTCATAGCACGCTGGTAAGTTGCCCCTGCGTTTTTCAATCCAAAAGGCATCACAACATAGTAGAAGTTACCAAAGGGGGTTCTGAAAGCTGTCTTCACTGCATCCTCTGCGGCCATCTTGATCTGGTTATACCCACTGAAACCATCCATGAAAGAGAACATTTCATGACCTGCTGCAGCATCTACCAGGGTATCTATATTAGGAAGGGGAAAATCATCTTTTGGGCATGCTTTGTTTAAATCTCTGAAATCAAACTACACTACAAAATGTAGAACAGGTTCTTGATTGAAAGGTGAGGAAACGTCACAGACACCGTAAGAAGGTGCAAGAGGGGGCGGAGAGGAAGACCGGAGCAGACCCTGAGAGATGAATGTGTGGTGGCAGGTGGTGGTTTCAGCCTTTGAAGGATGGAGACTTGAAATTTGTAGTGTAGTTTGATTTCAGAGCTTTTGGAAGGTCAAATGTGTAGGCTCTTTGGCTAAAATTTCATCAATCCTCTCAAGTGTCAAAGGAAGACTATTTATAGGCAAAATGATGAAGTAACCACCATCTGAAAGTTACTTCAAGCAAGTCCTGTTTATAAGAACGTGGGATAGTGGGTTTTATGGGTGGTGAGTGATGAGTAAATCATGGGATAGTGGAAGTGTATGTGCTACAAATGAGGACCCATGATTTATTTAAGAATAAAATAAACTGGCATAGTTAGGAGGGGTTGTAAGGAGGGTGACATCACTCTCTCATCAGGAAAAGGTTAGGAGGGGTTCCCAACTACCTCCTAGTCTGAGCCTCCAAGCCAAACCCTCCAGCACATCCCATGATGGGGTTGATCTTGAGACCCTGCCACGCATCTTGGATCAACACCATCACTTATATGAAATTTATAATGTCGACAAAAATCAACATCTACAAAAGTAATTAATTTTTTTCACCAACAACCAACTGGAAGTTCCCCCTTCAGTCACAAATCTCACTGCACTCCATTCCACGTCAGACAACTGATTGCGTCGTGAGAACCACTTAAGAACCCAAACCCATGTTGAAAAGCCAAAAAGTACTTCAATCGCCCTGCACAGTGGCCAAAGGGCCCTAAGAAAGTGAAAGAGAAAGATTGAGATAAGAAATATACGGATGTTATGTGCTTCCAAGAAATTGCATGAAAATAGTTTTCATCGTGATCATTTTTTTTTAATTGTGTTCTTTGGGAAGTTTTATATAAATAATTAATTAATTTGTCCATTGTATGCAGAAATTTCAACTATAAATCTATAAATAAAAAAATATAACATATACCACACTTGTTCTTTCCATTTTCATGTATTAATTAATTAATGTTAGGGTTGGGCTCCTACTGCTTTCTAATGCAATAATAAGCTTATAATTGCCTATACTTTATAGGTTAAGCCTTGTCTATATATGTATATATATATATATATATATATATATTCTTCTTTTGTTTGGTATAAATCTTTGGTATATAAGGGCATCTCCAACGTTTGTAACCTTTTTTGCACCAATTTGGTGTTAAAAAAAAAATCTTTGTAAAATATTCTTACACCAATTTTTTTTTTCACTCTCCAATGTAGTCTACACTAAGTTGGTGTCAAAAGTAATATAATAGTTATTTATACAATAAAATTAATTTTTATTTAGATAATACTTGCAATATTAATTTATATATTGAAAATAAAAAATCATTCTTAAATAATTATTAATAATATTTTCTAATAAATTAATTACTCACATTGAACATTATTATTTTAACTTAATTTTATTGAAAAAAATATTTGAAAAAACTCATTTCACATAATTCTTCTAATTATCATATCACTACAACAAAGATTATATTTTTTTTTTCATATTTAACCTTTAATTTTATTAATTACCATATCACTCCCATAAATGTTCAATTAATGCATTTCGAAGAGCAAAATAAGCTTCTTTATCTTTGATTTGCTTATGTTGAGCAAGGAATTCTTGAAATCGGGTTGTTTTCTCTTGTACCATCTCAACTTCAGGGGCTGGTGCTTCCCTCCAATTTTCAATGTCTGCACGCGTATCACGTTCATCCTTAATGATCATATTGTGCATTATGATACACGATGACATTATATCATGCAAAATGTGTTTTTCCCAAAATCGTGTTGGTCCCTTGACAATTGGAAACCGTGATTGGAGAACTCCAAATGCACGTTCTACATCATTCCTACATGCTTCTTGCATCATTGCGAATAACTTTTTTTTCGGACTTCGTAGATCATGAATAGTTTGTACAAGAGTTGACCATTTAGGATATATATTATCGGCTAAATAATGTCCTATGTTAAACTCCTTTCCTTAAATAACATAATGAGCTAGAGGTGATATACCTTCAGCAAGATTTGCGAACAAGTGGGATGCCTCCAACACATTAATGTCATTGTTCAAATTTGGCAAACCAAAATGAGCATGCCATATACACAAATCATAATCAGCTACAGCCTCAAGAATAATAGTTGGGGATTCACTACATCCACTGTATTGCTCTGCCCAAGTCGTTGGATAGTTTTTCCAAGCCCAACGCATACAATCTAAACTCCCAAGCATTCATAGAAAACCGCATTTCTCACCAATTTCAAGTAGCCTTGCAACATCATCAGCGTTTGGTGCTTTCAGATAACGTTCTCCAAAAATCTCTACAACTACTCGACAAAATATTTTCAAGCTTTCAATTGCGATTGATTCACCAATTTTAATGTGTTCGTTAGTAGAATCAGCCGGTACACCATATGCTAATATTCAAAATACTACCATTATTTTTTGCAAACTAGATAATCCGAGTCTACCGAATCTATCTCTTCATTGCACAAAATAGTTGTCATGAGTTTCAACAGCATTGACAATTCGTAAAACTAAACTTCGACTCATTCGAAATGGCCTACGAAACATTGCTTTACTATATCTTGGGTTATCTGTAAAATAATCAACCCACAGATTATGTTCAGTCTCTGCATGACACAATAAATCACTCAATGACCAAGAATCGAGCATCTATGTCTTCGCTGGTTCTCTTCGTTGTTTGTATGATAAGCCATGAGAAAGTTGGTGTTAGCATATACATTTAGTAATGATGCTTGTTGGACTTTATTAGCTTGACTTTGTACTTCTATTACATTAGTAAGACCAAAATCATCCTCCAAAGATGAGGACAAGGATAAGGATGAAAAAGAAGATAAAGATGACATATGAGATTGACCAACATTGAAACTCATGTATGAAGATAAATATGGTAGAGGGTTCGATGATCAAATGGATGGTGATGCACGGAAGAAATAAAAAGTGAAAAAGAAACAAAATGAGGAAATGAAACAATATTCTAAATCCATGATAGAAGAAAATCAAGAAATTAAAGAAATGTTCTGACAAAGCAACATCTGTTTGCAATAAATCAATCTCTGCTCCAAAAGAATTATGAACTTCAGTTGTTACGAGCTCAAAATGAGGCCAAGAAATTAGAGTTACGAGAATGATGAGAAGAGAATAACATTTTGTACAAAAATGTGGATTCCATCAAAGACCCAATGTTACGTGATGCTCTTAAAGATGAATAAATGAGAATTTATGTAAAAAGAGCTCGTGATCAACAATCTCAATGTGGAGCTGGCTCATCTAGTAATTTTGACCAATATTTTACTGATTTAAGAGGAAATGGGATGACTTCCTGAATTTTTAGATGCTTATTTTAAATTATAATATTAATATCTATCAGTTTATTTTTAGTCTTTGTTGTAATTTATTTTCTTTTTAATCTATGTTATAATTTATGTTATTTCTTACTCTATTTAACTTGTATTTTATTTTAATTTAATTTCTTTTAATCTATTATTGAATTTTAACTTCACAAAAAATCACTTTAATAAATAATTACTGAAAATAGAATAAAAAGTTATTTAATAAATCATTCTTGAAATAGTTTAAAACTATATCAATCTTAATTTAAATATCAATAAGATATTTCTAATGATATTTATTTTTAATAATTTAAATATTTATCAAATTATATAAATATATCCAAGTATAAAATGTAAAAAACAATATTTATATATATAAATTGTAATTAAAATTTAATCATCTACAACGTATAATATGCCATAACCTTTTTGTAGTACATTCACACTTCGTTCATTTGATGATTTTTTTTTAGTTAAAAAAAATTTTCTTAGTATTTTTTTTGTTTTGAAGTCACAAAAAAGGAAGTTTTTTGAATTGGAATTCACCCATTTGTAACTTTTTTTTTTGGTTCCAGATAAAAAGCATAAAGATTGAGTCAAATCATCAAACTAAAAGGAAAGATGGTGGGTCTCCTACTAAAGAATTCCACTTACCCCCCTACTACCATAAAGAACAGAACCTTATACAACCATTAATTAAAATTCCAGATTATCATATAAACCCGAAATTTGATGCAAACACTTTTGTCTTTCAACAATTAATTAAAAAGATTAAAGATAATTATATAATTATATTGAGGAGGTACAAATGAAGAACGTTAAATGCTCTTCATTTGAATATATGGACAGTGGAGAAGGAGTAATGGTTAATATGGAGAAATTATTAGGTAGGTGAGATCTACCACGTCATTTATAGATTTGACCAATGAAGTTGTGACAACTCAAAGATTATGATATAATTACTAAAACTCTACCATAATTATATCATAAATTTAAAGATTTATCCTTTAAATTCTTTTTTTTTTCTGTAATGTGAGACTAAACCTTTATCAAATTAATATCTTAATTTTAAAAAATTTTTTAGTTAGCACAACTTCATTAGTCGGGTCTATAGATGACATGGTAGACTCGGCCTACCTAATAATTTCTCGATGGCCTATGGGAATAGATATATAGATTGATTAAATTCAGTCTAGAATTCAAAGAAATAATTAAGTTGAAGATTGGATATGGTTTAGATTGATTAATTGGATTAACTATTTAATTGTGGAACTTTTTGCAATATAGGTCCAATTCCAAGTGCTAATCCAACTAATTAAGGATTATCAAGGGTCATTTATAATTAACCATGTTTCCTTAATAGCTGCCGGGGAACCCGAGATTTAACCTAATTAAACGGTTCTCTCATCTCCTTTATTATTGTCTAAAATTCATTTGTTAAAATTTCTTAAACGATTGATTAACAGTAGGGGATCTGGAACTCAGTTCAATTAATGTTGAAAATTAGAATAAATGGGTTCTTTAATTTATTTTTATAATAAACAAATTTGTAATTATTTGAACCAATCATTGTTGGACAAGTAACCAAGCCAGTAAACCAAACACCAATAACTCCATCAAACTTAAAAAGCATGGTTAGTGCAAATAATGATTCAAAACTCCATACTAATCACATCAAAAGGATAGTGATAATTATAGTTAATCCCACTTAATTAACTCTCTAAAATAATAATTAAAATAATGAATCTCGTACAGGTAGACATTGGTCCCACCAGATCATGGTTTCCACCAAACAAGATTTTTCTGACACCTAACTTTTACAAATAATTTCATTAATTATATATTATTATTATTATTATATTAGTACTACAAATAAACTTTTTTTTTCCCACAGCTAAGCAATTATGTAAAGTTCCACAGCCATAATAAGAGATTTAAATAAAAAAAATTCCATGAAAATGCAGATGCTTTTACATGGGCTCAATTATTATTCTAACTCATAGCACTATACTTTTTTATTTTTCTCCTAAATCAAAGACACAAAATGACAGAAAAGGTGGGGCATATATGAAAAATAAAAATAAAAATATAAGTCTCAATGAAAGAAAGTGAGGGGATATGGTCAAACATGTTTTCTTCTTCTTCTTTTCTTTTTTTTTTTTCTAATAATCAATTGATTTGTTTAATATTGACTGTAATCATGGAATGTAGTTGAAGTGCTTTGTACTGAATATGAACTAAACTATGATGAATCAAAATTGAGGAATGGGATTTGATTAGATCTTATCATCTTAAAGTTTTGATACACTTTCAAGCATTGATGTGAACACTTGAATTAAATCCAATAAGGACTTCCTATTGGACCCATGATTGTGTCAAAGCCAACCTTTGGGTGCCAAACATCATTTTTGATCCAACATTACCAATCTCTCTCATCCACAAAATCAGATTTCAATTATGGCATCAACTAGACCTTTGAGAAAGTATAATCATATTGATTATAGCTCTAAATCTTTTTTTTTCTCTTATAGTGACAGTTAAGTTGGATGGTTTGGGGACTTCTATTCTATTGGTTTATGACCTACCGTTGGCTCCCAACTCCTAAATCTTTGATAATTAGTGTCAAATTAATTGGTAAAATACTTCATTGTTTTGATGTTTAGAGATTAGGACCCAACCACTAAATTTTTCATTTTAGTTAACCAATGATGATATATCTCTAGGATTGTTGACACGAGACTAATTCTCTACGGGTCAAGATTGGTCAACCACTCTTATTAAGAAAAGTAAGCATCCTAGAACTTTAGGATCACTTTTATATATATATATATATATATATATATATTTTTTCCCTTCAAACCAAAGAGATTTGCTATAGGATATAGATGGTATACAAAGAATAATAAAGAATTCAAAAGCAAATTTAAGGCCCAATTAAATCTTTGATTAAATACATGAAATGTTGTAGTATTAAAATTGCAAAATTATTTAGGGTAAAATTCTTTGAACCAATGGTACTCTCAGTTGATAAAATTGTTTTTATTACCAGAAAACACAATACCGTATTTTACTTGGACAAGTGATTTTATTTTCTTCAAAGGTATTACATTACATCAAATTTAAAGTGACATACTACAAATAGTTTGGGGGGCAAAATTAAAACTTCACTTAAAACTTCTTGTAGTTACATAATATATTGTCAAAAAGTTTTTGTTCTTTTAGGAATTCAGTGGGGGCAGATGCCCAATACAATCAAAAAAGTTTCCTTGGGATTGCAGCCCCCACTGCCCCCATTGTAAATCTCTGTATAAACCATCCCTTCATCTGTCCTAACTAACATGAATATGATGCGTGCAAACACAGAGAGAGAGAGAGAGAGAGAGTAAAAAAAAAAAAAACATTCTACCACCCCAAAATGAAAGCATGAACGTCATCCCAACTAGAGGCGGTATAAAGAATTCCTGAATGCTGCTTCCAAATACAAGGGCTTCCTTCAGCATATTCCTTCTGTTTCTTAACCAAGCCAGGGAACAATGGGACAAAAGAGACACCATACTGACTCCCCACTCTCCTTAGGCTTGAACTAGACCCAATCACAATACCTATATCGGCTTTCAACAGACAAAGCAAATCACCTACCGAATCTCCAATGTAAACAGTCAGGTTCCTTCTGTCGTTGCTAGAGCCTCGTAGGATATCATCGAAAGCTTGACTCTTGTCGACAGGCGACTGCACCTTCCTTACAATTTCACCAGTAGACACTGATCCTTCAAAAGTAAATTCATTTGCATGTATGTTCAGAGTATCTAACCCCACTGCATAAAATGAAGAAAAAGAAAATTCACTTAGTAATGGACATTCTATCAGTATTAGCAGTCAATATTTGTAGCAATCACATAAAGAAAAAGCTATAAACAAGATAGCAGAAAAGAGGGAAAAGTAGGAGGGGATGGAGGTAATAGAAGTAGAAGCTGACGGAAGGAAAGCTATTCACCTAATTCTAGTGTAATGCTAAGATAGAGACCATACCTGAAGAAAAAGTAGCTCTGATGAGATCACCACACCAACAATAAGAAAGCAGATGGATATTGGCATTAAGATTTTCATTCTTGGCAATTTTCTGAAAGAAGCTAATGCAACCATCTTGAAGAATCAGGCGTTCACCAGCTCGTTTAATGTCTTCAAGATTTACACCCTTAAGTACCCCTGACTCAATCACCCTAGAATTTGCCCTTTTCTCAAAGTCTGAGAGTTGCTCAAGTGCTTTATGTAGAGCTTCATAGTTGAAATCCACTGGAAAACCACAAAAATGTCAAAGGAACTAGTTATTCCAGGAAACTTTCCAAAGTTAAAACATGGTAAAAACTTTAAAGTGTTATTGCAGTATATTGTATACCTTTCTCAGAGGGCAAAATGCTTTCTATGCATTGTTCATACTCTTCTGTGTATTGGCTGGAAAGTAGACCCCATGTATTCCTCAGCTCAGCAGAGGACATCCTAGCAATTCGACCTTCTGATTGGCTTTGATCAGATTTTGGGGCTGTTACTATTGCTATCTCCGCCAAAATGGCAGATGAATCAACAACTGTGCAAGTGAGATCGAAATCAGAGAATATCAAAAGACGATCTTGTGCAGGGTCGAGCTCCTTAGTCAGAGGAACAACAGTGGGCTGTGTAAGTGGTTGAGAATAGAAGAACTCTATTTCAAGTTTCATGGCTTGGTGGTAAAGCTTCTGAATGATGTGTAGTTCCTCGCCCGTCAAAGGGACAGTAAGTTTATCCAGCAAGTCTTCGGTTTGCAGAGCTGATGCCTAAATTCAAAGAATTGAGCCGTGGGAGTTATATAATGAGTTTTTTCCTCTGAGACTGTAATAATCAAGTTAACCACAAGAAACAATGAATGCAATCGATCCAATACCTGAAAACTTTCAGAAGAATAATTCTCGATCCACTTTTTGTATGGGTGGTCTTGTTCATTGGGTTCTAGAAGTGCCTGAAACTCCTTACCCAAATAGGCATACAGTCTCATACAAGGTGTCATGGCCCCTAGAGTATAAGCTGCAACTTTTGTTCTTTCAAATGGAGTGGCAAGCTTTCCTGGAGCCTTTAGTCCTTCAACCTTTCCAGATGCCGTTGCCAACAAGAATTCTGTATACTTCAGAGTTGCAGAATTGACCAAGCTCTCTTTAACAGAGTCAAAACCCCACTCCTGTAAACCCCAGCATTCAGATCATGAGATTACCCTTACAAGACAGGAACTAAAAGAGATACTGATATGCATGTGGACTATTAACCATCTTAGAGAGTAAGTGAAGCTTTGTATCATTCTAAACAGCATAACAAGGCACGTAATAGCCATTCAGACAGGTCAGATTATTTCCACAACTCTTTTCTCTTTAGAATACTTCTCTGATGAATGATTTATGAGCCTTAATGTATCAAACTCCAACCCTCATCCAATTGTAACTTGTCACCTACCAAAAGGCCCAAATATTTCACAGGCAAGCCCTCAATATCATCAGAAAATAAGGGGAAAGTGCAACCCAAGCAATGGAGTTTTGGTGTCATTCAAGAGTTGAATAATGGAAAGAGATGGTGACATTGGCAAGTGCCTGAAATGATCACGATGATATGGTACAAAAAAACCTGGATTGAATCTCTCTATTTGAAGATGATATCATATACCAGTTGGACCCAAAGGTAGTGTCAACTAGATATCAATGCTTTCCTAATAAATTCTGTTTTAACTATTCATACGTCCAATGTTCTATGAATCTACAATTTAACTATTTAGCAATGGCTATGGCAAGTGAAATTCAATTTCCTTTTTCTCATCTAAAGTTCTCGAACAATTTAGACAAAGGAAAGGGGAGGTCCCATCTTCAGGGATGCTGTGTTAAGCAACAGAATAGAAGAATCCCTTTTATCAAACCTGTACAAATGAATCATGCATTTTTAGCTCCTCCAAGACATCCTTCCTTAACTCGGAGATTGCTAACTTTGCATCATCATCATCTGCACAGTCTTCTGCCAATTCATACCTAAAATCCAGATTGAAAGAAACAAGTATCAATCAAGAACCTACATATAAACAAAAAGGCCAATTCTAGTTAAAAACTAGCGAAAAGAAATAGATATGCCTTTTCAATCTATCACTACATGTCAAATTTAAATTCTGGAATCTGAAACTCACCTCAAGCAATGCAATTACTTTTTCCCCAAATAATAACAATATAACCCTCCAATTGGTTGCTGAGAAAGCTGACAAAAAGAAAAGAAAATAAACATCTGAATAATTACTTAAGCAACCAAATGGCGCTTAGAAATCAAAATTTCATTCATCTTCTTTTCCTAAACTTTCTCAGCAACCAATAACTAAGAAGGGGTTGGAAAATAGCTAGATTAATCCTAAAATGGACATTCACTACTTGAATATCAGCAACATCGCATGGAGAAGAAGATTCAGTTTTACAATCCCAAACGCTTTACAGCTCAGCAAGACGACGCAACATTCATGGAACTAAACAACCTCAAATGGGCATACCTACCACACTTTCTGCATAAACCTTCAGTAAGATAAGAATAATAAGTCAAAATCAGCACTGAAATAATTTCAAAGGCAAGTTGGATGTATTACTTCTGATTATATCTGAGTATGCCAACCTAATGATACTCAACCAAATTAACCATTAAAAGGAACTATCAATCTCCATATGCAAAAGCCGGCGTTGAGATTCCACTTCGCCTCAGCCTCAAAGCAACCATCCCAATATTACCAAAGAGGCAAATGAATTTTTTTTTTTAAAAAGGAACCAAAATCAAAGTAAAATGCATCTAAAATTAGCCTGTCATTCCTGAAGTTTCATTCATTAAGTAGCTGGAATCGGTTAGAAAATAAAAACCCAAATTCTATTCTCCAAAAAGAGGAATAACAATTAGAAGAAGATTAGAAAGAACCCAAAAACACACGTCCAAAACAAACAAAACCCAGATAGAAAAATCCTCTAAAAAAAGCAAAAAAGGAGATAGGACTCACGCTTGAGCAAAGGCTTTGAGAAAGTGAACATCTTGGGCAATATAATGACGAAAAGTGTCGATCTTGAGAGACCCAGAGGCCAAACAGAGAGCAAAAGGCGAGTAAAGAGAGAGCACGGCCTCCCTCCGGTGCTTGATCCAGAACCTTCTAGCAAGACCCTCCTCGTTGGGGATAACGGCGGCTGCGGCGGACTTTGGAGGGATCGCCATTGGAATTGACGATCTCCGAGTAGGAAGAGGTGGCGATGAGTAGACTCGGTGGTGGGATCGGGCGAGTTGGAAGAGTGTTTTGATTGGGTAGAGGGGAGAGGAAGAAAAGAGTGAGCGCATCAAAAGAAATAGACGGACAGAGAGAGAGAGTGCGTTGGCAGCTTGCTTTTGTTGGTAAAGGACAGTGGAGAGGAGCGGAGCGGAGGAGAATGTGTGAAAAGGGAGGGAACCTATTTTAGTTTATTTAATCTACTTATCAGACATATTTTTCCATAATGATGTCAAAATATGTTTCTTTATTTATTCTCTTTTTGGAAATAGTGAAATTTTTACATTTCATAAGAGAGATTAGAGGAGTAATATTTTTATATATTTTCTAATTAGTTAATTAAATAATGGGAGTATGTGTCATTCTCTTAATCTCGTTTGTGAAGTAAAAAAACTCCACTGATGATGTATAAAATAATAATCAAGTTATTTTTTACAACTATGACATTTTATCAATTATTGATTAGTTTAAGTAATCTGATATTTATTTCTTTTAAATAAGATTTTGAATTCAGTATTGTGAATGGAGAAAAAATCATTATTGAGAGGATTTTATTCTTATAATAGATTAACTGAACTCGGAAATAATTAATTTTGATGCAAAGATCTAAAATACCCTTGAATAAAAAAAAAGACTATAGCCTATATACTTAGGCTTTTACATTTGTGGACTAATTTTCTTGTTCTCTTTTTTCTATTTACTATACTTTTTAGAATGGTTCAATTGAATTTTAGTATTCAATAATCATTTTTTCACCGTCATGGAATTACGGGCAACGAGATTTCAATTTTGTGTATAAAACATCCGAACCTTAGAGTTAGTGGGGACCCTTGTCGGCTCGGATTATCAATGTTACTTGTAAAGTTTGATCACATCCAAATGCTAAAATGGAATACTACTATTTTAACACAAGGAAAGAATACGCTTTTGAACTTTTGGGATGAAATTGAAGCTTTATTGATAGGGTTTTGTTTGGACTTTGGGCTTAAATTTTCTTTATGTTTAGTGATCAAGATACAATGCAGTTCTAAGAAAAATGATTTGTGAATTATCCCAGCTGGGTGGAGGAAAGACCCGGACATGGACGCCCAAGAACATTGTCCTTTATGCCTTTCGCAGTTTGAGCTGGACTTTTGTTCAACCCAATTTTACACAAAAAGCATAAGCCGAATGGATTCTTTAGAGCCCGAAGGTAACTGGAGTGGAGATGGGCTGTAACATTGAAAGAAACGAAGAAAATAAGATTTGGACTTTGTTTTAGAAGAACATGCATGTTAATCTAACAAGCCAGAAGGATCCAAAGTATCGATCTGGGCCTCGTTTGTCAATACATTTGAAATGGAAACATAGAGCAAGCTTTTGTACATTGAAGCGGCACTGAGCCAATTGCTGTTTAAAGTGTTCAATATTGATACAACATTGCCAATGGTTACGTTGGAAGACCTCCTATCCCAGCACCCTTCTTAGAGCCTGCCACTCTCTTACCAAAAACAGAAAAGGGGCAGCCTACGACCAGAGAACCAGGGGAAGAGAAATGAATGTTTACACTAATATACAGACATAAGGTGTCATCTTCTAGCTATGAGATGAAGAACAAGCCTTTACATGGCCCATAAGAGGATACAAAGCTAGATGTATGCATGAAAATGCCATGGGACTTATTTCCCTTTACTTTCAGCATCAAACTGGCACTTGGTACCATCCCATTGCACTTGCTCGATGAAGTCCGGTGTGGAAGATGTCTAAGCAACAGCAGCATAGCATAAAACTTACATCACTCTTCCACGTATCAAGGGCTGCGCAATATATGGCAGCCCAAAATCAAAATAGGAACCTAGTCCAAGAGCCCAAGAATGGGAAAACCGCAATCAACAATCTCAGCAGCAATGGTGTATCTCTTACTCTACCTATCCTACTAAATTTAGCCCTCTTTTGTTTTTTTGGTAGCCCATTTCCCTTTTCACTTGGTGCCGTCTTCTGGGTCTCCACTTGATCATCTAATTGATCCCATCCACCAAATTTTGGGGCTCTGTTGGCACCCTTATCATGCAAACCACCATCCATATTCAACCAGGAGCTATAATTTGCCCTCTCTTCCCCATTCCTCTTTGCTTCTTGTTTTCCCTTGTTTGTTCTCACATTATTAGCAGACCTTGTAAAAGGTTTCTTCTTGGTCTTTGGCCTGGCTGTGGATCTCCATCTCTTACTCGCCCTTCCTGAAACCTTGTCAAACACGAGTGAAAGTGCTGTCTGCCCTAGTGGAACTGCTAATGCCATGATAAAAGCATTCGTGCCTGTTCCGAGCAGCAATGTTATGACAATGGCTGGTAGCATCCAACCAAAAGCTCTAAATAACTGCACAAATCATATTTAAGGTAAGCACATTACCATATCAGAAAGCATGAAGCCAACATGATAAGTATCATGAAGAAATTTGTTAGGTAAACAAATGAAACTTGCTACTTTAAAATGAATCAAAGAATACAGATATTACAACTAATTTTAAGGTTTTACCTAGTCCAATAAGTCTGTCTATGTAGAAGCATTTAAAATTTACTACTGGTCTACTACTCATTGGATGACTTGATATGATACTGGTGATTGAAGCGAACAACAACTTCAGTCAGTAAGCTTGCTCCTTCCTACCAACTTTATCCATTACCATATAGCAAGCTTTGATATATTGCATTTGTTAGAGCCTTAAAATGATTGCACTCTGCTGGAACATCCCATATCCTCAAAAAACTCTTTGCAACAGTGAGAAATCCTTTATTTGCAGCCCAATTATAAAATAACTTTCAATTAGTTTAAAATCATAAGTCGCATAAAACTCAATGTATTTCCACCATAAATCCACCAAAATGAGAAACAGTGAGAAAAAGAGTTCAAAGATATCTACTTTCCTCATTACTACTTCTAGCAGCTTGTCAAGCCTAAACTTTCTTTTCTTTCTCAATCAGATTCTTCATCTCCCAAATTTCTTTTTCCAAATTCAGATCATTTTCCAACAAGAAGAAATTAACCCAATAATAGAAAATTACCCCCAAGAAGGCTTCAACTAAAATTCAATCAATCTTCTCAACAACCCAACATGGCTTCATCACTAAAGATGAAAGTAAAAGAACATTTTATTTTCAGATAATTCACGGTTACCTTAAAAACCCAGAATTCGTCATCCTCGTCAAAGTCCCAGACGTCATCGTAGTCATCGGAATCAGACCACCAGATCCTCTGCTGTGCTGTGCTGGAGAACTCGAAGTCATCCTCTTCATCATCGTCGCCGTCGAAGTTTTGAGGATCGAATCTGAACTGCCCACCACCTGTCTTCTGGGTACCAGTGGAATTGCAGCGTACGATGTTGCTGGTCGGGGTGTTCAAGGATTTGTTTAGGTTGGGAAGAGGGAGTGAAGTTAAAGGTGGAGGGGTTGGAAATTGTAGGAAGAGGAGAAGCCGAGTTCCCATTGGTTTGGATAAACTCATTTCTTAGTTCCCTTTTATAGGTTATTATTGCCCAAATTAAAAAATTGTTTACCTATAAAAATGTCCTTTAAAAAAAAGTACCATAAAAATAAAAATCACATGATTTTTCCCTTTCTTATTATTTTTTTAAATTCTTTCAATGTGTTTAGTTGTAAAAAGATTGTATAGTTTAATTAACATGTACTATCACACACTTGTTTTTGAAAAGTGGTTTTTTTTAAATACCCTTTTACTGATTTAAGGACCTAAAATTAAAAGAAATAATCCCACGAACTCCAATTCGGTTGGATTATAAGATTAAATGATTCATTTGAAATCTGATTTTGAGCATCATACTAAGAGAGAAATAATGAATGAAATCATAAAATTTTGGATTTTGTTTTTTTAGGAATTTAGAAGAAAAAAGTTGTACATATAAGCTTACAAATAAATGGTGAAAACTGGATTTTCAAGGCTTTCTTTTGCTGAATAAATAAATTTTGCTACATTGGCAATTTGGCATAAACACACAAAACTAGCTAGAATATGGATAGATCCTATAGTTCAAAGGAGTCATCATCATCTTCTTCTAACATTTGAGCAGCAGCAATCTCTTCCTTATCATTAATCACTAAATATGGATTCTTTTCCATTGGCTGGAAATTGTAGAAAATAAACACATAGAAAGCCAAGCTTGCACCCTCTTCCAAAACAGTCATCATCCATTCCAATCTGTAATTCAGGAAAGCCCCAATCGCTGAGACCACAATTCTTGTGAAGTACAAGTACCCAATCACAACTATGTAAAACTGCTTGAAAAGTGTCAATTTCTCCAGATTTCTAGCTGCTTTTCCATCCGTCTTTGGTGCTTCTCTGAGGCTTCTTATGGACCAGATGATTGGGAAAAACACTACACAGCAACAAGCAATATCTATCAGCAGAAACAGTTGGTTCCATGTCATCCAATCTCTTGTTGCAGGCCCGGTTTCGCTGATAACCACATAGGCAATGTTTTCAAGAACCTGTAAAGGAATTACTGCCAGTAAAACCTGTTTTTCACGCTCCTGAAGGTACGGTTTCAGGAATGACCAGCCTGTTCCTATCAGGATTATCACAGTGAACAACATTATGCCTTTGAAGAATCCGAAAAAGTAAAATGCCACATCCCATCCATGCGGAGTGCCTGTTTTCCTAACATACATTTTGTCCTCAGAGGCACAAATCACTTTAAGGCACTTAAACAGAAGCAATGCACCCATTATTAAATGAATCTTCTCAACTCTAGGCCTTTGGTTGATACAGGCAAACACCCAAACCAAGAAAAATCCTGCATATACCAGAAAGATGAAGAAATAGAGTTTTGGCAATGGGGTTTGGCCTGCAGGCAGGAAATCCTTTTCACCATCATTAAGGTTGTACATTTCTGTATGAACACGCATTGACACTTTGAATTCCGTCTGACAGTTTCCGAATACCAAATTATATACATCAGAGTTTTCCATTTCTACAGAACCGGTAAAAGTTGAATCAACAGTGAGGTTTTCGAACGTGAAGAGGACTTTTGCGTACCTGCTTTGTAACACACAAAAGCCTTGATCAGTACTGTACTCTGATTCATTCCAAATGCTTCGAAACGATGGGATGTTAGCAATGAAAAATCCCATGGAAGAAGGGTTGAATTGTGTGTTTTGATGCCGCGGTGTCCAAGTAACATTTCTTACTGAGATTTCTACATGGCCGTTTCTGCCAAATCCGAAGCTCTCAAATAAGATCATAGATCGGTAATCATCAATAATCCAAGTGTTCTTGATCTCAGACAAGGAAACTGGGATGCTTGACAGAATGAAAACTATTGCACACAATAGGTGGAGTAGAGGGTGATGCAGAAAAGTACAGAAATTGAAACATTCCATCATGTCTGTTATCAAATCGGCAACTGATAATTTCTCTGAGGGGAAAAGACCGACTAATTGTAAACAAATTGGAGATTTGTGTGAGAATTAACATGGAAAATTACACTTTTGGAATTTGGATGGTTGATAATTGTGGTAAAAGTAAAAGGGAAGCGATTTATGTGCCAAAAGATTTGGGACAGTAATGGAACAATCATAGTACATATGTCGATTTCACAGTAACTAATTCAACGGATTTCTTGCCGTCTAGCTTTTGTCTGGTAGCTTGTTTCATGTTCTAAAATCTAAACTTTAATTTGGTCTTTGTAGATCATGAATTTGTGTTTAATTTCAAATCATTATATATTTACAAACATGTTTCAAAAACAACAGCATGATTTCATCACCCTTCACCATTAATTCAAATTCAAGTATGAAGGACTTTTCATTGCATCATCCCAAAATCCAATGATTTTTTTTTGGCTGAAAAAATCCAATGAATTAGAAAAAAATATTTTTTTTATACAATCACATGTATTCATATCCGTTTAACGGTCTACGACTAATCCTATTTGAGCCACATCGGACCTAAAATGGGAGAAAGCTCTCTCAAATTTATTTTCCATTCACAAAACTTGAACTCGAAACCATGGTTAAGAGTCATTAAATTCCTTCCACTCAGCTCAACAAGTGTTGATAGAAAAAAGTATTTTTGGATTTTAATAGAGTACTTTTACATATATTTAAAGTAGTTATAAAATCTGACTCTAGAGAGTTTCGAATGACAATTTTAATGCTTTTAAAATATATTTTGTAAATTTTTTTTACAATTAATATCTTTAGATAAATACCCAAAGGGATAACAAACAAAAAGATTATGATAATATCTTAAAAGACTTTGTTTTTATTAAAAATATTTTAATGGCAATTTATTTTTTTCCTCTCAATGTCATGCATTATTCTTATATCATCTAATTTTTTATTATAGGGATTATAAAATTTGATTGTAATTATTTCGTCACTTATTTTATTGATTTATTTAAAATTTTGCATTTAAATTGTAACGATTCTGACGTGGAGTAAGGACTTAAACCTAGTATAATTTATTTATATAGATATATATAGATAAAAACAGCCACAAGGACTTAAACCTAGTATAATTTATTTATATAGATATATATAGATAAAAACAGCCATGTAGCCGTGTAGACGTTTGTTTAGCATCAAATCATATATTTGTATATAACCAAAATTTCTCCAAAAAAAAAAATCAAGTTGAACCCAGAATATTTTAATAAATTCAAAAAAAAAGTTTTCCAAAATTTCTAGACAACATTAGATTAATTAATTAATTATACAAAAGAAAAAATAGTATAATAGAATTCTCAAAATAACAAAAAAAATTCAATTTTGTCAGTGGAAGAAGTTATTCACCAATTTTGTTCCCAATATAGTGTAACGACCGAGACATTATATTTTCCATTTTATATATACATGTAGAAATTGTGATCCAATTTTATATTACAAGATAAAAGCTTTTTGTTGTAGGGAAGGGATTGGATTATTTGCATTTGGATGGAAATAGAGGAAGAGGACGCTGAGGACGTTCGATATTTTCTCAACTTATCCACTTCTTCACCCAGATTGGCATTCCAATTGATTTTACTTGCCCAACAAGAATAAAATTTTAAAATTTGATATTTAATTTCCTCCAATATCTCATTCATCCTAAATTGAAAAAAAAAAATTTGAAGAATAGGATTTTCATATAAGCTTTAGAATAGTATAAAATAGGATATAAAGAAATAATGTAACAAGAAAACCATAGAAATAAAATGGATCACATAAAGTCTTCTTATATATTCCAATAATGAAAAATAAGTGACTTTATATCCATGATTAATGAAAATAACATGAAAATTTTTCTTTGAAACAAAAAAATAAAAAAAATTGACAAATTAACTTCTAACGAGAAAAGCATGAATGCTCAACGAATTTCATGCCCATTACTTCTAGTGCGTGTGATAATTTGGTATAAGTCCTTTTAACTTTAACAAAAGATAAAAATACTTATAAAAGATAAATGCATCTTGTTTCGGATTAAACGAATCCTATATGATCATCCAATATTAGAGGGTTTATACTAAAAAAAATTAAAGATAAAATTAAAGAAAATTGAATTTTGAATGATTTGAAAAATTGTATTCGTATGACTATATTCTGCCCACTAATTTCAATTATGTAAATAAAATAATAAATAAATGAAAATTCAGACAATGATGGTAGAATTTTTGCAAGGAAATTATAGTGACAAATGTTCTCACAACTAGGCAAGCTGACCATCTAAAATATTTCAACCATAAAAGGAAAAATTATAGTGCTTACATTGCCACGAGCTAAATGTGAGACGAAGTCTTTTTCTTGTTAGAGTTCTCAAGTCATGAATTTCTTCATGAGCATGGTCACACAATAGAGACAAAGTTAATAATCACAATTCACAAAGGCCTTCCCTTCACACAAGAAAACGGACGAAAGAAAAAGAAAATTGGGTCACAAATCGGCATTTCAAACACTTTGGGCCACTCAGCCTGCGAATCTCTACTGGGCAAGAGAGAAAGACAACAAATATGAAGACACAAATGGATCTCCATTCTCATACGTACTTTTGAGTCAATGCAAGCATTTTATGAGGACAAATTTTGTTGTGGGCACTAATTTACAACCTTATGAATCCTATCTTTCAAAGCAGCTAGCTGGCTGATGATCAAAACAGTCGTGCTCAAGCTTCTGACTGCTTAACAGTGACAAACTAGGGGTCATTTGTGGTCCACTTTTTATGATTAAAAACTAAATTATTTTCCAACAGGATTGGAAAGGGATGGGATTCAAATTTGGAGACACAACCAGTTCTCTGGAGTATCTGTCATGTTGTCTAGAGAGTCATGTGAGGGCTCTTGTATAAGAGAAGAAGCTAGAGAGAAAAGAAAAGAATGATTAGAAGAGTTAATCTCTATTACAGCTAGAAAGAATGATTTAGGTGAGATTTGTAGTGAGCCATTGATTTGGTATTTTACAAAAGGCAAACTTCAATGAGAAATTTCCAGATCTAGAGTAACGTATGGAGTTGGCAATGCCAGTTAAAAAGAAAATATATAATGCTCCAATTTAGTTGGGGATATCTTTCTGTTCCCATTGGTTTCAATTATGAGCTTTTTTTTTTTTTTAATTTTTCCAACAGAGAGGAACTTTTCAACCACTTCCCAACAACACACCTAAGCAAACTAAACTGTAAAGAAGTAAAGAACTATAGGACAAAAAAATTGATTCAGCAATAATGGTCATCAGATATTGCAAGGTGAGATCAATACAAAAAATTGTGGGAGAAAGGAAAAGTGTAGTAAACAAAGGGACTGACAGTCTACTTTCCCCTATAAAAATATATCAGAGGGGAGATTGGAGAGATTTTTTATTGAGAAAATCTCCAAGAAAAAGTTTGGCAATTGGCACCATCAATAATGTTGGGTTGGGATTTGGGAATAAATTCTTTGGCTAGCAATGATCTCTTATAGGTCAGTAACTTAAATGCCAAAAAGATAACCCTCTTGTGGGGGTCTTGCAGAATCATGTAAGCCAAAAAGAAAAAAGGTTTGATTGAGAAAGCTAGTGATGAAGACCGGAGAATACAAGAATTGGACTTTTGACTATAAAGATCAAAGGAAAGTGGCAAAAGGATTTGTAGTGGATTTATACATTAGCACATTTGGATTTTGATAGATCAGAAAGTTGTAAGATTATTGGTATACAAAGTTCAAAGACTTTAGCCATTTATCTCACTTCTTGGAAAGTTATGAAGGAATTGAGTGGGAAAAACCTAAAGCTATGCAAAGGTGCTTGGCCTTGCTTGTACCAAAATTAAATGCAAAAATGTCCTAATGTAACAGAACATTGATATTAAGTTTGTATATTCAAGAGATACATTAAATCACCACCAACTTAATTGCACAAAAAAAATTAGAAAAAAAAAAAAAGAAGAAGACAAAAATCCAAATTGCTTATGGCTTCTAGCCACTAGTTTCCCATGTTGGTGTCATGGCCATATTACAAGTTGCCCTAATCAAGCATTGATTCTCCCCGTTGTCGATGAATATGGAACTAGTTCTTTATGGAGAAACTGAATGGAATGATATATGTATGGCCTTGCTTCTATCTTCTTCTTCTTCTTTTCACTTAAACAGTCTGTCCAGGGGAACATTCTCCTCCCTTAATGGTTGCCATTGCAGTCTATAGAACTTTATGATCCAAATTATGATTCTCTTTGCTTTCTTTTGTCTGGTCATTTTGGTTCCTTTTCTTGCCCTGGTTTCCTACAAAAATATTTTCCAAGGAACTCAAGAACAGAGCATGAATCAGTTTTTTTCCCAAAGGTATTGTGCAAAACTAGTAGTGCTCTTCTGAACATATGGATTATGGATATATCAGAATTCTAGGAGCATAAATTCATTTGAATGGAATTTTAATCTGAGTAATTCAGCATTGGAGCTTAACTTCATATACCATGAAAAATGAAAAGTGATCATATAGATATAGCTTCATTATCATTAGTTGACTTTAAGATTGGTGAATTAAGGCTGCAAATGCCTGGAAACCAAATTTAAAAACCCATTGCCTAGAATTTATAGCTTGGGACATGAACACATTTCAATTAATTGCATTAAACAGGTGTTAGAGTTAGAGAAGGGACAGGCCATTCAGTTAGGTCCTTGACAAAGCTATTTCCAACTTAAACAGCCAAAAAGTCCTGGCAGGAAGCTAGTTGCTAGTTGCTAGTTGCTAGGGATAAAGCTCATCAAATTGCCAATAAGTTTAGGACTTTATAATACTAATATCCTTCCGAAGAAAAATGGATGTGCCTAAAGTGCAGTGGCTATAGAAATTATACAAATTATACAATATACAAACCTTTTTTTTTACAACACATTGATGATTTATATAAGGTTTAAAATTACAAAATATGCCAACGGTCACGACGTATTTTTATAGAGCGTTGGATTCTGATAACTAAGGTTCAATCCTTGCATCCTCAATACAATTACAAAACGCAAAACCACACGAAAATTTTTATTTTATTTTATCATACATGGTTTGAGGGTGATCTTTGACCCTCATTTGATATGGGACTTGCATTTGTAGGTTCAATTTTTGTCATCATGAACCCTACTGGCTTAAGTGAAAGATCCTCTTCATCATGATACACATAAGCAAACCCCCCATGCCTAGTCATGTCCATCCCAGCAGTTTCATCCTCACTTGAAATCCTTAACAACTTGATCTTATTTAGCACATAAAAGAGTGGCCCCATTGTGGCCGAGACCCACCCTATTATGACCAAAATTTGGATGATCTGAGCCCCTAACAACTTCCCTCCGCCGCCCATGAACAGACCGTATGGCCGGCCGGGCTGCCCCGGGTACACCTCGTTGACATATTTCTTAGTTGCGAACAATCCGGTGAAGAGTAAACCCCACGCGCCGCACCCCCCATGTAGTTGAGCTGCCTCTAGTGGATCATCATACTTAAATTTGGATGCAAACATGTTGAAGCCAGTTAGAACCCATGATGCTACAAAGCCACATATGATTGCAGCCCATGGCTCAACAACTGAACACCCTGAGGTGATTGCTGCAAAGCCCCCTAGTAGACCATTACAAACATCAATTACATTCCAATGACCAACTAACAATCTCTTACTAAACAAGGTAGTAAGAGCAGTTGTGCACCCGGCCAATGTCGTCGTGACAGCTGTCCTACCAATAGCACTCCATTGCCCATAATAACCCCCACCACCACCATATCCTTTTGCAATGGTTAAAAACGAACCCGGGTTGAACCCATACCACCCGAACCACAAAAGGAACGTCCCGAGCACTACTAATGAGGCACTATGCCCTCTTAGTGCCACGGACCGACCCGCCCGATCAAACCGGCCAATCCTAGGACCCTCTATCAATGCTCCCCATAGACCGGCAATGCCACCAACCATGTGTACCACACCCGAACCGGCAAAGTCAATCACACCCGACCCAAATAAGAGGTTATCGGATCGGATCGCACTGGCCCACCCGTCACCCGACCAAAACCAATGCGAAACTATGGGGTAAACAAAGCCGGTTAAAAAGAAAGAGTAAATAAGGTAAGCTACAAATTGGGTTCTTTCAGCTATGGACCCACTAGTAATTCCTGCAGCAGCTATAGCAAAAGCCCATTGATAAAGAAAGAAACTGTAATCACCCGAAGGTGAAGGGTAAGTTTTTAGCCCAAAGAAGTGACGTCCGATGAAACCATTAGAAGGCGATCCGAAGGCAAAGGCAAAACCAAAGAGGTAATAAGAGAGAGCACCAGCAGCTGCGTCAAGGACGTTAGTAAGCATGATGTTCATGGTGTTCTTAGCTCGAACAGACCCAGCACAGAGCATGGCAAAGCCAAGTTGCATGGCGAAAACTAGGTAGGCAGAGAACAGGAGGTAAGTATTGTTAATGGCGTAGGTGCTGTCGGAGAGCTGGTTTGAGATGGTCGAGAAACGGATGCAAAGGAAGGAGGCAAGGGCGGTGGCATTGGTGGAGGAGGAGAGGAGGGGTACCAGGTCGGAGGCAGTGCAAGTGAGAGAATCCATGGTGGAAAATTGATGAAGAAGAAGAAGAAGAAGAAGAGGAAGGGATGGAAAGAGAGAGGGTTGCCATAGGGTGATTATATAGAGAGTGAAAGCAATGGCTGGAGGGTTAGAGACAAATCAGACAATGACAAATTGTGTTATTCCTTTTTGTAGCAAACTTTAAAAAATGAGAATTCTTCACTGATCTAAATATTAATTTATTCTTTTTTTGGCAACTAAAATATTAATTTTTTTATAGTATAATTAACCAATCTAGGTCAATTACTTTTTAATAACGACACGCACCTTATAGGCACATTATCTAATATTGGAAAAAAAATTTAGTCCAATTAAACTCATGATATGTTGAGTAGTTGGAGAAAAAAAAAGAGAGAGGAGAGAAACATATATATTTTGTTGTATTCACATGTATTTTAACACAAATGTATGTGTGAAGGAGATAAAATTGAGAATTAAGTGGTGCCAATTTGTACAGCAAACAAGCTGATGATGGGATATATGATAGAATGATATAGAGAGAATAAGGAAAAAGACAAGAAAAAAGGGTACTCCAGCATAGTTGGAGGAGCTTCTAAGTTGCTTCTTTCATACATAGAGAGAGAAATCTAGCCTAACTTGTGATTGTTAAGGCAGCTCGGTTGATTTTTTTTTTTTATAAATCTCCTTATATCTGGTAATCACGTTAATTATATCTCAATTAATCTGAAATCGAATCACGTTAGACCTGAAACAAGAGGAGGCTAGGCTGATTTTTCATTCTAGTTAGGAGCCTTTCAATTAACAATAAAAGAGGGAAAAATTAACCTGACTTTTTGTTAGGAATTCCGTTTGTTTGGAATTGAGAAATGACCTACTTAGACGATGTAAAAGGATTTGAAGTCGAGAGATCTCTTCCGAGCGATTTTTAGTCTTCGACCTTCTCGACCAAAGAAAAAGTCACTTTTTGTTTAAGTTTTCAAAAGTTTTGATTTGGGACGATTAATCATATTGTTTCTAGTAGGGCTATGCAAGAAACCTGAAAAAATCGATAACCGAATCGAACCGATGATTCAATTAGGATTTTTATTATTTATATGAAAACCGAATGGTCCAATTGGAAATCGAATTTGAACCGAATTGTCCAAATGAACTAAAATTTTAAAAAAATGTTTGATTTTATTGACACAAAATTGAAAGATTCAAAGTTTTTATAATTTTATTTGAGTTTTTGTAAAAGAATAAAAGTCCAAAATTGATTTTATCCGTCCAAAATTGAATGATCCAAAATTTATATATATATATATATATTATTTTGCTTTTGTAAAAGAATAAATGTTCAAAATTGAATTAACTATAACTATCTGAAAACCGGCAAAAATATCCGAACCGAATCGAACCCAAAACGTTAGAATATTAAAATCTCAATATCCGAACCGAACCTTTTACACTCCTAATTTCTAGCGTGTGATTACTAGGGATCAGAGCTAACCCAAAGTTATCAACATTGGGTTAATGACGTGCTTTAGTTGTATACAAGAAGAAATTAATTATTTTAATCTGGATTTAATTTAATTACAATAAACCATGACGAATTTGATGGTGATGGGCTAATGGGTATATAAGCAATTTGGTCAAAACTTTTTTATAGGCTAGATTTTTCTTCAGTTTTTAATATGAGAAATTAGTTTGTGAATGTTGTTAACCAAAATGGTTGAAAATTTATTAGCCTAATTATTATTATAATTATTTTAAAATTGATTAATTAGCATCTCTACTATAATTAACAACCGAACTCTTTCTATTCCACCATTTTCTTTAATATAAAGTTTTGTGAAATTGATTAATTTGAGGACCATTAATTAATCTTAAAAGTCAAACCAATAAACAATATATTATTCAAGAAACTAGGCAAAAAGTTATGTAAAGTCGAACTATTTTAAAGATTCTTAAAGGCTACAATAAATTGACAAATACAAGCACCATAATCCCTCCCTCTGATTGCATTACATGCCTTCAATTTTTTTTCCCAAAAAAAAAAAGAAACAAAGAAAGAAAAAAGTGATAAGGAAAATTAGAAACCCTGAATTACCATAAAATACCTATATTAAGAAATATTACTTTTTGTGATATGGGCATTTTGGTAATTAAAAAAAACTGAAAGTCCTTTTTTATTGCTCAATAACTTACCTTTCATGTCAATCCATGATTCCTAGGAAGAGGTATCTCTGGTACAAGTTAATATCTGTCCAAGAGAAAAGAGTTAGGACAATAATAATAATTATTTTTTGGTTGAGTAAAGTTTAGAAGCCAGATAGATTATCTCATTTTTAAAGTCAGGATAAGTTATCAATCTCTGAAGAGTTCACGAATTTTAATTTTATGAAATTTTTTAGATTTACAGATTATTTATCGAAAGGGGTATGTGAAAGTTCCAATTTAAGTACCTTACATCACTAATTTAAACTCGTACCATTTTGACCAACCCTCCCAATTGACAAAGACAATAGTAATTAGTTGGATAGTACTATCACTTGTCAAATTCAATTACATGATCATTAATTTCACTTATATCATTCTCATGCCAAGAATCTATATCCTGTGTTTCTTTCTTGGACAAATTGACAAGAATTTATTATCAGTATTCATCAACTTTTTTCTTTTTTTACTACAATATTAGAGAATTATTGTGGCTTAGAAGGCAAAAAAAAAAAAAAAGGACTACAAGTGTTGAGATTCAAATTCTGCCGGTTATTAATCTTCTAAAGAAGATGGGTTGACTCAAGTTTCGAGTTTAGTAGTATTTATCTGTTTTTGCAAAACCTTCAAAATTTTATACCGGAAAATGGGTTGGCACAAGCATTACAAGAAAACATTTCAATTATTGTTAGAATTTTTGAAATTTTGATTTGGGATTCGAGTTCTAATTTTTAGACTACCGGAAGGAGAAACATTTTTTTTTCCAGCACAAATTTACAAGGGAGGAGGGAAAAGTTGGAAAAAGTGGCAATTTCGTGTTCATGGAACTTTTTTTTTAAAAAAAAATGGGTACTATGTTTTATGTACTAAATACCTAACAGGTGAAGGAAAAATACCTAAAAAGTTTCCCCAGTTACACAAGAATATTAATGTTGGATCAGGGAGATTTAATGATGGTTTTGTACTTTAATTTCTTGTTTAAGGGTTGACTAATTAAGAATCTATTTTTTAACTAAGTTATTAAGCATTTGTTTATTATTAATCAAAAGAGAAAGAAAAATGCATTCATAGGTTGTATCCGGGGCTATATCCGCAGTCTGCACACTAATAAGTTCAATAATTGATTGTATTTAACTAGGAATATGTATATTTCTTTCAAAAAAACTAGGAATATGTATTTAAATTTCCCTTTTTAAAAAGAAAGAAAAAAAAACAGAAAACCTCAATTAATTCTTGTTAGATTAATTTAAGTATTGGAAATTTAATAGCCATATGTCTCCTGTCAAACAGCAATCAAGGGTTGTAGAACTTTTTATTATTATTAAATTATTATTGAACTCTTGAATTTTTATTTGTAAAAAATGATAATAAAATGGTTGGCACATCCTTGTTATTTTCCATTATTATTATTTTTAAAAAAAATTACAATTCTAATATGATTTTTCTTTACCAACTCCCATTGGGTAGTGAAATAAACTCGATATCCATTAAGGTTTCGGATTCAAGTCTTATAATAGAGAAAATAAACTTGAAAAAAATTCCCTTCTTTCTGTTTGAGGTCCTACACAGTTCAATTCCGGATTCATTAAGGTCTAATGCTGTTACTAGATAGGGGGAATTATACCAAAAAAATCTTTTTCTTATTACATTGCTAGATTATGGTTTTTGAAAAGTTTATTTTCCAAAACATGATGCACTTTTGAGTCTTTGAAGCCAAATAATTCAGTGACAACATCACGAACAACTTTTATTTTAAAAATATTTATCTGATTCCAATGCAAAATCAAAGTTGTTCATGATCTCCTAAATAATTTCTGTCCAAGATACGAAGAATCTATGGTTTGATTCAAGATCTGAATTCAGGAACCCTTCAATTCTACCATCAGCACATGTCCCATTGGAGGAATCTATCACCAAACGTAATCACTTACATTTAATAAAAACTTAAAATGGATTCCATAATTCAATTTAGTGTGCAATGCATCAAAATTGGCTGGATTTGAAGATCCCGGGTCAACCCTTAGATGCACCAAAGTCAATTTTGTAAGCTGCTGACTTCACTATGAATATTAAATTGGATGCATAAACAATTATATTTCTTTTTCTTTATTAATAGATCCCTTAATATAATTATTCAACTTGTGAGGCAGCAAATGAGTTAAGTTGCCTGGGACAGCTGAAACACTATATTTTATTTGCAAATTGCAGAAACCCTTTGTTGGCATCCATCTCAAGGAAACAAATTTTCAGAGAGCAAAAATAATTGAAGAAAGATTCATTCATAGAAAAGTATCAATGAAAGTGATATGCAGATGCAAGCATGCAACCTTTGGTGATTAATTTAATCCTCTGCAGATATAAAATCAAGCAAAGGCCATGGCTTCTCAGTGAACTTGCAGTCACTCAATACCTTCAATGTCCCAAACCAATATGTTAATGCCTTAATTATGTTTTTTTAAGCATAATTATGTAATGATTGATGTCATAACCTTGATTAGTTAAGCAAGAAAGTTTACTTAAAACCACGGTTATGTTATGCCTCAGCACTCACCAGATTGTGACAGCCATTTTCAGTGCTAGCAGCTTCAGTCCCGGAGTCGGATGGCCTCTTCACAAGCTGAAGAATTTAACATTTTTTTTACTCTTAACAAATGGGAAATGGAAACAGATTTGTATGCATCGACAAGTCGCCACGGTGTGTGACCATTCAACAATAATATTGTAACAAGAAGAAACTGACAGCCAATGGTTCGGTTATTCAACAACTAACCTCTAAAACCAAGAGTGATAGGAGCATTATTGATGGTAAATTACCTTTGATATGGACAACTTCGTCAGGATTCACGTGTTGACGAATCTTCATTTCTTGAATAATTTTACAAAACATCGCTGTTATAACCAAGTCGCCGCGGCATGCCATTTTCCGATCAACGTAGACATAGCAAGTAAAATATGTTTTGGTAACATGAAGCAGAAGTAATCATTTAGTTATGATATGCAGAGTCAACTATCGATACAGGTTGTATGTGCCCCTGGAATCTGAACCTGTGAAATGGACAAAACTAAAGTCATGAGCATACCTGGGGAAGGTCAGGTTTATGGTCTAGGGAGCATTCTTCTTCACCTTTAGAGTAAGATGATGTACCTGTGAGTAGAAAAGAAGTTAATGATGGCTTGAAGGTGCCTGCAAAAGGGATCCATTTGCCTTGCCTTGCTATCTGCAAAAGTTCTTCTGGCTGATTCAAACCATTTAACCAGTAAATGCAACAGAATAAAGTAAGAGAAAGGAATTAAATGTATGTTAATTCCTAAAGCACTAGGTCTCTAGGTATAACATGACGGTTCCTGTAATCAACTCATATATACATCCAATATGAAAACTTTTTCAATGCACATACTACCATTTAAGTTATGAGAAAACTATGAGAAATTGAGACTTGAGATGTTCTGAACTCCCCTAATGTCTTTGAGAATATTTGATAACACTGAAAAGAGATATGAAAAGTATCAAACAAGCATGTCCCATATGGGTTTTCTTTGAATTTCCAGAGTTTTACATCTCTAAATTAACTCTGACAAAACTTGGCTGTTCAGATGCCAACACCTTCTCACAAATAGGTTCCAGTCATTCAGGGTGGAATCTTCCCAAATTTGGAAGTATATAAATTGTACAACATCAGTGAGAATGGGTCTGATTCAGTTACAAAAGGTCACCTGTCTGGTTTCTACATTGCAAAAGAAGAAAAAGGAGAAAAAGAAGGAGAAGTTTATAAGAAATAATAGCTTCCATTGAGATGACTTATCAATCTTCTCTTGTTCCAAAGAAGCAAAGGAGTAAACCAGATCACAAACTGAGCTCAAGTTAGCTAAGACATAATCCAAAATAAGTCAGGATCTTCTAATTAGATGACATAACTATGTTTCATAATTACAAATTTTTGCACTTTCTAAAGTCACAGACAGACGGCAGCCTTAGCTCCAGATCCTTCATATCATTCTTGATGATGAAAGCTGCAGGTTGTAGTTACCTACATACAATAGAAATTGACCAATTTGCAAGCAAAATTGAGGCAAGATATCTCCAAGAAGGTTACTTATTCTCTGACTTTAGTTGTCTTCCAAGTAAGACAAGTCCTACAGCGGTGAATGTGGACAACAATGTGGATGAATAGAAAAGTGCAAGTAGTGCTCCCCTTAAAGACTGCATCACGAAGTTTCAAGTTTTAGCATCCAGAAAAATGCTAACAGGTTATGTGAGAGAACAAATTTGAATGAAACCAAAGAAACCATTTTCAATCACCTTAGCTAGAAGCAAAGCATTATCATTTGCATATTCCAATGAACCCTCTGGAATGTTTTGGATGCCCTGAGCTATTTGCCATGAAAGAATGCTGCATTTTAAAGATTAGGAGCTGTTATAAACAGTAATTTTTTATTTCTTCCGGTAAATAAAAGTAGAAAAGAGAACTTGCGGTGTAGATGAGATATTTACCCAAAAACAAAACCTATTGCAGCTCCAATGTTGGCTTTCTCTGATGTTACCTCAACCTGAAGTTCTCCAAACTGCAATTTAAAAAATATTTGATTTGGTTATTGATTCAAGTGCATTTGATTGAAGATACATCCTAAATCAGGTAGATGGATGCATATACCTTCAGCACCCTACTTTCTGTTTTTGGTTCATCAGTCGTCGTAGATACCGAGCTGGCAGATAGAAGTCTTCCTGCTGCAGTCATTGCTTTTGCAATCTACAATGGTTCAATTTGAATTACGTTTCATATTTCTTGACATAGCATAAAAGTTTCTAGGGCTAAAACAATTATAATAGACATGCCCTTGGGGGAAAAAATCTAAAGAATACTCTCTGACATGGCAGTAATTTTGAGATGAGGATGAGGTCTTTGCGCTATTTCTTTGCTTCTTGGTCAGGAACTAGAATACATTTCAGTATTTCTCCAATCTCTAGGAAAAAAGTTAAAATGTTCATATAACAGACAAAAATAAGAGCCATGGCATTCATTTAGAGGTTACTTGACCTTTTGTAGTTCCCCTTGACCATACCGTCCCATTGCCTGGAACCTCCTTCCAGCAGCTAGCAAGCGCCTTCCAAATGCTAAAGCAGCAAATGGATTAAACAAGCTTCAGAACAAAAATTCTTTAGAGTGTATTTAAGCAACATCATTTTCATATGTTTTTTTCTTGCCTGATTTTGCACTGTCAGTCAAAGAGCGCCCCAACAAGGGGAGCTTGCTTGCTAATGTGCGGGAAGTTGATGTATCAGCTAGCTCCCAAGCTCTAGAGAGATTTAACAATGTTTCTCCGAGCTCTAAACCACACTGAAAAGATCATTCAAAGAGCTAAGTTTCATACCACTAATTTATTCTTGTCAGTAACAGACAGGTTGCTGACAATGTAGAATAATCTAGAAGGCTATCAGAACTCGTAACCAATTGTTAAACATCATTGCTAGTGTTGATTCTTTGATTGTCTGATTGATCAAAATTCAGAAGCATGGTAGACAGAAAGAAGTATCCCAAACAAGTTCAAGTATCCAATTATCTAGGTTTTACATTTAGTTAAATGTAGATATCTACACATGAAGAGTGTCTTCAACTAAACTGCAACTAGAAGCTAGTAAAAGACATTTCCATCCCATGGAAAGTCTAAGTACAAGGTATTATAATATTTGAAATTTACAGCTTTCATCAGCAAGCGGCTTTTCCTTGCTCTTTTATTCCCTAAAATAGTTCTAAAATTTTGGAGCATTATAAAAGTGCTGCAGAGTCAGACTGAAGAGAAGCTGTATTAGGAAGCCCATAACTTACAACTCTCACCTACCCTCAGAGTCCATCCTGGATTCTCACATTTCACTTCTAATGCTCAAGGGAGAAATATTCAATCATTCTTCATCCATTACCTCACAAAAACTTGAAGATCAGACAATTAATTAAAGAAATTAACGAACCAAGAGAGAAGTAAAGATCACTAACCTGATCAATCACAGGTCCATTTGAAAGATCAAAAGCTGCATCGTTTAACTACACAAACATTTATAACACCCCCAAAAAACCATCAATTTTCAAGCTTTGAAAAACCAATAAAACAAAAAAGAATGTCAATGATACCCAAAAGAGTCACCAAATTAATCTTACATCTAAACGAAGATCACCCGGTAACTGAGAAAAGTAATCTGATGGAAGATCAAAGCTGTCCTGCAACCACGCAGAGCACAATGAAAGAAAGCAGTTAAACATTGAAGAGAACAATGCAAAGAACCTGGCGGGGTTCAAGGGACTATGGATTTGGAGCGTACAGCAACTTCTTGAAGAAGGGTTTGAGGGTCGGGTTCAAGGGACTTGGGAGAGTCTGATTCTGTGAGAGCAAATGGGATGATTCGAGGCTTCGATAGGTAGAGCATTTTAGAGTCGAAGGGTGTCCTCGGAGAGGTTTTGAAAGGGATATAGTTGGGCTTTTGGCGAAACATAAGGGTAGGAGAGGGCGATGAAGTTGAAGGAAAGGTGAGAGGTTGAAGCTGAAGCAGAGAAGAAGAGAAAACAGACATGTTTCAAAGTTTTTAGTTGTTCAATGCCAGATGCCGGTAGGATTTTTGGTAGTTTTGGCAGTTAGCTTCTTGGATTTCAACTTATAGTTTTCATTTTTGTTTTTTAATTTTTTTTTCTCTTGTGGATATGGGTTGGGCGTTTATGAGGATTGAGGACCCACAATTGATATTTTGGATAATCTGCTATTCGAAGATTATCCATATATTTCTTTCTCTGTTATGATTCATTCACAAATTAAAAACATAATAATGGGAGAATTTCCTCCTCTTGATTCTAATTTTCCTACTTATTTCTTAAAACTAAAGGACACGACACAATCGAAGTCTTGTAAGCTGTCTAAAAGCACTGTAGAAAGAAACTAGGCCCACCAGCCAGGCAACCACTAATTTGCAAACAGAAGCTCATTGAGGTATGTGTTCCAAATACACTAGACTTGGAATTATAATCAAAGATATCCAGATTTTGTTTACATAAGTGAAACATAAAGAAAACATATCTCAACTTCTCTGCCAGCATATAGTTCACATCATGGAATAAGGAAGTTAAGGCTTTCAAAGAATGATTGAACTAAAGAAACCTGTGAAATTGCCCTTTCCACCCCTGAACTGTCTGAATTTGAGAAAACAATGGGGGGAGAGTCTGGGATACATAAATCCCTACAACATGCTTCCTAAATACACTCTCAAAGACAAAACTGAAGAAATGTGCACATATAAGGCTGCTCCTAAATTCGCATGATATCCGTTAGTTAACTTGCAACCTTTGCAACCTTCCTTTGCTCGATTTGGCCAGTTAACGGGCACTGCATTTCCGTCCAACTTATTGGAACCATTGCTGCACCTATAATAGACAACAAAAGTAGAAGCTGAGTCATAGTTGAACCACATAATAGTGTCTGAGTACACCGCAAAGGCTATGGAACACCGAGAAACATAGAGGCTCTGATTCCAACCCATTTAGAGAAAATTTCCAAAGTACAAAAATCAATCTTACCTGCTGAGCTCTCTGCAGACACAACACCCAGTTCATTTTTAGCAGTTGATAGATAATAAGCCCGTGAATCTCCAAGAGACAGCTTAATAGAAGGAACTGTGTTAAGGGAACCGTTTGCATCAAAAAACAATAAGAATGTCAACACAGTTCTCTGTGTTCCACCTGTGATAAAAGGTTTAGAGTTATGAGCAAGACAATACTATAGCATAAAGGATACCACTACAGCCCTGACAATGTCACCAGGACGAAATGATAAGTGCATATCCACTTTGTCAATTTCGGTTGCTCTAACATCCTGTTGCCTGTTAAAATAAACAGTCTTAGAGTTAGTAAAAACCTCTTGGAGTATCACACCAGAATTATATAAATTCATCAAAAATTTGAAATTTTCATGACTTCTATGCAACTTGCAGATGATGTGCAAGTGGCATGTTTAAACTTACAATAGATTGGCTTATGCAAAATCAACTGCCATGTATATACATATCAAAGAAAGACAGATGGAGAGCAGATATGCTAAACATTGAGAGAGGATAATCTAATTAACCAATTTAAGTCTGCACACTTTGGCAGTATGGAATTGCTCGCAGTCACATTAATCATGGACTCAAGGAAATGACAAACATCTTGACAACAAATTGGTATACAGAACCAGATTATAGAAATCTATCAAAGCAAAGCATGCAGTCTTAAAGGGAAAAAAATGCTTCTATTATGTTATAGAGAGAGAGAGAGAGAGAGAATAGAAAGTATCTATAGTTTTGGGGTCATAAATTCATCAAGGATAGGGTTTTTCTCCCATTTAACAACCTTTGAGGAGATACACAATTACCAAGTGACTGAAAACGATAAATGAATTCAAAAGAATAACAACATGTTCAAGTAATAAAACTCAAACAGTCAACATGAACATGGTAGATGCAGCCCACCACAGCTAAAAGAAAACAAAGATGTGCTACCTGATTATACCGGTGAATTTTTCTCTCACAGCCTTTGAACCAAGACACATAATATCAGCTGATGCTGTCCTGGCCATCACCTTCGTAACCTATTGTTCAAATTGACATGAGATTTTGAAGTGAAAGTGTTGCTTAAGATAACAAATACTTAAGAAATATATCCAGTTCAACACTATTACTTCACAACTAAAAGTTTAAATTCTGCATGGCTACCAGCTTTTCTAGAAACAAAAAGAAAAATGAAAAACTTACACGGGCAATGACAACAGAACCAGGTTCTGGAACAGGACCGTGGGCTTTGTGACCAGTTACTTCCACAATTGGTCTCTACAAATGATTATGATCACTATTATCAGTAAAAATGCCAAAATTCCGGCACATTATAGAGCATGAATTCTATTTATCAAAGTACTGATTCAACTAAAAGTATAATTCAGAGGGAAAATTTATCAAAGCCAAAACCCCCATAAATCTAAAAACCCAGACTTTATTTGCAATGGCAGCACAGAGGAAAATTGGTAAAATTGCTTCAAATCATGTAAAGCTAAAAACCAGACCTTTACGTTGAGTAATAACATATTACTAAACAGGGAAAAAGAATTGCGGATTAAATTATTCTAATCTTAAACCCTCCATAAAGCTAAAACCCCAGAGTTCATATTGATGAATAAATATGAAAAAAAAGAACTTTACAGGTTAAATTGATGTAAGGAAAAAAACCCAGATGGAAAAAGGGCACACGAAACCTGGTCAGGAGAATCGGAAGGAGGGGATTGGATGCGGCGGAAACCAGTGAGGGAAGCGTAGATGGTCTTGTTGTGAGGTGCCACGTAAGCTCCTTTCCCTGCTTTGAACTCTGTGGCTCTTCCCAACACCTCACCAGGCGTTACCATCTCTGCTTCTGCCATTTTTCCTGTTTCTTTGGAGCCTTTTTTTTTTGGCAAATAAGCAGCTGCGGAAGCTCTGCTTTTGCGGCTTCCTTCTTGGTCCACCTACGACGGAGGCCGCCTCTAGATCTTACTGGTAACTTTGTTCCTTGTGTCTAAAATTCCCACTATGACCTTTTTTTTTTCTTTTTTTCCAAAAATTTAATAACTAGTTAATTAAGTGATTATTTTAGCAAATTTTATTTATTTAAATATATAGAATATGAAATTTTTACTTAATTTTCATTTAATCACATATATTTTACCTAATAATAACGATGTTTTTCTTTTTAAACAAAAAAAAAAGATATTTTTCTCTTTATTTTGAAGGAAAAAATGCCAATAATAACAATTTTTAAGTTGAAACCAAATGTGAAAATTATATTAGTAGTAAGTTGTAAAAATATATAAAACCAAAGGTAAGAGTAAGAACAAAAGTTACTTTGCTAGGTGTGTGACATAAAGGTTTCAGTTGGGATGCTTGGGTTATTTCCAATTGATTGTACTTCTCAATAATAATACTAATTAATCTCAAATTATTTTAATTTTAGCCTTTTCTTTTGGAGAAAAATTGCATGATTTGGCATATCAAACAAATATTTCTTGATATTTGAACAAACTTTCTTAATAAGTTATAATGAGAATTCATATATGAAAGTCTTTAAATGTAAATTAATTAAGTTTGGACACATTTCATAAGATCTTGATACAAGTCTCATATGTAAGTATTTAAAATCTTGTAATAAACTATATATTGAACAAAAAATAGTTGAAGCCCAATTCAATAATTGTTATCTTCTATTCAAATAATAAGTTTCCTCTTATTTAGATCTAACACCACTCAACTTTGAATTAATTAGAGCTCAATGTGATTATTGAATACAGGTTTATAAACAAAAAAAATTACCCCCATTTAGGTCTGACGCGACTCAACTTTGGATTAATCAGAATCCAATATCATTATCCAACAAGGGTTTATATACCAGAAAAGTTAGAATCCTTTTACCCGTCTAACTAGTCAGAATCCTCTTACCCCTTTAACTTTTCTAATAAGCATCAAACAAGTATATATGATAAGCAAAGTGTGATGTAGACTTGGGACAACTTGGCTCAACAAGCAACCCTTGCTGCCTTTCTTTTTCCAACAAGTTCAAACTCATATTAGGAGGATTTCCCATTGCCCATTGGCATGAATCTCAATGCACATATATCAGATAGAAGGCTATGGATATATTCTTTAACACTTTAGTCAAATCCCAAGCCCCCAACCAACTTAACAAAGATGAAGGAATCACTTTTATTTGAAAAGTTGCTCGAAGGAAAAGTACTTCATTGTATATTCTTTCTAATCTTTTGGCCTTCCTTTTTACAAGATTATCCAAATAGCAAGTACTTGATTGCTTCACCAAGCCACGGCATCCATTTTTTTGCACATCAATCACCGTCACCATCATGGGTAATAAAAGTCATCATTCACCATTTTAGAAAATGTGGGTTTGTCGTTGCGTTGGGTGTTAGAACTTAGAACAAGTAAAAGGGATAAATGTCATCCTTTTAGTCTGTTGCTTCTATATTATGTTACATCACATGCGGTATATGCGGTATATTGAAACTTATAAAATTCTTCAGGTATTGCTGAATTTTTCAATCTTGATTGAACTTAATCACTCGATGTGATACTTGATTCTGTTAAGTTAAAATGAAGTTCATCTGAAACACCCTAAAATGTTTGGTTTATTGATAGACACGTATGGGTTCTCGGGGTTAAAGAAGTTCATTCAGTCCATTTTCCATAAATTGTATCCTTGATGAGTGAACAGATATCTATTATTGGTATCATACATCATTGAATAACAGAAGAGCCTACCATTAAAGGGAGAAAAGAGAGAGAAGATGGCTACAAAGTGATGATATATGGTAGAATTAAGAGGATGAAGAAGAGGCAAATTTATAGTGCTTATCAATTGCAACCGATACATCCCAAGTGCAACTGAGCCCTTGGGGGATTGTCACAAGATCACCAGCACCAAATTCTACAGATTCGGATGACCCTTTTGGATACACCTTCACTTTGCCTTTAAGCAAATAGCAAGTCTCCTCAGCATCAAACTTCAGCAGATACTTCCCCGGAGGACACCCCCATCTACCAGGAAAAAAGAAAAAAAATGAAACCAAATGCTATCATAAACAGGAAAACCATTTAGAACATTAACATACATGTTTATGTGTACTTACTTAGGCCATGATTGAATACCCAATTCAGATAATCGCGAATCGGAAGGATTGCTTTCGACAGTAATACTTAAATCTGAAGATGAAGCTGGAGTTGATGTTGTTGCCATGGAGTCAGAGAAGAAATAAACAAGAGAAAAGATGAGGATGAAGAAAGGAAAAGGTCGGAGTTGGGTTGTAACATCTGGTAGTTGGCTCACCTTTATAGATATAAAAGAAAACAATGAGCTAATAGTTTAGCTGCCGGGAGAGGAGGAAGGAATCTTTACGTGAAAAGGAAGTTCTTTTTTACTGCAGAAATTTATCAGCAAGTATAAATTATAAAATAATAATGGCACGTGCCTTAAAATTGTCTTTGATTGGATATAATCTCGATTATCTATTGAAAGATTTGACCAGCTGACCTTGGTTATAATAGAACAGTACAATTGTTCTTAGCTAATTGGCTTTGGCCTTTTTCCCGTACAAGAAAATTTTTTTTCTTTTGACTGGGGTTTCTGAGTTGCTAGAGTTTTAGACCTTTGATGCGGCCCATTTTGATGGCTTCTTTTTTGGCTGCAACCTGCAGGGCAGTAGGCACTGCAGCATCAGAAAGAGGGAGGGTTGGTTCACTCTTCTCTGCAATGGGAAAAATATTTAAAAAAACATAAAAATGCAAAAGAAAAGCATTGAAGCACATGGTTTTTGTTTTTTATAATATATATATATATATATATATATATATGACTTTGATTCACAGTATTTTAGATATTTTAGATTATGTGAACACTGGAAATCAGCAAAAACTTTAAGTGACAGAAAAAGAGAATGTATTAATTTTTTTAGCTGTCACTTTCTCTTTTTAGTTTTTCCATTCCAAAAGGATATAAAAATATGTTCCTTTACTTTCTCAATGTACTTTGAATCTGAAGAAACTTCTTTCAGTAGTCCAAAACTTGTCTTCTACCAACTCTAAATTTGTATCTTATTAACTGGTATTGTTTGTTTTGGAAAGGAGGAGGAAAGTGGTGGGGTTGGGGTTGGGGGGAATATGGGGACCGGGGAGATGAACTATAGCTGATAAACCAGGTCAGGCTCCTGGATAGATTTGAGACTCTAGGATGATTTTGGCCTCTGAATTATCCAACTTCAGGATTGACCCTTGATTAATATGATTCTATGTTTGAACCTACCATCTTTCCTGCACTGATTGGAAAATGGCTGCTAGAATAGTCGTTGGAAGGTTTCCAAGTTCAATTTCAATCAAGTTCAAAGTTCTCTTCATTCTGCAAATGGAAAGTATCAGTGGAAGCAAGTATCAAAATTTTTCTCAGTTTACAAATTATCCTCTCAGATTCACCAATGTAAGCATGTGAATAAAGTAGCCTAGCTATGCATGAAGAAATTGTTGAGGGACTCAGAAATAAAATTTGAGTGGTCTAAGGCCTATGGAAATTGCTGAGGGTTTAGAGAATAAATGACAGAAAATATTGGATTGGAGTAAAATTTTTGTATCTATTTTGGTTAAGTTGGCCATGGTTTGCAGTTGGAACCCCTTGAGCAAACACCTCAGAACACTGCCAAGAAAGAAGCAAAATACCCTGAAGCCTCAAATTTTTGGGTATGACTTGATGCTAAGTGATGTCTGATTTCAATTTGGAGAAACCTGAGAAGAAACAAAGAAGGGAAGCACAAGGGAAGACCTTATCCTTAAGCTGAATTGCCCCAAAACAAGCTTCCAATCCTATATTAACAGCAAAAAAACGGAAGAATGGATCAAATAACGTGCTTATCATCAACTCTGTTGGATTGACCCTTTAAGAAACGTCTCAGGTTCAAATCTTGTGAATAAAAAAAATAGACTTGAGAGAGCTTCCTCTTATTTTGTCTGATGCAGTCAAGTAACTCGATTCGGATTAATCGGGGTTCAATATAACTATTAGATACAGAGAGATTTATAAAAAAATCATCAACTCTGTCACCAAAACAAGCTTCAAATCTTTAATTAAGGCAGACATTAATCTGACTATTGTGATTTCATGATTTAATTGTTACTTCAACATATTGCTTCTAAGTTCTAACTAATTAATAAATTGTGGATCATATCAGCATTACTTAGAGATTTTTAGGTATTTAATTCCGGTTTGGTTGAGCATCATTTATAAATTGGATTATTTTTCCGATTCAAATCTTGTAAACAAAAAAAATACTATTGGGGAGAATTTTTTTTCTCTTCCATTTGGAGTTTGACACAATTCAAATAAAATTAATCATAAATCATTAAATAGATATGAATACATTTGATTATATAATATATATATATATATATTGAATTATTTGTTTTTTTGGCATGTTGTAACTTTTTTCGGTACAGATATGATTGATATGATATTTGTAATTTAGCCCCTATAGGATTTTAATAGTAACTAATTAAATTTTATTTCTTTTTTTCTCTCAAAAACATTTATTTCTTTTTTGTAATAAAAATTTGAGTGTACTATTATTAAAATGTTGATGAACTTGGTTTAGTGGGAGTTCCATAAAATCATGAGTTGGTGCAATTATAACCATACATCCAATTAAAATCTGTCACAATAAATGTCATAAATATTCACTTTTTTAACGGCAAAAAAAAAAAAAGTAAATATTCACTTTTATCCTAAAAAAAATAAAAAAAATTTATTCCGGACTAAACTTTTTGACTTTGTGCCTAAAATTGATGCCACTTTTATGGTATACTTCTCGTTTGCAATTTTTTTGCCCCAACCAAGCTAATTTTTTTTTGCCCCAAAGTACGAAACGGAATTACGTAATAACGGGTAAAAATTCAAGTGGAAGGAAGATAAGTTGTTTACTGGAGATCCCTTCCCAAACACTTTGTATTCCGTCTGAGAATTGCGAAAACAACTCGAGAATCTTCAATTTCTGGTAAGCCTCTCACTTTTCATTTCACTCACTCCACTCTTCTAAATCTGAACAGCCCCCCGTAATCCTCTTGATTTTTTGTATGAAGAATAAAAGGGTTCCTCTCGATAACCATTTTTTGGTCCAAATGGTCGTGCTTTTTGATTTGTTTTAGTCAAAATCTTAATTGTTTGTTTCAAGAGAAGCTGTAAAGGGGGTCTGGCAAATGGGAAAAATCACTACTATGGGCTGCCCACAGTTATCATGTATATATGGTTTTATTTTACGGTAATTCAAAAAAGTTGATTCATCATTCAAGGATGTTCAAAGTCCTAGTGTTTTCCTTTTTCATGGTTTTATTTTATGGCAATTCAAAAAAGTTGATTCATCATTCAAGGATGTTCAAAGTCCATGGTGTTTTCTTTTTTTCTTTTTTTATTTTTTGGGTTGGGTGGGGAAAGGAGGGAGGTGTTGAGGGGCTGTGAAACAAATTCCATAGTTGATTATTGCAGAATCTACCATTGTTCCTTCCTGGGTTTATTGATATTAGTCTATCTGTCATCTATCATGGGTTGTTATAATGTACACTGGTGGTGGAATTTGGTAACTCTGCAAGCAGGCTTAGAGGCTTATCCTTGTATATTTAACTCTAAACCGGAATGTAGGCCAAGGAATATGAAATCATGCTTATAGTTTGTAGGCTCCATTGCCTGTGAATAGAACAATAATGGTCATATTGATATTTTTTAGTTTATTTTGGTACAGAGAAATTTTCAGTAACTTGGGTTAATAACCCATGTTTCGGTTGTATGGAAAATTTGTTTTTGAAGCAGATTGTTCGCATTTATTTAAGAAAGGAAGTTTGTGGATATATATTTCAAGGCACAAAGCACAGATATTGGTAAACTTGAAAGTACTTGTATTCCTCTAAAGGAAAGATGCAGAACCAGGAGGGAGCAACAGCTGATGGGGAAAAGGAGTCTGCCGTATCCATTCCCATATCTGAATTTGATGATTGGGCAAATTTTGCTGATGATGACATCATGCAGCAACAATCTGCCATTCATGCTGAGGAAGCCAAAAAAATTCCATTTGTAGGCGACAAGGTGAGAGCAAGACATGACTTTTTGAAATCATTTGATATTGTTTGCATTTTCCTTCAATTTTGGGCCATTTTTTCTTTTGAACATTCAGTTATCCATTCTGCAATACAGGAAAAGTTGTTTATTTCTGTTTTTCGTTTTCCTTGACTTTCGTCAGTTCCTATGTGTAATATCTCAAGTCGGGATTCAATTTTTTGTTGCATACTAGTTTATGCCGGTATTATATTTCTGATGCAACTCCTTGATTGTCTTTTCCTCATCATATAATCATTATTCAACCTTGCATGTATAAAATTGACAATATTTTCTACCTATATTTACGTTGAGACACTTTTGGTAGGCCAGATAGATTATCTATTTTGGAAGCTCAAAGCTAGGAGAACTAGGATATGAGCCTTGATATCAGAGCTGCTCTTTCATTATTGCAGTTTACAGGCCAAAAAATATTGTTCATTTATTTAATTTTGCTTGTCTGCTTCGTACTTTGTCTTTGCATGGTCATTTAGGTGCAAAGATGACTTTCTTTCTTTTTTCTTAACATACCGGTTACACTTAATGGAACTGCAGGAACCTCTCTCAATGTTGGCAGCTGAGTATGAATCAGGAAGCCCTATCTTGCTAGAGAAAATTAAGGTATCTTGCTTTTGACTGCAGGGTTATTTGTTCCTTTTGCACCTTGTTGCCGGCACTTGTTTGCTTATTTATCTTTTTCTAAACAAGAGCTATTGCCTATTGGTGGATATATCCTGATTTTTTAATGCAGGCTCTTGATCAACAATATGCTGCCATTAGACGAACACGGGGGGATGGAAACTGCTTTTTCCGGGGTTTTATGTTTTCATACCTAGTATGTCATAATACATTTTATAGATTTGTTAGTTCTATTCTCTAATTTATTCCAAAGCTTCTTGTTGGAGAGACATTATTTTCTCATCTCTGCGGAAGTTGTAAGTTATGGAATTTAAATTTTTGAATAGGAGCATATTTTGGAATCACAAGATCGCGCTGAGGTTGATCGCATCAAAGGCAATGTTGAAGAATGTAGAAAGACACTTCAGAGCTTAGGTTATGCAGATTTTACATTTGAGGACTTTTTTGCAGTAAGTCTATTACTTCTATCTTGTCCTTTTCCTCGGCTCAAATATAGGTTCTTTTGTCCATTTTATATATTTTGGAGGTAGATGGTCTTTGCTTTATGCATATTGCCCCATCAAAACAAACTTTAAGATGTAATTCAGCACCTCACAGATCTGTTAATATCACTTTTCTCCACTTAGTTGTCTCCTCCTGATAGAGGTGGGATGGTGAAAAAGGGAAATAGAAGTGCTTCGAGACATTGCAGCTACCCAAAAGTCGTGAGATAAACTTTTATGCATTGAAAATTCATATCTATATTATGTGCATTTTGTTGATTGTATGTAATGCAGCAACAATGGTTTTCTCCCTTTAAATGTGTTTGATTGTTTGGTTTGTTCAGTTATTCTCTCCTAAATGGGACAGATTAAATCATGAAATGTTTGGACACCATGGTGATTCTATCCCTTTTGTTGTTTTCAAACTCGGGGATGATCTTTACCATTCCAACAAGGAATTTCACTGAAAAGTTATTTTAAATAATTTAGTGCTTGTGTACTCCTGCATTTTTTAACTACCCATCCAAACAGAAGAAAAAATACTCCTACATTTTCATGCTTTCTCTTCACCACAGAAACCCTTGGTAGCTTTTCCATTAGTGCTAGTCTCTGTAGACAAAAGGGAAACAATGAATATTTTTTATGTTCTGGGTTGGAATTTTTTTTCTCCTGTGCTTTGAAGTGAAGGCTTAGTGTCCATTTGTTGATTTTTGGTGCAAAGTATTCTTTCACTTTGTTGAGTAGTTTTTTGGGAAAATATGATGCCTTGTATATTATCTACCTGTGAAATTACTTAATTTGGATTTCATCGTCAGATGGACGGTTTTCTTTGTGAAGCACGTTGCTGATGACCAATCTCTAACATCTACACTTTGTATCTGTGATTTCATGTGAAATTACTTAATTTGGATTTCATCGTCAGATGGACGGTTTTCTTTGTGAAGCACGTTGCTGATGACCAATCTCTAACATCTACACTTTGTATCTGTGATTTCATGTGAAATTTTTTCCAGTTATTCCTTGAGCAGCTGGACAGTGTTCTTCAAGGAAATGAAGATTCCATAAGGTGTTTACATCTTCTTACTTTAGTTTGACATGCATTGATAACCGTGATCAATTGATTGCCATGCGGTTTGACTCCAAACTTTTTCGTGCGCTGCTTATTTGAAAATTAAAAGAATCTGAGCTGCTTACTAAGGGTTTTATGTCTCCTTGTCAGTGAGGATGAGCTGTTAATAAGGAGTCGAGATCAGTCAATATCGGACTATGGTAAGTGGGTTAAAAATGATTTTGAGGTATTAATGTGTCTTTCCCTGAGGACATCTCATAAGAAGTTTGGTTGGCTAGTTGTTATGTTTTTCAGATTTGTTACCTCTGGTGAAATACGAAAGCGTTCAGAGTTTTTTGAACCCTTTATTCTGGGATTGACAAATGCAACAGTGGAACAGGTTTGTTTTAATATAAGAAAACGTTTTTTATGCACACAAGCAATTGACCTCTTGTCATGCATAAAATTAAAGAATTTGGCCAATAAGGTTTGAAATGGCCAGCCTGATGTATATAAGCATGCTTAGGCAGAAGCATATTTCTGTTGTCTTTAAGGGGCTGAACATGTTTGATTACTGGCCCATGCTAACAAAAACGGCAACTGGTTCCTTATGTCTTGTTGACAGTTCTTGTGCCATTTATTTTGCTAACATTACACTGTTTTTCAGTTTGCATCATCTATTTCTTTCACACATAAAAAATCTTGCATGATCCCATTTAAAACTTTATAGATTTCCAATTTCCCATATTTGCATTCTTTTAAGTTAGCTGGAGATGTCAACCACAAATTAATATGGCCGGGCTTTTATGAAATTTAAATTTTCTCATAATCTAATCTCTTTTGTAGTTTTGCAAATCATCGGTGGAGCCAATGGGTGAAGAGAGTGATCATGTGCACATTACTGCCCTTTCAGATGCATTGGGTGTACCAATCCGTGTTGTGTACCTTGATCGAAGCTCTTGTGAATCAGGTGGGGTCAGTGTGAACCATCATGATTTTGTTCCTACTTCGGGTGATCATTCAAATGCAACAAGTGGTAGCACTGAGCCTGTCCAGCCTTTTATTACATTGCTATATCGTCCGGGTCACTATGACATTCTCTATCCAAAATGATGCATTTGCTTTTTCTGGTAAGTGGTTCCATAAATCCTTTTAGGATCATCGATAGAGTTCTCTGGTAGACCTACTATAAATGAGGATCATTAGGAACCTAGGAGGTCTGCTTGAAAGTTAAAAACCACCCCAGTCCTTTTGAGACATAAGGTTCGTCGGCACAAGGACACGGTGATTATATGCCTATATCAACGGCATGCCTGCCACTAATGCCTTTGATGGTAGCTTGATGCAGCCAATGTCAATGGCAATTTTTGTTATGCTATCCCAAAATTAGCTATTCTCATTCACTAGTTATGTCTAAAGAGGTTTTGTTTGTTTGTGCTGCAGGTTGTTGACAATGTCCTAATGAATTGGTCCTTGTAAGAAAATGTACCGTTCAGGATGTCATGTCGTAGTAATGCAAAACCATGCACTCGTTAATCTGCTGTAACAACATGGTTCAGTCTAAACTGTTTTTGTACTTCTTAACTGTGTGACTTGGGATTTATAAGCACAAGGTTACCTCAAAAGACTTGGGAAAAGCTATATCTATGCGTTGTTGAAAATGCCGTCATCCAGAATCAATGTGAATTTACATCAATGCAAGAACTGTTCATTCTGCACTATAACTTGAATTTTCTTTTATTCTAAATTAAATTCATAATCACTGGTTTTGGCATGAAGGGATTGCATGGTTAGAAATTTGATTTTGCTAAATCTGCTCTTTTTGTTTGAGTTTATCATCGTATCAAACACAACCTAAGATCTGCTACCTTCCGGTTCTGTTGGTTCTTGTTGTCGAAGGCATGGACCTTCTTTCTCATAAGACGCCTGAGGGTAAATAGAAAGATCAATGGGCTCAGAGCAGATAGTAGGACCTGAGATCAAATCTTCTAAACAAGATTCCATGGAAGAATAGCCGCTGATGCTAATTTAAAATTTATATATATAAATGCAATGCTGAAAACTTAAAATAATAACATGAAAAAACAAGAAGTTCAACCCTAAATAAACTTTTTATTAACATTATAATTTAAAAATACAAGAAGCTAAGCAGTCTTGAAATTTCATTGGATAGAAAGGGGATGGTGAAAAAGTAAAAACTAAAAAGGCCTGAAATTTTATGGTGGGATTTTTAGTTGAGGGGGCGGCTGGGTTGCACCATCTCTCTTACTTCCACTGGGACTCCCAGCTCCACCTTCTGCTTGTTCTTCATCCACCAAATTAAGTGCAAAATATCTTTTTGACTCATGTGGGAAACACCATAATTGAATCTCAGCATTAACCCCATTAGAGCCTTTGAATTTCTCTTCATTCCTTCTCTTAACTTCGTTCCACTTTTCGGTCAGCACATAATTGGTGTGCCACTTTTTCAACCCTAGCTTGGTTTCCACAACAGGATCAGCACCAATCTCTACCAATGTAATCGGCAGAGCTCTTCCTGCCTCAAGCTTCTCCTTTTCTTGTTCCCTAAGGAACAGACCGGTATGGAGTTGGCCTTCTGGTATAGACAAACGACTCTGACCCTCATTCAAATCAGTATTAGTCAGTCTCTTTTGTATAACCAAAACTGGCTCAGAAGAAGCTTTCAAGGCTTCCATATAATTCATCAATGTTTTCGGGACTTCGGGTTCCCTGTTTGCTTCCCTACATCTGTTGATAAAATTGCACAAAACAATCTCTGTGAGCAGCTTGTCTCTCTCAGCTTTATCTTCAGTTTTCAGTTCAATCTGCTTCACTAGTTCATCAAAAGAACCATCATCAACCTCCTTCAACCTTTCGTGAATCGACGACATCTCTCTCTTCTTTTCTTGAACAACTAAACCTTGAAAGATCGTAAGTTGATTACATGTATATCTAATAATACCTTTCGGAGAGACTTGCTTCTTGTAATTAAGTCCTAGAAGAATAGCTTTTCCATGATTTATTTTCCTTGATCTTTTCCATGGATTAAATTTATTTTTTCTCCCAAGTAAGGTAACATAAGATTTGTAACGCACTTGGTTGAATGTGGCCAGGGAAACATAGATCCAAGTATTAATTCTTTTTGTACTAATAAAGTAGTAAGTTTTTAAAATAGATTATATTACTCTAAAATAATTAATTATTACTAACTAAAAAGATGAGTGTCTTTTCTAGGTCCATTAGAGTTTAATATTTTGTGAGAGCACTCTAGGAATAAAATCATGCAGATACGATGCCAATACGAGGAATCCCATTATTTTAATTTAAGACGGAACGGACTCATCTAGTAGATAAATAATAAGGTGAGTTAGGATAGTAGATAGTTTAGAAAGTTGAAAAAAAGAAAAAAAAAAGTTAAATACTCTCTTTAGAACCCAAAATTTATGATTTTACTCGATTAGGGTCCAATCTTTTAGTTTGAACTCCAAATTTAGCAATTAGCCAAGTAAACAACCGAAAAAAAAATACAAAAAAAAAAACCCTAAATGAGGAGGTTCTTCATATACTCTCTTGAGTTAGGCACTTGGGCTGGGCATGAACTTTCTTGGGCCAAGATATCGCTAAACTTGTGTGGAGTCCTGGACTCTTGGTAAAATTTGTGGGGCTCTTTCTGTTTTGAGACACAAAAATTCCAGGGGCTCCGAGCCATGATCGAATTGTTATCTAAGTCCGTAAAGGACCCATAGCACATGCTTTGAGCTAAGCTTCTCGAATCACATATGGCATCTATTTCGAAAATGGTTTGTTTAATCAGTGTCTATTATAGGTACTGGTTAAGTATAATTAATAATGATAAAAGATAGTCTTGAATTTTGTAAAGAGTAATAATTATTGTCAGAAAGTATTTGAATTATAGAAATATCCTTAGATTTATTTGGGACTAAATTTTATAAATTTGGGGCTTGACAAGTTTGTTTAGATTTTTTTTTCTAAAATCCTATAATAGTATATTTGAAATTATAAAACTAACCTTAAAATTAAAATTTTTTATTTCGGGTTAAATCTTATAAATTTGGGGCTAAATTTATAATTTTGTGGCTAAACTTAATTAAAGGTATTCTTATTCTTAAACATTTATAAAAGTGCATAATAAATAAAGTCTATAATAAATTTTCAATTTTCACACAAAAAAACAAGACAATAATTGCCTGTTAATGGGTGCGTACCCATTAGCAATTTCCTTTCAAAAATTCAGTAAACAAAATTAGTAACATAAAATTAGACCTAGGAAGTATATAAAATATGATTTGATGATTTGGGATTCAAAACAATTTAACATTGAATTCATCGGAGTTCAATGTAACTATCAGATTCCGAAAGATTTATATAAAAAAATGGGACATTTATATGAAAAAAATAAGATTTGAATTGGTGTCGTCCTAAACATTTGAATTTAAGAAATATATAAAAGGTGTACGTATGAAAATAGAAAGAACTGATCAACTCAAAAACCTAAAAATGACGTTGATGAAATAACTTGGGCCAAACTGTACGGAAATATTCTGGTGGGTAAACATTTAATCGCAAGCCAATAAGACAAGTTCCATTGAACCATGAAAAATAAACAAAAATTGGTAAAGAAGAAGAAAGAAGGAAGAAGAAATTGAGAAAGGGAAGGGAAAGGCTCATTTTCCAACATCAACATTGAATGACATTGAATACGATGCTTCCTTCTTTCACTCCTCAACTGCCTTTATTTCCTCATCTTGTTGACTCCCCCCATTTGCCTCTTCTTTTGTTTCTGCGGGGCATCTACGCCTAATAAATATGCTGCCTGCCGGCCTCCATGCTTTTATACACTCTCTATGCGAGATGGTCCTTTTTGCAAATTGCCTTTTTACAATTCTTTCTTTCTTTTTCCTTCACTTGCGTTCTTAATGATGGCCCCTAACTCTTATCTGTTTCTTTGCACACTCTTATCTTATCAAAGAAGTTATCATTTTTTTATAATGATTTTATTAACGGATGCATTTATGCACTCTTTAAGGTTAAGGTAAATTGACTTTTTATTTAAGAAAATTATATTTTATTTAATGCAATAACTTTTTTTGAATTAAAAAAAAAGTGAAACATTAATTATATAAAATTTTTTATATTGAATATCTTAAATGGTACACCTATGCATCATTTAGCATTTTCTTTTTTATAAAAATAAATGAGTAATGGTAATGTAAGTATTATTAGTGACGACTTCCGGATAGTTGTTAAGCATACGGTTTCGTTCCTTATCTTCAAATTAATATTCGTCATCCTCATATTGACTTTGTCCCCGAAACACATTATATTTGGATATAATGAATATGATTTTGAAAATAACAAATGAAAATTTAGGGAAAATGAAGATTACCCGTTTCGTTAAAAATTGATGAATTTATATATATATATATATATAAAATTCTTCGTCGATATTATAATTTTGTTTATTTAGAGATCGAAATCGGATTATTCGAATTCATATAGTATTTAATTAAAGATTAAATTGATCATATGCACCAATCATTGATCTTCAAATGCTTAGATCCAATAAGATGATCCATACATGTTTAGGATTCTACTTTGAAAATTAGTTGTACTTATAATTCATAAGCACGAATTAACTGTTGGAACATCTTCACCAATATCTCACATTGGTGAGATGACAAATTGGAGAGATGTTTAAATATGACCACATCCATAACTTTAGTAGTTGGGCTTTAATAAGTAGTAAGCCATTTGGGCTTCTACTTGCTAGTTGGTGCTAATTGGCCTCCTAGTTGACTATTAAATATTTAATAGTAAAAAATAGGCACTTGACACTTTGGACACGTGACACGTGGTTGTGAAAAATAAATTAATTTTTATTTTTCCAAATTCGAAATTATTATTGTTTAATAATAATAATTAACGGTTAATTAACCGTTGTTAACTTCTGAAGGGATATAACTGTTCCCTTAGAAGTCTATATACAAGAATTCTCTCAATTATCAATATATACAATTTTATACTCTCTTCTTCCTTCTCCCTTCTCTTCTTTCAATTTTATTCAGACACATCTGTAAACTTTTGCTGCAGAAAAAGTTTATAGATTTAGCCTTTTTGTAACCACTTAATTTGTGCCAATGGGAAGACTTTAATTGAATTAATTGCAGTCTCCATTGACTTCATTATATCCTTAAGATTTATATTGCTGGGTGCAAATAAAATCTTAAAGATAGTGGCTATAGATACACGCCTTGAAGCTATTCAATTCCCAGCACACTCCAACATTAACATTTCAGAAGTAATTGTTGTAATAATTTACTAAAAAATATGAAAAATTGCTTAGCCAAGTAATAATATTTGAGTCTACAATAATGAAACTGCACTACACAAGGTACAATTAACGTAAAATTCACATTAAGCTAATAATACCCCTATTCCAAAATATTGCTATTTCCATGCCTGTTTATGCAAATTGCCTTTGTCTTATTTAACTAATTAATGATACACATTCCTTTCCTCACAAGTAAGACAAAACAAAAATTAATATGTAAAATTAGCAAAAACAAGAGTGGAAATAGCATAATTCAATAATTACACAATTAAAGAATTTTGACACTAGGAAACTTTACGTGATCTTAGAGATTATATCTTGCGATATTAATTAATGCCGGCGCCGACGACGGTGGTAACAACGGCGATAACCATCAGTGGCACCGTGGATTATTCCCAGGCCCTCCATAGTAGAAATATGTGCCCCATTCGTTGCTGTAGGAGCTCTTGATGTTGTAACAATTTGTATTCTCAGCTAGGGTTGTTACGTCACGGACCGCACTCAAGCTATTATCGGCATCAACGATCTCTAGGTTCCGGAAATAGCTCGCTTTCCCGAACCCGTCTTCGGCGAAGTGGCCGGAGCCCATCTGCGTCGAGGTGTGCTGGCCGTTGGCCCTTGAGTTCACCACTTCACCACCCCATTCTACCATGGTGGCATGGTCTGCTAGGTGAGTAAATAGCTCAGCTGGCCAATAACCCACAAGGGTATTGTCACCAAATCCCATCCACCAATTTCCTAGCTTAGGATCCTAAAATTGAAAAGAGAGAAAAACTTCAAGTTAAATATATACATAAATCAAATGAATCATATCTAAATTGATGAATTTGCAAAGAGTACTAATTAATTTTAGAATAAAAATTAACTATATATTAATATAGTTATTTACTTAATTTACCTTCCAAATAAGGATGGTGATGTCAAATTGATTTGAAGCATATTGTGAGATAGGAGAAATGGCAGCCCCGATGGCAATTCTACTATTTGTTTGGACAAACCCTGAGCATAGAAGGTTGTAGCATCCAGTTGCTTGATAGGAATCAGTCTGTGGGAAAAAAAAAAAAAAACAAGACTCTATAGTCAGCATTATTAATATATTTCCAGGTCCCAATTAATTAAAAGCCACCCACCACAATAAATTAGAATATTCATAATTAATGTTCAATTCATTAACTATATGAAACTATGAAAGTAATAAAAATATTCTAACTTATGTAAATGCACATTATCATGATAGTAATTAATAAGAATCATCATGATAGTTATTAATAAGAATATTAATTAATTTTCAGTTCATTATACATGAAAGTACTATTAGTAATTAACTCCCATGATCAGATTTCCAAAATTTGTATCCATAGGAAATCAAAGATAAATATATACTATATTCGATCAATTAACTGAAGTTTGTCTTTAACTTATAGAGACATAACAGAAAATTTGTTGAGAAGCATAAATCAAGCAATCAACATTTATTCTCAAAATAGTTATGAACGGATAATTTTACTTTTAATAAATAAATTCTTTTTATTTAATTTTCGTTTGAGACCAACTAATCCTTACTACTCCAAAACAATAAAGAGCATTTAAAGTAAAAATGTCTGGAAGAAATGTTGTTGCTGCCCACAAAAGTTAATTTGAAGAATCCGCAACAATAATGGAGGCTTTTTGTTGGTTGGGTTTCATTTAATTATTGCATGGCTGTTTTTGATTTGGTTCTTATTGAACTTTAGCTTCAAAGAATGGTTAACAAATCATCTTTTAACTCCAACTTTGCAAGTAATAATTTTGGGTTTTTAGCAAATTAACTTTTTCATTTCATAGCACTTTTCATCAAACATTCTAAGCAAAATTAGTTGATGACTTGCATGAATACAAACTAGAGCAATCAAATGCAAGATGCAAATTATAAATTCAATAAGATATTTCCTTCACATCTAATTTGAAACACCCTTTTTTTTTGTAAAAAGCCTAAAAAACCATGCTTATTCTCTGTGTATATTGACAGACCGATTTTCGAACCTAAAATCTTGATAATCTCTATTAACTTAATTTCTCACAAGTAATTTATTTATGATTTATCTGAGATTCGGGATTTAGACCCGAAGAATCTCTTGATTAGTAGCATAATTAATTAACATAACAAAGTAAAAGCCCTAAATCAAGTTGACTTTATGAACAGTATGAAATGCAAATTGGATCAAGATGTATTATATGAATGCAAATGAACATAATTCTAATACCATTGTATAATATAATTAAAATATGATTTGACCATTGAGCCTTGCAATATTAATAATTTAATTATATATATTATAGTCATAAATAATTAAGTTAATTAATCAAGTAATTAAGGTAAGATTATATATAATAATTATAGAAAACTCACAGTCCAATAAGTGAACAATCTTGGCCTGCTGTCACCATAAAGCTCCGGACTGACCTGACTAGTGGAACAATCAAAGCTTCAAAAACTCTAATTTTTTTATTTCATAAATTAAATAAATTAAGTAGAACTACAATCCTATTATTATTATTACTATAATAATAATAATAATTACTATTATTATTATTATTTATGTGTACAATATAAGAATTACCAAAAAAGAGTACGGGATAGTGTGCATGCAAGGACAGGAGATGGAAGGAGTACCTGCCATCCAGCTTCAATGCTGTTGAGATCAGGACCGTCAAAATCCCCCGAAAGAATCCAAATCTGTGATAGACTGAACTCGTTGACTACTTGGATCGTAGGGTCCCACACGTTTATAGTTGCCTTTGCTCCGTAAACCTCTTGTGACGTTCCCGTGTATGCTATCGCATGCTATTAATGTTGCACATGCGTCATTCCCACCGCCCAATTTCTGATTAGTTTTGACTTTTGTACTAGAAAACGATTTATCAACTGAAAAATACTACTCCTTACAATTTAATTTTGTGGGTCCTTTTGAAAATTAATAACTAGCAAGTAATATTATTACACTTAAAAATTGTCCTCTTTTTTTCAATAATTTGAGATTTTTGGGTCATTGTTAGACCCAAAATAGAATTTTAAAAAATTTCATTCCGACTTTAAAAAATTATTTTCTCGTGTCCACTTTGATGACAGTAAAACATAAACGTGAGCATTAAGCAAGAGGACTTACTTCGTGTCCGTTGCTGCTAACGACATCCGGCGCATCGGCACGGCGAGTAGGGGCAACGAACGGCGCACGTTGTTTCTTGCCAAAGTCAAACAAAGACTTAGCCCTCAGAACATCATGCAATGAGCTCCGCCGTATGGGAACCGTTCCTTTGGGACACCTTGTCCCATTCCTATGCCACATTTGCCATGCACCTTTTACAGCTGCCTCATTACTCCTTGAATCACTTGCTTCATCTGCTGCTTGCTTCGCCATTTTCATCACTTTTGGCATCTCATTTGGAGCTTTCTGTTCCATCAAACATAAAGTTGCACAACTTTTTAACCCATTTAAGATCACGAAAAAGAGACAGGAATGAGGAGGAGAAATGAATGGTTATATACCTGAATCTTGTGATTTTTCAGGAGAGGATGATCTAAAGCTGGTTGTTTTCTTTTATGAACGCAATCTATGATATCTCCGTCAGGGCTCTGTGAGCATCAAACAGGAAACTCTGTGAGGAAACATGACAGGAAAAACGGAGGAATTTGAAACAAAAACAAGAACATGTTTATATGTATACCTCAATGGTCATGACAGCGGGCTTGTTAATCTTCTGCAAGTGTTTTTGAATTCTTTCAAGCCTCAAACTACCAACTTGCTTATAATTTGAGTAATTGAGGCCTGAAACAGGCATCAATTTGGTGACCAGAAGGAAAGAAAGAAGAAGAAGGAGGGGAGGAGGAAAATGAGATGATGGAACTCTTCTTCTGTTCTTGGCAACAATGCTACAAGTGGCCATTATCTCATTCAGTGCCAAAGGAAAGAAATAAAAACCAAAGAAAGAATTGAAAATGGAAAGTGAAGAGAGAGCAATTGCTAGCAGAGCATTACTAGAAAAAACAATTAGCTAAAAACAAACAAGACTTTCTTGTTTGATCCTTCACTTGTACCGAACGAACTACACAAACAAGAAAAGAAAGGGAGAAAAGGACTTGCTTTTGCTCTGTCTCTCTATCTTTAATGGAGAGAGAAGGGAGGTGGGTGAAGAAGATTTAATTAACCCTGAAATAACAGTGAAAAATCACAACACACACACAGGGGCCAAAGCTAGGCAGTCAGCCAGCCAGCCACACCTCCTTACTCTTTCACCATCAAAATCATCCTTGCCTACATTGGTTTCATATAATGAACAAAAATATTCATATTTTTATTGAAAACCCATTTTTTATATCTAAATTTTTTTGCACCAAAAGCAAAGAAAGAAAACAATGGAAGAAAGAAGAGAGGAAGAGACTTGAAGGCACTGTAATAAAATCCAGACCTACCCAACTAAAACAGGTCCCCTTTATTTTATTGCACTATGCTGCTCCTTCAATGTTTATATCTGCCACCTTATACTTTGCCATTAATATTTTTTCTCTTCTTTTTGGTTTTCCATTTTTCTTTTTGGGGTTTTTGAAAACTTTTCTTTCACTTAAAATTTCATACATATACACCCAACCTTGTGGGTTGCTGTTTTGGCTTTTCTTTACTTCTCAGTTTCTCCAATATATTTCCCTTTGTATTTATCTTTTTTTGAACTCCAAGTAGCACTCAATTGGTATCCATCCTTAAAATTTTTCCTTTGTAGCTTCCACATGGCATTCCCTCACACCTAACTATAGGTATATTTTATCCAAATCTGAATATGAAATGTTACCACCTTCCCCCCATACCTCAAATCTAATACTAACTATATACCTAATTACATATCTAATTTTACTAGATTAATTTCAACATTCCTTGCACATAACAACCCATATCTAGTTCCCTCAAAAAAAAAAATCATATCTAGTTGATCAGTTACTAATTTCATATGTATTTTGATATCGAATTTTGACACATAAATCTTGGCCTGAATGATAAATAAATGAACAAGTCAGCAACATCTCTGCGATTGTTCTAGTTAATCTTGAAATGTTCCGATGTTAAAAACAAAATGTACCATATATATGTTGGTACCATTTTCAGTACAATTTATTTTTTCAATTTTATATGGTCCATATAGGACAATGTTTGGGAAGTTTTAATTTCAAAATGATGAACAGCTTTCTTTTGATTAATTAATAATTTATATGGATAGTGTTAGTTAATAGTAAATAATTAATTAGTAGTATCTCGAGTTTGGAATTTGAGGGGCTTTGGGTGATGAAATGAAATTTTCAACATGTTGGGGAGGCTTCTACGGTGGCTTGTAAGTTTTCTTTGTTGGTATTGTAAAATGGAAGCAATCGATTCCCTTGAAGTGTGCTACAAAACACTCATCTCCATGCGGGAAATGCATCATACATAGTTAATTAAATCAATGGTATAAAATATTTAATGAAGAACATGAAATAATAATCTATTTAATGAAGATTAAATTAAATAGGGTAAGCTTCTATTCTCGAATCTCGAATTCTCTTCTCTGCTCATTCAAGGGAAAATTTTGTTCTGTCAGCCCTCCTTATTTAACTCTACCTGGAACTCTGCCCATTTGACTGAGAAAAAATTAATATTACAACCATGAAATGACCCATACGCCCATATTTGCATAATGTTTTTGAACAACAACCCCCCACTTGCTCACCATGTTGGAAAAAATAATACTATTAGTTAGACTTGATCTTTGGTAGAACACTTAGATAATTAGTCTAACTAATAAATCCGAAGGTCGAAATAATTCCATCTTAGGGATTTTAGAATCCAGAATTTTGAAACAAAATCTTAGAAGCTATCCGAGTTCAAACCCTCACAAGCCCCTAATGGTAGAAGGTTTATAAGTTCTGAAAATCTAATGCATTTGTAAATCTCCAAAATATTGACAACTTATTCTAACCTTAAAGATAGGATAACATCTCTTACTCCTAAAGTTTTATACGCTAAAAAAGAAATTATATCTCATTATTATACAATTAATTAGTATGTTTCTTTGTCATATACTACTTAATTTACGTACGCATATTATAGCATAATTTAATTCGGCTAAATACCTAAATTGGCCCTCAAACTATATGAAAATAAACAGATTGGCCCATAAACTTTTATTTGGGACAAATAACCCCTCAAACTTTCATTTTGAAACAATTAACCCCTCAAACTTTATTTTCAAATGAAATTTCTATTGAATTAAGGGCTACATTATCCCTAAATAATAATTTTGAGGGCTTTCTCAAAATAATATTTTGAGGGGGTTAATTGGCCCAAAATAATAGTTTAAGGAGATAATTGTCCCAAAATAATAGTTTGAGGGGTCAATTGTTCCAAATAAAAGTTTAGGGGCCAATATGTCCAAAAAGGTATAGTTTAGGAGCCAACTTGGGTATTTAGTCAATTTAATTCCACCTTTCAAAAGTTATATATATATATATATATATATATATATATATATATTTAGTTCATTTCTAGTTAATCTTTTCTGGCACAAAAAATAGCTTTTTTGAAGGATTTTGTGGTGTAATTTAGGCGCGGCACATCCATGCATTGATTGCAAGGTTCCTATCTAAATAAAGCTGATATGAAAGGGATGGGTTACCATAGAGATTTATTAAGTTTGTTCCCCCAATATTAATATTTTTGGGCAATTTAATCCCCATCCAATACTACTAATAGATATATCCCGTTCATGAATTTCTTCGAACACCCAATAAAAGTCAGTACTGTTTTAATGAGTACTAGTAAATATTGTAGCCAACTATTACCATAAGTTTAGTTAATTAATTATACTTTGGTGCTGCTCTTTTAAGAGACTCATCTCTTTAATTCAATTTAATACTATTTGAGGACTGATTTTATTTGTTGTTGCATTAAAAATTACACTGCGAGTCGACTGCGACTGAGTTACACCGAAAATATATTCTATATTAATTAATGTTGCACTTCTACTTGAAAAATAAAATTCGTCCTTCTATTTCATCCATCCAATGAATAAATGTTATGTCAAGAAATACTACAAAATATTTAAGATATAATAAGTAGAATACCTGGGGGCGTCCTATAGGGTTAAAATTGTTACAAATAGAAAATATTCATGATGAAGTAGAAAATTAATTATTTTCATAAGAACATTTTTTTTTTCTCAAAGGTGGCAGAGAAAGAAGTCTATTTAGAGGAGTAGGTGTCAAACTTCGAGAGATCTTGGTAAATTTAGTTAAATTATTTCCCGAGAGACAGAGAATCATCAACATTAAAATATTGTACATGCTTTGCTCAAGATTTAGAGATTATATGACCAAGGTGAATCTAGTAATAGAAGAGAGAGTTAGAAAAGAGTTGATATATAATTTCAAATATAAGCTTTGAATTAATATTTTCAATTGTAATTGATCAAGATTGCATGTCTATTATTAATTAGCAAAGGAAATATGAGCAAAACACTCTCTCATGGCTGGTGAAGGTGGTAGCCAATCCTCCTGATCAGCATGGCGGAGGAACGTTCCTTCCCAAATATTCCATAATTGCATTTGCATCCAATCATATTAAATTTTAAGAATTCAAAAAGTAACAAAGGATCAAATCACACTTGTATAGCTCAAAAAATGTTGGCTTATATTAACTCCCCAGTGATACATAAACATATATTTAATATAATACAAGAAAAAGAATTTTCTTTTGTTACAAAAAATATTGGTGGCCAACGTGAAGCAACCACTCCAAGGCTGAGGTCGCATGCTAAGGCTTAGGATCCCCCCTAAGTCCTAAGCTACAGCTTCCAGGATTCAAACCCCCATCAGTTTTATTGGTAAAGCTTGTCCAGGGTAGTCTGCTTAAACCATTGAACCAACTCTTATTGATTTAGAAAAGAAAAAGAAATTATTTAAGTAGAATAATAATTCCCCTTTGTTTTACTCCCGTATTTGAAAAATAAATATATAAATAGAGAGGGAGAAGAGGAAGAAATTTGAGTAATACGATATTGAATGAATGTGGGGGGAGAAATAATAAAGCCTTGTTCAGGGCTTCTCTCCTCGACACTTCTCTAGTTTTTCACAGCCTCTATTTGCAGGATTGACTTCTTGATGTGTCTGGCAATTCCCTTTTCCATATTTGCATGGGACACCGTTAGCTCCCATTGCAGGGTAGCCGATGTATGCATCTTCTTCCTCTTCCCCCAAGGCTGAGCCCACCACCAACATTGCACAGAACCACAACACCAGGATTTTCTTGTTGCCCAAAACAGACATCTTGGAACAAATTTCAACAGTACAAAATCAATTAGATCAGAGATTTTTTTTTAAAAAAAATGTATTGATTGCTTTTCTTTTTGATTAATTAGAAGAAAGAGATGGGTTTATATAGTTCTATAATATCTGCCAAAAATAGGAAAAAAATTCCAGACCTCTAAAAAAATAGTTCGTTTTTTCAAATATGGTAAAAAGCCAACTGCCATGGCTGGTTCCTGTTGTTGATCAAATTGATCCTAAAATAGGTAAACTCTTACCATTAGAGATGTAATATTTAGTCAAATTTAGAAATAGGATTTCGCATTTTCGGTGCTGATGAATTCTCAATTATAATAAAATCGCATTGCTCGGGTTTGAAATGGAGTTAGCTCATCCAGAACCAGAAAACTAGTAGAATGGGCTACAGATTTATATTTTATATAGTATTACAATATTTACCACATGAAAAACAATTATTTTTTTGGGGAAAAAAACAATTATTTTAATATTAAAAAAAAACCCATAACGGTTATGATCTGTTTCAAGTTACAATAAAATATATAAAAAGAATTGGGGAAAAAATGGGAAGAAAATGAGCAGAAGATTCGGATAGAAAAAACTTTATTTTCAATACGAAAATTTGACAAGTGATACACGAGAGTTCTCAATGTAGAGTTTTTCACTCAGATTATGAACAAGAAAAAGTCGGTACAGCCAAAAATTGAAGGCAGCCCTAAGGCTTATAGTTCCTATTATCATATTCATCACTACAAGATTGACACTTACATTGAAATTATAGAAACCCATATCTGAAAAATTGGGCTCGTGCTTGTGTATAAATCTGTATTTTCCTATGAACAAAATGCAGACGCCAGGGAAAAAATTTGGCTGGAGAGCTTCCGAATGATTCGAAGTTCCAGTTACTTCTGCTCTTGGAATCCTGAATCTTGATGAAGAATACAACATTTTGTTTCTATTAAAGAGATTTTCAGCTGCTTGCCGAGTCATCCTCACTTTGGTCACTGTCATCACTGCATTTTCATATTCAGCAAACCGCTTAAGATACCAACAGGTTGAAAAAATAAAAAATCTAAAAGATGGAAAAACAGCCATGGGAATGGGTGAACGTTTTTATCAGCAAGAATGGGAGCTGTAATATGAAAATATTATGATCGATAATTAAGAGTTAAAATGACATGTTAAAAGAGTTTTGGAGTACCTCTGTTCAGGAAATTTTGCTATGCGTCTAGCATCCAAGCCTGTAATATATTTTTGCGCAGCTTGAACATTTTCGGTACCTAGAAAATATGAACCAGTTAGTACAACCAAAATATTTCAAGTTTCTATCAACTCTGTATCAGACGGGGAAAAGAGGGAAGAAAAAAATTTTGCACATAATTTATGGCAAGGCTGCTCGACGAAAAGCAACCGGCTCAAAAAATATGGAGTTACACAAGCATAAATACCCTTTGCCAACTGGAATGTGTGGAGAGCACATCTTTCAGCAGCAAGTCTAACCGGGGTGCTGCTGTCCTTTAAACATTCAGCAAGCACAGGGCCAATTAATGAAAGATGAGATGTGATGGCTGAAGGATTTGCCTGCAATAAGGTTTTAATATTAGGTACCGAATATCTTCGTGGAAACAAAACGAGAGACTAGTTATAGTTCCAAAATGGAGAGCAAAAACCTCATGTACATACTTTGGCAGCAGCTTTTAGAGCAGATAATGCCCTTCTTCTTACTTCACTTGAGTCATCACGTAATGCTGACAGTAGAGATGAAAGAATATCCACAAGTGCAGTGGAGTTAGAGGGACCACTTTGTACTTGACAGAGTAAAAGCCTTCCCAATGCCTTGGTTGACGCTTCACGAAGTGGGAACTGTTCCCAACAAGGGTCAGAAATTGGTAAAAACAAAATGATAATAGAGTAAAATAGGTTTGGATGGGAATACCTTCTCATCTTTCAGGGAGCTTTTGAGATGGAGTAAGATCGATGCAGACTCCTGAGATGTAAACACTGCGGAAGGATTATGCCTGAGCAAAGAGGAGAATGTAAGAACAGAGCCATGACGATCGACCCAGTTTGAAGAGGAGGACAGATCCAGAAGTTCCTGAAGCAGGTCAGACAGTTGGGATTCTTCCATATACTGCAGCATGATAAGAACAATAGTCAAAGACAAAATCAAAGCAAATCAAAATGGAGGGAGAAGAAGCAGACTTAGCAGAGCATCTAAGGTACCTATCAATGAGCTGGTGCCAGTAGACACCACCACAAGTGATGAATTTATCACCAAAGATGGGGCCAAAAGGCAAGCAAAAATATACACATAATTCCCTGGTCCAGGGTTGTCACTCAAAATAAAAATTAAGAAAACTGAAATGATGGTACTTGATTAAGGCTTCTTCAGTATATTTACAAAGTACTACCTGTGATATAACACCCAATATGCTCGAAGCAAACATTCGAACTTGGTCATCATCATGACGAATTAAATCCTTGAGGAGAGAGTAGACACGCATTCTAGTAGCCGGGCTCACACTCTCACCAGCATGCTTCACGACACCTTTTAAAGCAGTCAATATGGCCTCCCTTACTCCCGAATCCATTGCCTGTACGGTCAAATATTAGTAACCTCTGTAATCCAGTATGAAGATAAATGACCCATTGAGGGGCAAAATATTGAGGCCAAAATTTTTTTAAAAAATAAAAATAAAAATAACAAAAGAGGCAAAAGATTAATAATTACCTGTAAACTAGATAGGAGGTCACTGACTAAGGGGTCAACCCTGGTACTTAGGGCACTAAGCTTACCCAATGCCAGGGCAGCACTTGAGCGGATAGTCCTGCATTTGAAACACTTGTGATTCAAAATATATAAAGCAAGTATGAAAAAACAAGGTAATATCTATGGAACTAAGAAACATGTAACACTAGTGTAAAGCAGAAAAAAGGAAAGGAAAGTAAATAACGACATTCCAGACAAAACAGCAGAATGCAGTAGAAATCGTGTATAATAAGTAAACATTATGGTTTTTAAAATGACACAGTAAGTACAGATTTCAGAGGACCTTGTATTATCTTGTAGACACTTGATAAATGTTGTCTGCAGCTGAGGAAGAAAAGGTTTCAGTGCGATCCCACCCTTTCGAATCATGATGCTCAATGTGGATAAAATTGCACTTTTGACCTGCCAAGGAAAGCGATCACCTATGATGCGAATAAGAGGCCTGCAGTTGAGACAGAAAAAGATGGGAAAGAAAATCAGACACCCCAATGTGAATAGCAATAGCAGAAAGATATAACAAATTTAGGCACAGATAAGAGTATAACAATTTGAAACTTTAAGGCATCTTTAACATCAAATAACCTAAAGTTGTGCAAAATATTCAGCTACAATTATGTAACATGCATCAATAATTATTAATTAGTGGCTGAAGCCATAAATTGTTTTCTAACCAAAAGAGCGATAAAAGAAAGCATGGATATTACTGCCAGCCTGAAGAAAAGTAAAAAAATTCAATACAAAGAAACAAAAAAAGTTCAGAACCATCAGAGAGGACCCATTTGCATCCAAGGGCTAGGATGAAAGTCGCTGTTACCTTATCAATCATATTATACTTGAACATTACTTTTTAGTGGTTCTAGAACCCTGAACCCATTGTTCTTGTTTCAAACTCAGTTATGCATCAATATTACCCCCTGTTCTGGGTTTCTTTTACTTTTTCTACTTCCATACTAGCATCAAGATGAGCCAGAATGGATACTTTATCAAAATTAGATGGTCATTGTCGAGGTACAGAATGACAAACTGACCATGGATCAAATATTCCTTTTCTTGATAGTCCAGCGTATTTAGTATCATTACAGACAAGAAAATAAAATGGACTCCCTATGGACCACCTCGAGTTTTGACAGCATGAAAAAACCAGGCTTGTGAATCATTGGAAAGCCATCCCAGGCTGAACATTTAGCCAACGACAGTGCTTTACAGATGCTGCTTTTTTGCTTCCTTTATTCTAGCCTTCCTAGGTGACCCATCTCTAATTGCAAATTTCCTAAAACACATACCCGGTTATAGGGATGACAAACTCCCTCAGTGATTGTTCACTCGTCACTTCAATAAGCTCCCCAAGACCCAAGGCCGCCTGCTCTCTCAATTCAGCTGAACCACTAATCAGACCCTGCAGATGCAATCAAGGATAAAAGACCATACTGACTTATCAGAGGAATAGAGAAATCAAGTAAAAGACCAGAATAACAAATAAAACACGTATTTAATGTACAAAAAGTTTCAAACAGACAACTGAATCGATCCACTCGAATTTGCTACAAAAACAAGCATGAGCTTGACAGAAACAAAATAGTACTTGAACTGCATGCCAAGGAGCACCAAAACAATAAAGATTCCAAACATTCAAGAATAACATTTCACAGAAGATGATGATAAAGATAGTAATTTAACAAACACGATAGAAAAGATGAAGATTTTGTCATATACGTTGAACGTAGCATTCATGATGGTAATTAATGTAGACATTATATGAATATTGCCCTTATTTCTCTATAGCTTAGACAGACAAAGAAAGAAATGAACTTAAAACAGCATGGTAGAGATAATCAGGTATTCTATTTTCACCAGCACTAGTTTAAACACTTCATGTTTGAAGAAACTAAGTTTAGGGATATCAACATGGGGGGTGGTAAGTGATAGTTAAAGACATGCTTAGGACAAAACAGAAAAGGAGGAATACCTGCAGAAATATTGGAAGAAGTGGCTGGAGAGCTTTTGGAAGGCAGAATCCAGGAATGACAACAGAGCCTCCCTGCAGATGAATTAAATAAACAAAAGATGTTCATCATTCTCAGTTTCCCACAGACAATTCACAACTGATAATCATAATCCATATTAGAGGGCAGGGATTGCTCACCTTCTTCTTTCTACGCTCCTTATCTCTTGCAGTAGATACAGCATCACGTACTACCTTTATATATGAAGGTAGTACCTCTTTCGGAACTGAGTTGACAACCCTTGATAAAGCTTCCCAAGCAACCTGTCAAACTGAACATAAGATAAAAGGTACCATATAGACAAACAACAATAGACAGTGAATAAGTCATAACATACCGTGACAGTGGCAGAATCTGAATCGCTGAGCAAAACAATCAAGGTAGCTATCATATTTGGAGTTTCATCAACTAGATATAATTTGCTATTTTTGAAGAAGTATCCTATCAAATATGATGAACTTCTTCTGATCGATGCCTGAAAATGTAGAGGGACAAAAGGTAAACGCAACTGGGTGCCAGTCAAAGAAACATTGTAAGAAAACACTATCAGGCAAACACAAACCTCACTATCTGCGACTCCTCTAAGAAGCTCCGATATTAATGATTCAATGCCGTCTTCATCAATGACCAAGACCACTGTTTCGGCGGCCTCCTTAGCCAGAGGTTGAACGTCCTGTAACATCCACAATGCAGTGGGCACTAAGATTCCATTGGCAACAGGGCAAAAATGCTTATACCAATTAAACGTGAATAAAAAAAATTAGTTCACTTGGAAAGTTCAAAAGAGTAATACGAAGTAGGAAGGAGGAGAAAAAATAAAGCATACCACATCATCACCACCCATTGCAGAAAGTAAAGCAGGCAGGATGGTACCAAGGTGATGGTTAAGGCCAGGACCAGCAACATCCGCTAAAGCTCCAAGAGCATGAGCATTGAAGGCGCTGAAACAATTCCAATAGAATCAGGAAGCAGACAGAATTGTTCAAGCTCCTTTTTTTTTTTTTTTCTTTTTGAGAAAACAAATCAACACAATAAAAGAGTGAGCACTTACGATAGGGGGAGATGAACCAGCTTAGGCAAAATATGAGGCAAGACAGCAGTAGTTCTGACACTAAAATTGATACAAGATAGCAATTTAGTACTGGAAAGTGTATAAAACTATGCCGAGCAAATATCCAATCAAAAGTCTACATAGTTCAGGAATATAACCTCAAGATTTGTTTGAGACCATCTAGGGCAGTATCAGAAGTTTCATCATCCTCCAAAGCATGCAGCAATGTTGGAACAATTTCGTCAATTGCTTGCATACCGGCACTCTACATCATGAAATTTTATTATTCATTCAATCCAAACATATTAATGCAAGCATGCTTCAAAGAAACCAAAGATCAAAGGAATACCTTGTAAAGAGTACTGAATGCTAAGCCTGCTGATTCACGGACCTCGGGAACACTGTTGGCATAAATCGTAGTAAGATATCATAATTTCTTGTACAAATGAAGATATAGAACAAGCACTAGCTGAAACAAAATTGCAACAAACCTATCACAAAGGGCTGTACGAATGGTAGGGATAAGCTCATCCATGAAACTCAATAACTGACTCTTACCAGCACTTGCCATCACTTCACTCAAACCAATACATACACCCTGCCAACCATGTGAATTTTAGAGTCATCAAAAATCAACATACACACACACACACACACGACTTAAAATTGCACCTTCTTGACTGTACAATTACCCAGGTGGCAAAGCACCAAAGTCACAGATAAAAAAGTGAGGAACCTTCATTACAAAAATCTGTCCTGCCCAATCCCATCCTACCCTTTATGACCTCTATAGAAATTTTATAACCAATTAATCGGAAACAAGCTCACCACATGCCTGAACCATATCTTATATCTCATATGGAATCCTTAGACAAATACTACTAGTCTTTGTATAGAAATGAAGATGATCATTTTCAGTGAGTGGATTAGATGCTGATAACAATATCTTTCAGTGGACTTTAAGATGCTTAAAAGTATATGTCTATCCATTAGGGACAAAGGGGAAAAAACAAGAAAAAAGAAAAAACTATCAGAACAAAGTAATGCATGAATGCTTCAAGCTTTCTACAAACTTTTTATAACAGTAAAAAAAACTCTGGGACTATACATTCGAAAGAAATACTTCATAATTCATCTGTAACTTTTATTGATAATACATAGAGCAGCACGCCCCTGTCTATTTGAGCCAAAGGGCAACCAATAGCAAGGGAATACAAGGTAAAACATATATCATCAGAAGAGGAAGAGGAGAGATTTACTTGTCTCCTACTGGCATCTGGGTCCTTTAACCCCTTGGATAAAATCGGGATGATCAGAGGAAGTACTCTCTCCCCAAGCTTCCTCACAAGTTCTCCCAGTGATCTTCCGGCAACCTATATCGTAAATAGACATTTGTCAGTTCTAAAACCTAATATTAAAACTGAGGATAGCAAAATACTCCAGCACAAACCTGCCGCCTTTCAGAGGATGCTGAAGCAAGAGAAGAAATTAGAGTATTCATTAACACTGGCATTATTTCTTTAAGAGTCTTTGGAGTATTTGCCACAATAGTTTTCCAGACGTGTAATGCAGCCTGACAAATGGAGAAGGAAATTTTAAATTATATACAAATGTACTGTAATTCAAACCATTAGCACATTTAAATAATCTGAAACAGCTGGCTGAAAGTGAAGAATATTACCTGGCGTACAGTTATGCTGACATCAGTTCGAACCATATATAATGCAGCAAGAACTTCGTTGCGCTTATCCCTTCCCAGAACCTCAATAATAGCACGTCCATGTGCTTCGGTACTAGCACCTTCATCATCACTACCACCCTCGAGTAAAGCTTTCCCAGAAGTTCCAGCAACCTGGATAAGAAACAGACCAGGAAATAAGATAGTAAGTTCTGTGACAGCAAGAAGCAGTTACTTGGTTTGGGACCCCAAAGAACCATGGAAATCAAAATTTTGCTGATTTGCCAGAAAATTCTTGCAGAACTGAAAGATGAAGCACACCTTAAACAAAAGATCTCCTAATAGCTCCACAGAGCTTTGTCTGATTCGCCAATTATCATTATATATGCCATCTTCTACAGCTGGAAGGAGAAGAGGTAATGACCTGGTATGAAAGAAGAAAACAGAAAGGATCATCATTACATAAATACTTGAAGTCACTGAAGGTAGAAATACAATTTATCTGTCTTTATCCATAAAATTTTTATTATTAAAATGATGGTGTTAATGCTTTAAAATTGCAAATGCTCAAGATTAATTAGAGAATGCCAGAACAAATCCTAAAAATTTATTAGGAAAAAGAGCTCTTACGTTGTTGCATAATGCTCCACTAGGACATGCCCAGCCCCTAGAGCTGCATCCCGCACGGATTCATTCTCATCCGCAAGACCTTTAATAATAAAAACAGCCATAAGAATCAATTTATAAAAAATTTTATCAAAGAAGGCTTTCAGGGTTTAAAGCGTACAAAATATCAGAAGTGAAGAGTATTTACCATCTAAGATAGCAGGCAAAACTAGCTGCAAGTAATTCTGGAATTGAACACCTAATGACCTTGGGAAATACTAAAAACAAAATTCAAAGAAAGCTGTTAAAAATGAACCTTCAAGTGAAAGTAAGATATCAAAAGTTGTAACAAAAATTACCTTGAAAAGTGTCAGATATCCATCACGAACAGATGCCTTTTGATGGGAACAGTTCCGAAGAATATCAGGGAGTACATCCTCAAAGTACTCGGTACCTAGTGCTGCTAAAACCTGAAGATAGATGCAAATATCCCATGCTTACTGAACTATGATTTTTTATTTCCGGAATGGTGAAAATTAATAACAATTCGCAAAGAGCAAGTTAGGCAGAAACCTAACATGCCCAAGCAGACACGCAGACCAAAAACAATTTAACAAACAATGGCTAATTTGGTATGGAGTGATGGAACTTCACAAAAGTACAGGGGAGGTAAACAAGATTTAGAAAAGTGAAAACACAATCGTCAAAAAGGAAGAAGAGGGGAGGAGGGGGAAGGCAAAATGGGGAGGGGTGGGGTGGGGTGGGGTGAGGTGGAACACTCTAAACCTCTGGCTTTATCCAACTCAAGCATTCCTCTCACTCCCTTCAACTTCATACTGGGACCAACCTCCAAGTAATACCCCTCGTTCCTATCCCTAAATACTTTTCTACCATTTTAATACCACTTAACACTAATGAAGAACAACTAAACATGTAGGAAGAAAAATATAGAAAAGATAGGAAACACCTATAAAATTCTTGCGACTTGAAGGATAAGCAAAAGTTAACAGAAAACGGAATCCTCAATGATTCTGAACTGAAACATAAATGTTTTGTCATATTAAATAACTGAAAATTTCTAACCTCACTCAAGCCTTGAGCAGCACCAGAGCGCTCAACATTACTGTTGTCCGATTTAAGTGTCTCAAACAACCACGGGACAAGGTCTGGGAAGTTTTCTTCTCCCATTCCTCTTATAAGAGACCCAATGGCCCTAGCTGCAACTGACCGAACTTCCGGAATGGGATCAACAAGAACCTGTTCAAAAGTTCAACATCAAAGAATAAAGTTTACACAAAAAGCACCAAATTTTAATATTTCAGTCAAAAAGGCACCTTTTTCACTTCAGGAAGGAGCAACCCGATGTAAGGGATCATATCTTTAGGCTCCGTGACTAGAGAACACATATTTCCAACTATTTGAGCAGCTTTCTTCTTGGTATCAGCACTCCTCTCCCTTAATCCTCTATGTACTATCGGTACCAATAATGCAAGTGAAGGAGCATCAATTGAATTAACAAAAGTTGTCTGCAAAAATCAATAGAAGTTTAGAAACACGAAAGAGAACTCAAATTGATATTTTGAGGTTTAATAATCTTACTTGGAGAAGAATATCAAGGGAATATTTTGTATAGTCATTGGGATCTGTAAGACCCATAAGTAGAGTGGGGACAAGTGAAGATATTTCTGGATTCTTTATTACACCCCCAACCTAAAAGGGGAAAAAAAATATTAGACCAACATTGGCCATTTAAGGTGAAGCCAAAGCTAAGAGAAGAGGACAAACTATAACCTGCTGAAGGGCTGTCTGACCAGCAGACTGGACCTTGGGGTGTGTATCCGTTATCACCTGCAGGTCATTGAGAGATGTAAAAGTCCAAACAAAATTGGTTTTGAAACAAGGCTACACCATCAACCGGAACCTGATAAAACAAAAATCATCTATATTGAAATGACCTCAGTTAATTTGGGCACAATTTTAGGAAGGCACTGAGAAAGTTGCTGAGGTGCACAGTAAGCCATTGCACCGAGTAGTTGCACGCTACTTTGTTTCGTTCTCCAAGCCTTATCTTCAAGACCCTAGATACACACAAAAAGGTAGTTAGCAATACGCCAATCCACTGTTAGACACCATAAGACCAACAGAAGTTAGAAGAGACAAGCAATAACAACTTACATGTCATCAAGCATGCTTTTATATTAATAGCTAAAAGTTTGCTTGCACATATACTACACTAGATCCTAAACAAGTAGATAAGCATCCCATAAAAAGTATTGACCTTTAACACACCATTTTTAATTCAGTACCTTATTTTTTCTTCACCATCTACTGTCTTGGATTTTTCCTAAATTGATTAATTAGAATAATTACACAGAAAATATAAAAGTATTTGCATTTTCAACAGCATGGCGAATCTGTACTTCATCAAACCCAACAGAGCAACAGAACAAATCCATATATGTTTGCTAAGCATTGCACTTAGTATCATGCTATATTGGAGAGAGGGGGAAGCTGATAACAAAACGAACATCACCTTCAATAAAGATGGAAGGACAAGCTTTACTCCTTGTGCACTCAGTTGAGACATCATAGCACGAGCTGCACATTCAGCAGCCTCACGAACTGCAATTACTTGATCAGAGAAAGAAACCAAAAGCAACGGTAACATTTGAATAACGTACCTGGGCCAGAATAACATGTAATCAACATAAATGTTACATAAGAATTCATCTGTATAAGATGAAATTAAACAAAAAAAAGGCCCTAATGGTTTTTGACATACGGCTCAAATAGTCTTCCCAGATATTCACAAAGGCACTCAAATGCCAGCAGAGCTCCTTCACGAGATTTTGCAGAATTTCTGATGTTCAAAATGAAAGAAAAGAAAAGCAGAATGAGGCAATAGAAACCACTAGATGAGTCACTAAAGAAACGACCGGCAAATGTTCATCACAAGTATCATCAGCTATGTTAATTCATATGGATACTAAGACAAAATGAAGGATGATATTAAAGTAATCAAAGCAGAATAGAACAGCAATTAAAGTTAGTAGTTTACTCAATGCACCAACTAAATTAAAACTAAATAGCTTCTAGTATAGATGTGACAAGAGTAAGACGTAAAACATAAGTCATACCTATCAGCAAAACCTTCTTGTAAGACAGCCACTATGCCATACTTCTTCAAAGATGACAACCCAAACCCCTTGACCACTCCAGCAAGCCCAAAAGCTGCTCCACGACGTTCACCATATTTGTCACTCTTCATCAATTGATCCAACAGCCTAGAAACAAGTGCTGCAGCATCATCCTATACAAGCAATAGTAACATTAAATTGATCCCTCATCTTATAAAAAGAAGTATCTCATATCTCCACGCATACTTATCATGCATTATAACACAGAATGAAAAGCACTTGAGTTCATAGTCTGAACCTAAAAACCAACTTCCTAGTACCAGTTGCCACATACTTGTTTTGATTGCATTAACGGAGATAGGCATGTCGAGACTGCTCGCTGAACTGCTTCAGAAGGAGTATTTAACACCTCCAACAGCTTCTCCACAACAGCATGAACTTTAGGATCATCCTGTGAACAAAGTATGGATCTTAGAGCAAACTTAGATAGTTGCCATGTTCTTCTTACGCCTAAAAAGAACGATGCAGTAAAATCAACACCTTTGCCAAATGTTTTGCTAGAGCTCCTGTAAATATAACAACACCTTCACGAACCAAATCATATTTTTCTTCATCGGATGCCTGCACAAATAGAAGAATTATGCAAGAACATGCAGCAGGTTCTGCACAACTACATGAAAAGAATAAGAAAAACAATGTACTCCAGCACTTGCATATGCGAGCATGGAATTAACAGAAAATATATGGTAGCAAAGGATTTTCTAATTGGAAGAAAGATTAACCTTCTTATTTAAGTAATTTTCGAAAATCGGGAATAACAAAGAAACATTATCTCTGCCATGCCTATCAATAATCATTATACCAGCATTAATCATTCTTCCCCGAACATCTGCATTTGGATCAGCCTGCAATGAAAATATTTCTAAGTCAGTAAAACATATGTATTTTCTGATGGAATAAAGTTATGGAGAAAAAATGGGCAGCCCTACAGACAAGCACACAAGAGGAATGACACCAAACCTATAGGATCTGGATCAAACACACTAAAGATTTTAGAAGTGTTAACACAAGTAACACATCTTTTCTTTCGATTTTCAAAAAAGCATGTTGATAAAACAGGAAATACTTTTAATTTCAAAATCAATGAAATATGAAGAACATTCAAAATTTGATTTACTAAAAATTGTCACTTAACAAAGCCTTTCCTACAAGACTCTACAATGAGATTGATATCGGAAGAAAGCTGCTTTATGCATGTGAGGATGTATGTATATATGGAACTCAAAGAAAATGTTAAGCAGTTCTCTGGTCTATTTGAGATTCGATGGATACAATCACCCTGCTAATTATCAGCACTGACTTTTCCTTCAATCTACATGGAAATAAAGCTGAAACTTATAATCCTACACAATTGTCAGCAAATGACAGCTCCAAATAGGTCAAGTAATAAAGAAAAGTATTTTCTTCCATGTCCCTTTGATTAAATGGAAAACAAATACTCAAGAGTCACTAATCATCAGTAGACTAGTTGAAAGATACCACGTCTTTGCTTGCATTAAAAACACAATATTATGGGTTTTGACATTAGAATAATTCAGTGATCTATAGAAGAATAAGGACAGGTTACAGAAACAACAACCAATATTTCTACTAAAACAATGTCTATAATAACAGCTTTAATGTTGCATACTCAGAATACTTCAATAATTACTACCAAAAAAGAGGAAAAAGTACACACCAGTGCTCGTGATATCAGGAATGTCATAACAACAGGAAGGTCTTTTGTTCTTAATACATCAGCAGCAGAAAGCAATGCCAATGCGACTCCTTGTCGGCCTAGCCAACCACCATCAACAGTTTCCTCACCAAAACCAGAGTCCCGGATATATAAAGAAAATAAAGTAGATAGAGATTCCTGAAAATATCACCCAAAAGGAAAATCAGAAAACAACATGAGAGCAATATGAAAGGTAATCATCAACAAACCTGTATAGTATCAGGGTTTTCATCCAAAGCAGCAGCTAATGCCTCTGCCGCGGCCAAGCGCACATTATAATTTATATGAGAAAGTGCCTTGAAAATCCCTGAATAGTCAGTCCCAAAGTCATACCCATAACGATCCCAAACATCTTCTGCAGCTTCTGCAATGGACTGAACATACAGGGATTTGGAGTCAATGACTCATAAATGGAAGCTAAAAACAATCAAAATTTTGAACATTTAAGCAAACCTTTTCTGGGTCATGCAGAGCAATCCAAATGTTTGTTGCAATTTCAACGTTTTCAGGAAGAGCCCGACTGGAAACAGCTGGAATGCATTTTACAGCATTTAAGCAAGCCATTCTTACATGAACATCTTTTGCATATACTCCATACAAAGCCTGTAAGAATAAAAATTAATAGACAGCATAACACTATTTTGGACGAGCATATAGCAGAGAAGGAATAATGTTAAGGACATACAGATGCTACTTCATCAGGCTGAAGGCCAAGACACAACTCATTCAACGCAGACGCAATTGATGCTTGATAAGCTGGAACAACACCTAGAACATGATAGAGAGCCTGCAAAAGACAAAACAGATGATATAGCAATACCAAAATATTTCAAAATTTTAATTAGAATGAAATTTTGAATGTGTAACTGATAGCATCCGAAGCCTGGGAAGGGGCAGAAGCGGATCCATGTGCAAATAAAGAATCCGAAGAACATCATCGTGAAGTCCTGTTCTCTTAGGTGATAATAAAATCCGCTCCATTATCTGATCACAAACATAGAACAAATAAATCAATAATAGAAGCATCATTAAATGCAATCAGTCACACATAAAAATAGGATATCTTACGGGAAAGATGAAAGTGAAGGAATCAACTGGAAGAGGTCCAGATTTACAAGACACAGACAATCCGTTAACTACTCTCTCAAAGAGACCCAAGGATGGCCTTTCTTCAACTTCTTCATCCACAGAAGGAATAAGTTCCCACAAACGAACTCCATCAGTCAAAATCAAACGTAAGGCAGTAGCAATATCGAGGGCCCAATTACATAGAGGATGCACTAAACATCTGGAGAGCTTCACTGACGTATCATAGGCCACATCACTAACAATTGGTGACCGCAATAAAGGATCGACAAACTTAACCTGTAAAAAAATAAAAGGATTGACAAACTTATCCTGAAGAGATGTAAAAGAAAAAATTGCATGTCCAATAAAGGGTGGAAATATGAGGTTAACAGTAAAGTGTAGCTTAATAAGCATCTAATGCAATTTGAGGGGGTAAAAAACCAATGTTCCTCTGCACATATATTGCCAATGCAATTGAATTTAGACCAAAGGTAATTTAGTTGGAAATGCAAACAAGGAGAGGTCAGTCACATTTGGAAATTAAATGAAACCTATGCTGGATCTAGTTTTGTCTGAGTAAAAAGCAAATTTTGACAAAGCTGACTATGAGATTTCTCGATCAAGACGTATGGTAGATAACATCACTAGAATAACTAAGAAACTTCCCAATTTTGGCACATTAGAAAACTGAAAAAGGTATGATATGTGGAATAATTTGTTACGCATCCACCTAAAACAATGACAATTTCAAGGTCCAACCTAAATATAAGGCCACAAACTTCTAAATTGAACATATGTATGAAAATGAATGTAACACATGAATAACTAATAAGAGGTAAAACAAAGGCATAGCATAATAAAGGAGGCAACAAATACCTCAAGTGTTGATGCCATATTATGAATCCAACCAAAACCAATTCACCATAGGTGGAGACAACCACAGAATCTAAACAGAATAAATGTGAAAAAAAACTACGAAGCAAAAACATAGGTAAGGTTCCACGCATCTATTCCTAAAGTTCCCTAATCATTTCAATTAGATCACATGATTCAAACTGCTAACTGGCAATGAGGTTCAGTTTGCAATTTTCACCACTGAATTAGCTAATATTTTATTGGAGAACCTGACAAAAACATGAAAGAAACCAACCCTAGATTGTACCATAATAGGTACTATATGGTGGTTAAGATTGAAGCCTGAAGGTAGTCTATCTCACCTCCATCAAGGAGGTTGCAGCTAGAAAATCAGAGACTGCCACGCAACACACTCATCATAATGGCCGATAATTTCTACCTAAAGAAAATATAGAAAGAAAGAAACTAGGGCAGTCTGCAAGAGACAAACCAGGGAAGGTAATTGACTATGCGCAAAAACAGGATTAGCAACAGCCATGTCCCCCAGAGCAATCAGCATCACAGATAGATTCTTCTGTATTTTTTGAACCTTCTCCCGTATAGATGCCTCCTCTCTAAGAAGCTGCTCTCTTGCCTCCTCTTTTGCAGTCTTTCCTTTATCTACAAGAATTTAATAACATACACAATTTTATGACATGAATTAAGCAATAGAGATCATGAAGCAAGAAGCAGAGGACAAAGTTCACATGCCAGCTTTCTTTGTCGACTTTCCACCATCCTTCTTCCCAGCACCAATAGCAGATCTACTAGATACCTCCCTCCTTCCAGAATGATTAGAATTGATATGGTCCTGGCAATAGAACATAAACCATATAAATTACAGAATTGCCAATCAAAGAAAAGATACATAAGAAAGGCAGTAGAATAAAGAGGAACAATTTCAGAAAGAGAGTGAGAGATGACACCTCCACTTGTTTTGTGTTCTTAGAAGTAACAGATTCTGCAACATAAACACCTTGTTCATTGGAAAGCATTCCTTCAGGAGTCCGGAAAATCTGAAAACATATTGAAGCTAAAATCAAGACTTAAAGGAAAACAAAATGAATAAAATAAATAATCATGAGGAAAAACTGAACAGAACATAATAGGCAGAAAAAAAAAAAAAGAAAAGAAAAGGTGATCTTGTAGTATTCTCCCCACCTTCTAATCATAAACCACACTTTATGTTTTTTAAATTTCACATGATCAATCTCATAGAACTTAAGAAAGCAGCTTCAATCATCATACTTTCCCATCATTCTCATTCAAAAGATTACCTTGAATTAGCCACTTGGTAAGAAGAAATTTTGGAAGGAAAAGACCTTCCAAAGATTAGATCCCTAAAAACTTGCACCATCTTTGAAGTTAACATGCAGTAGAAGATAGTGGGAGAACCATATTTGTTGATTGTAAAATAGATAGGATAAAGAACATATTGGAGCCAAAAACTTGAGAGAACAAGATTACAACAGCAGAAGAAATAGGGTTGAATAATCTGGAGTGCACAATGAAACTTCAAGACCCAAATGCAACTAATAAGCAATTAATAGTAAGCGATAACCATTACACGTAAATGTTTTCAAACAAAAGTTGTGACCCACCTAAAGAGGAAAGAGTAAAAATCATAGCTCCTATTAATTTGTGCAACAAATTTAATATATAACTGAAAGAAACATAAATACTTGAGAATTTTTATACAGGGTCCGCCCAAACCCTGCCCCCAAGAGTTGTTGTTTAGGTCTAATCCTGCCACAGTTGGCTACTATAAAAATAAGGATGGCAAAAGATTACGCACAAGAAAACCAGCAGAGATAGAGTAAATATGGTAGAAACCACACCTGAATGTCACTTTCCAAAAGCATATCATGTGAATGACGATCTGGAAGACTTATAAGGTGCTACAAAACAGAGGGTGTTGTCGTCAATAACCAGCAACAAGGAACGAAATGAAAAAACTGACCTTGACTGAGTACAAGCAGCACCTTCTCAAACTCAGAATAAGTATCTTCAGGTGCTATTGACATCAAAGTACAAAGAGAATATATTGCTGACAGTTGTTCAAGTGGATTGCCACTCATCAACCCCATTGGTCCCACTAGACCCTACAGAACACAAACCTAGAGGGTTAAGTACGGACCATACAGATGGATGTAATCGAACGGTAGTGCTAATAATATTGATTTCCAACCAACAAAAACTGACAAAAAGGCATCTTTATCAAAAACATAGATTTTACCTTGCAGATATTGGCAACATTAGCAGAAATAATGCCAATCACATCAAAGCCAAGTGCTCGAAAACATTTATGGAGCCTCTGAGGATGAAAAGATGAATGTAAAACATCAATATAGTAAGACACTGAAACTGAAAATTTCCAAGAAACTAAAACAATAAAAAATGAATGTTTACCCGCCAAACTGCATCCCTTTTAGCAGTTCCAACTATGCAGGGATGATGAGAGCAGAATATAACTTGTGTAGATACACTTGGAGTTGTAGCAAGAGCAGCTGATGATATAACAGCCCAAGCCTTCACCATAACCTCTACAGATGGAAGTATAGGAACTTGAGCGTCTGGAGAATAATCTGCATCACTACAGATGTATAGATTTAGATTTCTCTCATCAGTTAGGTAAAACATAAATATTGAATATATAAGTAAAGCCTCATCAACTAAGTAATGAAACAATGACAATAATCCATGCTGCAGAACTATAAGATAAATGAGCGTTACCAAAGTAATTTTTCCACAAATCAAAACCCAAAACAACACATCAACATAAACAATGACGGCAAGGTATAAATAACAGAAAAAGATAAAGAACTGTGCCATTTTGTACCTTGTCTTTAAAGTACTTATTTTCTCTCCAGTAAGAGAGAGAAAGTTTTTAAACTCAAGCAGAAGAATTTCTGATAATTGTGGGGTAGCAGCAACAATCTTCCTTGTAGCATCATAAGTTGTTTTACGAACATCCCAGCTTGAATGGCACATTAAAAAGAGTAATAACTGCATCCAAATAAATAATCACATACTGAATTAATCCTTAGCACCAAAAAAAGAAGTTCAAAGTTTCGTTTTGAAAATTAAAAGTGACAAAAGCATATATGTAAATACATAAATGCGCTCAGGTTTACCTGTAACAATAACTTGGCTGAGAAAGTTTCCAACACTCTGCACAAAAAAAAGGCAACTCAATTAATTTTAATGATAAGCAAGAAAATAAATAAGGGAATATTGCACATTATAGATGACTTAAACCTGTGAGAGTGTTCCACCAATAGCACCTCAAGAAGATCTACACATGATATGCAATCTTCAATTGACAATTTTGAGGCCTAAGTAAACAAATATATATTAACCAAAAAAAAAAAAAAACAACGCAATTAATAGATACTTTAACAACAAAGGCTTAGAAAGAACTACCATCGAAACTGCAACAAGTGAGGGCTCATTTTGAGCTATCAAAGACCAAATTTTCTCCTTTTCCATAGTCTCCTCTGAGAAAATGCAAAGAAAGAATCAATAAGCGAAAAACCCTTAAACTAGCACATAAATGCTGAATGAAAATAGATGCTAGGCATTCCAATCAGTCAATCATCTGCAACTACTACAAGACAAATACCTGATTTGATATCAGCAGCTGCAATCTTCCCAACAATATTTAATGCATATATGCCATCTAGACGCTGTGCCGCCCTAGTGAAACCGGTTTTTACAAGTTGAATGAGAGGCCCCAGTAATGATGATATCTGAAATTCATGTTTTAAAAGCTTGAAAGAAATGAAGAGAAAAGAATGCATATCAAAATAATTAATTACTGAACTTACTGTAAAAATAAAATAAAAGATTGTTAACCTGTAAAAGGGCATCAGAGTTTTTGCAGATAACTCGCAGGCAACGAAGATGACCTCTTCTTAAGGCTTCCTTCTCTTTGAGGCCAGAGGCAAAAAAAGAAACTAAATCTGGTTGAATTGCATCAGCAGAACGGGCTGCCCATGAAGCAATAGCTGATAATATTGCTAGCTTTACCTCTTCATTTCCTGCAAGGACAGATTACAATTTGAAAACATCATCTGTAAAGGATTTTCAACATCTACAAATATATAATTAAAAATTTTAAAGAATAACAGCAGAGATAAGTCTTCAAACCAAATTACCTTCATCTTTGTAGCAAGTCAAAAGAAAGCTGCATATTGTGAGAGTTAGGTTCTGGAGATATTTTCCTTCAGGAGCATTAGACAATTCCTGCAGCACATTCATCATGCCAATTCTTTGGTACGGAAATGCTAGCCTTCCTTCTGAGCCTGCTTGCAATGAAAAGTCAAGTAAGTAAAAGCTCGTAAAAAGATTAGTCACTAATGATCTTGATTCTTAAAGTGTCATGCAAAGAATAAGGAAATATATAAACGCCTGAACAAGAAAAGAAGGTCAAACCTCCAAATACAGCTTTAACTGCATTGAACATTGATTCAAATGCATCTGGATTACTCGACTTTTGGCTTAAACAGCGTACAATAGTCAATGCCCCAACCCTTCTTCCATCTTCGGCATGTCGAGCCTGTGGTAATACGACAGAAAGAATTTCCATCGCATACTTACTTAAGTCAAGATCAACTAAACTTAATAGAATTCCAACTGACTCCAATGCAATCTCAGGGTTGCGTTTTAACATTTTCACGGATGATGGGATCACAGTACTTTGCAGATCTTCTTGTGACATACGTGCAAATAGTGGACGAAAAGATTCATTAAGCCCCTTGGTTGGCTTTTCTCTGGCATTTAAAACAGCTTTAACATAGATGTCAAGAAATATGTGCTGTACAAAGCAAACAATCATGTTAAATCTTCAACATAGTTTAGTGACTATAAGTAAACATAAAACTGGAAAACCTTGAAGACTTCCAAATATTCTAACATAATTAAAAAAGGTAGATAAAATTAAAAATTTAAGGGGAAAAAAACTATCTACAAAGAACTCCTACCTTGCTTTGTTCAAACTTAGATGGTACTGCAGATGCAAATTCCAGTAATAAACAGAGCAGTTCAGGAGTATCTTTGTATGGAATCCGTGCATCCTTTATTTCTTCAATGTATATGTTGTAGACATCAGGTGACTATAAAAGAAAAATTAAGAAATTTGAATTATATTGCAATAAACCACCAGGACAATTCCCACAAAAGCAGAAAATGTTAGTCATTGCAAACCTGAGAAAACAAATGCAAAAAGGTTTTTCTGCATGCCCTTCTCTCACGAAAAGACCTTTGCATTACAATATGAAGCAAAGATGCCTGAGCCACAGCTACTCTACACAATGCATTTCTTGAAATTGTTGCAAACTGACTTCTGCCTAAGAGGAGACACGACCACTTGAGTAGAGTGTAGCACCCTACATGGGATTGGAACTTTATTTGCTTCTCCATTGCCTGAACAAGTGCCGCTGCAAAACTTTTCATAAATGTAACTTCGCCTAAAGCCTTCACAATCACATCATTAACAGCTTTTCTTGACGCTCCATCATCATATATTGGGAATGTTGTAAATATTATATCCACCAAAAGCAGTGTAAAGTCAGGAGACATCTCTGTTCACAATAATTAATGGTTACTGATTAGTACATGCATTACATACAAAATAATTCGATCCTATTCTTTGTTTTACCATTTGCACCATTGAGTGCACAAATATTCAGTTACTGAGAGACAGATAGCCAAACAAAGAGGGAGTAAGAGAAGGGACGGAGGCATGTGTTGCGTCAAACTGAAGGTTAAAGTTAAAACAGATAAAATATCTAACGTCTGAGCACATTCAATTCAGTGAGTAGAAGAATGAGTGGTAAGCTATGATACACCATGTTGTATACCTGGCATATTTTCAGTGTATTCACAATTTCATTATATAAGCTCTAACAGACAAAAGAAAAATCTGTAAATTTCGGAGAAACCTTCATTTTTGGAGAAGACATCATTCAATCTTTTTCTCAGTAATACCAATCAGTTTTCAGATTTACAGAAATCTTATCATAAAATGCTTCATGCAACAAGCAAGCGAATGCAACCAGTAATCTAGACTTTTATCTTATCTCACTGCAAATTATAAATTTTTCTATCCCTTATTCATTAATGAATATTTTTAGTTCTCTACAGAGTGTGCAACCAATTTCACTCAGACAACCAATGGTGACGCAGTACCAGTAAACCTTAAAATCATGCTTCATAAATGACAAACTCGAATCATAACTCCAAATTGACAGCCCACCAAGAATATTAACTTTCGCCTTCAACAATTTGCAAGCCACCTTGTTACACGCTCTTCTCAAACATTAATCCACCATACTAAAACCAACTTTCCACCCCTCAATTACTCAAGAAACTCCACCTAGTACTCATATATAAGTCAATTGGAGCTGGCCAAAAAGTGATTACTCCCAGTTGCAACCGTCCAATGAAACAATCATAGAAACAAATTTAACTAACAATAACTAACTAATAGTATTAAAGTAGAGGAAAAGAAAAGGAAAAAAACCAGGGACCTGAATTCGCAAGAATCGGAGGGAGTTCATCACGGAAGATCCGGACCCGCTTTTTAGTTGACGGACTAGAAACCGAGCCGGCGATTGAGACTAGAGATTCCAACGGAGAAGAAGCACCCTCCATTCTTATTGGAATGGATCCGGACTCGGACTCCCAATCCGAAATTGCGATTTTGGGAACTCTCTTACCTTCACTGCGTTGAAATGAACAGATTTTTTCTATACTTTCCTGTTTTTTGTTTTTCTTTTTGTTATTTTCAGTGTGGAGTTTTTGGTTAGGGTTTTAGGGAGAGTGTAGTGAAGGGAAGAGTCAGCGGAAGAGATATGAAATGGGCCCAACCCCAGATGTCAAAATTATTTTTTTCTGATTGGTGGGAAAGGGATGCTTTTCCGGACTGACGATTCTGGATGGGTTGGGCCAAGATGTTGACCCGGCCCATGATTTAGATTTTCTTTTTTCTTTCTTTTAATATTTTTGTTAGGAAAATGTTACGGGTTATAATGTAATAGGAAAATAAATATAGTTTATAGGAATGATTGTATTATATAATTACTTTAAATGTATAATAAATTCAATAAAGGATTTCAAAATTAATATTAACAAAAAAAAAGTGATAAAAATTCCATTCATTAATCATTTTTTCTCCCTATTTTATTTTATTTTTTATTTCTCCTTTTACTTTTGCATGGAGTTATTTTTCTAGGTGAAAATAATTGGATTTAAATATGTAGAAACAATTAATTACAAATAAAAAGGAGCGTAAAATTACATGTAAAACAATTTATATAAACAAACGGGAACAATTAAATGCATTATTATCTCATAAAAGCCAAGAAATTTTTATTTTTTTTTTGGAAAATAAAAAGTCATAGGTCAATGAACAAAAAATTTAACTCACTCCAAAAAATAACAAAAATTATTTTTAAATTATCTACAATTATTTCTCTCTCCCCTATATCCTTCATCAACATGACATTCTTTATGGCCTCCGAAAGGCATTCGTTTACTTTAATTTAATGGTATATAGATTAAAGATTAATTAATCAATCTGCCCTTTTTTAGATGATATTGAAAATAATTTAGCATTTTTTGGCCAACAAATTTTAATCTAATAAGAAAAAATTTGGGGGGACAAAAAAGATAGTTCTATATTTTTTTAGGTATTAAAACTCTTGAAAAAATTATTTAAACTATCGAAATCTTTCATATGTTACACAAATCAATCAATTTTTTTTTTTAGAAAAATACTATTTGAGTTCATTACATATTTCATATAGAGATTAGAAATAAAACTCTATATAAATATCTCTAATATACATGTAAAGCACACATATGTCCCTAAAAGAACACCTCAATCGTTATAACTAACTTAAGATTTCTTATTGAAGATCTTAAATGCAAATCTCGATTTGATAGGATGGGAGTAGGATACCTCTCCCTACCATGTAACCTAACATTCTTATGTTTTAAAAAATAAATAAATAATCCACGCATAGACAAAAAGGAAAGAGAGGGTAGTGTGAGAATTGAGATAGGCATGAACTAATCTCCGTACCCCCACACTTACTTATGAGGTAAGCAACTGCCTTCAACATAATCTCCAATTTTCCATGAATGTAATAATAAATATATATATATATATATTAAATATATGGAGTCTCAAAGTCATGCTTATTTCAAAATTAGAGCCCACAAAATTTCTCCTCAAAACAAGGACCTAAAGTCTTCCCTTCTCTCTTCATTGAAGAAAACGAAACACCCCATGGATAGTCTAGATACATAAATCTAACAGGTGGCTTTTCCTCCCTTCATCTCTCTGACATGTGCCCAAATCATGCAGGAAAAGGGCCACTGATAGCTCTCTAAGCTCAATTCTTTTTGAACAGTATCTGTGTGTGTTTAAAATTTTGCTCCTTAAGGGTGAAGGAGTTTGCAAGATTCAAGACAAGTGTTTTTGTCAGGCTGACACTGGTCTTATCTGGAAAATCACTTCTTATGCATGAATTCAATACGAGGCAGTTGCTTTACACGTGTCAACAACTTAGTTCCCCCTTGGCTCAACTGAAACTCCCACCCTAACTGGCTCGCTCTCAATTCGGTTGCCTTCATAAACTCCTTTGATTTCCCAACATGTTTGTCTCAACCGAGATAAAATACTGTAGATTTTTACTTTTTGTGTAGTGCCAAACATGGAGGCTGAAGGCAAAGCAAATATAACAAAGAGAGTAGTAGCTTCTTCCATAGGGAAATCAAGGAAAGGGTGCATGAAAGGGAAAGGAGGACCAGAAAATGCTATGTGCACTTACAGAGGAGTAAGGCAAAGGACATGGGGCAAATGGGTAGCTGAGATACGTGAACCAAACCGTGGCAATAGGCTTTGGCTTGGAACTTTCAATACTTCTTTTGAAGCTGCACTGGCTTATGATGAAGCTGCTAGAAAACTCTATGGCCAATCTGCTAAACTGAACCTTCCTCAGCCTAATGATCAGTTCCCGTCTGCAGTTTCCTCTAATTTCCCTGGAAATTTTGTTACACCATGCACAGAAAGTATTGGCATGAAAAGAGAGCTGGTGAGTCTTTTTCCTGGAGAGTGTTCAGGTCCTAGAGGGAGTGGAAGTTCATTTCAAGGTGAAGAGAGGTTGGTGAGAAGAGAAATAAATACAGAAGGGTTTAAGGGATCAATTAGTTCAAATGATGATGGAGAGGAAGAATTTTATTGGCCTGAATTTTCACTGGAGAATGATTTCTTGAAAATGAATGACGTTGAGGTTTTGATGGGTCAAGAGTTTAAGGATAATTGGGATGGAAATGAAATTCCAGGAATTCAGAGTAAATGGCTCTTTTAACTTTTGTTAGGTGTAAATTGTTCAGCTTTTCTTGCTTTAGAGATCCATATATAGTGGTCCTATAAGTTTCCTTTCTAGAGAGGTTACATGTTTATATTGTGTAGCAATAGTTTGATGGTATGTTTTTTTCTTCTGGAATCCCCTTTCTTTGACCTTGCAGTAGCCTCTGTGTATTTTTTTCGAAAGGTTACTGCAATGGCACTGAAACTTGTAACTTGTTGCACTGTTTTTGTTCCAGATTGAAAGTTAAATTAATGAAGAGGTTTCCAAGAACCCTGTTCTGGCATTAGCATTAGGCCTATTCATGTTCAAGCATTTTCTTTCATTTTTCAAGCTGGAGATCATCAAATCATGGGTAATTGAGAAATATTGGCCAAAGGAAAAAGAAGCTTGAACTTACCAAACTTGACCAGGGGAAAAAGATACTAAGAATGAAGATTAAAAATGACTTTACATGAACTGCCCACATCCAAATGATTCAAGCAAATATTACTGATGAATCATATTAAAAGTTATAACAAGATATTATACAAAGTTTAGTGTTATACAAAGCAAAGTCCCTCAATTGTAATTACTCTCAATCAACCTCTTGAATCTCATCCAGTGCATAGTTGTTGGTTGAGACATTGGCATAGTTCACTTTGTTAAATCTAACAACAACTGGATACCTTGTCTTTGGGTCCTGTCACATTAAGAATATTGTTTGGATAGTTCATTCAAAAGTGGGTACATAACAAAAGTGCTAATTTGGATTTGTGCTTGTAATTTTTGTGCAAGTAAGAAATGAGAGTTAAGGAAAAAACCTGATCAACTGCCACAACAGAACCAATAGTGTTGTACCAGTAAGACTCTCTTCTTAGGATTTTCACCTGTAAAAATGCAGAAGGATATAAAACAAGCAAATATTAAGCAGGTTTATAACTTTCTTGAGAAACTGTATGTAATCTCATATATTTCTAAGTCATAATTCATCTACTCTTCCATTGTATGCATTTATGTTAGCCGAGAACTTGTTCTGATTCTTCTGAAAAAGCTAAAATGCATAGTTTCTTTTCTTTTTCGCCAAGCTGTCAATGCCAAAAAGAAGCTTGGCCTCTATATGAATCCATCTCCCTCAGCCAAAATGCTTTTGAAAAGAATCTACTTTCAATCAAAATATAAGATTCTTTTTGTGGAGAGGTGTCTTGGGGCCATAAATTAGCTGATAGATTTAAAAAGTTGCTGAACTTTTGACAAACAGCAAAGATTTCAACCTGTTAGGCATCAATTTCTTGGCAATCATGGGTGTCTGTATAGAGATAAATAACATAAGACATAATCATATAGAACAGTAATACTTGTTGGACAGAAGCTTTCTATGTTTCTGCTTTTCTAGGACAATCCTTTTTTCCTGCCTTGTTGTTTGTTAATTCAAAGGCAAAAAAGTAGAAATCAATCAAATCCCCACAACTAGTTATTCCATCACAGCCTTCTAACTGAATTGATTATTTATTTCTCAGTTTTTTATCACTACTTTACAGCAAGTTTAGGATAACGAACTACTATGCCACACCAAAACCAAAACCAGGGGAAGTGAATTAAAAGTAAAACATTGTAGTTCTAAAACAATACCTTAGCACCCCTCTTTGGTCCAATTGGAGGTGGCTTGGCAGCCTTTGGAGCTGGCTTAGCCTCAGCTTCTGCAGGGGGAGCGGTGGTGGTAGTAGAAGCTTCTGGTGGTGGCGGAGGCGGGGGCGGCGGTCCCTCCTCTGCTGCACGTACCACTAGCCTTCTTGAAATATTGCTGCCATGCTTGGAAGAAAAGGCAATACTATTCCTTGGAGCACTGCTTGAGCTTGTTTTTGGTGCCAAACTGGGTTTTAGGAGTAAGCCAGATGCTGCACATGCCATGTTAAATGTAGCCATTATTACCGACTTTTGCTCCTCCTAACCATCAACCTATAAATGACACTATTAACTTGTAAGGCATAGAAAAATATCAAGTAGCATGGAACTTTGAAGGAAATGAGATTACTATTTTCTTTCTTTCGTTTTTTTTTGGAGGAAATATTTGGACCAATCAACATTGAAAGTGTTAGTCTTGCCAAATGGTATAATGCCACGGGGGCACAATATCTCCATCTTGTGGATAGATTAAGGTAATCGGCCAGTAATGGCAAAGCCCCCTGACCATCCAGATCAATTTGTCCTTTCTCTTGAACTTGAGAAGAATTTAGTTCAGATGCTAGAGTCCATGAATATTCCATGGGCTTAGGTGAGTGAACCAGTAGTGGATCAAAGAGTTGGGACTTGGCGCGCAGATCAAATAGAAATCTGATAAAGAGAATTACCCATCTGTCTTACTAACCCAATATCCATTTGGGCTAGAGCCCAATATCTTTTGTGACAAAGTAATGACCACTCTTCTCCCTTTCCTCTCTCTCGGTTTTCCTTTCCTTCCACAGCCAGCTGCTTCCTTCACTCTTGTATCTGTCCCCCCGACCATCTCCTTTCTACCCACAACCGTCTACTTTTCTTGTTATTCTTTGATTTAGTTTCCATTGGTCAAAACGACGTAATTTTGGCCTAAATTAAAAAAAAAAAAATGAGAAGAAAGGAAAATGGAGCAGCCGACACGTGGCATAGCTCCTAAGTCTCCTTTAGGTTCTAATCTTTATAGTCGTTATGAACTTATGATTATGCAAATGATCTAAAAGAGTAACATATTGCAGGTTTGCTAAAAATGAATATCAGCACATGTTGGGTCGAGTGGAAAGAAACTCGATGCCCTATATGTCAAATTATGGATTCAAAGTTGATAAACAAGAAAATTGTTTTTAGTTTTTCTTATTTGAGGTCCAATACTATTTGTCTTTAAATTCTGACATTGTGGCTACCTGTTTCAATAATGATAATGGAAAAATAAATAATTTTTCATATCTCCTTTGTTCGAATAATATTATAGTATAAAGTTTTAATTAAGTAAATAGATCTAATAAGGGTGTGGGCAAATTATAGTTTTTTTTAATAACAGCAACTTTGTCCCACGGATAATGAATACAACAGCTTTGCTTGACATGCATTTGTTTGACTAAATTCAGATTCATGTTAAGGAAGCAAATAATGTTGGTGGGTTACAAAAAAACATGGATCATCTAACTATAGCTGATGTCAATTAGTTGTCTCTGATATGTTAAAGAAGCAAATCCAACCCACTCGAAAGCAAACTAATAACTAACCCAAAGAAAAGTTCCTTTCATTTCCAACAAAATTTAAGAATTTTTTGTTGTTAACATCAAAAAGGGTCCTAAACTTTATCATGTGAGAACCAGAATTGTACTTGCTCTGATTATTATGTGAACATTTTGAAGGGTTCCTTTCATTCCAGAAAAAAAGTTTAAGAATATTTTGTGGTATTATGACATCAACAGACAATACATGGGTCTTAATCTTTGTGACGAACTAGACCTGTACTTCGCTCTAATTGTGGAATGATTAATAATTCCGAGGGTTCTTTTCATTTCAAATGAAAATTTAAGAATCATTTGCAGTTAACATCAAGGTCTTAAATCCTTAGATGTGAAATATACTTGTACTTGCTCATTGCCTCATTTTGCTTTTCACTTCCTAAACAAAATCAAGAAACTTACGTTTCATCATTAGAGGTGAAATTTTGAAGAAAATGACAATATTATGACAGGTTATGTCACCAATCACCATATCACTGATTTTCATGTATAGAACACTTCCAAAAAGTTTATGAATCCTAATTTCTCGGCGTTGTGGATTGTTTAAGGACTACCTATTGCGTTGAGTGGGAAGAACCTAATATTTAAGTAAGATTTCAAATAGAGAAAGCATATAAGTTTGGAAGAATTTCCGTCCAAGATATGACGTGACTCGACTTTGATAAATTTAAACGCAACAAATCCATTGAAAATGGTGAGATGATGGAAAACAATTTCGACGATACCATTGACTAATTAAAAATGAGGATGTCATTGGTTATTTAAGTACCCTTCATCCAAATTAGCAGTGTCAAGCATCCACAGTACCGAATTCATCAAATTTTCAAGGATCTTAAACCTCTGGAAAGGAAGATAAAACAACCCTTTATTACTATGCTGAGTTTTCAATCAATTTACTTTCACTTAGAGCTAACTATACATACATATTTGGTAAAAGTACCGCACATGTCCTGTACTATACAAAAATATTTAATTTAGTCACTATATTATAATTGGGGTCAATTTAGTATCTGTACTAGGAAAAATTATACAATGAAATCCTCACAGGTAATAGGATTAATTTCTACTGCTAGCTAATCCTTTTCCACGGTAATCTGAAACTTACTTGGAAGCATGATCATTGCATATTAGTACCATTTACAACTGAGAATTAAAGAGCCTGGAAAATTTGGCCCTCCTAGTAATATATTCTGCTAATTTATAATTTTATATTATATGGAAAATGATTTTCCTGTTTGCTGGACGGTTGAAATTAATTCAACCATTAAAATTTTGTTGCGGAAGTAGTTGGCCTGGCCCTCAATAATTGTTCACATACTACCCATATGCTTTTGCATTTTTCTGGTAATTGTTTGTTTTATATATATATATGGTGGGAAATCATTTTCCCAGAAACCAGAAGGAAAAGGAAAACTCTTTGCTTTTGGAATTGGATACTGCTTTTCTTCATTTTGTAATCATTTTCACGTCATTCTTAGTTCTAGACATGATTTTGGATTTGACTCTGTGTGGTTATAATTATAGCAAGAGTAAAACAGTGAAATTGAAGAGAAAACTCATCATCTTTCCAGATTAACGAAACCCACATTAATCATGATTCAACTACCCACCTATGATGATGGAACCCATGGATCTTTTATTTAAAGCTTTGTTATTTCTTTTTTCCTTTTTTCCTCTCCTTAAAACAAAAATGTCCATCACTTGTCACTTTGTCTCTTATTTTCAAGTTTTAAGAATGACACAGAAACTAGTTATGGTGTCCAAGAGTTGCATGGTCTCTGTCGGTAGAACAGTGGACTTCTTAACTCCAGTGGTTCCTGTAAACATTTTATCTTCTTATTTGTTTTATTTTTCAAATTAAAAAAAATCCAAATAACATGAAGATTGGCACTTTTTCATTTGGGTTATAGTTAAAGCAGTTTTTTTTTTGTTTTTCACCCGCTATCCAGAGTTTCGCTATGATTTATCTGGGTTCGACCCGCGTCGCGCCTAGATATGGTGGGTAAGTCTCCCGATGGGGTAGTTGCGTATGCAAGGCCTCGAACCTGAGACCTTCTTAAGCTGTAACAAGCCGCTTATCACTCGATCTAATCCCACGTCGGTATAGTTAAAGCAATTATAGATATGGGATTCGATCTAGTCAAATTAGTGAAAGTAGAGTTTCAATTCCTTTTTTTTTCTTTTTTGGCCTCAAGTAGTTTTTACAGTTCAGAAATTGGAAACCAAAGCCCTACTGATAACACTGTTCAATAGTGGCATTGGCAATAAAAGAACGCGTGGAAAACTACTTCCAACAGATAGCTTTAATTGGTCAGCCAATGTACTGGTCCAGGCTACAATACAATTATCCATTAGCAAACAAAAGTTTGGAACAGTTGATGATCTTTCCATCTTGTTATTGGAAAAATATATATGGATTGAATACTGTACAGTTTTGACAAAGTTCTGTGCTAAAGCCTGAGATTAGCCAACAAAAGTTCAAATGTATGAAATTTGTATTAGTTATGGTTCTCTATCTGTCTTTTATGATGTTCATCATTTTCATCCATAGATTTCTGCAGTAATTTTCTTTGTGGTTCTGTTTATATTCTCTGGGGATGGAGAAGGAGCCATGTAGTGCACTGCATTTGTTTATGAAAACCGCAAATGGAGCTGACATGCAATGTACTGCTAACGTGACTTTTCCTCAAAAGTTTGTAGGTTGATTCTTTTTTGGGTTCTGTTGACAGTTATTAAGAATAGATATGCTGGAAAAATTAATTGAATTTCGGCTAGTTTCAAACTTCTGCTGAAATGTACTTAAGGACACCCCTGCGGCTGTATTGAGATTTCATTTTAAGGCTTCGAGTTTGGGTTCCCAGGATGGGATTGGACTTCGGCTAAATTACTGCAATGTAAAAGGAATTTTGTAGACTTTTCTTTGCTAGAATAGTAGTGTCAACACCAACATTGGATGCTTTATATAGTTATAATTCATAATTGTAATTTTTTTTGGTAGAAAAGCCCAGCATCTGTTAACTACATTGGGCTGCAAGCCTCCAACTAATCCGGAGTCGAGTCATCTCGGATTCCAAATGAGGAAAGCACTCCGAAACCTATTTTCTCCATTCATAAGACTGGAACTCAAAATTTTACTAAAGGGGCATCTAGCTCCTTCAGTCCTTCCACTCGACTGCATTGTTTGTAATTCATAATTGTAATTAGCCTCCAAATATAAAGAAAACTTTAATTCATTTGCAATTTTGTTTAGAATATCTATCCAAGACGGAATAGTCTGGTTCTGATCTTTCTTTCTTTAATTGTCTTCTTACTTTCTTACTGTGCCTTTTCTTTTCCTTCCTGGTTTAATAAGTATTAACAGTAAAAGGCATGCTGTAGATCACGTTGATTCTTCAATTACAAAGCCCTAAAAAGTCCTCAATCCTAATTAATGGCTACTATACATATGTATTTTGATTTGATGACGACACTATAAATTTAGAGTGGACCAGTACACATAAAACATTGGAGATTGGACATAAAATCCCATACCCCCACAACATATTTATTTTCATCACATGGCTTCTTAATAACCAGCTATCCATCCTTTTGCCATTCTGTATTTAACATTTTGATGGTTAGGGACTTAGAAATATATATCATTTTCTGCTTTACTGGATTGAAGTTGATGGGGTGAAAGCTACACTTAACAGCTTCATCTGCTAGCATAATGGAAGTCCAGAAGGAAAAGATTTTCAGATAATGATAAAGCATTATGTCAATAATAGTAAGTTTTAGTATAGAGTACTACCTAGACAGGCAAACAACTAGGAATTTAGGATATGTTCTCAAATATGTCATTGTTTGGTTCAATGCCATTGCAAAATGTAAGTACAAGGAAATAATTGCAGCAGTTTAAGCTCAAAACCAGTGGTCAATTTGGGAAAAATTATTTACACTTACTTTTATCAGGTTTCGCAGTTCCAAGTCGGTTTTCTGATGTTCTTCTTCATATTTGAAGAATATGTGGCTACTTTTGGTACCAGTGTCATGTTCACTTTAAGAATTTTCATATGAGTTTAATTGAGATGAGCAAAATGCAAATGCAGTAATAAGCAAGGGGGAAGAGGTGGAGCTGGAGAGCTTAAAAGTATATAGTTATGGTGCTACTAGCCAGCCTTAATTAGTTAGTAATGCAGATCACATGACAGCTTAATTGTTCATGTTTTGTTCCCAGTTGAAATCTCTTTTTAAGGCATAAGCATTCAATTGTCATTTGCAATATTAAATGGGCTTGACCAGGCTGATCAATAGTTCAAGCACGAGAGCATTGAATGCTTCCTTTTGGCCAAAAGTATCTGTCTTGAGAGTGACAACAAATTTCCACCTTAGAAAGCCCTGGAAATTAGCCAATGGATAACAAAAATTTCTTGTACAGTTTGTGACAGGTGTATGGCTAAATTACCCTGTTTCCAAGATGCAATTTGGTTGGTGCTGATATCCTTTAGCTACAGTTTGCTGCATAACCAGAATGTATCGGTGCATTTATTCTTCCTAGATTGTTATTATCTTAGTAAAAGTAATCAACTTCGGAGGTAAATTTGATCAAAGGAGATCGATCTGTGGTACGGCGGCTTATGGCTATAACTAATTCTAGCCTGCCTGGCTAATTTTCATGGTTAAATGAACTTGGTTACCTGAACATAAGATCATTATCACCAAAACTTCACACTAATCAGTGTTCTGTAACTTTAAACACCTTCTAAAGTCGAAATGACAGTGTTTATTGGCCATAATCATTGCCAGCTATACTTTGATTGTCCCCTGCATAAAAAAGAAATGATCATTTGCAAAAGAAAGTTTGTATTGGCCATCTTTGGTAATGGTAATAAAGATCTTTTGTTAAAATTAACCCATCATTTACCAACTGGAACTACTCGTACTGGCAATGGTGTTATGGCAATCCTTATCTAACTAACTCGACTGGTGGTAGCACAACTGCATTAATATCTAATCAAATGTGCACAGCATTACAGCAAGAAAAAGAAGTCCTTATATATAGCCAGCTGAGCTATCTACCCTTTCACAGTCAAGGGAGGGTTGCCGGGTTGGTACACTCAGAAAGAAACTGTACCTCGTAGGTTTATCTCCTGGAACCATTTCAATGGATAATTCATCCGTTTTCTTTGTTTCTTGGATGATTTTTGGCTTGCTACTTACATTAGGAAATGTAGCTCCTCAAGCTGAGGCGGCAAGAGCATTTTTTGTGTTCGGAGATTCACTAGTTGACAATGGTAACAACAACTATCTAGCAACTACGGCCCGAGCTGATGCATACCCCTATGGCGTTGACTATCCGACTCATACAGCTACTGGCCGGTTCTCCAATGGCCTTAACATCCCAGATCTTATCAGTAATTTTTCTCAGACATTCCTTTTTTCTGCAGTGAACTTCGTCCAGTTTGCTTTGTTTATGTTTAAATGTGGTATTCAGGTGAGCAAATTGGTTCTGAACCAACATTGCCGTATCTAAGCCCGGAGCTCACAGGACAGAAGCTTCTCATTGGTGCCAACTTTGCTTCTGCAGGAATTGGGATTCTCAATGACACTGGAGTTCAATTTGTAAGTCCAATTTCTTTTTACTTCAGCTATGCCTCTTTATTACTAGTTCTATCTAAGTGTCTTAAAAAACTGCTACAAATATATGTAGATCAACATAATCCGAATTGGCAAGCAACTAGATTACTTCCAGCAATATCAGCAGCGTGTGAGTCAACTGATTGGACCTGAACAAACTAAAAGCTTAGTGAACCAGGCACTCTATCTCATGACCCTGGGTGGCAATGACTTTGTTAACAACTACTACCTGGTGCCTTTCTCTGCAAGATCTCGCCAATTCTCGCTTCCGGATTACGTTGTCTTCATAATTTCCGAGTACCGGAAAATCCTAGTGGTAACACTTTCAATTACCCTTATCATATATGTACCGCCTTTCATCTTTATTGCAGAATTTATTGTGCGCAACTACCAGATCTAAAAGGGCATTTGTCCAGCTTGGGAAAATGCCACAATGTTACCAATTAAAGGAGAGTAATCCTTGCTCCAGTTGCTAGGGAATCTATAGAGACAGTTTTGCTGAATTTTTTGTGAAAAATGCCGGGACCCATTTATTACTTATCCATCAAGTTTGGTTTGGTTGGTGAGGCCAACATGTATTTTGATGTTTCTTCAGTTTCTGTTTAAAGCCAACACACATTTGATGTTTGTATGTAATGTACATAACTTTCTCATTTATGTTTTCATTAAATACACATGAAATCCCACTTTCCACATGAATCCGAAATACCTTAGTTCTAATTAATCATGTTTCTAATTTGATTTTTACTGGTGTTAAATTTTTTACTTTGCAGAGGCTGTATGAGTTGGGGGCAAGGAGGGTTTTGGTGACAGGAACTGGACCATTGGGCTGTGTCCCAGCAGAGCTAGCTCAGCACAGCAGAGCCGGTGAATGCGCGGTCGAGCTGCAACGAGCATCAGCTTTGTTCAACCCTCAGCTCCAGCAACTGCTAGATGGACTCAACACTGAGTTTGGCTCACATATTTTCATCGCTGCAAATGTAAATGAAATGCACATGGACTGGATTAGCAACCCCCAGGCATTTGGTACGTCTCACAGCGTTAGTACACAGCATTCAATGCTAATAATACTTCAAAAATCTATATAATTGTTTCATCGAACTCTACAAGCCTGAGAGTGTTTTTAGCAATAATAAAGATAGCATGGATTCGAAATTTGGTAGATAGAGACGCGTAGCATGTAATTTGTAAAGAAGTGATAAACTAGGGGAGAATTGAGAAAAGTTGTTGAAGGACAGACGAAAACAATGGGACCATTTTGGAGTAAATGCCATTATAGATTTGAGAGCCAAGGCTTTCTGGCTCTGATAATTGGTCCCCTCAGACTCTGCATGAAATTTACTACTACCACTAAAGCTGTAAATGGATATGGCCATTTGCAGCTTGAGAAGCCAGGGGTTCTCTCAATTACAAACAAACTTTACTTGCAAAGCATATTTTTGCTCTTCTTCTGCCAAAACTCAAAACCCAAAACCCTACCAGAATTTAAGCAGAATGGCCTCTAGAACATACTAATCACCTGCATAATTTGTCTTGGCAGGCTTTGTTACATCAAAGGTAGCATGCTGTGGACAAGGGCCTTACAATGGGATCGGACTCTGCACAATAGCATCTAATCTGTGCCCTAACCGTGACATTTACGCGTTCTGGGATCCATTCCATCCATCAGAGAGGGCTAACAGGCTGATTGTGCAACAGATCGTGACTGGTTCCAGCAAGTACATGAGCCCAATGAACCTCAGCACCATTATGGAACTAGATTCTAGGGTTTAGTAATCTTTATACTCTATATTCTTCTTACTATATATTCAGCTAGATTTTTTTTCTTGTTCTCTACTTAGTTATATGCTTGGATGAGACCAGATTGTGTTGTCTTGATTATTTAGTGTCATGTCACATGAGAAACACTTATTGTGATATGCTTCAGATTGTATTGCATTGGGGATTATGAGTTAGCATTACTGGTGAAAAAGCCGAAAGGTGATCAGATTCTTCTTGATCAATAACAGCTTGCGTATATTCAGTTATTTATAGCTAGGAACATTATTTCTCCTTCTTTCTTCTCCTTCTGCTCCTTACTTTTGAACATGTTGAAGGCCTGTTCTGTTTTTGTTTCAATCAAATATCTGCTCCCATTTTACTTTTGCAATTTAGATCCACAATGGGAGTTCATCAGCTCCATCGAAAGGGGAAAATGGAAACTAAAATGGGAAAACAACATTAAATTCTTTTGGTGTGTGGGACAAGTAAGGAGTAATTTCATACTGCTACACCTACCAAATCAGATTTATCGACTTAACACGTATCAAATTTATTCTTCTTTTTTATATCTACTAAAGTAATGGTGATAGAACTGACATCTCGAATCTCGAATTCGACCTCTAAATATAATAATGGAACCATTTTGGAGGTACAGAAAGAGACTTACCGAGAGGAGGGGAGGTTTCTAACTTGAGACCTCTTACATGAAGTCTAACTTCTAACCATCTTGGTTGGAGGAGAATTCATCATTTCAGATTTCTTCTTGACTTAAATCCGAATTAATAAAGAAAAAACTAAATAATACTCCATTAAGCTATTCAGGACTCAATTTAGCATAATAAGTTGCAATAATGCCCCTAAATTTGTAGATCAATAGTAGGAACAATTGGTGTTGTAATAATTTCTTGCAACAAGTAGCTAGGTACCAATTTATTTAAAAAAAAAAACAGCCGCCTTGTGTATTAATTTGGTTCAACTAATAATAAATACTATGATGGTAGCTTGGAAGAACTTTGTTGTGGGGAAGAGGAACAAGAGAGCCCCTCTAACACATGGGGTTGGATATTGTCAGAAGTTTATTGATCTTTCCATGTTATTCATTATTGTTGAAGTTGTGAGCTTTTTATTACATTTTTCAAAAATTATGAATCCCATATACTCTAACTAAACAACGGGTTCTCGCTTAATCGATGAACAAATTCAAAATTTTGAGAAGTCCTCCCTTGTGGAGCTTCTTTTAATGGAGTTTTACAGATGAGCCAACAACAATGTAGTCTATTGGTAAAATATTTGACTTTTAATTAATCGACTAATCAAGATTCAAATCTTAACAACTGCAAGAATTTAAAAAAAAAAAAAATTACCTCCATCATTAGGTGCCAGGTTTATTATATCCATAGCTCCAGCATTATCAATTCCAAAAGTCTTTGATTCAACAGTTACATAGGCACATTCTGACCAAAAAAAAAAAAAAAAAACAGTTACATAGGCACATAATTTTTATGTGCATACATATAAACATCTATGGAACATGCCACCCTTTGGTAGGATTTCCTTATTGGTAGAACATAGGCACATAATATATAAACATCCATGGAACAATGAACATGCTAGCCTTTGCTAGGATGTCATCTTCTTCATTCAAGTTTGCTTAATTTGAAGGCAATGGAACATGCTTGCAATATTCTGCCAGGGCCCAGGTTGGGAAAATGTTCCTATATGATGCATAGTGTTGAATGCAATTCCTCATGAAAACCCCCATCATTTCCTGCCACAAGGAACTGTCTAATATTAGCAACTAATCACTGTAACTAGCATGTATAGTTCTTGGATTTCATGCCAAAATTCCCTCCCATCTGTACCCCATTTTGTTGGGTACTGCATAAGTATGTATTTTGGATAGAAGAAGTGTTAGGGCTGCTGGGAAAGTGTATTCATTCCAAGTTTAAATATTCTTTAATTTTCTTTTTTCCCCTCTGAAGTTCTTATATTACACAGTAAGTTACCTGTTGGGGAAAATCACCATCTGGTAGTTGAGAATTGATCAAAAGCTTTGCAGCTCGATGTAGAGGATTAGGATCTCTTTTTGCCTATCATAAATGGTAAGAAACATTTATATATTTATCAAGAGTAATATAAGAAGATATTGTGGAGTGCTTGTGTTAATTAAATGAAAAAAAGTAACCTGTCCAGCATGAATCAAACCCATCAAAGCCATTGCAGTATGCACCAAAGTTGATCTCTTCCCTTCAAGAGGTATATACACCTGTTGAGTAGAAGAAACTTGAATTTTATCTGAAGTTCTTAGATTTGAACCTTACAAGAGTGAAGAAACCTGACAGAGTAATGCGATTTGTTATTAAACGATTACCTTGTTTGGACAGGAAAGATAGCTCTCTCCCCAGCCACCATCATCTGTTTGCGTTTCAAGTAGAAAATTGACTCCTTTACGTACGGCCAGACAATTGTCGTAGGTCATCCCGGCGGCAGCTAAACCTCCAAGTGCAAACCATGTCGCATACATGAAGCAAACCCCCCAACCACCATACCTATATATGGCAATACTTATCAATTATAATCCATCATGTCTCTAGTTAAACCTGTAAAAGGTTAAAAACAAACCATGAACCATCAGGCTTCTGTATGTTTTCAAGAAACTGGACAGCTTTGTGTATGCATTTCTCAATCTCAGACTTTCTGTGCCCCGGATAAGACTCCTTAAAAAGAACCAGAGCCTGAATTGCTGATGCCGTGCACTCTGCATACCTGGATGGATAGATCAATCCAGAATTCTTAATTTCTTGATCTGAAAGTTAAGTGGGAGACTCGAAATTGAGCCAATAGATACAATAAAAGGGAGTGGTCATTCATGACCAAATAGTATTACTATTTCTCTATGAAGATAAAGAATTACAAAGAGGAGAAGTTAGAGAGCCCTTACTCATGCTCAATCACAATGTCCTCAAGAAACTCCACAGGATTAAGCCACTGAAGAGCATAACAAAAGAGCATATACAAGTTTTAAAAGATTGCTTATATTTTAATAATTTTCTAAACAACTCTGAGGATGCTCCAAGTATGATTGGATTCAATTGCTACCTCCATCCATGATCCAGAAGCTGCCGGCTCCCATCCGGTGAAGCCACCATTTTCGCTCTGCAATAATTTTGTAAGGGCTGGCTGTTATTGATTGAAATCAAGATCATAGAACAGTCAACTCAAAAACATTGGGATATTAATTCTTGATTTTAATTATGTTTCTAAACTGATCCAGCAGTAGCTAGCTGCATATGATCTTAAGGCACAATTTTACCTGTAAGGATAATATAACATTGACAGAATCATACACTTTCTCTGCTTCCATTTTCTCACCAACGATTTCTGGCCGCATCTTCGAGAAATATAGGCAACACTGTGAAACAATAAATAGAAAGAACCCATTACAAATAAACTGGAGAAACTGTTTTAGCATCGTATGTACTCAGACAAATGCAATGCAATTTTACCTTCAAACCTTCTGCAGTGCAATCAGAAACTTGCCATCCATGATCTTGATCAGAAAAAGTCCACGATCCTTTCGAAATGTGTCTGAACATACGTTTAAAGTCACCGGGAGGATTATCCTTCACCTTCAAATTTTAAGTGGCATTATTTGAGAGATCAAATTAAAAAAATTTTCGCAAACACCTATATAAAGAGAATAAATTTAGCACATGGATTGGAACCTGAGAATGCCTCACGAAGTAGTGCCCTTTCATAAGCGTAGGTCCAATTTCGTCGGTAAGATTGCTAGCAAGCAAAGCTTGAAGAGCAAAAGTAGAATCCCAAACTTGACTTCCAAAACTCTGCATTTACATTTTCCAGGACATGATTCAGGTCAATCCATTGCCTGAATTTAATATTACCGACTTAAGCAAGGCAGAAATTTTTGCACCAACCTGCATTTTCATTCCATCTTCTCCAACCCACAGGTAGTCAGCAATCCTTGCAAGGTGCTTTTTAAAATAATCTCCGGCGGGATCTTCAACCCAACATGCAAGCATGCACAAAGGCTGCTCCATCCCAACAGTTTCAAGTAGCATATGAGTTTTGAATGTAAGTTTCCATATCCGAACTTGGTCATTAATTTTCATAAAATAGTAGAAAACTAGATTACCTTTTCCACACATCCGATGGTAATGTAGCGACTGCATTCATCTTCGTAATGAATGTGATCCATTGTAATTTGAAGAGCCTTTTCTCTCAACTTGTTGAAGGGCCATCGAGAAAGCAGAGGCTCTGTAACTGTGTAAAGACTATCCCATAGTAACGTTTGCACCAAAGTATGGGGATAGTGAAGATCCTCCTGCATTAAAAATATGTCAGTATGATCGGATTTCTTTCGAAAATAATGTGATTAGTTTGCATATGATACGAAGCTCATTCTCTTTGACTCACCTTCGCACATAAATGACGCTTTTCCTTCCATTTGATCTTATGATATGGTTCAATGTGAAGTTCTTCTCTCAACTGAAGAATTAGAGGTGTAATTGGACCGACAAATTTTTTCCCATATAAATACGACATAGGCAAGTAAGTCACCCGACAGTAACACCACATTTTTTCTGCATAGTGTTCACATATCGAGAGTAATTTAATCTTGCAATCCAAAGGGAAGATGAAAGTATCGAAGCAATACTTATAAAGCCAAAATTTGCAAACCTGGATTAATTGGAAAATAAGATGGAAGTACCCAAAACTCTGGGGGCATGGGATGGCAACCAGACCACTCGAACACACCAAGTATCTACAATAATAAGAATTATTTTTAGTTATTAGATTTAAATAGGCTTAATATCCAACTTAGTCCCTAACCTATATCAAAAAGTATAAATTAGTTCCTAAATTTTTATTTGAGTAGATTAATTTTTAAATTTTTATTTTGGGACATATAAGTCTATAGATAGTTAAAAACTTGACAAAAATTACTTGATTCTTTATTTGATATTGACATGACTTTCTCACGTCAAGTTTTTCATTTAAAAATAAAAGTCACAATTTTTAATTTTTGATGATTTCTATTAAGTTTTCGTTTATTAAAAAACTTATGTGTCTTAAAATAAAAACTTATGGACTAATCTATTCTCTTTGATATAGTCTAGGGACCAAGTTGTGTATTTAGCAGACTTAAATATGATGACATGCAAAGATACCGATAGCCATGTCTTCCCCCAGGAAGGTATGGTCGTTACACCACCGCGGTCAAGAATCCATTTTCGTGCTCGCCGGCAAGCATTGTCCTGGCCGCCATCAGGGCCTTCTCCAAGCAAACGCATGCAAATATAGTTGAGAGCGGTGCTGAACATGATGCTGTGGCCCTCTATGTGTAATCCCCAGCCACCATCTTCATTCTACAATTGAATAGCATGAAGTTCTTGCATGAAATGGATGATTAATTAATTTGGTTTACGCAAAGATCGGTTCAAAACCAACTCCATTGATTACTTGTTTAAGCAATCATTCATGTACCTGATGGCAGTATATGTAACGGAGAATTTCTTTCCGATGCTCTGCTGAGAATACAGTGTTGAGATGCCCTGTTATGTACAAAGCCATGGCCTGCAATTTTGTTGTATTCATGTCAAATTATTGCATTTTTGTGGGGGCGGCACTCTAAAATCTACCATAAAAGTGTAGAAACATGAAGAAATGAGAAATTAATCACCAAAGGAGGGAAAAAGAACATTGGACCGGCATTCTCAGCAGGCCAGTGGCCATCACTCGCTTGCAGAGCTGACAGTAAGTGCACACTTCTCCTTAATGCGGCTGTAGCTGTTTCAGATGTGATTTCCTCACCATCCTTAACCTTTACTTGGGGCACTGTTGGTTTGAAGTTTTTCTCGTTTAGAGACTGCACACATTTGACAAAATGAAAGTGAAAATTAGAAACTCCAAGACCTCCACCTCCTGGCCTAGGCCCTAGGGGCCAAGAGGTTAGGAAGGTCACCATGGCAGGGACATTTTTAATTTTTTATATTAAAATAAAAATGAATATATTTTGTAGAATAAAGTAATACCGATTTTTTATTGTCTTATTATTGATATGGCAACTTTCTATATGATTGTGTCACCTTATTTAAATATCTATTAAATTTTCATTAATTTCTCTCTTTATAAAATTATCTCATACATTGATAATAGAATTTTTCAACTTTACTCCACAAGCAGAATTAGAGGGTTAACATGTCTCTTTATAAGCTATATTTTTATATATTTTTTAATTAATTAATTAAGTAATAGAATATGTGTCATCTTCCTAAAATTACTTGTAGAGTTAAAAACTCTTCACTGTCAGTGTATGAAAGTTAAACTCTTACTTTAATTATCTATTTCTCTTTCTCAAAATAACGGGTAAACTTTGAGAAAAATTATTAAACGTTTCATAGATTTTCTAAATAGACATACAAAAAGAAATAACAAATTAAAACTTCTAGAAATGGACATATATACATATAAGACAAGAGGGAGTAGTACTAACAGCAAGTTATTTATTTTTCTAAGTCAAAGATGTATTACTTTAATAACTCTTACAAAAGTTTAGATAGAAACCGGATGCTATTTTTATAGTACATAGTTCTGAATTAAGATTGTAGAAAGAAAATTTTGATAAATAATTTCCAAATATTATATCGAACATAAAGTATTTAGTACTCAAACAAATTTTGACGTATAGAGCTTGCGGCCATACGAGCACCACGAGAGCTAGCTCATGTTCCAACAGTCACGTAGCTTGTTGGTGGCTTGCATGTCTGGTTCTTAGTTCTAGTGATCAGAGTATAAATCCGGACAAATTCAAATATAAAAATACACAAAATAAAGTAATTAAGGAAGTATCATAGCATAAATTTTTACGAAATTAATAAAAGAGTAGTACATGAAAAAAGAAAAGAAAGATACAAGTGTTGTAGAAACTTATATACCTGTAGCTGCCAAAGGCGGTCGGAGGCTGGATGAACCTGGAAACGATTTTTGTAGTAATTTTGGCGAGCTTCTTCGACCTCAGCTAGCTCCTCGGGCGTGCCTGCACTCGGATCAAACTCCCATATCTGCCTGCCTAAGAAATTGTTGGTGCTGTATATGTATGGGTCATTGCCACCTTCTCCTACCTTAAGTCTCCACATTTTCTTTCTTTTTCTTTCTTTTGGCTAAGATAAGAGCTAATAGCGCATAAGCGTATCAAACTAAACAAAGTCCAAATATGGTTGATAGATTTGAGTCCCAAACTTCCCAAACATATTTATAGACAAAACGAGAAACTTAACCTTTGCAATCATTCAATAAAATAGTACTATAATATTCTATTATAACTTACGAAAAGAGACAAAAACTTCTTTGTTGCTACTATTATATTGCAATTTCGGGTCTTGAAGTAACTTTGAGAGCTATAAGCCACCTTACCTTCATTTTTTACTCTTATAGTCCATAGGAATAATAATTAATTAATTTGAACTTTTTTCGCCTAAATTGACTAATGGTTTTAAATGGTAAAAAATTAATTACTTCATCCTTTTTGAATTGAATGTTCACTTTGTAAATGATATGGTACAAAGTTTTAGAAAAAGTGGTATTCTAATAAGGACAAGATTTGGGTGCTTTTCATATCAGTGGTCATTAAAATTTTATTAAATGTCATTTATACCGTTTAGTTAGCTTTGTTTTAATACCTTTAATTTTTTTTGTTGCCTTTTTTTTATTCTTCTTGTGGCTTTTTTTCCTCCCTAAAACTTTACCAAAATATATTTATTTTAAAAATTCCAATCATTTTTTTTTCCAAAACCTTATCACTATATTTATTTTAAAACTTAAAACTTACTCTTAAATAGTGAATTTATTTAAAATTCGGGGCTAAACTTTGTGATGCACACACAATAAAATTATTTTTTCCAAAATCTTACCACAATATTTATTTTTAAATTCAAAACTTACCCTTAAATAGTTAATTTGTTTTAAAATTTGGGGCTAAACTTTACAATACGTATTTTTTTCATAAAAAAGGAATAATAAAATAAATAAAAACTATTTCAAAAAAAATTTACTTCTAACTGTGTTAGAAGGGTGTTAAATGATTTGTATTGTAAATGGATACTTGACAAGTTTTTAATGGTTATTGACATGAAGAGCACTTAAGAAACATGACCTAAGTTTTGTCCTTTTAATAGTTGCTTTCTAATTTTATTCTTTAAAATGATAAAAAGAGACAAAGTCTCACTTAAAATTTGTGTTTAAATAAAAGATAAGCTTGAGAGTAAAGTGAAGATTACTTTAAAACATCCCAAAATAATGTGACGGACATTCAAATTGAAATAGAGAGAATAGTTTTCAAGATTTTACCATACTTCCCATATCAATTTTGTTAGGATCCATTCTCTCCTCCTCTTCCCGCGGCCCCACCCCCCCCCCCCCCGCGGCGCCCCGCCCCGCCCCGCCGCACCCCACAAAGTCATAACACTTGTTTAGAAGTAGTTGGAAAGGAAAAAACAAAAAAAATAGATTTAATATCAAATTTAGTCCTTGAATTATACAAAAAAAGATAAATTAGTCTTTAAATTTTTATTTGAGATAGATTAGTCCCTCAACTTTTATTTTAGAACAGATTGATCCTTGAATGGTCAAAAACTCAACGGATTTAGACAGATTGATCTCTAAACTTTTATTTTGGGATAGATTAGTCTCTGAATTTTCTTTAGGTTTTTTTCATTCAAGACTTATTTGTCTTAAAATAAAAGTTCAGGGACTAATCTATCTCAAATATAAGTTTAGGGACTAATTTATCCTTTTTAATATAGTTCAAGGACTAATTTGAATATTAAAATAAAAAAAAACAAAAGCAAAAACATTATTATTCGAAGCATGACACATTAGATCATTTCAAACAAAAAAAAAAAGACACACACACTTTCGGTAGAGATGGCAATGTGGGCGGGCTGGGCTGGCACGGCCCAAAAAGTCGTGCTGCCCGCACAAATATGGGCCGTGCCGTGCTGGCCTAAAAAAAATATGGGCCGTGCCGTGTTAGCCCATAGCTTGTAGTCCATATGAATCGTGTCGTGCCAGCACATGGGCTAAACTGGGCTGGCACATGGGCCAATAATTTTTATTAAATGTTAATTTTGTTAATATTTTTTATTTTTTATTTTTATTTTTTCTAGATTTTATTTTTTTAATATTGATTATTAAATTAGATTTTAAGAATGAAAAATTTCACACAAATTTATGTGGTTCGGCTTACAATACCTACGTCCACGGGAAAGTGGAACATTATTCACTATAAATAATAAAATTTACAAATACTAATTGATATTATAAACTAAGAAAAATCTATCACCTAAAAAATGAAAAAAAAAAAAGAAAATCAAATTTATTCATTTTCATCTTTATTATTATTATGATATTATCTCATTTTGATGATTTTATTATTTACAACTAATTTCTTCATTAAAAATAATAATTTTAAAATATAATTTGATAAAAAATAAAAATAAAAATAATAATTATTACTACTATTTTATTTAATTTTACCACTATAATATTAATTTTTTCATTTTAAAATAAAAGATGAATAATTATTATATTATTATATTATTAATATAATTCTAAATTTACATTAAGGGCTGGCCGAGATAAGTACACAGGTCGTGCCGTGCTGGGCTATTTTGGTGAGTCGTGCCGTGTTAGTCCATATACCACCAAATGACTGCCCAACCCGTCCATGACTAATGGGCCATGCTGACACGGTCTACCAAAAAAATAATATGGGTCGTGTTAGCATAACCCATATTGAATTAGGCCGTACCGGACTTCTTGCTGCCCGCCCATTTTACCATATCTAACTTTTGGTCTGACCGAAGAGTCAAAGACCCATATTCGTGTGCATGTGAACTACGACTATCTCTCTATATCTTCCTATATATTCTATATAAATTCGATTTGTCCAATTATTGATTTTGATTTTATTCTATTTACATATCTATGCAGATGTGAAACATGTACTTTCTCTATCTTTCTATTATTGAATTTGATTTTATAGGGACCGGGACAGGGAAACTAACCCACTCATGTTTCCTATTAGTTTAAATCGATTTTGACTGGGATTTTCTTTGTAATTTCTTCAATTGAGACTACAAAACAAATTACCTTCAGCGGGGTGGGTTCAAGATGATTTTTTACCGTGGTTATAAACCCCGAATGAAAGTTTTCCGTAGGTCTCAAGACCGCAGCCCGACAGCCGGCTTTCCGATAGTTAGTAACAGTTTGAACGGCGCCTGGTAAATATTAGGCTCACTGGCGGCTTCAACCCCCAGTAAATATCATGCCGACGGTTTGACACCCGGTACTTATAACTTTGGAATAACGGATTGCTTTGTGCAATCGGCCGCCAATTTTAACTAGTGTCTAGTGCCCTATTGGTGGGGGTTTAACCGCCGCTAAATGTTTGTTTTGAATTTATAAAAAGATTTTTTTTTTGGCCAAAGAAATTATTTAGAGGGGTTAGAACCTCTGCAACATTTCTTTCCTATTATTCTATTTTAATTTAGATTTAAATATATACTAATATATACAAAATTTAGGTAATATCATCTCAAAATTTAAAAAAAAAGGAAAGAAATATGATATAGTAATTACAAAAAAGAAATAAGAAATATTTCTTTAACCTATCTCATTAAAAAGGCAATTCTCATTACATGAACCAATCCTTCCAACAAATCGAGACCCTACTTAATAAAATCCCTCCAACTAAAATACATATTAAAAAAAAAAGTCAAGTATTAAAGTATATACAACCTTGAAAAAAAGATGTTCTCCCTATTTTTCAAAGTAACAAACAAACTATTGTTCACATAGACCAACAAAAATTCTCTCCAACTCTTCTCACCTTCATGCTTCATATAGACCTTATTGCCATAGTAGACCTGCAAAAACTAAATTTATATAATATGTAACGCCGCATGGCCCGCACCCAATTTACTTAATAAACCAAATAAAAGCTTGTGCATATTAAAAGCATGTAGAAAATTTGATTGTTCCAAAAGTAAGCAGTGAAGTGAAGATGCAATGGACTTAAAACATAAATTTTCTGTTGACTATATATGAACACCACTTTTAAGTTACAAAACTGTAGTAAAGGAAATCACAAAGTTACTTTTAGCTACTGGCTTATAAAATTTATTTACCTAGGAAAAGGTATAATTTTATGGCTGATTGTGATTAGCTAGTCTATGAAACATGACAAAAATATCAGAGCAGCAACAGAAGAATCAACATAGAATTTACAAAGACTCAAGACATTCATCAAAATTTAACTATTGCATAGAAAATCAATCGAGGTCCTCTCATCAAATGGAAAAAAAAAAGTATTCATGAAAAAAGCCAAACAAATGAGTAGCTTTGATGCAAAATCTCATGCAATCAAGAATAATGCAAAAATAAAAGCAAAATAATACTGATATCTGGTAGTTTAACTCTTAATATTGATCAAGTAACTAGCCTCTCCTGGATGAAGGCCAAATTGTTCAGACCACAGCAAGCAGTGCAGGCTGTGAGAAAACTTTCCAGCCCTCCAAGGCTCTCCATTCATAGATGATTCAAAAAACCCTTTGTCTTCAATGACTACTCCAATCTGAAATAGCAGTCAATTGTCAATTATAAGATGAACTTCTCTCAACAAAAGACACAGATTTTATTATCAAATGCAATTAGGCATGTCCAGATAACATGGAAATATCTTGAGCAAGAATGTTCAGTCCATATTGCAGCAGAAGAACTTGCAACTTGGATGGAGGAAAATTGTAAGTTCTGCCTTTATTTATTCACAGTTCTGCAAGTATGGGAAATGGGATATGCATTTCCTTGAGAATCCTTTTTGGTGCTATGTCCAAGAACACAGAGTCTGAATGTGAAAATTTTCACATCTCTTCTGCATAGTGTCAACTATTTTTGTACACAAAGCCAAAGAATAGCCATACAATCTTGGATTCCCCTCTGATGTAAAGATCACAAATAGTCAAATTAATCATTTTTGTTCTGAACAGCAACTAATTCTCTGGAAAATAAAAAGGATAAGAAAATTATGGGCCTGAAATCAGGCGATACATCTTCAAAACCACAAACTAAATGCACCTACATTTCAAAATTCAAAAGATTTAATTTGAGAAAAAGTACATTTATTGTGATAAATCACCAATGAATTAAACTAAGGGAATATTGAAGAATACATCCAGATCAGCATGAGTGTTTTAATCAACAACTAGAGATGATATTTGTATAATGCCAATGTAGTTTCTGTATACATAGGGAAAAAGGTTTAGTGGTAGGATAAATGAATTTGAACTTAACAAAGAAATTTTATAAAGTGAAACTATGCATTCCAGACTTACCCTTTGTAGTTGCTCTCTTATAGCAATGAATAGGGCTTTAGTTGGTGTACCTGCTATTATGTCTTTGAGTAAGAGTAGTTTCATGGTCTTTTACAAGCTATGGCAGGGTTAGTATTAAACTCTCTCACTCAAACACACACGTACAGCCCCTAGTCCTTCAGTTAACAAATAAAACTTTAAATTAAATCCATGTAAAGGGTGTGGAGCTGAGGTTGAGGTCAGGAATAGTATTTGCTGAATTTCCCTTTGAGTTGGCCTTGGAGAGTTTCTGTTTCAGCTCAGATAGCAGGGCTTGATTTCTTCTGGTTGAGAAGTTGTGCTTTCTTCCTTTGTCTCTCATTCTCTTTCATTATGTAACAGTTCTGCAAGAACAGGTTGAGTACAGCCTTTCCATGACTATAAAAGAATACTTTTCCAAATTGCATGTAATGCCCCTGAAACCACAAAACAAACCAGAAAAATGTGGTACCAAGAAAAAGATAAACGAGCATCTCTCTCTCAAAAGCCCACTAAAATGGTACTTTTCCAAACTACAGGGCGATAACAAGCTAAGCCGGGTCACTTTCAAAAGCCCAGCAACACGCCCCACCAAAGAAGAAAAATAAGGCTAAAAGTGTGCGCCTATGTCTATACGCGCACAGAAGAACAATTTTATTATGCTCTTACTACTTTCTAATTACTTGTTAACTGTTGAGCCATTGAAAAAGTGTTTATTATGTTGCAAGCATATTTATACATTTAAAAGGTGCTCAACTGCTGCTTTAAGTATAAATTAAGAAAATCAATGCTAAAATTAAGAAAAATGGATGTGCGACAAATGTGTAAACATTATTAGGTGTTTATTTCAACTTCTCTGGTATCGCTTGGTTAACTGCCATAAACAAACATAGTTTAAGAGACAGACAAACCCCAAGTAGCTAGGTAATGATTTACAATAGTTGTTTACTTTCAGTATCCCATGAGGATTTTATGCTTTGAAAGTATGGCCACGTTTTTCAAGTTTCTCAACAGCCAAGTCAATATTGGCTGCCCAATCCTAATTAAAGGATCTATGCTAATGGGACTTCAGTGATATCAATGAAGATTCAAAATTTCCTGATTAGCAAGTAGATGTTAAAGTGTGAATTTTTGGAAAGAATTGATTTGTCATTGAGTCCTAGTTCATGAAGCTTATGAAGAGGTTAATTTTTCTTTCCTTTTAAAATTTTTAGATCCTTAAAATTGATTAGATTTCAACTAAAGTCAAATCTTTTAACCGCATTTCCAAAATAATTACAGAGAAAAAACATAAATAAAAAAAAAAAAGAAACAGGAATGTTGAAGAAAAGCTAACCTCAAAAAATCTGGATTCTTGTCGATAAACCAACATCTGTTAAGGGAGAAAGGACATTGGAATATAAGAAATTATCTAAAAATCAACAAAACAAAAAGAACCTAGAATTAGTTAGGGATTTTACCGGAAAGCAACAAAAGAACCAGAGAGACTCAAAGATCTCTTAAAAAAATAAGATCTTTGTGCATTTTGACTTTGAACATGGACATCGCCGATGACCACTATCGCATCGTTGCCACCATCCAAATAAACAGAGCTCAATACCATTAACGCATAGGGTTAGGGTTTAATAAGTAAATAATCGATGGTCTTTCAATTTCTGGGTGAAATCTAGAGAAAGACCATTGCTGCCATGGAAAACGAAAAGGAGATGTCGTCAAAGCAGAGATCATTCTGAGAATCGAAGATTTCAAGAATATTATTTGAGAGAGAGAGAGAGATTTGAAGTGCGAAAGGAGGGAGAAAATTAGGAGAAAGGAAAAAAGAGGAGCTGTAAAGGAGAAGCAAAAGGGCGCGAAGGTTTTGGGTGTTTTCAATTTCGCGGCCAATTTTAATTTAGGATAAAGGAAGGAAGGAACGGTCAGGTAAGTCCACTTAGGACGGTGGCTTTAAGCATCCCATTTACAAGCGGGGGTTAAGAATTGGCGGGGGCTAAGAATTCTGCCGCTAAATTAGAATAAAAATCTTCTGTCCCATCTCAGTGTCTCACTCTATGTCTTATACATTATAATCTATTATTTGTCTCATTCACTTAACTCTTCTTATTTTTTATTTGATTTTAACAAAATAAACAAAGAAAAAAATCATTATTTTTTCTTAATTTAAATTAAAACCCTATCTCAATAATAATATCATAAACATAGAAACTTATTCTCAAAATTAAAAAATTTTATTTTTAAGCTAAATTTTTATTATAGAGTGTTTTTTTTCTCTCTATAATAGTTTTAGGAATTTTTGTTTAAAAAATCTCTAAAACTAAATAAGGAATAATTAAAATTAAATAAATGGGATACGTTATGTGTTTTGATGAATAAGACATAAAGTAAGACACTAAAATGGGATAGATGATTTTCATCCGCTAAATTAACCATCTTTTGCAATCAAAGCATCAATACCTACTATGAACGTAATCCTTTGCTAATATTATGAGATTGGAAAATTAATTATACAATTTGTTATCAGGCGTCCCCTAATTAGATGACAATTTAGTTATTTTGGTTAAAATAAAACTTTGAGAGTAAAAAATTTTACAATAAAAGTTGAAAGACCAAAAGACAGTTTTGTATAAGTTCAATGACTATTTGTTTATTAAGCCGTCAATAAATTTATTAATATAATAATTAACAAATACTATTAAATCTTATTAAAAATTCAAATTCCAATTAAACATTTTTAGACCCCCATAAGAAATTAACTGTATAAATCTAATTATTGAAAAAATCTTTAATTGTTTATATTTATATAATTTTAAATAAAAAAATTAGAGAGCCAAGATTAAAAATATTTTGAGTGCTTACTTTGATTTGGTCAATTGATTTCATAATCTATACTAGAAACTAACCCAGGTTCACCCTTGAGATCTTTTTTAATTTTTAATATTTAAATTATATTCTTCAAAAAAATGAAAAATATGGATAAATAGTACATTAAGATTAAAGTTTTAATTTCAATAAAAATTTAGAAAATAAAATAAAAAAACTTAAAAAACTTAAAAGCTTTAAAAAATATACTCAAGATAGTTAAAACATAAAACTAAAGAAATTAAAAATAATAAAATAATAAAAACAGATTAAGATAAACCAATTTTAACATACATTTTATTATTTATAGAAAAATTAACCTCTTTTCTACTCAACCAAAAACACTAAAAAGGTGAAATCTATATTTAAAATTTTGTTTAAAAATTATAATATGAGAGATTTTGAGAGACAATTGTTCCTCCTCTCCATAGAAGCATAGAAAATCCAATAAAAAGTTAGTGGACCCATATTAATTGACAAAAATTACATATAATAATTAAAAAGTTAAAACAAATCAAAATAAATAAAATTCTATGATTCATGGTTTAAATCCTACAATTCATAAAAAAATTTGGGGATTTTATTTTTGAAAAAATTAGTAAGGGGAATTAGCATAGTGTGTAATGATGTGTTAAATATAGCTAGATGGTGTTCTGAACCAATATTTTACTCAAAGAAATTAGTAAAACTCATGTTTAAAATTTTGTTGAAAAAATGTAAAATGAGAATCAATTGTTAGATAACAATAATTGTCTCCCTTTATAATAGAAATAAAAAAAGATTAACATTAATTAAATAATATTAAACATATTTTTAAAATATTAAATTATAAATATAATAATATAAAATAATATGTTGTTATATATATATATGTATATATATATTCGATTGGTTGATTGAATATTGATGGGAAAAATATTTTAAAAGAAAAGAAAAAGAAGAAGAAAAACTGAAAGAATAAAAAAAGTGTAAAAGAAAAAAAAAAAAAAAAGGAAGGAGAGGCCAACCTGGATGGCCTCTTCTTTCATCTATAGTATGAGGTTTCATTGTATGAACCAACATTTTACTTTGTTCATCCACCCTAAAACTTTCAAAGAAATTAGTAAAACTCATGTTTAAAATTTTGTTAAAAAAATATAAAATGAGAATCAACTGTTAGATAACAATTGTCTCCCTTTATAATAGAAATAAAAAATAAGATTAACATTAATTAAATAATATTAAATGTATTTTTAAAATATTAAATTATAAATATAATAATACTAAATAAAATTATATATATATATATATATATATATGATTGGTTGATTGAATATTGATGGGAAAAATATTTTAAAGAAAATGTTTAAAAGAAAAGAAAAAGAAGAAGAAAAATTGAAAGAATAAAAAAAGTGTAAAAGAAAAAATAAAAGAAAAAAAAAGGGAAGGAAAGGCCAACATGGTTGGCCTCTCCTTTCATCTATGGTATGAGGTTTCATTATAAGTTTTATAAATTATAGATTTTTAAGTTGCCAAAAAAAAAATTATAGATTTTATAGATTTTTGGGATATTATTGATCACATATTTATTTAAGGATATAAATTTTTTATTATAAAAAGCCAAATGGTGTGTTTTTTATTTTAAGTATTTAATTTGCATTTAATAAGTATAAATAAACATTATATGAAAACTAATAGAACGAGAGACTAATATATGAGGTTAATTTTACAAAGTAAATAAAAGTTATTCTTATATACGTATTGAAAAAAATTTGTTTTATGAGCTATTTAATATCATATCATTAACATCTAACTTGAGATTTAATTTTTTTTTTTTCATACCATAATTTTAGTACTACTAAAAAACCTCTAAATCTTTTACATACATCTCTTAAAACATGTTTTTAATTTTTACTTTTAGTTTTTCATGAAAAATTTAATTAAATTATAAATCAAAATTACTAATCTGTCTATACCTATATATTAATTATATCCCCTAACAAATCTTTTTTTTAACCCTCTAATTTGACATGTAGTAGCTTACTTATTGGATTACTTAATAATTTCATACTAAAGAAATTAATATTGTATAAAAATATCATTTTTATCCCATCAATTGGAAATTGATAGTTGTAGAGATGGATTATTTCGTAATTTTGCCCAAAAATATTTTCTTTTTTATAGTAATAATTGTTATATATTTGTTGAAAATAATTTTTTTTTCAGAATATTTATTGAAAACAATTAAATATGAAAGTTTAATATATTTTTATTAATTTAATGTCTTAAAAATTATGGCAACATTTAAACTTTTTTTTATTTTCTACTTTCCTTTTATTTAAGTTTTTATTTATGTTGACAAGTATTTTTTTCTCCCCCTTCGTTTAGTTTTTTTTTCTTTTCAATTCATTAAATAAGTTAATGTGAAAAAAAAAATTAGTTGATTGATGTTGTTTTGGGTTTGGGTTTATCCTTATACAACCTAAGTATTTCTTCTTCCCTTTTTTTTTTTTTTTGAGGAAAAAAATAAATTAGAGGTCTATAAATATTTACTTTTTCTTTATTAAAATGAAAACATTTTCCTACCGATTTTTCATCTCTTGCTTTTTTTTATTCTTTCTCGATGTAAGTTAGAGACCATTATAATTTTTTTCCCTTTCATGAACCTTATAATCATTTTATAATATTTATATGCTCTAAACTATAAGTTTGTAACGACGCTCGTGCCTCGTCTTGGCCTCTCCGTCGCCGTCCCGGCACGGCGAGACCCATGCGAGCCGACGTCACGGAGGAATGCTTTCTTCAACAAAAAAAAAGTTTGTATGTATATTATTATGATTTTCATATATAGATATAGAAATGGTTACAACTTATTCGAATAATTCTCTTTTTTTTTTTAATTATGTACCACAAAGCATTTTTTATAATGATTAGAATATATCAATAAATGCTCAATTTCTCATAGCTTTATACTTTTATTGTACTTGAATATAAGATAAATAAAAATAATTAAATTATAAAAATCCGCGGCGTGAGTACGGGTAATTTTTCTAGTATTTATAAATTTTTAAAAAACTCGAGGCAAAACCCAGGTCAATTTCTGGTGCAAATTAATATTAGTGTCACAATTCCTAATGATAAGTGATTATGGTGAAACAGAGAGGCCAACTTGGAACTTTGGAAGGAATCCAACCTACAGGCCAACATGTGAATATGCTGGAAGAAAAGCCACACATTGGGTTAGCTTAAAGCGAGGGATTTTATTTTATGATGACTTTAAGGCCATTCTGATGGGGCAGATGGCCAATGTAAATGTTTAGCTTATGCCTCTACGTACTTTTCTCGTTTCATTCATTTGGATAAATCGAATCTATAGAAGAAAGATATAGAGAGTTAACGTGCACGCCTGCACGATAATTGATTTTAATGTCTTTAGAAAACTTGAATTCTCAAATAGTTTGAAAAAACAATTGAAAGACATGTAAAACCTACTTCTATTAAAAAAATTAGAAATCTGTCCGCGTTTCACTGGATGTAGTATTGGACTTCTTTAAGAATGTTGGTGATAATTAGATAATTTATACAAGAGATAAAAGTGAAGAAAGATCCACGGCATAAAAAAAAATGAGCGATGATTCTATGGATTCGGTTCCATAACAGTTATCACAAAATCAAAATGTTGCACAATTATGACCGTACATTTAAACTAAACCCTACCCTTAAAAAATGTCATTATTAATTGGAAACTTATCCTAAAAATTTTTATTTGAGAGTAAACTTTTTTAAATTAGTAGCTAAATTAGTGTCCACGTCTTGGTTTCGTGATAACTACTACATAATCAAATCTATAGGATCATTTCTCAAAAGAAAAGACATGAGAAAAGGAAAACGATGAGACTTTCGTTATTATTATAGTTATATTTGAAAAAATCAATTAAAACATTGAACTTTTATTGTAATCAAATAGATTCTTAAACTTTTATTAATACTTAATTAGGCCTCAGTCCTAATATGATTAAAATTCATAACATATCATGTTAGACTTCAATATGATTAAAATTTGTAAAATTCACCACTTAACTTTTATATATTGTGAGGTATTGGTGGTTAAAAGTGTCAAATTTTGTATTATTGGCACTTAATTTGAGATCTAACTTTTTTTATTATTTTTAAAATTTAATCTTAAAAAATCCAATTTTTAATTTAAATATAAAATAAAAAAGATAAACCCAAAACAAAGCCCGGGCAACTTCTAGTGTATATATATATGGTATGGATTTATTATGAATGTAAATGACAAAAACTTGAGCAACTAGTGAAAATTATTATTATCTATAACATTAAATAAAAGTTATGCCTAATGGAACTCTAAAAGGAGTGTCACATGTTAATTTTCAATTTTTTGTTTTTTTTAAAACATGTCAATTTTAATTTTTGGTTTTTTAATTATCATTAAATTGAAGACTAACAGCAAATATATAATGCAATCAATTCCCAAATTTCCTGTATATAACCTAGAGTGACTGATGCCCAGAGTTGTTACAAAAAGTATATAATTTTTTATTTTACTTTTAAGTATTCCAAACTTGAAATTTTAAAGATTAAAATGATGATTCTACATATTCGATTTTGTGAAAATTACCACAAAATTATGAGATAACTAAGTATAATCGAATATTCAACCAAAAATTCTACGACAAAAAACATTTTAAATTTTAGCGCCTACCTAGTTAATTAAAATATTTCTTTATTGCTAAATTTTGTAAATTTATGGCTTTGTATCATGTATTTGTTCTACACTAACTCAGACGAAACCCAAAAGTCCATCGCTATGTCAATATCCAACAAAGTATCAAGTACAATTTTTATTATTCAACATGGTTGTGACTGAAAATTCTAAATTTTATAACTTATAACTATGTAAGTTGTATTTATTTATTTACTTTAATCTGTGATAGTTGTAGGGTGAAGAATGATGCATATATAAGTAGCACTTCTTCTGTAAATTGTCCACTTAATAAGTGGTATAAAATTTTAAGAGAAGTGATTTTTTAATGTTATTTTTCACTTTAATCCTTTAAAAGTATAAAAAATAACAGTTTCATTAAAAGTTGGTATTTAAATAAAATATAATATTGTAAAAGTATTTTTCATTTTAATAAAGCGGATATTATTTTAAAACATTTTAAGATAATGAAGTGGATATTCAATATAAACATTGACTTTGACAAATACTGTGAGTTTGCATGTAAAGTAATTCCTTATAAAGTTTAGGACTGTAATCACTTTGCATGTAAAATCAGTTTACAGTTTTTGGTTTAGTACATGAAATTTTAATTAAATTATATGCAAAGTTTTTTGTAATATTTGATTAAAACACATTTTTACTGCAAAATTTATTTAAATCTCAAATTTATCCTTTTTATTTTATGTATTTTTAAAAAAAATAAGAGATAACAAAGTAATTTAAATACGATGCAAAATACCTTCACACCTTTTCCTAGTGCAAATTCTTTACCTGATCAAAGATAAAGTGATTGTAATTGATCATTTACTTTGCATCCTTAAAATTGAACCAAACGTAATAAAATTTTAACAATCCTTAACTTTACATGCAAAGTGATCAAATTACATTAAACCAAACGACTTCTAAGTTTACAACTTTCAAGCCAACTATGGTGCAAAAAATATTTGCTTCCGCCAATTACATCAATTCCCGCCCATAATGAATGCCAAAAATCCGGTAAAATGGTTGCATCTAGCACAAATCTTTAACACTATTAACTTATTGACCAAAAAATAAAGAACACCATTAACTTAATGAAATTGATGATTTGACTGATACCTACTCGTAAGAAGACAAGTGAAATAAAGTGGCCATATTGATATATTTGTATTGGACAATCATTTACAAGGAGATTCCACCTAAAAATAATTATAAAAAAAAACTAAAAGAGTTGAAAATTTTACAACAAAAAAGGGCTAATAGAAAAACTTCTAAATTCAATATTGAAAAAATTAAAAGTGAAAAATTCCCTAAATATTTTTTAAGCTATCTGAATAAAAAACAATCAGGATCCGTAAATTTTTATTGATTGAATACTCAATTTGATCCTTAAATTATATATTTTTTGACATATGGGTCCATAAACTTTTATTTGAGATAATTAATCCCTCAAACTATTATTTTAGAACAATATGACCATTGAGAATTTCATGCAATATAATCCTCTAGGGGTTAATTGTCTAAAAATAATAGTTTGAGAAGCTAATTGTCCCAAATAAAAATTTATGGGTCAATTTATCTTTTTTTTATATAATTTGAGGGTCAATTTGAGTTTTCAACCAATTTTTATTATCACACGTATAAATATTTTCCTTGTATCTAAGTTTTAGGCTTAAGTTTCAAGATTTTAAGCTTAAGTCTATATATATTGTATACTTCCTATGCCAATTAATATAACAAAACACCAACCAATTTTCCTCAATTCTATTATGGTATCAAGAGCCTCGGTTTTGCTTTTCTCGCCGTCTGAATTTTCAGCTTCCTAGCCGCCTAAACTTTAGCGACATGCAATGGTCGACAACAATGAACCCGATTCTTCATCTACATATTTTATTCACCATTCTGACAGCCCATGTGCTTTATTACTCAAGTTTTAACTGGGGATAAATACCCCACTTGGAGCCATACAATTACCACGGCTTTGGAAGACAAAAACAAGTTAAGCTTTATTGATGGCAACATCAAAGAACCCTCTGCCAACTCTTCACTTTTTCTCTAATGCTTCTGATGTTTGGATTGATCTTCATGATCATTTTCCCCAAAAAAAAAACCCTCTCGAATATATATGAGATTCAGCGTGCTATTGCTAGTCAAACGCAAAAAAAAAAAAAAAACTTAGTATCTACTACACTACTAGCAATCTAATGTCCATCCCAATTGTTCTTGTGGTGCACTTCAAGGTATCAATGCTAGTTCACAGCGAGATCGTCCGATCCAATTCCTTATGGGACTTGATGACTCATATGCTCATATGCGAAGTCAAAGTTTGCTTATGCATCCGTTGCCTTCTATCAACAAAGCATATTTACTTGTTTTGCAAGAAGAAAGGCAACGATCGATCAATCTCTCCACTCTAACTATGCATCAAAATCAATCTGCTATGACTGTTATCAACACTTCTCGTTGGCCTAAAGGAATCATACCTTTTTATCATTGTGATTTTTATGGACGTGATGGACACTCAGAGTCCCATTATTTTCAAAAGTCAGGAAATCCAAACTATAGAGCCGACAACACTCAAGTTAAAAGTGAGCAGCCAATTTCGAAATCCGATCGAGATCAATTTCTTCAATCAAGGCATAATGCACTTCAATTGAAAAACAATAACAGACTAAAATTATTGGGATTAAATTTTATCATCATAAGTAACAAGAAAAATTAAGTTAACATTAAAGTTATTTTTAGTAAAAACTTTTTCTTGTAACTGATGAATTGACACTAAATTAATTTTTATATGTTTGAATCATAAATTAAAATTTGTGTCAATAAATTATGGTGTTCAACAACAAAAAGATTTTAGTTATCATTAAAAATTATTTTTAATAATGAATATTATCAATTGTCACTAATGACTTGACACTAAAGACTATTTCTTGCAGTGAAAACCTCTTTTTGTTTCTATCTAATGCATGGGTGTTATTAAATACGTTGCAGCAAAAATGAGAAAAAAAAAGGAAAAGAAATAAAACCCCTATGATGCAAAAATACTTGCAATTGCCCAGATCGTGATGGAAGGGAAAACCAAATTATTGAGGATGTCTACAGTGAAACCGACACTCAATTTGGAAAATTTCCTGTTGTTTTCCTCTTTGTTTTCTTATTCTTAAAACTGATTTTTTATTAGGTTTTCATGGACAGGTTAGAAACGTTTTTACAGAATTTGGACTTTTATTGTTTCCAACGTTGTGATTTTTTTTATTTTTGTGTTTTTCATTCTGCCAGTTTTTTTATTTTTTTTTAAATTTTCAGTGTCCTTTTTTTTTTAAATTTCAAGTTTTGTTTCCTCTTTGTTTATGTAAAATCTCCTTATGAACTCCATGTCCGATACAATTATTACAATATGAACCCAGTGTTTGTTTCATGTTCTGTTGCTGAATGCTGTTGAGAGGGGGCCCTGTAGGGCCTCTATCCATTAGCCACTGTTCAGTTTAGGGCTCGACGGCCCTCATTTGCTGGAGTGAGATGAGCCCAGTTTTCATGAGACCCCTCACTTTAGTGATTAGCCATTGTTAACTTTAGGGGCCAATGGCCCTCATTTGGTGGATTGAGATGAGGCCATTTTAACGAGACCAGCCCATTTTATTTTCCTTTTTTATTTACATTTACTATGGGACCAATAAGCAATAACCTTTGTGAAATGAATTGGATTATGGATATATAATTTCATTAATTTTTTGGAATTAAAGCAGCATCTAATTTGGCAGCTGATTGGGTTGCTGATCAGCATAAAAAGGGGATGTGCAATGTCAATTGGGTGCTAATGCCCCATCGTATTTACCACACATTTTTTATAAGGATGGAGTTCTTGCTCCTCTGGATTAATCGTAAATAGTATTGTGCTGACACAATTCTTTAGTGCTTTAAGGCCTCGTTTGATAGAAGAGAAAACTGAAGAGATGAAAAAGTTAGGTTAAGAGGAAAAAATAAAGAGAAAATAAATTTTGAAGTGATTGATTAGAGAGAAATTTAAGAGAAAAGAAAATTAAAAAGATGAATATTTTCTTTCATATTTCATATTCAAAATCTCTACAAATTAGAAAGAAAAGTAAAGCAAAAACAAGATAGTTTAATTAATTAAGATAAAAGTGTTTATATATCCTTTATTACCAAAAACAATTCTAATATATAATACTATTACTTACTAACATACTAAATAAAGGGTATAATGATAAAAATATATTAAATTAATTTTTTTTCTTTTTATTTTTCTCCTTTACCAACCAATGAGAGGGAAGAAAGAAAATTAATATTTTTCACTCATTTTTCTATCTTTCCTACCAAACATACTAGAGGAAAATTAATTTTGTTTTCCATCTTCCTACTTTTCTCTTTCTCTTTTTCTTTTTTTTTTTTTCTAATTTTTCATATTTTCTACCAAATAAAGCCTAAGAGTCTATTTTTATAGGACTCTATAAGGTTAAGAAGTTTGAATTCTGTATGTACGGTTTGTTTCTATTCAATATAAACAAAGAGTTTGTTTTTTGGCAAAAAAAAAAAAAGGAAGCATCTAATTCTTCAAATTAATGCGAAAATTGAGATTCCCTCCTAATCAAATTGAGAAATTAAGTTGGATGTTATGAAGACACTCTCCATACATAATTAAATCAACCTTAATTGAATAAAATACTTTTAATTCATAGGCACAGTACATGTGGATGAGATGTCACATTAAGTTAAAATTTAAAAATATTGTACTAATTTATCAATAATAATTTACACATACATAGGACTTTCTAATATAATATCAAGAAAACTGTCTCATACTTCCGGAGTGGGGTTAACTAACTATCAAATGTCTCATTAATTAATTAGTATTTGTAAAAGGACACTTATCAATGATTAACTCCATATGTGGAGTTAAAAGTTTATATTGATAGTGTATAAGATAATAATCCTATTGTCCAAATAAAGAAAAAAAAAGTACTCAAAGTAAAATTTTAAAGAAAGCAAATATGCTAGGCTTCGAATTAATAATTAAAAAGTTATTTTCTTTTCTTTTCTTTTTCTTCAAAAATATTCAACAATATAGTTAGACATGTTGTAATGTTGGGCGTTCTAATTGAATTTTAATGTGGCAATTTTTTTTTTTTAAATTGAGGACTGTTAAATTGTGGCAAATTATTAAATTATGAATAATGCAAATCCACCCATCAAACAAGGAAAGGTAGCCCCCAATTTTGTTGTATCATTATAAGACGTACGTAGCTAATTAATTAAGTGCATGTTGACCTACATCCTTCAATTAAAAAAAAAAAACACCCAAAGGAACACACCTATAAAAAGCTAGCTGAAGAACAAAAACATTTTTTCAACTCAACTCTTATAATAAATTAGATGAAAACACTCTTACTTTATTTTGGGATAAAAAAATAAATATAATAAGTAAAAAAAATTAGACTATATTATATAAGAAATTTAATGTATGAAAAATTCAATAAACATTGTAAAAAGTTTAAATATAATCATAAAACCAAGAAATTTTTGAAAAGAAAATTCATGAAAAATGATAAATTATAGGTTAAATGTATCATGACTTCTTACGAAATTCAATATTTATAATAATTTAAAGCATTCAAATTAATAACACACAAATATTAAAAAAATGACTCCATATATTCAGTTTTTTTAATCAAAATAAATAATTATCTTTGTAAAGAAACACAATAAAATTTATTTTTAGATTAAATATAATCGTTTCTCTCTTTTCATCTCACAAATACAATAAATAATTTACACAAAGTATTTAATACACTTAAAAAATAAAAAAAATTTTAAATTACCTATAATTATTTTTCTCTCTCATATTTTCCTATATGGCACTCCCTATAATTTTCATAAGGCATTCTTTTACTTTAATGGTATAGACCATAAAGGAGGTAAATTGATTAATATAAACAAAAAAGAAAAATGTTACTCCTAAGCCCTAAACATTGAATTAATCATTGATCTTTAATTAAGTCAACATTGTTAAACCTCTAACAGATTAATGAAGGCCAATTAATATTCCTTGAGCATATACTTGCTTGATTTCACTTATCCGCTTTTCAATTTATTTACTCACTCCATTCCTTATTATCTAAACCCAGTAACCGAATATCTTTGATTAAGAAAGTTAGTTAAGTAACATAATTTTATACAAATTTTATTTCACTTTCCAAATTTACCCTAAACCTATTTCATTATCTCTTCTCTTTATAAGTTAATTGGCTTAATATACAACTATTACATTTAATGATTCTTACAATTTCAAAAAAGGGTAAGTTTAAAAATGAATAATTAATGCTTTATTAAAACCATAAACAGACAAATAAAAAGAAACATTAGGTTGGATAAGATAATAAGATAATAAGGAACGGAGGGAGTATTTGTTTGTTGAAGGTTTCATTTTATTTGATTGAATTATTTTATTTGACTAGCTTACTAGTTTTAACAACTTTGGGGAAACAACTTGCTTGCAAAGAAATAAAGAGTTACCAAATCTTGCTTAATCACTCTTTAGATCTACCCATGGAATTAGATATCGATATCCATATCGATATCGCACCCTCAAAATTACGGATATATCGACGGATATATCGCAAAAAATATCGATATCGCAAAAAAGTGGTAAAAAATTATATAAAATTATGGATATTTATAGTAAACGTTGGAATTTTGAAATGAAATTTTACCCTATGTTTATTTACATATTTTTACATATGTTAGAGTCATAATATCTTAATTAAAGTATTTTTAGATGTGTGATTAATGTATTGCTAATTATTTAAATAGGCGAAAATGTATGAAATATAATTAAAAAAGACAACCAAGTATATTTGTGACATATTTATATCCAACAACATCAAATATTACAAAGTTTAACTGATAATACAAAGTTTCCAACCTCATTTAATACCACATTGGGTTTCTTGGAGGCTCAAAAGTATTAACCTGACTTCCGTCGGTAGGCTGAATATAGCAGCAATATTCATGCCAAGTCATGGTATTCCTATAATTATTCACATAATTGTGCACATGGGCATAATAATCAGTTGTACTAGCTACCAAATGATTTTCAAGGCGAGGAAAGTGACCATAATTCACCTGTAGTTGTGCTGATTGATCATCATGAAAAGTTTGTTGTTCATGGGAATAATCTGACGGATACTGACCCGATGAATATGATGCTCCATAATTATATTCTCCATATCTATCATCAGTCCAATTTCCAAAATTTGATTCCATTGGTGCATTATAACCGACTGAACTTTGTTCTGTGATTATGCTCATGGAGCCAAAATCATCAGCAAGATTACTCATAGTTTTTTTCTCCCTTTTTCCTTTAGCTCCATGCCTAGTTTTGCAAGACCCATGGTCCTCATCTTGTGTAGCATGTGTAAAAGTCGCCTCACCGGTGAAAGGACTCAATGGTCTATAATGATCACTGTCATATGAAAAATCATACATTGAAACATATTATATACCTCTTTCTCCACCCCCACCCTGAGTCCCTGTTGTTATAGTCCTTTCGCCACTTCTTCCATCATCATCATCATCATCACCATCATTATCATCATAATCATCATCATCATCATCATCATCTTGATTCATTAAATGACCTTCGAATCCAGGTGGAGGACCGATGGTTTCATCTGATGAAGAATCTAAGCCAACCTCTTCGGACATCACTTTATCAACATCAATCCCAAATTCTTGAGCATGACTACTGATCTCAGGATTAGGCTTCGTATCACGGCCATCTAAATGTGCAGACCTAATCCATTGAAAAAGATGATATTCATCTTCATCACCAATTTCAACAGTAACATCAAGAAGATTCAATGGGTCTAGCACTGACATCTCATCTTGTGCAGCTTCCATATCTCTAACTCGTAGTTTCATGTTATAGTAACAATACACAAGATTTTGTAGAGTTCTATGGGCTAATCGATTTCGTTGCTTTGTGTGGATTTAAGCAAATGTGCTCCAATTTCTTTCACAAGTTGAAGATGAAACAGTTTGATATAATATCTGCATAGCCAATTTACGCAGTATTGGTGGACTTTCCCCGTATAACTCCCACCAATCAACTACATAAAAAAGAAAAGAATATTTTACATTGAATGAATCGTAGTAATAATAATTTTTCAAGCAAAAATAGAGAATTAATCAACTTTGTAATTATATCTATATCAGGTTTCATGGTCGCCCTTGAACTTCGTGCACATGCTTCCCCAAAAGATCTTCTAGCTTCTCTAAACAACATTTTCTTTACAAAAAGAAAATTTTATTTAGGAAATTATAAATTTTCAAAATATTTAAATAAAGATGAATTTTATCTCACCTCATTTCCAAATTGATATTGTCTAGTTGACTGAGGATCTAAAACTTGAAAAACTTGATAAATTTTTACTTTGTTAATTCGTGACCATGAACTAAATGATAAGCCCCAAAACAAATTCACTCAAATATGATGGTGAAGAATGAAAAAAAAAAGAAACTAAAAATTTCAACGCTCCTTAGATTAAGAATGGTGATTTATAAGAAAACTTCAAGAGTTGTGTAAAACTTTTTGTAAAAATATTAGCATATCAAAAAAATATATACAATAATTTACAAAGTGCTATATTTTTTTTCTGCTTCCCAAGTTACTATTTAAGTTTAATGTTGCATTAACTAAGTTTTTGCCATTAAGTAATTACAAGTCAAATACACGATGTAATAAAGAGAGATCCCCATTAATATTTTAAGAATAAGAAAAATATCCAAGTGTGGAGCGTCTTTTTTAATATTTAGGACATCAACTTTGTCACGCCCCGACCCGCAGGCTCGGCCACGTGACAACCGCCGTACCACCTCGAGATGCGTGCCTTGTCAGGCGGGCAACCAAGATGGCACAAGGCTTAAAAATAAAGAGCAATACATGAAATCATGCAATAATATCATAGATAATATAGTTCAAAATATTTAAAATAAAATATCACATCTTACGATACTTCAATGCAGCGGAAAGTATTATTTATAAATACACAAATGTATATGTAAGATGTAATAATATTCCGAGCCAAGTAACACAAGCAAAAGAGGTGGCACCTACATAATTGTGTCCACAGAGAGAAACTGGGATCACTGGCCACCAGGACGTCCTCCGTCCAAAGTCTGATGATCTGAGAACAAAAGTGAATGGGGTGAGTACATAAACTTGTACCCAGTGAGAGACTCGGTTATAAAGACCGATCACCTCAGGCTGGGGATATGAAATAATCCAAATATCAATTTAATAAATCATTTACTGAAATATATGAAATCCCAACCAAATCAAATATCAAATCAATAACAATATATCCAAATGGGCTGGCATCTGAAATCGTCCCAATAAGGTATACCCGTGCACTGGGGTATCCACTAGACCGTCAAGGGTTACTTATACTTTTTAAAATATTTTTACTTTACTCTTTGACCCATTCCCTTGACGTTTGCCTCGCTGTGGTGGAACACAGCACTTTGGAGTCCTGGCGAGTTTCCCTACGCGCCTCTCGCAAACAGGCCCGACTCACCGTGCCCCTCGATAGGCGGTCCACGGCTGAGTAATAACGCATGCTCTCAAACTCGGTCCACGCTCCCACATAATGGAGCTCCGAGGAATCCCACTCAATATCTCATATCTCAGGGGTATCATTCCCCAAACAATAATTCATAATTTCAATATATAAAATTTATTGAAATTCCCATCCTTTAAATCATTTATAAACTCAGTGTGTGAGGGTGGACAATTCATATCCCAAAACGTATATAAACAATTTAAATAAGCATTTATAAATAAATTTAAAAACGGTTAACCCTCAATGGTCAACCAATATAATCCAAGCCACTCACAAGTGAGGAGAGTTGTATACTCCCCAATTACCCACAAATGCCTTGGCTCAAATTGCTACCGGTCCAAATCTCGTACGATTACGTACCTAAATAATCAAATTAAAAATCTAATTTGATTAATAAAATATTCAACCAATGTTCAACTTGTCACGCCCCGACCCGCAGGCTCGACCACGTGACAACCGCCGTACCACCTCGAGATGCGTGCCTCGTCAGGCGGGCAACCAAGATGATACAAGGCTTAAAAATAAAGGATATTCGAGCAATATATGAAAACATATAATATCATCATTGATAATACAGTTTCAAAATATTTAAAATAAAGTATCACATCTTACTGTGTACCATGCAGCGGAAAAATATTATTTGTAAATACACAAATATATATATATGTAAGATGCAATAATATTCCGAGCCAAGATACACCAAATAAATGAGGTGGCACCTACATAATAGTGTCCACAGAGACGAACTGGGATCACTGGCCACCAGGACGTCCGCCGTCCAATGTCTGATGATCTGAGAACAAAAGTGAATGGGGTGAGTACATAATCATGTACCCAGTGAGAGACTCGGTTATAAAGACCGATCACCTCAGGCTGGGGATATGAAATAATCCAAATATCAATTTTAATAAATCATTTACTGAAGTATATGATATCCCAAACCAAATCAAATATCAAATCCATAATCATATATACATAAGGGCTGGCATCTGAAAATCGTCCCAATAAGGTATACCCGTGTACAAGGGTATCCACTGGACCGTCAAGGGTTATTTTATACTTTTAAAATATTTTTCTTTACTCTCTGGCCCATTCCCTTGACGTTTGCCATACTGTGGTGGAACACAGCATCCGAAGTCCTGGCGAGTTTCCCTACGCACCTCTCGCAAATCAGGAGCGACTCACCGTGCCCCTCAATAGGCGGTCCACGGCTGAGTAACACGCATGCATCTCAACTCGGTCCACGCTCCCACATATTGGAGCCCCGAGGACTATATTAAATTTCTCATCTCTTAGGGATATCGTTTCCCATAAATTAATCAATAATAATATCAATCTTTCGGGGGTATCATTCCCCATATAATAATCAATGATAATATCAATATATCAATTTATTGAAATTCCCACCCTTCAAATCATTTGTAAACTCAGTGTGTGAGGGTGGACAATTCATACCCCAAAACATATAAACAATTTAATAAAGCATTTATAAATAACTTTGAAAACGGTTAACCCTCAATGGTCAACCAATATAATCCAAGCCACTCACTAGTGAGGAGAGTTGTATACTCCCCGATTACCCACGTATGCCTTGGCTCAAATTGCTACCGGTCCAAATCTCGTACGATCACGTACCTAAATAATCAAATTAAATTCTAATTTGATTAATAAAAATACTCAACCAATGATCAAATCATAAAATAATACCAATTAAAGGTCTCGGACTAAAATTGACAAGTCCAGAAGTCAATTGGAGCTAATTGGAGTCAATTGGGGTCAAATGGGGTCTAGGGTTGCAAAATTACCAAAATGCCCCTGGTGCTACAGTAACCCTTGCCGACAGTTGCTCACTCCCGGGCGGGAGTGAGCCAAATTCGGGAGAAATCCCGAATTTTGGCTGTCTCCGGCGCGGGACCTGCCAGGTCCGGCGCCGGACCTAGCCCAGAAAAATGGCCGGTTTCGGCCTCTCAACAAAACATGCTCGGTTTGAGTTCGATTCAACACCAATCCGCACCAAAATTGAAACACAGCAAGTTAAACATATGATCTATGAATTCACAGCTTCAAAAACTGAATCAAACAACAAATCATGCTCGAATTTTTGATCAAAAGATCAAGAGTTGACTTTACTCGGACAAAACAGAAATCTCAACTTCAATCATCAAATTCTCTTAGCTCAGACCATGAAATCAAGCGTATAAACTATCAAATTAAAGCTTGATGAGTCTAGAACAACATACCAAATTCTCAGCCAAAACGCACGGTTGAATCAAAAGATATCGGCTGATGAACAAACTGTCGCCAGATTTCCAGATTTTAAGATTTGGAAATTTCCTTAGAATTCTTGATGTTTTGATCTTTGATGAGGCAAAATAAGTTGATATTGATGATTAATGAAGTGTTTGAAGAAGGATTGAAGTCTTGGTTCAGAGAGAATTGGAGAAGAAGCTCGGAGGATTTTGGAAGAAGAAGAGAAAGTGAAAATGGGGGGTCTCGGCTACCCGAGACCCCTCATATAACCATGGGTCCGGCGCCGGACCCGACCAGGTCCGGCGCCGGAGTCAACTTTCCAAGAGTTGACTCCGGTCAACTCGGCCCAAATGCCCCGGGTCTCGATTCTCAAGTGGGGCCCACATCCCCGGACTTCAATTTTAGGGTTTTTAAGCTTGAAATTGAGCTAAACAAAGTTTGAAACATCCATGAGAAGTTCAAATTTGATATATTGAAAAGACAACAATACATAATTATTCAACTTGACACGTGCGGACAAGGTCCGGGCGTGTCACAACTCATAAAACAACACCAATTAAAGGTCTCGGACTAAAATTGACAAGTCCGGAAGTCAATTGGAGCTAATTGAAGTCAATTGGGGTCAAATGGGGTCTAGGGTTGCAAAATTACCAAAATACCCCTGGTGCTACAGTACCCCATGCCGACAATTTGCTCACTCCCGGGCGGGAGTGAGCCAAATGGGATAAAATCCCACCAAAACAACAGCTCCGGCGCGGAACCTGCCAGGTCCGGCGCCGGACCTGTTTCCAGATTTTGGCCATAATCGGCCAAGCTTCAATTTAAGCTCAATTCGACTTCGATTCATCACCAATCCGCACCAAAATTGAAACACAGCAAGTTAAACACATGATCTATGAACTCACAGCTTCAAGAACGAAATCAAACAATAAATCATGCTCGAATTTTGGATCAAAACATCAAGAGTTGACTTTACTCGGGCAAAACAGAAATCTTAACTTCAATCATCAAATTCTCTTAGCTCAGACCATGAAATCAAGCGTAGAAACTATCAAATTAAAGCTTGATGAGTCTAGAACAACATACCAAATTTTCAGCCAAAACGCACGGTTGAATCAAAAGATATGAGCTGATGAACAAACTGTCGCCAGATTTCCAGATTTTTAGATGTGATGATTTCCTTAGAAATCTTGATGTTTTGATCTTTAAGAAGGCAAAAGAAGTTGATATTGATGATTGATGAAGTGTTTGAAGAGGGATTGAAGACTTGATTCAGAGAGAATTTGAAGAGGAGGCTCAGAGAATTTTGGAAGAAGAGGAGAAGTGAAGAATGGGGGTCTCGGCAGCCGAGACCCTTTATAGAAATGACGGGTCCGGCGCCGGACCCGACCAACTCCGGCGCCGGAGTCACCCTTTTCGTAGTTGACTCCGGTCAACTCACAACCAATTACCTCGGGTCTCGATTCCAAGTGGGACCCACATCCCCGGACTTCAATTTTAGGATTTTTAAGCTTGAAATTGAGCTAAACGAAGTTTAAAATATCCATGGGAAGTCAAATTTGATATAATGACAAGACAACATTACACAATTGTATAACTTGACACATGTGGACTAGGTCCGGGCGTGTCAAACTTTGAATTTTACTTAAGTGAATCCTACAATATAAGAAAGCGATTGAATTTGACACTAAGGCCTGAGCCTTTTGTTTCCACCACAGGCCAAGCAATTTTCCATTTGAGTCGAGCACCTAAGTATTTCAAATTAATTTACCATTTGGACCAGATTACAAAATTAAACTAGACATTTTAACGGATATTTTAAATATCGCAATATATATCGCGGATATATGAATATATCGACGGATATCAGGTGGTTTGAGGACCACCGACAAAATATCGCAGTATCCATATCGATTACGGATATATCGATGTATCGATGGATATTGAATTCCATGGATCTACCTTTTATAGTTTTTGTTTTTTGGTTTACTCTATATGCATTATTTTGCTGTTACATTAATATTATTTATATTCTTCTAACTATTCATTATTTCAATTTTTTTATAATTATAATTGTAACATTTTCAAAGTTGTTAAATAGTTGTTGAAGAAAAAAAATTGAACGTGTAATTATTAATTTAAAGCTAAAGGTGTTGATTGAGTTAATAAGATCGAGCATTTTAATAAATGATTGTAATTAAGTACAATATATAAGTCTTCAAAAGAAGTGTACATGCACACAACAAGAATTTTGATATAAGATGATGGACATCGGCCACGACTCTTATAAGTCGTCATTTAAATATTATCAACGACCACGAAAAATGAATATCGTGGTTAAATCAAAAGGCCTAAAATTTTCAATTACGACTTTTCTTTGTCGTTATCATAGATAATATATTAAGGAATATAAACTACTAGTATAATCCATATATTTTTTTAATTTATTTGTTTATTTTGGTATGAATAAATGAATGAATATGTAATACAAAATATTAATCTCTCTTTCTGATATTTTCCAAAATGAAAATTCTAATTCCATTGTCTCAATTTAGCTTAAGGCCCAACACATGGGAAAGAAGGCTCTATAAATGATATTCTTGAAGTCGTAATACTAAAAAGGAATTGGAAGAGTTATTTTAGTCAATTTTCATTTTTCTGCCTTGCTCTCACTTTCATTTCTTTCGCTTTTCATTTTTCTCAATTTTAATCTCTCTTCAAATTTCCCACTTTTTTTTACAGGATTTTCTCAGTCGTTACAATTTCTCTGTTCGACGCAACCACATAACTGCTCTCTCTACAATTGCTTCGGCGAATTCGCCTTCTCCTGGTAATTTATCTCACCTTTTCTTTCTCTAGATTTCATCGAGAAATTTGATATCATTTTTTGTTCTTTGCACCTCAGAAACCCTAACCTCGAGCCTTGAGTAAAATTTGATCTCATTTTACCATTTTGATTCGTTAGTAGTAATTGATTAACTGATTTCAATTTTCGATCTCATTGTCCTAAAAACTGAACGAATCATCCTCTGCTTATTGTTTTATCTTAATTTAATTCGATCTTTCAATTCAATTGACTTTAAATCCTTGAAAAGTATCCTTTTATATAATAACTAGGGATTTAGATGAGTGTATTGGCTATTGCAGTGCTTGTAGATTTGAACAACCCAAATAAGCCCCTCTTTTCCCTCTGTTAATCTCTTTTTATAATTAATTCCTTGCTGTATTTCAATGTTGAATATTGTTTAGGGCTTCTGCTCTAAATGATACTCTGTGACAATTATGGTATATCAACCATCTCTTCGGAACTAGTCCTCATTATCTTTTTGCCAAGCTGCAGTTTTAATAATTATCAATTCATTTTCACTAATTTGTGCATTAAGATTGCAAGCAGCATAATACATCCAAAGTTCCAATTACAGTTTGTTGAAGTTTGTTTTTGTGTATAATTCAAACATAGATAAATGATTATTGCCCTTTGCAAAGTTAACCAAAATACACATACATATCTTTGTATGAGCTTGGACCCACTAGTATCCCATATATAGGGTACCTTCATAGAAAAATGAAAAACAAAAAAAAAAGAAGAAATTGCCAGATATAATCAGGTTTGATATCACAATTATAATGAAAAAAAAATACATATTTCAAAATGAGAAAAAATACCATTACAGAAATCCAACTTGAAGGCGATAGATCACAACTCCAGCTCCTATACATCCTTAATTCTGGAAATCAAGATGCAAGAACTGAAATTTATTAAAGTAGGATTTTAGAGAAAAAAATTCAAATACTTTTGATAAAGTTTAGCACCAAATTTTATAAAAAAAAAAAATTTAAGGTAAGTTTTTTAATTTAAAATTTATTCTAATAGGGTTTTACAAAAAAATTTAATACTTTTGATAAAATTTAGCCCCAAATTTTATAAAAAGATAATTTTAATTTTTTAAGTTAAATTTATTGTAATAGGGTTTTAGGAAAAAAAAATTCTAAAAGTTTTTGACAAAATTTAACCCCAAAAAAATTAATATCTTAAAATATTAACATTTATTATCTTCTTTCATGAAACCCACCTAATCATTAAAAGCATAGAATACAAAGAAGAAAAATTTACTTTTTCCTATAAAAAAGGGTCGGGTGCACCTATTAGTAGAGCTGTCCATGGGCGGGTTCGGATAAGCATTTTATGGAAAATTTGCCTGTCCAAGCCCGGCCCAGCCCGACTATTTGGGCCTCAAGTTAAAACCAAGCTAGGCTCTAAAACATAAATATAAGCCCGAGCCCATCCAAAAAGCCCGTCTAAAATTTTTTTTAAACACTAATTTTGATTAGTTTATATCAATTTATAGATTATAATGTAAATAAAAATAAATCATCATACATATACAAAATTCTCATTCAAGAAATTTCTGCAAGATTTACACAGTTTTCATACTAATAATAATATTTGAACAAGTACAAAGAAAAAAAAGAAAAGATTCAACAAGTGTCGAGGGAAAAATTTCAAAGAGTGAAAAGATTGAAAGAGTGAAAGATGGGGATTTGAGTGGTTGATGGATGAAGCATCAAATAGTAAAAGACTCAAAGAGTGTGAAAGATTTAGATAGTGAATGGTGGGGATTCTTGCGGCTGGGGTTTGAACGGCAAACCCTAGCAGAAAGGGGATTTAGGGTTTTGTTTTTGTTAGTCGCAGTCGCAGAGAAAGAATGAGAAGAGAGAGTAAAATGTTAAGTGGGCAAAAGAATGCTATCAGTAAGAATGCTAAAAATATTTATTTGTGTTTGGGATTCTGACTTAGGGATGTCAACGGGGCGGGGAAAATGCGGGGGGTATATTCCCCGTCCCCGACCCTGACTCCTTTAACCCATCCCCGTCCCCGACCTCGACCCTAAGTTTGGGGAGGGATTTTTCCCCATCCCCGACCTCGCGGGGAATTTGACGGGGACAGGGAATCCCCGACCCTGATTTATGTATATATAAAATATATATATATTTATGTTATTAAAAAATATATTTTACTATTTTCTCTAAAAAAATATAATATATATCTTTATTTTTTTGTTTGTTTAAAATTTATATCTATGTATTACTAATAAACATAATATAATATATATAAAAAAATATAAAAAGGAATTCGGGGACGGGGAGGGTATTCCCCGTCCCCGTCCCCGCCAGGGAATAAAAAAAAGCCCCCATCCCTGACCCCGTTTCCCGAATTTCTTCCCCGACCCCGACTTTGTCGGGACAGGGAGTCGGATTCTCCAACGGGGACGGGGTAAATTGACATCCCTATTGTGACTTCTAAGAATGTGGCCCAAAGTGGGCAAAAGAAATAGAATTTATTAAGATAGATTCTCAGCCAATAGATTTGCTTCAAATTCTTAAAGGGCTCATAGTTTATCCATTTAAATTATTAGTCTTAGACTAGAAAGCATTTTTTTTCTTAAATATAAATATTCAGGACATAAAATTAGTAATTATTTAATTAAGTATATAAAATATATTTGTAGTAAATTAAAATAATCGGGCCGGGTCGGATCTAGATTTTTTGTGTATAACCAAAAAAGGGGCTTTAAAATTTTGTCCAAACCCGACCCCTCAATGTTAAATTCCTTATCCAAACCCTCCCAATTATCGGGCGGGTGGCCCGACCCTTAGAGCTCTACCTATTAGCCGAGCATTTTTATAATTTGTCAGCAACTTTTGTGCATATCATTTTATAATTTTTTGAGCCATTTAATACTTTTACAACCTTTTTCTCAACTACCATGTACTATACATACCATTCTTGAATGATGATTCCAAATCCAATCTGTTTATAATTCTGGGTTCTCTACAATAATTTCCGTGATCTTCACTAATACTATCTTCAGTTTGACCCAAAGCTCCACAATTGGCCCAGTAAGGCATTATTTGCAATTTTATATGTCAAATATGGCCTGGAAATTGGTTTGTCGTTTGTCTGTCTCAAATTGTGCCCGTAGGAATGTTGTTCCAAAATGGGCAAGATTGACAACAGAGCCCAACTTGTTGCTCTTCAAAACTAGCCCAATGCTAGACCCAATATAAGAAAGTTAATTTTAAAAGACATACAATTATGGCCTAATTTTAATGATATACATTTATGGCCCAATTCGATGCTCTAAATTTAATGATTGAAAATTTTGGCCTAAATTCGAGGCCCTAATATGAAATTTAATTTTTGACATTTACGAATCTCGGCTAATTCAATTATACTAAATTGAAGATTGAAGCAGCTGACCCACTTAGAGGCCCAATTTGATGCTCATAATTTTAACGACAAATCTGGTTCAAATTCGAAGCCCTAAAAAAGAAACGAAATTTTTAAGATTTATAAAACTAGCTTAATTCAATTCTAAAAATTTAAAGATTGAAGTAACTGACCTAATTGGAGACCCATTTCGGTGCTCTAAATTTAAAAAGATTGACAATGTGGCTCAAATTGAGACCCACTATACGAAGTTAAATTAATAGATTAATACACTTACAAATGTGACCCATTTCGTGGCCCAATTTTAAGTCTAAAAAATGGGCAAATATTGCAATATTCTCGGCAAAATTCGAGAAATATCCACAGCAGGCAGAATTAGCGCCCTCGGCCCCTCACCATTTCACGTTAAATACCAATTGAATTTAATTGCACCTCACATTAGTGTTAGGTGGCCAGCTTTTACGTCAACAATTTGGGGCTTTGGCTGCAATTTCGGTCCTAATTCGAGCAAATTGCATATTACTACTCCCTTAAATCTTCAACATGCATATTTATGCATATTCTTTATTTAATCAATATAAGCCTTATTCAGGGTGATGAGCGGCAAGGGCCAAGTCTAAGTGTCGTGCGGCTGCTACATGGTTCGCAACTTGGACATAGCCCTTCCCTTGCTTTTCTTTTCTCCGCCTAAATGGATGAGTTTTGGGTCTATTTGATGCAGTAATTATTGAACTGACTCGACCTAATTTACACGTTCGAGGGCTGTTTTGGGCCTCGGGAAGTGAAAAGAAACCAGCTTTCTCCACAAAAAATTTCAGAAGATCACAAATTTAAATCCTTCCGTATACATACAATATACATATAACTTAGTAAATCCCACAATAAAGAATGCCACAAAAGTTAATAGATAAAAATTGATAAACAAAATTCCTTAAACATATTTACATTGAATTATTACGATATTAATTTCTTACCAAGCATAATCATTTGACCGTATATAAATCTATAGAGTTATAACACAGCAATTAGCATAAAGCAGCCACAAAATTAATTTCACACCAGAAAAAAAAAAAAACATGAATAAAAACAGTTTGACAGATAATAAAGAGAAACTTTAGAGCAATTAATTGATCACAAAAAGCATAACAAAAAGCATAGGGGAAAGACAGCTTAAAGAAAGACAAATTGCACCATGAACATAAATTAATGAAAACTAAATGAAACATAATAAAATGAAACACAAACATATAACCCTGCATATACAACCAAAACAAAACTTACCCTTGTTAATAGATTCGAAGGAGACCGGTCATGCCTTCAATGGTAAGAAACTCTCTTCTGTTGAGCATTTAAAATTTTTTTACATATGTTGGCTCTTCATGGACACTTTCACCCATCCACGGTTTGAACACTTTAAATCTTCCCCGAAAACCCTCACAGCAGCCTAATTATTTCTTTTAATTTTCTGTGATCCTTTCTCTTTCAATGTTGAATTCTCAGTGATTTTGCTTGCCATGGACTTTGGCTTTTTGGGCTGAATTTTGTTTTCTCACTTAGGGTCACTATCATCAACCTCACTCAGGATGGTCACTATCATCAACCTCACTCAGGGTCACTATCATCAACCTCACCGGGTCACTATCATCAACCTCACTCAAGGTCATAATCCATGGCAAGTAAAATCACAAAGAATTAAGCATCAAAAATAAGAAAAAACTCAGAAAAATAAAAGAAACAAGTGTGCTGCTGCCAGGGTTTTCAGGAAAGATTTAAACGAGCCAAACAGTGGAGAGGTGAAAGCCTTCGCAGAGAACCAACATATGTGAAAATTGGCCTCATCCAATGGCATAATCGGCACTAAATGCTCGAAAAGAGGTCCTAACAGTAACAACTCTCTATCATTGCTGAATTCTCCAAGTTCTCATGGGTTTGAAACCATGATCTAACACTGCAGAAAGCTCAAACTATGTAAGATCCCATGTTCAAGGTCTGAATAAAGCTGAATGTATCAAAAGAAATGCAGAACTAACCAGGCATAACTAGACAAGATACAATATCTGAATACATCTGTGGTTGCAATAATCGAACCAAATCTGAATCTGCGCACATCTTCAAGAAGTAACCAAAAGTGTCATTACATTGCCACAAGTGAGATAAGAAGCAATATTTATGGACAGAAATCAAGAAGGCACATACTTGCTTAGCAGGAGACAGCTCCAACCAATTTCCATTGCATATCCAACAAGAGTTGAGGAATTAGTCCAGAAAACAAGTTGCTTCAAAGTTATTGAACCAATTTTTTGCTGAACCTACAGTAAATTAGGGTAAAAATTACCATTACTATCACATATCACTAACTCATAAATCAGTAAAAAGACAAGAAAAGACCAAACAGGGCAAATAATTTGAATAAAGTACAACACGGGTCAGTAAACTGATTTTTAGCGGACAAACAAAATGCTTCACTAAAAATCTAAACTAAAACAAAACAATATGCATAAATTCAAAGCCAAAATTATGCAAATTGACCTAACCACAAGTTTTAGTAGCGCCACTTGGAACTTTTAGTTACACCTTGTTTTCCCAATTATCCTTTTTAACAAATAGCTAATAGCTAATTATCTACTAATTTTCCTAATGAGACGAGAGAGAGAGAGAGAATTTAATATAGTGCTAAAACACAATAAGTAGCGTAGAAACGCAATAGACAATCAAATTAACACAAAGCAAAAACAAAAAGCTCTTTGGCAGCAAGAAAAATTTCAAAAACATTACCAACCTCACAGCAAACAATGGCAGCATAAAATTCACAAGGATCAAAGCACACAGCAGCCATCAAGCACACCACCACCTAATTATTTCTTTTAATTCTGTGATCCCTTTTTTTTTCAATGCGGATTCTCTTGTGATTTTGCTTGCCACAGATTTTGGCTTTTGGGCTGAATTTTGTTTTCTCACTTAGGGTCACTATCATCAACCTCACTCAGGGGGTCACTATCTTCAACCTCACTCAGGGTCACTATCATCAACCTCACTGGGTCACTATCATCAACCTCACTCAAGGTCACAATCCGTGGCAAGCAAAATCACAATAAATCAAGCATCAAAAATAAGAAAAGAACACAGAAAAATAAAAGAAACAAGTATGCTGCTGCCAGGTCTATCAAGGAAGATTTGAACGAGCCAAACAGTGGAGAGGTGAAAGCATCCACAAAGAGCCAACATTTGTGAAAATTGGCCTCATCAAATGGCAAACATCAGCACTAAAAGCTCAAAAAAAGGTTCTAACAGTAACACCCTCCCTATCATTGCTGAATCCTCCAAGTTCTCATCTGTTTGAAATAATGATCTACACTGCACAAAGCTCAAACTGTGTAAGATCCCATGTTCAAGGTTTGAGCAAAGCTGCATGCAAAAAAAAAAAAAAAAACGCAGAACTAACCGGGCAAAGCTAGGCGACACAATATCTGAATACATCCATGGTTGCAGTAATCGAACCAAATCTGAATCTGCACACATCTTCAAGAAATAACCAAAAGTGTCATAAAGCGCAAGTGGATAAGAAGTAATAGCTATGGACAGAAATCAAGAAAGCACATACTTGCTTAGCTCTACTTAAGCCCTGAAGCAGGAGACAGCTCCAACTTTGTTTGCAAAAGATAACTAACAAAGGAAAAAATATCAATAAGGTACTCCAAGCCTTGACTCTAAAGGGTAATATAAATCCCTCATTCCATTAAAAAAAACAAAAACACAGACAGTTAGAGGACTTAAAATTCAGAATTCAAGTTCCATATGATCAAATTGAGAATGAACACACAAAACAAAATAACTACCTACCTTGCAAAATTTCTAAAAGATCATAGGACAACAGCATGACCTACAATGACTTCTGCTTGGCTCCTTATTAAAGAGATCCACTGCAAATACAAGCGAAACTCAATTGCAATAAATATGGGTAGTGAAGCTCATAGAAAGGTCTAATGATGCCATGGATATATGAGCAATTCATCCATTTTGATGTTAATGTTTGCAAAGGATATTTACTTTCAATTATACTATTTACATCAACATGCGGTATCCTTTTCTAATTTGTGATTCATCAATCTCATCATCTCTGATGTGAAACTTAAAAGTAACTCATGCATTAATGAGCTATCAGATTTCAGCATGCTTCTTTTTACTTAAATAAAAGTCTTGATCCAAAACAACAGGCATTTTCTAGAGAGCTAGAACACAATAATTAGCACAATACTGCCAGAGACAATTGAATTCACACAAAAAAAAAATGCAGTTTAAAAGTACGAAAAATTTCAGAAAAATTACCAACATCACAGCAAACAATTTGGCATCAGAAAATTCGTAAGGGTTAAAGCCACAATTCAACAGCAGCCATCAAACCACCAAAGCAGCGCCAAAAGAACACAAACTGCCACACGAATGGGTGTGCACAAAGCAGCTGCAAAAGAGATAACATAAACAAGCAGCCACAAGAAGCAAAAAAGAAAATTTGCAACAGCAAGCAATCATCACAACATTAGAATTGAAACATCCCTTAAATTTTCTCAGAAAAGGCTAACAGTGAAATAAAGAGCAGCTACCATACATAGAAGATCTAACCCTAAAATTCAAAACCCAGATGCGACTAGAACCTAGCATCATTTTTTTATATCACTTGAGGAGTGCTGTATATTTTAAAGATATCAAAAATTAAGATTATATTATTAATTCAGAGATACAGCTGATTTCTCGTAACACTAATCCTTGTATGGAAATAAAATGGACAATCCAAAAGAATAAAATTGAAAATTTATTTTTCCAAAAAAAAAAGGAGCAAGTGTGACATGTAGTTCACCTTCATCCAAAGAGCTTCAACGAAAAGAGAATGCAACCCTTGCTCTGAAAACTCGGATCCAATAGAGAGAAGACTACAAAAGAGAACCACAATCACGCAACCATCAGAAGCAGAAAAAGAAAATCAGCACTATGATGCAAATCAACACAATGGCAACACAATTCACAACAAACAATCAACACAATCCACAGCAAGAAAAACAACAAAGAATCCAGCATAAGAAAAAAGGGTAAAAATAAAATATTAGGCCGCTGTGATGTTCTGATTTGAGGGACTTGGGGGAAGATTTTGGACGATCCAAATGGTGAAAAGGTGAAGGAGGCCAGAGAGCAAGATATGTGAAAATTGGCCTCTCAACTGCATATGTCAGCACTAAACGCTCAAGAAGATGTCTTAACACTCTCTCCATCATTGCCCAATGCTCCAAGTTTTCATGGACTTGAAATAATGCTTTACACTGCACTAAATTGAAATTGTGTAAGATCCCATGTTCCAGGTCAGAAAGAAGCTGAAATGCTGAATGCATCAGATGGAAATGTAGAAATAACCAGGCATACCTAGATGAGACACAAAATCTGAAACATCTGTGGTTGCAATAACCGAACGAAATCTGAATCTGCACACAGCTTCAAGAAGTAACCAAAGGAGTCATAAACCGCAAGGAAGATGAGAAGCAATATATATAAGCAGAAATCGGTAAGACACATACTTGCTTAGCTCTACATAAACCCTGAAGCAGGAGACAGCTCCAACCTATTTCAATTGCACATCCTCCAACAAGAAGGGGCCCAGAAAACAGGTTGCTTGGAATCCTCTTGAACAGTGCAGAGCAGTTATCAAAGGAGGTTGACGAAAAGAAAGCTAAACAGAATTTCACTTCAAGAGAAAAAGAAAAAAAAAGAAAGAGAGATAAGAGTGCGAAGACAAAGACAGATTTAGAACAAACATATATATATGAGGTATAACTACAATACGGAAAACAACCTCTCATTTTTAAATGTAAACTAAACTTTCATCCTAACAAGCACACACTCACCCTTTGTACAAATGATTCCACAAAACCAGATAAAATTTACAGTTCATGAGGGAGACAAATCAGCACTAATCAGCTAAGAAAGATCACCTTAGAAAGGAAAGCAATGCTCCTGCATAAGCGCTGATGGAACATAAGGCCTTGACTATCTCCGATTATAGCTCATTTTTACTATTGCTGTCAAGGCACGCAGTTTTTTCACTCCAAATGGCATGGGACAATTTCTCATTTCGTTGATCATTCATTGCTTATAAACAAAGGCTGTAAATTGGGGCTGAGATTCACTGTTTTCTTCAAACATAGATAAATGATTATTGCCCTTTGCAAAGTTAACCAAAATACACATACATATCTTTGTATGAGCTTGGACCCACTGGTATCCCATATATAGGGTACCTTCATAGAAAAATGAAGAACAAAAGAAAAAAAAAGAAGAAATTGTCAGATATAATCAGGTTTGATATCACAATTATATTGAAAAAAAAATGCATATTTCAAAATGAGAAAATATACCATTACATAAATCCAACTTGAAGGTGATGGATCACAGCTCCAGCTCCTACACATCCATAATTCTGGAAATCAAGATGCAAGAACTGAAATATGCAGGATGCCAGGTTATTAGAGAGAGCACAAGCAGCAGCAAGTGCTAATCTAACAAAGGGCAAGGGACTTACCTTGTCAGCTAATGATTCATGACTAAGGTTGATCACGCTCCAAGTATTCAAAAATATGCTGGCAGGGTGATTTAGAGATATCATTTCATTTCCATCACTTGATGCATCACCAGAGGGTTTATTTCTAAATGACAGTCTAGTCAATCTCTGGATATTTGCATCTGCAACCTCCACCCGACTCCAAGCCCCCTGGACAATGTCGCTAGCTCTTCTTTCTATACCACAATGACTGTTGCTATCATCACTACTTGTCTCCCTTGGTGTCACTCCTCCTCAGGCCTCCTATTAAAAGATACAGGGCAAAAATGAAATAATGCAACAAGCATGCTACAATATAGCATTTCACAGGGAAGAAATAATCCATAATTTACCGCTCAAGAGAACTGATACCCAGGCACCTCAACTTCTATTGATCTCACTATGATTATGGACCAAAAAGAAAATTGGCAAAACACAGCTTACCTTTGCCTTGGGGAGGGTCTTGATGGGTCTATATACAGCTGAATACCAGACAAGTAAGGGGCATAGTATTGCATTACAAACTCGTTTCCATTCAGCAAAGAGGAACACCGGCTTCATAATGCACTCCAGTCCTTAAAAGACCCCCAAAATCCTCAAGCACAAAATAGGGTCAAGGACACTCCAGTCGACGTTCTTGCCCTCTCTATCCCCTTATGCTTGCCTACAGATCACCAAAATTTCAAGAACAAACGATTCATCAGCATTAAGTATTAGAAGGGGTAAGAAATGAAAACCTAAAAGATTTCAAGTTTTTCTAAAAATTCAGGAAAAACAAGTTCCTCATTTCTCATTGGTTAATTGGCCGTCTGGTCTTTTTGTTTAAGACAACATCTTCAAATTTCCTACAATTCCTGACTAGAAATAGAGCATCAAAATGGATTGAGGGCAATCTTGCCCGACCTGCGACTTAAGCTACATTTCATGGAAAACTTTTTCTCATTTGTAAAAGCACTACGGAACAAATAGATAAGGATAGTAAGGTTTGGGTCATGTATCCGACTATATCATGTATCAAATATGTCATATCGTTCATAATACATTTTCAATACTGTTGTTTTGTGTGCCTTACCCAAAAGAAGCGGTTGCTGCCATTTTCGATACATTTCTAGGTTTCTTCATCGTCGGAAGGTTCTTGCGTCTCCTAATTCCACCTAAATTAAAATTAGGAAAAATAAAATCGTGGAAGTGAATGTAATTAATTAAAAAAGAAAAGAAAAGAAAAGAAATTAGGACCTGGATGCAAATGCTATTAGCGTCAAACGAATTCAGGAATTTGAAAAGTAAGTGAATAAATGACAAAATTTCTCGGTTTCTTCATCGTCGGAGAAAGGTTCTTGCGTCTCCTAATTCCACCCAAATCAAAATTAGGAAAAATAAAATCGTGAAAGTGAAAGTAATTAATTAAACAAAAGAAAATAAAAGGAATTAGGACCTGGATGCAGATGATATCAGCGTCAAACGAATCCAGGAATTTGAAGAGTAAGTGAACAAAATTAATGTGTTCGTCGCTGTATTTTCCTTCTTCCTTTTTGTTCTTCTGGACTACTCGAAGGAGAGAAGGAAACCCAAGCGCAGCTAACCGTCTCGTTTTAGGCTTTCTTGGGCTTAGAAATAGTTTTGGGTCTTTTTTATTTTGGGCTTTAGGTGGGTTTTGTTTGTGTGAAGTAAATACCATGAAGTCTACAATAAATCAAGAGTCAATGGATCCTACGAAACCTACGGTGGTCTGTGAACCACTTGAAAATCTCTGCCTTTTAAGGTACCATCTCAAACCCATTGAAATGTAGATTGGATCAAAGAAAGAGTTATTGCTTGGGCTAATCATTTAGCCCAATTCATATCTCCAGATACTAACACACAAATTCATTTGGACTAAGAAGTGAAAACTCCGAGGGTGAACTACTGCTCGAAGCATGGCGCCTGATCATACTCAGTGGATCGGCGAAATACTTCAGAAGTACTACTTCAATAGCTCTCTTCAATTTTTCCGATTTCGGGTCACTCTTACTTTTCAGATCTTCTTTGGCTTTTATCAAAGGACCCTTCGGATATTCGCCGGCTTTTGTAACCTCAGCCAAACAAGAATCACGCTGTTGGCACAGTTCCGTCATTATAGCCTGCATAAATTCTCCCATAGCATCCGTATGCGCTAACATAGCCTCCAATTTCACACGGTACTCCTCCTTAGCTTCTTCAAATAAATTCTCCAGCCAACCCACTGTAAGTCCAACCGGCTTAACAACTTTAATCGCCCTCTCCATTCTCCTGGGTTCTTCGGTTTCATTAGAATTGACATCCAAATCCATTGATTTGGTTTTGACGTACTTGACTTTGTCCTCAAAATATGCCTTCGAATCATCACTCAAAATAAACCCAGCAAAAAGTTCTGGCTGCTTCATCATTCCTTCAAGACAAAGCTTGGGTTGAAAAGCACGCAAATTGCTTGAAGGGGCGAGCAGACGAGAACACGCAGACAGATCATGAAGAGACGAATTGCCGGAAGGAGCAATCAAAGATACAGCAGCAGCCTAAATTTGAAGATATAACAGATATGAGATATATGTTTTGAGGGCACAGATTGAATAGATATGCATAATAATAAATATGAGATACAAAATGATAACATGGATCTGGATCGCATTTTCAGCTTCCAATCTAGGTCTTATGGGTTGTCTTCGCAGTCGAGTTTCTTCATCTCCTTCACGACCTTTTCTTTTTTGTTGTTCGCCACCTTGTCCAGCCATTCGGGAAAATCTGTAAAACCAATTCCTAGAGGAAATCTATAAGGAAATATGTAAATGAAACCCATATAGAGGAAATCTGCAAAAGCAGGGACGATGGAAACCAATTCCTAGAAGAATTCTTCCAGTTCAAAGTTGTATGCATTTTATAACCATATGAAAACTTGTATATATATTTTTTATTAGTTAAGTTTATTAATGATTCTGAATTTAATCTAACATTGCTAACATGTAAACACTTGCTAAGGCTAAGCAAAAGAAAACCCAGATTTGTATTTAGTGAAATGAAACCCCTTTTGGCAATTTCAATTTCACAAACTAACAAAATTAATCATGCAATGAAACAGACCAAAGGGCCAAAAAATCACTAAATTAAAAATCAAAGCAAAATCGCAACCCCGACCAAAAAGAAAAAAGACTCCCAATAAAAGGAAAGCCAAAAATATAAATATAACAGATTTTTAGCATACCCGAAGACGAAGGACACAGACAACCTGAAGATGAACAAGAAGGGTTAGCCAGTATTTCCGAGTTAGATTACTTCCAAAAAAAAGAAAAAAGAAAGAACGAAAGAAAGAAAAGATGACCTTCTAAACGAAAAATTAATTAGGCCCCGATCTCAGCTGCCAAAATTCTAGAAAAAGAGAAAGTAACTTTCTGACCTAGATTATCAAATATGCATCCAAAAAATCATCTGGGTACGGAAGTATAGAAGGCAGAAAAGAGAAAATAAAGAGGGAGAAAGGTTCTGTACCCTCAATCTCAAAGGCCTAAGTTCTTGGGTTCAGATCTGTAGTCTAGAGGGTTGGCGGCTGACGAACTTATATTATGTACTAGTAATGAACAACACAAACGCCAGGGATGACAAATTCATTTTATTCATCCACGGGCCATGGCCAAATTCAAGGGATGGCGTGGATAGATATTTAATTAAGCATGTATCTACGCTGTTTGAAATGTTTGGTTTCGATTTCGATTTTAGGAAATAAATAAGGAAACTGATGTTTTTGCTTTTAAATTGTTGACCCCCATTAAATTTAAATCCTAAAAATGACTAATTAGGAAGCTAAGGCCATTTCACAGCTTATAACATTTCAAGTATGTTGTTGTTTCCCCCCCTTGAAAGTCTCCAAAATCAGCATCATTTTGTTTCTCCTTAAAACTTAATAACCTGCCTAAATTTCTCCTTGACATGCTTGAAAATCAGCCTTTTTAAAATCTTCCACCATCTATGCCTAAGTCTGAGGCTTTTCCTTGAGGCGGATGCTTGTTAATTAAGTAAACTAAACTAGGCTATACGACTAGACCACCTTTTTTGTCTAAAAACCAGTGTTTAAGTATCAACGAGCTTTAAAATTGTGGTTTTGTTATGCTTAATCAACCGATATATTGGTCTGGTTTGAGAAAAGAAGTATTAGTGCTGCATCTGTAGTTAATACAATGGCCAAACTCATCACAGCCAGATCACCAAAACTCAAAACTGTAAGATAAAGGCATAATGACAAGGTTGAGAGAATGTGAATGAGGAGATTCATTAATTGCTAACAATGATTGGCAGGAATCCACCTTTCATGTTGTTTTGGTACAGTCAATCATGGCAACTATCAGAGAATTCTTTGCCCTTATATCCACATATTTTGTAGTTTGGCCTCAGCTCCATGGAAAACAGATATTCAGGTTCGGTATATTAAGGGTAGTTTTTCCGAACCTGATGATCTAAGTCTGCCTGGAGCTATGCACAGGCTTTTGTAGAATAAGTATTCACCACATCCAAGAACATATTGATAGCTTGGACCTTGAATGATTTCCTGGCAGAGTTTGCGATGCCATCCTGTTTCATTATTTGGCTTCTTATTGAAGATCAGGGGATATTGCAAATGCCTGTAGTTTCTTCCCAAACAAAATCCTCTACCGCAAACGCCTGGTTACAGGAGTCAACAACAGTGGGATTGAAAAAGGCATCCCTACCATAACAGAAATGAGCAAATTAACTAGTTTGGCCATGATGAAGGAAATAGAGTAGAAAAATGAAGATTATGTAAGTCGAAATCTACTCACAATCTGACTTCAATAGTAGGAAAATGTAGCGCCTCACAAGAACAAACACTATATCCTTCTTTCAACTTGGGCTACCAAAATTTAAACTCAGTCTTCTCCAGAATGTTGAACACTCTGTAATCATAATTAATGAAACATCATATTGAAAGGTGAAAGCAACAATTCTTGAATTAGATATGCATTGCAAGGCACCAAAATTACACTTGTGTAGTCAATTTCATTCTTAAAAGGAAGACTGTTAGAAGCTCTACCAGGCTAAATTAGCGCGCTAAGTCTGTAACAAGCTGATAATATGAAGCATTAGATTGGTTTGGATGCCAGCTATCCAGCATCCTTCTAATTATTTGGTTAATGAGAAAAGCCAAAGCATGCAGCTTAAAATTCAAGCAAAAAAACAAAGAAAAATTGGAAAATATTTTAAGTTAGATGCTTACCATTTCTTCACACAGTCGCATAAAAGCTTTGAGGTCATCTTCCCACCGCCCTTCTTCTTCATCACCATCTTCTGTCACTAACACTTTCTGCAGTTGTGGTGTGCTTAAAAAGCCTTGGCAGAAAATCTTCGGGCATTCTCTTACAACTATTTTCTCCAAGGTAGGGAATTCAAGAATGCGATCCCCTGAGCAGAAGCTAACCAAACTTGGTAGGCAGCTTAGTTGCAAAAACTTCAGTTGGGTAAAAACCATGCCACCTATCACTTCATCACTCTCACATACTATGATTTCCTCTATCATCTCACAATCAGTTAGCCTCAGTGTTGTGAGTTGCACCAGGCTCTTAGCTGTTGAGCATGCTATTAAATTTACCAATCCATGGCATCTCGAAACTTCCAGAGTCGTTAAATTCCTGAAAGACACTGACGATGGCACTAAAGTCTTTAATTTTCCACAATCCATCAGTTCAAGAGTTCTCAATTCGTAGAAAGCTGGTATGGAATGGTACTCTTCCTTCCAAAGATGTGTTAGCTCAGGAAGTTCAGACAGTGTCAATTCATTCAAGAAAGTGATTGCCAATGCATGATTTTTCTTGCCATCAAATCCTTCAGGATCGAACACTTGACTAAAGGAAGCCTCACTAACAACAAGCTTTTGCAATTCTGGCAATGATTGAATAAAACAATGTGGGGAGATAGCTAATTTATCAGGAAAGCAATTGAGCTCAAGAACTTTTAATTTGCTGAAAAACTCAGTTCTAACTTGTCCGTGCCATATCTCATCCATAATCTCATTCCGCACCAATTTTAATTCTTCTAGATTGGGGAATGTAACCTGCAAATTAATAATAAAGTTAAAAGATTTTAAAATACCGTAAAAACATCCTCACTGCCCCATTGGATAGGAAGTCCAAGATTCAAAGTTACATTAACTGAAACATATGTCTTCAAACTAACAGAGAGACAACATCCATATTATGGGGGGAAAGCAGCTTTTGAATGATGGAGACACAATTCAAATGTTGGATTGCTTGAATCTGTGTTTTTTTTTTTTCGAAAATTTGTAAGTTTTGTAATAAATTGCTGCTATCAGCAATTCGTGCACATGAAATTGCCCATCTGAGTAAAATAAGGATGAGAAAACTATAATTGAGTTAAAAGTAGTTTTTTCGAACTTGCATCACATAGACTTTCTTAGATTTGAATAAATTAATCTGAAATTGAAAATAAAGATTGACCAAGCTAAATGTTTGAAAGTTATACATAGTCTTTAGTGCTCATACCTCATTGACCCAAAACAGAGGTTGCTCTTTTGTTGATTCTCTAATGCTGAGGCTTTCTGAAGCAAATATCTTCATTCTGCCACATCCAGACACCAGCATTTTCTTCAATGATGGCCACTCTGTGGTATGTGTCCCAGAGTAGAAACTCTTAAATCTCGGCAGTTCAATTAGTTGCAGGTCCGTTAGTTTATGAAACACAAAATTAACGCTTGTTTCCTCCACAATGGATTCAGTACTGGCGGTCTCTGCATGGAGTTCGTTGGCGTTGAGAACTGGAGGTTCAAATATTTCTTCTAATGAAGCACAATTTACTATTCCCAATTCCTCTAGATTCTGGAGTCTTTCACTCATAGTAAATGGAAAAATATTCCGAAGTCTATCACAACCGCCCACACCGAGAATATTTAGTTTGCAAAATGAATCACCAACGAGTTGATCCTTCCATATCTTTCTGCAGTTTCCCACAGCGATAATAACTAGCAGTGCTAACTGAGGAAATGCCACCTGATTGTTTCGATAATTGCACACATAGAACAGAAAATAAAAAATGTGAGATTTTTTCTTCTTCTTCTTCTTCAAAAAAAAAACCGTATGTGAGATTTTCAGGACGAGAAATTAATTAATAGGGAAACAAAGTGCAATATGAAACGTGGAATCAAACATATATAAATTGATATATACAAGAAAAAAAGGGATTAATGTCGACCTTTTCATCGAAGATGGAAGGAAAATCAATATCCGAGTTGTTTCCTTCCGCTTTTTCACTAATATGAGTTTCATCTGTCACTAAAGAATCGGAGATGAATGTCGTAAATAGGGGACAATAAGTTAATCCAAGTTCTCTCAACAAGGGGAATTCAAAGTAACTTCCACGGCAAAATCTCTTGAGCTTTGGAAGTTCTGTGAAAGTCAAATCTTTCAGGTTGGGGAACGTCTGGCTCATGTCATCTGCTTCTGCTAATCCTTCTTCTATAAAGATTACTTCCTCTATGTTTCTACAATCCTCAATAGTCAGGTTTTGAAGATGCAAAAGATGTTTCATCATTGAAGAGGAAAATAGATATTTCAAACTATGGCACCTAACCACAGACAAATTCGTCAAATTTTGAACATAACTACACATTTGGGGAAGTCGGTCATCAGGCCATATTCTTTGAACATTAAGTGAGGCTATGTGCAATGACTGCAAGTTGGGACACATGACCTGCATACAGAATCATTGTTGCATGAAAAAACTTTTCAGAATCTACAGTTAAAAAAAGATTCCAGAGCATATATAGTTACGTAAATGATAACTTAATTATCATGATAATCAACACTAATGAAAATGGTACTGAAATCAAAGCCCCACGATGATATACTAAAAGAATCTGTTGTGCTTGTTTCTCTATCTGTCGTTTGAGAAGCAGTGCAACTTTTAGGCCAAATATGAGTAGGTTAGGCAGCCTTCTACTTTGTCATTATGCTTTGCCCAAAGTAAAAGTAAAATGCATGGCTTAATACCCACTCTAGTCCCTAAACTATATAAAAAAGGATAAGTTGATCTCTAGATTTTTTATTTGAGACGTATTGGTTTCTAAACTTTTGTTTTGGGACATATTGGTCCTTAGATTGTCAAAAACTTGACGGACTAAAACAAATTGATCATTGAACTTTTATTTTGGGACAGATCATTTCCTAGATTTTCTTTAATCTTCTTCTATTTAGTATCTATCTGTTTCAAAATAAAAGTTAAAAAACTGATTTATCCTTTTTGATATAATTCATAGATCAAATTGCATATTAAGCCTAAAATGTGTATTCCCAACTAGAAAGGAAAACAGTATGTTCTGCTTACTGAGCAGACTAGACTTTACAAATTAATGTCAGATTTCAGAAGAGATTTGCAAACAATCTTATGTAATAACAAAATGAGAAGCCAAGTTAATAACTGGCCATTTCGGATAATTAATTAATACTCGATTAACTCTAGCTAGCTGATAAGGTCAATTTGTGATCAGTGAAAAATGGAAGAAGGCAAGGCAGCAAATCAACTCAATCAAAATGAATGGCGTTTCTTGGCCATTTTATATGGTCAACCAAAGGATGATTTTATTCTTTAATATTTGTGACAGCCCTACATGCGATGTTGTTAAATTTTGAGCCCAAGAAGACATTTGGGAAAGTTATGGCTTAATACATAAATCAGCCATTGAACTTGTATAAAATTGTCGTTTTGGCCCTTTAACTTTTATTTTTGAAATTTTTAGCCCTCGAACTTTTATTTTGTACACAATTTAGCCCTTGATGCTGACGTGGCGTTACAAGAAAATGTCACGTGTCAATATTTGATTGGACCACGTCAGCGTCAATGGCTAAATTGTGCACTTTTTTTTTAATTGAGCCAAGGGTTTCCCAAGTTTTTAACTCAAGATTAATTTTTTCATGAGTAGGGTTGATCCACTTTGAGAGTAAAGCTCTTCAAATAATAGTTTTTTCCATTCTAAGACACCAATATTATTTTTTCCATTCTAAGACACGAATTCGGGAGTTTACTTTAAGGAAAACAGTGCAAATAACTTAAACTAACCAATTGTTTTGTTGGTGGAATCCAGTTTATTTATAAATGTGTAAACGTTTGACATAGGTTTTTGTGCTCATACCTCATTGCCCCAAAACAAGGGTTGTATATTTGATGATTCTCCGAAGTTCAGACTCTCTGAAGCTAATATCTCCACTTCGTGATATCCCTGTACAAACACCTTTTGGAGCAATGGGAACTCTGTGGTATGTCTGCCCGGGTTAAAGCTCTTCAAGTTGGGTAGCTCAACAAGATGCAGCTTTGTTAGTTGAGGAAATAGAAAACTGATGGTCGATTCTGAAGCTGTCACTCGGGTTTCAAATATGTCTACTAACGAATCACAAAATCCTATCTTCAAGGTCTCTAGATTCTGGAGTCTTCCCCTAATATTAAGTGGAAAAATATTCAGAAGTTCATCACAATTGGATACCTCAAGATAATTTAGTTTGCAAAATGGATCAACAATGTGTTGGTCATGCCATATCGTTCTGCGGTTTCCAATATTTTTGATGCTCAATACCATTAACTGAGGGAATGCCACCTGCAATAATTTAATTGATTGTGTCAATAATTGTACCGAGTGAGAATATGACAGATCTTAATGGTTCATGCTGAGCAATTAATTTAAAAACGAGAAAAAGGGGAATCAAACGGAAAATTATGCATCAAAATGAGCATTTCTTTTTTTTTTCTTCCTAGTAAGCATCAAAAAGAAAGAAATTATCTCACATACTCGGTTTCATGGGAGCTATCATGAACCGAAATAAAATTTTTAAAATTTTCAGAGTAAGTTTTAAAATTAATAACACATTGTACCACGTCTATATTCTGTGATAACTCCTACGGAACCAAATCCATGGATCATCACTCTCAAAGTGCACATTTAAACATCGAAAATACGTGTAAGGATGATAAAAGAAAGAAAAAAAAAAATCAAAGAATAGTCACCTTTTCACTGAAGAAAGGAGGGAAATTGATCTCTGATGAGTTGTATCCTTGACGAATACAAGTTTCTTTTGCTACTGTAGAATCAGAGATGAAAGTCTCAAATTCAGGACAATCAGCTATGTTAACCCCGATCAACAAGGGGAATTCAAAGTAACTTCCATGGCCCAATCTCTCAAGATTGGGAAGGGCTTTGAGAATCAAAAACTCTAGGTTATGGAATATCAGCTTCCTCGTATCTTCTAACGCCGATCCTTCTCCTATAGATATTACTTCTTCGAGGTTCCCGCAATTATTAATAGTTAAGAAGTTGAGTTGCCTAAGAAGAGATTGCACCATTGAGGATGGAAAGATACATCTCAAATTGTGACAGCCCTTCACTTTCAACCTTCTTAAATTTCCAGCATAAGAAGACATTTCAGGAAGTTGGTCATGCCATATTCTTTGAATGTTCAATGAGGATAGCTTCAATAACCGCAAGCCGGGACAGGCAACCTAAATACGCAATTGTTATTGCATAAGAACTTTTCAGACATTAAAACATCAAAAGGTGACAACATTTGCCACCGATCATTCTGGACAAGTAAAAGAAATGTTGTGCTTATAATTAACTCTGTAATGATCAAAATAAAAGGCACAACTGACCTAATTTTCTTTCATAACAAAGGGGACAAGTAGAGAAAGAATTTAAACTCACCTTTTCATTGAAAAGAGCTTGAGTGGAGAAACATTGGGTCTCCTCCGGATAAGACTTGTCCACGAGTCCCTTCACTTTAGGACACCCCTTTATCTCTAGGGCAGCCAAAGAAGGGAATTCAATTCTATGACGTTCCGAGCAAAATCTGATGAGATGCTGAAGATCCTTTAATGTTAGAGTGCATAATTTCGGAAATAAAATTCCGACGTTGCTTTCTTCTTCTATGTCTTCTGTGGATATTATCTCTGTTAAGGACTTGCATCCAGTTATCTCAAAATTCTCGAGATGAACTAGATTTCTAGCCACGGAAGATGAGAACAGATGTTTCAAATTGCCACAATCCTTGATGATCAAGCTTTTTAGCTTTTCAATGAAGAAAATCTGATTGTGCCATAACCTTGCAACATTAATCGAGATCACTTGCAGGTCTTCCAGGCAAGGAAAAACAATCTACACCCATGTAATTATTCTAAATTAGAACAGAGTACTTTCTTTTTTTGGTGAAATAAAACAGAGTACTTTAAAAGCAAAGAGAAGAGAAAAATGATTATTCTTAATTTTTTAGAATAATTAATTATTTATCTGAGAAAGAATAATAAATACCTGCTCATTGAAAAGTGGCAACTCCTCCAGTTGAGGTATTGATGTGGAAGCGCCCCTTCTTCTTGTAGGACAAAAACTTATGAGCTTTGGTAGATTCGCAAGTGTAAGTGATTGTAATCGAGGAAACTCAGTTTTATGAGCTGCATCATTACCATCAAGGATATATTGAATCTCCGACCCATTTTGGATAGCAAGGTCCTTCAGGGGAAAACTTCCTGTGTCACCCAGCTTGGTGTTCAACACAAACTTGAAATCTTTTACATCGTCTAGATATAAAGTTTCTGCTTTCTCCAATAAGATTCTAACCCCATGAACCAAACTGTCAGTACTTGCATTAAGCTTGAGTTTTAGTGCTCTTGAGTGTTCATTCTTGTCAAATCCATCCCATGCTTGTCCTATGCAAATCTTGTATCTTTGCAGGTTTCTGAAGGACAGGTCACTTGGCACAAGCTTGGGAGAAGGGATCTCAGCATGTAAAGTGGTCAAACAAGATAAATTCTTGAATTCAGCTAGACTAGCATTGCTGCGTTGGTCGGCATCTCCCTCTGCTTCCCATTGAACAAAACTGTTACCCATATACAATTCCACTAATCTGGACAAGCCCGATAAGAGGCCTGGTGGTATTAGTTTGAGTTTGCTACAACCACTCAGGTCTAGTATTTTTAGCTTGATCAAGTGCCTAATGTTCTCGGGTAGCATTTCAATATTAGAATTCACAAGGCTAAGAATCTCTAAACTACCCATCTCCCCAACAATGGAAATATCTCCTAATGACAAACAGTAATCTAAGCACAATGTTCGAATTTTTTTTAGGAGATTAATTGATGGTAAGGATGAAAAATGCAGACTAGTCAAATCTAAGACTTTGAGATTTTCCATTTTCTGGAAAAAGTTAGTCGGAATTTCTACAGAAGATTCATTGTCGCGGCCACCCATAAAGAAAAAAGTAAGTTGTGGACAGTTCAACTCATCTCCGTCAGGAAACTTGTTTATTCTAGCCCAATTCAAACTAATCTTCTGGCAAACTTTCAATGTCTCTGCATCTGGCCAATCTTCAAGAACATCATCAGGTCCTAATGCAACCACATGGTTGTCCCTATGAGCAATCGCTAAGGCGACATCACGGATAAGATCATGCATATTGACTAGCTCACTGGTGTAACTATCATTCAACAAACATGAGTCTTTGAGCTTACTTACCATTGTCAGCAATCTGTTTCGTGTCTTCTCAACAGTGTGGACATCATGGAACAAACCCAAACCCATGCAATATCTCAACAGGTATTCAAAGGTAGCAACGCCATTTTGTAGACCGCAAAGCAAGAAGGTCTGTTTGAGTTCATCACTCTCTAAGTGATTATAACTCAACTCGATGGCTGAATATACCTCTGCTGATATCCCTGTGAAGTTTGTTGGGGAAGGTGTCTGCAGTTTCTCCAAGGCATCCTCCCATGCAAATAAGGGTTTGTTTCTCAAAACTCTTGCGACTGTTGCAATGGCGAGTGGCAGTCCTGCACATTTTTGGGCAACTTTAATTGCTATAGGTTGCACTTCAGAACTCTCAGCAACGTCCCCAGCCATCTTCTTGAAGAGGTCCCAAGCTTCGTTTTCTTCCAAAACACCGACTGCAAAAGTTGTTTTAACAAGCATCTCATTGGATAGAACATCTTGATCTCTTGATGTGAGCAATATCTTGCACCAATTATGGTCAGCAACAGTTGTCTCATTGGACGGAGAATTTTGATCTGTATTCAACTGAATTTTTATCTTATTGGACAGATTCAGAACACCTTCACTAGGAATTCCCACTTCCTTCAGATCCAGTTTCTTCCAAACATTATCCAAAACAATGAGAATTTTCTTCTTTCTCTCCAACATCAACCTTTCGCGCAACCGATCAGCTCTTGTTCTTGTACTCTTTTCTTGTAGATATAAACAGAACGATTCAGCAATTTCGTCTTGAATTTTCTGAATGTCAGGATTCTGAGTTACAGCAACCATAACCACCCGATCAAATAAATTAACCTGTTCAACTTTTCTAGCAACTTCATTGACCAGAGTGGTCTTGCCCACGCCACCGGCACCGTAGATCCCTATCATGCTGATAGAATCATCTTTCAGTGCCTCCATGACATCATTAAAAACCTTCTGTCTTGATTCAAAGGCCTCAAAGTCCTTGGAATGTGCACCCACTATTGCTTCTGCAACATCACGGTATCCAACTGATCCGTTAAATTGACATTCACGGATCAGTTCATCAAAAGCAGTGACGTCTTCTTCTGCTTTCCTGCTAAGCTGGTACCGAGACTTGATGCTGGGACACAATCCAATGAAGCATTTGTTCTTTGCTTTATCTTCTAGTTCCTTCACTTTCTTCTCCTTTTCTTCCATTTTCTTGTCAACCGTCTGGCACCAAAACTCAACATCAGCTTTTATTCTCTCCCCGTTCCTCAGCGCAGCACCAACCTCTTGTTGCACACTTGTTCTCTTTGCTTTCAACATCTTATGTTTCTCCCTGAACTTTTTAACATTTTCCTCGTAGATTCTCACATATCTGATATGTCGTTTCATTTCTTGGAAGATACCTTTAGTAGCTTCCGAAGAAAGGTTAGCAGCAGCGCCTGGAAGAATTGGGTCCATTCTCTATTTTTTCCTTTTTCTTTTTTATTTTGTGGGTTGGAATGGGGAGTGGGGGGGGGGAGGGTGGTGGTGTTTATGTTGAGCAAAGCAAATCACAGAACAAAACAGAGGAAACAGGGGAGCGGGTGGAGTAAAACAAGATATCAGGAATGAGAAGCCAAAATATCAAAGAGCCAACGAAGACAAAAGCTGTAGAATTAGTTTGAATACAGAGAGTGACAGAGATGGGAAGGTAAAAAAACAGAGCCGAAAGCAGAGCAAAAACAAAGCGGGAGTCACATACAAATCAGATCTATACTGCCAGTTTATATCTATAATCCCACTCGGAGAGGAAGTCGGAGTCCACAGTCGAGAAAATTCAACGAGATGAGGCTGCGACCAAAATTCATTGATTTTTATTACAATATATATATATATATATATATTTTAGTTTTAGATTGTTATTATCTATATCTATAATCTATATCTACATAATTAAATTAATTAAAAATGATTTCCAATCAAGCTCGTGTCACATGTTAATTTTTTATTTTTTTGTATTTTTAAAATAAATTGATCTTATTATTTTTTGAAAATAAATTCATACAGTGTATTTTGTAATTAATTTTTAAATTATTTTTATTGATTAAAATAGAAAATAAAAGAACATTTAAAAAATAAAAAATAACTCTAAAGGGAGTATCACATGTCAATTTTTATTTTTTTATATTTTATATATTATTTTTTTAAATGAATTGATCATTATTATTAGTTTTAAAGTCTGTTATACACTGGACACTTAAATAAATAATAATATATTTTTATAATAATTATAATCAAATTTTTAGTTCTACATGTTAATTTTTAATTTTTTATATTTTAAAAATATAAATATAAGTAATTGAGATTATCACAGTTCAAACTCTAATCACTAAAATATACGTTTTTTAAATAAAAATTTTGATTATTATTTTTATAATAATAATATACAAGAGTCTCTATATTAGTAATTCTTCATAAATAGTAATTAAATCTAAGTAGAGGTTAAAGATTCCACCTAATCTCTTAAGAGGGGAAAAAAAAAAGAGAATGAAGAAGCAAAAATTCCGGCCTAAGCACGTTCTTTATAACTTTAGAAATTCAGCAATTTATAAACATAGAAAATCCAATGATAAAGAAATTTTTAGATTCTATAAATGGAAGTAGAGGATTGTCATATATTTATATGATATTTTTTTAATATTAATAATAAAAAATTAATTAAAAAAATTAGATATACATTAATTTTTTAATACTATTTGTGAAGTTTAAAAATTTCATTGATAATATATAAAATAATATTTCTTATAAACATTTATATATTTAAATGGTTCTTGGCATATGTATGGGTGCTCTGATTCTTACCAACGAAACTTCGCCAGTCCTTCCAAATTGTAAACCCCAAGACGCCGCTGCTTTGTATTATGACACTCTGGTGGAAGACAAATTAGTACATTGTTTTAGAAGAGATTGTGACTTTGAATTCCAATTGGGCAGCCGATTAAAAGAATCAAATATTGTTTTTTGGTACAAATATGGGGCTGCAACCAAAATTCATTGATTTTTATTACAAATATATATATATATATATATATTTATATTAGCTTTAAATAAAAGAACAACTCTAAAGAGAGTATCACATATTAATTATTAATTATTAATTTTTTGATATTTTATATATTAATATTTTTAGAAAATAAATTGATCATTATTATTACTAGTTTTAAACTCTGCTATACGGGATACTTAAATAAATAATAATATATTTTTTATAATAATTATAATCAAAATTTTAATGTTACATGTCAATTTTTAATTTTTTGATATTTTTAAAATGTGAATATAAGTAATCGAGATTATCACAGTTCAAACTCTAATCACTAAAATACACATTTTTCAAATAAAAATTTTGATCATTGTAATAATAATATACATGAGTCTCTATATTAGTAGTTCTTCACAAATAGTAATTAAATCTAAGTAGAGATTGAAGATTCCACCCTAAGCTCTTAAGAGGAAAAAAAGAATGAAGAAACAAAAATTTCAGCCTATGCACGGTCTTTATAACTTTGAAACTCATTAATTTATAAACATAGAAAATCCAATGATAATAAAATTTTTAGATTCTGTAAATAGGATTAGAGGATTGACATGTATTTATATGGTATTTTTTATATTAATAATACAAAATTAATTTTTAAAAAATGAGATATACATAAATTTTTTAACAATATTTATGAAGTTTAAAAATTTCACTGATAATATATAAAATAATATATCTTAAACATTTATATATTTAAATGGTTCTTGGTATATGTATGGGTGCTCTGATTCTTACCAACGAAACTTCGCCATTCCTTCCAAATTGTAAACCCCAAGACGCCGTCGCTTTGTGTTATGACATTCTGGTGGAAGACAAATTAGTACATTGTTTTAGAAGAGATTGCGACTTTGAATTCTAATTGGGCGGCCGATTAAAAGAATCAAATATTGTTTTTTGGTACAAATTAGGGGAGGGGGTGACAGGGTCGGACCCTGCCATGCTGCCCTCCTTTTAGCCTCTAGTGGCCCAGAGGTGGAGGTCTGAAGAATCAATATTTTGAAGCCAACCTCCCATCATTCGAGAATCAATTTAAAGCCATTTTTGATAGGGACGAATTAGGTGACTCAATAATTTGTAGACAAAACAAACTTAAGAAAAAATAAACTAAAAAAAAAAGTGGGGAAGAAAAGAATTCACGGATTGAATACTGACAGAGGGGCAACCCAAGTTGGTGTGAGGAAAATTAAAAAGGGCATGGGAACCAATTTGATTGGAACATGACAAGGATGAGAGCATACATGGAAAAGATCCAAGCATCTTCTAACTCAATGATTATATAAAGAATATATTTGACCCCACTTGGTATTATCCATTGATAGACGTTTTCTTTTTTTAATAACGTACACAGGAGATAAAAAAACGAAATCTATATTCAGATATTTGAATATGAGAATTCTAACTTCTAATCATTTTGAAAAGAGAATTCATTAATATTTTTTAAGTTATGTTGTTTCTTTAAAAAAAAAATTCAACAATTATATTTTAGTTTTATGTATGATAGATGATCAACCCACTAAAAAATGATCATTTAGTAATCAAGGTTTGCAATGATTACAAATGTCATTGCGAAGTATTATTATAATTACTAAAGAATAAATCTAACCGTTATGGATTATATGAAATTTTATGATATAATAATTTTTAATATGTACTCATTATATTTCTATTTAACGTCTCTTTTTTAGTTGAATTATTTTAACTTTGATCATTAATTAAAATATATAGATATAAAATTAAATTTTTGAAAAATATGTTTTGAAAAGTTAAGATTTTTATTTTTCATTTTTTAAAAATTTATTAGACAAGGACGGTTAAATAAAGACGGAAAGAGTAATTATTAATATCACAACTATTAATGTTGATGTTTCCTTTAACTAAGGCCTAGTTTTGTATTGTGTTATGGTTTAAAAAAGCTTAGGTTGTTAAAAGTACTTTTGAAAAGTAGTTTGTGAAATTGTTGTGAAAAGATTTGATAAGTGTTTTGTATTACTGTAAAAAAACTGTGGTAGAAAAGTAAAATATTTAAAAAGGATAAAATTTGAAAAGAAAATAAAAATTATTCAAAAAGTTTTCAGTAATTTAATATCCAAAAGCACTGTTGAAATGTAAAAACACAAACATTTCAACTTTTCAAGTTGGGTGGCTTTTAAATGTTTCAACTAACTTTTTTCCCAAAACAAAAATTGTTTGGCATTGAGTTTGAGGTGAAAAGTAGCTTTTTGACATTTGAATGCAATGTTAAATTAAGGGGTTGTTCGATTAACCATTGAAAAATTTTAAACCATTGAAAATGAAAATTTTCAATGCTTTCATTTTTTTAATGTGTTTGATAATAAAAGCTAAAGAACCACTTAATTAGAAAATTTCAATGAAAAAGCATTGAAAATAATAAGTAACTCTTAGGTTACTTATTTCATTCAACAATTTCATTTAAGGAAAAAATCACACATTAATTACATTTAATATTGTATTCTTTCCTTTTAACCACTATTCTTTACTTTTTATTAATTATCAATGCATTTATTTTTTATAAACTTTCATTTCTCTTATAATAGTTCAAAAATAAATTTGTTCAAACATAATAACTTATCAAACAATTTTTACACAATAAATTCAGTACTTAAAATTTTCAGAAGAAATTTTCAACACTTAATTTTCAGTGCTTAATTACTTCAGTTTTATCAAACAGCACCTAACTCTACAATATTGACTTATTTAATAAATTGATGAAAAAACCCTAAATAAAAAGAGAAAAAGAAATAACTCTACAAATAATAATTATATAAAATTACAACAATTAACAATTAACACACACACATAGAAAAAAAAATAAAAGGAAACTAGAACATTAAGAAAAAAAAAAGATAAATGTTAGCACAACCTTTGAAGATATTGAATTAATTACTAATTACTTAGATTTCATTATTTTAAAAAAATAGAAAAATTGTCATACAAAGAAATTTTTTAGACAAAAGTTACAAAATAATCAATCTAAAATCAAATGTTTCCAACTAAAAGGGTAAAAAGGGTTTTTTTACATAATATTAATTTTCTTAGCATAAAATGATCACACAATTTAGTAAGAAAACTATTATATGATAGACTATATAATCATAAAAGAGATTTGGTATAATTATATTTGAAGTATAGGTTTCACATTTTCTAAAATAAAAAAAGAAAGAAAGAAAGAAGAAGTTAAAATACCAAGTGGCTTCCCTCTTAATGCTCTAGGGACAAACTTTATATATTATTAGAAGCCGAACCCGGGCTTTGCCTCGGGGTTTTAAAATTTTTTAAATATTATTTTTTTAATAAATTTTAAAGCTTTGCCCCGAATTTTTAATAAATTTTTAAATATTAATAATTTTTATTTTATAAAATTTAAATATATTTATAGATTTTAAATAAAAAATGAGAAAACCATTAAGAAATATTGAATGATACTCCAAAATTCCTTATAACTAATTTTTAAGAAATAAAAATATACATATTAATTAAGATTATTTTTTAGATTTTTTAAAGCAATTATTTAAAATTTTATAAACATTTAACTTTTATTTTAGAAAAGAATTTATAAAACCTGACTGGTGCATTTGATAAATAATGATTATAATTGATACGTAAACATATGAAAAGAAAAAAGTAAAAAATTGAACTTTTTTTTTTAATATTTGCATATGAATTGATGTAATGTAAGTGTTTTGGGATTGTTACATTAATAAATTAATAATTTTTAAATTATTAATATTTAATCATATGTAAGATATGCAATATGCTATCCTAATAGTTATATGTGTGTATTTGCTGCTGTTGTTTATAGAAAATTGAAAATTGAAAAAATTTAGAAAATTAGAATGATTTAGAATTAAAATAGAGATTCTTTTTTTTTTCAGGAAAATAGTATTATTTAAAGTAATTTGAAGTAAATATAAGTATGAAACCTTATAAATATAAAGGAATGAATGCTAATTTTTTTTCTATCCAAAATAATAAAGTATATAGGATTTGTAGTACTTCATTTTTATTTTTTAATGGATTTTTTTAAAAAAAATATATAAGAATTCCAAAAATCATTACAAATAATAAGTATATTATCAATAAGAATAAAAGAATAATAACAAAAGGGGTTGTTTAAGAGATTTTACATATATGTATTCAAGTTATTATAAAAAGACAAAAATATACATTAAACTTAGCACCATAAGAATTATGGTAAGGTCATAAATAAGATTTCACACATAAATATTAAAATATTAAAATAATTATTAAAAGACCAAAAATGACTTTTAACTTGAAACCACATCAATTGACATAAGACTCTTTATAGAATTTCAATATAAGCGTTAAAATAATTATCTAAAGACTAAAAAGGATATTAAACTTGAGACCACATTAATTGGCATAAGATTTCTTATGAAATTTCACAAGGGTTGAAATTAATATATTTCTATTATATAGGTGTAATACTCACACTTACATTTCAAGGAGGCTAACTCTGTGACCAATGCAAAAGTTGATTTAAGGGCTGTAAAAGTTGAACTATACTTATGTAGATTAATACATTAGACATCAATAGTACTACAGATATGAGTTTTATAGTATATGCCAGTATTATATATATAATTGTGAGTTTAAATTTTGCATGATATGGAGCTTGCTTCTATTAATGAAAGAGAATAAAAGGTTGCATTGGTGATTTTGAATGATTGTGTATTAAATTTATACATATTTTGTATTGTTGTGTTTAGTTTAAGAGTCAATATTTTTATTAATAAGTTCAAAACTTCATACAAAATAAAAGTCCAACAATGGATTTTAAATAACTATATAATATTTGAGCTATCCATGACAAAATTAAAAAAAAAAATTAGTAACTATTGAGTAGGAGGGGGCCTTTTATTCATTATTATTTGTAAAGCAATATAACACATTATACTTTTAGTTTTGGTCTAAAAAATGTTGTTAATGAGCTTTGACAATCTTTAACATAAGATGTATAAGAAATTATATATATGGTCATAATGCCAATGGTCGAACCAATTTTTGGACACAAAATCATGGTGAAATATGCAAAATACATGTATTCCTAGAGTGTCATAGCTCTAACAAATTCTCTATACTTTTTTAACATGCTTCTTGGTCTATTATGAAAAAAATCTTTTGAGATACACCACTCCTTCTAAATTATTAATCGAGAGAAGGTAGATTCCTTAGGTCTGTCTTCAACGATTTTTAATATGTTTTAAGCATGGAATAAACACACATTATATATTATGCAATTGAATTTTTTTTTGGGTTAAAATCATAAGAAGTAATAAGGAACTTAATACATGATTTATAAAAATAGGAAAAAATTGTAACTTCATATGTTCCAAAAAAATATAAAGAAACAAATTATTAGTTGTTATTAAAATTTATTTATGATTGTATTAAACCTTAGGTAGGCACTTTCACATATTAGTTAGCACCTCTCTCCTTAAACCTTAGATAAACACTTTCATAGAGTAGTTTAGATTAGTGGTTAGAAGATGAGACACGCACAATTTTGAATTCCAAAAATCGCTCCTAACATTTTTTTTTTTGTCTTTCCTTAATTCTTTTTCCTTATTCTAAAGCTAATGATCTTTTAACTTTTTTGAAATATTTTGTTTTGTTGAAAAACATATCAAGTATTAGAGTGTATTAAAAATGGCTTAATACATAAATTAGTCATTGAACTTGTACAAAACTATCATTTTGACTCTTCAACTTTTATTTTAGAATTTTTGACTCTCGAATTTTTATTTTATGCATAATATAGCCTTGACGTTGACGTGACCTTTCAAATATTGACACGGGACATTTTCTTGTTATGTCACGTCAACGTCACATTAACGTCAAAGGCTACATTGTATACAAAATAAAAATTCGAGGATCAAAATCTAAAATAAAAGTTAAAAGACCAAAACGATAATTTTGTATAAGTTGAAGGACTAGTTTATATATTAAACCGTTAAAAAATCCAGGTTAGAAAGCATCTATTCCTTCACCTTCTATCGTTAGAATTTAGAAGTCTATTGCCAATTGCAACTCAAAAATCTTTTTTTTTACTTACGGTAATTGACGGCAGCCACATAAAGATGGGCTTAGGTCCCATTTAAAAAGAAAAAAAAAAGGAAGCTTAAATTGGAGCCTGCACGAGCTCAATTTGTAGAAAAAGTTTTCTAGCAATAGAGCGAAATATGGCACAATATGTGTTGAATTGAAAATTTCTAAACCATTACCAAAACTTATATGGATTGATGGTTTCAAACAAAACCCATTTGCGATCCTACAAATCCAAGAGATAAATGATACGGCTGTACATTTGATTGATATGGAGGCTGTCCCTCCAAGTGAAGAGCCAACTGTCGGGCTTCTCCGAAAGGTAACCGAGACGGACCGAGATGTCGACCAAATGTCTGAGAGTTCTAATCCAGAGTTTATTCAATCGGAGTTAACTTTGTCGGAGAGTTCGATGCAAGTATCTCCCACTCTAAATTCACTGGTGGATGATTAGTAATCTGATTCCTTAGCTCAATTTGCTTCTTTAATTTCTGATGAATGATTAATAATAGGCGATTTTAATTGTGCCCTTGTCAATAAATCGGAAAGAGCTAGCATTGCTTCACCAAATTTTAGACAAATTGATAAGCTTAATGCCTGTATTTCAGCATGCAACCTCTTTGATGTGGTCACTACTGGTTCTAAGTTTACTTTTTCCAATAGGCACATTGACAACACCTTTTGCAGATTAAAACTTGACCCTGCCCTTGTCAATAAAGAATGGATGGATTCTTTTCCACATACTTTTGTCCAAGTTTTGATAGCTGGTGGTTCAGACCATTTACCTATCCTGCTGGACACAGATGTGAAGAGAACACCTCAAACTAATAGATTTAGATATGAGAACTGCTGGATGTCTGCTGTCCATTATGCTACTCTTATTAAATCTATTTGGTGTTTTGATCATAAATTTTCGCAAAGACCTGATATCAACCTTCATGAAATGTTGCAACTTACCGTTAAAATGTCTCTTCAATGGAAGAAGCAGAACTGGGTCTGAGAACTCATAAAATACAGGAACTGAGAGATAGTTTTTTTTAATAAACATAAACAACTGGAGGTTAATCAATCTACCCACCTGCTAAGGCAAGACCAGTGAATCACTAAGGTTATGTTTGGTTTATGGAAAATTTTAAGGAAAAGAAAATACTTAGGAAAATTTTAAGGAAATGAAAATGAAGGGGGAAAATTGCAAATCCATACTCTGTTTGGTGTTGAGGAAAATACCAAGGAAAATTAAAAGAAAAATGTTTTCCCACCACTGTTTGGCTCCATGGAAAATATTATGGAAAAGAAAATATAAGGAAATCTAAAGTTGTTTGTTTAACAAAATCCTATATTTCAAAAAAGAAAAAATGAAAGAAAATATGGCATTCCATATCTGTCCTGAAATTTGTTTACAAGTTGTACATAAATTCAACCAGAAGATGTCATCACATGGGAAACATCAGCCAAGATCCCACTGGCCCTCCTAGGAACCAAACCCCCCTACACGTTCTTTCAAGTACACAACAAACCAAAGGAGAATGAAAAACGATTTCAATGACTAGAGACTGTATAATCACTAACAATTATGACTTCTCACAACAAATCAAGGGACACTTTTGCCAAACGTTCTTCTCTGCAGCAGTAGTATTCACACTGCCGTGGTAACAGTGTTATCCAAATGCAAAAGGTGTTCCTTCACCCCTTTCCAGCACATAATCTGAAACAGTCAAATGGAAACATTGAAGTAGAAGAATTAAATTGAATTAAAGAAAATGACTATCCACTACAAGAAGGAAGAGAGAAAAAATTAAAGGGTAAAGTAATCACAAGGAGGAAAAGAAAAGCGGGAAAGATTATCATGACAGCAGTAGATCTCCAAAACAAATAGAAAGACATGAAAGAACAGTTGAAGATTGGCAATGGTCATTGAATATAAGCAACCTTACTTTGATATAGATGGAGTTTACAGCTGAGAATCAAGTTGACCAAACCAAATAGGATTTCATCTCTGCTTTGCCTGCATCCATTCTATAAAATTGTACAGGATCAATGGCCAAGCGAGGTTTGGATTACAATCCGTAAGTTCCGGGAAACCTATCTGTAAAAATATCAAAAAGGAAAAAATGTAAGCACTTGCTGAATTATTAACAAAAAGGAGCTCTTGTTCAACAAAACCATATTTTTTTATTGAGTAGCCAGCATGATTCTATGGACAAACAAGGCTGAGATGCTTGTTACAACTAACACCAGACTTTCGTAATAGAATGAACTCAACAAGAAAGCTAGAAGAATTATACATATCTTCAAAACTTCACTCAAGTCATCTCTCTTGTAATCCCGATCATATCGATGATCTCGATCATAATACCTATCCCTTTCCCTGCTCCTACGATCATAATCCCTCCCTTGGTCAGAGCTATCTCCCTGGTCATGATCTTGACTGGATTCTCTATCATGATCCTTACTTCGTTCCTTTGATCTATATCATCAATAATAAAACAATGTGAGCATTATAAAAGCCAACTAAACCAGCTTGCCAGCCCACCCATAAAAGATAAAAAAACAAAAGCAAAAACCAATATAAATTACCTTCTATCATCATAGCCAATGTAATTGCCACGAGGAAAACAACGAAAGATTTATATGTTATGTGAAAATCATTATGCCTTAAATCATCAAACAGGAAAAGAGCAAAGTAAATGAGATATGGCCTGCTTCAAATACCTCGTATAATTACTAACAGAATAAAACAGAAAGCAAAGCAAAGAATCTGCTTGACCATTCAAATTGAAATTCAAAGCACAGAATCCTACATAAAGCCTTGATGCTAACTAGTTAGAGGAAGCCATATGAATCTGTTTGACCGCCTACCCTTTCTGCACTCGGCCTTGCCCTACATGATAAGCAAAGCAAAGCTCCTTCCTACTGCCAGTATCAATTCTAAGCTCATTAAGCTTGACCTCATCTGGTTCGCCTACTAAAAACTGCCCTTAATGGTACCTTACAGTTCATAGAAAAGGGAATTTCATAGGAAATTATTTGTTTCCTTAGCTGAACTATTACCAAACCGCAACAGAGAAAACAAAATCAAAATAAACCGTAGAGGCAGAAATGGGCAAGAACTGCGAGAAAAATGAGGGGAAAAGAACTTACAAGGAAATGGGAGCTTTGCTGAGAAGTTGCCCGTGTTCGCTTCTAAGCAGAATGCTTTCTCATCGGGCGAGAGCAAGCTAAAATGAGAGAAGACCTAAGAGACAGGGAGGGACGAAAACACGATAATTTTTCCAAAGTTTTTTCTCCGGTTTTCCTCAGTTTTTTGCAAGGAAAATGGGGGAAAGTTTTTATTCTAAACTTTACCCACCATTTTCCTTATTTTTATTTTCCCCCATATTTTTCCTATTAACCAAACATCAAAAATTAAAATCCAAGATTTTGGATTCTTTTCCTTTGTATTTTCCCTAGTACCAAACTAAGCCTAATAGATTGATGGCAGCCCTTAAGGCTGAGGAAATGATTTGGGCTCAGCGAGCTCATTCTAGACGGATAAAATGCGGTGACCTTAATACCTCGTTTTTTCAAGGTAGAGTCAAAACTAGGAGAGCTAAAAATAGAATTTACTCTTTGAAAACTGGGCAACTATGATGGACCTCTGACTCTTCAATTATTCAAAAAGAATTTGTTCAGTTATTTACTAATCTGTTCAAGTCTAATAACAACCACAATTTCAATAACAGTCTTGACCCCCTTTGTCCAAAACTCACTGAATATGCCATCACTTTGCTTGAAAGACCTTTTACTACTACTGAAATTAGAGATGTAGTGTTTAAAATGGGCAATAACAAAGCTGCAGGTCTTGATGGGTTTAGTGCAGCTTTTTTTGAAACTTTTTGGAGTTTTGTGGGAGAATATGTCTGTGATGCAATTTTTTATTTTCTCAGAACTGGTATTTTGCTTCAGAACTTTAACTCCACCATTATTGTGCTTATCATCCCTAAGGTTGCTCAACCTGAGAGAACTTCCCAATACGAGCCTCTTAGTTTATGTAATGTTCTTTATAAGCTTAATTATATCTGCCGTTATAACTAATAAGCTTAAAGATGTTATTCCTAGTCTGGTTAGCCCACACCAAAATGCATTTGTACAGGGTAGGCACATTACAGATATTATTGTTCATGAATTGCTCCATTCCATAAATAATAAAAGAAAAGGAAATTTTTTTGATATGGCTATTAAAATTGACTTTGAAAAAGCCTATGATAGAATTGAATGGTCTTTTCTCAGCAAAGTTGTTCAAAATTATGGATTCCCCAGTAGATGGATTAACTACATTCTCACTTGTGTTTCTACTGTGTCTTATCAAATTCTTATAAACGATAATCTTTCCCCTATCATATTTTTATCTAGGGGATTGAGACAAGGAGATCCAATGTCTCCATTTCTTTTTATTTTATATGCAATTGACATGTTGACAAGAATGATCACTTATCAGGTTAGCTGCAAATCCCTCAACCCTTTGAAGGCTGCGAGGCAAGGATATTCATTCCCAACTCTTAGTTTTGCTGATGACTGCTTCATTTTTCTTAAGGCTAATGTCTTTAATTGCATTATTATACAACTACGCTTCTTGATGAATACTGTGAGATGTCTGGTCAAAAAGTTAACCATGATAAGTCTTCTCTTCTTTTTCTCCTAATACACCTTCTGATAGGAAGAAAACTTGTGCAGATTATCTTCGAATTTCCTTAACTAGGAAAAATGAAAAATACTTGGGTTTACCTTTACTACTTGGTAAGGTTAATAATAATTCTTTCTCTGATTTTTTTGAAAAAACAAACAAAAGAATAAAACAATGGTATAATTTTCATCTCTCTCATGCTGGTAAACTTGTCTTTTTTTTTTTGGCATCACTGGTAAACTTGTCTCGATAAATTCTGTTCTCCATTCTTTGCCAAATTACTCCCTTGCTACTTTTTTAGATTGCCTGTTCAATCTGTAAAGAATATACATAGAATGTCAGGTATGTTTTTTCGGAACAGAGGCAGTAATAGAAAGAAGATTAACCTTATTAGTTAGGAAAGGCTTACTATTCCTAAGAACTTGGGAGGACTAGGGCTCAAAAACTTTTTCATTGTTAGCAAGGTGTTTCTTCTCAAACTTTGTTGGCATATTTTAACCAAACCTCAAATGTTGTGGATCAGGTCCTAAAAGGAAAATATTTCCCAAATGTTAATTTCCCTCAGCTTTCATATAAACAAAATGCCAATTGGTTTTGGAAAGGTATTATGAAGGTTTTATCTGAGTTTAAGGAGGGTATTGCCTGGCAGATTCATCTGATAGTGATCTTAATGTTTGGGCTGATAAATGGCTGCATTGTCAAGGAATTGTATTGATCAATTTTAATCCCCTATCCCCTTAGAAATCTGAAAGTTAGGGACATCATTGATACAGATACCAAAGAATGGAATCTTTCTCTCATAACTCATTTTATTTCTTGTAATATCTCTGACATGATCAGAGAGATATACCTATTGCTCATTGTGCTGCTGGTAGAGATATCCCTATTTGGGGTCCTTCCGATTCTATAGAGTTCAACACTAAATCAACTTAGCTCTGGTATTATTACAAATGCTCTAGGTTGATCCAAACTCCTGCGCTTCCCAGGCAGGATCTTTGGAAAGTTCCTACACTCCCTAGAGTTAAAAGTTTTTCTTTGCCTCCTTGCCAAAACCTCTTTACCGACCGCCTCCCTACTCAGCTCTAGGAAAATAATCCCTGATTCCAAGTGTCCACTATGCTCCCACTCTGAGGAAAATATACCACATCTTTTTCAGGAGTGCCCTGCTTTTAAACCGCTTTGGCCTCTTCATTTAGCTTTTGGAATGTTGGATGAACTCATTTAACTATTTAATTACGAAGATGGCGAACACAAACTTTTAAGCTTCCCTTCTCTGAATGTGTGCTTCCTTATAATTGCATTTTTAGCTTTATCCTTTGGAATGTTTGGAAGAATAGGAATTTATTCATTTTCTAAAACAAGCCTGTTATGGTGGTTACTATTAGAAAAGAGGCCTAGATGCAAGCCTCTGAGTTTGCTATGAAACAAAAAGGATGATATTAAATTCTTATCATGGAATGGAAACCTCCTGATAATGGCTGGGTTAAGCTAAACTCAGATGGGGCAGCTAAAGGCAACCCTGGACTGTCTGGCTGTGGGGGAATAATTAGAAATTCATCAAAAAAAATCTTATATGCTTATTCTTGTTTTATTGGTTCGGCCTCTACCAATGTTGCAGAATTCACAGCTGTTCGTGTGGGATTAACAGCTGCTCTTTCTTTGGGTTTTCAACTTGTACATGTTGAAGTTGATTCCTAAATTCTGTATAATGCCTTCAACAGGAGGACGGTCCGTCATCCACTCCTGAAGCCACTACTCAAGGACGGCCTGAGTCTGTGTGTGAAGCTGTTACGAGCAGGCCTGGAGCTTAAGGCGAGGAAGAAACCAATTGGATCAAGAATTCGTATGGGGATAAAATAGCTTACGAATTGAGTTGTAATAAATAAAGAATATTGTTAGTTTTGTTTAGGTAGGTCCAAACCAACCCCGTCCAAGAGAGACTCTCTACACTTAGTATATGTATTCAGTTCACTAAGGAAAATGAACAAGAAGAAAAATGATTTCTCTCCTAATTCTCTAGCTCTCTCTCCTTTCTATCTTCCTTTCTTCCTTAAGTTGAACCATACGAATTCTTGGTCCAATTGGTTTCTTCCTCGCCTTAAGCTCCAGGCCTGCTCGTAACAGAAGCCTTTCAGCAATCTAGATTCACCTTTTTGCTTTAAGGAAGGGAACCGACTAGCTGACAGGCTTGCGACTGTTAACATGCTGATATGGATGAAAAAATAACAGGACAGCATGGCGCTGCCACATCATTTATACGCGGCTTTTTAAATTTACTAACAAAGAAAATAAAATTAAACTTCAAATTTTTTTCCCCTCCTCATCGAGCTTTCTTCTCTCTCTATATTCTTCCTCTGCATGCACCTACACCCAGAACACAACCGTGGGGATTCCACTGGTGGCCGTCAGCCACGATTAATGGCCACTCAAATCCAGAAAAATTTCTTTTTCTAGCTCCTTTCAATCTTGTCTTCACTATAACTGCATCAATGTTTATTACAAACTCATTATTTTCCACAAATCTTCCAGAGCATAAAAAAATAGAAAATTCTAGATCTAGTTTACAATTGTCGATCTAACGTTCCAAAATGCTTCCGTCTTTTCCCATCATCCCCCTCATTTCATGGGCATCGAAGTATTGGCTTCAGATAATCATCTTGTCTCAATCTTTGAACAGAGATTTTGCATATTAAAAGAAAAAAAAAACCCTAAATTAGCTATGGGTGGTTTCTTCGTTTGTTGTTCGGTTGTTTGATGAGTCCATTCTATTCGGAGGGACGGGGACGGGATGTTTGGATTTTTTTTGTATCTGGGTTTGCTACTGGTTGGAGTGTTCTTGAGATGCTATTTTGAGTTTGTTCAATTTTTTCCCTAATGTGTTTTTCGTTGTCTTTTTGTCATGGTTTGAGCCTGCTACTTTCTGACATGCCTTCCATGAATTTGGGTTTTGGTTCATGGTTGTGCATGTGACGAGCCTCTTTCCTTTTGCGATGGCCGACGGCTGTTGCGAAACTTTTTGCAGCCTTGCGCTTTGTCCTTTGGGCTTCCATGATTTTTTTTTCATTGTTTTTATTCTTTTAGTTTCCGGATATTTGATATTGTAGCTCAAAGTTGAATTTTTTAAACTTTATTGATTTCTCTTGTTACGAGTCCAACGTTGCAGGTTGATGTAGCAGGTCCAAGGGTTGATGGTTAGTTAGTGTAGAGATCCACGCCAGTCATTGGCTTGTGATCCTAGGCAACAAGTAGTGATGCTACTATATATTGTAATAGCTTGATGAGCAATGAGAAGCAGAATGATAATTTCTCTCTTAACTCTCTAGCTCTCTTCTCTCTTTCTCTATCTCTTCTCTCTGTTCATTCCTCTTCTCTACTCAATTCTGTTCTTCTTTCTATCACCCCCAACCCGTCTCCTAACATCTCTACCTTGGGTTATTTGTTATGGGTTCAGAGTGTGTGTTTTTCTTTTGGATTATTTAATTTCGTAAGTTCAATCTTGGTCTACAATTGTTTCCATAGTTCATGATGTTCTTGAATTTTTGTTAGTTTGATTTTTAAAGAAAGAAAAAGAAATTAAAATTGTGTTTGTAGCAAAAATAAGTTTTTTTTGGCTAATTCTCTATTTTTCATTTAATAATGAGTATTTCCATGTCGGTATCCAAGCTGATGTGGAAATGCCACGTCACAGGATAAACAATTCCGTCTAATCACGTGTAATATTTTTCCTCATCCTATCATATCCAATCCATATTGGATGTAAAAAACATGCCGTTAGTTTCTAATAGTTTGAAACAAAAGAAAGAAAAGAGAAAAAGAAAGTCTGGAAAATTTTGTTAAGCAAAGGCTTAACAGCCTTACTTTCATTGCCTTGATCAATATATACATCAATACAAGTTCGAATCTTTAACTACAACATCAAGTTGACATGAACATGTTACAAAGTGGAGCTAGGTAGCTAATTGACAAGCTAACTATACTCTCAATGCCAACTTCAGCCACATAACTTAATTCAAATTTAAAAGGTACAAAAATTGGCTCCAAAACAATCTGCAAGTTGATCAAATTTCTTCCAAAATGCCTTACACCTTCGTTACTCACATGCAAGCAACTTGATTCTTTAAAAAGTTTCCCTTTTTTTTTTTTCCATCAATCTAATACAGCACCTTCTATTATTTGCTGCAATTCATTGCACGAGTCTTCAATTGCTTGAGGATTCTTAGTTGAATTCAATAAATCGAACAACTCAGCTATTAGCATATTCCCTGGCTCCAACCCAACGTCTCCAACCTATATAAAATCCAAAGACTTGCAGTATTATATAGTAAAAAAATTAATTAATTTACAGTCATAAATAGCTAAAAATTATGGTCTTTTATGTAACAAAAAAAAAAGAAAAGATATAACAGTTTCAAACTATATTTTCCAAGATGAATCCTGATTTAAGCACTTAAATTACTAATTTTAGAAAATTTCTAACTATATTAATCTCCAGTCAATTCCTAATTAATTACGTAGGGATAAATGTTTTTCTTTTTCCTTCAATTGTGCTTCAAGCAATTCACCACAACTTTCAACCTCAAAGCCATAGAATATGATTTATACAATCTCAAGCCTATGTTTGGTAGGAAGGAAGAAAAATATTAAGAAAAGGAGGGAAACAAAAAAAAATTATATTTCCTTCTGAAAGAATTAAAGAAATAAATTAATTCCTTTCATTATTTGGTATAAATAAGAAATAAAAAAAGAAACTTACTTTCATTAATGTGATCTTTTTATCCTATTTACTTTTTTTAATTAAAAATTTTGGGGGATTATATATCATTAGGTGTATTGGTGGGTTGAAAATACTTAAATGATGCCATAAGCCAATTTTTGTCCACCTTGAGTGTTAATACTCGACTTAATTCCACATTGGTGTAATCCTTTTAACCTGCTTTACTCATTTTATCCTTTTAAAAGCTTTCTTTTTTTTCCCCAATGTAAACAATTCCTTTAGTTTTTTTTTAATGAATTTTTGGTATTTTGACCATAACATTAAAATTTTTAATTAATTGATTATAGCATCAAATATACTGAATTTTTTTTATCAATACATATTTTTATGTAAAATAAAAATTCTATTTCACAAACAAAGTTCTATTTTAGTTTCTTTCATTGCAAGAAATTATAATGGGTGTATATTGAAAATTATAAAAAAATTAAACATAAAATATAATCATAGAATTAATTATAATTGGTAAATTTTTACTTTGAATTTGTTAAAATTAATCTTAATTCATCAATTTAAAAAAAAAAACTCAAACATGTTGTAAATTCTAAAATGAAATTTTAAAAATAAAAAATAGCTCAGGAATTTAATAATATTATTATTATAAAAATATTGGTAAAGAATTTAAAGGATATTATATGCTTTGTAAATATTGATAAAAAGAATTTTTAGTATATTTATAAATTAATTACAAATTAATTAAAAAAGAAATTTAATGTAATACCAAAAAATACAAAAAACAAAAAAACCCCATTAAAAAGGGGAATGAATAGTCATTAAAAGAGAAAAACAAAAATTTAAAAAGGATATAAATGGATAAATAATATAAGATGTATTACACTTAGTATGGTATCAAGTTTGCATATTCCACCTTGGGGCATAATTAGCTCACCATTGCATCGCCCATGATTCTCCCAAAAATTTTCTTCAAATAATATCATTTATTAGTAATGGTAAATTTTGTAATTAAAAACATATGTTGAGGGCGTAATAGTCTTAACATGTTAAAGTCAACAAAAAAACTTTCCCTGCCCTCCCATTTCTACTTCGTTTAGAAGAAAATAATTTCTAAAAAAAATAAATCCTCCTATTTCCCTCGCTTACTTTCTTTCCATGCTTCTTTTATTTTTATTTCCTTCCCATCCAACGTAGTGTTCTACCAAAGATAGTGTTAGTAAAAATTCAAAGGGAAATCCTTTTAAATGATATATGTACCTTTTCTCTATATAGCAGTTGAATAGTGGCGTTAAGGTCGTCTTCCCAACGTGCTTCATCTTCACTATGGAGAAATTGCACACTCTGCAGCATTGGTGTGCTTAAATATCCATGGCTGAAAGTCTCCATCTTTGGGCACCCTCTGACAATCACTTTCTCTAAGGACGGGAATTCAAAGCTATAATCACCTGTGCAGAAACAAGCTAGACTTGGAAGACAACCTAGCTCCAAATACTTGAGATGCGTGAAAACAACTCACCTTCAACTTCATCGCCTTCGCTTGCTATGATTTCCACTATCTCAGTACATTCAATTATTCTAATTCTTGAGAGCTGCACCAGGCTCTTAGCTGTTGAGCATGCCATTAAATTTACAAATCCATCGCATCTCAAAACTTCCAGAGTTGTTAAATTCTGGAAAGACACTGATGATGGCACTGAAGTCTTTAAGTTGCTGAAAAACTCTGTTCTAAGTTGACCGTGCCATATCTCGTTCATAATCTTATTCTGCTCCAATCTTAATTCTTCTAGATTGGGGAATGTAACCTGCAAATAAGCAAACGCATTAGAATAAAGTTTAAAGAGTTTAAATTTCTAAAAATATCCTCCCTGCCCCCATTGGATACGAAGTCAAAGTTAGATAGTGAAACATAAAGAAGATATAGAAGATTGAGACACAATTCGAATTGGATTGACCGAGTTTTCTGGAAATTCGTTTGCTTTGCATCATCTATCTAACAATGTCATATCCATCTTAGTAAAATAAAGAATGAGAAAACTATAATTGAGTGTTGAAATTAATTGGTTTAATATCTAACTTGGTCCTTAAACTGTATCTAAAATGATAGATTGATCGCTGAACTTTTATTTTAAAAACAAATAAACCTCTAGATGAACGAAAACCATTAAAAATTATGAATCGTGGCTTTTATTTTTAAATTAAAAACTTAATGTGGAAAAACTATGCAAGTGCCGGATAAGAAATTAAACGGTTTTAGTCAAGTTTTTTATCATTCGGGAACCAATCTGTCATAAAATAGAAATTCAAGGAACAATCCGTCCTTGTTGATATAGTTTAGAGATCAAGTTGGGTATTAAGTCGAAATTAATTAATTATAATTTGACATACATCTTATGTTCGAGATTTAATTGCATCATATCATAAAGACTTTAAGACATAAATCTGACATCGAAAATAAAGATTGAGCAAGCTGAATGTTTGAAAGTTTTACAGTCTTTAGAGCTCATACCTCATTGACCCTAAACAGAGGTTGCTCTTCTGTTGATTCTCTAATTCTCGGGCTTTCTGAAGCAAATATCTTCAATTTATCAAAGCTTAACACCTCTATTTTCTTTAATGATGGCCACTCTGTGGTATGTATCCCAGAGTAGAAACTCTTAAATCTCGGCAGTTTATCTAGTCCCAGGTAAATCAGTTTACGAAACACAAAATTGGTGCTTGCTTCCCCCACAGTTGATTCAGTGGCGGTCACTGCATGGAATTCGTTGGCGTTGAGAACTCGAGGTTCAAATATTTCTTCTAATGAATCACAAGCTGCTATCCTCAACATTTCCAGATTCTGGAGTCTTTCTCTCATAGTAAATGGAAAAATGTTCACAATTCTATCACAGCCGTACACACTGAGAAGATTTAGTTTGCAAAATGAACCACCTACGAGTTGATCATTCCATATCCTCCTGCAGATTCCGTTATCCGCAATTCTTAGTTCCTCTAACTGAGGGAATGCCACCTGCAAAGTTTATTTGATTGTGTTACTACTTGCGTACGTAAATGAGAATATAACATATAAGTCTGAGATTTTCATGACGATCAAGAAACAAAGTGCAATATGAAACGTAGAATCAAACATATATATAAATTGATAATACGTGAAAAACAGGAATAAATGATAAAGAAATTAAGAGCAAACGCGGCGTAATTAAATGACCTTTTCATTGAAGATGGAAGGAAAATCAATATCCGAGTTGTGATCAGTTTCATCTGTCTCTAAAGAATCAGAGATGAATGTCTTAAATATACCACAACTCTTCATTCCAAGTTCTCTGAACATGGGGAATTCAAAGTAACCTCCATGGCTGAATCTCATGAGCTTCGGAAGGTCTTCGATCCACAGCTTTTCAAGTTTGGGGAAAGGGATTCTCTGGCTCATAATATCTGCTTTTTCTAGTCCTTCTTCTATAAAGATTACTTCTTCTACGTTTCTACAATCTCTAATGTTAAGCTCTCGGATATGCATAAAAAGCTTCATCATTGAAGAAGAAAATAGATATTTCAAATTATGGCGGCCCACCACAATCAAAGTAGTTAAATTTTGAAAACAACTACACATTTGGGTAAGTGGGCCATCCCATATTCTTTGAACATTAAGTGAGGCTAGTTGCAATGTCTCCGAGTTGGGGCACACGACCTGCATACATAATCATTGTTGCAGGAAAAACATTTCCGAATCTATCGTTAGAGAAAGAAAATGTATATATGTCAACACTCAACACTGTAAAATGTAAAGAAAATGTCAACAATGAATACAGAGCATACATAGGTACGTAAAATGATAACTTGTGATGATAATCAACACTGTAATAAAAATGGTTTGAAATCGAAGCCCCCAATGATACTATATTAAGAGTCTATTGGTTGGAGAAATTATTAGCTACGTAGGTCGGGCCTACCATCTATAGGCTGACCAATAAATTTATGACATCTAAAAAATTCTTAAAATTAATATACGAATTTGACACAAATTTAACCCCACATTACAAATAAAAAGAATTTAAAAGGTAAATTCTTGAATTTAGATTATAATTGGGATAGGGTTTTAATTTTTATATCATAATCGTTGAATTGTCACAAATTCATTGATCAGGCCTATAGATGACGTGATAGACTCAATCTACCTAATAATTTCTCCTTTCGTTTTGAGAAGTAGTGCATCTAATTTTACGCCAAATTTAAGGTTAAGCATCCTTTTAATTACTTTGTCACTGCATGCGCAATAGTTTGCTCTGCTTACTAAGGAGACAAGACTTATCGAATGTTAGATTCGTTAATAGAGATTTGCGAAAAGAGATCAGAAGCCAAGTTATTGGGATAATTGGCCATTTGGAGAATTAACACCCACTTAATACTCGGTTGACTCTTGCTAGCTAGGAAGGATTAAATTGTGCTATAACTTGCAACATTAATGGAGATTAGATGCAGGTCTTACAAGCAAGGAAAAACCAATCTACACACACGTAATATGATCATTATAAATTAAAACAAAGTATTTTAAAAGATAAGAGAGAGAAAAATGATTATTCTTTTGTAGTATATAATTAATTTATCGCTTAGTTAAGAAAAATAATAAACAAATACCTGTTCATTGAATAGTGGCAACTCCTCCAGTTGAGGCATTAATGTGGAAGAACCCCTTTTTCTTCTGGGACAAAAACTTATCAGCTCTGGTAGATTCTCAAGTGTAAGTGATTGTAACTGAAGGAACTCAATTTTGTCTGCATCATTACCATCAAGGATATACTGAATCTCCAATCCATTCTGGATAAAGAGATTCTGCAAATGCAGAAAACTTCCTCTGTCACACAACTTGGTGTTCAACACAAACTCGGCATCTTTTGGCTCATCTATATATAAAGCTTCTGCATTCTTCAATAAAGTTCTAACCCTATCAACCAAATTGTCAATGCTTGCATTAAGCTTGAGTTTAAGTGCTGTTGAGTGTTCATTCCTGTCAAAACCATCCCACGCTTCTCCTATGGAAATCTTGTATCTCTGCAGTTTTTTGAAGAACAGGTCTCTTGGCACAAGCTCGGGAGATGGGATCTCAACATGTAAAGTGGTCAAACAAGACAAATGTTTGAATTCAGCTAGACTAGCATTCCTCCGTTGGTTGGCATCTCCCTCTGCTTCCCATTGAACAAAACTATTACCCATATACAAGGCCTCTAATCTGGACAAGCCCGACAGGACACCTGGTGGTATTATTTTGAGTTTGCTACAACCACTCAGGTCTAATATTTTTAGCCCTACCAACTGCCCAATTTTCTCAGGTAGCATTACAATATTAGAATTGACAAGGCTAAGAATTTCTAAACTACCCATCTCCCCAACGATGGAAATATCTCCTAATGGCAAACAGTTATCCAAGCACAATGTTCGAAGGCATTTTAGGAGACTAATTGATGGTAAGGATGAAAAATACATACCAGTCAGACTCAGGACTTTGAGATTTTCCATTCTCTGGAAAAAGCTAGTTGGCATTTCCACAGAAGATTCAGTGCTATCCACATAGAGAAAAGTAAGTTGCGGACAGTTCAACTCATCCCCATCAGGAAACCTATTAATTCTAGCCCTTCTCCAAATGATCTTAGGGCAAATTTTCATTTTTTCTGCATCTGGCCAGTCTTCAAGATCATGACCAGGTCCTAATGTAAACACATGGTTGTCCCTAGAAGCAATTGCTAAGGCGACATCACGGATAAGATCATGCATATTGACTCGCTTACTGGATGAACTATCATTCAACAAACACCAGTCTTTGAGCTTACCTACCATTGTCAGCAATCTGTTCCGTGTCTTCTCAACGGTGTTGAAAACATGCTCATTGAATAAACCCAAACCCTTGCAATATCTCAACAGATACTCAAAGGAAGCATCTCCACCTAGCAGACCGCAAAGCAAGAACGTCTGTTTGAGTTCCTCACTTTCTAAGTGACTATAACTCAACTCTATTGCTTTATACGCCTCTGCTGATATCCCCGTGAAGTTTATTGTGGAAGGCGTCTGCAGTTGTGTCAAGGCATCTTCCCATGCACCTAAGGGCTTATTTCTCAATGCTCTTGCAACTGTTGCTATGGCCAGCGGCAATCTTCCACATCTATGGGCAACTTCAATTGCTGTAGGTCGCACTTCAGGATTCTCAACAACCTCCCCAGCTTTCTTCTTGAAGAGGTACCATGCTTCATTTTTTTCCAAAATACCGACTGCAAAAGTTGTCTTAACATCCATCTCATTGGACAGCACATCTTGATTTCTTGATGTCAGCAATATCTTGCACCGCTTATTGGATCGAACATTTTGATCTATATTCGACTGCATACTTATTTCATTGGACAGATTCAGAACATCTGCAGTAGGAATTCCCACTTCCTCCAGATCTAGTTTCTTCCAAATATTATCCAAAACAATGAGAATTTTAATCTCTTTCTCTAACATCAACCTTTCGCGCAACCGACCCGCTCTTGCTGCTGTACTTTTTTCTTGTAGACGTAAACCCAACGGTTCAGCGATTTCGTCTTGAATTTTCTGAATGTCAGGATTCTGAGTTACATCCACAACAACCACCCGATCAAATAAATTTGCCCGTACTCTTTTAGCAATTTCCTTGACCAGCATGGTCTTGCCCATGCCGCTGGCACCGTAGACCCCTATCATGCTGATGGTGGCACCTTTCAGTGCCTTCATGACGTCGTTAGAAACCTTCTCTCTTGATTCAAAGGCCTCAAAGTCATGTGCACCCACAATTTCTTCTGGAACATCACGGTATCCAACTGGTCCATTAAATTGGCATGCACTGATAAGTTGATCGAAAGCAATGACGCCTTTTCCTGCATTCCTGCTAAGCCGGTACCGAGACTTGATGTTGGGACACAATCCAATGAAGCATTTGTTCTTTGCCTTCTCGCCAAGTTCCTTCACTTTCCCTTCCTTTTCTTCTATCTTCTCGTCAACTCTCGTGCACCAATGCTCAACATCGGCTTTTATCTTCTCCACGTTCCTCAGCGCAGCATCAACCTCTTGTTGAACACTTGTTCTCTTTGCTTTCAACGTCTCAAGCTTTTCCTCGAACTTTCTAACATTCTCCTGGTAGATTCTCACATATCTGATATGCCGTCTAATATTTTGGAAGATTCCTTCGGTAGCATTTGCAGTTAAGTTAGCAGCAGCACCAGTAAGAATTGGTTCCATTGTTTTTTTTTTGGGGGGGTTTTTGTTACTGCAACAAATGGCAGAACAAAACAGAGAAAACAGGGGAGCGGTGGAGCGGTGGAGTAGAAGATATATCGGGAGTGGGAAGCCAACGTGAAAAAAAAAAAAAAACTGTAGAACCAGTTTGAATGGAGAGAGTAAAAGAGCAATCAAAACAGAAGAAAGATGATACTAAGACAACAGAGTTGAATCGTTCTACCTGGGTTACATAACAAGTCAGGTACAACTGGCAATGGAATATAAAAAGTTATTGTACTGCCAGTTTAGTTTAGATCCATGATCCCACATGGGACAGAGTTGTTAAGTTAACAAGAAAATTCATCGAAATTATTAATATATTTTTTAGTTTTAGATCAATTATTAGTTATTAGTAAGATGAAGAGAATGCAGGAGGATCCATTCGAAATTGTGAATTTCTTATGGTAGCTCGTTTGTCACTTTCAGTCGTTAAAATTTTCAATGGAATTAAACTAAAAGATATGGATGAAAATCACCTGCCTCGTATTATTTCCTATTTTATGCCCCATACATTAGAACGTGTCATTTATTCCATTCATTTAACTCTTCTTATACTTTGTTTGGTGTTAAAATTTTTGTCCTAAAACAATAGAGAGGAAAAATAAAACCCTCTATAATAAAAGTTTAGTCCCAAATTTAAATTTTTTTAATTATCAGAGTAAGTTTTATGTTTATGATATTATTGTTACTTTTAATATAAATAAAGAGAAAACAATAATAATTTTTTTGTTTATTTTATTAAAAACAAACAAGGTATAAAGAGAGTTAATTGAATGAGACAGGTATCGCGCCATGGATGTTTATGTATTGTTTGATTTTTTTAAATATAAAGAAGTTCCTCGATACAATAATAAAATGCTAAACGTGGCCCATGCTTCTTTTTCTTTTTTCTTTTTTCTTTTTTTCATATAAATGCCTGAGGAAAGACAAATCATAAGGCCTAACCTAGTTATCTGGTATAACACAACCGGAGTCTAAAACTGTGGAATATTGGTGCCTCGCGGTTCGCCCTGGAGACCGTCGGAAACAGGATCATGCACTCAAATTTAAAAGTCTAACTTGGAAGATTTGGAAAATCTGGATATCTCCCCGCCAGCTGGAGCCTGCCGGCTGGTAGATGGATTAATTCAGAAAATTAATACTAGTATTTTTCTAGTATATTTTTTGTCTTATTGATTTTCAAGCTCATTCATTCTTTTTCCGACCAAGTCAACCCATGTCAGCTATTGTTGGTTTAGCCTTTGTTCCAAGGACTCAGAGATTCTGTTAATGCTGTAAATGGCTCAGTATCGCGAGAGAATCAGACTTCCTGAGAACTTTTGCGTAAGTCACATATCTGTATGGTCCCAATAGCTTAAAACACTACACCAAAAATACGATTAGAAAACACTTTTGCGACTTACGCAAAAGTTCTCTCCCTCAAATCACTCACTTCTTGCTGCCCTTATAAACGAACGAAAAGAACTTTGAATCTTCATCTCTTGCTTCGTCAATTGCTTTGTTTCTTGCTTTGCCAATTACTTTACTTCTTGCTTCGATTTGATTATTTCTCCAATTGCTCTACTTCTTGCTTCGATTTTATTTTCAGTGGCTGCTTCAATCTTTCAATTTGGTATTTCTTCTGAAACCCTGGCATTTTGATCTCTCCATTGCCTTCGCTCTCTCAACTGAGATTTTTCTAGCGATAACATTTCTGGCGATGAGCCTTCGTTGAGAGCCAACAATTTCATCACGGAAAGCGTTCGCAAAGCTTCTTAGCTTCATTGATGGATTCACTTTTTCATAATGTCATTCCATGAACGGTAAGTCTTCTTCTTTTTCTTCCTTCTTTTACCTCTCCACCGACTAACTTTGATTCCTTCATTTTAGAATTTCGGTGAAATCTTAATTAAACTTCAGCTTTACTGTTTATTGATCAAAGTTCTGACATGTTGTTGTTGTTTTGCTACTTTTTACCTGTGATTGAAAACTTTGGAGTGCAGTGAAGGAATATGAAGACTAAAATAAGGATTAAAAAGCCGAGGAGAGGTGGACTTAGGCGGGATTTTGGTCCAATAATGAAGTGTTTATGCACCGGATAGCAATTAACGAAAATAGACAATGCCGGATGCCAGGAATATAGAAGAAGCTGAGTTATGAGGTTTGCTTCTTCATTCTTTTGGCTTTCTATATGATTTGTTCTGCATAAAGATTTTACAACGCAAACCTCATATTATTAGCTTTATTATGAATAGAGCACTAATTCAACTTTCTTTCGATGCAAACCTTATATTCAATTTGGTGGTTAAATCTCTGGTTTTCTTCTTAACCTTTCAATTTTATTATTTTTTTATATATATAGTGTTAAAAATAGACCATGCAAGAGTGATTGACACCTCATATATCTTCAAATAATTGAATGCACCTGGTTATAGAAGACCATCTTTGAATAACTTGTGCAAGGCAAGTGTAGGAGAAAGTGTCCTTTTCTTTAAATAGAATGGACCTAGTCTACTACATGGGTTAATTTTGTATGCTTAGAAAGGTCAGTTATTTTTAGGGTAGAGGATTACATTAGACACCAAAACTATGTTTTCTAAGAAGTTCTTATTAACAGCAGTCGCAGCACTTTTTGAATTAGTAATATAGGATATATCTTGCAGCTTTCCATAATCTGCTTTCTTTCAGCAGAGACTTAGACCTGGTCAAAGGTCCTTTTATAGTGTTTTGCAAGCATACTCAATCTGATAGAGATGTTGGCTATGTCCAGGTTAGTCTCGTGTCTCAGACCTCATATCTACAAGACTACAAGTTGCAGGTAAGGGGGAAACGAAAAATGGGTAAAGTAATAAATTCCTGAAATAGGTATGGGGGAGCATATCGGGGCACCATCTATCTGCTAAGTTATGGTTAATTTGAAAAATGCTTTGTATGTGTAGCCTTAAGACTGTTAAATTGGTTTTGAAATATGGAGATATCAGAAAATTTTATTTGATTAAGGAAGCAGAACATGTTATTTATGCTCACCTGGTACTTGAACATGTTATTCATGGTTTTAACGTTTTAGGATGAATTAGGCTATGGCCTTGCATATTGAAATAATTGACTAGGTAAGATAGATCTTTGGATAGGATGTAATTGCTGAATATTGCTATACAGATCGAATCCACATGGATATAGATACAAAACACCAACCAATTTTCCTCAATTCTATTATGGTATCAAGAGCCTCGGTTTTTCTTTTCTCACTGTCTGAATTTTCAGCCTCCTAGCAGCCTAAACTTTTGCCACATGCAATGGTAGACAACAACGAACCCGATTCTTCATCTAGATATTTTATTCACCATTCGGATGGTCCATGTGCCTTATTAGTTGCTCAAGTTTTAAATGGGGATAATTACCCCGCTTGGAGCCGTACAATTACCACGGCTTTTGAAGCCAAAAACAAGTTAAGCTTTATCGTTGGCAACATCAAAGAACCCTCTACCAACTCTTCACTTTTTCTCCAGTGGAATCATTGCAACAATATGGTTTTATCATGGCTTCTCAATGATGTGTCTAAAGAGATTGCTAGTAGTGTGATTTTTATGAAAAATGCTTCTGATGTTTGGATTGATCTTCATTATCATTTTTCCCAAAAAAAAGCCCCTCCTATTGTTTGTACCTTAATTTGTAAAATTGGGCTAATAGGCCTAAGAAGGAAATGAGTACACCAGTGGACCAATGGATTGAAGAGGAGGCAATAGGCCTTTTTGCTCGAGGGAGAAACATTTGAGGGAAATCGGCCTGGCAACAAGAATCGGCAGGTTTTAATTGGGAAATTAATAACCACGATAATCATGGAGGAAGAAGAGCGCGTGAATGATCAGCCAGGAAACTCGCCTCATGTTTTAATTGGAGATATTCGGAATTCAAGACAGCATGATTCAAGGTCCGAAATATCAGATTTTCAAGAAAAAGAAATAATTTAGGCCGATCGGCCTATAAATCGGACTAGCAGGATGGGTTTAAGGTCAGCGGCCTAAATCCAAATTAAGGCCGCACCAATCTTTAAAAGATTAGAAAGACCAATTCAAAGCCAAGCGAAATCAAAGGGATTCAGTCTTAAAGACTGAGATTTGAAAATCAAAATGAGCTGATTCAGAAGAGTTGATTGGGAGCTGTGAAGTGCTATATAAACCCCATTCTAGAACGACTACAGGACACGAACAATCATCCACAGAAACCTCTTCAACACTCGAAGACTGCACTCTGCTCAAACTTGCTCCGATTTCCTTTCTTTACTTTGTCAACCAGAGACCCTTCTCAAGATCTGTTTAGTTCAAAGTCTTTTTGCTTCCAGTCAATCCTTGGCTTTCCCCAATTATTAAGTGTTTTAAGCGTCTGTTTAGCCTTCCATCGGCCATCTTTTTCTTTATCAGTTCATTGTAAACACCCAATCGGGCAATATTCTCATTCAGTTTATTAAAGAAATTCCCTTTTGTTCAATGATTTAAACAGTCCGACTGTGACTTTGAACAAGAACCTGCATTATTTCTAACCTTTGTTGTTTTTCGTTACAAAAGCAACTGGCACACTCAGCAACCAGCTCATCGGCCTGACCGCTTGGCCTAGGGAGATATTTGGTGCAACATCTCTTTTTGGCACACCCACTGGGACCAAAAGGGTAGTTTCTTTTCGTTCCAAAGTTTTTATTTGATTTGTTAAGTTCCTCACAAATTTTTATGGACATGGCTCCGAAAAAGGATACCGCTAAAACATCCGAGGGCTCTCAACACACTATGACACTTCGCTCCCACGACCGGAGTTCATCCAGCAGTCCCGAACGGGACCAGAATTCTCAAAGCTGGCAAGATACCATGGAGGCAATGACTAGAAATATGAATGACAATCTCACTCGTTGGCTCGATCCACAGCAAGGAGTCGGTCAAACCATCGGTCAACAGGTGGGCAGGCAGGTTGGTCGAGAGATTGGCCAAGAAATCGGCCAGCTCGGCATACAGTTTGCCCAAATGCAGATCACGATGACCGCAATGCTAGAAAGACTCGGGGGGCAGAATCCTCTAGTCGGACAGAACAATGGGGTTGCCGCACCCCAGGTAGTCGTCCAAGCAGGTCAGAATGATCAGAATCTGGAAGAGGAAGTGGCCGACAATCGTGATCAGCCACCCCAGGTGCAAGACAACCCGGTTGCTAGGCCGGAAAGATATGTACCTCCACAGGTCCGCAATGGACACGGCCAGGGTAATGGCAATGGTAACGGTAACCATGGAGGGAATGGTAATGGAAATGGCCACCGGGCTAATCACCCCGCAGTCGGCCAAGAACCTGCACCAATCCGTCAAGAGCCAGTAGCCGGCCTTGATCGAGGACAGATCGTGGACATCATTCAGGACGTTTTGGGACCAGCAATGAGGAGGGCGAGTCGGCCAATATTCCAAAAGCCCTATCCAGAATGGGTTGATCGCTTGTACCCATATCCGGATATTACAAGGTCCCGGAGTTCTCACTATTTTCTGGAGAATCAGATCAATCAACAGTGGAACACGTTGGGAGGTTCTCGATCCAATGTGGTGAGGCGGCTTCCAACGGCTTCCTTAAGCTGAGGTTGTTCCCAAACTCTCTGACGGGACACGCCTTCACGTGGTATATCGGGCTGCAGGCTGACTCAGTCCAGACTTGAGACGAGATGGAGAGGATATTCCACACACAGTTCTACAGGCTGGAACCAGAGGTCTCCATGGCGGACTTGTCCAGAATGTCCCAGAAAGGAGGAGAGACTGCCGAAGATTACTTGGCACGATTCAAGAGGGCCAGGAACAAATGCCGGGTAGCTCTCCCCGAGGAAGAATTTGTCCGCTTGGCTCAAAACGGACTGGATATCGAGCTGAGGAAGAAGTTCGAAGGTATGGAATTTCGGGATTTCTATGAAATGTCCACCAAGGTTGCCCGATATGAAGGCTTACTCAAGGAAGAAGCCGACCGGAGGAGTTCTTCTTATGGAACTTATTACCAGGAACCGAACTTTGAGTTAGGCATTGCTGAATTATTGGTGAGTCGGCCAGTGGAGTGCCCGATGCTGTCGAAAGCCGGTTTAGCTCATCCTGTCAACCAAGAAACAGTCCAAGCCAACTTCCATAAACAAGCCGAAAGCTCGACTAGGAAGTTCCCACACGAGAACAATCGGACATACACGTTCGATGTGAGGAAAGCCTCAGAGATTTTTGACTTCCTCCAGAAAGCGGGTCAAATCAGACTTCCTCCTGGTCACAGACTTCCTAGCCCAAATGAATTGAAGGGTAAGGATTATTGCAAGTACCACGATTCCTGGAGACACTCGACCAATAACTGCCTGGTCTTCAGGAATGCCTTACAGGAGAAGATTGACCGAGGGGTGCTTCGTTTTCCTGAGGCCGAGAAGAAAGAAATGGAGGTTGATACGAACCCATTCCCCGCAACCGTGAATATGGTATCGGCTAATCTGACGTGTCTGAGTCACACTGGCCGAGTCAGGGACGAAAGATACGGGTTCATGGATGGGGAGATCCGTCCGTGGTTGGAATTCAAGAAGGCAACCTACCGAGCCCGACAAGAACAGGGGCGTTTGCCGATCGAAGAAGTTGGTCAGAACTTCAGAACAAGTCCTAAGCGGTCTAGGACAGTCAGACCTCCCAGCAATGCTAAGGTTGACCGCTGGCAACGGGTTGAGCACCCCAAGTTTCCTGAGAAAAGGAACCGGAGGATGGTAAGAAGAAGGATGCTCCGACAGCGAGCAACCGAGCTGAGAAGACATAACCCGGAGCAGTCCGGAGGCAGATTGATCAACCTACAAGCTGAAGATTTTGGGCCCGGTGGTAGCGTGAATTTTACACCCTATGAGATCACGGATGATACTGAAACCTTTGACTTAACAGTCCGAGGGGTCAGTTTTGAGAGGGCGCAACAACTTTTGAAGAAGAGAGATCAGGAGAATCGGAGGTTTGAAGAGAAACTGAAGAATGAACTGTTCCAGGTGGAACATTGGATGACGGAGGCCGAGCTCGTGGCTCGAGGCATGGAGCCTCATAGAGCAGCTTATCTGATCAGGCAGAAGAAACTCGAACATGCCGAGAAGAAGGTCAGAGAGCGTGAAGGAAAACAAGTTGGTGGAGTACGGCGCCAGCTGTTCAAAGTGGAGGATTGGATGACCGAGGCTCATCTAATAGCCCAAGGTCACGACCCAAAGGAGGTTACCTATTTGATCCGGCAGAAGAAGCTCGAGCGGGCAGAAAATGAGGAGGCCAGGAAGAAAAAAGTTTTACCTGAGCCAAGAAAAGATGATGAGACTATGGAGGCCGATGACTTTCTCGAATCAGACGGTTCTATTCAGTTCGGGCAGTTTACGGTAAACTTACATTGCTGTACCCTGACATTGCCCAGGATTTTTACAGCAGCCAGACCAGAGGAAGAATCTGGAGATCCTGTTCTGGTAGATTTTGTAGAAGATGTGATCGAACTACCAACTCCTGAGGAGGAAAAATCCGATCGGCCTGAGAGAATCATATTCGAGAAGCCTGAAGAGAGGGCAGCTTATCATATCAAGCCTTTGTATATCCAGGCTCATTTCGATGGGGTCAATGTAAACCGGGTGCTGGTAGACAATGGGGCAGCAGTCAACATACTGCCATATCGGTCACTCAGAAGGTTGGGCAAGTCAGCCAGTGACCTGATCAAGACTGACGTAACCGTGAGTGATTTTGCCGGCACAGTTAACCAGACTAAGGGGATTCTGCCCGTGGAAGTAATGGTAGGGTCCAAGACTTTGCTGGTCGCACTGTTTGTCGTGGAGTCAACTTCAACATATAGTGCTTTGCTAGGCCGCGATTGGATTCATTCCAATATGTGCGTGCCATCGTCCTTGCATCAATGCCTAATCTTTTGGGACGGAAATAAAGTTGAAATCGTCCAGGCAGATCAGAAGCCGTTTCGGGTGGAGTCCAATGCTGTGGAAGCCCGATACTACGATAAGACCGTAGGGACAATCAGGTTCCTCGGGCAAGATAAATTGGGACGACCTCGCCCAGTCTTGATGGCTGCTCAGCCACAGGCAGCACATGTGAGCGAGAAATTCGAAAATCTGCTTAGGCCGAATGCCATCATTCCATTCAGGCCAACAGATTCTGGTCCGATTATCGAAGAAATTCCATGATTAGTGACCAAGAAAAGAAGAGAATCGCGGCGGAGGCCGCTCTGAAGAAGTTCTTAGCATATCAGATCGAAGAAAGGGTTCACCATGGGGCACCATCAGAGGAGTCCAACCCCGACCAGGAAGTAGCCCCTCCTGATGAGATAACAATTGAGGAGTTAGAAGAGGCTCCAACCAAGCTGGAAGATTCAAGGGCAGAAGTTCAAGACCCTTTGATAGAAGTCGACTTGGGGGAAAATGGAGAGCATCGGCCAACTTATATCAGCGCTCTCATGAGTAAAGAAGATCAGGCAGATATCATCAAAATCCTGAAGGAATACCGAGATTGCTTCGCATGGGAATACTCGGAGATGCCTGGTCTTAGCCGAGAATTGGTCGAGCACAGACTGCCAATTCTGCCAGACCGGCGGCCATACCAGCAACCCCCGAGGAGGATGTCCAACGAGGTGGTGTTAAAGATCAAGGAAGAGATTGAGAGAATGCTAAAAGCGGGATTCATACGACCAGCCCGATATGTGGAATGGTTGTCCAATGTGGTTCCCGTGGTGAAGAAGAACGGCAAGATAAGGGTCTGCATCGACTTCAGAAATTTGAATGCTGCTACTCCCAAAGACGAATACCCAATGCCAATGGCCGATTTATTAGTGAACGGTGCATCCAAGCACAGAGTCATGTCCTTCATGGACGGCCACAGTGGGTACAATCAGATCTTCATCGCCGAGGAAGATATCCCAAAGACGGCATTCAGATGCCCTGGAGCTCTCGGGACTTTCGAGTTCGTGGTCATGGCATTCGGGTTAAAGAATGCTGGGGCGACATATCAAAGGGCCATGAACGCCATCTTCCATGACATGATCGGGAAATTCATGGAAGTCTACATCGATGACGTGGTAATAAAATCCCAGTCACAGGAAGACCATCTCGGCCACCTAAGGAGATCCTTCAAGAGGATGAGGCAGCACGGTCTGAAGATGAATCCATTGAAGTGTGCTTTCGGGGTCACAGCGGGCAACTTCCTTGGGTTCCTTGTCCATCAGAGAGGAATTGAGGTCGATCGGAACAAAGCCAAGGCCATCATGAGCGCTCAACCCCCAACTACCAAAAAGGGGCTGCAAAGGTTCCTCGGGCAGGTCAATTTTCTCCGGAGGTTCATATCCAACATTGCTGGCAAAACCAGAGCGTTTTCGCCACTGTTGAGATTGAAGGTTGAAGAAAACTTTACATGGAACCAGGAGCATCAGGAAGCTTTTGACAAACTCAAGAGCTATTTGGCAAACCCACCAGTCTTAATTCCACCCGAAAAGGGCAAACCTTTGTACTTGTATATATCGGCCGCGCACTCTTCGATAGGGTGCCTGCTGGCCCAGAAGAATGAAAAAGGGAAAGAACAAGCGGTGTGTTATCTTAGTCGGGCTTTGACGAATTGCGAAGAGAATTATAGCCCGATTGAAAAACTTTGTTTGTCCCTGTATTTTGCAGCAGTAAAATTAAGGCATTATATGCTTTACTTCTGTGTGTTCGTCATTGCAAAAACTGACATAGTAAAGTATATGCTAGCCAGGCCGATCTTAAAGGGCCGATTAGGGAAATGGTGCCTAGCTTTGTCCGAATTTGATCTGGTCTACATTCCTCAAAAAGCGGTCAAGGGGCAAGTATTGGCAGATTTCCTGGCCGATCATCCATGCTTAGAGGTCGGGCAAAATGAAGAAAATGATCTGGAGGTTTTATCCATCTCCTTATCACCATGGATACTCGAATTTGATGGTTCGAGTACAGAACAGTCTGCTGGAGCGGGTGTGGTTATCATCTCCCCAAAAGGCCAACAGACCATATGGTCACTCCATCTGGACTTTGAATGCACCAATAATCAGGCTGAGTACGAGGCACTTATCATCGGTTTGGAGCTACTCGGAAATCTCCAGGCTTCTACAATTCATATCCGAGGAGATTCTCAGCTGGTGATTAGCCAGTTGTCTGGTGAGTTCAAATGCTCAAGTCCTCAACTGCGATCGTACTTCGCCATGGCCATACAGCTCATTAGCGAATTCAGTGAAGTCACGGTTGAGCACATTCCGAGGGAGATGAATGAGACGGCCAATGTGGCCGCTCAATTTGCTTCAGGGATTTCATTCCTTCAAGATCTCGCTCAGAAGGTAGTAATGGTAGAACGACGGACCATGCCTTTAGTTTTATAGAGGGCCAACGTCTTCGAGATCAATACCATTCCAGTCACCCAGACCGATTGGAGACTCCCTTTCATTCACTATCTAAGTCATCCAGGCGGTCGGGCAGATAGGAGGATCAGGACCTTGTCAATTCACTATGTTCTGCTTGACGGGGATTTATATAGGAAAGGAGTTGATGGGATCTTGTTGAGATGCCTTGGGCCGGAAGAGTCATATAAAATAGTCAGCGAGGTGCACGATGGGCTATGTGGGGCTCATCAGGCTGGAAGAAAGATGAGATGGTTAATTAGACGCCATGGTTTTTACTGGCCGACAGTCATGAAGGATTGCATCAGCTATGCGAAGAGCTGTAGGGCATGCCAGCTTCATGGTCCAGTCCAAAGATTGCCCGCTGCAGAACTTCATTCAATCATCAAACCTTGGCCTTTCCGAGGTTGGGCGATTGACCTGGTTGGGAAAATATATCCGCCAACTCAAGGGGGGCATTCCTTCATGATCATAGCGACCGACTATTTTACTAAGTGGGTGGAAGCAATGCCTTTGAAAAGAATCGAGCAGACAGATGTGGTCAGGTTCATCAAAGAACACATCCTTTATTGGTTTGGGATTCCAGAGACTATCACGACTGACCAAGGGACCATGTTCGTCGGACAGCAAACTCAAACCTTGGCAGATGAGATGGGGTTCAAGCTTATCCAGTCGACTCCCCATTATGCACAAGCCAACGGTCAAGCCGAAGCATCTAACAAAGTCATCCTGACCCTGATGGAAAAGTTGGTCGATGATAACCCGAGAAAGTGGGATCGACTTTTGCCAGAAGCGTTATGGGCGTATAGGATGTCCCAGCGGTCAAGTACTGGAGTTAGTCCTTTCACGTTAACATATGGCCACGACGCAATGATCCCTATGGAGATTTTAGCTCGATCGGCTAGGATCGTTTTCCAAAATCATCTCACTTGGGAAGAATATAGCGAGGCCATGATGGTAGAGTTGGAAGATTTGGACGAGAAGAGGTTGGCCGCTCTCGACCATTTACAAGCACAAAAAAAGAAATCAGAACGAATCTACAATAAGAAGGTTCGGGCAAAGAGCTTTGCTGAAGGGGATTTGGTGTGGAAAGTGATCCTGCCTATTGGAAAGAAAGATCCTAAGTACGGGAAATGGTCGCCCAACTGGGAAGGGCCATTCCGGGTAATAAAAGTGCTGAAGGGTGGTGCTTATTGGTTGGAAAATTTGGAAGGTGAACAGCACCCTAGATTCATAAATGGGAAATATCTAAAAAGATATTATCCAATGGTGGCAGAAATAGAACTTCAATAAAAGAAAAGGAAACTTTTATTTAAAAAGAATTGTTTGTATGATTTTTGTACATTTATTTATTGCTCTTCAGGGAACAATTCAGGCCCCCAATTGTCAAACCCTGCCCTATGATTGTCTTTTTCTTGCTTGACAAACAGGAGTTGATGTCTCCAAACTTCAATTTCTGGCCGCTGGGTAGAAAGTTGATCTGCTCGTTTTTCTAGATCTCGAAGCTGGACCAATTTGCTTCGATCGGCAGCCTCAGCCTCAACAACCAGAGTTGCCCTCTTCTTTTCCCATGCATCCAGTTGAGCTTTAAGTTCAGCGATATGGGCATCCGCCTGAGTCACTTGTTGCCAATACTTGTCCGATTCCTGGGCGGAAGATTGCAGAGTAATACCATCCTCACAAAGTTTCTTCTGCAGGGCCTCGAAGCTCATGATTTTATTATTCAAAGCCTGATCATCGGCTTCCAAGGTTTTGTACTTCTTGCGAGCGTTGATGCGTGTCGCAAAGCACCAAAAATAACCTCACTACTCTAACATGTAGTTAGGGAAGCAAGGGTCAATCCCACAAGGAGCTATCCAATTTATCATTACTTTCACAAAGCATATATCAAACTAAACAAGAATTTAAAGAGGGGATTTTGTATTGGTGTTGGAAATAAAATATAAGGATCTATCAAGAATGACAAAAATAATACAATACATGATAAAACAAAGCCTCCAATCTATTATATGATCAATCTTTCAACCTAGCACTTGATCATTGATTCACTGACCAAACAATTCTTCTCATTAATTGGTTAACCCCATGGATTAGAAACCAGCTTCAAATCCATGAATCTTTCCTAATGTTGATTAACCATGAATCCAGGTTCACTATTAATCCTTCCTCTTATGGCTAATTTGAATCCCAGCAATCCAAATTCAAGCCTAGAAGAGCGATAAGCTAGTGAAAGATGAAAGCTAACAACAATCAATAACAAACCCAGCATTCATTATTCAAATTGCATCTTCAAATCTCTTTGGATGTGAAAACATCCTCTTGCTACTCAAGTTCTAAGAAGTCACCAAACTCTAGCTTTGGAGTTCAAAGATTAGCATGCTAATGAACTACTCAATCAATTATTTGCAACTAATTAACTCAGCAATCCAAAAGACAAGATAATAAACATGATAATCATCTTTAAAGCTCAAGAGATAGAAGAACAATCAATGAACAAGAAAGCATTAAGAACAAGAATCTCACAAATGCATATCAAAGTGATTGAATCTTATAATAGATTGGAGTTATAGAGTTTTTGCTAAACGAAAATTACAAGAAGACTAAGTCCTATGAAACCCAGCAAAAGATGCAAACTTAAAGACTGCCTCAACTCCACTTTCCAGCTGCTTCTTCTCATTTTCGGATCTCTGTCTCCAGCTGCCAGCCCACACTCCACTGCTCCTCCATAATTCTTCCCATCTGAGGTGAGGAATCTTAAGAATAAAATAAGCTAAAGTAGAAGCCATTTGAGGAAAAGAGGGAGAGAACTCTGAGGTTTAGTTATGGCTCCTCTCCACTGAATCTCCGGAATGTGTTTTTGAATGGTTTGATAGTGGAATGACAGCATTTAAATGGATCTATCGGCATTTTGACTTTGTTAGCCGTTGACGTCTAAGTGTCTGCCCGTCGACGGCTCTGCTTGTTTTCTTCATATTTTTCTCCAGCTCGATCGATCCGTCGACGTCCAAATACCTGCCCGTCGACGTCTAAGTGTTTAGCTTTTGTGTATTCGAAGTCAGAAATTTCTATCCGTCGACGTCTAGAGTCTACCCGTCGACGTCTAGAGTTGGCCGTCGACGTCTAGAGTTGGCCGTCGACGTCTCTGCTTGTGTAAGTGATCTCGTGTCCATTTCTCGAGCAGCCGTCGACGTCTACATGTTTACCCGTCGACGGATTGGTCAGGCAGACCCGGACTTAGTTTGATAGTCTCTCGTAAAACAGACATTTGGAGGGTCAAACGAACTCCGATTTTGACGTTCTTTAGCATTCCGGAAAGCCCAAGATGTCCTCTATAACTTTGAAGTCTCGAACATAGATAAAATCAGCCATATTTATGATCTATCCAATCTGTCAGGATTTCAACTTTGAGTTCTTTACATCTTGTCTTCCCACTTGATTTGTGTTTGGTCCTTTTCACTTCAATTCCATCATTTTCACTCAATTACCTCAATTGACACCTACAAAGTGAAACAAAGCTAAGTAAGCTTAGTTTATACAATGAAATGCATAAATCCATAGAGATTAATATAGGAAAATATGTTTATTTTGGTACTCAACAAGCGTTCTCATACAAAGGTCTGAAGTTGGACCACAGGAAGCTGGAGTCTTCCTTCACCTCGGGAGAATAACTCCAGACCTTTGCAGCTTGAAAAATTGGCTCCATATCTGACCACTCCATGGCTTCGTAATAGTCGGTCAGAAATTCCCTCAGGGTTTCCTTGGCCGCTGCCAGCTCATCTGGAGAGGGATTAAGAACCGGAGGAATGGTAAGGTCGAGGGTAGCGATTTTGTCAGCTACCATGGCCAGATGTGCTTTCAGAGGAGAAATTGAAGAGCTAGGAGCCTGCAGGCAATAAAGTATACGGTTAGAGGTGGAGATAAAGCTAATGACAGGTATGAAAAGTAAAAAAAAAAAAAAATTATCTGGGAGGGTGAAGGAATTGTGACTGAAGCAGGAACCTTGGCCGATGGAGTTTGGACTCCTTCAGATAAAGGGCCTGACGGAGCTTGGCCGATGGCAGCTCCTTGGCCGACGACCGAAGCTTGTCCAAAGGCAGCAAAAGGGATAACTTTAGAGGGTGGAGCACTAGGAGGAGCAGTTTCAGGTAGATTTCCCTGAGAAGAGAGAAAACGTTAGTGGAAGATTCCGTCTAAAGAATGAGGGAGCAACGAAAGAAGAAAATTTACTTGACCCGCAGAGCTTTCAATAATTGGCTCCGAGGGGGTTGATGTATCGGCCTGAGGAGAAGAAGAAGTTGGAGATGGAGCTTCGACCACAGCAGCAATCTTCAAAGCCACATCAAGAATTTTGTCAGCCAAGTGAGTGGATTCCTATTTCACAAGGTTATAAGTAAATCGCACAAAAATGGAAATGATTTAAGCATCGGGTTGAGAGAAGATTACCATAGGGGAACCCGGAGATTCAACAGGGGCAGATGAAGGCTGGAGGGATGGAACAGTGGTTCGAGGATCTGGTTGATGGGAAGTTTGCTGAACTGGCGATTCATCCCTGGTGACCTGAGAAAGATCAAGACCAAAGAAATAATTAGGTTCAACTTGGTCACCAGGGATGGTGGAAAGTGGTTGGACATTTAAAGGGTTCAGGTGAGAGTCCACTCGACTTTGGATGTTTCGGAAGGAATCTTCTGCTTCTGGGTCAGAGGAAGAAGAAGAGGAAGAATCAAGCATATGTACCTTAGGATGCTGATTGCTTGGAGGAGCTTCGAACTCAACCTCTGCTTCAACCCTTTCTTCCTGGGCCTCCTCAGATGGCTGCAAAGGCACAACCTGGAGATGAACTTCCTCTTGACTCCCAATAGCCTCTGCCCGTTCCTCGGGCAGCACGTTCTCTTGGACCTCCTCTTGAACCACCACTGGCGTAGGATCGGCCTGGTTGGAACTTGGTTCAATGAGCTTGGCCTTTTTTGACCGATGGACCAAGCTGCTGATGGGCACTGCATCATCTCCAGAGGAACCTGAGGCAGTGGGCTTAGTAGTTGTGGTCTGAACAATCCCACCAGCAGGCTGGACAACGACCGATTGTGCAAAAACAGCCACGACTGAGGAAATGGAGGTTGAATGTTTCTTCAAGGAGGACCGAGCTGGAAGAAAGCAGAGCGTTAAAAACCCATAAATCAAGAAACAAAGGGGATTAAAGGAAGAACAAGCCTTACTCTTTCTTTTGGGCGTAGGAAGTGTTTTCTTGAGGGCAGCAGGGGGACCGATCCTACTGATGAAGAAGAAGGATGGGTGTTCACCGACTACATCAGCCCAATGCTGTTCCCACCAGCGAATGAACTCTGGGGTAGCCCGATTGAATCCTGGACTTGGGATGAAGACCGCCCGACTCCTAGCAGCAGAAAATTCAATATAAGCCTGTTCAATTTCTGACTCCTTGAAAAACAATGTTTGATGGCAGCCACGGGAGTTCATTGAGGATGTTGGAGGAACATGGACTAGCTGCTCGAAGCCAAGCTGTCTGCTGAAGAACTGGGGAGCGTATATCTCGAATCCGCTATTGGAGTTAGTTCCCCCAGGGAGCAGCCCGACAAAAAGATCGCAGCTTTGAATGGCCTCCGCCCACGCAGCTCGCCCACATTGGTTGTACTCTTGAAGGGGCATTGTAAACCAAGTTGGCCCATGCTCCCGATGACGGAGGGGGTAGAAATTGAAGTTGTCGTGTTCAGACCCATCTTCATCCGGGCGCTGGAGTTTGAGAGAATAGAAATAATGAAAAGCTTGAGGGAAGGATGTGCAGCTAGGTTCATGACCGGACAAAGCCTCCCCAAGATAAAGCGTAGGATGAGCAATTGGAAAAGCCACTGGAGAAATCTTTGGGAAGTACAAGTACGCCCAGAGCTGAACGATCCACATCGGTCCGCTAGGGCTACCAAGCGGGCTGGAGAAGGTAATCGAGCAGAGCCCCCTGTACATGGCCCCGAGGACAAATTGACACAAAGCCAGTTCTTGTTTGGCCGCCAGCGCTCTGGCCAGAGGAACGTACTCTTGAGTGCAGGTCTTGCTACCGGTGCAGACCATGTAGCGGCAGATGAGACACAGGAGAAATGTGATATGTTCCTTTACCTGAGGAGGATCAGGACCAGTTGGCCTGCCCTCAACTTCAGCATATTGACCGAATGTGTTGTGGTGTGGCCTTGTATAGTCACCAACGTGCTTGAAGTCGGTAACCGGCGAGATTAGAGTGCCTTCCATGGGAAGCCCGGTAATGGCTCCGACGTCCAGAAGGGTGATGGACATCGGTCCATGCGGTAGATCGAAGAAGTTGAAGCACGGGTTCCAGAAAGACATAAGGGCAGGCAAGACCGCTTTATCATAAGGGAGCGGTCTGGTAGTCAGTTCGATGAAGGAGTAGATGCCGGTCAGTTTCCACACCGAAGCATAAACAGGCCTCAAGCGATCGACCCATTCTCTCCAGCCCTTGAGTTCGGTCGGCCATGTAGAAGAGGCTTTGCCGGAGAGCCACTTGCTCCAATCGAATGACTCGGCTTCGAAGGGGAGAGGAGTATGATGAGGGAAAATCGGTCTAAGAAGCTCTGGGGGGTCGGCGTTGAATGTATGGCCGATGCGAGGAGGGTTTGTACTTGGGTTCTTGACAAAAACGTCGGGGATTTCAAGGAGGATTTTCTGAAGGTCGACAAGGTTGAAGTTGCTGGAATCGATAGAAGCCATTGTTGAAGTCACAGAAAGGAATGATTTATGAATGGGAGTGTTGGAGATTTTCGGGCAGAAATATTAGACAAAGGAAGAAGCTTAGCAAGACTTAGGGATTTTGTTTTGAATTTGGTAAAACAGGAAAGGCCGCCAAAGGGGTTATAAAGGGTTGAGGAATCGGGCCGATTGACTTCCTTATGAAGACGTGCCTTTCCAAAATTGAAAATTTGTGTTGTTATGGGTGTCAAACGTCCAAGGAATTAAATGGAGCTGTTGATCAACAATCACAAGGTATGAAATGAATTAAGTCATCAAAGCAACAAGTGTTTAAATTTTACACAAATTTTCACACTTGGGGGGGGCAATGTTTGTACCTTAATTTGCAAAATTGGGCTAATGGGCCTAAGAAGGAAATGAGTACACCAGTGGACCAATGGATTGAAGAGGAGGCAATAGGGCTTTTTGCTCGAGGGAGAAACATTTGAGGGAAATCGGCCTGGCAACAAGAATCGGCAGATTTTAATTGGGAAATTAATAACCACGATAATCATGGAGGAAGAAGAGCGCGTGAATGATCAGCCAGGAAACTCGCCTCATGTTTTAATTGGAGATATTCGGAATTCAAGACAGCATGATTCAAGGTCCGAAATATCAGATTTTCAAGAAAAAGAAATAATTTAGGCCGATCGGCCTATAAATCGGACTAGCAGGATGGGTTTAAGGTCAGCGGCCTAAATCCAAATTAAGGCCGCACCAATCTTTAAAAGATTGGAAAGACCAATTCAAAGCCAAGCGAAATCAAAGGGATTCAGTCTTAAAGACTGAGATTTGAAAATCAAAATGAGCTGATTCAGAAGAGTTGATTGGGAGCTGTGAAGTGCTATATAAACCCCATTCTAGAACGACTACAGGACACAAACAATCATCCACAGAAACCTCTTCAACACTCGAAGACTGCACTCTGCTCAAACTTGCTCCGATTTCCTTTCTTTACTTTGTCAACCAGAGACCCTTCTCAAGATCTGTTTAGTTCAAAGTCTTTTTGCTTCCAGTCAATCCTTGGCTTTCCCCAATTATTAAGTGTTTTAAGCGTCTGTTTAGCCTTCCATCGGCCATCTTTTTCTTTATCAGTTCATTGTAAACACCCAATCGGGCAATATTCTCATTCAGTTTATTAAAGAAATTCCCTTTTGTTCAATGATTTAAACAGTCCGACTGTGACTTTGAACAAGAACCTGCATTATTTCTAACCTTTGTTGTTTTTCGTTACAAAAGCAACTGGCACACTCAGCAACCAGCTCATCGGCCTGACCGCTTGGCCTAGGGAGATATTTGGTGCAACACTTAGTATCTACTACACTACTCTCAAAAGTCTTTGGGATGAATTAGTGCTTCTAATGTCCATCCCAATTGTTCTTGTGGTGCACTTCAAGGTATCAATGCTATTCAACAGCGAGATCGTCTGATCCAATTCCTTATGGGACTTTATGACTCATATGCTCATGTGCGAAGTCAAAGTTTGCTTATGCATCCGTTGCCCTCTATCAACAAAGCATATTCACTTGTTTTGCAAGAAGAAAGGCAACGATCGATCAATCTCTCAACTCCAACTATGTATCAAAATCAATCTAATATGGCTGTTATCAACACTTCTCGTCGGCCTAAAGGAAGCATACCTTTTTATCATTGTGATTTTTGTGGACGTGATGAACACTTAGAGTCCGATTGTTTTCAAAAGCCAGGAAATCCAAACTATAGAGCCGACAACACTCAAGTTAAGAGTGAGCAGCCAATTTCGAAATCCAATCGAGATCAATTTCTTCAGTCAAGGCATAATGCACTTCAGTTGAAAAACAATAACAGACTAAAATTATTGTGATTAAATTTTATCATCATAAGTAACAAGAAAAATTAAGTTAACATTAAAAGTTATTTTTAGTAAAAACTTTTTCTTGTAACTGATGAATTGACACTAAATTAATTTTTATATGTTCGAATCATAAATTAAAATTTGTGTCAATAAATTATGGTGTTCAGTAACAAAAATATTTTAGTTATCATTAAAAATTATTTTTAATAATAAATATTATCAATTGTCACTAATGACTTGACACTAAAGACTAATTTTCTTTTAGTGAAAACCTCTTTTTGTTTCTATCTAATGCATGCGTGTTATTAAATACTTTGAAGCAAAAATGAGGGAAAAAAAAAGGAAAAGAAACAAAACCCCTATGATGCAAAAATACTTGCAATTGCCCAGATGGTGATGGAAGGGAAATCCAAATTTTTGAGGATGTCTACAGTGAAACGACACTCAATTTGGAAAATTTCCTGTTGTTTTCCTCTTTGTTTTCTTATTCTTAAAACTGATTTTTTATTAGGTTTTCATGGATAGGTTAGAAAAGTTTTTACAGAATTTGGACTTTTATTGTTTCCAACGTTGTGATTTTTTTTATTTTTTTGTTTTTCATTCTGCCATTTAAAAAAAAAAAATTCAGTGTCTTTTTTTTTTTTAATTTCAAGTTTTATTTCTTCTTTGTTTTTGTAAAATCTCCTTATGAACTCTTTTTTTTTTTTTCATGTTCTGTTGCTGAATGCTGCTGAGAGCTGAGAGGGGGCCCTCTAGGGCCTCTATCCATTAGCCATTGTTTACTTTAGGGCCGGCCTGCCCTAGCCATTGTTCACTCCAGGGCTAGATGGCCCTCATTTGGTGGAGTGAGATGAGCCCATTTTTCATGAGACCCCTCACTTTAGCGATTAGCCATTGTTCACTTTGGGGCCCAATGGCCCTCATTTTTTGGATTGAGCTGAGCCCATTTTTAACGAGACCAGCCCATTTTTTTTTTCTTTTTTTATTTACATTTACTATGGGACCAATAACCTTGTGAAATGAATTGGATTATGGATATATAATTTCATTAATTTTTTGGAATTAAAGAAGCATCTAATTTGGCAGCTGATTGGGTTGCTGCTCAGCATAAAAAGGAAATGTGCAATGTCAATTGGGTGCAAATGCCCCATCCTCTTTACTACACATTTTTGATAAGGATGGAGTTCTTGCTCCTTCATATTAATTTAGTTGTAAATAGTATTGTGCTAACACTATCCTTTAGTGCTTTGAGGCCTTATTTGGTAGAAGAAAAAAGTGGAGAGATGAAAAAGTTAGGTTAAGAGAAAAAATAAAGAGAAATTAAATTTTGAAGTGATTGGTTAGAGAGAAATTTAAGAAAAAAAAAATTAGAAAGATAGATATTTTCTTCAATACTTCATATTCAAAATCTTTCCAAATTTGAAAAGAAAAGTAAAGAGAAAACAATATAGTCTAATTAATTAAGATAAAGTACTTATATATATTTTATTACCTAAAACATTCTAATACATAACATTATTACTCACTAACATACTAAATAAAGGGTATAATGATAAAAATATATTAAATTGATTTTCTTTCTTTTTATTTTTCTCCTTTACCAGCCAATGAGAGGGAAGAAAGAAAATTAATATTTTCACTCATTTTTCTATCTTTCCTACTAAGCATATTAGAGGAAAATTAATTTTATTTTCTATCTTCCTACTTTTCTTCTTCTCCTATTTTTTTTTCTAATTTTTAATATTTTCTACCAAGTAAAGCCTAACCCCTTGTTTGGTTGGGGTATTTAGGGGGAGTTAGGAGGAGTTAAGAAGAACTTGTTTTATTTTGTTGGGAGTATGGAGGAGGAGGAGGGGTGAGAGGAGGAGGATAAAACTCCTCCTAACCCCTCATATTCCACTCCTCCAAATTGAGGTCTTTTGGGGGTGGCAAGTTTTTGACAAATTTACCCCTTTTAATATTATTGATAATTGTATCATAACTTAACTATATAATTTATCTCTCTCTTTTTTCTCTCTCTCTCAAATTCCCCTTTTTGTTTCATTTCTTTTTTTTAAAATTATATATTTTACCAAATAATTTTTTAATGTTTATTTAATTTTTCTTTCTATTTTTTTTTATTTTCATGTTTTAATTTTGATTGATTTATTTAATTAATTATTTATTTATGGTCTGTAAATTTTTATTAGTTTTTTGCTTCCTCTCTTTCTTAATCTTCACTACCTACATTTTTTATATTTTATTTATTTTAATTTATATTTGATTTATATTTTATATTTTATATTTCTTAATTCAAGAATAATAATAATAATTAATAAAGATTATTTGACAAAGATTATTTTTTACATGGCATGACAATATAGAAAAAATATATTAATATTAATAATGATAGTAATAAATATTTTACATATGGGGATAATTTGGTAAAAATATACATTAAACTCCTCATAACTATTCTCCCAACCAAATAGGAAAAAAAGACCCTCTTTCCTTATAATCCTTCCCTTCCCTCCCCTCCCTTCCCCCCTTTGAGCCAAACAAGTCCTAAGAGTCTATTTTTATAGGACTCTACAAGGCTAAGGAGCTTGAATTCTGTATGTACAGTATGTTTCTATTCAATATAAACAAAGAATTTGTTTATTTATTGGCAAAAAAAAAAAGGGAAGCATCTAATTCTTCAAATTAATGCGAAAATTGAGATTCCCTCCTAATCAAATTGAGAAATTAAGTTGGATGTTATGAAGACACTCTCCATACATAATTAAATCAACCTTAATTGAATAAAATACTTTTAATTCATAGGCACAGTAGATGTGGATGAGATGTCACATTAAGTTAAAATTTAAAAATATTGTACTAATTTATCAATAATAATTTACACATACATAGGACTTTCCAATATAATATCAAGAAAACTGTCTCAAAAGACACTTATCAATGATTAACTCCATATGTGGAGTTAAAAATTTACATTGATTGTGTATAAGATAATAATCCTATTGTCCAAATAAAGAAAAAAAAGTACTCAAAAAAAGTAAAATTTTAAAGAAAGCAAATATGCTAGGCTTCGAATTAATAATTAAAAAGTTCTTTTCTTTTCTTTTCTTTTTCTTCAAAAATATTCAACAATATAGTTAGACATGTTGTAATGTTGGGCGTTCTAATTGAATTTTAATGAGGCAAAATTTTTTTTTTAAATTGAGGACTGTTAAATTGTGGCAAATTATTAAATTATGAAGTAATGCAAATCCACCCATCAAACAAGGAAAGGTAGCCACCAATTTTGTTGTATCATTATAAGACGTACGTAGCTAATTAATTAAGTGCATGTTGACCTACATCCTTCAATTAAAAAAAAAAAACACCCAAAGGAACACACCTATAAAAAGCTAGCTGAAGAACAAAAACATTTTTTCAACTCAACTCTTATAATAAATTAGATGAAAACACTCTTACTTTATTTTGGGATACAAAAATAAATATAATAAGTAAAAAAAATTAGACTATATTATATAAGAAATTTAATGTATGATAAATTCAATAAACATTGTAAAAAGTTTAAATATAATCATAAAACCAAGAAATTTTTGAAAAGAAAATTTATGAAAAATGATAAATTATAGGTTAAATGTATTGTAACTTCTTATGAAATTCAATATTTATAATAATTTAAAGCATTCAAATTAATAACACACAAATATTAAAAAATTACTCCATATATTTAGTTTTTTTCTGAAAATAAATAATTATCTTTGTAAAGAAACACAATAAAAATTATTTTTAGATTAAATATAACCATTTCTCTCTTTTCATCTCACAAATACAATAAATAATTTACACAAGGAATTTAATACACTTAAAAAATAAAAAATATTTTAAATTACCTATAATTATTTTCTCTCTCATATTTTCCTATATGACACTCCCTATAATTTTCATAAGGCATTCTTTTACTTTAATGGTATAGATCATAAAGGAGGTAAATTGATTAATATAAATAAAAAAGAAAAATGTTACTCCTAAGTCCTAAACATTGAATTAATCATTGATCTTTAATTAAGTCAACATTGTTAAACCTTTAACATAATAATGGAGGCCAATTAATATTCCTCAAGCGTATACTTGCTTAATTTCGCTTATCCGCTTTTCAATTTATTTACTCACTCCGTTCCTTATTATCTGAGCCTAATAATAGAATATTTTCGATTAAGAAAATTAGTTAAGTAACAGAATTTTATACAAATTTTATTTCAATTTCCAAATTTACCCTAAGCCTATTTCATTCTCTCTCCTCTTTGTAAGTTAATTGGCTTAATATACAACTACTACATTTAATGGTTCTTACAATTTCAAAGAATGATAAGTTTGAAAATGAATAATTAATACTTTATTGAAATCATAAAAGGACAAATAAAAAGGAACATTAGGTTATGTCAGATAATAAGATAATAAGAAACGGATAGAGTATTTGTTTGTTGAAGGTTTCCTTTTATTTAATTTTACTATTTTATTTGACTAGCTTACTATTTTTAACAGCTTCGGGGAAACAAATTGCTTGCAAAGAAATAAAGAGTTACCAAATCTGCCTTATAATCACTCTTTAGTTCTACCTTTTATATTTTTTGTTTTTTAGTTTACTATGTATGCATTAGTTTGGTGTTACATTAATATTATTTATATTCTTCTAACTATTCATCATTTCAAATTTTTTATAATTATTATTGTAACATTTTCAAAGTTGTTAAATAGTTGTTGAAGAAAAAAAGTTGAATGTGTAATTATTAATTTTGTTTTATCACTGTATTAATTTAAAGCTAAAAGTGTTGATTGAATTAATAAGATCGAGGATTCTAATAAATAATTGTAATTAAGTACAATATAAGTCTTCAAAAGAAGTGTACGTGCAATCACGTCTTGATTTTGGAACAAGCGGTAGCCTCATGTACCCCAAACTTTTAAATACCAAATGAACAGAATTTACTTGATATAAGAATATTAGGTTATGTTTGGATGAGAAAATATTTTTTATTTTCATTTTCTAAAAAATTATAAAGAAACCATCATATAAAATATGTTTTGTAAAAGGAAATGTATACATATTTTAGAAAATGAAAATAGACTTAGAAAATAGAACAGAAAAAATTTGTTCTCAATTCTAAATGTATTTCTATTTTTATTTTCTAAAACATATATACATTTTTATAAACTACATATATTTCAAATGGTGATTTCTTAATATTTTTTTTAGAATGAAAACAGAAAATATTTTAATATACCAAATATAACCTTAATTTTTCAGTAGCACACATTTTATGCGATTACATAGAAACTAATTAATGACACTAATGACAATCCACATGACACAACAACATTATTTCTCCGGTCATTTTCCTTGGAAAAAGCTATCTTCCTTGACCAAGCCAACCTATGCAATTGAAAATGATAATAATAATATTAATAATTAATAATAAAACTAATTGTCTCTTTCCCCACAATTAATTGGCTTTGTATCAACCTAATAAGAGACAGAGTAAAACTAAAGATCTTCAAACTCCCTTTTCTTTAATAAGGAGGCGAGGGGGAAGGTGGGACTCTAAATTCACGTCATTACATAACTTCCCTAACCCTCTCGATTACCATATTAAGAGGGGAAAGTCAATAGATCTTTACACTTTGAACCTAAGGCCTATGTAGATATCTTTCTTTATAGAAGAAGTTTGTTCATTCGTGGCTATAGCTATATTATGCACCAAAATAAATAAAGCAAGCAAAAGTGGTGGATCTGATGGAAATCTTCTGTTTAATATGCAGAGAAACCAAACAATAATTGTGGTGGTGAGACCATGAACAGTAGGGACAAGATTTTTGATACCCATGCTTTTCTAGGAATTTAAGAGCCTGAAATTCAGGTTGAGGAGCAATAATAGTAGTTAAATTAGGATGAAAACTTTGGTGAATCTGGTTAGTTGACCTATTTTTCCAGCTAAGTAAGGCTTTTTCTATACACATATTAGATATGCAGCCCACTGATTCCAATAGAGTAGGTGGAATTTTTATATTTTCATACTTTTTTTTTCTTTCAATTTTGAGTGAGTTGTGTTGGTTTCTTTAGAACCTTATTATATATAACCCTAATTTTATTTTTATTTACATAAATAAACAAATGTCTCTATATATTAACACATTTCAATTTATTGTAGATGCTTATAATAATAGAGAAAGCGCTATGACCATTCTGTTTGAGAGTGATATGATAGATTCGTCTAATTTGCGAATTTAAGCTGTTTTTCGGACACTCTCACATGTATCAAAAGAAAGAGCAAGAGAGAGCTATCATATGTTTGTTAAGCACATTTTCATAATTTAGTGATCCAAAAATAAACTTTCATAAACAAAAATATCTTTTTTATGCATTGTTATATGTGGCAAAGGATCTATTCAAAAGCAACTTTAATTAATTAATCAACGCTTTTGAGTGATAAGTTTGATTGATGCTGCTATTTTTTTAATTAGCACATCGGTGTCTGTTTCGTGTCTTTCCCTTTTGTTTGTGGAAGAATTGATTGAAAATCATGTGTTTCTACTCTTGTTGGATGTTGATAGATATATATATTTGGTTCTATACTTGTATAAACTGTCAATTAATCATAAAGTTTATTTCTTTTATTAAAAATTATTAACAAATAATTTTTTTATCAATTTACAAAGAGGAGTGTAATTCACTTCAAATGTACGCTTTTTACATGATTTTCTTAATCTCTCGGCCACTACTAAATCAAAGGGGAAGTCACAAATACTAATTTATGAGCTTTGGAAATACATGATTTATGGACGATGAGTCAAATATAAATACTTTAATTATACGTATCTCATAAAAAATGAAATTTTGAGATATTGGGGTTTTTTTTTCCTTGACCAAGAGAGATACTGGATCAATACTTCAATTTTTTTTCTCAAGTAAGAGTTCAATTTCCATGAACAAAATATTGTCACAAACTCACAACCTAAAATTAATGATAGAGAAAAAGCGTCGTCTTTTTCCAATACATTCTTTATCATTATTTGTTTGATTAAGACAACCCATCCCCATTCATTTGTTTTCCTAATATATTCTCAAAATTTTACTTAGTTTTTTCCCAGATTAATTAAGTAAGCCACAAGCTATTAAAAAAGTTCCGACCCAACTGAACTCCTTGTTAGGAACGAATCGGGCCTTGTCCACACTTCAAGGCCCATCACACCGTGACCTACATATTTCATGGGTCCTTCATGTATATAAGTCACCTTAATATCACATCACTTTGTGACGTGGGATCCCAACTCATATGTGAACATTTTAACAATCTCTCCAGTTCACTTGTGAGTTACTTCGCTCCCCCGTGCGACGGCTAAGTCCCCCATGTCTAAGGAACTCCCCCGTGCTGCCAACCTACCCTCCTTGGTAAAGATGGCGAAACCAGGTCCGAGGGCTTACCAGGTCTTACCACCGCACGCGAAACCAGGTCCGAGGGCTTACCAGGTCTTACCACTGCACCACTAAGCACATTGATCCCTTCAGCTAGGTCAATCCGTGCACATCGCCGCACCGATCGAGTCTCAACCGGGCTCCGATACCACTTGTTAGGAACGAACCGGACCTTATCCACACTTCAAGGCCCATCACACCATGACCCACATACATGGGCTAAACACCACTTGAAACCAAAAGCCTAAGCTATTGGTTTCATGGGTCCTTCATGTATATAAGTCACCTTAATATCACATCACTTTGTGATGTGGGATCCCAACTCATATGTAAATATTTTAACACTCCCAAGCTTCCAGTCTGTTCCAATTTATATTGCTCACATGAATAACAATCATAGACGAACTCAAAGACAATCAATAATCCCCTTGGGAACTCTTTTATACCAACACAAAATAAAGGGGCTTTGAATATTTTTGTTTTTGTGGAATTAAATCTAGTCTGGCAAGATCATACAGATGATCATCTACATGGCAAATGTGTAGAGTCGAGTCTCACCAATTTAAAGACCCAACAAAAAGAAAAGGTCCACTACAATAAAAAACCGACAATAGCAGTTTTGTTTTGAGTTTTTTTGGGGTCCAAGAGTTGATGAAGTACCTTGTGGGTGAATATCGATGAAGATCTATCCCGGAGAATTTCTCTAGTCTTGGTCAAAATGTCAATGTCACCTTGAACTTATCTCTTACAAGTAGGGACGTATAGCTCTAGAGTTTGGCTAAAAGTCTTGCAATTTGTTAACCCATAACAAATTAATCTCATTTTACATGAACTTGTTCTAGTAGTAGGTTAAACCTGTCAAGGACCAGACAGTAATGGCTGAAAAATGAAAATGGAAGTTTGAGTAGGTTTTTGGTGAATGAGAGTGATATTGAGATGTTGGCATATTAATTGGAATCAAAATGGCTTAATATTCAAATTAGTCTTTGAACTATACAAAAAAAAAACAGATTGATCCATAAATTTTTATTTGAGACAGATTAGTCCATCAACTTTTATTTTGGGATAAATTGGTCCCTGAACTATACAAAAAAGAACAGATTAGTTCATCAATTTTTATTTTGAGATAAACTGATCTCTGAACTTTTATTTTGGGCTAGATTGGTCTTTGAGTTTTTTTTTTTCTCATTTAGGACCTATCTATTTCAAAATAAAAGTTGATGGATTAATCTGTCTCAAATAAAAATTCAAGGACTAATCTCTCTTTTTTGTATAATTTAGTGACCAATTTGAGTATTAAGTCGAATCAAAATCATCACCGGATTTAGTTGAATTTGGGTTTTTCCAGAGTAAAATCTTGGTTCGACGTGGAGGAGTTCATCGTTAAAGTTGTCAGATGAAAAGATTAGAACTAGACATATCTAGGGATGAAGTCTCCTGTATAAATTTTCCAGTTTTTGAGCTTCCTCGAACGTACTTAAAAAAATTAACAAGCAGTTAATTGATATGGTGAGAATTTCAGCTGACAGTATTAAACAGGGTATTGTAAACAATTAAAAGTAACAAAGTATACTGTGGATGACTGCCCCATTAAAAAGCATTGGATTATTCCATATGAAATGAGCAACTATGAGGTAGTTGAAAGAGCCAAATCAAATTTTAATTTTGGAAAGCAAAGTTTCAAGAATTGTAAATGTTAAGCACATGATCATGGAACCAAAAATATACCCAAATGCATGCTTTACCATTCTGTAATCTTGTACAGCATTTTCCATATGTATGTAATTAAATGATAGAGATTTCAGCAGGAAAATAAAGCTACCCATATTAAAATTTATGGCAGAGCTAACCAAATAGAGCATCTGCAAGCCTTGCAAATTTAAAATTTTCAATAATTTAGAACATGGAAAGTAGATGATTCAATTTGGAAAATGGAAAGAGAAGGAGGGGGATCACTCAAAGCATTACCAAACAGTAAACACAACTACCTGTACCTCCTTGCTTTTGTTTTTGTAGGCCATGTTTGTTCTTCTTTGAAAAGAACCCCTACCTATATATAAGCAGTGCCTATTCTTTGATTCAACATGCAAAGACAAAGCCTTTAATTCCTATCTAATACTATTCTTATCTTCTTCTGCAATTCCATGGCAAGCTCAGTTGTTCTTGCTTCATGGATGGTTTTAGGCCTTGTAATGGCAACTTCAGCTGTTACTCAAGTTGAAGCTGCCAGGGCATTTTTTGTCTTTGGTGATTCCCTGGTTGACAATGGCAACAACAATTACCTGGCAACCACCGCTAGAGCTGATTCTCCTCCTTATGGCATTGACACTCCTAGTCGTCGCCCGACCGGCCGTTTTTCAAATGGCAAAAACATTCCTGATTTTATCAGTTGAGATTTCTGTCATCTTTTTCCTTGTTGTGTCTTCAATTATGTCAGTTTCACGTGAATTTAATTAACTTAATGTGTAAATGTGTATAATATCAGGTGATGCACTTGGCTCAGAGCCAACATTGCCTTATTTGAGTCCAGAACTCAGGGGAGATAAGCTGCTTGTTGGTGCCAACTTTGCTTCTGCTGGCATTGGAATCCTCAATGATACTGGCATTCAATTTGTAAGTCCAGAAAATTTTCTTTCTCAACCTTTCCTTAACAGTTAAAGACACCAATGATGGCAAAACTGTGACACTGTCCAAGAACCCATTTGCCTAATTGCTTTCCTTTTTCGGCATAATGATCATTTGGCAGATAAACATCATCAGAATGTACAAGCAATTCGAATACTTTCAACAATACCAAGCCCGATTGGCTGACCTGGTCGGGTCTGCTGAAGCACAGAGGATTGTAAACGATGCCCTTGTCCTCATCACTGTCGGTGGCAATGATTTCGTCAACAACTACTACTTGGTGCCTTTCTCTGCAAGATCTCGCCAATATAGTTTGCCAGATTATGTCAGATATCTCATCTCTGAGTACAAAAAACTTCTTATAGTAAGTAAATGTCTTACTTGTTTGAACCTGTTGCTGTTTTATGAATAATAAATCATGCATTAATCATTAAGTCAAATGTTCGGATCCTTCACTGGCATGTAGTGCACATTTTCTTCAATTTTTGTTTTCTATACTTGTTCATTTTCTCAAACGGCAATATTATATTGCAGAGACTATATGATCTTGGAGCTCGGAAGGTGCTTGTGACGGGGACCGGACCACTGGGTTGTGTTCCGGCGGAATTGGCCATGAGGAGTACAGGTGGCCAGTGTGCCGCGGAGCTGCAACGAGCTGCATCCCTGTATAACCCACAACTGGTTCAAATGATCAATGAACTCAACAGCGAGTATGGAACAAATATTTTCATTGCTGCTAACACAGGGCAACGAACTAATGATTTCATTAGCAACCCTGCAGCCTATGGTAAGTAAATCCATAAATATTTCATCACTTTTTATTTGAACAAAAAATATTTTTGTCACATCAAAATGGAACACTAGCAATTAAGAGTAATCAATGAGGGCATTGATTAGAAAAGATTAGGAAGAATTGATAAAAGGCAGAGAGCAATGGGGGCCAACAAAAAGTGTGACATTTTGTTGACCTATTTAAAAAAAGTGCCCATATATATTAATTAGATCAACCTACTCCCCACGTACAATCTCTTTGAAATTATGATGAAAGCTACCAAAGATTTTGGATTCTTCCGTTTCCCCCCTCAAAAAAAGGGCAGCTTACTAACAAAAATTCATCTCAAGTTCTATTGCCATCAATGAGGTTGTACTCATGTCATGAACTTGAGCCAATTTCTCTTTGTAGACCTCCTTGAATCCTTTATTTTGATACCCATTTTATTAGGTACACCGGAGGTAATTCTCAACAAATATCTGAACTCCTCCAACGCTTTATCTGGTGAAGATAATAAAAACCAGTAAAGGAGGTGAACCAGATATCATTATTTTTCACATGAGGGCTGAATTCTATTGCTTCATTCTCTGCAGGATTTGTCACATCAAAGGTAGCTTGTTGTGGCCAAGGGCCTTACAATGGCCTGGGATTATGTACTGTGTTGTCAAACTTGTGCCCCAACCGCGACGTGTATGCCTTCTGGGATGCATTCCATCCATCTGAAAGAGCTAATGGGATCATCGCTGACACGATCTTGGGTGGCTCCACAGATTACATCAGCCCCATGAACCTCAGCACCCTGCTGGGTTTGGAGTACGCCAAGAGGACTTAGTTAGCTGCATTCTAATAAAGATAAAGACACCCCATGTGTTATAGCATTGTTGTTTGCTTAATTAGCTATGCATTTGATTGTGTTGTTCCCTATGCTTGGAATTTATTTCTTGATCAATTGTAATGTAATGTCTCAAAAACTGTTTTTATTAATTATGAGTAAATAAGTAGTTCCCGATTTATTTTCCATTCTCTTTCTATATTCCAACCGTGTCATCTTAAATCTACGAAATTCTACTTTGCATTTTACCTCGTGAACGATTATTCTGTTCAAAAAGTTGAGAATCCCTTAAATAAACATTTGGTGTTAGGTACCAACGAGTCAAAAAAAGTCTTTAAGTCCACTTCAAACAATTTCAATCGTTTAAATCATTTACCAAGTATTATTGTTATCACTTATCCCCAAAAAATTGTTTGTTATCTTCACAAGAAGAGCAGACGTGGAACGGATGTGATCATCTGAAAGACTGTTTTCAGCCTCCACCTAATTTTTTTTTTGTAAAAGTAATGTCACATCGAGTCTAATCATAGCAATACTCATTTTTTATTATTATTATTAGATTCCAATCTATTTTTTTTTATTTTTTTATGGTTTTAATTAAATATTAATTATTTATTTTTTAAATTTATCTTTTTTTAAAATTATAAAGACCATTAAATATAATAGTTATTATATATTAAGTTAATTAATTTATAAAAAATAAAAAATAAAATAGATTTAAGATAAATTTAAAAATAAAATAAAATTTATATATAATTTTATTACTTAATTAATTTTTTTAATCGAAGATATATAAGAACTGAGCAAGTAGTTAATTGACTTCGTATGTGACCTCTCTAGTAGCAAATAATATGTCAAAATTAATGTCCAAATTATAATAAATTGCTATTAAGCATTTATTGCAACAAAAGCGGGTCATAAATGACTTGTCAATTGTCTCAACAACAATACATTAAGCTTAAGGAGTCAATATCGAAATTATTTAAGTACACAATCTAACTTATCATTTTCAAGTTTGGATTTTATTTAAACTTTTAGATTTTTCACAAAAACCTAGATTTGCATTGGAAACTTTGTTTCATAAATTGGACATATAGATGGAGAAAGATATCAACATTTTTCATTAATTGGGATAATTAATTTTTCGTACCATATAGGAGTATAATACTTATGTCCTTATCATCAAGCCCTTAATTTCAAACTAAGCACGTTCCATGAAATGGACTAGGAATTAATAATTTGTTTGGAGTGTTTGTTTTAATGAGTAGGGAAAAGTGGATGATAGACAAACTTTTCCAATTTTTAAACCATTTTTATTAAGTTAGTTTGTGTGTTATAGGTTATATAAAATTTCACGCTTTAACAAAATTGTCATGATTTTGTTAAGGAGTGTGTTTTTTCCTTAAAAGAAATCATTTTTATTAAATACATAAAGAATATATCCTTCTTTAAATACCCTTATGTACTTGACAATCACAAATTCACAGTGCACTTTTCATTAATTTTAAGTCGAATCATGTCTCAAATTGAGAAGTTTTTACAAATCTAATTTTTCTATTTACAATATTCGAATTCAGGATTTTATTTCAAAGAAGCCAAGCTCCTTCCACTCGGTTCAAAGAAGTTGATGAAATAATCACGTTGACGCTAACTAAGTACGCCACGTACGAGTAAATGAATGTTGTGAGTGAGGAATCTTGAATCTAAACTTATAGGCTGATCTCTTCTATTTTCATCTATCAATCATTATTGCAAGGAGATTAGACGGATCAAAAGAAACAAAAATGGGAGAGAGATATGGGTCGATATTATTCATGGTAACTGCATTTCAAATGGTAGGTAGAGCACTGTGCTTGGTAGGGAAGGCATTATAAGCCTATCTTAGCTGGAGAAAATAGCGAAGTAATAAATGTTATGGAAACATCATGGGCACTCGTCCCCGTGTGGCCAGAAAGGCAAATAAACGAGAAACACAATTGGCCAAATTGTGATGATCTCTCCATAAGATGAAGTTAACAGGAACTATAAACCAAAAATCAACAACATTCAAACAGCAAGGAAAAATTAGAAAGACAAAAACAACCTCTTCATCGACCAATGCGGCGCCTCATTACTTTGGTTACTATACATTAAGGATGAAAATAGACTATGTGAAGGGCAGTTTCATCACTTCAATGTCTCAAACACATGAGAAAAAAAGGGGGGGGCTGCCTTAATTTCTCGACAAGGCTGCCCATCTTTGTTATTAAATTCTTGTCATCTACTGATCTTTAATCTTTATCCTTTTCCTTTTTGTTTAGTTTTTCCTCTAAATGGGTCAAACGTGGAAGTCTCATAGGTGAAAAGCTAGGTGAATACAATAATTTCATTTGGTTATATTTATATAGTTAACATCTTATTCGAAATTCAGGTCTCGAGTTTTAACTTTAATATATTCTTGCTCACTGCGTACTGTCCTGTCCTCTACATAAAGCGATCGAGAAAAGGCTCACGGATTTTTGTCATGAAAATATTTAGAGAAAGTGTAAAATTGGTAATCAAATATATCGGAATTTGTACATCTCAATTCTCCTTAGTCTTACATAGTATTGAGTCCATCAAGGCTAATGAACTAATCTTAGACTTGAAAATATTGATAACAGATAACAATTTTGGATTCTTCCACCATTTTCTCAGAAAAAAATGATAAGAAACTAGCAACAAATTGGACCCCCCCTACCCTAACCAAGAAAAAAAATCATTCAAATCTTCTTACCTCCTCATCTACAAATAGATCAAAATGTGTGGTACTTGTATGGTCAAGGTTGTCCCCTTCCATTATTAAACTCCACTTTTATACCTTTTGTACAGAACAAAATGGAAGAAAAGAATCAAAGTACAATATAAACAAATAAATAAAAGTTAAAAAAATGGAAAAGATATGACAGCTAGGATGGTTCATCATATGTGTATGAAATTATGAATATATATAGTCGGTAGTTCATATACAAATGAATATATATAGTCGGTATGCATGAAATTATATTTACTTCACAATAAATCATGACCGTCCATCAAATGGAACTTTTGCATTGATTGACCCAATGTAGAGGGCATTAAATGATGAGAAAAAGGGCAATGGGTGTACAATTCAAGCTAGGGATCATTTGACTGAGTACTAGTACACTGAATTGTTGGGGGAAAGATGAAATGCTAAAGAAGTTGGTTGTTGGCAGGTAGTAAGATGCCCACCAAGTGAAATGAAATAGTGATGTGGTCATGACATCCAATATTTCTCATTGAATTTGGAATTTGAAGGTACCATATTTGTGAATGCAAGTATCTTGTGTGAATTTACTAGGTCAACCATTTTTTTGTGAAATGGGTGCTTTGCAAGGTGATAGATCAGGCCCCCCATGGACAGTGGCATTATGGTAAGAGCCCTTGCACTTTTAACTTAGTAGGTTCAAATTTAGGGTTCGAGTGATTGCAATTAATCCTCGTCGATGTTTTGCATGTCGCATCTAAAGTATTTATGGGTTAGATCAAACCCAGTTGACATGTTTAAAAATTTCTGTTGAAGTTGATTCATGCATTAAAATTAGGTTTATTATTAAAAAATATTCTTATTACTAATTCAATATTTTCAAATACATATCTTACTTATATACGTTTAGAATAGTTGTGAAATTTATCTAAAAAAAAAAGTTGTAAAATTTGACTCCAAAAAGTTTCAAATGATAATTTTGATGTTTTTTAAATATTTGTTGAATTAAATGATTCTAGATTTTTTTTTTACAGTTAATATCTATAGATAAATACTCAAAGGGATAATAAACAAAAAAATTATGATAATATCTTAAAAGGCTTTTGTTTTTCCTAAAAAGATTTTGATGATAATTTATTTTTTTCCTTTTAACGTCATATTTTATTTTTATATCATTGAATTTTTGTATAAGAAGTATAAAATTTAATGGTAATTATTTTGCCACTTATTTTATTGATTTATTTAAAATTTTACAATTAAATTATAACGATTCCGATGCGTAACGAGGACTTAAATCTAGTTATAATTAAAATTTAACTAAAATCTATCTTATAGTAGTATTCAATTAATGTAATGTAAAACTACTGTATTGATCTGGGCCAGGCCGAAATATAGAAAAAACCATGAGTTGTCTGAACCGGGCCAGGCCATCCCTTGGGTTGTGGGACATCGGGGACAAAAGTCTTCAAGTATAGCAGTTGCCAGTATCCAATGATTCCCGCTAGAAGCACTTTGAGCAAAGAAAAAAAATAGGGATTGAGAGGGAACCACATGGTGGTTTGTTGACCTGCTTTTGCACTGCCAAGTTAATGCTGATCCAGTTCAATCTTTACTAGGGAGGCATTGAACTTCTAGATCTTCTCCATCAATTGTAAACTCATCCAGGCCCAGCTCAGTTTTGGGTTAGACTCTATAGACACTAAACTATAGATTCCATCCTTTACTGGAATAAATATTTTGGAAAAGTTGAAAAAGGAATTGTTAGGTGAAAAATTCTTAAATGAACTTTTCATGTCATCCTTGAAAATTCCACCATCCTGGATCATCAAGGAAGATAATAATAATGACACAGGTTTAGATTTAAAAGTTTAATGGAATGGATCTTTTCAATGGTTTGATTAGTTTTAAGAACAAGAAGAGCCCATCACCTACTTATTCTAGACATGTGCACTTAATTAATTTCTTGCCTGGTAAATATGTCTCTTTTGATTGCCTGGATCATGGTTATTTAATATTTATTGCATTTTGATTTCTGCAATGACTCTGGGCGGTGCATTGGAAGTGATTCAATGGGGGGCTTGGGGTGTTTAAGTTCAGTTCAATTCCAACTGCAAATCCAGTAACACTTATCACATGGAACTATGGATGCAAGCTAAAAAGTGACTTACTTTTTCCTTGTCTATTAAATGAGTATATCCATAGGCTAGAAAGAGATAATCAATTAATGGAACCAGAAGGCTCATTTGCCCTAACTATGAAAAAGTGGAATATATTCTGAACAACCAAAAATGCCAAGAAGTGTGATTATTTGGTCCACCTTTCATATCAAGCAAGAGCAAGACTTCCTTTGATGGATTAGAAGCAAGCTTCAAGCAGAAAATGATGTCAAGTTTCAGAACAATATATGTGTTATGTTTCTGATGACAAGGAGTCAAGGTCGACCTTCTAATCTCTAACATATTCACCTTGGTTGCCTACATCAAATATAGGTTGATTAGGTACAGTCTGGAATCAACCTCTTTTGCTAGCCTAAGCTGGTGTGATAGAATAGAACCATTTGGTTCTTGAATGAATATAAAAATTCAAAAACTGAAAATTTCTGGCTTTGATGATTGAATGGTGTTAAAAGAGACAGATTTTGTTCTTGAGTTGTTGGATAAATCGATGTTTTGCCATATTATTTGGAGTCATAAATAATTTACAGGGAATCTTTGTTGTCACCAAAATGCTTGATGATGAGACAGGAACAACCCACAATCTTCACGTGAAAAAGCTGTTCAAAAGTGGTAAAAGCAAAGAATTTCCTTTTCTGTCAGCTACTATAAGATACAATCTTAATATGATGAAATTAATACACACTAATTATGTCTGTTGCATGAAATTTTCTTTGATCTCCATGTTTTGGTCTTGTTTGAAAGATCTCAATGTCTCTTCTAGCTAGGAACCAATCTTTGTATCTTGCCACACAATAGTCTGTCATAAAAATTTTTTAACTTCTTTCATGAAATTTCATCACAGCTTAAAGAGTTAAAGTGGTAGCACTTAGTTAAGGGTGAATTTAATTATTGCATGCTTGTGGTGCAACTAGCACCGTACACAACTACCAATACTAGATTGCCTTCGTTTTGGGGTCCTTTTCCGTAGGAAGCCTATAAGACCTTTCATTTTCCTTCAGTCTGCATCCAAAAATTCTCTTTCGATAGAAGCAAAAAGTATAAAGAGCCTGTCAGAAGGTTAGGCAGAATCCTGTTAATGGCTATTCCATTAGTAGTCAGTTCTTGGATAGTTTTAGGCCTTCTATTGACTCTAGAAGCTGTTTTCATCCAAGTTGAGGCTCGAGCTTTCTTCGTATTTGGTGATTCGCTTGTTGATGCTGGAAACAACAACTACCTTGTGACAACTGCTCGTGCCGATTCTCCTCCTTATGGAGTTGATTACCCAACTGGCAGACCAACCGGCCGTTTTTCTAATGGCCTCACCATCCCAGACCTTATCAGTTAACATCCAACTTGACTCATTAGCTTTTCAATTGTGCTTGGTTGTCTCTGATACATCTGGACATATTTTAAACCATTTTTGTGCTCGTCAGGTCAGCAAATTGGTTTATCAGAACCCCCATTGCCATACTTGAGTCCAGAGCTCAGAGGACAAAGGCTACTTAATGGTGCCAACTTTGCTTCAGCAGGAGTTGGAATCCTCAATGACACAGGAGTCCAATTTGTAAGTCTGCCTCCATTGTCACTGAATTCTTCATTTCCCTCAGTGAATATATATAGGACGAATCTTTGGTACATTTTCTTCTCTCTTCATGCAAATTCCTATAAGCAGCAATAATATTCGAACATCAGCAATAATGCTGAATAATTCATCAGCATTTATCCAATTCCTATTCAATCTGCATTTGGCTTGGTACTTTTTGGTCTTCATCTTTGGCTTTTCCTTTCTTTTATATGCCTTTCCCTGGATGCAACTAGCTGCACAGAAACTTATATTCTAATTTCCTTTTGTATGATAACATAGAATGTTTCATGTTGTAGGTAAATATAATAAGAATGTTTAGACAATTTGATTACTTTGCACAATACCAGCAAAGATTGAGTGCCCTCATTGGAGCTGAGCAGACGCGCAGCCTTGTAAACCAGGCACTCGTCCTCGTCACTGTTGGTGGAAATGATTTTGTGAATAATTACTACTTGATTCCATACTCAGCCAGGTCTCTTGAATATAATTTGCCAGATTATGTGAAGTTTCTCATTTCAGAGTACCAGAAACTTTTGACGGTAACCCATTCGCTATCTTTACTTTCCAGCAGCTTTTTCCCCTAATATTCTAGCAATGCACTGTCACATGAAAGTTAGCACCATTCTAAAGATGGAAGTTAGTCCATCTGCATGTGAAGGAGGCAGTGAATCCCACAAATTTTTTGGGGGGTTAAACTTGCTACTCTTGTTCTACTTACATGTGAATTAAGTCCCCAATTTCATACACTTATGACACAGAAAGTAATCAGTCTCCCAAAGACATGACAGATCACAGTTATAAAGTGAGATAAACAAGTACTTATCTCAACATGGCATAATTACTCTTGCCTCTACATTTCTATAATTGCAGAGGCTCTATCAACTGGGAGCACGCCGAGTTCTTGTGACAGGCACTGGACCATTAGGTTGTGTTCCAGCAGAATTAGCCATGAGGGGAACAAATGGCGGATGTTCGGCTGAACTGCAACAAGCTGCATCTTTATACAACCCTCAACTAGTTCAGATGGTGAATGGACTAAACAGGAAAATTGGCAGCAATGTCTTCATTGCTGCAAATACACAACAAATGCACAGGGATTTTGTTAGTAACCCTCAAGCATATGGTATGCCAGTATTCCTACCATTCCATGCTACTATATAAACAGGCCTTTATGTAAAACAATTTCGAATTGTAAGAATCATGAAGCAAAATTACATTTGTGTAATTTGACTTGCTTATGTTATGGTCTGGCAGGTTTTACTACTTCACGGATAGCATGTTGTGGGCAAGGACCTTACAATGGGATTGGTCTATGCACGAGGTTCTCCAACTTGTGCCCAAACAGAGAGATTTACGCGTTCTGGGATCCATTCCATCCCACAGAGAAGGCAAACAAGTTGATTGTGCAACAGATCATGGCTGGTTCTACAAAATACATGCATCCAATGAACCTCAGCACCATCATAGCCTTAGATTCGATGTCCTGATAGATATTTTCCTTGACAACTTTCTGCTGCTGTAATGCCAGCAGATTTTATTCAATTTGAATGTCAATTTGTTATTTGGTCTTGAAATTTCAATGGAAAGTTCGAATTTTATCTGTACTTTTTGAAGAGTAAGCAATGTCAGACTGATTTTCCATTTTTAAAAAAAGGTAACCAAGTTTAGAGGCATTTTGTCCGGAATTCGAAGAATTGAACTATAAGGAGCAAGAGTAGGACAGCTAATTATGTACAGGATTAATCTTCTAAATTGGGCATATTATTCAGAGAATTACTTCAGAAATAAAATTTGAGAAGATCATTTACGGACATAAACCAATACATTCCCTTTCCTTACAGACGAAGTAGCAATGCTATGTCTGATCAAGAAATGAATCTATTTAAAGCAACTATGTTTCTTTCAGCACTCCCTTTGCCTTTTGTGATCCAATCATTAGAGAACAATGAGATTAGAAGCAGCAAAGTTCTTCCTCCGAAAGAATTAAGCCATTTCATTGATGCTCTTAGGCCTTGCTTGGTAGCAAGGAAAGAAAAATGGAAAGAAAGAAAATAGAAAGGGAAGAAAAATAGGAAGATGGACAACGTGTATTTTTTTCTCTATGATATGTTTGATAGGAAAGATGAAAAATTAAATAGAAAAATCAAATTTATTTCCTCTCATTGGTTGGTAGAGGAGAAAACTAGAAAGAAGGAAAATAAATTTAATGTCCTTTTACCATTGTATCCTTCCTTCCTTGTATAATAACCATTTTTTTTAATGAAGTATAATAACCATTTTTAATTAATACTTATTAACTTTTCACAAGCCCCTTTTTTTTTAATTTATATATGAAATGAAAATGACAAATTTACTTTTCTTTTTTTTTACAATTATATTGATTTTTTTACAATTTTTCTTTTTTTTTCTTTTTCTGTTTACTTATTTTTTTAGTAATTTCTTTTGCACTTTTTATTTTTTAATGATTTTAAAAACCTTAAAACTTTTTAAAAATTATGAAAATACCCTATTGGGAGGTTTTATATTTTTGCTTATTTTTTCAAAATTAATTTTTATTATTTTATTCAAAAATTTAATCAAAACAATTTGACACAATCCCATGAATACATAATCAATATATTTAAAGTTAATATGTATATGTATTTAACCATTCAATCAACCAAAATTAGGGGAAAGAATAGTTAAAATATAAAAAGAAAAAAACCTATAAAAAAAATTCTTTAAAGAATTATACAAGAGGACTTGTTGATTTTATAAAACATAATCATTCCACATGAATGATGTGACAAAGAAGAATAATGATTGCCATGCATTGTCTTTGCTCCCAAGCATTCCATTGCTCCAAAATATGACAATCAAGAGCCTCATCGTCATCCATTATTGAACTTCCCTCCCAATTGATTTCCCTATCCATCTCTCTTTGAAATTAACCTGAAATTATGAGGTGAAAAAGGAAGACAATAAAAAAACAGTCCAAGCTAGAAAAAGTAGGAAAAGTAAAAATCTGAGAAGGATAAACTTGAACATATCAGAAAAGAAAAAGGCTTTGATAGAAAGTACAATTAAGAATCAGACACAATTAAGATCAATAGAGACAGAAGAAATACTATTCATTTGATAAGGGCAAATAATTTAATATAATCAAAGAAAAGATATCTGGGTGAATTCAATCTTTTTGATAGATGTAAATTATAACTTAATAACATGCTAGATATCTTATATGCGTCATTACTATAAGGTATCAGCTTTGATAAAAAAATAAAAGCAAATTCAACAAAGAGAATATAGCAGAGTTAAGAAAAATAAAGAGAGCTGTTGAAAATTCATTAGATTGAGAATATATATGGGCAATTAATCTTGAATCAGGACTTAATTTGCTGTTCTAAAAAGTCTCATACTCCTACCACATTGCATGTGAACTGGGGAAGGAAGTAGCTAAAGATTTTTCTTTTTTTTCTTTTTCTTTTATATTCCAACTTATGCTTATTAGAGCTTCTAAACCAAATAATGTAGAAGCAGAACTTTTATCAGATTTAAAACTTTTATCAGAAAGATATAAGCTTAATTTTGTGGTATTTACACAATTACAAGGAAAAGAATTACTAATCAGTAAGGTAAGTTTAAGTTTTGCTAAGCATTTTGGTTCCTTGAAATAAAAAACAAGTTCCAAGCAACATGGTAGCTAGCATGTTATTAAGTTATAATATGCATCCACCAAAAAGATTGAAGAAACATAATTAAGTGGTTCCATGATTAACATTCGAAGTTTAAACTACTTTTTGTTAGTTTCAATTTTGATTGAATCACAAAAGAGTACCCTATCAGCAATGTGCTAAAGAATGCAAATAAGTCAAGAAAATAAGAAAGAATATGTTTCTTTTATCTAAAAAGGCTCTTCAATAGTTCATCAATCGGCAAGATGGAAAACAACTTGGCATCCATGTTTTTATGGATTACATAGCTGTATAAAGCAACTACAGCCTAGATAACTATTTAGTTTAATTTTTATCCCGTCAAGAAAGCGCCACTATGTTAGCAGAACCACATAAGTATTGCCAAAAAAAAAAAGATGAATACTGGCCTACGTTCCCTAATCACATCTCACGACCTTGATAATTTGTTCCGTTTGTCTTCATTGAAAGAAAAGGTGATATAATAGATTAATATTTTATCTAGAAAATTACTTATAATAACTTCTAAAGCCAATATACATGGGCAAGAAACAGCATTTATGCCCTGAAAAGTAAAGCTAGAGTTTGATTACCTGGAATTGAAAACTGAAGGAAATGTGTATGACAGGAAAAGAGAAATGTGTATGACAACTTACTGTGTATCCCTTGTCTTTAATTCTTCATCAAATAAGACTTTCTTGAACTAGAAATCTCAATCAAAATTTCATTTCTTTCTTCAGCAAATCATTACAGGGCAAAAAATCTGACTTAGAAAATCTGACCTAGACAACATAAACCCTTAGCAAAATATATTCCTAAAAGATACCCTGTATTAGACCAATTTATTGACCTTACTACATGGGTTGTTTAGATTTTCAGCAAAACATGAATAAGAACACTTTCAATAAAGAAATAACAGAAAGGTCATTTTTCAAGTTTGACTAACTTTGGGTGCAGGGGGTGTTTACTGGAGAATGTGGCACTGAGCTGAACCATGGGGTTGCAGCTGTGGGATATGGGACAACACTTAATGGAACCAAGTACCGGATTGACCTAATATAACAAAAAATGGCTTAAATATAACCATAGGGTGTTTACGATTATTCATATCCAATCAAGAATTCGTCCTCTAATCCTACGGGACCTTCATTCTATCCTAAGGATGAACTTTAAATCAATTTCTCGCCATTAGTTCGCAGCTCTGTTCTCAATCTAAGCTGTTATTTCTCGACAATCAAACCTTGACTTAATACAAAGACAACTACCACTATTGAAGGTATAAAGTTTTTCAAGACATTTTAACAAACACCTATTGTACAATACAAGCAAATAACTCCACTTTGAACAACTAATATAACAGTTTAGCACAAGATAAATGGTCAAGGAACCCAAACAATACATTGTGAAACATAGTAGTTTATATCTAAAAAAGGTACCTAAATTATATGAAGGTGGCGATGCCACAGATTCTTCAAGCAAGGAGAGCGAACAAGAGAGACATCAGAGAGTGAGATAAAACCGCAAGAGAGACCGAACCGCTATTCAAATCAAAAACCCTGCAACCTCAAAAACTTTGCATAGCCTCCTGTTTGACCTTCTCCGCCGGAGATTGAACTTGAAATCCAAGAAAATCCTTGATGCCTTTCCTGCGAAGATGGCTTGCTCATCGGAGATTAGAAAATGAGATCATGGCGGCTGAGAAAGAAAAGCAGAGTAGTGCACGATGGAATGCTTGCGTTTTTTGTAATATTAAATTGGATAGAGGGGCATTTTAGCATTTTCACAATATTAAGTAGCGCCTCACTGATTTTCCCTCCTCCTATCTGTCCAATTTTGGACAGATTTCATTTATGTTATAAGGAAAGAAAACGGATATCTTTCCTATTTTCTTTCTCTCCAACTTTCATTCCTACCAAACCACCTAAATTCAATTTTCTGTCCACTTTTCTTTCCTTTATTTTCCTTCCGTCTACTTTTCAGTCCTACCAAGCACAGCCTTAATGTTTAGGGACATTCGATAAATCTATCCAACAGCAGAGACTTTCAGGCATTCTTGCCAGAGAAGGGAAAAGAATATGAAAACTAACTGTTTTCTCAGCAGATGAAAGCTTCATTCTGTAATCTGTAATGCTACCAAAAAGACAGAAAAATGAGAAAAACCAAAAGTAGAGTCTAAGTTGTAAGCAAGAATATGACTTGTTTCAAGAATTAAACCCCGTTAATCTCCGAAATTCTTTCATCCACAAGTTTCTGCCATCTGTATTCCGTATCTATCACTGCTTAAAAGGGTTTCTTTCCATGACATGCTTAATTTCTACCATTGATCTACAAAAAAGGTCACGAATTTTCATACAAATAACTGAGAACCAGTTGCAAGGACAGACAGATCATGAACTCATGAAAAATGCAACTCTAGCAATAAATTTTCCCGAAAAAGTGCAATTCCATCTCCACATCTTGACGGTGATTTAAAAGGAATAGCAAAAGTTGGTAGGAGAATACAACTACCAAAGCAGCTTGCTTTTTGCTTTGTAGCTTCTCTTTAATGGTAGCTAAATCCCAGCTCTATAAAGCAATCCCCCATTATTTTCCCTAACCGCACAGAAGAGGAAGTCTCTCCTTTGGTTTCTTTGTGACAATGCTAATGGCCTCCTCATCAACATTATTTGATTCTCGGATGGTTTTGGTTTTCCTCTTGGCCTTGGGGAGCATTGCTCCCTTATCCGAGGCTCGAGCACTCTTTGTTTTTGGTGATTCACTTGTTGATAGTGGCAACAACAACTACCTCGCAACAACTGCCCGTGCAGATTCTCCCCCTTACGGAATTGACTATCCAACTCGAAGAGCTACCGGACGTTTCTCCAATGGCCTTAACATCCCAGACCTGATTAGTTAAGTTTCTAATAGTTATAGTCATTTTTTTGGTAGTATGTTGCCATCTTGTCTGCAGACAACATAAACGTGTGTATATATATATATATATATATATGTATATTTATAAGTCAATTCCAATGCTTTCCAGGTGAGCAAATTGGCTTATCAGAATCCCCATTGCCATACTTGAGCCCAGAGCTTACTGGTCAAAAGCTTCTTCTTGGTGCCAACTTTGCTTCAGCTGGGGTGGGAATCCTAAATGACACTGGAGTGCAATTTGTAAGTTAGCAGCTAATCTAGATTAGCCATGCAAAATTTAAAACTAGTTACTAATTAATGCTAGTCTGAGTAGAAATCTTTTTGAACAAGAAATGCTGATACAAGCCAATAACCTAAAATTTTATATATACAGGTCAATATATTAAGAATGTATAGACAGCTGGAGCTGTTTCAAGAATATAAGCGAAGACTGTCTGCTCTCAGTGGATCAACGCAGGCTCATCAACTTGTGAGCCAAGCACTTGTCCTTATCACTGTTGGTGGCAATGATTTTGTGAATAATTACTATTTGGTGCCCTACTCTGCAAGATCTCGCCAGTACAAATTGCCTGATTATGTCAAGTTTGTCCTCTCGGAATATCGAAGACTCTTGATGGTAATAATTAACTTTCCTTTCCTTGATCTGATCTACATCTTTTGCAATGCACTGGCAGTCACAAGAAAGTTGGCAACATTTTAATGATAGTTGAAATTAGTTCATAAACATGTGAAGGAGGAAGAAAATATAGTCTTCAACCAAGCACATATTACAAGTGTTGTCTTTTCAAGCAAGCAAGCAATAATCAATTCCTGCCCTTTTTAGTTTACAAACCCTTAATCTTGATTTCCTTTTTTAACAACTAAGCTAGCTATAAAACCAATCTTGCTCATTGTCATATTGCAGAAGCTATATAAGCAAGGAGCTCGCAAGGTTCTAGTGACAGGAACGGGACCATTAGGTTGTGTTCCAGCAGAACTGGCTATGCGGGGCACGAATGGCGGATGCTCAGAAGAACTTCAACGTGCTGCAGCCTTGTATAATCCACAGCTAGTTCAGATGTTAAATGGACTCAACAAGAAAATTGGCAAAGATGTCTTCATTAGTGCAAATACTCAGAAAATGCACAGTGATTTTGTCAGTAACCCTCGAGCGTTTGGTACTTCACCTAGCCTTCCTACATTGTACAAAAGAACAGGATCTTTAGACAATCTATCCTTATATTTTAACATGTCTAGCTGTTCTAACTTGAATCTTTATCAATGTTTGGAACAGGATTTGTAACATCCAAGACAGCCTGTTGTGGGCAAGGACCTTACAATGGACTTGGTCTCTGCACTCAATTGTCAAACTTGTGTCCCAATAGAGCTCTCTATGCATTTTGGGATCCCTTCCATCCATCAGAGAAAGCTAACAGATTGATTGTGCAACAAATAATGACTGGTTCTGATGAGTACATGAGCCCCATGAATGTGAGCACCATCATGGCCTTGGATTCTAGGTTCTGACAATGTAGTTTTTTCTGGCTATTTTTCCTCTGTGTGGTTCAGTCTTGCAATAATCTGCTTCTTAACTGTCAGAAATGTTATATTCAACTTGTATTGGTTTGTCTTGAATGTAATGGAGTTCAATTTGGACATGCATTTGTAATGAATTGATGAGTAATAGGGCATTAATGCCTTTACTCTTTATCCTTATTCATAGTATATGCTTATCTTCTTTTTTTTCCCTTCTCTTTTCCTTCTAATTTTTGGGTCCAATGGAGAGATCGTTACACCAACTACTAAGGCTGGAATGATATAATAAATGGCTGAATACCTAAATTAGCCCTCAAACTATCATGAAAATGATAAATTGACCTCTAAATTTTTATTTAGGATAATTGACCCCTCAAACTTTTATTTTGGGATAATTAACTCCTCAAACTTTATTTTGGGACAATGTGGCCCTTAATTCAATAGAACTTTCCTTTAAAAATGGAGGATTTCATTGAATTAAGGGCTACGTTGTCCCAAAATAATAATTTTGAAGGCTTAATTGTCCCAAAAAAAAGTTTTGGTGTTAATTATCCCAAAATAATAGTTTAAGGGGTAATTACTCCAAAATACTAGTTTGAGAAATTAATTATCCCAAATAAAAGTTTAGGGATCAATATGTTCAAAGAGGTATAGTTTATGGGACAATTTGGGTATTCAGCCTAATAAATCCATTACATTTTGATTGGTTTAAGGGGAAGATAGCTTCTCTCCATTTACCATTATTCATCCAACAACAGTAAAAGGTGAATTCCAATTTACTACATACAAGAATTTACCAATCATAAGGCATTATCCCATTTGGGGATTAAGGTGTGTATGTATTTAGTATGATCAATATTATTGGCTGAATACCTAAATTAGCCCTCAAGTTATACTAAAAAGGACAAATTGGCTCATAAACTTATATTTGAGACAATTGACCCCTCAAACTGTTATTTTTGGACAATTAACCCCACAAAGGTTATATTGCATGAAATTTTCAAGGGTTATATTGTCCCAAACTAATAATTTCAGGGGATTAATTGCCCCAAAATAATAGTTTAAGGGGTTAATTGTCCCAAAATAATAGTTTGAGGAGTCAATTGTCCCAAATAAAAGTTTAGAGGCTAATATATCCAAAAAGATATAGTTTAGGGGTTAATTTAGATATTCAGCCTAATATTATTTCACTTAGGGATGAAGAGTTTTATTTGGGGATTAAGGTTCATGTATTTGGGGATAATTAACTTTATTTCTTTGGGATTAAGGGTTTTATTCGGGGATTAAGCGTTTCTTATTATGGGATTAAGGTGTATGTATATATATATATATATTTGGTGATAATTAACTTTCTTTCATCTGGGGATGAAGAGTTTTATTTGGGGATAATTAACTTCATTTCATTTGGGGATTAAGGTTTGTATGTATTTGGGGATAATTAACTTTAGGGTTTCAATTTGGGATTAGGAGTTCTATTATGGGATTGAGGTGTGTGTGTGTGTATATTTGGTGATAATTAACGTTATTTCATTTGGGGATTGACCTTTTTTTTGGGATTAAAAGTTTTATTCTGAGATTAAGGTGTGCATATATGAGGTGATAATTAACTTTATTAGTTTTATTTGGGGATTAATGTATTGGTATGTATTTTTCTGTTTCGCCAAGAGCAACCACAGACCTTTAATCTAAGATTAACCCTTGAAATGTACTGGTTTTTTTTCTTTGGTCTAAGATTAACCCTCAAAATGTATTGGTAATTTTTTTTTTGTGTACTCTAGTGTATCATCAGGCCTTTAATCAAAGACTAATTCCTTTCGTGTCGGGTTGGCCTCCTATAGGGGTAAAACTCTTCTAACAATAATTTTCTCTATTCACAAGACTCAAACTCGAGACTTTACTTAAGGAGAACAAATGCTAAACCACTTAAACCAATTAGTTGTTAATAAAATGTACTGTATTTGAATTAATAGAGATGTAGTAATTAGAAAATTGGACTTATTTATGGACCATTGCCATATTATGTGGAATATTGATTAGGCCCATGGAAAATACAAAATAGGCCTCTTAGCATAGGCCGAGCTCGAGTGAAATATTGATTATTATGAAGTATTAAATCCTCAAGGCCCAATTGCAAATAGGCCTCTTAGCTTGCTTAGGCCCAACACTCGTTGGAAAAATGAAATTCAATTGTGAGCAAGTGTGTATAGCTTGCAACAATCAATGTAAGACCCTCCAAGATGTAGTCATTCCATAAATTAATATGGAATGTTATTTTAATTATCTCATGCCCAAATCATTTTTGTTTACCATTAAGTCTTAAGATAAACATAAACATTTGCATCAAATTATTGGGTAAGATCACCATTATTATAAGATCTACAAATTAATCCTTCACCTAGTCAACAACATCAATTGCATTAAAGTTGTTGTTATTAGTTGAACTAAACAATTGCACATATATTCTCTTCATGTCAATTATGTTCCAATTTTGTACCAACATACATACATATACAAATATATATCTGACTGTGTGATTGGGTAAAAAAATAAATACAGGCACGATACGTGTCTTTTTTTTGGGGTATCCATATTCGTTTAATTGTTTACGATTAACGTGTTCAAACTACGTCGAACCCCAAATGAGAGGAAGTTCTTCTAAAATTATTTTCTCCATTTATAAAACTCGAATTCGAGACCTTACTTAAAGGACATTGAATTCCTTCCACTCAATTCAATAGGTATTGGTGACACGATACGTGTCTGAAGTTCGAACCCTGATTTCCAAAATGGTGTGCGGGCGACTGCAAACGTCACCGGCCGTGGTATTTGTAAAGGAAAGTCTTGACAAAATTGGCTTAATCTGTATATAGATTGTTTTTATGTAGTGATATCCTCTATTCTTAATTACGAATCCGGTAGAGATGATATTCATAATAATGGCGTCAGAACACTCGAAAACCGAGATTTTCAGATTTTGCACATCTCAAAATAACTTTTGAAGGGCAAGAAGAATCCAGGCCACTAGATTACATCTTAAGTACTTTCAATAATCCTTTTACCTTTCCACCATTTTAAACAAAAAATACCATTGGTTTATGGGTAAGAGACAAATTTCATATCTGGCTACAAGCCCTAAACTTCATGTATTTCATGTGTCCTATATTTGAAAGATGAAAAGGTGGTGCTTTTCACTGCCTATATAAACCTAGCTAGTTAGGGATATATACAAGGCACTGCCATTGAAGAATTCATTTCTTAAAATTGGTATTCAAGTAAGCAAGTCACTAGTGAGGAAACTAAAGCTATAATATTTCTTCTTTTGTTGCCTTTGAATATTTATTAGTAGTTATTATTTTGTGGTTGTGAACTTCTAATGGCTAACATTCATGTTTCAAAGAAGCTGAAGGTTGAAAAGATGATGCTGGGAACAGGCGCATCGAGTTCAGTGAACATGAAAGTGGTTGATGGATCAGCTGAAGACATGGCTCACAAGAACAACTTCACTGTGCTTGTGGTCGATGATGATCCTGTCATCCGAAAACTTCATGCCATGCACCTCAAGAGATTTGGACTCAGGGCTCAAGTGGTCGAAAATGGAAAGAAGGCTGTTGACCTTTGCCATGTTGGTGATACTTTCGATCTCATTCTGATGGACAAGGAAATGCCTGTCATGGATGGTGCTGAGGTATACACATGCATATAAGTTTCCACATATCATTTTGCTTGCATGCTAAGAAAACTTGTATACATGTAGCACCTAAGGAGATATAATGTCTTGTTAGTAGAGTGCTAGACTACTCTTAATTCGGGTGACCAATAGGATCAAAATCCTGATAATTTCAAGTATCAAAGAAAGAGAGATAAAAATTTTCAAGGATAATGAGTTCACTTGTTCATAGTATTTGCTCGGTTGAAGGGTCACAAAAGGCTTAAACATATCCAAAAACATACAAATTAGTACGTACAAGCAACAAGAATTTGTATTTGATGATATAAAATGGGTTAAATGTAAAGGAAGATTTGAACTAAAAGCTTTTTGGTTAATTATAACCTATTGACATGCAAGTTTGGTATAGGCAACCAAGGAGCTGCGAGCGATGGGGGTGAGCAATATGATCGTGGGGGTGACTTCCCGTGGCTCACCATATGAGCAACAAGATTTCATGGAGGCAGGCCTGGACTTTTGTTTTGAAAAGCCACTGACTCCTGAGAAGATCACTTTCCTTCTCCAAGAGCTCAACAAGAACAACTAATGATCCAGCTTGGTTGAAGATATTTGACCATGCATGCATGTTACTTGTTTAGCTTATTATCTATGTCTTAAGCAGCAAAAAGACTTCAACTTATGGCCAGCTTTATCTTATTATTAATACTAAATAAAATGCAAACCCTCTTGCTTTCTATAAGCATGTATGTGAGGTTTGCTTTGGCCTTTGGTTAGATATTACTAGTTTTGTTTGTATTTTCCTTTTTCTAAAAATATATATAAATTAATGGGTAATACCCTTCTAATTAGATTCTAGTAGCAATTTCGGCCAAATGAATATTCTACTAGTAATTAATTTGGATATTCTGCTCAAAAAACAATAATTTGGAATACTGCACTGGATATTCATTCATTTGTATGTTTTATTCCAAAATTTAATTGACAAGGCAAAAGGGTATGGGTTGATTTGGATAAATTTTATAAATTCAACTCAAAATCATAATATTTCTGCTCCTTGATAAAAAGTTAAAAATATAATTTACCAATTCATGTACTTTTGGTTATTTAAAGCTCAAAACTTTATATGGTTTCATTTAGTAAATAGTAAAAAGAAATGAAAACAAAAAATTATTAAAGAAAAATGGCTTAATTGGAGCTGGCCAATGAAAAATTTTTTTCCCTTGATTGTCACGTGCTCCTCAGGCTCTCTCCAACGTTCGAATGGAAAAACCCCCGTCTTTCCTTAAACCCCTCTTCTCTCTCTCTCTCTTATCCAATTCCCTCCCAAAAAGAAATGTCCCTCCTTTTCTCTCACACTCTTCTCCCTTCCACTCCCCCCCTCTCCCGCCACCGTAGGGCTGTCGTTTACGCCACCGTCTCCACCCCTAAGCGAAAGCCATCGCCTAGACGGAAAAAACGCCAATCTCAAGAAAACAAAGACGACGAAAATGCCACTCTCTCTTCCACTAACGGTACCGTCTCCGCCCTCGAGAAATCCCTTCGCCTTACCTTTATGGAAGAGCTTATGGAAAGAGCCAGGTCCCGAGACACCGCGGGCGTCTCTGATGTCATTTATGACATGATCGCCGCCGGCCTCACTCCCGGCCCCAGGTCCTTCCATGGGCTTGTCGTTGCTCATGTACTAAATGGTGATGTTGAAGGCGCGGTATGTTCTAGCTTTGCATGAATTTGGCTTCTTTGGATAAAAAACTTAAATGGGTTTTCATTTTTGGGCAGAAGAGTATGAATTTGTATTCTTTAGAATTAAAATTTTTTTAATTTGCTTTTTAGTTTAAATGAATGAAGTTGTCATCTTTTCATTTCATTTTTTTTAGTGCAAATGCTTGAATTTGGTTTGCTTCAATTGAAAGCTCAAGCCGGTATTTTGTTTTTGTTTTTCCATATTTTGAGCAACATTTTTGGCAAATTGAAATGTAGATGCATGCATTGAGGAGGGAATTGGGTGTGGATGTTCGTCCTCTTCATGAAACGCTTGTTTCAATGGTTCGTTTATATGGGTCTAAAGGTCTTGCAACCAAAGGCTTGGAAGTCCTTGCAGCAATGGAAAAGTTAAACTATGATATTCGGCAAGCTTGGATTATTCTTGTTGGTACAATGTTTAATAAATTCCTTGAACTGAGATCTTATCTACGTTATATATGTGGATATTCGTTTTTTGTATTCTAAGTTGAAGTTTCTCTGGACAGAGGAGCTTGTTAGGAACAAGCATTTGGAAGATGCCAACAATGTGTTTTTGAAGGGTGCCAAAGGTGGTCTAAGAGCTACAAATGAGCTTTATGATCTAATGATTGAGGAGGATTGTAAGGCTGGGGATCATTCTAATGCATTAGAAATTGCCTATGAAATGGAGGCTGCTGGACGGATGGCTACAACTTTTCATTTCAATTGCCTTCTTAGTGTGCAAGTGAGTTTTCTGATTGTATATATGGTGTTTCAAGCTCTTTTGTTGACCCTTCATCAGTGACAACATCTGTTCTATTTGATGGGTTCTATTTCCTTTCCCCTCTGTTTGATAGATAATGCAGCTAAGTTTAGACTGATTTCATCTGTTGCCTTTGATTAGGCCACCTGTGGGATACCTGAAATAGCTTTTGCAACGTTTGAGAACATGGAATATGGAGAAGGTTTGCATTTGTTTCACTTACTTCTTTTAGTTGCTTTGACGACATTGAGAACATGAAATGCTTGAACTGTTTAAGGTTTCTCTAATATGCATTATTGTATTTGAATAACAGAATATATGAAACCTGACACAGAGACATATAATTGGGTGATCCAAGCATATACTAGAGCTGAATCTTATGACAGGTAATTTATCTAGTACATCACTTCCCACACCACTTTTCTTGATTTGGGGCATTGTTTGTGCAGATGCACATGAAAACTTTCATTCTATTGTTGACAGTTATAATTGTCTGGTATAAGCATGAAATGATAATTTCCACATGGAAATGTTACTAGCAGTGAAATTGGTTCTTGAACCCATAAGTAACCCTCAGTAGATGACTTCATGAATCAATCTACCAAATTACCAGGTTATGTACTTTTAGTTCGAATTCAGGTTTGATGCTACCTCGTTCATATGTTGCAATATAACTTAATGATATATGCTATAAGAGTCCCTTACATTGACATGTATTTGGATTTGTTATGAATCCAGAGTGCAAGATGTGGCTGAGTTACTTGGGATGATGGTTGAAGACCACAAGCGTTTGCAGCCTAATGTGAAAACCTATGCGTAAGCAGATAGATGTCTTTGTCCTGTTACTTGTAAATAATTGAAGCATATTTCTTGGTGAATACACTTTATTGTCGTTATTTTCTTTGTTAAAGTAAGGAAAGGAACGTTTGGTGCCATCTTTATCTTGCAGGTCATCATAAGTTATATTCCAAGGAAATTAGATGTTATACTTGTTTCTCTTGTCATCTGGTAACCTGGTGTAGAGTGTAACCTTCTATTGTTTCCATTTGCCTAAATCGTAGTTTTTCAGAGGGAAACCCAAATTAACTTGTTGCTGAAATGTAGGAAAAATAGGTGTAGTCATTGGCTAAATTGTAAGTTGTTTAGAAGGCTCTTGGGTGGTATGCATAATTTGTCTCCTTTGCCTCTTACAACCCTTTGAGAGATTGGGTTCTATTAGGGGCATCAGTTCCTTTCCCCTCCCCTCCCTTCTCCTTGCCATGGTAGGAAGTTTGGGATGCTTAGAAACAAACCTTGAGTCAAATTTTCCTAATTGGTTTGGATAGCTTAGTATTCAGGTAACTTGGGATGCTTCAAAGAAATAGGTGATCATGCCCATGATGGTGCATAAAATTGTTACAATGTTTGTTAAAGCACTGAAGTGTCTCTTGTGAGAGTGTGCCTGTTTAGCCTTTTCCACTTTCCCTTTTTATTAATTGATTTCTCAATCCATTTTTAAGTGATTTATCTACTTTTTTGTTCTCTTTTCTAAGTGATTTAATGCAGACTTGAAATATTTGCTATGTTCATACACTTTTTACAGTCTCGATCCATTGCCAACTTTCATGGTGTACTGAATCCTTCCTTCTTTTTTCTATCTTTTTGTTTATGGTTGATGATATCATGCCCATATGGAAGTTCAGGCTGTTAGTGGAGTGCTTTACCAAATACTGTGTTGTAAGGGAAGCTATTCGTCATTTTCGTGCACTAAAGAACTTTGAAGGGGGGACAAAACTGTTGCACAATGAAGGAAATTTTGGTGATCCACTTTCTTTGTATCTTCGAGCATTATGTCGAGAAGGTATACATGCATTTCTGTTTTCTATATGTTCGTTAAAGTTAGTAGTGTAGATTTGATGTTTATTTCCTTATGCTTGGATCAGGAAGAATTGTTGAAATGCTAGACGCGTTACAGGCTATGGCCAAAGATAACCAACCTATTCCACTAAGAGCTATGATTCTAAGCAGAAAATATCGGACACTTGTTAGCTCGTGGATTGAACCTCTACAAGAAGAAGCTGAACTTGGTTATGAGATTGATTACATTGCTAGGTGTGCCTTTTAATCAACAGAAACTCAAATTTGAAGATATCTCTAATGCTTAGCCCTCTTCATTAACACATCAATGTGAACAGAATCTTTCATTCCTCTGCTAGTTAATCTAGATAGTTTAAATCTTACTCCATGGAGGAATGAATAAAATGCTACCTTCATTATCCACGAATTAATCATCGTTGGAAGCGCAAAGATACCTTATTTTGCCCAGAAATTTTCTATAATGTCTACATTGCCAAGAAATTGATAACTGATTATGCTATTCTCCATCTCTGTTTGTGTGAGTTTTGGAAACTGGCTGATGTCTTGATAATTTGATGTGATTTCTAAAAAAGTTATTAACTTGGAAACCAGGTACATTGAAGAGGGTGGGCTTACTGGTGAGCGCAAGCGATGGGTGCCTCGAAGAGGAAAAACTCCTCTAGATCCTGATGCTGCCGGATTTATATATTCAAACCCTATGGAAACCTCCTTCAAGCAAAGATGTCTTGAGGAGTGGAAGATACACCACCGGAAGCTTTTGAAAACCTTGCAGAATGAAGGACTGGCAGCTCTGGGCGATGCATCTGAATCTGATTATATTAGAGTCGTGGAGAGGTTAAAGAAAATAATAAAAGGTCCTGACCAGAATGTTTTAAAACCCAAGGCTGCTAGTAAAATGATAGTATCTGAGCTAAAGGAAGAGCTTGAGGCACAAGGTCTACCAACTGATGGAACTAGAAATGTTCTCTACCAGCGTGTGCAAAAAGCAAGGCGAATAAACCGCTCACGTGGTCGGCCTCTTTGGGTTCCTCCGGTGGAAGAGGAAGAAGAAGAGGTTATAATATATCGGTTTCTTTATTTAATTCATAACATTGTACTGTCTGCATATGAAATCTTTTATTCTAGCCTTTGAATTTATGCATTCAACTATTTTTTTTGGGTTCAATTGTGTATGTCTTGCAGGTTGATGAGGAGTTAGACCAGCTAATTTCACGGATCAAGTTGGAAGAAGGAAATACAGAGTTCTGGAAACGCCGCTTTCTTGGAGAAGGCTTGAATGGTGGTCATGTGAAGCCTACAGAGGAGGGTGAACCAGAACCTGCAGATGATGAGCTGGATGATGGCGATGTTGTAGAAGATGCTGCAAAGGACATTGAAGATGATGAAGCTGATGAAGAGGAGGAAGTAGAACAGACTGAAACCGCAGAAGGAGACAGGATTAAGGATAAGGAAGTTGAAGCAAAGAAGCCTCTTCAAATGATTGGGGTCCAATTGTTGAAAGACTCTGACCAAATAACTACTAGATCCAAAAAATCAAGAAGAAGGTCTTCTCGAGCATCAGTAGAGGTAAGAAGGATAATTTGGCTATGATTTCTATGGCTTATGGAGCGGCCCAAGACATTGGAAAGGGCTATATATTTCCCAAAAGTTCATCTTGTGCCCTATTATATAAACAGTTGTGTGGTTGACAGGCACGGGTTTGATTTACAAAAAATTCTTGTTACAGTCATCTCCTTTACATATTTATGCTTACAGCGAGACGTGTCCTTTTTGCATGTGGATACAGGATGACGACGATGACGATTGGTTTCCTGAGGATGTTTTTGAAGCATTTCAGGAGCTGAGAAATAGGAAGGTATTTGATGTAGAAGACATGTACACAATTGCTGATGCATGGGGTTGGACGTGGGAGAGAGAATTGAAAAATAAACCTCCTCGAAGATGGGCACAAGAATGGGAGGTTGAGTTGGCGGTTCAAGTAATGCAAAAGGCAGGTTCTTATATGTGCTTACTTTTCTCTTAAATGGTGCTATCTTGTACTCACGTCTAGTCCATGCTCATTTTTCTGTTCATCTACAGTCTACAATTTTCTGTTTTGTAATAAATAAATAAATGAATCCACTTTGATGGAAATGTTCTATTACATCATAAAGTTCATTCCCTCATTTCATGGCAGCCTAATTATATATTCACTTATCCATTGGTAAAAGTTCCTGCTTTCTAGATCAGGCAGCACTTGAATTTGCATGATATGGTGCAAATTTTCCCAATGCTTGATTATTACAATTTCCCGCCAGTGTTGGCATTGCATTTGCTCATATCAACTAAATGAAGTTTCATATTTTTAATTTTTTCAGGTCATAGAATTGGGTGGAAAACCCACTGTTGGGGATTGTGCTATGATACTGCGTGCAGCTATAAAGGCTCCAATGCCTTCAGCCTTCTTGACGATCTTGCAGATGACTCACAGTCTTGGTTACATCTTTGGGAGGTATGTCATGTTCCCTGATCTGATAAATTGAGGTGATGCCTTAGATATTAAGCTTCGTTTTTTCATTTGCTGAAGGTTGGCTGAGGGTTTTTAGTTCTTTTATTTGACTTGCAAACTTGTTTTTTTGGAGATCCTAAAGAACAACCTAGATTCTTCTCATCAACCTTGACGCAGTGTCATATATCCTACTGAAACAGTTGCTGACATTAGTTATATTACACATAAGGAAATTAAGAATACTTGAGAGAATATTTTAATCTTTTACATGACTTTGGAGTTGAAATATGGTGGTAAAATATTTTATCTGTCACCCTAAATAGAGGGTTAAGTTTGGACCTTATCCTGTTTACTGGAATATAATTTCAACAATTTGCTCAATTTTTGGTTTCATCTATGGTGCTACACTCTTAGGAACTTGAGATGTGCACAAAAGGCAGATTCAGATCTCTCTCAGATTTTTCAGATTGCTTTCATGAGACTGATTTCATTTAGATTAGCTATCCATCTAATTCCCTGTCCTCTATACAGTCCCGTCTATGATGAAGTAATCTCGTTATGCCTTGACCTCGGAGAACTAGATGCAGCCGTTGCAATTGTTGCGGACCTGGAGACTACAGGAATTGCAGTCCCCGATGAAACCCTCGACAAAGTTATTTCTGCCAGACAGACAGTTGACACTGCCGGTGATTATGCATCATCATCAACACCACCACCACCACCACCACCACCACCATCATAGCAGCAGGTGTATAATCCTATCTTGATGTTGTATAGTTCTTACCAGCGTCTCAAAACAGCATTGCTTGGTTGGCTCTATGGCCAATCTAGCATTTTTCCCATGCTGAAAAATTCAGAGCATAGTGTAACTGTAAATCTTTTCAATATCTTATTCATTATTGTATTTTCCCACCAATTTTTACCTGCCAATATAAGCAAAAAATGTTCGGCCATGCTAAAGCCGAAGACCCTTTGCATAATGCCACCATTTATTTGTAAATGTACGTTGAAACCATGGTCTCAGCTAACTCTGAGAAGTCAACCAAGCTGTTAGTTTTATTTGTTCTATTTCTCTGTTTTTTTTTTTGTTTTTTGGCTTAAACCACTCACCTACCTAACTTCTCAGCTAGTGGCAGCCCAATTTTCCTTAGTAGAAACGAAATCTGATGATGATCCATGCTTCACCTCAAAGCTACCTAAATAATCAAATAAAATTGTTTCAAAAGTTTATAACAAAAAAGGAAGGAAAGGAAGTGTTAAGTCTTTATTATTAATTATTAATTAAATATAGAAATAGAAAAAATAATAAAAAAATGAACCCACATTTTAACAAATCCTAACAAATCATAACTAATTTTGGACCTTTTTGACCTTATGCGATCTACTAAAAAATGTCTTATTTTTAATATTATAAATTATAAATCCTAATAAATCAATGCATAATAATTATTACTTTTCTACAAAGCAAAAGTGTTTTAGTTTGAATCTCCTAATGTTAGTTTTATTTTTTCTATTAATGATAATTTTAGTAAAATATAGTATTAATCTATACACACAACAAATAATCAAAAAGTAAAAAGAAAAAAAAAAATCAAAATAGTGTTTTAGATGTAACTTTAAATTCCCAATGGCATTGACGTAATTCAACGATGAAAACATGTCCAATATAGTGAAAAAGGAAAAATAGCTTCCAGCTCAACTAAACATTGAAGACTCTGAGTCATCAACTCACGTTCCGACACTCTTTCCCGATTCCGACTCGCTCGGGATCGAACGTTTCCATTTTCAATTACCTTAAAGTTAAAAATTTTAAAAAAAAAAGACAAAACAAATGTTGTAATATCGAAGAGGCAAAAAAGCTCAAAGATTTCGACAGATTTTTGGGAATTTTCAATCAAGTTCTTGAAAATGGCAGCAGTTCCAGTTGAAGAAGCCATTGCGGCTTTATCCACGTTCTCCTTAGAGGTAATGAATTGCTTTGAAGTAACTTTTGCTTTGCCATTTTCAGCTTTACTTTCGTTAATTTTGCTTCCGAAGAAGTTAAATTTAATTTCTAAAGATTTGTTTCCACAACGGGTTCTCATGATTTTCACAATGCTCTACATTGTAGTTGTGTGAAAACAGAAAGGGCTCTTTTTTGAAGTAATTAAATTTCTCTTCTTTGCAAGCAAATTGATTTTAAAAAAATTGCGTTCAATGCTGTTCCTTTTTTTGAATATTTCCTATTTATTTTTTGGTTTGAATTTGCTTTTGTTAGGATGAGCAACCAGAAGTACAAGGACCAGCAGTCTTGGTGTCAACTGAAAGAGGAGCTACAAGCAGTCCCGTTGGTATTTCTGTCTCTCTTTAGATTTGAGCTTTTTTTTTTCCTGGGTTTTTCTAACGAGTAGATTTGAGTTTGAAGGATGAAAATTCATGTTCATAGAAGTCATTGCAAACCTTGAACTTGGAGTTTTAGAATTTTAATCTGCACATGAAATATGGACTTGTGAGTCTCTTTCCAGAGTAGCTTCTTCTTTGTATATAGTATAACTAACGACAGATTTTCTGTTTTCAGAGTATAGTGATGTTTCTGCCTATCGTTTGTCTCTTTCGGAGGACACGAAAGCTCTCAGTCAGCTTGTATGTCAATTTCCTTTTAGCCACTTCTCTGTTATTTGCGTAACTACTCCCATTTTTGCCTGAACTATTCGCTGTCGAAACTTATTGCAAACTTTGATCCTTGTATGTTTTCATTTTCTCTGATTTTATTTTTTGATGGCATGGCAGAACACGCTTATCCAAGAAGGGAAGGAGATGTCATCGGTGCTTTATACATATCGCAGTTGTGTCAAAGCACTTCCTCAGGTACTTTGGCATTAGTTTAGGACCAAAAAGGAAACAGAATTGCTTCGACTATATTATCATGACCAGCATTTTCCCAGTTAGCATCATATGGGGTCCTCTAATAATTTTCCTTTAACCAGAAAACCTTATAACTTTTGCAATTTGGTTCTCTTATTCAAATCTGTTATTTGTTGTGTATGATGTGACAGCTTCCTGATTCTATGAAGCATAGTCAAGCTGACTTATATCTAGAAACATATCAAGTTCTGGACTTGGAGATGAGTCGTTTGCGTGAAATACAGCGATGGCAAGCATCAGCTTCATCTAAAGTATCTATCATTTACTCCTTTTTAGTACTCTGTTTTCTTCCTTAAGGTTGCACATTGTCACTTACTCATAACTGTTAATTTGTAACACAGCTAGCAGCTGATATGCAACGCTTTTCAAGGCCCGAGCGACGGATTAATGGCCCAACAATAACTCACCTCTGGTGTGTTGTGATGGCTCACATCTTGTATTTTTGTTTTCTTTTGCCGTAGCTACCTATTGGACTGTTAAAATATATTAATATTCAACCTTCTCGTCTTCATTCAAATGTTGATATTGGAATTATTTCTTCTCATAAGTCATAAGATGCCTTACTTACCCCTAGTTTATTACCTTCTTGTTTCTTCTTTCCAGGTCCATGTTGAAGTTACTTGATGTTTTGGTGCAACTTGACCATCTCAAAAATGCTAAAGCAAGCATACCAAATGACTTCTCTTGGTACAAGAGGTAAGAATAATTTTTTGTTATTGCATGTTTCTAGATTTCGAATGGGTTCTCTCTCAGATTGCAAAATGGACTTGGGTTTGGTTGCAAGCTGTATGGTTTCAGTAGGACCTTCAACAATCCGGCAATCCAGTATCCCTTTTGGGGAAAGGAATTTCAGATTTAAGTTGTTTATTTCAAAGGCTTTTCGAGTTGTTTGTTCAAATGGCATCTTAAATTTAATTTCGGTATCAGAAGGAAATTCAGGGATGAGTTTTTAGTTGTTTAAATTGTCTCAATCTTAACTTTTTGGTTTAGCTTGTTCACATCTTTTACAGATACAGGAGTAACTTGGTATAGATGGTCTTTTTGTAGGAATACAGCTAAAGAGATATGAAGAAAAATCCAAAGTGTTATTTAGTCAATATGCTTTAAATTTATTCTTAAGTGAAAAACGATAAGCATTTGATTAGAACCTGGAACAAAAAAGGAGAAAACCAGTAAATAGGCCATGAGTAGGAGCCTTGACGAGTTTGTTGATGAGCTTACTGGATATAGTTCTTAGGGCAATTTTATACTTTATTGGTGAGGTCCGAAATTTGAAAGTTTACTTACCTGTTGATCGTTGGAGTTCAAATTCATTATTTCATGGTTTTAGAATTTTATGTTCTGTTGTTGGTGTGCTAGAATTTAGTAGAATAAAGTATAATCTCAGGCAATCTCCTTCCTAGAGAAGTTTAACAAAGCTTATTATCCTTCTCTTTTGACTATTCCCAATTCAACAGGACATTCACACAAGTCAGTGTTCAGTGGCCAGATACTGATTCTATGAGGGAAGAATTGGATGATTTACAGGTGTATCTTTATTGTCCATTAATGTTGTTTTCTTTTACTTGAAGTTGTGCTTACTATTTTCATTGTGATAATTAATATTTATTTCTTTACTGTTTTCCTCTACAGATTTTCTTAAGCACAAGGTGGGCTATCTTATTGAACTTGCACGTGGAGATGTTCCGTGTGAACAAGTATCCTGTCTAATACATGTTTGTGGTGAATGCAGTGTCTATTAATGCATCCGTGCATGGTATCTTTGAAGAACAATTGCAATATTTGATATCTGGGTTGAAACTTGTTTGATGAATGTTTAATGAGTTGCCAGGTTTCTGAGGAAAATAATATGCCTTTATCATTAAAGGCTCATGAAGCATCTATATTACGTTCTTTTTAATTTGTTTCTTGGACAAATTCTTTTCAATTTTTATTGAGGTCCTTGACTGAATATAGTGTAGAAGACATCCTTCAGGTTCTTATAGTCTTCGCTGTTGAGTCATTGGAATTGGATTTTGCCCTTCTGTTTCCTGAGAGGCACATGCTCCTTCGAGTGTTGCCTGTTCTTGTTGTCATGGCAACATCATCAGACAAAGATAGCGAATCACTATACAAGAGGGTGAAAATCAACAGACTGATTAATATATTTAAGGTACTCAGTCTCAAGTGATGGCCTACAATGCCATATGGGAATCAATTATTACATGGTTTCTTCCTTGCAATTTGATAACAAGTTGGCATGATTCAATTAATATCTTTCTATTTCTTGATGCAGAATGATCCAGTGATTCCTGCATTCCCAGACCTTCATCTTTCGCCTGCTGCAATTTTGAAAGAATTGTCAATGTACTTCCAAAAGTTTTCCAGCCAAACTCGTCTTCTCACACTTCCAGCACCTCATGAACTCCCGCCTCGTGAGGCGCAAGAATATCCTGTGAAATATTATTTTGTTATATTTTTGCTGTAACACTCATCAAATTTAATATTTGTTCTCTTTTGATCTACCAAACTTCTTTTTTCTTTTAAATCTTTGCCTGATATATGAAACAAACTAAATATGCTTGTGATGATCTCTGCTTTTAGATGGATATTAAGGAATTATTTTATCTGACAGCATATGTGGCTTAGGTCAGTGACTTAGACGAGGATGTTTAGCACTAAACATTGAATTTTGGTCATTAAGCTAAGCTTTCATCAAAAGTCATTAATGTATCTTCTATGTCTATTGTTCCCCTTATGATTTCTAGTGACATATCTATCAGCTTGTACGGTGCAAAAATTTTAGTTCTTGCCTTAGTAAATCCTTGACATAATTACTTATCAGAGGCATTATCTGATTGTCAATCACATGGGAACCATCCGTGCTGAGCATGATGATTTTGCTATCCGTTTTGCTTCAGCGATGAATCAGGTGCTTCTCCAATCTGACATCCTCTGTTTGTCTTTCATCATATGCAGACCCATTTTTATCACTGCTATATAAAGTTCTAAACCATTATTCTTTTTTCAAAATTGTCTGTACAGCTTTTGCTGTTGAAATCAACTGATGGTGCAGATATTGAGTGGTGCAAAGAAGTTAAAGGAAACATGTATGATATGGTTGTTGAAGGTTTCCAGCTATTGAGCAGATGGACTGCACGAGTTTGGGAACAGTGTGCATGGAAATTTTCTCGCCCGTGCAAGGATGCTGGTTCTTCAGATTCACAAGAGTTATTGTCATCTTATTCTGACTATGAAAAGGTATTCTATAAGCATAAAATGCACCATCAGTCCCTAGCCTTTTAATAAAGTTTTGTTTTTATCTGCAGCCTATCAGGTTTTTCGTTTAAGTTACAAACCTCTTTAAATTGTTGCTTTAAGTGTAACATTTTTGCCGGGCTGGCAATCTGCTTTGAGATGCCGGAGCTCATTGCATCTGTGCTCACTTGAGATGGCATCTTTGATGTTAACTTCAAGGAAAATCCTAATGAACTGTAGCTAACTTGAATAGTTTTCATGTTTGAGTTGCCTGCAAATTTTGGTACTGTCCATTTTTTGCTCAAGATTTTAATGGAACTCGAATTATCTTGTAGGTTGTACGATATAACTATAGTGTAGAGGAAAGGAAAGCGCTTGTTGAACTTGTTAGCTACATAAAGAGTGTTGGATCAATGATGCAGCGGTCTGATACATTGGTAGCTGATGCTTTATGGGAAACAATACATGCTGAGGTCCAAGATTTTGTTCAAAATACATTAGCTACTATGTTGCGGACTACATTTAGAAAGAAAAAAGATCTGTCAAGGTTTGCATTCAAATTAGCATCAGGATATTCAATACAAAATTTGAATTTTTACGCTCTTTACGAACTCATGTTTGTAGTATTAAAGATAAACCTATTTGTCTTCTCAAATGTGGAGTGTACTATTTTGCCCCACTATGGAACAATAGTCACCATAAGTACAAGGTCTATCAATGTTTTTCTGAACTCTTTGTTCTGTTGCTGCATTAATGTGGAAATTATGTTGACTACAATAAATCTGCTTGTAAACTAGTGTACAATAAATCTGCTTATAAACTAGTGTACGTTTTCCTTTAAATGATTGTAACTGCTTATGTCATTTATTCAATTGCCAATTTTCCAGGATTCTTTCTGATATGAGGACCCTCTCAGCAGACTGGATGGCAAATACAAGCAAGCCCGAATCTGAATTTCAGTCCTTGCAACATGGAGGTGATGAAAGCAGAGGAAACTTCTTTTATCCAAGGCCAGTGGCACCTACGGCAGCCCAGGTTTCTAGTCTGAATAACCTATTTCATGCGTGCTGTGATTGTTTTGTTTTGCTAGTCCTCTGCTTCTGATTCGTAGTGTATATATATATATATATATGTGACACCAATGGAGGGAAACAAATTAATATAACAATAGAGGCATCTTGTGCCCATAAACAAAGGTGCCACCACTGTCAGCCTGGTGTGGTACCGTAGTGGAAGAGTCATGAATGGTGAACTCTAATTTTCATCCTCTTTTCATTTGCTTTAGAAGTATACATTTCTTTGTGGAGCAGTCTTGACAAATTTCCAACAAATGACATATAAGTTGCAGTAATGCTATAGAAAGTGAATGGCCTGGGTGAATACATCAATGTCTAAAGATTTTATTTTGTTGTTCCTTCTTGGTTCTAGTCAATCATGAGTTTGCTTTTCTTCTATGGAAGCGGCATTTGGAATTAAATTAAGGATATATCTTGCATCATGTCGGATCAATGGTTTGGTTTCAACTATCTATGACTTGTATTATGTGATTTGGATTATGTCATTTTGACGTTCATGGCAAATGCATATGGTCATAACTCACAAACCACCCTTACAAGTGTAAGTGACAAACTTTTTTCCCATTCCAGGTTCACTGCTTGCAGTTTCTGATATATGAGGTGGTGTCCGGTGGTAATCTTAGGAAGCCTGGGGGCCTCTTTGGTAACAGTGGGTCTGAAATTCCTGTTAATGACTTAAAGCAGTTAGAAACCTTCTTTTACAAGCTAAGCTTCTTCCTGCACATATTGGATTATTCAGGTATCTGCATTCATCTTTTTACCTAGGATTCTCTCTTTTATATCTCTATTTCTAGAAATAGAGGAATTGAATATTTCAAGTATTGGATAGCTGAATTTTATCAGTTTGATGCTGATTGCTTCACTTTTGCCTAAATGGACTGAAGATCATTGCAAGTAAATTGGGGGTGAAGGGTTTACTGCTTGCATGCTTTCATCCTTGTTTCATTCTTCTCTTGAAATTGTTGCTTGCATATGCCTTACATATCGCTTAATATGTCTTCCATTAGGTTAATTTGCTAGAGAAGTAAATTGCACCTGGGTTGAAATAGTCTTACATTAGGTTAATATGTTTTGCAGAATGGAATATATGGATTCACGTTGCAAACCCCAATTAGATCTTGTATATAACCTTTTTTTTATTTAAGTCATGCCGATGGATCCTTTGGTAGCACCACAAATGGCAAGTGGGAAATTGTTTACCTTGACACATTTGATACCCATGTATAAGCGCTGATGCTGCTACTTCTTATGGGTCCTAAGCTCCTCTGCTACTGTTACTGTTTCCATAATTCTAACTCAGAAGGAAAATGGTGCTTGTGTAATTCTAATCTTGGTCTAATGGTTTTTCTGCAGCGACTGTTGCAACTCTGACAGATCTTGGTTTCCTGTGGTTTAGAGAATTTTACTTGGAGTCTTCTCGTGTTATTCAGGTAAGAAGATAGTTATAAAATTCTTATTACATGATTTTTCCAATTTCTTTTTGAACTTATTATAGCATATTAAGCTCTTGTTTAAGCAGAAAGCACCAGTTTAACATGACTTTGATTTCTTCGGTGGGGAGGCTATAAAGCATCTTGCAAATGTACTGATCACTAAGTACATTATTCCATTTTCAAAATTTCCTTTTATATTGCTGGTTTGAGCGTGCAGCATTTCTGCCCTACCATTGGCTTCACCTTTTCTGTATTGAGTGGAATGTTGCTAGGTTTATTAAGGGGAAATTGCAAAATTTTAACAATTGTGAGAGCTACAATCTACTAGACTACAACTGCTATCTCTACTGTGTTAGTCATGCACTTTAGATTTGCACAATTGTTGTGTGCCCATTAGTTCTTTAGATTAATTACATCTTTACTCTTATGGTTCCACCTTACTGTTTTTCCTTCTCTTTTCTTTGGCCATAAAATGTTTGCCGTATTCTTAATAGTTGCTTTTTTTGCTTTTTAATGGCAATTTTTTTCATTACCTGTTTACAGTTTCCAATAGAATGTTCCCTTCCCTGGATGCTGGTGGATCATGTGCTCGAGTGCCAAAGTGCTGGGCTTCTTGAAAGTGTGCTGATGCCATTTGACATCTATAATGATTCAGCACAGCATGCACTAGTTGTGCTGAAGCAGCGGTTCCTCTATGATGAAATTGAGGCTGAGGTAAAAATGACTGTGACTTCTGAGCTAGTTGTTGCGAACATGGATATTTACATCTTTTGCTAGACATCTACTTCAGCTATAAAATTTTAACCAAAAAGAAAAAGCTTTTGTCTTTACCCATAATAATGAATAAATGAAAGATCAACTCAACAATTCTTTAATATCTTTGTTGTTCTTATAGGTGGACCATTGTTTTGATATATTTGTTTCAAAACTCTGTGAAGCTATTTTCACATATTACAAGAGCTGGGCTGCTAGGTATGTCCTTTGCCTGAAATACATATGCATACTAATAAAATTTTAAACTAAAGCTGTGTGTTGTTTCCACATTGTTTAGTGAACTGCTCGATCCATCATTCCTCTTTGCCTTGGACAATGGAGAAAAGTATTCTATCCAGCCTATGCGGTTCAATTCACTTCTAAAGATGACTAGAGTGAAGGTGATATATGGTTTACATATATTACTAATAGATGCCTTGCCATCAAAAATATATATCTTGTCTAATTACGGCACTTGTATGTCTCTCTTGAAGTCTTCCTGATTTCTATTCATTTAAATGCAAACTTATCTGTTACAATAATATTCTCAATTGTGTCCTCTTGTGATATAGTTACTTGGGAGGACCATTGATTTAAGAAGTCTGATTGCTGAACGGATGAACAAAGTCTTCAGAGAGAATCTTGAGTTCCTTTTTGACCGTTTTGAGTCTCAGGATTTATGTGCTATAGTTGTAAGTGGTTTATTTTTTTTTTTCTTGGTTTTTTTTTATTTGTGTTTCATAATCCAATGACAAATATGATTTCTTGTTTGCAGGAATTAGAAAAGCTGCTAGACATATTAAAGCATTCCCATGAGTTGCTCTCAAAAGATCTTTCGATAGACTCATTCAGTCTCATGTTGAATGAGATGCAAGAGAACATTTCTCTCGTGTCTTTTTCTAGTCGGCTGGCTTCTCAGGTTCAACTAATTTTGCCAGCTTTGGATGTAACTTTAGCGTACTGCTTTTGAATCATTGGTCATTGACTTCTTGTTTTTCATTTTTGTCTTCTAGATTTGGTCTGAGATGCAAAATGATTTCTTGCCAAACTTTATCCTTTGCAATACTACTCAGCGTTTCATCCGATCTTCAAAAGTTCCCCTTGTTCCTGTTCAAAAGCCATCAGTTCCACAAGCGAAGGAAAACTTCTTCTGTGGTACTCAAGTAAGAGGCTATGGTAGATCACTGTTTTGTTTACTTCTACAGTGAATTCATTGTGATGATTGCTGCAAGTAGAATTGCTCCTTAGTTACTCTTTTTTTCCCCTTTTGCTGCTTTCAACTGACATCAATGAATAGGTTGCTAAAATTTTGCGTATCTGTACTGTTTCCCTTGTTTTGCTTTTTATGGTCATTGCAGGATTTGAATTCTGCACATCAAAGTTTTGCCCGTTTGCATAGTGGATTTTTTGGAATTCCACACATGATTTCTGTTGTTAAACTTCTAGGATCTAGGTCATTGCCATGGCTTATTCGAGCACTACTGGATCATATATCAAACAAGGTATGCACCTGCGTGTGTTGCTGACTCACTTTATAGTTTATACCGTTTCGTTTAATATTAACTCAAGTTATACTTTCTTAATACTAATTAGAGTGCAAATTTCCTAACCAATTAAATGTTTAGAGAATTACTTGACTTGCAGGATGAGTGAATACCTGTTCTTTTATCCGAATGTTTGTTCTTCAAAATTTTGGTCATTCTTGATTCTCAAGATGTTGGCATGATAATTTAGAGTAATCCTTGCACCACCATAAACTTGAGTCTTGCCAAATATTCAACCTAAGACCATATGCATGCTACATGGTTAGTGGAAGTTTCAATCAAACTTATGATTCATTGTTTATTACAGGTTGCTACACTCGAACCTATGATTTCAGGCTTGCAAGAGGCACTACCAAAATCTATTGGTCTTCTTCCTTTTGATGGGGGTGTGACAGGTGCAAGCTGTAGTTATTGGTTTTATCTTCAAGTTTGCTTACTTTTTCTTCCTAAATATATTGGCTGTGTGCTAATCTTGTTTATCTACTTCCCCCTTGCAATAACTTAGGATCCTCTTTTTAAGTTGATATAAATTTTCAAAATGCAAAATAGTTGATATAACAATTTTAGCCTTTCATCTGATTGCTCTGAAGTTATGTATTTCAGAGAGCTCTGCTTGAGATTTACAAAATGCTCTATTGTATATGTTCTTTCAATCACCATTTTACAGACATCTGTTAATTTAAGCACATCTTAGAAAGTTGTGTGTGATTTTCTGAAATGGTTGTTGATGCCATGAAGAGAAACTTTCCACAGAAGGTGCATCACAAAATATGCGCTCCGTTATTCTTGAATGGGCAAATTTTATCATTCACAGAGAAAGTATACAAAGTGATTGTGGAACCTTTACCGAGTTCCACAAAATGATTTGGAGACTTTCCTTTATTCCTATTTCTGGACTTTAGAAGCCAGAATACTGGTGGGAAGATTTGGTGTGTAAATTATCAAAGGGAACTAAACTCAGTGCATGTTAAAATTAAATTTGCTCTTACAAATGACTTTCATTTTAGGTTCACAGCTCAATACTTATGGTCCTCTGAACACCATACGTTACACAACTAGGTATTCTTGGACCAGATATGCTGCTACTGAAAAATTGTGGTTGAAATATAATAATGATTTTTTTTTTTGGAATGGAATTGATATATGCATAATTCTTATTGATCTTTTTCTCCCCCTTTTTTTTCTGGAAAGAAGGTTGTAGGCAGTATCTGAGTCACTGAATTATTTATGTAGGATGTATGAGGCTTGTCAAAGAGCAACTCAGCTGGGGAGCAAAATCAGAGCTAAAAGCAGAAATTCTCCGTGGAATAAAGGAGATTGGGAGTGTATTATATTGGATGGGGCTTCTTGATATTGTTTTGGTTAGTATCTGAAATTCTTCATCTAGTCAGCTGTACTCCAACTACTTGCAGGGGAACACATGCAATTAAAGCAATAGTGTTATGAATCTAGCTTAAAATGAATTGGCGATAGGACCAAAACCCCAATCTGAATATAAGGTCAACAACACACTCTTAACTGATGTAAGATAACAAGAAAGAAATTGTTTATATTATATGTGCGATTTATTTGAAAATATCCTTTGCAGTTTTCTTGCTTCATGATAACTCAGTCTTCATTTCCTATTATGCGCGTCAAGTATGATACATTTATTGGAAGGCATTATAGGTGCAGAAATAATCAAGAGTTCTTTTCTTTGTAGAATGGATAAGACAGCAAATTAAGAAATGAGTGCAATCAAGGATGTTGTGTTAGACCCTATCATAAAAGTGATAGTGATATATTATACTATATTATATTCGACCTTATATGATGTTGCATCAACAATTCTAATCATTGACTCATTGTATGAACTTCCGATTTGATAGTGATCCGTCATGTTTCTGCTTCTCACTGTTGCAATTTTGCTTTACAGAGAGAGTTAGATACCACACATTTCATGCAAACAGCACCTTGGTTGGGCTTGCTTCCTGGAGCAGATGGGCAAACATTACATTCACAAAATGGTGGAGATAGCCCTGTTGTCAGCCTGTTCAAATCTGCAACTGCTGCAATTGTGTCAAATCCTCGGTGCCCAAATCCAACCTCTTTTTACACGATGTCAAAGCAGGCAGAAGCTGCAGGTATGTAATTGCATATTTAGTATCTCTATGATTTTGTAGTTATCAACTAGAAGGGTGCTGAAACAACACTCTGAATCTAGAATAATTTGTGTCCTTGTCTCTTAGAAATAGAAAGGCATGCCAAGACTGTAACATTTAGGTCAATGAAAATGAAGACAAATGTTTTAAATCTATCCCAAACGTCAAGGTATTCAAGTAAAATGGTTTAGTGTTGAGAGCAACAAAGGTGGAATAGGTAGTCAAATGATTACATTAGGATTATGCAACAAGTGTTTTAGTAATTAATATTTCAGTATTGAATAGGAAATGGTCACTATCTCTATGTTGCCTCTAGAAGTTTATGCCATATTCCAGGTTTGCATAGTTTTCTTTGTGCTTCTCTGTTCTAAAGGTTGTTGTGTCTTCCTTGTACCTCAGATCTTCTGTACAAGGCTAACTTGAATACTGGAAGTGTATTGGAATATGCCCTTGCATTTACAAGTGCGGCATTAGATAAATATTGCAGTAAATGGAGTGCTGCTCCAAAGACTGGGTTCGTTGATATCACTACTTCAAAGGATTTCTATCGTATATATAGTGGCCTCCAAATTGTAAGGAACAATCTTTCATAACTCTTAACATGAACATATCTTTATCCTTTATAATGGATCTTGACGTATACATACTCTTGCAATGGCTGAAACTTTCAACGGCGATCTATGGTAAATGCTTATAAAACTGTTTGTGAGTACATTTCTTTTTCCGCTTGCATTATATTTACTTGGAGCAAAAGAGAAACGTTTGCTGCTCTATTGTTGATGTGGCTCAACCTGTCCTAGAAAGGTAGACAACCAAAGATCTCATAATTTTTGTTAAAATAAGATGCATCTTATGTTGCCCTTTAATGAACTTGGAATCATATACCTCCAGGATTCTGTTGAATTTTGCCTGAAACGGTAGAGGATGTATATACTACATGCATATTGTTACTTTTTTTTTTAAATGATTCTTCCAAAGGATAATTGAACACAACCACTTCAATATAAATAGCAAAATGTCATTTACATAGAAGCGATTTGATCTCCCAAGTATGAACATATTGCATTACTATATCATCTGGCTCTAGGATTAGTCTGATCTATTTTCTCCCAGGTCTAGATTTTATGACCCATTCATCCAATAGAAAGCTTATAAGGGATAATAATATAGAATATATATATCTTTCTGTTTTTATTTTGTCTGGTAGCTGCCTAATCTCCACAATAATGGATCATATTATCTATACTTCCGTGTTTTCATAAGACTGTTTATGATTAAACCACTTAGATATCTATTCCAGCAATTCTAATCTGTGAGATTCAACCTAGTTTGGTGGCTATATTTTTTCTAATTAAATAACCATATTTAAGTGGCTTGACCAAAAACATTTGAAGGTTTATAATAGAAAACTTTGGCTAGTTTCTGAGTGTTGCATGAAATCTTATCCTTGTTCACCTTGAAATGTACGATTTATAATATCTTCACTGATCTTTTCTGCTTCTTCAATCATAGGGATATCTAGAGCAGTCTGTTCAATTACAGCCAAACAATTACGACATGCTAGGTGACTCGGTTGCTTGGGGTGGCTGTACCATAATATACTTGCTTGGACAACAGCTGCATTTTGAGCTGTTTGACTTTTCATATCAAATCCTAAACGTTGCAGAAGTTGAAGCTGTGTCAATCACACAAACACATAAAAGTCATCATCCCGGGCAGGTAAGGAATTCTATATTTGTTTCCTGGATTTTCTTTTTCAAAACAAAGAATTATCTGTCAATGAAGTTCACAATTTTCTTCCATTCTGCTTATGATTCATTCTTCTTGAAAGGAAGTTGATTTGAGATTTGGAGCTTTACAACTAAGCTAATTTTGAAATGAAGCTATCACTTACTGTATGCCACTACTGTTGTTGTGGTATACTGTGAATCACGTTATATACCAAGGCTTCTGTAGCCAAAATGACCGAAAATTATTTTTTCATATGTGTCTCTATCTTAATAAATAAGTTGTTTGAAAAGTCATTATAGACTAAATTCTTACCTCTAAAAGGATGAAAAAGTCATGAAGTTTAAATAAAAAAATTTCTTCTTCAGTAAGTTAGTCGCCTTTGTATTCGGTCTATTCCTGACTGCATTAATATTTTGAAAGGGATGGGATACCTTGTTAGAAGCTATGAAGAAAGCAAGGAGGTTGAACAATCACGTATTCTCAATGCTGAAAGCACGTTGCCCTCTCGAAGACAAGACAGCTTGTGCTATCAAGCAAAGTGGTGCCCCTTTACATCGTATTAAGTTCGAGAATACTGTTTCTGCATTCGAAACACTGCCTCAGAAGGGTACCTGAGTGAGTTTATCTATCTTCTCGTCATGTCATGTCTAGCTATTTTAAAGTTTCGATAAGTTGTTATATACTTGGGAAGGAAAAGGATGTATATACATGTCCCATGCGGAGGGCCGGTGTTATACATCAATGAGCTTATGTATAACACATTAAACCTATCATTTGATTCTATGCAATGATCAATTCAGATTAAATTTTGTAATTCTTCCTAGCTTGCAAGCACAAAACCCTTTCCTCTTCTGCCATTGTCTCTGATTGTTCTTGTGGCTAAATCTCTGGGAACCCTTTTTGTAACCTTTGCTTCCATGATTTCAATTCAGTACTACATTCAGCACAGAAGAAACAGGAAGAGACTGTAAGGGCATTTTGTAGTTTTTCTTGCCAACTCTGAATCCCAAAGAAGGATTCGTGCAGCACAAAGATACAAAAGTGTACTAAAAAGGTCAATGTGCCTTTAAAAAAAATGAAAAGTACACAAAAGAGAAGGGTCGGAGGAGATTATAAAATCTACCCACCAACATTTGGAGAATAAATTAGAGCTTACCAAGTACCAACTCATGAAGGAAAAATTCAAGCTCACAGATATAATATAGAATTCTCCATGGATTTGAGATAACATAAATTATTATATGATTTCAATTATAAGTATAGATTATTGCTTGTTTTGTGATGCTTAAGCATATCTCGCCATGTTGATTATTATCTGACAAAAGTCCTTTTCCTTCATGCCTGGCCTTCGTCTTGGGCGGTGTTTGCCATCTCAGAAAAATTTTAAAAAAAATGAGTAAGCAGAATTTTTTTTTTTTTAATAAAGGAAAAGTTGGTTACTATTCAATGGATATTATATTGCTGTTGTCTGGTCTTGATTTCTTGCCGCTCTGGTAAACAAGAATAATGGACAAGAAATGGTCTTATTCAATCAATCTTTAAATTTGTATGAAATGGGGAAAATTATTTTTCTTATAGTTGAAGTTATGCAACTGATTAAAAAGGATATATTATATTATTCCCTATGAGAATCAATATAATTGTCTTTATTAACACCTGTTAGTTCGAAAGGAGCTCGTTGTCGTTGTCCCTTAAGAACATTCTCAAGTTCAAGTCTTATGAAAATAAAGGTTTGGAGTTTTTTTGTTTGGCACGATTTAACTCTAAATTGATCAAAACCCAATGTAATTCCCATGAGGGATCTATACTAAAAATTATTTAAACCTTTTTCACTTAATATCTTTATCCTTTTGATTCTAACTTTGACACCATAAATTTAAAAAAAAATAAAGGAAAAAGGAGGAAGACATTTTGTTGTAGATGGGTTAATACTTAATAGCCAACTATACAAATAGATAATGTTTCCCATTTTCAATTAGACTTTGCAAGATTGAAGATGCATTATTTTTTCTTGGCAGTTTTACATTGGAATTAACAAGCAAGAACAAAAATAATAATTCATGGCTACAATAATTGATGCCAAAGAATTGAGCTTTAAAGTAGTTTGCAAGCAAAAACTTGAATTTGCAAAGGACAATAATAGGGAAAATGCAAAAAAAAAAGTGATTAAAAAAATCAAAGCCTACAAAGGCAGGTAGGTATTGGCCTAACTGGGCCAAGGAGTCCATATAAGAGAGTTTCCAAGTTTCAACATTAAAGCACAAAATCCACTTTGGGTTGAATGCATCATCTAAGAACCTGTGGACCCATTAGAGCAAACTTGGTGGTTTGCTTGCTTTGACTCTTATATTGTCAAAACACTCATAATTCACCCAAGTTCTTATTTTTTTCCAATCAATCTACTGTTCCCATTGACCCATTAAACAGGATAGGAATCTTCTATCTTCTCTTTATTTTTTTTTTCTTTTTGTATTTTGTTTTCAAAAACGAAAATTTCTTTATGGGGTGGGGGAGAAAAATGCAAAATTGTTGAGTTGTTGATTTGCATTTAATGTATAGCCATACCAACCTCTCAAATCCAAAGAAATTAAAGATTTTAAATCACATAGAAGTTTGAATGAAACATTTTCAACAAATTTTTGGTTGTTTTGAAGTTATTTATCTTAAAATATCCAACTTTACATAAATCCATGCAATTATTATTCAGAATGAGATAGACTTGACCAAATTCTTGCTTGTGACACACTTAACAACCAATGAATCAGCCTGTTTGAAGAGAAAATTTTTGAATTAGTACTTCATTATTATTATTTCATGTACTTATTATACATAACTAACCAATTTTAAATCAATATGGGTTTGGTTTCAATTTCAAATACCCAAATCTATCTTATTCACGAGATAAAATATTAAAAAATGAATAAATAACTCTACCAAAAATAAAAGAGAAACCTAAAAAAGTGAGTGCTTCCACACGTATGAATTATTATTCCATATACGGTTAATTGAGTTGTTAAACTCCACAAATCATAATAGGAGAATGACAAATATCCTATTTACTTAAGTAATTAATATTCAACCTGAATTAAAAAAAAATCCAAACAGGGGTATACTATCAACCCTCTAATCGGATTGTTGGAGTCTAAAAGCTTTTTTGACGATGAATGAGATATTTTTTCAAGACAAAATGATATACACAATAGCAAAATAAGTCATCTAATTTGAAAACTTTTAAGTACTTTCCAAAGTGGAAGCTAGAAATCTTGACAACCACAGCTTGTATCAATTTGCAACATATGTTAAAGAAAAAATAAACAAAATAAAATTTAAACCTTCTTTTCATTGCTTTTTGCCACCATCTCTTCTCTTATAATAACATTCTCACAAATAAAAAAGGAGTAAATAGTACCATAAGCATGTGCTTACTAGGACAAACTTAATGTTATTTAAGCCAGTATTTATGTGATGCTTGAGGGAAATCGTCAGCAATGACAAAGCATTGGTAACTCTAGGAAAATTTTTAAAAAAATAGAAAAAATAAAAATAAAAATAAAAAAATTTCCATGGTGTTATAGAAGTGGAAATCATAGGTGTAAGTTTTTACTAGTATATCAGAAATGGCATCATGATTTCATCATTGACTAGAGAAAAAGGAAAAAAAAAATAGAGAAGAAGTTTTGTTTCAAAGTTATCATTAAGGGAAAGACCCAATGGGTTTTGCCCATTTCATTAAGGACGGCAAGGAATGAATGAAAATGGAAAAGGACTTGTCCTAGCTAGGGTGAAAATAATGCTAATTGACCAACTAAAAGTTTACTCTATAATCATTGTGGTTGAAGAATATAAGGTTTTGTGTAACACATTATTGGCCTTTTGTTTTACCTTTTAGAATATATTATTGTCCAAATTCTTAAGATTTTAAAGAACAAAAAAATCTAAGATGGCAAATTTGACCAGAATTGAACGAAATAATTTTTATGATAAAAAGTCATGTATATCGAAGAAGATTAATGAAATTATCTCGGAAATTAATTTTTATGTGAATAATTCTACATTGAATACCCTGTACTATTTCAAGCTACTTTCTAAGGGCATTTGATATTTAAATCTCAAAATGACATTGAGAATGTTTGGAATTCTTTAGATATAAGGAGAAAATTGATTCATGTATATAACCAATAATTTTCCAACAAATCAAGAATTAGAAGTTGACTTGAGTACAAATTTTATGCATACAATATAATATAGGATAGGGGAGACAAGATGGAGAATTATTAATTTTTTGACATAATTAATGATGGGGGGAGGGAACATAGAGATAGTTTCCCAATGTGGGCAGGGTAGCGAGAGTCAAGGCAGGCAATCCATGAACCATCCCTACTCTCTAAGGAGAACAAAATCATGTTGGATTTATTCTAATATAAGTTTCAAAGTAATAGTTTATTAATATTGAAAGAATCTATATATAGACTTTATCAACTCACAACTTGTGAAATATATATTTCATTATTTAACTTCTTTAATTAGAGTTTAAATTTCCAAGTAATTAATAATATTTTTTTGAAAATTTACCTCAAAATAAAGTGGAATTATGTATATATTTTTCAGGAGTGGGATTTTGAAATATGTTCAAAAGGCGAGAAGATCAGACACTAATCATCGAGCCAAATCCTCGGATATAAATATTTAACTTCAATTGCACATTTGCACTAAATGTGCTGTGGAGTAGAAATATATTCATGTTGTACTCGTATTAATTAAGGAAGAGTCCTATCAAATTAAGTCATTGGTTTGTAGTACATAGTAACCTTGCTCTTATTGTAAGCAAGTTGATGACTTAAAAATTCAAATTTGTAGACTTTTAAACCATCCTAAGCACCTAGGTTATGGTAGAAAATAGTTAGGTGAAGTGAGAAAATTGCAGAAGAAAGTGAAATTGGTTGGCTAAAAACCATGAGGACTGCACTAAAATCCACGATGAAAACCTTTTCATCGGTGTTAAAAGGAATGAGGAAAAAAGGAAGAAAACCTTGAAAGAAAGACTAAAAAACAAGAGACTTTCAGTTAACTTTTTTGAAGCACTAAAATATAATGCAAAGGGAGATGGAGTGAGAGAGAAGAGAGAAGGAAAAGAGCATGGTCATGCTTTGTCGGCCATCTCTTTCTTTCTTACATGTATCCTTCACATTCACACCAAGCAAAAAAGATTTTCTTCAAATCATTCTCTACAAAGACAAATTGAGAAACACTTGGCCTTTCTAAGTTTTTCTTTTTAACATAATCCTAGAAAAAGAAAGCTGTTAGTTTGTTGAATTTTGAGTCCACAACATAGAGAAGACCAATAAGAAACTCCATATAAAAGAAGAAACAGTTCATTTTTAATGAAACCCAATTCATATTTTCAGCCAAAGTTTGAGCCTCTGAGGTTTCCTTGCATAAGTACTTCCTGGAAAACTGAGAAAAACTTTTCCTGTAGAAGGTTGCCTAGGAAGTTGTAGTTGTTTTTCCTTGGAAAAAGGGGTTCTACAGGAATTCTGCAGAGGTATGTCAAGCTCTTTCTTTTATTGTTTTTTTTTTCTTTTAGTAATATATAAGTTAGTTTGATATTTATTCTATTCTTTGATTCATTCGTATACATAATATTTTATGTACATATTGATAGTTTGAAACTTTTTCCTTTTAACTTCAGGCTGGTTTTGTGGGAACTTGATGATACCATATATCTGGATTGTTCATGTTTCTGGGATTTGGATTGAGTCATTTCAGCCTTAAGATTTTTGTTCTTCATGTGAATGCTCGCTTTGGATATGGAGAGATCATCAACATGTAAACTGTTCACTGTTTTTCTTCTTATTCATGTCCTTTTGGTTCATCAATCCAAAGGGCTTAACTCTGAGGGTCAATATCTTCTCGACATAAAGAGTAAGCTTGTTGACAATTCTGATAATCTGGGCAATTGGAACCCCAATGATTCAACTCCTTGTGAATGGAATGGTGTAAATTGCACCTCCATTGATTATTACAACCTTGTAGTCCATACTCTTAATTTGAGTTTAATGAACCTCTCTGGTTCTCTGTCTCCAAGCATTGGTGGATTGGTTCATTTGACTAGCCTTGATCTTTCTTTCAATGGGTTGTCTGGGGACATTCCTAAAGAGATTGGAAATTGTTCAAGTCTGGTGTTTCTCAATCTCAATGACAACCAATTTGAAGCTCAAATTCCCAATGAAATTGGCGGCCTTTCTTTTTTGACAACTCTTAATGTATACAACAACAGATTATCAGGGCCTTTCCCTGACGAGATTGGGAATCTTTCTTCTTTGTCACAATTGGTTGCATATAGCAACAATATCAGTGGATCACTGCCTACTTCTCTTGGAAACCTTAAGAGGCTGAAAAGTTTCCGAGCAGGACAGAATATGTTGACAGGAAGTTTGCCTCCAGAAATAGGTTCCTGTGAGAGCTTGCAGTATCTTGGTCTTGCCCAAAATGCATTGACTGGCAAGATACCAAAAGAGATTGGGATGCTCAAGAACTTGAAAGAGTTAATCCTTTGGGCCAATCAGCTCTCAGGGTTGATCCCAGAGGAGCTTGGCAGTTGTACAAATTTGAGTACTCTTGCTCTCTATGACAACCAGCTTGTTGGAAGGGTACCAAAGGAGCTAGGGAACCTTGTAAATCTCAAGGAGTTATACCTTTATAGCAACCTATTGAATGGAACAATTCCAAGGGAGATTGGGAATCTTTCTGTTGCAGAAGAAATTGATTTTTCAGAGAATACTTTGACCGGAGAGATACCACTTGAGTTGAGTAAGATAAAGGGGTTGCGTTTGCTTTACCTTTTCGAGAACCATCTAACAGGTCTAATTCCTGTTGAGCTTTCCACTTTGAAGAATTTGACGAAGCTTGATCTCTCCATAAATTCTCTCACCGGTCCAATTCCTATGGGATTCCAATATTTGACAGAATTGATCATGTTGCAGCTCTTTGACAATTCACTGAGTGGTAGCATTCCTCAAAAACTTGGGGTCTATAGCTCACTTTGGGTGGTTGATTTATCAGACAACCAACTAAAAGGAAGGATCCCTCGTCATCTTTGCAGAAACTCTAACCTGAGCTTCTTGAACCTGGGGTCAAACAAACTAGGTGGAAACATCCCATCTGGTGTTACAAACTGCAAAACACTAGTTCAACTTCTTTTAGTTGGAAACAGCCTTACAGGAAGTCTACCATCTAGTCTGTGCAAGTTGGTAAACCTATCTGCTGTCGAACTGGGCCAGAACAAGTTCAGTGGACCTATTCCTCCAGGGATTGGAAACTGCAAAGCTTTGCAAAGGCTACAGCTTTCCTACAACTACTTTACATCAGTGTTGCCAAGAGAGATTGGTAATCTTTCCCAGTTGGTGACCTTTAATGTCTCATCAAACGCTCTCACTGGAAATATACCACCAGAAATTTTTAATTGCAAAATGCTTCAACGACTTGATCTTAGCCAGAATAGATTCACAGGCAATTTACCTGGTAAGGTGGGAACACTTTCTCAGTTGGAGCGACTCAAGCTTTCAGACAATAATCTGTCAGGGATAATACCTGGAGCAATAGGAAATCTCTTGCGTTTGTTTGAGTTACAAATGGGGGGCAACTCATTCTATGGGAATATACCAGCTGAACTAGGTGGCCTTCAAGCCTTGCAAGTTGCATTGAATCTCAGCTATAACAATCTCTCTGGAGTAATCCCAGCTGAGCTTGGGAATCTGGATTTACTGGAATACCTCCTGCTTAATAACAACCATTTGACTGGTGAAATCCCAGGTTCTTTTGCAAATCTATCAAGCTTATTTGGATACAACTTTTCCTATAATGACTTAACAGGGCCTATACCTTCTCTTCCGCGTCTCAATGACATGCCTATCAGCAGCTTTATTGAGAACAAAGGCCTCTGTGGTGGACCTCTTGACGCTTGTAATCCACCATCTTCATTCCCTCTTACGCCTGATACAAAAGATAAAGGTACACGGTCAGGCAAAGTTGTGGCTATAGTAGCAGCAACCATTGGTGGAGTTTCCCTTATTCTAATAGTAGTTATTATATATTTCATGAGACGCCCGGTTGAAATAGTTGCTCCTTTGCAAGAAAAGCCTTCAGCTGCTCGAGTTTCAGACATTTACTTTTCCCCCAAAGAAGGATTCACTTACCAGGATTTACTTGCAGCCACTGACAATTTTGATGATAGCTTCATTGTTGGTAGGGGAGCTTGTGGAACTGTATATAAAGCTGTCTTACCAAGTGGCCATGTAATTGCTGTTAAGAAGCTCGCATCCAACAGGGAGGGCAACAATAATGTGGATAACAGCTTCCGCGCCGAAATTCTTACCTTGGGGAATATCAGACACAGAAATATTGTGAAGCTTTATGGTTTCTGCCATCACCAAGGTTCCAATCTTCTTCTTTATGAATACATGTCAAGAGGCAGTTTGGGAGAGCTGCTTCATGGAGCTGCAGCCTGCAATCTTGATTGGAGGACAAGATTCCTGATTGCCTTGGGGGCTGCTCAAGGTCTTGCTTACCTGCATCATGATTGCAAGCCAAGAATTTTTCACCGCGATATAAAATCCAATAACATATTGCTTGATGACAAGTTTGAAGCTCATGTTGGTGACTTTGGATTAGCGAAAGTTATTGACATGCCACAATCCAAGTCAATGTCTGCCATAGCAGGTTCATATGGCTACATTGCTCCAGGTAACCTGTCACTCTTGTAACCATTGCATTTACATATTATCTATTTGAAAGTTTAAACATTCTTTTTTAACTTCTAGGAGAGTATTCCGTTTCTTCTTGGCCATATCATGCTGTTCCAACAAAAATACATGTCTGAACATCATATTTGAAGTAGTGAACAAAACATCAGTTGAGTTAATGCTAAATCTGTTTTATACATCCAAACTTATGAGTTCCTTGTTAATAAACTTGAGATTTTTGCCCGAAAATACCGGCACTCTTTGCTTCCATGCTCTGCCATTAAGTTTTACTCAAATTGAATGTTGCAATCATTGAAGAGTTTATAACTGATCAAAAACATTATTATCTAAATGCAGAATATGCATACACCATGAAAGTCACGGAAAAATGTGACATCTACAGCTATGGAGTTGTCCTATTGGAATTACTAACTGGCAGAACACCGGTTCAGCCCCTAGACCAAGGCGGTGATCTTGTAACATGGGTGAGAAATTACATCAGAGATCATTCATTGTCCCCAGGAATACTTGATGCAAGAATGAACCAACAAGAAGAAAGTACCGTCTCTCATATGATAACTGTCCTCAAAATTGCTTTGATATGCACAAGCATGTCTCCTTTCGACAGGCCAACAATGCGGGAAGTTGTTTTGATGCTTATAGAGTCCAACAGACGCGAAAGCCAGTTCGATACCTCCCCTAGTCATGACACTGATTGACTTGGAAGGAAGTACCTAATATAATGTAGGAATGATAAATTTTGATTAACCGGGATAATTTTTTATAGTTTGGTACTTGTAGAAAACAGCAGAAACTTTCTTGTATATTCCCTTGCATATATATAGATAGCATTATCACTCTTATTCCAGTCAATTTTCCCATTCTCCATTTCAGCAATCAGCAGCAATGTGAATTTGCTGTCCAAATTAATCTGATACTAAGATTAATGTTCTTTCATAAGAAAAGAAGGGAATTGAGAAGATGGATTCTTAAAAAAGGAAGGGGTCAACTTACCGAAGCTGATTAAGGCAAAATGTCAACTTCACCAACCCACCATGAACCATCCATTTATTCCAATTTGGTGTTTGTTGATAAGCACCGAGTAGCGATTGAAAGCAACCTATGCTAGGCTTCACAAAATGCCTTGTACAAGTAAATGAGCACACCTTCACAGCCACAAACACAAAAAGTTGGCCGATCTCCACAGGGTAATGGCCAGCATGCCACCAAAATCACCTCTTTAGTTTATTCTCTCTCTACATTTCTTCTTTTTTGATCCCGAATATAGTGTGAATTGACTCCTTGTACTTTCTTTCGAGATGTGCATTGGAACATTTGGTTTGGTGATAGATATAAATTCTACATTTCCCTAGGTATTTTTGGTTCATGCAAACGATTTCCCTTATAACACAATTATGTATATGCAATTAAAAAAAATTGAGATTCTTGTATGACTTGGTTGATGTTTATAACCAAATCTTCCCGTGTGTTTTAGTGCAAGTGAAACTTCAAATGGCCAAAGGCAAAATGATGAATTGTTTACAAGGAGAAAAAGAAAATTAGACTTGGGCTGGAAAAGAGTTCCCTCAAAACCTCACTGTGTTGGACGTTGGGCCTGGAGTGTCCCTCGGCCAGTTAGCTGGCCCAAATAAATCTTTTTCTCAAGAGTGGAGAAAAGGATAAATTTCCATCAATTCATGGCAAGTGGCAACCGCCCAAATCTTCTGATTAGAGATGTGAGTTTGTCTTCGAACTTTATGCTTACGCTATTTTTTTCTTTAATCCTAGCTCTCTAATTAAGATTAAGATGAGCCAGTCTTTCGCGGTCTAGAGTTTAGAAAAACTTGCATTAATTCACAATGATTTGAATACATGAATCTGAATTTTCCAACCAAATTATTTGACTTTGATGAAATGAAAAAGTCAAAGCAAATTAGGTGCCTTGTCATTGTTGGTGCAATAAAATTAGTGGTCTTTTCAAGATTGATTTATTCTTGTAGAAAAGCAAAAAAAAAAAAGAAAAGAAAACCCTCAAAATGACTTTTCTGATAGGATATGAATACATGCAAATATACAACAATAATAGTATTAGTCATTTTTCTTTGAGGGAGATATATATATATATATATATATATATTATTTTGTTTAAATTTTTGAATATCTAAAGTGAAAAAAAAATTAAATTCTTTTCTTATAGGAAACTGCTACAATGAAAAGTACTTCAGAATTGCCAATTTGTATTAACCAAATTTATGTTCACAGGTATCTTTCACACAAATAATTATTAATTTAGAGATTCTTTTTCTTGTCTCTTTTTCTGGGTGACAGAGAATGATGAAGCAGAGTTTCAAAAATCAAAATCAAATTATTCTTCTTACCATACTAAAAAAGAATTATACTCAGAAAAAAAAAGAAAATCAAATTATCCCTCATGTAGTATTTACTCAAAAGAAATGGTTTCACACTTACTTACTCAAAGTATCATGTTCCTTTGGGAGCATATGCTCATAGAAGAATAAGGGAAGGAAAAAAAAAAGCCTTAACCACCTCAAAGCACATGCACGTTTGAAATGCATTTTTGTGTTGGCCCAAAAAAAAAAAAAAGAAATGCATTTTTGTGACTCAAGATAATGATTCTAAAAAGTGCATGTCAGATTTGTTTATTTATTATTTTGAGTTATTTGTACGAAATGTGAAATTTTATCAAATATTTAAGAAAAATACTTTTTGATCCTTCAATATTTAACCCTCATGACAGTCATCCTAACATGATTTTTTTTGATTTGTCAAATTTTTATGAATATCACAAAAGTTTAGTCATCATTTAATAAGATTTAACCCCACATTAAAAAGTTACTCATATTTATAGCGTAAGTTTCGTCTTCTTAACAATTATAATGATATGATTTGAGAAAGAAAAATAAAAACGATCTGTCACGTTAGGAGGGATGTTGGAAGGATGAATTTAGACATGTTATGTAGCAAAACTCATATTTAAAGTCTTAAATGAATTTTTATAAGAGCGATAAAATCCCAATCACATTTTATTATTTCATCACTTGTATAAATACAAAATTATCAATCAAAATTCCCCCAAAAAATGCTAAATTATGCCCATAATTAGCAATCAAAAACATGATTTACATGTTATTATTATAATCTTAGAAATGACAAAGAAGCCTCCCAACAAATTCCAAAAATTAAGTACTTTTATTTAAAAATTTACCTTTTTGAAAAGGAGCTTACCAATTTAAGACAGCAAGTAGATGATCTCCGAAACAGATAATCCAACTAGATACGTGTCAGTAACAAACCGAATCTTCTTTTTGGTTTCTCCGTATCACCGAGCGGCTCATTCTGCTCCGTACACGTACAGATCAACGGCTCAGATCTCTTCTCTCTTCTCTATATAAACTCTCCGACAAACAGTTCTCAGGAATTTGCGGAAACCAGCTGAAACCAAAAAATTAAAAAACAAAAAATTGGAAGAAGGAAAAGGGAAGAAGAAGAAAGCTCGATTACTCAAACGGTGACGTTTAATCGAGTTCACTTCTTCTCCGTTCGCGGTTCATTCTCCGCCGTTTGATCTGAAAAATTTCAGTGGATACTTTGTATTATTAATTATTATTATTTTTGCTGTTTGATGATTGGATTTTGTTGAGGGAGATCGAAGATGTTGTCGTTGCACAACGGTGTTGGGAGCTCTAGGGCTGCTCCTTACGGCTCCGGCGTTGTGGATCGAGCTGATGAAACGGCGGCGGCGGCTGCAAGCAGAGCCGCCGTTTATTCTGTGAAGCCGGAGCCGGCTTCTTCTCTTGCTATTGTGCCCCAGAAAGGATATGATTCACATGAAGGTTTGTTTCTTCATTGTTTTTGGATTTGAATTCTCTTTCTAAATTGTTGTTTTTTTCTTAGTTTTTCGGAGTTTAGTGTTTTACTTATTTATTTTTTTTGCTAACATAATAAAAAATTGAAAGCACGAAAATTTTAGATTAGTTGATTTTTCTCCTTTTTCCCTGTAGGCTTGGTTATAAAAACCTTTTTTTTTTTTTTTTATCTTTTAAAAATATATTTTCAGTTAGATCTATTTTTTTAATACAAAAAACTTTCTTATATACATAAATTTTAGACTTTTACTCTTTTTTTTTTAGTAAATTTATTTATTTATTTATTTTTTGAAGGATATCCATATATTGTTTTTTACTCTAATTTCCAATTGACTGTAAAATTGTAAATTGATCGAGATTGAAATCAATGTAATTGATGTGGGGATTGCGCTGCTTTTGATGCAGTTGATGAAGATATGCACTTGGCTCTAGCTCATCAAATGTATAAGTGTGGAAACTACAAACAAGCATTGGATCATAGCAACACTGTTTATGATCAGAATCCTCTTCGAACAGATAACTTGCTTCTTTTGGGTGCTATTTATTACCAGGTTATATAAAGATTGCTGTTTCTTTTTTCTTTCATATATTTATATAGGATCGTATTGTAGTCTTTTAGTTTTGTAATATCTTTTGTGTATGTTTGCAGTTGCATGATTATGATATGTGCATTGCTAAAAATGAAGAAGCTCTTCGAATTGACCCTCGTTTTGCTGAGTGTTATGGGAACATGGCAAATGCTTGGAAGGTACCTGATGGTGCTAAATTGAAAGTGAACCTTTAAAAGAAAGGGTTTTTGAAGTACTGATGGAGATATCTTTTTGCCCTAATATGTAGGAAAAAGGCGATCTTGATGTTGCCATTCGGTATTATTTGATTGCAATTGAGGTTTGTATATTTTTATAAAACTTCTGTTGTGTTAGTAAAGCTTTGTCTTCCTTCTTTGCTAGCCAAAGCTTTTCTTAGTTTATTTATCTTTGTTTGAATTGCATTGCTGCAGCTTCGACCCAGCTTTGCTGATGGCTGGTCGAATTTAGGCAGTGCTTACATGCGAAAAGGAAGATATAACGAGGCTACACAGTGTTGCCGTCAGGCACTGCAATTAAACCCTCTTTTGGTATACGTTTATCCGGTTGCTTATATTCTGGTTAAATAACTTGTAATTGAAAATGAAGTTATACTTTCAGTTTCTATGGCTGTTGATTCCTTTGTTTTCTTAACAACTAAGTGAAACATAGAATTTTAGGTCTTGGTAAGATTATTTGATCAATTTTTTCGATTGCTCTACAGGTTGATGCTCATAGTAACCTTGGAAATCTAATGAAGGCACAAGGGCTGCTGCAAGAAGTAAGTGTCAAGAAATGAAATTTTTATGCAATTGGGAGCCCATACCTACATAAGTAGTAGCCAGTATTGCAAATTCTTGGGCTATGGAATTCTAGAACTGATACCTGCCTCTGGCATCAACCATGTTAAAATTTAAACATATGCAGTTAGTATGTGGATGGACCTCATTCTATCCATATTGTGAAGGAAGTGGTTTAATCTTTTACCAACCGTGAGTGTGAATGCTCATCGCTGGGTTAACCTGGCCTAGACTCTTAATATCCCACCCAAACAGAATGTGAGGGGAAAACGTCAACATCCTTCCCATATTTAGATTTTCGTAGTGTCTGTCTCTTTATCTGGTAAGTTACTGATGGAAGTAATTCATGTGTGGAACTGTGTATCAATATTACAGTTCCATACAGATATCGAGTTGTTATCTACAGGCCAGGGCTCAGATGATGATTGCTCTTCTTGTAACTTCCATCTGCAAAGAGTCGAAATTGTCAGAATCTAACATTTTGTGCAGGCGTACAGTTGCTACCTCGAGGCTCTAAGGATACAGCCATCTTTTGCCATTGCGTGGTCAAATCTTGCTGCTCTTTTAATGGATTCGGGTGACTTAAATCGGGCCATTCAGTATTACAAGGTATGCAATATCTTGTTTCCATCGCTGTTTTGTTGTTTTAGTGCTGTACCTTTGTCATCCCGGTTGCTAAAAGTATGACATGACAAATATCATATGCTGATAAGCTGATTATTTTTTAATTATTTTCTATGAGATATAATGTGCCATCTTCTTCACCCTTGTTTTTAGTTCTATGAACTGTTTTAATATGCAATTATACTGATTTGCATCTGTAAATTTGCAATTGCAGGAAGCTGTTAAACTCAAGCCCACATTTCCCGATGCCTATTTAAATCTTGGGAATATCTACAAGGTAAGCTGACTTGCCTTTGTGATATAAGTATGTTGGGTTGTTGCAACTGCCTGGATTGGTCTTCTTGTATTGGAGAGAAACAAGATATTGCTTCTGTCCTTTCCAGGTTTTGGGAATGCCTCAGGAGGCTATTGTTTGTTATCAGCGTGCTGTTCAGACTCGGCCAAACAATCCAATAGCTTTGGGTAAGCCTACTACATCCAAACGGACCCATTACGCATGCTAAATCTTCCCTTTGATGAAAGATTGATGCTATAATTAGTTTTGAGCAGTCCTTTTTCATTAATTTCTTAATTTCTTCTTGATTATGTATTATCTTAAATCAACAATTTTGCTTCTTGCTGCATTGGACGTGAGGTCCTGACTGGCTGGATAAAGTGTGATTTATAGATCTTATTATGATCCATTACTTGGCTGACTATTTTTTGTGCTTAAAGCTATTTGGTCTTTTATAATATGTCCAAAACTGTCAATGTTAATGTATATGATTGTTGAGTTACAAAGTTGTTTGGCTCTATGGTGCAGGGAATCTGGCTACTACATACTATGAGCGAGGTCAACTGGATATGGCAATCCTCCATTATAAGCAAGCTATTGCCTGTGATCCAAGATATTTGGAGGGTTACAATAATTTGGTTGGTTTCTCTTTTTGTTTCAGTCTGTAAATGTTATGTTAGTCTCTATGCATTGTCTTTTAAAGCAGTTGCTAACTTGAATTTGCTTTTAATTCATTATTATTTGCAGGGAAATGCATTGAAAGATGTGGGTCGTGTTGATGAGGCAATGCAATGCTATAATGTAGGTTCATTTCTGCTCATTTAGGTTCTGTTTTCTTGCATTTACTATTATTATCGTTTGAACTAACCCTTCTCATTGGGTGAAGCAATGTCTCACGTTGCAACCTAGTCACCCGCAAGCACTTACCAACCTTGGGAACATATACATGGAGTGGTATGTTATTTGCAAATTCTTGATGTCTAAATGGTCAAAATTTAGCTTGTGATAAGTTCTTATTGGACTAGAATATTTACAAGATGTTGTGTAATTTGCAGGAACATGGCTGCTGCTGCTGCCTCTTACTACAAGGCTACATTAGCTGTCACAACAGGGTTGTCTGCTCCATTCAACAACCTTGCTGTAATATATAAGCAACAGGTTGTTCTTTGGTGTATGATTTTCTGTCCCCGTGTTGATGAAGAATAGATCTTAGAAAGTGCATTTTTGTTTTTGCTTCTAGTGTTTAATGAATTTTTTTTTTAATTGTAGGGAAATTATGCAGAAGCTATATCCTGTTACAATGAGGTTTTAAGGATTGATCCCTTAGCAGCTGATGGGCTCGTAAATAGGGGTAACACTTACAAGGAGATTGGTAGAGTAAATGAAGCAATTCAAGATTACATACGGGCAATTAGTATCCGGCCAAACATGGCGGAAGCCCATGCAAATCTGGCTTCTGCTTACAAGGATAGGTAATTTTTCATTGTTTCCCATTTTACATTTGTTAATGTTAACTTTCTTCATTTGAGCATCCATAATGTCAAATAGGTTTTGAAGGGAGCACTAGTATCTTTTGATGGACACTTAGAGAAGAGGGACTTTGTTTACCTAAACTTGAAATGATGTATTCCTTTCTAGAAGTCATTTTACCACTTGATCTTGTAGTATCCTTGCCTTGCCCTTTGCTAAACTTGAAATGATGTATTTCTTTCTTTATAGTTTTTCATCCCTACTATTAAGTCTATAGCTGTGTAATTTGGTTTAATACGATAATCTCGTCATCCTCTTGATTGCATGTTTGGAATGTTTCTCCATATCCTAAGATCTACTTCTTTGTATGGTCTTTCTGTGTGTGTGTGTGTGTTGTTGCAGAAGGGGTGTTGATTTGTTTTAACTCTCTTGAATATATATGCCACTTTTATATAAGAATTGTTGGTGATTTGGAGTTGGGTTTACTACTACAATACAGTGGGCATGTGGAGGCTGCTGTCAAAAGCTATAATCAGGCATTGCTTCTTCGACCAGATTTTCCGGAAGCTACTTGTAACCTCCTCCATACATTACAGGTGCCATGGCTTGGAATCTTAATTTGCTTTAGAATTAGTTTAAGCTAGCTCAAAAGTAAAATTGCTATATCTAGGCAAAAGCTATATTTACATTGCATGCATTATATATCATATCTAGGCAAAAGCTATATTTACATTGGATGCATTATATATCACTTTAGGTAGTAGTTTGAAGCATTGTTCAAGGCATTCAACCTTTTCTAGGTGATCATTTATACTTGAAGCGAGTTGGAATTCTAAGAGTAATGAGTTATTGACTGAACTAAAGCTAAGATTTATTTAATTTGCTTTGTAGTGTTATCTTTTGGGAATACTTAAATTTGATCTTACTTCTATGTAATTCAGTGCGAATTGGGATTAACTAATGCAATTTGATTTCTATTGCAGTGTGTGTGCTGCTGGGAGGATCGTGATAAAATGTTTGCTGAAGTTGAAGGCATAATCCGAAGTCAGATCAATGTGAGTATCATGTACTCTTTAGTTTTCCTTGTAATACGTCATGTCATGTAATGTTATTTATTTATTTTTTAAGACTGATAATTACTTGACTGTAATAATCCTTCATCACAGATGTCAATTTTTCCCAGCGTGCAACCTTTCCATGCTATAGCATATCCCATTGATCCAATGCTTGCACTTGAGATAAGGTATAAGTTGCTTTCTTTAGCACGATGTAATTTTGCTGTGGTGGAGTTTTTCATTAATATTTCTTCCCTCATCTGGCAGCCGTAAATATGCTGCTCATTGCTCCTTGATTGCATCTCGTTTTGCTCTTCCTCCTTTCAACCATCCTGCTCCAATTCCTATTAAGCGTAACGGTGGAAATGAGAGGTTAAAGGTGGGTTACGTGAGCAGTGACTTTGGCAATCACCCCTTGTCACACCTCATGGGATCAGTATTTGGTATGCACAACAGAGAAAATGTGGAGGTTGGTTTTTTTCTTAGTTTAACCTCATTATGGTGGAACATTTTTGGCTTTTCTGCATCATTTCTCTCGTGATTAAAACATAAACATAAACATGGTGTTTGCAGGTGTTTTGCTATGCCTTGAGCCAAAATGATGGCACTGAATGGAGACAACGTATTCAGTCCGAAGCTGAACATTTTCTAGATGTCTCTGCCATGTCATCAGATGTTATTGCCAAAATGATTAATGAGGATGGAATACAGATCCTCATCAACCTGAATGGTTACACAAAGGTATATTATGCTTAATTTTCTCATCTTTTGAGGAACACAGTTTCGCTCTGAGAGGCTTGCTTTGCTAAGTGGTATTATTATGATATGTTAATGAAAAATCAAGTATATTTCCTTTTTGGTTTTTTCTTTAATTGTGCTGCCTAATTTATACAATTTATGGTGCACAGTTGTCGCTTCTATTTTTCATTTCTGAATTCTCAACTATGTGAATATGAAATTTTAATATGAAATGATGACTCTTCCTGATGATACAGGGGGCAAGGAATGAAATTTTTGCCATGCAGCCTGCACCTATACAAGTTTCATATATGGGATTTCCTGGGACTACTGGAGCAAATTACATTGATTACTTGGTCACTGATGAGGTAGGAATTGGGTGCTTCACATAAACTTTCATCGATTTTTATGTTCTCTCTTTTGTAGGCCAAGGATATGTTCTTTCTCTAACTTGCTGCGCATTTTCTTTCAGTTTGTTTCTCCTTTGCGCTATTCACATATTTATTCTGAGAAGCTTGTCCATCTCCCTCATTGCTACTTTGTGAATGATTATAAGCAGGTGAGTTCTTTCTGAAATGTGCAATAAAATGGAATCTATTCTTTGTCAGTAAACTCTTATGATGAGCTTTGATTATCATTTAGACTATAAAGACCAGATTATTTAAGTATTAATGCTTTTGCAGAAAAACCGTGATGTGTTGGATCCAACTTGTCAGCACAAGCGATCAGATTATGGTCTTCCGGAAGATAAATTTATTTTCGCATGCTTCAACCAATTGTACAAAATGGATCCTGAAATCTTTAATACTTGGTAATATGAGGATGATACCGAGTCAAATGAATGTATTTTTCCATATCTTGTCATTTCACTTATATACCTCTGTCATTATTCAGGTGTAATATTCTTAAACGTGTACCAAATAGTGCACTGTGGCTCCTCAGATTCCCAGCTGCTGGAGAAATGAGACTGCGAGCATGTAGGTTACGTTACATATTTGCTTTGGAGTTCGCCACCTTTATAATATTGGGGTCTTTAAGGTGATGTTGGTCATTGTTTCAGATGCTGTTGCACAAGGGCTACAACCGGAGCAAATTATTTTCACAGATGTTGCCATGAAAAATGAGCATATCAGGCGTAGTGCTTTAGCTGATTTATTTCTTGACACGTAATATTCTCTTCCCATCTTTATTTAATAGCTGTATATTGATCCACATTTCTGTAATGATGGTTGCATTTTATTCTTCTTAATAGGCCTTTATGCAATGCACATACAACTGGCACAGATATCTTATGGGCTGGTTTACCTATGCTGACTCTGCCCCTTGAAAAAATGGCCACAAGGGTTGCTGGATCACTTTGTCTTGCTACTGGTTTTGGGGAGGAGATGATCGTGAACAGGTACTTTTTTAAAATTTTCCCTTAAGAGTATATATTAAGTTTGATGCTTATTGCCTTGGCGGTAGGGTTGGCGTTGTTGAATTTCTCAGTATTAATCGCCTTAGTGTAACATTGATGTCAATTTTATTCTTTCGCGCTTTTACAGTATGAAGGAATATGAAGAAAGGGCTGTCTCTTTGGCCCTAAACAGACCGAAGCTCCAGGCTCTTACTGATAAACTCAAGGCATCTCGTTTATCTTGCCCTCTGTTTGACACAGCACGCTGGGTACGCTTAATTAACATATCTGGTCTTATTATTTATGCATTAGCAGTCATTATAAGTGCTTAATTTACTTCTTTGTGGCAGGTGCGGAATCTGGAGAGGTCTTACTTCAAAATGTGGAACCTTTACTGCTCAGGGCAGCATCCACAGCACTTCAAAGTCACTGAGAATGACTTTGATTTCCCCTACGACAGATAGGAAACAAACGGGATTGTAGATAAGAAGCAAGAGGATACAATAGAGTAAAAATAACCCTATCTAGGAAGAAGATTGTTTAGAGTATTATTAAAAAAGTGGAGTTGAGATGTGTTTCTGATTTTTCTTTTTTATGCAGATGCACCAAAATCTCTCTGTATTGCCAGAAATTTAAGCCAGAGTGGGCAAAAGACTCGAGAGTTTGCGGTAGAAATGAAATTATTACACTACGAAATGTTTATTCACCTAATCCGGTAATCCCCTTGGATTGAGCATTATAAGACAACTATGCTTTGTTGAATGAAAAGGAAGTCAGAAATGGCGGCCAACGAATATTTTGCAGATCATTTTTGTCTTTTACCTGATTCTTCTCAGAAAAATGTGGCTGCACTACACCCACTCCCACGGACGTGGGGGAACATTTCAAAGGCAAATGCCGCTGTGGCTGGCTAGGCCTCTTTGGTTTCATGTGATAGCAACAGGATAAATCTCGTGAAGCCATTGACCCTACTTTAGGCTGCGATTGCCTTTTGACACCCACACCCCACTGCACTGACCCAATAAAATAATGAAGGCTCTCTCTCTCTCTCTCTCTCTCTACGTTGAATTGAACCAAATTTTGGCTATTCGGCCAAACGCAGTTGTCTACCAATAAAAGGGTAAAGCGGTTTGTCATCTTCCACTAAAGGATTTATACCTTTTGATTCGCTGAACACTGATCAGTCATCATCATAAATAAAAGATGCAGCAGTATTGTTCTTGGTTACTCGCGACAATCAAAATCTCACCAGGGAAAAAAAAAAAAGATTACTCGGGAAAATAGTTGGAAATCCAAATTGAGTGGTCGGCTAATGAAAGTAGTGGAAAAAAATTATGGGATTCAAACCAGCATTAGTGGGTAATGTTCTAGAACAAGAATGAAGCTGCCGAAGAGCATCAACAGTCTCGGAAAATTGAATACAACAGCAAGAGGGAAGAGAAAATTGAAGCTATTATTTCCACATTTCAATGAGATGTTGTAACCTGTAAGCCTGCAAATGGAGTTGATTTTTTTTCCTTTCTTAATGGCTTCAATTTTGGTCTTAAATCTTCATTTTCCCCTCTGGTAACATCTGGACCGTACTCGCCATCAACCACCGTAAAAATTTGCAACCCACAAGCAAAGGGTGAGCTATAAGCACGGTAAAGAATTACAAAACATGACTAAACACAAAATTAGAAGAATGAAACAGCTGTTGCAACAACTTACGGAAGGCAAGAGTACAGGAAGCAGGATTTACCTTTGTTAATCCTTGCAAAACAATTTTGCCTTCCAGTTTGCGTCAAGTTTCATTAAAGCAGACGGTTAGGTCATTTCCTCAGCCTGGTGCTCGTCACGGCGGAATAATTTGGGAACCATCACAACTCACAACGGGTCTATTGGTTTAGTTTCTTGAGCATCACAACTGGCAAATATCAAAACAACTTACTCATAATTCCAAACACATCGTGCATGCAAAATACTTCCATATGGCACTGGGTATTACCATTCATCAACACAGGTTATCTCCCACATCAAGGATGGCGATACGCTAGACACTGCTCTGAATTCCTATGAATTGTTAGGCACAGATTTTTCCTATGAGGGGTTGCATCAGACCTGAATAAGCAAGGATGCAAACTGATATAACTATTGAAGCTTGAATGAGAGAATAAAATATACTAAAAATACAATGAAGGAACTATTTTTGAGTGAGAGTTTTATGTGGTAGAAGTTTAAAATGCAAAACTTGTATGTGAGTATCTAACAATTCTGAATTAAGAATTGCTGCAACTGAATTAGCAGTAAAAGGATTCCATAACTGGAACTTTGTTATGAATGGAGGCTCAGCCGCTCCAGCAAAGAAAAAGCTGAGGAAGAGAGAAGGAGAGAAGATGAGAATGAGCAGAATATCCTTATGCCCCTTTCATTACTGATCGTCCCCTTGTATACTTCAAAGCATAACAAACTGATCACTAACTTGCTGAGCACCATTCAGTCGATCACCAGCCTGCCGACCACCATCCGTAAACTCCAACCTTTCAGAGGCTAGTAGCACCATTCGGTTGTCAAGTAATGTGAGAACATGATACGGCATAGCCTTCAATGGTCAGACACAGCATCAAACACCCCGAAGGGAAACTTCCAACTGCTCTATCCTTTTCGCCAAATCATGCTTTCCACAATTCTTTAAACCATCAGTGACCATATCAAAGCATCTTGAAATTGGTGCCAGTCCCAACTCGGTCATCTCCACCAAATAATTTCCTGCCTCCACGAATCTGCCTCCACGACCACACATTGTTATTAACATAGTATATACTGGCCTATTTGGAGGATGACCCTTGACCTTCATCTCACCAAAAAAGCTAAACGCATCATCAAACTGCCCTTTCCTACACATTGCTTTGATTATAGGTGCATATAGGCCAGGAAATGGTCTATAGCCATCCTCAATGGAATTGTTCAGAAGTTTAAAGGCCTCATCAATCCGACCCACCTTTGAAGCTGCAGGTATCAAAATTTTGTAGGTATTTATATCTGGACAAAGCCCCAGTTTACAAACATTATGATACATATCAATACAAAAATCAACCTCCCCGGATTTACAAATTGCTTCCACCAAAGAATTAAATGTTCTGACATCAGGCACATACTCCTCCTTAGTCATTCTCCTTACCATTTTCTTCGCTGATTCAAGATAACCTGCATTCAACAAACCTTCAATTAATAAATCTCGACCTCGAACAGGAGGATTAAATCCATTCTTACTCATCTCCTCCAAGAACTCTTGTGCCTCCCTCATCTTCCCCGCAGAACACCATCCATTCACCAGAACTGCATATGTCCTCTTATCTGGTACCTCACCTTTCCTGATCATCCTCCTGATTAACGCATATGCCCCATGGAACATCTTCACTTCACAAAGCGCAAAGAGGAATGAATTGTACACACTAACAGTTTGTTTGCAACCTAAACTAGTGCTTTTGTTGAAAATCTCCACAGCCTGATCAATGAGGCCATTCTTCCCATACTGTTCAATAATAAAACAAAGGGTCTCACAAGAAAGGCTAAGGTTCTGCTTTTGCATTTGTTGAATGGTTTTCCACATTGATTCATACTTCCTATGGCAAATGAGGATCTTGGCTAGTTCCTCAAATTCAACAGAGGTGGGGGTGTAGTGCGAACGGGCCCAGGAGAAGAAGCGAAGAGATTCTGTAGGGGTGTTCGAGCAGGAACGAAGCACACGAAATACCAGTTCGGAATTCACAGAAATGTTCATGCGGTTGAGAGTACGCTCCGGATGCACTTCACGACGAACAATGTTGGAAATATGGTGGATAGCAGCATAATAGTCATCTTTTGAGACAGCAGTTGTGGAAACAGAAGCAATTTGGGAACTTGTGAAAATTAGGTTTCTGATGGAACAGAGAATGCTCTGCGATCTGTTTCCATATCTGAGGAGGAGCTTTGAAGAATGTACCATTTGGGCTACAAATTACTGTGGAGAAACCACCATCTCGTCCTTGATGCCAGCAAGTGATTGAAGGAAAAAAAAAAAATCTGCAATTTGAAGAATTTGTTAATACAATAAAGAAAGAATAAACGTTAAATAAATATTTAACACACATGGTAAAAAAGAGGATGCCAGTTATGATGGTTCAAATCAATAGTGGAGCAGATTACTGTCATAACATGTAACATCTAAGAGTAGAGCAAAGCATGACCATTGCTAGTTCACTTGTATGGATCCTTGGTTTTGCAATTTTTGGTGCTTTAGACCTAGTCCTCTCGGAGAAGAGAATTTTAAAAGTGAAATCAAGCTACAGATGCTGTTTTAGGCTATTAGGCTGGAACTATCATAGAATCTGGGCTCTTAACATAGATAAGACCAGTGTAGTAACCATTGTCCCATCAGCTAAACCCCATGAACAAACATTAAAAATAAAAAAAGTTCTTTTTTCTCTAACACTGTATGGTGACTCCAATTCTGTAAATTTCTTATTCAACTCTCATGTCTTGTTTATTCAAATTTAGCATATTTCCAAGCTTTCAACAAGAAGGAACAATCAGTAAAGAAGAAAAGAAACCAAATAGCATAAACCAAAGAATGTCAAAACATTGCACATATAGTTCAAGCATTAAATACAGTTCAAAAGAACAGAACCCAGTTTGGGACAGCAAAGTTCAATGCTTGAAATGAAATTTTCCAGGTAAAGCACTTATACCCATTACAAATTCATCACTTCTAACCCATATTTCAATATCAAAAAGAAATTCATAAAAAAATGGAGGGCTTAAAAGAATAGACTTTGAATAACCCATTAAAGCTACAAGCTTGAAAATTAAAGAGAATGAAAATAAATAAAATAAAATAAAAAACCTTGTGGCTGCCGGATATGGAGATTGCAGAGACGGAGAGACGAGTGAGAATTCAGAGTGTATTTTGCAAAAAAAAAAAAAAAAAAAGACAAGAAAAATGCATTAAGTGGCAAAAAGAAACCCATTGGAGAATTGGGTCATTGGGCCTTGAACTGAGCCTAACCCATCTGATAATTGAGAATTCTTGGGAATCTTGACGGGCTCATTTGGGTCTACTTCTTAATTTATTATTTCATTCATTTTTAATCCAAAATTCCTAATTCATTTACTTGGAATCATTTCATTATTTTTATATTGTTAAAAAAACGGATTTACTTCTAAGATCACAACATTATGTAAATCATCAAATAATTTGATTCATAATAAGACAAGCTGTTCACCAAAAACTGTAATTGGTTGAGTTATTTTAGTATTATTGGATTAAAATGTTTTTGGTATGGAATCATTTGGAGTGTAGCAATGAAGAGAGTCAAATGTTTCATAGCCGAGTTTTAATCTTAAGAAAGATAATTTCTTAAGTCAAACCCTGATGTGACCTTCTTATGACATAATAACATTAACAAAATGTCCAAAAAAAAAATGCTATAAACAAATATAACAACCCCAAAAAGGGGAAAGGGAGTGAGGGAGGCAGGGGAAGAGATGGTAATCAAATTAAACTAGGAAAAATGCCATAACGCTGGGGTAAAATGATATTGATTTTCCAAGTAAAATTGTAAATGCATATTGCATATATAATTTTGTTGTTGGAGATGATCACCAATTAAAAAACGGACAACTAATAAGAGCACCAAAGAAACCGATAAATATAACACATATATGTCCAAACCTAATGAAGTAAAATATTAGTAAAAATCGATGAGATGCAATAACTTATGCGAAACCCTTTATTTTATTTTTTTTCCTTTATAAATTAATTCTTTTATTACTTTGTTAATAAGATGTGATGTATAACATATATTAGCAAATATATAATATTGATCAACGTTACTATGCTAGATTTACTTAAGTCAATACATTTATTTAAATATTGAGGATGTTTTATACGTTCGTTGTGCAATCAGAAAAGTTAAAAAGAAAACTAAAAATGACTAATAGGACTCTATGCATAACATGATATAACGTGACATTAAAGGGGAAAAATATTCATGTTATCAACCTTTTTATGTTCATAAATATGTAAATTTTAGAATATATTTAAAATATAGAATAATGCAAATGATCTGAAAGGATTCATTTGAATTTAAAGGTATAAAAATGATGTAATAAAAAAAAGAAAGACATAAAAGAATGAAAAAAAAAATAAATGAGACAAAAAAGATAACTAAAAAGGTATGAAAGATTGAAAAAATAATAATAAATGAAGAAAGAACAAAATTATAGTAGAATATTAAATGAATTTGATATAATTATTTTTAAAATATTAAAAATAAAAAATAGAGGAAAAAATCTTAAAATAATGACACGTGGATATATTAAGATGAGTTCTTTAGGAATATAAATAAAAGTATGTATAGATTGTGCGGCAAATAGTTAGTAGAATAGTGGTTAGACATGGCAAACGGGCAGGTTCGGTTGGATTCGAGTTTAATTACTTCGGGTTCAGGTTATTTCGGATTTGGGTATTTTCAGGTTTGAGTCAGGTTTGGGTTCGGTCAAATTCGAATTGAGTTCAAGTTTCAACATTTTCAATTAAAAATTATTCTTCTTTGTTTTATAAGTTAACTTTCGTTTGATTACATTTGAATTTTTTATTTGTGTAGGTACTATTTTTAGATATTTTGGGCTAATTACTTAATTTGTGGTCAAATCTTTTCAAAATGGCCTAATTTGGTGCTAAACTTTTTAATTTAGTTGATTGAGGGCGAAATCTTACAAAATCGATTCAATTTGAACCCTACTGTTAATTTGGAAGGAGCGTGAGATACAATTGCTGTTAACTTTAACAATCCACGAAAAGGTTAAACCTTTATTTAAAAAATACGAATTGAAAAGGTCATGCTCCTTTTTGGTAAACCTGGAAATTTTGACTCTCTCTCTCTCTCTCTCCATACTACATCCCCTCTACTTTCTCTAACTCTTAAAACTCAACAACTAAATAAAACCCCAAAATTCGATGACATTTTCACCTTCAACCACTGTTGACCAACACTGTTGATCATTGGCAACTTAATCAGATGAAGCTCAAACTTTGGAATTAGTTTCTTTTGGACTTGCTAAATTTGAATCCAATCTTAGATTTATCAAAATCAGCTTATAATTTCTCAAAAATCCTCCTAAAATCCAAGCCATTTTCATCGTCAGATGAAGTTGATTTTTGGATATGTTGTTCTACAGCCTAAAATTTCTCTTCTCACCATTGGGATTGTGAAAAATCCAATTAAGGCTTCACAGTCGAAAATTAAAATCAAAAGGGTAGGCTTTTCCTTTTTTTCTTTCTTTTTTTCAAATAAGGCCAAATCTTTTCGGATTTCTCAAATAAGAGCCTAAACTTTTGATTTAACACATCTAAATTGGCGTGTGTACGTCCCAAATTAAGCCGATTTTGTAAGATTTGGCCCTCAATCAACAAATTAAAGGATTTGGCCTCAAATTAAGCCATTTCGAAAATATTTAGCCACAAATTGAATAATTAGCTATTAATTTGTAAAAGTTGCTTATCATCACCCAATGATAATATGAGTCTAATATTAATCTCAATGTTGTGTTGGTTGGTCTCTTTGATTTGATCTTTTTTCTTATATATGTATTATGTATATATATATATATATATGTTTATAAAAAAAAGTAATGATTCAAGTAATGAGATTAATTGCACCTCTATTTAGTTTTAATTTAATATTTCTAATAATTATCATTTCATTCTATTCTATTTCACTAAATCAATAAATAAATATAAATTTAAGTTAATGATCAATTATCGAAGTAATCAATTTTGAACTATTAAAATTTAATTGATGAAAAAATCATTTAAAACTATGTTGCCTTTACTAAATCTAAAAGGAAAAATTTAATTTTAATAAACTAAATTTAATTAAGGTCAACATTTGGAATTTAAAAATATAAATTTTAAGAATTTCATTTTGGATATATATATTTAGGAAAAAAAAGAACATTATTTTTAACAAATATTATGGCCATTAAATTTAAAATTTTGATTCTATAGAAAATATTATAAGGATTACATTTTTCTAGTATTAAATTGAAGTTTGAATTTAAGTTAGGCTCAGACTCGGGCCTTGTCGGGGCTCGAGCGGGTTTGGACTGTTAACTTTTTGGGTCAAATCGGATTTTGTTGGACTCGAGTTTGGTCGGATGCAGACGAATTTTCGGATTTGGGTTCATTTTGACACCTCTAATAGTGGTTATTGAAGAATTGTTGGGTGAGGGAGGGAGGGAGGGTGAGGGAGGGATGGGAGTCAAATCAAATTGTGCAGCAAAGAGTTAGTAGAATAGTGGTTATTAAAGAATTGTTGGGTAGGGGAGGGAGGGAGGGAGGGAGAGGGAGAGGGAGAGGCAGAGATGGGAATCGAATCAAATTGTCCAGCAAAGAGTTAGTAGAATAGTGGTTATTAAAGAATTGTTGGGTGAAAGTGACTTCAGATTCTGTGATTAATCCCTGAATTGCAATTTGCAAGAGTATTAGTAAATTGCTTAATGACTAATCAAATGAACAACAGACAAAAATGTTGACAGCTAGCCTAAGCAGGCAAAATGAAGAATGGGACATCAGACAAAATGATAACCATAGACAGGATTGGACACTATTTATGAAAATTGGACATGGAATCATCAAAGAAAGCCCAAACCAATTATGGAAACAGTAATTATACATAGACAAAGTGACAGGTACAAGATTGAAACAAGGAGGATGCAAGGGCAATTATGATTCAAAACAAAGAAGCCATGGAGTAAGTTTCAAGGAATTTCTTGATCAGCTGTTTTCTCATCAGAACTGGGTTTCAAGAAATTCCACCACTTTCTTGTCAAGTTTGAAGGCCTTAGCAAGAATATCAGGGTTGATACGTGGGTTGGACCCGAAGACAGCATTGGCTATGGTTATAACCCCTGGATTTTGGCTGCTGAGACCAGCAAAGGCAACCGCATTAGTTTTCCCAACATTGACCTGGAAGTGAATGAGACCAATTGGGAAAACAAACACATCTCCTGTCTTGAGGACTTTGGTGAACAACTGATTATTTGGGTTGGATGTAACAAAGCCAACAGAGAGTGTACCCTCTGCCACAATTAGGATCTCCGTGCCACGGGGATGAGTGTGAGGGGGATTTTGGCCACCAGGTGCATAGTCAATTCGAACAGCTGATATGCCAAGAGTGTTAAGTCCTGGAATTTGGTCAACATTAACAGGAGTAACTTTTGATCCCACTGCATTTGATGTGTTTCCTGGTTTATTAAGGCCCGGAAAAAAGAAGTCATCTGCAGTGACAAGTTTTGGATCCTTGCAGACCTTGCCATTTACAAACACTGCATGAACAGAAAGTGGTGTTAAGTTGATATCAAATCCATGCAAGAAAATAATATCCTTATTATGAAGAAAGTATTGCTTCTAATCTGAATTCCATAAGTGCAAGCATTGCCATCAAAAGAAATGAACAAAAAGGACTAAGGAAATATAAATTAAATGCGTACCGCCAATCTTAGTGTCATTGAGGGCTACACAGAAGTCCTGAAGAGGGCTAGGATCAAAGGCCGAGGCTAATGAGAAAGCCAATGTCAACAGGGCAAAAGCTGCAAGGAAAACTTGAACTCCCTTCATTAGGATTACTCTGGTATTTTATCTACTTCTGTCTCTTGTTTGCTATTGGGGGGTGACCATTCTTGCATGCAAACAGGTCTATTTATAGATGGGAAACCTGTTAGGTCCTGTTTTTATCCATCTGAAGCAGGCGAAGACTTTGTTACATGCCACGCTGTCTATTGATTTTATATTTCCAGGATGAAGATATTCCTCATAATCCTCAACAACAGCTTTTTTTTTTCTCTCCCAACCTGTTTGTTTTCTTTAACCTAGTTATCTGTCATGAGAATATTTAAAGGTAGGTGGTTGTATTTGATTTAAACCAAGCAGGAAAAACCTTACATAAAAAACTGTATCAATAAAAAGCAGTAGGTCAAAAGAAGAGAAACAAGAACAAGTAATCCCATATATATGACAAAAAAATAAACAGCAAAGAGAAAGGACCATCAAAATAGACAAACCAAGGCTATAGAAAAATAAGAGAACTAATGACAGAACATGCCATAATTTATGCCCCCAATTCTGGCAAAGAACTGGAGTTAATTATGGGTTTATCAACAACTTTTAAATATTAATTAGAGTTTAATACACATTTTTGCCTTTGAACTTGTCATTTTTTGACAATTGCACCAATGAACTTCCTTTTTTTAATCAATTTAATCCTTGAATTTAACTAATTGGGGAAAATGTAGTCCTTAGGCTGATGTGGCGTAGTCTGACTAACACATGGACTTTCCATGCTACGCCACATCAGTACCAACAGATATATTGTCCCCAATTTGTTAAATTCAAGAGTTAAATTTATTAAAAAAAGAAAGTTCAAGGGTGAAATTGTCAAAAAAAAAAAACAAGTTTGAGGGTAAAAATTGGTATTTAGCCATTAATTATTCGATTCACTTGGCTTTAATTAATGTTGGCAAGAACAAGAAGGCATTAGAACAGAAAAGCTTGTCTGTGAGAATAACCTACCGTAGCTTATTTGATTATTTCTAAGATCTGATAAATGTATTTGAGCAAGCAACCTTTTTACTTAAGCCAAAACTAGTGCAATTGCAATATCTCTATTTCTGCTTGCTGGAATTAATTAAGCTGATAAAAGAATGAGATCAGAACATCATTTTACGGTAATGCATCTAACTCAATTCTGACCATTCATAGTCATTATCCAGTTGAGTGACCAACTGGTGAATTGCTAGTTGACTTGTATTAATCCTATCAATCTAGAGTTAAATATTGCATGCATTGGTAATGTTGAACCGCAAGTATTGCAGTTGACTTTTATCCCACATAGCTGCTACCTTTACAATTTTTTACCATGGACAAGAACGTTGGCAGCTTAACAAAAGTAGCCATAAAATTCCCACTTTTTTCTTTATTGAGAATTTCGTTTAAAAAATTATTAGGCAGTGCAATCTCTATCTGTTCAAAAGAAAAGAAAGACAAATTAAAACCCTGGTTCTTTTCTATACATCATTTTATGACAATGGATCTTACAATTCTGATTCGGTCCATATATGAGTGATTAATTGATGAACTGTTAATGACTTCCAATTCTATCAATCTAGAGTTAAATATTGCAATAGGAATCTCGAATCATTTTATTATCTCCTTTAATAAGAAGTACAAAGAGGATGATCCTTTGATGCCATTGCTGTTGTTATCTGACCAATTAACGTAACCATTATTTCCAGTTAACAAAGCAAAACAATTGTTTACCATGGGCAAGAATGTTGACAGCTTGACAAATTAAAGTTACAGAATGCAGCTACTGCAGTCTCTGTTCAATAGAAACGACAGATGAACTTATTCTCTTCATAATAAATTTAAATGATTACCCTCTAAATAATGCAGTTGATTAATTATATCGCGTTTTAAGTTTTCTAAGCTATACCTATTGTTCTAACTTGTAAGGTTGTGGAAGTTTCATATTCTCCATAGTTTAGGTATATAAGTCCAAAACTGGTTTCCCATAGTTTATTTTGAGGAATGGGACATCATCATGCTAAAGCTAGAATCCTTTTACCCCACATTTTTAAATTATTAGCTAGCTATTTTGTTGGAGATTCCTCTCATTTCATATATTACCTTGCCCTTTAGAATTCAGGTCTCAACTGTGGGATCCCCTCCTACAGTTCTTGAACAAAAGAAAAAAATGTCTTGGGTTCAAATATATATCAACCTCATTAGAAGAACATGAATCAAAATAGGAAAGGTATAGTTTCTCTTTTGTTTGGTGATAAAATTGCTGATATCAAGCACTGCATGTCTTGAACAAAGGGCAAACTTAATTCTAAAAGATTTCCATCCAAAGAAAGACATTTATTCAATACATAAGAGATCTCTATGTATTAAAAATAAACCATGACATTGCAGCCTAGCTTGAATTTCTATAGGTGACCTTTTTTCTTTTAGGAATCTGTACTTGGATGGTAAGACTTGTGGATATGCTGTATGAATGTGTGTGTGTGTGTGTGTGAGAGAGAGAGAGAGAGAGAGAGAGAGAGAGAGAGAGAGAGAGTTCATAAATTGCACAAGAGTACATACTTCTTTTAACGAAAACGATCAAAATAGACAACTTTACACAGTACACTGGACTTGTACACAAAATAATCGGTTTAATATCCAATTTAATCCTTGAATTACACAAAAAATGATAAATTGGTCCCTAAACTTTTATTTGAGACAAATTAGTCCTTCAACTTTTATTTTGAGATAGATTGGTCACTGAATGATAAAAAACTTAACGGATTGTGACAGATTGATCCATGAATTTTTATTTTAGAATAAATTGGTCATTGAATTTTCTTTATTTATTTATTTTTTTCATTCAGGATCTATACAGCTCAAAATAAAAGTTTGACCAATTTGTCCCAAATAAATGTTCAGAGACCAATTTGTTTTTTTTGGTATAGTTCATGGACCAATTTGGGTATTAAGTCCAAAATATCCAACATAGACAGAGAAGAGGGACAAGAGGATGCATGAAAAATTCAATTAAAAACAAAACAACTAATTAGGAGTAACTTCATTGTGATTCCATCAGAACTGGGTTTCGACTTTCAAGATATTCCACTACTTTCTTGTCCAGTTTGAAGGCTTTACCAAGAATATCAGGATTGATAGGTGCGTTAGAGCCAAAGACTGCATTTGCAATTGTGATGACACCAGGATTTTGGCTGCTGAGAGCAGCAACAGCAATGGCATTTGTTTTCCCTATATTGAACTGGAAGTGAATGAGACCAACAGGGAAAACAAACACATCTCCTGCCTTCATCAGGGCTTTGGAGAACAAACGATTATCCGGGTTGGCTGTACCAAAGCCAACATAAAGTGTACCATGTGCCACAACTAGGATCTCAGGGACACGATGGTGAGTGTGAGGAGGGGTTTGGCCACCATTAGGTGCATTGTCAATTCGAGCCAATGATATGCCTACAGTGTTCAGTCCTGGTATTTGGTCCACATTGACAGGAGTGACTCTTGATCCCACTGCATTTGATGTGTTTCTGGCTTTATCAAGCCTCGAAAAGAAAAAGTCGTCTGCAGTGGCAAGCTTTGGGTCCTTGCAAAATTTCCCATTTAAAAACACTGGACGAAATGAAAATAATGTTAGTTAATTAATTCAAACAGAAGCAAAATGCAGTTTACATGGCAAGGTTATTATGATGGAAAACACTGCTTCTTAGCTTAATGCCTTTAGTCCAGAAGAAGTCCTGAGGCCCACACAGGACTTGAACGAGATGCACACCAGGATGCTTAGTGCCATTGAGGGCCACGCATAGGGATGGATCTAGGATTTTATCTTAGTGAGGCAAATTTATTATGTATTTTTTTATAAATTTATTTTTAGAAAAAAATTTAAACTTCAACAAATTTTATGAACACAAAATTTTAAATTATAATGGTAATATGAATTATGAAGATGATACAAAACTTATAATAAAAAAATTATAAAAGAAAAAGTAACTAGAAGGTTGTTTTTCATATAAAAAATAACATTGATCATTTATTCAACATTTTTCCATAATTGTTTTTTTTTGTTACAATAATTTCTTTTTTAGCAATCATGGATACAAAGAAATATTTTGTACTAAATATCCTTAATTTGTATGTTATTATTTGTTCTAATTTTATTTTTACTGCCTCCAAGTTTTGCTAATCATTATTCTTTGATAGAAAAATTTTCACTACTACTTTATTTAGTTTAGACGGTAGAATTCTTAAATATAAACAATATAATAAAAATTAACATATCTATTTGTCTTTTAGTTTTTGTTTTCTTACGTATTTTTCTTTTAGTTTTAAATAGTAGTTAATAAGCAAAAAAAAAATCAGTTTTACCATTACATAACTTCAATATTTCATATAAAATTTTAAATAATAGTGTTTGTACCCTAATTTATAAAATTAGGCTAATGGACTAAGGAAAGAAACAATTGGGCCTTAATATATATAAGGATGGGGCTTTTCATAATTGATTGGTTTGATGGAGGAAGCGATTTGTGGCAAAGTCAGCAGGTCTTAATTACTAATTAAGACTACGGCAATCATGGGAGAGAAAGATCAGGCACTTCATCGGCCAGGGATTATGCTTCATGTTTAATTTAGGATATTTGAATTAAAGATGGCACAATCACAGGACCTGGATTTTAGCTCGATAACGGCTATAAAAGGTGAAAACCTGAGAAAACAGGGGCATCAACACTTCTTTAGACAATTCAGATCAGACTCTAATCAAACTTGGCTCGACTTTCTTCTCATTTGCTCTGTCAACCAGAGACTCTTTCAGATTATTCTTGTTCTTGTTCTACTTCTTTCCTATTGTTCCCTTTGTTACAACAGTTCCCAGTTTATTAAGAATGTTAAGAATTTATTCAGCCTTCAATCGGCCAGTTTTCTTTGTTTAGTCTATTGTAAGCACCCAATTGGGCAGTGTCTTCTAATACCTTTGTTAAAGAAATTTCTTTTTTGTTTAATGATTAAAACTGTCCGACTGTGACTTTGAACAAGAACCTGCATCATTTTTACCTTTTGTTGTTTTTCATTATAAAAGCAACTGACACACCCAACAACCAGCTCATCGGCCTAATAGATCGGCCTTTTTAGAAGTAGATTATTCTATCAAATTTTGAACACATTATCATGTTTAATGTGTTCTTAAGTTTGTTACGTATCTAAATTATTGAAAACATAGATAGACCTTAGTAATTAACAAAGTCAACTCAAAGGGGAAAAGGGCAAAAAGAAATATAGAAACAAGATGAGATAGGGCTTAGGGTCTAGGGATAAGTGGTGAAATAAATAAAAAAGGGAGACCAAATGCACTATAACGGGCACGTAAAACAAGCCCCCCAATAGAGTGTGAAATTATCAAAAGAACCTGAGTCTATGACATAGATACTACCTCTTTTATAAATAAGCAGTGGGCGCAATAGCTTAATTTCACTAAGATGGTAAATGTTTTCTTCAGCATCTGTTAAGGGACTCTAGGATCGAGTGGGGGCTCCTGGAGAGAGCTAGGGTCTGAGGCTGAGGCTAATGTGGAAGCCAAGGCCGAGAGGGCAAAAGTTACAAGGAAATTGTTCACTTTTTTCATGCTGATCACTTTGCTGTATGCTTTTCTAGTATTTTGTTTGCTATTTTCTTGTTGGAGGTGTGAGAACCTCACTTGGAATGCAAGGACTATTTATAGATAAAGAACCACTATGATGGTCCTTAAATTCTCTACTTGAAGAAGGTGGGGGCTTGGTATGCCTTGCTATTTTATATTTTAAGGATGAACAAATTCTTTAACCGCTACTTCTTATTTATGCATTATGGCTTCTCATTTGGATAATTGAGATTTTATTTGTTCAAAACCAAGCGCCAAAACCCTGCTCAAACAGAAAGCAGTAGGTCAGCAGAAGACACACAGGAATAAGTCCCAAACTTCCAAAATGAAAGCGGCAAGAATAAAAACCATCAAAATAGACAAATGAAGCCTACAGCAAGAAAGCAAGAATCAATTACACAAGACGCCATAATTCAGGCCCCAGTTCTGATAAAGAACTCTTAGGTTTATCAGCAACCTTCAATTAGTCAATAAAATAGTCTCTTATGTAAGGACAGAAAAGCTTCATTTAGAGACACTTATCTTGCCTTTGATTTATTTTGTTTAGAATGTGATAAGTAAGTTGGCAGATATATTGTCTATAACAGAGGAAATTTTCCTGCCATCACCTGTTTTAAGCTGTAAAATGTTCTTTGAATAGCAGAAGCATTAGGACACTAGACCGTCTTTGTTTTGAAACCAAAAGGAATGGTTTCTTTTATAATGGCATCACTTGATTCATATAGAATTTGCTTGAAGGAAAATATCATATGCACTCTTTGAGAAAAATAACATCAATTCTTTTTCTGCTGCCCCCATCCGTCTCTTAGTTGGCTAAGTAATGAATCTTCTCTGTTCTCAAGTAACTAGATGAGCAATCAGTCACCTTACATATATATTATTAGTCTTCCTACATTCTGGATAAGTCTCAGTTGGTGCATCCTATAGTTGATAAAACTAAGGCAATTGTTCAAAAATGTGGCAAACACTAGCCGGCTAACTTGACTAGTATAAAAAAGGGTAGTTATAAATTAGTAGGAAATGATGACACTGAACCATAAACTAGTCAGAAAACATATAACAAAACATAAACTTGAACAGATTGCAACTTAGATCCAATACTAAAGTCCATAGCCAACTGAATATTCCCAGTTTTTAATTTTAACAATTCAATTATTCTTTGACTAATCATAGTTTTTTATTTCAATTCAATACAAAATTTGATTTTGATATGCATTAGGTAGCCTATGAAATAAATTATCGGTCAGTTATGGCAGTTTCTATATCATACAGGTTTCTAGTGGTATTTTGTACATTACTGCTATTCTACAAAGTAAAACATAATTCCAACTAGCATTTTCCACATAACTCAAAAAGACATAATGCTAGCTTGTTCATGATGGCAATATTTCTTAGTAGAGATTGTCATGATAAATAGAACTTCGATCAGACGATTCTTCACAGAAGAATTGTCCATAAAAGTCTGCAGAAGGTTCTGTCAGTTGCCTAATAGAAATCTACTGAAACCATGGCTTGTATCAAATAGGAAAAAATTAAGGATCATTTGTTAAAGATTGCAGTTCCTCATTGAAATATTGGTTCCTTATAACGTGAGATAGTTAATATGGTGAGAATCTTCCAGTAGCAATTGTTATAACTAATCCATTGACTTCAACCAGAGCTTGAAGTATATGACAAGATGGTTAGAAAATGACATAGTTTTTGCTACTGCAATGCCAGTAAATTCTCATCAATGGTCAAGGTCCATGAAGTTTTCAGGTCAGCACTGTGTTGATTCATTCTCATAGCGATATTCCCATGAAATTTTTTGCAATCTTAAATTTTTTTTACATCTCAACTCCCTGAAACTTAGATCAGACACATCTTTAAATCTTCTAAGCAAAACTGTATCTATCGTTGGCTAATGTTGAAGTGTCTTATGAATTCTGGAAAATAAGATTTGAAAATTCCTAGTAGTATATATGCCTCATGAGACCTAATATTAGCCAATTCGGGAAATCATACGATGTTTTGTAAAAATTCACATGGCTAATTATTCTCAGAAAGAGTGCATTAAATGGGGTATAGATAAAAGTTGATATTTTGTCCAAATTTGGAGCAAACTGTTATAGTGAATCCAAAGCCAACATAAAAGGAGAATTACATCAGCAGAGTTACATAAGCAACCCTTTTTATTTTTACTTCAGCAAGCATCATTAAGTAAAGATGTAAACATGAGGAAGACTGTTAATTAAATAAGCTACTGCTTCATCTTGATGGAAGTTGAAAATTGGTCTAATTGTTGTCCCACCAGAATTGTGACTGAAGATATTTCACCACATTAATGTCCAGCTGGAACGCTTTGGTGAGAACATCCGGATTTATTGCTGGGTTTGAACCAAATATTGCTTTTGCAATAGTGATAGTTCCAGGATTTTGGCTGCTGAGACCGGCAATGGCAACCGCATTAGTTTCCCCTACATTGAATTGGAAGTGAATGAGGCCAATTGGAAAGACAAAAACATCTCCAGGGTAGAGGACTTTTGTGAAGAGACGGTTGTCAGGGTTGGATGTAACAAAGCCAACATAGAGTGTGCCTTCTACGACAACGAGGATCTCCGTGCCACGAGGATGGGTGTGAGGAGGGTTTAGACCATATGGTGCAAAGTCAATTCTTGCCAGAGATATGCCAAGAGTGTTAAGTCCTGGAATTTTGTCGACATTAAGAAGAGTGACCTTTGATCCTAGTTGATTTGATGTGTTTCCTGGCTTGTTGAGACCCGAATAGAAGAAGTCTTCTGGTTTTACAAGCTTTGGGTCCTTGCAGAACTTCCCATTCACAAATACTGCATTGAAAGAAACAAAAGCCAATTTATACATGACATGCTAAAAAGATAAAACATAGTTGGATTGTCCTGGAAAATAGAAACATTGCATCCTTGCTGATGTTTTTAGTTTAGGCATCTACAGGGACACATACATAAAGAGTAAATTCAAAGAAAACAGATAAATTAGGTCAAAACATACCACCATGACCATCCATGGAATCATTGAGGGCTACACAAAAGTCCTGAAGAGGGCTAGGGTCAAAGGCAGAGGCAAACGAGAATGCCAGAGCCAAGAAGAGAAAGGACACAAGAAAATGAACACCTTTCATTGTAGAGGCTGGTTTCTAGCTTGAATTCTTTCAAGTTATCTTGCTTGGGTTGGGGTGAGTGATCTTTCTTGAAAGCATGCCTATTTATAGGTTGGAGTCTTTGAACAAGTATCAACTCTTTCTCATGAAAGACTTACCAAGCAAGTAGTGACTTGGTTATTAAATGTTTTCCCCTTTAAGTTTCTAGATGAATCAGTCTTCAGCAACAATTCATATATATCCTCTTTTGTATCCTCACTTCCAATATTTACATCATTACACATTAACATGGAAGAGGTCTTGCACAAATCAAATGTTACCTTCCTTGTTTCTGAACTTTGGTATATACTTAATAAATCCGAGCAACTCCAATGACTGTAGCACCGATTGATAGTTGCTGCAGGCTTCCAATATTTAAACCAATTTACCATGAAATTGAAATGAAGTTGACAGTTGCCCTCACAGATTTCAGGCTACGAATTTTCAATAAACCGATTCATTACTATTGTTGTAAGGTTCACCTAATACTAATTATATGCATTTATTCTGTATCAGAAATATTATGTACTGAAACCAATAGTCTCTGATATCTTTTTCTCTTAAAATTATTTTTCCATTACATAACGGCAAACTCCAACTAACCTCAAATAATTCAATAGATAGTGTGACGAAGGAGCCCTAATCTAAAAATTTAATGTACCTAAAGAAAAGTGTAACAAACTTGTTAGGCAGATTCTAAGTAAAATTTTTGTCTTAGTTGACAAAGTCTAGAGGGGACAGAAAAATATACGGGCTCTATGATTAAAATATTAGCAGCATTTCTTGCAAGATTAAGCTTGCTTCAAATGGAAACTAGCAAAATCTTGACCACTTCTTGGAGAATAGACTATTTTGAGCTGATCTCATTTCTACTTGAAGCAACAGTTTTCGAAGAATAAATGTTTGGTACTATCAGAATATAGACTAATCCGAAGCGCATATCAAAACAAGGCCTCAATAGATTAAACTAAACCAAATAGGTAAGGTAATGTTTTGCTTCTTATAAAGGTTTTTCTTATTTTCTTGAACTGCTGTTTAAGCAGAAAAGCAAAATGAAAAGGGTAAAATAGTCGGTTTAACTTGCTTTCTATACTACAAATATAAACAAAGAATAATTACAAGATTGGTTAGTGGTAATCAAGGAAATCTTGAAGATTAATAAAGGGCTGTAAATTGTCAGCAATATTTTGTCCTAAGAAGAAAGCAAATTTTGTCCTAAAATCCTCCCCACCTACATATCCTTCCCCAGATAAGAAAGCAAATTGCCACTTCTATGAAATTAACATTTATCAAAAGAGGCTTTTAGGTGTCCAATATTTACTAAGTCTATCGGTTTCCTGCATCAAACATCATTAAATATAAATATAAACTTTCATATCTTAAAATTTTTCCTTTTCTTCTTAATTAATTATTTTAGCGGTGACATAATACAATCATTTATATTTCAGTTGCTGCAAAAGGCCGGCAAAGTTTAATTTTGTCTGTTATACTCAGCTCATTTTTTTAATTATCATGATCTAGGAGCACTTAATAATACAAAAACTTATGCTAGATGTTTATGGCTTCTAAGTTCTAGTATTATCTCTGAACAACATATTTATATAGTCTCAGTTGACAAAGTCTAATCTAATTAACAAGATCATTTACACTCAACCCCTTGACATCTGGGCTGATCACAATCACTAATTCACAATATTATCAATTTCTTGCAATTTCAATCAATCATGCTAGGCTGGAAAATTCCCATTTTGATCACTTCATTTAGCCAAATTAATGGGGTTGGATGCTTTGAATTGATATCTGAGCTTGCCAGAGGTATAGTCACTACAAAAGACTGTTTAAAGAATTTATGGATATGAATGCAAACAGGATATTAAAGTCAGGTTGGTGATTTTCTTTTGGGAAAACCAGGGGAGCAAATGGTCAAATCCAAAGGGAAAGTGCCTAGTTACCTCAAAATGATCATATTATAAAGGAAAAAAGAAAAAGAACTGTTATTTAAAAGATCATTTAGAGATGATGACATTGAGCTAAATGACAATACATAGTTCGAACTCCAGTTTCAACAGATCGTAACGGGTTTTACACGTGACAGCAGAAAAGTAAGCTTGAATAGTTCTGTTACCTCAAAGACTTTATTATTTAATGTTCCTTTTTTGGTGACATTATGTATTGCTTGCATAATTAAATTCCATTTTGCATATACCAATTTCTACCTTTCACATAAATTTATATTTTATGATCTGTTAAAATGTTCAATCAAAGTTGTCATGACTTACGAGTTCTTGTAAGAACTTTCAATTGTCACTTGTCAAAGCAACCGAATCCGAATTACTAAAGAAATGAAGTGAGAACCAACATCTTGATTGTTTGAAAGGCCCCACCAACTGATGAAGCCGATGGCTATATAAAAATGATGCGGCAACAAGGAAAAGATCAAGACAGTGACAGCTTTGACATAGGCTAATACAACGTGCGTTGTTAAAAAGTTAGTTGCATTACAGATATTACCTAAGCAACTGAGTTTACCGAATCATAAAATAGAGGCATTACAGATATTACCTGTTTAGGTATAACCTTATGGATATATTCCAACTCTAGAATGTCTAACAATTCAACTGGTCTTGCCCAATGGGGAAAGAGATAACTTGATCAGTCTGACAAGCATACTGAAGAACGATATGCTCTGCTCCTCAACTACTCCTTTTTCTATACCTAACATTTCCAAAGTTAAACCAGAAATTGAGGGCTAAGTTTTGTTAATGATGTATTTGGACATATTCTCTAATAGGTCAGGCATCAGAGCTTCCTCCTTCCGAATCTTCTTATATCTTAATATATATAAGTGTAGATTTCTTTAGTTCATAATTGATTTACTTAAATACTTTTTTAAATTATCTTATTGTTTTATTAATTGTAAAGGCATAATAGGAATTTAATAAATAAATATTTATTTATTTATTTAAAATATTATTAATAATTATAATTCTAAAATTACGTTAATAACCTTTAAGATAATCTTATACTTTCATTAAATGAATAGGGTAATGGTAATTTACAATTACATTATTAAATATCAATTATTAATTTTTCTAACTAACAATAATTATTTATCATTAATCATTATTAAATTTCCTAATTATAATTAATTATTAATTAATATATTTTTCATAAAATAAAAGAAAAAAAAGGAAAAAAAAACCCAGAATTAAGATCCAAAATCCAAACATATAGTGTTCTTGAAAAATGAATCCATAACAAGTTAAGATATAATTGAAATGATGATAAAAATTAAATCATAAAAATGAATGAAACCACTGTAGCTAAATCATTAATTCATATATATATATAGTGCTCAAAAAATAAAAAGTAGTATCAACCGATCAACTCAAATTGACAGAAGAGTTAAAAGCCTAAAAGAATCATTATAAGTGGAGAGTGCACCAAAATCCAATAAATAGAAAATAATAGGTCAAATTATACAATTAGTGCCTCTACTATATTGAAATATGAATTTAGTCCCTCTATTATGATTTGATCAAATTAAGTCCCTGTATTATTATTTATTATCAAATTAAGTCCAATCACTAATGGTGTGATACTTTCACCATTAAATACGCTAATGTGACATTGACCATGTTGATATGACGATCATGACTTTGATGACATGTATATCTATAAAATATTATAAATTTTTCATGGAGTATATTTTGTGTTGTGATAATGAAATTTTTCACAGAAACAAATGAAAATAAACATGAAAAAAAAATAAAAAATGCTATATGGCAAAAAAAAGCTACGTGAAACCTTTTAAAATTGTTAAAAAAGTAAAATTATTAAGGTACTTCGTATAGCTAAAACAAGTCACATAAAACCTTTTAAAATTTTTTAAAGTACATATCATCATAATTAATGCCATGTTAACATATTTAACTATAGAAGTTTAACACTGTTAATGATTGAACTTAATTTTACAATAAATGATAATAAAGGGATTCAATTTGATCAAATCATAATAAATGCACTAAATTTGTATTTTCTGTGTATTATAGGGACCAATTTCATAATTTGAACAAAACAAAAATACTGAAAAAAAATTCGAAAAAGGTGGTGGAATTCAGATATAGATAATAAATAAAGGAATATTAAATTTGAATTATTAATTTTCAATTTAATTTTATAACATCTCACATACAATTACAATATTACATTTTAGAAAATCATTTATCGAAGAGTTATGTACCAATTTTCAATTTAATGAAAGCAAAAAATAAATATGGGATTTTCAGTCACCATGCGAATAGCAACCTAACGTTAATATTAAGAGGCAGCTCTAGAATTTCAATTGATTATTAATTAAAGATTATGATAGCTTGCTTCAATGTTTCGTTATTATTTAAGCAATTAGCTAAAGGCAATTGGCGATAATCTCTTGTATAAATGTTATACAATTAATAATTATTTAATTTCAAATTAATTATATGACAATTAATTTACAATTACCTTTTGACTCCATTAAGTTCCAAAGTGTACTACTCTCACTATATATTATACTTCTAATGTGCTTTTATTTTTCAACTTTTTTTTGAACAAGAATGTTAAAAAAAGGCCGAATTAGGTAAAAAACATAGCAAAAAGGCTGCAACATGAGCTAAAATAAAAAGAAAAGTAGGGTGGATGGGATTACAATCGATCTAAAAAGACAAGCCGTCCAGAGATATTGGTTTAAATCCAATTTGTGATAAGAAGCTAATCCAAATTCCGTATTCCTCAACACAGCTCTCCATATATAGAGATGATGTGCGACTATATAGAATTGATCTTTTTGATCAGTAGAAAAGGAAACCGAGAGAATAAGGAATTTGATGCCATAAATGGATTTGGAACTCATTCCTTTTGTTTAAGAGTCCATGACAAGATGTCATCTCGAAGAGGTGCAATGGGTGATTTAGATGAGGAGGGGAAAGTAAGGATAGAAATGAGAGAAAGAGGAGTAGCTCCCATTTCTTTAAGAGAGATTTTAGTGCCATGGAGGAAGACCAGTGAGTTATTATGTTCTTCAAATGATGGTTGCTTTTATAGAGAATATTGCCTACAATACTATTGTGGACTCAATCAGTGGTTGGTTTCCTTTTATATTTTCTTCTTTTTAGTAGTATTGTTAAGCGAGTTAGTCTCATATTTGAAATATCTACATGGGCTTATTATGTTCGTAAATATTTATTTTTAATTAATAGTTTTAGTTTATCTTCTTTAACTTTAATACGTGTAATAATCTAAATAAATATAAATGTCAGTAAACCCATTAATAAAGAAAATTTTGGGGAAAAAAATAGAAAATTAATATTCATTAATACTAAACTCTATGATTGTAAATTTTCAAAGGTGAAGTTTTTGAGTTTTGGTTTAAGTGATAGGTACATTCTCTCTGATAGTGAAATTTTATTGTATCATTCTTTGAGATCAAGACTTTTAAATAGACATTGTGTACAAGATTTATAATTTGTTCTTATGGATTGTGCATAAATGTATAATGGGGACCATATACAAGATTTAAAATTTATTATTTTCTTGAAAATCGTGACTTTTAAATTAAACTGTATATAATTGGTGATTATGATTTTGACCGTGTATACATACTCAATTGCACATCGTAGCTTTTAGATGGGAATTATCTAAAAGATCTAAAATTTGTTCTTTCTTTAGAACCGTGACTTTTAAATGGAAACAGTGTAGAAATACCCAAATGCGAATAGTGACTTTTTAATGGAGACTATGACACACCCGGACCTAGCACGACTTTTCGTACGAACGGAATAGTGCAAGATAACGTATAAATTAAACAATATGTCGGTCCGGCTGTGTCAAGTCAGAAGAGAAGATAGGCTTAAGACAAGACGTAGTTGGAAGATGAGATTGGTAATCATGCATGGAAACACTAAAGTGGACTTCTTTAAGTCCATAGCCAATGGATTGGACATCCATTGGTGAATTGGTCGGTGGATCGGGTCAAGGATTAAAGTTTTGAGAGGTTTAAAGGGAAGAGAAAGTTTGGCCCGGGGTCCGAGTAGACCCGGTGCCGAGCTACCCTATAAATAGGGGGAGGCCGAGCCTCTCCCCCCCATTTTCTCTCTTCCTCTCTTTTCTCCTTTCTCTTTCCTCTCAACTGCTCCTTTGGAGCAATTTTGGACTTTTGGCCAATTCGGACAAACCGACCGCCAGTTCAAGGTGAGATCTTGGTGAGTTGTTCTTAACTCCTTGATCTACATTCCATTAAGTTTTCACGCTTATCCATGCATTGGTCTAGGAGAAATTCAAGCTCAAAGTTAGGTTCAGCTTTTTAGTTAGATTCTAGATTAGATTTGAGATTTAGGAACTTTGAGCTTGTAATTCTCGTTTCTGCTCCGGTAAACGCATTGTGGGAGGTGTGAGGAACCTCCATCTCGAATTTCACGCGAAACCATGGACCGAGGGGCTCGGGAACCGAGGAAAAGCCTCTGATCCTGAGGCTTGTGAGCGGCTCCCGCGAGGGAGCCGCGTCTCTCCTGCGCGGGAGAGACCGTCTGGTCGAGTCCCGTGCGGGACCTGGCCAATTTGGGCCACAAGCGCTGGTGGGCCTTCTTCGGGCCCATTCCGTGGCTGGGCCTGACCCAGCCAAGAGGGAGGGCCTGTATGGCCCAGAATCCGGGCAACGGGCCCAGCCCGAGTGTGGGGCACATGGGTCCCCAGGGGCATTTTCGTAATTTTTCACCAAGTGTCCAAATTTTACCCCAGAACCTCCCAGACACTTTTCTAAGCCCCGAATCACTTCCAAACATCGTCTTAGGTCATATTAGAGCATCATAGGTGCATTCATAAATTTATTTATGAATGCTAACTTGTATTTCCGTGTACTAGCGCTCCGGATAATCGAGTGCGGCGATGCCCCGAAGGTTGAGCTACATGGAGCGCTTGGGAGTATACGAATCTCCCACCACTGTGAGTGACTTAGACTTCTCTGTCTAGCCACTGGGGAAAAGGGTTTTAAAAATGGCTTTAAAAACATAAATGTTTTTCAAAGGGTTTTGGGATACGGGAAATCCACACACACACAATTGTTTGTGATGTACCCACATAGAGAGTGGGATGTCTTCAAAAGAAAGTATAAATACTTATGTGTGTGTGTTTATATATATTTTAAATATGTTTGTTATATATATATTTTAGAATATTATTATTATGATTATTGAGGGTGCGATGCCCTTGGAAGATGAGTGTTTGAGAGGGTTCCTCGGAGCTCCAATTTGCGGGAGCGTGGACCGAGTTTGAGAGAATGCATGACACTCAGCCATGGACCGCCTATCGAGGGGCACGGTGAGTCGAGCCTGGTTGGGAGAGGCGCGTAGGGAAACTCGCCAGGGCTCCAGTTCACTGTGTTCCACCACAGTGAGGCACCACCGAGGGAAAAGGGCAAGAGAAAGAGAAAGAGAAAGAGAAAGAGAAAGAGAAAATATTTTTAGAAAGAAAAGAGATAGCCCTCGGTGCAGTGAGACATAAAACGACCGACGGGTCACTCCTCCAGTATGATAGAGATGCCAGCCCATTTTATGTATATATATTTGTTTATTTATTTAAAGTGTTTTTAAAAGAGGGTTCTCAGCAAGAGAACTAGAAAGAATTTTTAAAAGAAAAATATTTGTTTTATTATATTTTATTTTACTTTATTTTATTTTTGGATTTCCTTTATTCGCTCTAACCTAGATGGAGATTCTTAGAACCTCTGTCACTCACCTGTATCCAATGTGGATGGATGCAGATCTGCGAATCAGAGTCAGCTATAGAAAGGAGGCTCACTAGGAGGGGTCGGTGGCTTAGGCTTAGAAGTTGCCGCTATGTAGGTATTCTCTCAATTAGTCCACTGGCATTACTTTTAAAGTTAATTATTTATTAAATATTTTCTAATTAAAGTTTTAGTTTTATTTGACAGCGATGATGTCCATTTATGCCTTGCGGTGCCTCAGGTGCGTGACTGGCCAGCACGTACTTCGAGGCAGTACGGCGGTTGCCACGTGGCCGACCCGGGGCGGGTCGGGGCGTGACAGACTATGTACGAGATATAAAATTTTTTTCTTATGGGTACGTTGACTTTTAAATGGAGACTGTATACAAATACTCAATTGGAGATCGTGACTTTCACTGTGTACAAATATTCCATTGAGGGTCATAGCTTCTTGAAAGAACTATGTGTAAGATTTAAATTTTTCTCCTTTTTTATAGATTGTGACTTTTAAATGGGAACTATGTACAAATATTTAATTAGGATTTATGGCTTTGACTATGTACAAATACTCTATTGAGGATCATAACTTTAAAATAGAGACTGAGTACGAGATTTAAAATTTGTTTATTTTTCAAAATCGTGACTTTTAAATGGGGACCGTGTATGACACACTTGGACCTAGCACGACCTTTTCGTACGAGCGGAATAGTACAAGATGAAGTAATAATTGAATAATAAGTCGATCCGGCTGTGTCAAGTCAGAAGAGAAGTTTAAATTAAGATAAGATGGAGTTAGAAGAAAAAGTAATTAACCGTGCATGGAAATTAGTAAATGCCAAAAAGACCTCCAATTAAGTCTCTAGAAATTTATTATGGGCCCTATTGGCACAAGAAAGCAAAGGATTTAGCCAATGGGTGAAAATGAAAGAAAGTTGAAAAAGGGGAAAAGTTTGACTCGGGGCCCGAGTAGACCCGGTGTCGGGCTCCTCTATAAATAGGGGTGAGCCTAAGTTTTTCTTCATTTCTCTTTTTCTTTTTCTTTCATTTTCTTTTCTTTTTCTCTCTGGAGCCAAATGGAGGCATTTTGGACAATTGGCAGATCCGGACAAACCGACCTCAAGTTCGAAGCGAGATCTTGGTGAGTTGTTCTTAACTCCTCGATCTACGTTTTTCTAAGTTTGCACGCATTTCCATGCATCGGTTTAGGAGAGATCCAAGTTCAAAGTTAGGTTCAGCTTTTAGTTAAATTTTAAGTTTAGATTTGAGATCTAGGAACTTGTAATTCTCGTTTTTGCTTCGGTAAACGTGTCGTGGGAGGTGAGAGGAACTTCCATCTCGAATTTCGCGTTGAACGGTGGACCGAGGGGCTCGGGAACCGAGGAAATACATCGGATCCCGAGGGTGCCGGACGGCTCCCGCGCAGGAGCCGGGTCTCTCCCGAGCGGGAGAGACTGCCAGCCCAGGTCCCGCGTGGGACCTGGGCCAGTCCGGCGCCAGATTGGGCCCTTTTGGGCCTATGCCGAGTGGGCTTCAGCCCAATCAGCAAGGGGGGGCTTTTTTGGGCCCAGAAACATACCAAGCCCGGCCTGCCTGGCCCAGAACTGAGCCGTAGGGCCCAGCCCAAGTGTGGGGCCCACGGGTCCCCAGGGGCATTTTCGTAATTTTTTACCAAGTGTCCGATTTTTACCCTGGAACCTCTCGGATACTTTTCTAAGCCCCGAATCACATCCAAACCCAGTCATAGGTCATATTAGAGCCTCATAGGTGCATTCATAAATAGTAATTATGAATGCTAACTTATTTTTCCGTGTACTAGGGCTCCGGTTGAATCGAGTGCGGCGATGCTCCGGAGGTTGAGCTACATGGAGCACTTGGGAGTATACGATTCTTCCATCACTGTCAGTGGCTTAGTTTTCAGTGCTTAGCCACTAAGGCAAAATGTTTTAAAAACATAATTGTTTTAAAAAGGTTTTATAACAGTTTTGGGATAAGGGTAATCCACGACACACACTTTTTATTTTGTGATACGCCCACTTATGGGGGTGGGATGAGTTTTAAAAATACAAAAGCTTGTGTGTGTTTACATGTTTTTAATATTTATATAAGAAATAATAATATTATTATTATTATGATTATTGGGGTACGATGCCCCTGGGATAGGAGAGTTTGAGTGGGATTCCTCGGGGCTCCAATTGCGGGAGCGTGGACCGAGTTTGAGAGCATGCAGATTACTCACCCGTGGACCACCTATCGAGTAGCACGGTGAGTCGAGTCTGGTAGGGAGAGGCGCGTAGGAAAACTCGCCAGAGCTCCAGTTCACTGTGTTCCACCACAGTGAGGCACCACCGAGGGAACGGGCTAGAGTAAGAGATAAAAAGAAAATGTTTTTAAAGAGGAAAGAGATAGCCCTCGGTGCAGTAAGGCATACGACCGGCCAGTCGTGCCTTCAGTGTATTAGGTGCCAGCCCATGAGTATTTAATTATTTTTAAAGGTTTTTAAATTTAATTCTCCTTGGGAGAATTTCAAAAGAGGATTTGAAAACAAAATTTATTTTATTTACTTTAGTTATTTTATTTTATTATATTTTGATTACCCTGTTTTCCCTAATCCTGATGGAGACTCATTGAATCTCTGTCACTCACCTGTATCCTGTGTGGATGGATGCAGATCCGCGTACGAAGTCAACCAATAGATTGGAGGCTCACTAGAAGACGTCGGTGGCTTAGGTTTAGTGGTTTCCGCTGTGTAGGTATTCTTTTTAATTAGTCCATTGGTATTGTTTATAAATTAATATTTTATTAAATTATTTCTAATTAAAATTTTAGTTTTGTTTTGCAGCGATGATATCCATTTCAATGCCTTGCGGTGCTTCTGGTGCGTGACCGGCTGACACGTACTTCGAGGCAGCGCGACGGTTGCCACGTGGCCGACCCGAGTGGGTCGGGGCGTGACAGTGTACATGATTTAAAATTTGTTTATTTCTTGATAACCACGACTTTTGAATGAGAAACGTGTACAAATATTTAATTCAAAATCTTAACTTTTAAATGGTGACTGTATAGGAGACTTAAAATTTGTCATACATCAAAAATAGAAGTCCCACACCCAGACACCCATTTAAGTGCAATAGCTTGTTAGGAATTACTATTTTCTTATTGAATGTTTGGTTTTGTTCACGAGTCGTGCATGCATATGTTTGAACGTTTGGTATGTTGAGCACCCTAACTCGTTTCGAGTACAACCGATCTGACCACTAATCAAAGAACAGAAATTGGCATCCATAATGTTCTTCATTCAATTCCAATTTCCAACCGTATGGAACTGTGTATGTGTTGTTTTTTCACGAATATAGCCCTTTGTAACCCAACTTCTTTGATTTCTCCGAGTTGATTTTCTGTCCTAAATCTTCCTCTGCGGAACTTTTTGGTACTGTGACTTCTAAATGAGAATCATGTACAAATACTCAATTAGGAATTATAACTTTGACTTAAGCTTTGCTCATTTTTTAAACCCATGACTTTTAAATGGACCATATGCAGATTTTAAAATTTCTTTCTTTCTTTATAACCGTAACTCTTAAATAGGAAACATGTAAAAATACTTAATTCAAAATCGTGACTTTTAAATGAAAACCGTGTAGAAAATTTAAAATTTGTTCTTTTTTTAAGATTGTAACTTTTAAATGTGGACTATGTATAAATAATCAATTGAAGATCATGATATTTTACGGAAGACTATGTATAAGATTTAATATTTATTCTTTTCTTAGGGAATGTAACTTTTCAATGGATACAATGTACAAATACTCATTTGGGATTCTGACTTTGACCGTGTACAATACTCTATTGGAAATTTATGATTTTTTTAAGGAATGAAAAGAAATTAAGATTATGTTTAAATGAGGACCACGAAGTAAAAGTGATAAGAGTAAATATAAAAAGTAAAATATAAGATTTGTTAAGAGTAAAGTGGTCGTCTTTGTTCATGTACAAATATATATTCAATTGAAGATTATGACTTTTAAATTTGAACTGTAAAGGCTGCTCATGGGTTGGGCCGGGTCGGATTCGGGTTGGGCTTTGGCTTGAAAATAACATGCTATTTGCTTGCCCAAGCCTGGCCCGGCCCCTTTATTCGGGCCTATATGCTTGTCCAAGGCCCACACATATTTTTAAAGGTTTGTCCAAGGCTTGCATAAGCCCGCCCATATTTATTTTTTAAAATAAAATAATAATTAAAATTCACCTAAAAATTAAAATTTAAACTCTAAAATACAAATAATTTAATAATATAATTAAATCTAAATGAATTTTAATAAAAAATTTAAATTTTATTAGAATTTTACAACTAAATTAATATAAATAAATTCATTCCTTAACTTTGTTATAAATAATAAAATAATTTTATGTGTTATTATTGAATTCGGCCCGGGACTAGGCCTAAACAATAAAACCAAGGCCCACCCCATTTTTAAAACCGGCCTTGTTCTTTGTCCTTGACCCGAAAAACGGGCTAAATATTCTTGTCCAAACCCTTCCAAATTTCGGATGGGCTTTCGGGCTTGGGCGGGTAGCCCGGCCCTTGAGCATGTCAAAGCGTGACGTAAAAATAATCATTTATTAATAGTAAATTGAAAAATGGCAATAGTAAATTTAAAATTTCAATATCGATATAATAAGAATTTATATATACTAAGATTAAAAAAAGTAACCTTTAAAAAATAGATAAAAAAGTAGAAGATCAAGTAAATTTATTATAAATAAACAAAATTAGAGTATATAGACTAAAATAAATAAAATTATAATACATAAATTAATTGAGTAGTTTCACCAATATATATCTACTTTAATGAACATTTTAGCAATTTATAATGTATTACATATTATGTTTCCATTTATCATATTATACGAAATGAAATTAAAATTTACTATTTAAAATATAAATAATTATCCACGTGCGATGCACGTGTGCCAAGATACTAGTTATATTATAAGAGAATTCCCTCACGATGCTTCGGATTACAAAAATAAAAATAATGTAACATATGAAATTGAACTTATTTGTTTTTATAAATTGTACATAAATTAACAATTGTGAAAGTGAACTCATGCATTTTGTTTTGAGTTACAAAAATAAGTGTAATATAATAGACGAAATTGTATTTTTTTTTCACTGTATAAATTGAATATAATAACAATTATTAGAGGAAAACTCTTAGAAAAAAAATGGTGGACTGGTCGTGAGTGGAAATAAAAATTTACAAGAATATTGATTAAAAGAGAAGGACCATCAACCTTTTAGTTACTAAGAAAATGAAAGAACATTTAACATACTTAAATAATCAAAATTTTTCCTCAAAAATATTTTCTAATTAAATATAATTATTTTTCATTCCATCTTTTATCTTACTTGATATTCTTTATGATTTCCATAAAATATATTCATTTTCTTTAATGGAATAGATACGAAATTAGACTATATTATATAAGAAATTTAAATGTATATATATGATAAATTAAAAAATACTTGAGGTAAAAAATTTAAATATAATCATAAAACAAAAAGAAATTTGAAAAGACAATTTGTAAAAAATGAAAAATCATAGGTTAAATGTATTTAACACAATAATTACAATAAATAATCCACACAAAAAGTATTTAATACACTTAAAAATATAAAAATTATTTTTAAATTACTTATAATTATTTTTTCTCTCTCTCTCTCCCCTTGCCTACATGGCACTCCCTAAAGTCTTCATAAGGCATTTCTTTAATTTAATGGTATAGATATGTACCTTGAGGCCTTGCATGGGAAGGCAGGGTGGAGTATGCAATTTATTGAATTCCAAGAATATCAGAAAATCAAATCTCTAGTCCAATTTTCTTTCTAATATGAATGTTCTGATTATGTAATGTTATATTGAAGTTGTTCATATCTCAGCTTCTTCATATCAGATTATGTTTACCAAAACTTATGCAAATTGCATTCCTTATTCTGCACTATATTTTGAGAACCTTACAAAAGATTACTACATTTCTATGCATAACTGAAGCATCTAACATGAATTTTGCACTTGCTGAGTGAGAATTCCTCATTGAAACATCGGGTTGCTTAAATAATGTGAAACAGTTAATATGGTGAAAATCTACAGTAGCAGCTGCTATAAGTTATAACTAATTCATCGATTTGACGGAAGCGCCCGAACTTGAAGGATGAATAGATGGTCAGAAAATGATAAAAACCTTGCTACTGAAATGCCAAGAAATTCTCATCAATGCTCAGGGTCCACAATGTTTTCAGACCACTTTATTGATTTATTGATTGATAATTGATTCTCTTAGCGGCAATATTCCCACGGACTTTTCTCGAACTTAGGATTTTTCGGATCTCAAATTTCTAACATTGATCAGACATATCCTTAATCTTCTAAGCAAATCTTCTCATGAGATCTAAAATTAGCCAATTTTGGAGATCCTCTGATGCTTTGCATAAATTCACATGGCTAATTTTTAGACAAAGTGTTTTTGGAAAAGGTGGTTTCCATGAGGTATATAGATAAAAGTTGATATTTGGAGCAAACTGTCATGACTTAATAAATCCAAAACCAACATAAAGGAGGATTACATCAGCAGAGATACATAAACATCCCTTTTTATTTTACTAGGCTTATGTGAAAGATTGTTTATTAGATAAGCTGCTGCTTCATCTTCATGGAAGTTGAAAATTTGTCTAATTGTTGTTGTCCCACCAGAATTGTGACTGAAGATATTTCACCACATCCTTGTTCAGCTGGAAGGCTTTGGTGAGAACATCCGGATTTATTGCTGGGTTTGAACCAAATACTGCCTTTGCAATAGTGATAGTTCCAGGATTTTGGCTGCTAAGACCAGCAAAGGCAACCGCATTAGTCTCCCCTACATTGAATTGGAAGTGAATGAGACCGATCGGAAAGACAAAAACATCTCCAGGGTAGAGGACTTTGGTGAAGAGACGGTTGTCAGGGTTGGATGTAACAAAGCCAACATAAAGTGTGCCTTCTACGACCACTAGGATCTCCGTGCCACGAGGATGGGTGTGAGGAGGGTTTAGACCATATGGTGCAAAGTCAATTCTTGCCAGAGATATGCCAAGAGTGTTAAGCCCTGCAATTTTGTCGACATTAAGAAGAGTGACTGCTGATCCTAGTTGATTTGATGTGTTTCCTGGCTTGTTGAGACCCGAATAGGAGAAGTCTTCTGCTTTTACAAGGTTTGGGTCCTTGCAGAACTTCCCATTTACAAATACTGCAATGAAAGAAACAAAAGCCAGTTGATAACATGCGATGCAAAAGACAATTTATTATTTTTAGTTAGGATTGTTCTGGATAATAGAAACATTGCATCTTGCTGATGTATTTAGTTTAGGCATTTGCAGGGACACCTATAATGGTTAAAACAGAAAAATTAAGCGAAAACATACCAGCCTCCTCAGTCTCCTTAGTATCATTGAGGGCCACACAGAAGTCCTGAAGAGGACTAGGGTCAAAGGCAGAGGCAAATGAGGATGCCAGAGCCAAGAGGAGAAAGGATGCAAGGAAATGACCACCTTTCATTGTTGATAGGCTGATTTCTAGCTTGAATTTTTTCAAGTTATCTTTCTTGGTAGGGATGAATGATCTTTCTTTGAAAGCATCCCTATTTATAGGTTGGAGTCTTTGAACAAGTATTAAGTCTTTCTTATGAAACACTTACCAACTCAGTAGTGACTGAGTTCATTTATTTTTTCTCCTCCGTTTTTCCCTTTAAGTTTCTAGATGAATCATTCTTTAGATTCATTATCACTGGGTGTAAGGTTCACCTAATGCTAATTATATGCATTTATTCCGTATTTGTAGAAATTTAAAGTACTAAAACCAATAGTCTGACATCGTTTTTTCTTCTATATTTTCCAGTCCACCATATACACATCACGGGTAACTTCAACTAACCTCAAGTAATTTTAATAGATAGTGTGACGAAGGAATGTACCTAAAGAAAAGTGTAACAAAATCATGTTGACAAAGTCTAAGGGAGACAGGAAAACAGATGGGCTCTTTTATTAAAATTTAATTAGCAGCATTTTCTTGCAAGATTAATTAAGCTTAACTGCTTCGAATGGGAAAATTGCAAAATCTTGACCACTTCTTGAGGGATGGACGATATTTAGATGTTCATTTTTACTGGAAGCAACAATTTGAGAAGAATAGATGTTAGGTACGATCAGAATATAGGTTAAAGTGAACCAATCGGGTACGTATAATGTTTTGCTTCTTATTGAGTTTTTATTATTTCCTTGACTTGAACTACTGTTTAAGCAGAAAGGCAGAATGAATTGTAAAATAGTCAGGTAGCTGGCTTACTGTGCTACAAAGATAAACAGAGAATTATCATAGTAATAAGGATCATCGGAATTAGTGGTAATGATGGAAATCCTGAAGATAAAAAAAGGGTGGTAAATTGTCTGGAAAATTTTCTAACACTTTGTTCCTTTCTATCTTCTAATGCAATATCTGATAAGTATAAAAGTCAAACCAAGTTGACCAGTTAGCAGCATCCAAACATCAGTGTCCAGAACTAAAATTCTCCGATCCCTAACTAAATATCCTTTCCCAGTTGGGAAAGTGCTGGAATTCTGTGACTTGGAACATATTTTGTCTTTTTGTGGGATGACAGTCTGACCTGTTAACTAAATCATCATTCCTATTATATTTGATACAAGTTTGGAATGCAAGCCAAACACTTCGTGCCCTTGTCAGGTCTACATGTGACTCCATTTCTACCTCTCTTCTATTCTGTTGAATAATCACTCTTTTTTAAATCATAATATTATATTTAAGTATTCTGTATTCCTTTTTAAAATGTTTCCATAATCAACCTGCCCCGTTACAATGATAATCCTTAATTCCAAGTGAGCACTAATAAAGGAACAATGATTATTCTTATATCTTTTGCGATGCAATTAATAATGCGTGATAAGCTCATAATTGCATTTTGGAAATGTTTAAAACCTTCGGAAATGTATTGAGGAAATGACAGTAATGATTTATAGGAGTGATTTGAGTGAAATGAAACATATTGTTGAATAAAAAAGAAGCTTTAATTTAGGCCTTTCATCACTAGACTGTTAATGATATATGTTTATACGATACGAACACGACACGATTAGCCCAAACACAAACACTATACAATTAGTTTTCTTGTCGTGTCGTCTCGTGTAAATGTGTATCATTAATAGTAATTTATCCAAATACAAACACAACAAGATTAGCTTTCGTCTCGTATAAACACGCATTATTAATTTAAAATTACTATATTATTCCTATAATAAATAAAAAATTTCATAAAATTTAATATATTTTCAATTATATTAAAGGTAATCGTGTTTAACGTGTTTTAGGTGTTTTAATCGTATTTGGCACGCTTAAGATATGAAACACGTTTAATTTTAATTATGTTGATACGATTAAAACACGAAACATGTTAAGGCTAAACACTAATACTGTAACTTCATGTCGCTCTCGTATCGTGTCAACCTGTCGTTTCTAAAATTGTCAAGTCTACTCATATGACTACATTAACGATAAGCTTTATTGGAACAGCAAGGAAGATGGATGACATTTTATTCAAAATAACATACTGCAATATTTTACGACTTCAGAAATAAGAGGATCATCCATGATCCATGTGACTCCTAAATTAATTGTTGTCCCACCAGAGCTTGGACTGAAGACCGGTAACAATATTTTTGTCCAGCCAGAAGGCCTCGGTCAGAAAATCAGGTTTGATAGGAGGGTTTGAGCCGAAGAGTGCTTTTGCAATAGTGATAATCCGGGATTTTGGCTGCTCCGACCTACACCTAAGGCAACTGCATGCGTATTCCCTATATTAAATTGGAAGTGGATGAGACCAACTGGGGAAACGAACACATCTCCTGGGTTTAGGACTTTGGAGATAAGACGATTCTTGGGATTGGATGTAACAAAGCCAACGTAAAGTGTGCCCTCCAAAACTACAAGGATGTCAGTGGATCGGGGGTGAGTGTGAAGCGGGTTTAGGCCACCATAAGGAGCGTAGTCAATTCGAGCCAGAGATATGCCAAGAGTGTTAAGTCCTGGTATTTGGGCAACGTTGACCTGAGTCACAGTTGATCCCAATGGATTAGATGTGTCTCCAGGGATGTTGAGCCCTGCAAAGAAAAAGTCCTCCGCCTTGGCAAGATTTGGGTCCATGCACAATTTCCCATTTACAAAAACTGCATGAATTAAAGTGATATTAGTTGAAACCATCTATGCAAAAATACGAGTTCTTAATTCTTATGAAAATAATGGAGCTTAAGATCGAAGCTCCTCGCGTCTGATATAGTCTTTGACATAAAAATCATAATGAACATCCTAAGAAGCAAAATATAATAGTAATAACATACTGCCAAGCTCGGTGTCATTGACGGCTACACAGAAGTCTTGGAGAGGGCTAGGGCCAGAAGCTGAAGTAAAGGAGGAAGCAAATGCCAAGAAGGCAAAAGCTACAAGGAAAATCTGAAATCCTTTCATTGCAATTCTACTTGCTAATGCTACTACCTTGGAGAGGTGAAAAATGCCGCATTGCAGACAGGTCTACTTATAGATGGAAGCAAATGAACTGGTCCTTCTTTCCTCTCTCTGGTATAGCTGAAGACTGGCCTTGAGATGAATCGTTCTCTTAAACTACTAAAAATTTCTAGTGCTCTTTCCCTCTTGCATGCCTTACATCATTCATTAATCTTTTTCGAGGAACGGGTCTTAATTCACTTTGCAGTTCTCATCTTCTCGGCTTATATTTAATAACCTGCAGTTGGCTAATTAAGATTATGAGCAAATCATCATAACTATAGCCACTTCTCTGAAATTAACATTTATCAAAAAAAGAAAAGGAACTTTTATAAGGTGGCAAATTGTTTACTAAGTCTATAGATTTACTGCATAATAGCATTAAACATAGATATAGACTTCTTCCTATCTAAAATTTTTTCCTAATCTTCTTAATTCATTATTTTGGCAGTGACGACATAATACGATCAATTTATATTTGAGTTGCTGCTTCAACTCATTTTTTTAATTAGCATGATCTAGGAAGTCTTAATAATACAAAAACAATTCTGCTAGATGTTTAAGGTTTCTAATTAATATTGTCTCTAATCAACATATTTTATAGTGTTGACAAAATCTAATCGGACATGTTCATTGACACTCGACCCCACCATATATATCTCTGCTGATCACAGTCACAGTATTATCAATTTCTTGCAATTTCAATTTACCATGCTAGGCTGGAAAATTCCCATTTTGATCACTTCATTATTTGGCGAAAATTAATGGGGTGGCATGCTTTGAACTGATCTCTGAGGCTGCGAGAGGTTGTCATCAAAAGAAACTGTTTCAAGAATTATGGTTATGATTCAGTTGTAGCTTAGGGCATTGAGGTCAGTTTGGTGATTTTCTTTTGGGAAAACCAACAAGGGAAGCAAATGGTCAAATCCAAAGGGAAAGTACCCAGAAGTTACCTTGCAAAATTTATCATCATATTATAAAGAAAACAAAAAAAGAACAGTTATTAAAAAGATCCGTCGGTGATGATGACATTGAGCTATAAAAATCGACAATACAGATTTTTCATCTAGTTATATACACTTTCACTCGTGACAGCAGAAAAGTAAGCTTGAATAATTACATTCGAAGACTTCATTATTTAATGCTCGTTTTCTGCAGACATTATGCATGGCTTGTATAATTAATTTCATTTTGCATATGCCAATGATCTATTGTAGTAACTTCTAAGAAGGGTTTTATAGTTAATTTTTACCAGGTCGATCATCAAGTTAATAGGGAGAAAAAGAGAGCTTACCAAGTTATAAATGCCACAAGAAAGAAAAGAAGAATTTCTTTTGACATAATTTTTATAGTGACTTGACTCTTACCTAAAATGTTCATTCAAAGTTGTGATGACTTATGAATTCTTGTAAGATCGTTCAATTGTCATTTGTCAAAACAACAGAATTACTAAAACAAATTAATGAAGTGAGAACCAACATCTTGATTGTTTGCAAGGCCCCGCTGAGAGCTAATACCGATTAAGACAGTGACAACTTTGATGCTGGCTTACAATGTTGTTCAAAGTCTAGATGCATTCCTAGGAAACTGACTTTACTGAGTCATAAAATAGAGGCATTACAGATATTAACTCTTTAGCTATAACCTTATGGATATATTCCAACACTAGAATGTCTAGCGATTCAACTGGTCTTGCCAATGGGGAAAGAGAGACAACTTAAACAGTCTGACAAGCATACTGAAGGACGATCTGATCTGCTCTGCTCCCACGTTAGACTAGTAATTGAGGGCTAAGTTTTGTTAGTGATGTATTTGGACATATTCTCTAACAGGTCAGGCATCTAGAGTTGCAGAAGTACTCCCTCTCGGAATCATCTGATATTATACGTACCTTGAAGCCTTGCATGTGAAGTTAGGGTGGTGTATGCAATTTATTGAATTCCAAGAAATCAGAAAATCAAATCTCTGATGCTTTGCATAAAATTCACATTACCTTAATAAAGTATTCTAGGAAAGGGTGGTTTCGGTGAAGTGTAGATAAAAGTTGATATTTGAAGCAAACTGTAATAACATAATAAATCCAAAACCAACATTAAGGCAGGATTAGATCGGCCGAGACACATAAGCATCCCTTTTTATTTTACTTCAAGGAGCATCACTAGTAAAGATGTAAACAAGTGAAAGATTGTTTATTAGATAAGCTATACTGCTTCATCTTCGTGGAAGTTGAAAATTGTTCTAATTGTTGTTGTCCCACCAGAATTGTGACTGTAGATATTTCACAACATCCTTGTCCAGCTGGAAGGCTTTGGTGAGAACATCCGGATTTATTGCTGGGTTTGAACCGAATACTGCCTTTGCAATAGTGATAGTTCCAGGATTTTGGCTGCTGAGACCAGCAAAGGCAACCGCATTAGTCTCGCCTACATTGAATTGGAAGTGAATGAGACCGATTGGAAAGACAAAAACATCTCCAGGGTAGAGGACTTTGGTGAAGAGACGGTTGTCAGGGTTGGATGTAACAAAGCCAACATAGAGTGTGCCTTCTACGACAACTAGGATCTCCGTGCCACGAGGATGGGTGTGAGGAGGGTTTAGACCATATGGTGCAAAGTCAATTCTTGCCAGAGATATGCCAAGAGTGTTAAGCCCTGCAATTTTGTCGACATTAAGAAGAGTGACTGCTGATCCTAGTTGATTTGATGTGTTTCCTGGCTTGTTGAGACCCGAATAGGAGAAGTCTTCTGGTTTTACAAGGTTTGGGTCCTTGCAGAACTTCCCATTTACAAATACTGCAATGAAAGAACAAAAGCTAGTTGATACCATGACATGCAAAAAAGAAAAAACATATAATATGGATTGTCCTGGAAAATAGAAACAATATTGCATCCTTGCTGACGTGTTTAGTTTAGGCATCTAGAGGGACACATATAAAGGGTAAATTCCATGAAAACAGATAAATAATGTCAAAACATACCACCATCGTTGCCATCTTTGAGGGCTACACAGAAGTCCTGAAGAGGGCTTGGGTCAAAGGCAGAGGCAAATGAGGATGCCAGTGCCAAGAAGAGAAAGGATACAAGAAAATGAACACCTTTCATTGCAGAGAGGCTGGATTCTAGCTCGAATTCTTTCAAGTTATCTTGCTTGGGCTGGGGTGAGTGATCTTTCTTGAAAGCATTCCTATTTATAGACTGGAGTCATTGAACAGGTATTAACTCTTTCGCATGAAAGACTTACCAAGTCAGTAGTGACTTGGTATTATTTTTTTTTTTCTTTTTTTTTCCCCTCAAGTTTCTATTATGACAACAATGCATCTGTAGCCTCTTACGAATCCCCACTTTCTATGATTACGTCACTACACATTGACATGGAAGAGGTCTTCTTGCACAAATCAAATGTTACCTTTCTTTCCTTGTTTCTGAACTTTAGTTTGGTAATTAATAATTCCGAGCAACTCCATTATTGACTTTAGCACGCATTGATAGTTGCTGCAGGCTTCCGATCGATACTTAATCCAATTTACCATGAAACTGAAATGACGTTGACAGTTGCCTTCACAAATTTCAGGCAAAGAATTTTCAATGACCCGATTCATTTTCATTGGTGTAAGGTTCACCTAATACTAATTATATGCATTTATTCTGTAACTAAAACAAATAGTCTGATATCTTTTTCTCTTCTAATTTTTCCAGTCTACCACATACACATCACTGAAAACTTCAACTAAACTCAAGTAATTCAATAGATAGCGTGATGGAGGAGTCCCAATAAAAAAACTGAATGTGCCTAAAGGAAAGCCTTAAAACCTGTTAGGCAGATTCTAAGTAAAATTTTTGTGTTAGTTGGCAAAGTCTAAGCCTATGTTTTGGTAGGAGGGAAGGAAATCATAAGAAAAAGAAATAGATAGGGAAACTAAAGAAATTTAAGCTACGTTTGGTACATGAATATATTTTATTTTTCCATTTTTTAAAAAATATAAAGAAATTATCATCTAAGATATATGTAATTTATTGAAATGTATGCATGTTTTAGAAAATAAAAATGAAAATGGACCTAAAATTGAGAACAATGTTTTTTGTTCTCATTCCTAGGTCCATTTTTATTTTCGTTTTTTAAAATATGTATACATTTCTCCTTATAACATACATCTTAGATGATAGTTAATTTGCATATTTTAAAAGAATGAAAACAGAAAATGTTTTCTCATACCAAACATAATATTGTACTTCCTTCCTTATATTTGATAGCAAAGAAAGAAATAAGAAGGAAAGAAAAAAAAATTAATTATATCCTTTGTTTGGAAGAAATAAGAAAGAAAAAAAAACTTTATTTTAATTAATATGACAATTTTGTTATTATATACTTTTCAGTTAAAAATTTACTTCCAATATCTTTTATTTGTAATAGTAAATTTTTGTAATTAGAAATAAATTTTAAGGGTATAATAGTCATTTCTATGTGTTGACTCAACAACTACTTTCTTTTCCTTTTATTTCTGTTTAAATTGAATAGAAATGATTTTTAAAGAAATATAGCTACACCCTTCCATTTCCCTCCTATTTCTTTCCTTAAGTGCATTTTTGTTCTACTTATTTCACCAAAATTATCTATTTGGGCCGATTACAAGGGTAGTGTACCGGTTGCTCTATATAAAAACAACAAAAGTAAAAGAATGTAGGTAATTTCGGTTCAAAATCACAGCTCGATTGTTTAAATTATTTAACCAACTGGGTACTTTCAAAGCTATGTAAAGATAAAGGATGAGATTGCTTAGGAAAATACTTCCTTTACAATAAAAGTTTGCAATAAGCCGATTGGCTGTATGAGTCAAAAGAAAAGTAAACTGATCACAAATATTGGTAAGACAAGTACACGACAAGTGGAAAAAGCTTAAACAGAGGCTAAAAAAGTGAAAGAGCAAAGCAATGTGACTTAAGTCATGCTTGACAGAGAATGTCTATATCTTGTGTAGAAATGTCTTGGTCTCTTTTTTATCTTTCAAGTTGGAGGTTTTATAGCTCCTCAATACCAATGTCATGCCCCATATTTAGAGGTGGCAAAATGAACCGACCAAATCTGATTTAACCAAAAAAGTCAACAGTCTGAACCTACCTGATCCCGAATCCAACAAGACTCGAGCCCGAGCCCGACCCGAACCCAAGCCTGAGCCCAACCTAACCCGAATATCAATTTAATATTAAAAAAATATAATCTTGTAATATTTTGATTATTTTCTATATAGTCAAAATTTTAAATATAATGATCATTTTATTTATAAAAAAAATGTTCCCTTTTTTTTTTCCTATCTTAATATGATATGATGAGCCTAAAATGAAAATTTTCAAGTTTGTATTTTTAAATTTCAAATGTTGAACTTAATTAAATTTAGTTTATTAATATTAAATATTTACTTTTAGATTTAATAAAGGCAACATAGTTTATAAATGATTTCTTCATCAATTTTCATGTTGATTTTTAATAAATTTTAAGTTTTAACTAATCTAAATAGTAAATTTTAGGTAAACTCCAACTCTATAGTTTTTTTTTTCTTTTTTGGGTTTCTTTCTAATTGTATTTTTCATATTTTGTCAAGTTAATTTTCATTAACGTTGCTTTCCAAAAATAGATAATTTTTAATTAATAATATTCAATAGTTGAAATTAGTATTACTATAAAATATTAATTATCAATGTAAACTACTAAATTAGTAATTAAATAATTTTTTATCTTTTAATAATTAATAACTAAATAATTACAATAACTTTCCAAATTCCTTTTATTAATATTTAGACTCATATTATCATTAGGTGAATGGTGATAAGTAGTTTTACAAATTAATAGATCTGACAATTTTGGACACGACGCGTTAACACGATACGTAAATGACACGAAGTTACCATGTTAGTGTTTAGTCTTAACATGTTTCATGTTTTAATCGTGTCAACACAATTAAGATTAAACATGTTTCGTATCTTAAGCGTGTCAAACACAATTAAAATGCTTAAAACATATTAAATACTATCACGCCCCGACCCGCAGGCTCGGCCAGGTGACAACCGCCATACCACCTCGAGATGCGTGCCTCGTCAGGCGGGCAACCAAGATGGCACAAGGCTTGAAAATAAAGGATATTCGAGCAATTTATGAAAACATACGAAATTATCATAAACAATATAGTTTAAAAATATTTCAAAAGAAAGTGACACGTCTTACGGTGCTCCATGCAGTGAAAAATAATATAAATACATAAATGTATATGTCAAATGTACTAATATTCCGAGCCAAGATACACTGAGTAAAATGAGGTGGCACCTACATAGTCGTGTCCACAGTGCCGTACTGGAATCACTGGCCACCAGGACGTCCGCCGTCCGAAACTTGATGATCTGACAACAAAAGTGAATGGGGTGAGTACAATAAACTTGTACCCAGTGAGAGACTTGGTTATAAAGACCGATCACCTCAGGCTGGGGATATGAAATAATCCAAAAAAATCAATTAATAAACCATTTACTAAAATTATAAGAAGTCCCAAACCAAATCAAATATTAAATCAATAATAATATTTCCAAATGGGCTGGCATCAGAAATTTGTCCCAATAAGGTATACCCGTGCACTGGGGTATCCACTGGACCGTCAAGGGTTACTTTATACTTTAAAAAAAAATATTTTTCTTTACTCTCTGGCCCATTCCCTTGACGTTTGCCTTGCTGTGGTGGAACACAGCATCTGGAGTCCTGGCGAGTTTCCCTACGCGCCTCTCCCAACCAGGCTCGACTCACCGTGCCCCTCGATAAGCAGTCTACGACTGAGTATCACGCATGCTCTCAAACTCGGTGCACACTCCCGCAAATCGGAGCCCCGAGGAACCCACTCAATCTCTCATCTCTCAGGGGTATCGTTCCCCAAACAATAATCAATAATATCAATTTATAAATTTATTTGAAATTCTCACCCTTCAAATCATTTGTAAACTTAGTGTGTGAGGGTGGACAATTCATACCCCAAAACATATATAAACAATTTAATAAAGCATTTATAAAGAAATTTGAAAACGGTTAACCCTTAATGGTCAACCAATATAATCCAAGCCACTCACAAAAAAGGAGAGTTGTATACTCCCCGATTACCCACGAATGCCTTAGCTCAAACTGCTACCGGTCTGAAACTCGTACAATCACGTACCTAAATAATCAAATTAAAATCTAATTTGATTAATAAAGACATTCAACCAACAATTAAATCATAAAACAAAACCTATTAAAGTTCTCGGAGTAAAATTGGGCAAGTCCGGAGGTCAATTGAAGTAAATTAAAGTCAATTGGGTCAAATGGGATCAAAAGGGATCTAGGGCTGCAAAATGACCATTTTGCCCCTGGACCCGAATTGGGGCAAAAATTGCCCAACAGTGATGATCATGATCCGGCCCCCGATTCATACCAGAATCGACGCCGGTTCTGTGTTGCATTTAAGGCCGAGCTTCGGCCTCCAATCTTCTTCAACTCGATTCAAGTTCGATTCAACACCAATCCGCACCAAAATTGAAACACATCAAGTTAAACACATGATCTAAGGATTTACAGCTTCAAGAACGGAATCAATCCATTAAACATGCTCGAATTTTGAATCAAAACACTAAAGATTAACATATCTCGGGCAAAACAGAAATCTCAACTTCAATCAACGAATTCTCTTAGCACAGACCATGAAATCAAGCATGTAAACTATCAAATTAAAGCTTGATGAGTCTAGATGAACATACCAAATTCCCAGCCACTTCTCACGGTTGAATTGAAAGATATAGCTCGAAGAACAAACTGTCGCCTGAAATGACAGATTTGTAGATTTGGTGAACTTCTTGGAAACTTTGGTGTTTTGATCTTCAAGGAGGCAAGAGAAGTTGATGTTGATGTTTAATTGAGTGTTTGAAGAGAGATTACAGGGTTGATTTTGAAGAGATAGAAGAGAGAACTCGGGAAAGACGAAGAATAAGAGGAGAAGATGAAAATGGGGTTCTCGGGTGGCCGAGACCCATTTTAATTCGGTCAGTTCCGGCGCCGGTTCTGACCAGTTCCGGCGTCGGAATCAACCGAGTCAAGATTGACTCCGGTCAACCCGGTCAAACTTATTTGAAATCCGTGCCCAAGTGGGCCCCGTAACTCAGAACTTAAATTTTAGGGTTTTTAAGTTTGAAATTGAGCTAAATGAAGTTTAAAACATCCATGGGAAGTCAAATTTGGTATATTGATTAGACAACTATACATAAATACACAACTTGACACCTGCGGACTAGGTCCGGGCGTGTCAAATACGATTACTGTTAATATAATTGAAAAAATATTGAATTTTATGAAAATTTTTATTTATTATAGGGATAATATAGTAATTTTAAATTAATTATACATGTTTACACGAAACACGACACGACACGAAATCTAATTGTGTTATGTTCGTGTTTGGTCAATAATTGTTCTTAATGGTCTATATTTACAAGACATGAGAATTAATTATGTAGTGTTCATGTTTGGGTAAATGGTTGTTAATGATGTATGTTTATACAACACACAAACACGAATTGTCAAGTCTACAAATTATCTAAAACTAATATTTAAACAACCAAAAAACTAAATGTAGTAAAATAAAATTTAACTTATAAAATAAAGAATAATAATTTTTTAATTAAAAAAAGTCAAAACCCGAATTCAACCCGACCTAAACCCGAATCTAACCGAACCCGAGCGCAACTCGAACCCGAACTCGAAAGTGCCCCAACCTTAAATTACCCGAACCCGAAGTGACCGAGCCCAAGTCCGACCGAACCCGTCCGTTTGCCATGTCTACCCATAATCTTAGTGTCGTAATTTTAAATATTCCTATCTTGAAAGGTATTCCCTGAATCTTGGTCGGTCTGTCCTGATCCTTTTCCTCTTCAATGGTCGCGGCTTTAATGTCAATTTAAGGCCACTGACTTTGAACCAGTCTTTCTTACCTAAACCCTCCAAGTTGGGTTAGTCCAAATCACACATCCATTGGCCTATTAGTTCTTAAATAGCCCTAATGTGTAAATTAGGGTACAAACATTGCACTAAAAGAAAATGGCCGATTCCTATGAAAAATTTCTACTGAAAAAATATTCTTTCCTATGGAAAAAATTTTCCCACAAGCCTTGTACCCAAGGAAAAGAATTTTTGGGAGAATCAGCCATTTTTCTTGTATTGCTACCAAATAAAGAAAAATTGTATTTTCTCACCCACTTTCCTTCCACACTCTTTCTTTCTTCTCTATTTTCTTCATCCCAAACACAAAAGGGGACAGTAAAATATATGGACTCTTTGATTAAAATATTAGCAACATTTATTGCAAGATTAACCTTGCTTAAATGGAAAATTGCAAAATCTCTTGACCACTTCTTAGAGTATAGACTATTTTGAACTGATCACTTGTACTCGAAAGCGAGAGTTTTCGAAGAATAAATGTTTGGTGCTATCAGAATATAGACTATTGATCCAAAACGTATATCAAAACTGACACACCCGGACCTAGCACGACCTTTTCGTACGAACGAAATAGTGCAAGATGACGTAATAATTAAACAATATGTCGATCCAGCTGTGTCAAGTATGAAGAGAAGATAAGCTTAAGATAAGACGTAGTTGCAAGGTGAGATTGGTGACCATGCATGGAATCACTAATGTGGACTTCTTTAAGTCCATAGCCAATGGATTGGAAGTCTATTGGTGAATTGGTTGGTGGATCGGGCCAATGATTGAAATTATGAAAGGTTTCAAAGAGGGGAAAAAGTCTGGCCCGGGGCCCGAGTAGACTCGGTGCCGGGCCTTGCTATAAATACGGGGAGGTGAGCTCTCCCGCTTTCATTTTCTCTTCTCCCTCATTTCTCTCCTCTCATTTGCTCTCTCGAAGCAATTTTGGACTTTTGATCGATTCGGACAAACCGACCCCCAGTTCAAGGCGAGATCTTGGTGAGTTGTTCTTAACTCCTTGATCTTCGATTTTCTAAGTTTGTACGCTTATCCATGCATTGATCAAGGAGAAATCTAAGCTCAAAGTTAGTTTCAGCTTTTAGTTAGCTTTTAAGTTTAGATTTGAAATCTAGGAACTTTGAGCTTGTAATTCTCATTTCTGCTCCGGTAAACGCGTAGTGGAAGGTGAGAAGAACCTCCATCTCGAATTTCACGTGAAATGGTGGACCGAGGGGCTCGGGAACAGAGGAAAAGCCTCGGATCCCGAGGCTGGGGGCGGCTCCTTCGCGGGAGCCGTGTCTCTCCAGCGCGGGACCTGGCCAATTTGGCCCACCCACGCGGGTGGGCCTTCTCCAGGCCCAATCCGTGGCTGGGCCTGACCCAGCCACGTGGGAGGACCTGTATGGCCTAGAATCCGGGCCGGGCTGGGCCCAACTGTGGGGACCACGGGTCCCCATGGGCATTTTCGTAATTTTTCATCAAGTGTCCAAATTTTACCCCGGAACCTCCCGGACACTTTTTTAAGCCCCGAATCACATCCAAGCCCAGTCTTAGGTCATGTTAGAGCCTCATAGGTGCATTCATAAATGTAATTATGAATGCTAACAAATATTTCCGTGTACTAGGGCTCCGGATAATCGAATGCGGTGATGCACCGGAGGTTAAAGCTACATGGAGCGCTTGGGAGTATATAATTCTCCCAATACTGTGAGTGACCCTGTTTTCAGTGTTTAGCCACTAGGGATACAATGTTTTTAAAACGTTTTCAAAATATAAATTCTTTTAAAAAGGTTTTACAACTATTTTGGGATAAGGGTAATCCACGACACACACTTTTTATTTTGTGATACGCCCACTTAGGGGGTGGGATGATTTTAAAAATAAAAAAGCTTGTATGTGTTTACATGTTTTAAATATTTATATAAGAAATATTATTATTATTATGATTATTGGGGTACGATGCCCCTGGAAGAGGAGTGATTGAGTGGGATTCCTCGGGGCTCCAATTTGTGGGAGCGTGGACCGAGTTTGAGAGCATGCATGATACTCAGTCGTGGACTGCCTATCGAGGGGCACGGTGAGTGGAGCCTGGTTGGGAGAGGCGCGTAGGGAAACTCGCCAGAGCTCCAGTTCACTGTGTTCCACCACAGTGAGGCACCACTGAGGGAACGGGCTATAGTAAGAGATAAAGAGAAAATGTTTATAAAGAGAAAATAACTAGCTCTCGGTGCAGTAAGACATACGACCGGCCAGTCGTGCCTTCAGAGTATCAGATGTTAGCCCATTTTATTTATAAATTATTTTAAAGGTTTTTAAAAGAAAAATCAAATTCTCACATGGAGAATTTGATACAGGAAGTGTTGAAAACAAAGTTTTTAATTTATTTTATTTTATTTGTTTTATTATATTTTCGATTACCCTGTTTTCCCTAACCTTGATGGAGACTCATTGAATCTCTGTCACTCACCTGTATCTAATGTGAATGGATGCAGATCCGCGTGCGGGGTCAGCCAATAGAATGGAGGCTCACTAGAAGGCGTCGGTGGTTTAGACTTAGTAGTTTCCGTTGCATAGGTATTCCTCTAAATTGATCCACTGGTACTATTTTAAAGTTTATTATTTTATTAAAAGATTTTTAATTAAAGTTTTAGTGTTTTGCAGCGATGGTATCCATTTCAAAAACAACCTCCATAAATTAAACTGAACCAAATAGGATCTGTTTCGCTTCTTGTTAAGGTTTTTATTATTTTTCATGAACTACTATTTAAGGAGAAAAAAGCAAAATGAAATAGGTAAAATAGTCGGTTAACTTACTTACTACTACCTCCGTCCCATTTTATCTGTCCATTTGTGGTCAAAATACACTAAACTTTGACCATTAATTATGAAAAAATTATAAAGTTGTAAATTTTTTAAAAATAAAGTTAAAAAATTTAAATCTTAAACTTTTCAAAACTTATTTTTTCAGAATTTAATTTCATATAATTTTTTTATAATTTGTGGTCAAAGTTTAAAGTATGTTGACCACAAGTGGACAGATAAAATGGGACGGAGGTAGTATACCACAAAGATAAACAGAGAATAATTACAACATCGTTTAGTGGTAATCAAGAAAATCTTGAAGACTAATAAAGGGTGGTGAATTGTCAGGAAAATTTTTTCGTAAGAAAAAAGTAGATTTTGTCCTAAAATCCTCCCTACCTATATATATATATATATATATACTAGTTTCTATGTCATGTGCTCCGTCGGTCGTATACCTCACTACACCGAGGGTTATCTCTTTCTCTTTAAACACATTTTCACAATTTCTCTTTCTCTAGCCCGTACCCTCGGTGGTTCCCGTTGCTGTGGTGGAACACAGCTACCTGGACCTCTGGCGAGCTTCCCTACGCGCCTCTCCCAGGGTCTCGTCTCACCGTGCCCCTTGATAGGCGGTCCACGGTTGAGAATCATGCATGCCTTCTCCAACTCAGTCCACACTCCCACATATATTGAAGCCCCGATGAGCCAATTAAATTCTCATCCCGCAAGGATATCATACCCTCAATAATCATAATAATAATATTTCATATATATTTATTTAAAACATGTAAACAAATGCAAGCTTTTATATTTTTAAAATCATCCCACCCTCTAAGTGGATGTATCATAAAATAAAAAGTATGTGTCGTGGATTATCCTTGACACGCCCGGACCTAGTCCGCATGTGTCAAGTATTATATTTATGTAAATTATTTAGCCAAGAAACCAAATTATATTTTTAATAGACGTTTTGAACTTCCTTTAGCTCAATTTCGAGCCTAGAAGTTTAAAATCAAGTCCGGAGTCGAATTGGGGGTAATTGGGCACGTGGTCCGAAGCAATTAGGGCCATGTTGGCTGAAGTCAACCTAAAAAGGTTGACTTCAGCCCAGCTGACCACAAAGGGAGGTCGGGTAACCGACCCCCCTTTAATGCCATTTCTTCTTTTCTTTTTCTTTTCACGTTTTTCTATTCTTCTTCTCTTCATTTCTTTCTTTCTTCAAATCCTTTCAATTTCCTTTAAATTTCCAGCCTTAAATCCATCATTAAACACTTTATCAATCATCAATAACAACTCCTTTAGCTTGTTTGAGAATCAAAAACATCAAATTCATGAATAATTTTCGAAATCTAGAAATCTGTCAAACTGGCGACAGATTGTTCATCAGAACATAACTTTCAATTCAACCGTGGGAATTGGCTTGGTTTTTGGTATGTTATTCTAGACTCATCAAGCTTTAATTTGATAGCTTATACACCTCATTTCGTGGCCTGAGCTGAAAGTTATGCTAATTTGAAGTTGAATTTCGCTGCTGCCCAGAAAATCTGCACACCTTGCTGTTTTGCTTCGAATTTCTTGCTGAATTCATTGTTTAATTCCGTTTTTTTTTGCTATGGGTTCAAAGATTATGTATCTAAGATTACTTGTTTCAATTCTCATGCATTTTGGTGGAGAATTGAAGGAGAATTGAATTTAGGAATAGTGCAACCAGATTTTCTGGTTGTTGAAGAAATGTGCAACCCGGATCCATTTGGATCCGGGTTGGACCCAGCTGATTGGGTCATTTCCAATTTGGGTCTTAAGGTGCAAAATGCTCATTTCGCGGCCCTAGGTCCCAATTAACTTATTATAACTTCAATTAATTTACGGACTTGCCCAATTTTACTCCGAGACCTTAGAAACTCTAATTAGATTTTACCTAGGTGTTTAATTTTTAGTCAATTGCTTTTATTAATCAAATTAGATTTTAATTTGATTATTTAGGTACGTGATTGTACGAGGTTGGAACCAGTAGCAATTTGAGCCTAGTCGTTCGTGGGAATTTATTGGGAGTATACAAACCTCCCTCACTAGTGAGTGGCTTGGATTATATTGGTTGACCATTGAGGGTTAACCGTTTTCAAATTTATTTATAAATGCTTTATTAAATTGTTTATATATGTTTTGGGATATGAATTGTCCACCATCACACACCCAGTTTACAAGTGATTTAAAGGGTGGGAATTTCAATAAATTATATATATTGAAATTATTATTGATTATTGTATGGGGAACGATACCCCTGAGAGATTGGTATTATTATTGATTATTGTATGGGGAACGATACCCCTAAGAGATGAGAGATTTAACATTGTCCTCGGGGCTCCAATATGCGGGAGTGTGGACCGAGCTGTGAGCATGCGTGATACTCAGCCGTGGACCGCCTATCGAGGGGCACGGTGAGTCGCTCCTGATTGCGAGAGGTGCGTAGGGAAACTCACCAGGACTCCTGAGTGCTGTGTTCCACCACAGCAAGGCAAACGTCAAGGAAGTGGGCTAGAGAGTAAAGTAAAAATGTTTTAAAAATATAAAGTAACCCTTGACGGTCCAGTGGATACCCCAGTACACGGTATACCTTATTGGGACAATTTCAGATGCCAGCCCATATGGAAATATTATTATTGATTTGATATTTGATTGGGTTTGGGATTTACTATATTTCAGTAAATGGTTTATTAAATTGATTTTTGGATTATTTCATATCCCCAGCCTGAGGTGATCGGTCTTTATAACCGAGTCTCTCACTGGGTACAAGTTTATTGTACTCACCCCATTCACTTTTGTTGTCAGATCATCAGTCTTTGGACGGCGGACGTCCTGGTGGCCAGTGATCCCGGTACGACACTGTGGACATGATTTTGTAGGTGCCACCTCATTTTACTCTGTGTAACTGGGCTCGGAATATTATTACATCTTACATATACATTTGTGTATTTATAAATAATACTTTCCGCTGCATGGAGCATCGTAAGATGTGACATTTTATTTTGAAATATTTTTAAACTGTATTATCTATGATAATTTCGTATGTTTTCATATATTGCTCGAATATCCTTTATTTTTAAGCCTTGTGCCATCTTGGTTGCCCGCCTGACGAGGTACGCATCTCGAGGTGGTACGGCGGTTGTCGCGTGGCCGAGCCTTCGGGTCGGGGCGTGACAATCCTTATCCCAAAAGCAGTTCTAAAACCTTTTTAAAGCGATTTATATTTTTAAAACATTTAAAAACGTTTGCCCCTAATAGTTAAGTACTGAAAACAAGGCCACTAACAGTGTTGGGAGATTCGTATACTCTCAAGCGCTCCATGTAACTTCAACCTCCAGAGCATCGCCGCACTCGATTCAACTAGAGCCCTAATACACGGAAATATACGTTAGCATTCATAATTAAATTTATGAATACACCTACAAGGCTCTAATATGACCTAAGACTGGGTTTGAATGTGATTCGGGGCCTAGGAAAATGTCCGGGAGGTTTCGGGGCTAAAATCTGGCTTTTGACAAAACATACCAACATGCCCTCGGGGCCCGTGGGCCCCACACTAGGACTGGGCTGGGCCAAGTTCTAAGCCAAATTGGGCCCAAAAAGCCCTCCCGCGATATATTTAGATATTATAATGATATAATATATAAATATCTAAGATATATTAATACAATATATAAATGTCTAAAATATATTAATATAATACAAAAATATCTAAACAGGGACTCGGTCGGCCTATTTCTCGGCCGGTCCCTCCCCGGGGTTTTGCACTCGTTTCTCCTCCTTTCGATGTACAAACTTAGACAGGCTATCCTCATGGCATCCATGACGGATTCGCTGAGGCGGAAACGAGAAACACCGTAATTTTTGTAGAACCGAGATTTAGCCTAAATTGACTAAATCTCCAATCTACTCTCATCCGGTGCATAAAAGTACGTGAAATGGAGTATGACGTAGATTAAGGTGAGTACTATAACATACTAAAAACTCACCTTATTTCGCCAGCCCAATATCCTTAGATCTGAGATTTAAATTTAAATTGACTAAAAACTTTAAACTCAGTTCTACGCTAAACCGATACATGGAAATACGTGCGAACTTAATATAACGTAGATCTAGGTGAATAGAATAATGTATTAGAAACTCACCTTGTTTCTCAGGCCGGTTTGTCCGGATCTGCCAAAAGTACAAAATGCCTCCGTTTGGCTCCAGAGAGAAAAAAGATAAAAAGAAAGAAAAAAGAAAAAAAGAGAAATGAAGAAAAGCTTCGACTTTCCTTTATTTATAAAGGAGCCCGACACCGGGTCTACTCGGGCCTCATGTCAAACTTTTTTCTCTTTTTCAACTTTATTTTATTTTCACCCTTTGGCTAAATCCTTTGATTTCTTGTGCCAACGGGACCCATAATAAATTTCTAGGGACTTAATTGGAGGTCGTTTTGGCATTTACTAATTTCCATGCACGGTTAATTACTTTATCTTCCAACTCCGTCTTATCTTAAGCTTAACTTCTCTTCTTAATTAGACACATCCGGACTGACGTATTGTTCACTTAATATGCCGTCTTACACTATTCCATTTGTACGGAAGAGTCATATTAGGTCCGGGTGTGTCACATCATGCCACGTGATATATTGGATGACATGGTCATTGACACGCCCAGACCTAGTCCGCACGTGTCAAGTTGTATAATTATACATTGTTGATTTGTTAAAATACCAAATTTGATTTCCATGGATGTTTCAAACTTCATCTAGCTCAATTTCAAGCTTAAAAACCCTAAAATTGAAGTCCGGGGATGTGGGCCCCACTTGAAATCGAGAACCGAGGCATTTGGGGCTGAGTTGATCGGAGTCAACTCGGAAATGGCTGACTCCGGCGCCGGAGTTGGTCGGGTCCGGCGCCGGACCCGTCAATTCTATAAGGGTCTCGGTTGGCCGAGACCCTCATTCTTCATCTCTTCAAGTTCTTCAATAATCTCCGATCTCTCTCTTCCAATTCTCTCTGATTCAAGACTTCAATCCCTCTTCAAACACTTCATCAATCATCAATATCAACTTCTTTTGCATCCTTGAAGATCAAAACACCAAGATTTCTAAGGAAATCATCAAATCTAGAAAACTGGAAATTTGGCGACAGTTTGTTCATCAGCCGATATCTTTTGATTCAACCATGCGTTTTGGCTGAGAATTTGGTATGTTTTTCTAGACTCATCAAGCTTTAATTTGATAGTTTATACGCTTGATTTCATGGTCTGAGCTAAGAGAATTTGATGTTTGAAGTTGAGATTTCTGTTTTGCCCGAGTAAAGTCAACTCTTGATGTTTTGATCCAAAATTCGAGCATGATTTGTTGTTTGATTCAGTTCTTGAAGCTGTGAATTCATAGATCATGTGTTTAACTTGCTGTGTTTCAATTTTGGTGCGGATTGGTGTTGAATCGAACACAAACCGAACATGATTTGATGAAAGGCCGAATTCGGCCATGATTCTGGAGCAGGTCCGGCGCCGGACCTGCTGTGTCCCGCGCTGGAGCTGCTGTTTTGTGGGATTTTGTCCCATTTTTGCTCACTCCCGCCCGGGAGTGAGCAAACTGTCGGCATGAGGTACTGTAGCACCAGGGGCATTTTGGTAATTTTGTAACCCTAGACCCCATTTGATCTCAATTGACTTCAATTAGCTTCAATTGACTTCCGGACTTGTCAATTTTAGTCCGAGACCTTTAATTGGTGTTGTTTTATGATTTGATCATTGGTTGAATATTTTTATTAATCAAATTAGATTTTTAATTTGATTATTTAGGTACGTGATCGTACGAGTTTTGGACCGGTTGCAATTTGAGCTAAGGCATTCGTGGGTAATCGGGGAGTATACAACTCTCCTCACTAGTGAGTGGCTTGGATTATATTGGTTGACCATTGAGGGTTAACCGTTTTTAAATTTATTTATAAATGCTTATTTAAATTGTTTATATACGTTTTGGGATATGAATTGTCCACCCTCACACACTGAGTTTATAAATGATTTGAAGGGTGGGAATTTCAATAAATTTTATATATTGAAATTATGAATTATTGTTTGGGGAATGATACCCCTGAGATATGAGATATTGAGTGGGATTCCTCGGAGCTCCATTATGAGGGAGCGTGGACCGAGTTTGAGAGCATGCGTTATTACTCAGCCGTGGACCGCCTATCGAGGGGCACGGTGAGTCAGGCCTGTTTGCGAGAGGCGTGTAGGGAAACTCGCCAGGACTCCAGAGTGCTGTGTTCCACCACAACGAGGCAAACGTCAAGAGAATGGGCCATAGAGTAAAGTAAAAATATTTTAAAAAGTATAAGTAACCCTTGACGGTCCAGTGGATACCCAGTGCACGGGTATATCTTGTTGGGACGATTTCAGATGCCAGCCCACTTGGATATATGTATTATTATTGATTTGATATTTGATTTGGTTTGGGATTTCATATATTTCAGTAAATGATTTATTAAATTGATGTTTGGATTATTTCATATCCTCAGCCTGAGGTGATCGGTCTTTATAACCGAGTCTCTCACTGGGTACAAGTTTATGTACTCACCCCATTCACTTTTGTTCTCAGATCATCAGACTTTGGACGGAGGACGTCCTGGTGGCCAGTGATCCCAGTTTGTCTCTGTGGACACGATTATGTAGGTGCCACCTCATTTTACTTTGTGTATCTTGGCTCGGATTATTATTACATCTTACATATATATATTTTGTGTATTTATAAATAATATTTTCCGCTGCATTGGAACACCGTAAGATGTGATATTTTATTTTTAAAATATTTTAACTATGTTATCTATGATATTTCATATGTTTTCATATATTGCTCGAGTATCCTTTATTTTTAAGCCTTGTGCCATCTTGGTTGCTCGCCTGACGAGGCACTTATCTCGAGGTGTTACGGCGGTTGTCGCGTGGCCAAGCCTGCGGGTCGGGGCGTGACAATTAAATTGGTATCAGAGTAAATTTTAAAATATATTATATGTCTATATTATACCGAGCCAAGTAGTTCACATAAATTTGAGATTTCTGATTTTGGGGTTAAAAGTAGAGAGTATGGTTGGCATAGAAATATTTTTCGTTTTCTGATATAGATTTTATATATAGTTACGTCATGCCACCTAGAAGGAGAAGTATTCCGAATCCTTTCGTTCCTACCCCTGATCCCTCTGTACCGAGGAGGAGAGGTCGACCACGTAGGCAACCTGAGATTCAGCCTACTGAAGACCCGGAGACCACTGAGATTCCGGATGAGCCTGTTCCACCTATTACACCTGTTGATTAGACGCATCATCAGGATGTTCGTACTGAAATTCCACCACCCCCACCTTCGGCGACTGCCACGCCGGTGCAGTTTACATCCTCTGATGTTGAGCGTATGTTTGATATTTGGGCCAATAAATTCTTTTCGTCACAAATGGCTACTGGTGCACCACCTACTACCGGTATTACACCACCAGTTCATCCATCGCCACCAATGTCTATACCAATACCGCCGTACTTTCAGCCGAGCGGTGCAGCGAGCACTTCTGCTGGTGCTATTTCTTCAGAGGATCGCATGGTGAGGTTCCTTAGCATCATGAAGGGACTAAACACCCCAAAACTTTCCGACACGTCCGTTGATGCAGCGTGGGATTGGTTACATTTTGTCACAAAGAACATACAGGGTCTGGGTATGACCTCGGAGGAGCGAGTGAATGTGGTTACTCGATATCTCCAAGGACAGCCACTGAGTTGGTGGACAAATCTCGAGAGCCGAGCTATTGGACCAGTGACATGGGAGATATTTGTTACTGAGTTCCGAGAGAGGTTTATTTCGGAAGAGACGAGGATGAGGCGATATGGTGATTTTCTCCGATTGGAGCAAGGTAACAGATCTGTCGAGCAGTTTGAGACAGAGTTACGGAGACTTACACACCATCTTCCATCAATCACCGAAGACGCCCTTTGTCTTCAGTTTGTTAATGGACTTCGATGGGAGATAGTACAAATGATGAAGCCTACTTCCAAAGCCACCTTTGAGCAGTGTCGACAGGATGCATTATGGGCTGAAGCTATGATTGCTCAGCGTCGACCAGGAGGATCAAGTTCGAGTGGTCAACGATCTTATGATGTACAGATGAATCTGGAGCAGAAACAGACTCCGAGTTTATATTCCCATGGGGGAATATCTCGGGGCGGTTCAGTTGAGTCCCCAGTACCACAGATGTCACTGTCTCTGCCACCACTTCCATCAGATGGTCGAGGAAAAGAGAAGTCTGGATTTGGTTCCATGGCCAAAGGAAAGTTTGGGAAGAAGAGAATGGAGTATGGGATTTGATGTCCAAGCTGTAGACGTTTTCATTCTGGCCAGTGTAGGGCTGGACCTCGATGTTTTCGGTGTGGAGGCATGGGTCACGTAGCACGTGCATGTCCATCTACTATTTCTTTACCACCCAGGCAGAATTTTAGTCAGCCACCTGTCAGACCGAGCAACTATGGAGGTTACCGTCCGTTTCAACCCGCGCGACATTCTTTCGCGGCACCTTCTACCTCTCAGCAGCATTCGGGTATTGGTAGTAGTTCAGCATCTCCGAGACGACCCCCACAGCAGCAGCAACAGCAACAACCTACTCAAGTTTATGCCATGTCGCAGGAGGACGCTGATGCACGTCCTGATGTAGTCACCGGTAAGTAATATTTAAATATTCATGGACAGTTATTTTTCGCCAATAAAGATATCATGGTACTTGTAACTGTTTGTTGAGTAAAAGTAACCGTTTTAGAAAATTTTTGAACGTTAGGCGTGGTAGTTATTTTCGATCAACAGGCATAAGTGATTATGGACACTGGAGTTGCTTTGTCCTATGTTAATAGCAAGTTTGCCGTGCATGCGGATCGATCGTTATCGCCTTTGGGGTACGAGCTAATGGTGAACACACCGTTGGGTGAGAAAATGGTTCGAAATACAGTGTACAAAGGATGTGCAGTGAAGTTGGAAAATTTTATTTTTGAAGTAGACTTAATTCCACTTCAAATGTCTAATTTTGATGCCATCTTGGGGATGGATTGGCTTGGGAGACATCGTGCTCAGATCTTCTGTGAGCACCATTTGGTGAGGATTCCACGACCTGACGGCAGTATGATCAACTTTTACAGTGAGCGCAGAGACCAACCGAATGTCATTTCTGTCATTAAAGCAAGTAAGCTACTACTCAAAGGGTGTAAAGCTGTGTTAGCCCGTGTAGTAGATAAGTCAGTGGAAGAACCTAGTATTGAAGATATTCCGGTAGTTAATGAGTTTCCGGATGTCTTTCCCGATGAATTACCTGGTTTGCCACCCGAGAGAGACTTCGACTTTCCAATCGAAGTTTATCCTGGTACGAACCCAATTTCTATGGCTCCATACCGAATGGCACCCACTGAATTGATTGAACTGAAGAAACAACTCGCCGAATTGCTGGATAAAGGATTCATTCGGCCGAGTACATCACCTTGGGGAGCCCCAGTTTTGTTTGTGAAAAAGAAAGACGGTTCCATGCGACTTTGCATTGATTACCGCAAGCTAAATGCGGTGACTGTGAAGAATAGATACCCACTACCTCGCATCGACGATTTGTTCGATCAGCTTCGAGGAGCTGGAGTGTTTTCCAAGATTGACCTGCGGTCAAGCTATCATCAGTTGAAAATTCGAGAAGAAGATATCCATAAATCTGCTTTTTGTACCAGATATGGACATTACGAGTTCTGTGTGATGTCGTTTGAACTTACCAACGCTCCAGCAGCATTTATGGATCTGATGAATCGCATATTCCATCAATACTTAGACCAATTTGTTATTGTCTTCATTGATGACATATTGGTTTATTCAAGGAACCAGCGAGAGCATGCAGATCATCTTCGCATTGTGTTGCGAACTCTTCGAGATCATCAGCTTTATGCTAAGCTCTCCAAATGCCAGTTTTGGTTGCAGCAAGTTGGATTCCTTGGACATGTTGTGTCTAGGGATGGCATATATGTGGATTCCAGCAAGATTGAGGCAATCACCAATTGGAAACGTCCTACAACTCCTACGGAGATTCGAAGTTTCTTGGGATTAGTTGGATATTATCGAAGATATGTGGATGGATTTTCCATGATTGCTGCACCGTTGACTAAGCTGACCCGCAAGAACGCTAAGTTCGTTTGGTCAAGGAATGTGAAGAAAGTTTCCAGAAGTTGAAAGATAAATTGACGACCGCACCGGTACTTGCCTTACCTGTAAGCGGCAAAGAGTTTACCGTGTATACTGATGCATCGGGCAACGGACTTAGATGTGTGTTGATGCAAGATGAGAGGGTAATTGCATATGCTTCTCATCAGTTGAAGCCGAATGAGGTCAATTATCCAATACATGACTTAGAGGTTGCTGCCATTGTCTTCGCCTTGAAGATTTGGCGTCACCATTTATATGGTGAAACTTGTCGTATCTACACTGATCACAAGAGTCTCAAGCACTTTATGACTCAGCGTGAGTTGAACATGAGGCAAAGGAGATGGTTAGATCTCATCAAGGATTACGATCTCGTAATCGATTATCATCCCGGCAAAGCAAATGTAGTTGCTGATGCTTTGAGCCGAAATACAGTTACGTCCTTGGCGACGGTTAGAGATGTACACTTGCCAGAGTTGGTGAAGCTGAGATCAACTGGAGCCAGATTGGCTTATGATCATCATGATGGTGCATTAATTGCCCAGATTCTAGCTAAGCCAGTACTAGATGATCGGATTCGTGATCTTCAAAAGTCCGATCCGAGACTGCAACAAGAACTTCAGAAGTTACAGTTGGGAGAACCATCAGAGTTTTCAGTTCGCAGTGATGGAATTCTTCTATTTCGGAGTCGAATCTGTGTGCCACACAACCTTGATCTTAAAGGCACTATTCTTCAGCAAGCCCATTCTTCTCCGTTTGCTATGCACCCAGGTAGCACCAAGATGTATTGAACCATCAAAGATCATTATTGGTGGCCTGGAATGAAAAGAGAAGTTGCTGAATTTGTAGCGAGATGCTTGACGTGTCAGCAAGTGAAAGCAGAGCGTCGAAAGCCTTTTGGGACACTTCAACCTCTTCAAATTCCCGAATGGAAATGGGAGCACATCACTATGGATTTTGTGACCGATTTTCCGTGTGTTAGACGTGGAGTTGATGCTGTATGGGTGATTGTTGATCGACTTACCAAGTCAGCACATTTCCTCCCTGTAAGCATGAAATGGAGTGTAAACCAGTTAGCCCAGCTTTATATGAACGAAGTAGTTCGACTTCACGGAGTCCCAGCTTCTATAGTTTCAGATCGAGATCCGAGGTTTACCTCACAGTTCTGGGATAGCTTTCAGCAAGCAATGGGAACTCAGCTTCGTTTCAGTACTGTTTTTCATCCACAGACTGACGGCCAGTCAGAACGTACCATCCAGATATTGGAAGACATGTTGCGAGCATGTGCACTTGAGTTTTCTAGTGGATGGGACACGTATCTTGCAGCAGCAGAGTTTGCTTACAACAACAGCTACCAATCTAGTATTGGTATGGCTCCATATGAAGCTCTGTATGGAAAGAAGTGTAGAACCCCATTGTATTGGGATGAAGTGGGTGAGAATCGAATCTTTGACAAAGCAGAGATTGAACTCACCACTAAAAAGGTGAAATTTATTCGAGAACGATTACAAGCAGCCCAGGTGTAGACACCCTTTTTATTTTTATTTTTATTTTTATTTTATTTCATTTCATTTCTTTTCTTCCAAAATATAAAAATAAAAATAATAAAAAATAATAATAAAAAATAAATAAAAATTAAAAATTAAAAATAAATAAATAATAAATAATAAATAAAACAATAAAAAAATGGAAATTGCACAGCTTCGGGATTCCCTTTCAGCAAAACCAAAAACCAGCTCATCATTTCATCCACATACCCACTCATCATTTTGTCCACCCCCTCTCTCATCAGGAGATGCCCTTTCAACAATCCCAAAACCAGCACATGCATTCATCATTTCATCCACCTCCTCTCCCACTAAAAGATGCCATACAAGAAAAAAGAACAAGAAAAAAACAAGAAAATCCTCAGATGAAAACGAGTATAAAAAGGGGTAGAGTGATTTTCGGAGGGAGGGGGATTTCTGGCTAAGGAGAAAATTTTTTTTTGAGGCTTGGGGTTTTGTTAAAAAAAATTAAAAAAAAAACAGAAAATAGAAAACAACTTGGAGGGATTTCGAGCTTGTTATAGGCTAGTAATTGGTGAGTTTTAAGCTTGAATTCCGTCTAAGGTTCACTGAAATAGAAAGAAAAAAGCTTGGATTTAAAGTTTTTTTTTTGGAATTTGAAAGCTAGATCTAGGGCTTTTGGTTTGGAGTTTGGTAAATCGGTGTATGATATTGTGTTCGGTGATCTGAGAGAAGTTTATTTAGGAAGATTGTGTTTAATTTCATGGTTTAGGAGACAAAATCTGAAAAAATGTTCTTGGTGTTCTTCGAAAGTTCATAATTTTCTGGGTTTGAAGGCTGTTTCGATCCATTTGGAGTTGATTTTCTGGGCAAATTTGTGTTTGTAGAGAGAGAGAAGGAAAATTTCGGATAGAGAGAGAAAGTGAAGAGCAAAAATGGCTAAAAGGTTGAAAAAGAACTGAAAAATTAGTTTTTATACTTGGGAGGGCAAAATAGACCTTTCACCCCCATTAAACGCTCAGGCCCGCGCTTCCCCACATCCAGGCCCGCGCTTCCCCGCGTCTCGGCCCGCGCCGCCCCGCCTCCAAAGCTGAAGATCCGCGTGTCTGAACCGACCCGACTCGCACCGACCCGCGACCCGCTCCGTCTCTCCGCACAGAAGATCAGCGCTTCGACCCGACCCGAACCGAATCCGCGTGTCGACCCGAGCTCAGCAGCGAAGATCCGCGTTCTGAACCGACCCGACCCGCGCCCCGCACCGCGAACAGCTCCGCGCAGGCAATCCGCGTGCCGACCCGCGCTTCGACCCGACCCGAACCGAGATCCGCGCCTTGACCCGTGCTCAGCGGAGAAGACCCGCGCGTTGCCCCGACCCGCTCCACTTGCTCTCAGCCGCTGACCCGCGTGTCGACCCGCGCTCTGACCCGACCCGATCGCAGTGTTTTGCTTTCCATTTTTCTGGTATTTTCCGAATTTAATTTTTTTTATTTTTTTTTCTTTTTACATGTTTAATTTACACCCATTTCAATTTAACTTCATGCGTATTTAATTTAGACTATCTTAATTTAATTCATGCGTATCTAATTTATTTAAATATATTGTTCTCATATTAATTTAGATCCATACATATTTAATTTATGTCATTTTAATTTAGATTCATGCATATTTAATTTAGCTAAGCCTATGCAATTTAATCTAGTTCATATCGTTTTAATTTTTAATCTATCCGTATTTAATTTATGACATTTTAATCTAGTCTCATTCATACTTAACCTATATCATTTTAGTTTAGCTTTATGCATATTTAATCTATGCTATATTAATTTAGTTATATGCATGCTCATACTTTATTGTCATATTATTGTCATCCATGCGAGTAATGATATGTGGGGATAGTGAGGGTCCGATCATGGCGTCCGGTTCGAAAGGGTGAAAATTCACATCCGACCTGGATTCCTAGGTAAGAGATCCATTTTGAATCAGACCCAGAATTGGGCGAGGTTCACGGTGGGTCTCGACAAAATCCTTACTATCCTTATTTTTTTAAAAATTGATGAGATAACATTTCATATGCCATGCATTTAGGCATCTAAATAAATTATAGGTGTTAGTTTTTTAAAAAAAAATAAATAAACCAGTAATGATAAATTTTTAAGCCGATAAGGATAATAAAATCTTTACGTTAAATAATAAAAGTAAAAGAGTGATCATCTATGTCTAGCAAAATCCTTACAAGTGGTTTAAATTATGAGGATTTAATCATGAGATCCGGTTTGGGAGGGTGAAAATTCACACCTAGTTCGGATTTTTAAATAAGAGACCCACTTTGAATCAGACCCAGAATTGGGCGAAATTCATAATAGGCCTTGATAAATCCTCATTTTTTTATTAGATTGATAAGGTGGCACTTTGCACTTCAAACATTTAAATATCCAATAAAGATAATGATTTCGAAAAAATCCTAAAAAAAAAGGGTAAAAATGAAAAGAAAAATATTTCAAAAAAAGAGGGTGATAAAATGTATTTTTTGAAAAGAAAGCATTACTTGTTGGCTTTAATAAAAATGTAATTTCTTAAAAGAAATAAAAAGCTTTTCTTGTTTGAATAAAATAAACTTTTGAATTAAAAAAGGATAAAAAATTAAAAGAAATTACTTGACATTCTTTTTAAATATTGATTTGAAAATGAGATAATAAAACCAATAAATTCTGTCTTTGTTCAAGAACATATATTTATAAAAACAAAAAAACAAAAAAATCAAACAAAAAAGGAAAATTATAAAAACATTTTTAAGGCCTAAATATTATTAAATTAATCGGTACCGTCATCTTGACGGGCGTTGTGGGGGTGCTCATCCTTCCCCGCACGTAACCGTACTCCCGACTCCAGTTCTCCGTCCCGCAGACCAGGACCTACCCAACTTAAGTACGCCATCTAACGGCCAATGCTAAGTTAGGTAGATTTAATAGGTGACTAACCGCACCTAAACAAAAATGGTTAGTGGCGACTCCGTAAAATTCTCTTAAGTCCCAAATCCGTCGTCGTCTCGGGTAACGTTGCGACAGTTTGGCGACTCCACTGGGGACAGGTTAGAGAGTCAAGCCGGGAATTAATTTAATAATTATTTAGGCCTTAATTTTATTTTTTTTATTATTATTTATTATTTTTTTTTCTTTTTTTCTTTTTTTATTTCGACTTTTTGATTGCATGATTTTGTCTCTCATTTTAGTAAATACAAGACAATAAAGTGGATCCTAGTTTGCATGTTAGGAATTTGATGCTTTATTTGCTCATGAATGTACATGTTTTCTTGTTGTTACTAATCTCTTTACCTTTTGTTGTGAATAGAAGTTTATTGCTTGTTGATTAATGTGGCATTTTGGGTATACTGGTAAATTGGAAAGGTTTGTATGTTCCTTCACACACACTCACATTTGCATTACACGCATAAGTCCAGAATTGGATATCACCTATTTAGGAGGGGGCAAAGTAGCTTACTCGCGTGGGGCAACTCCTCACAGTGAGTTTTCTAAGCGAAAAACCCCCACTCAGACTGAATCCTTTCCAATGAGCCTATAATGGGTTAGGATTGGAGGCCTTACTAGCCTATGATAGATGGCGAAATAAGGACAGTCTGGGCACCTTCAGATGGCATGACCATAACCATCATATAGGTCACCTGCGAGTAGCCAAATTTAGGTAGGGCCAAACCCTTAATGAGCGCAACCTGGAAATAGGACACATGAAGGAACAACTCCTATCCCTTTTACTATTTGTGCCTTTGTAATGAGGACTATAGAGTGGTCGAGCATTTTTGGCCATATTAGGATGACTACCTGCCTCCATACATATCTGCTTGACCCTTTTGGTTTTTAAATTAAATAGAATGGAGCATTCATGCAAAGTCTATTTATTATCTATCCTTAATCGTTATTCATGATTTTGTCACTAATTTAAATATTTCTCTTTTTCTTTGTCATCTGCATTCTTTGCATCTTCATGCATCAAAAGTAGGTATTTGCCGTGTATCAATTATCAAGCAAATGGATTTAAGTATGGCTTCTGAAGAGGTTTCAGTGCAAAACGGGGTGGAGATAGAGATCGACCCAGCGCAATTCGTTCGCCTCAGTAGTGAAGGAAAAGTGGGGGATCGCCTACCAGAAAGCTCTAAGCCTAAATTGCCAGCGAGGTTTCGACTCAACCTAGAACACAATGATGTATCACGGTTGCTCAGAATTTGGGGAAGTTGGGATGCCATGCGTCAACAAAGGTTCCATGAGAAGTATAGGAATATAGCCTCTCTAATGAAGATTAAAGTTGACAAGGAGTTCATCCGAGCTATGGTTCATTTTTGGAATCCTTCTTATCGCTGTTTTGTCTTCAATGAAGTTGATTTGCTACCCACTCCGGAAGAGTATGCACAGTTGATTGATGTGCCCAAAGACCATAGAGGAAAAATCTATTGGAGGAGGTTTAATAAAAGATCTCTGTCTAAGAAACTCAGTGGTATTATGGGTGTGACTCCGGAAGAAGCTGACGAATTAGTGAAAAGTAGCAAGACAGATGGTTATGAAGCCGAGTCTTTGTGCAACTTTGTGGAACAACACCCCAATGACGAGCAAGGCCTCAATGTGTTTGCTTTGTTGATATATGGTCTGGTTATATTCCCTAAGACGATCGGGTATGTGGATTATGAAGTAGTGAGTATAGTAGAGCAGTTATTGCACAAGGTAGATCCATCTACAACAATAGTGGCAGAAACTCTACGTGCTTTGAATTATTCCCGATATCGTAAAGAGTCTCGGCTCAAAACTTGTCTGCAATTGTTACAAGTTTGGGGGATAAGCCATCTGAAGTATTTCAATTGCAAATATTGGCATCGAGATCGTTTCGAGCAAGCTAGCAAGGTTCGATGGGAGGAAAAGACAAAGGAGGAATGGATCAGCATGCTAAAGGAATTGACTAGTGAAAAAGTGGTTTGGAAAGCTATTTGGATGCCCAGAACTAAGATAAGGTTCCAAACTGCAAGAGATCCATGGATGCCACTTATGGGGCTTTGGGGAGTCATCAGTTATTTGCCACTTTTGGCAAGGAGGCAATATGGATCGGAACAGTTCATTCCAGTGACCAACGGCTTGAACAGCGTTGAACTTGACTACCAAGAAGCCAATGACATCCAAAAAGGGTTGGATTATGTTGCAATCTGGAAAAAGAAGAACGTGGTAGGATGGGGTGAGCCCTCCGAAGCTGCAACATTGGAATATGAGATATGGCATGAGCAGAGGGTGAAGGATGATAAACAACCTGAAGTGCTAGATCCCACTCACCCTGTGGGAAATGATGGAAGAAATATTATGACTGAATTAGCCATCGAAAATCGGATTCTCAAAGATGGTACCAAGGTAGCGGAATTGACCAAAAGACATGAACATGAAAAGAAAGAATGGAAAAAGCAGAAATTGACAATGGAAGGAGAAATCCAGACTTTGGGATTGCATGTCTCTTTGGAGAAACACAATGTGGAGCACAAAGAAAAAAAGATCCGAGAATGGAAGGGAAAGTGTACCCAGGAAAGCAATGAAGCGGCATCCTACTATGTTCAATTAGAAAGCCAAGCATCTGAAATCCAAAGGCTTAGAAAGAACTTAGAAGCTCAGCGGGCTCAGTGTAGTAATCTGGAACAAGAATTGAAAAGAAAGATGACCTCCACTTCATTCAAAGGTGTAGACTTACGAAGAATGACAGAGCTAGAAAAGGAAAACAACAGTTTGAGGTCTACTGTGAAGGCAGAACAAGTAATGAGGCAGAGTCTGGAAGTTGAAGCAACAAGGTTGAATCAAGAACTGGAGCAAAGTGCCAATTTTAGAGCACTTTTTGTGGAAGAGCAAACCAAGAGGCAAGGACTACAAAACGAAGTAGTAAGGCTGAATCACAAGGTGCAATCTCTACAGCAAACTCCATTATATCAACAATACCTTCAGCTACAGCAGCAAGTCTTTCAGCTACAACAGCAAGTGGATGGGTTAATCCAACATCAAGATCAGCTTAATGAGGAGCACCTTGCTTTGAAACAATTTGCAGAACGAAGGGATGGAGAATATGAGCGTAAATGTCTAGAATTGGGGTTCATGATACATCATGTTAATAGTGGGAAGGTAGAGGCGGAAAGGATAAAAGCCAGAGCAATGCTTTTGGAGACAACCACAACACCACTAGACCCGAATGGCCAAGAATTGATTGATCTTCTGCGAGATGTCATCGACAAAGCTAATCGTGTCCTGGATTTCAATGAATATGTGTTAGGAAGGTTTACTTAAAAGGCAATGTAGTTTGGAAGGTGTTTGTGTTATGAGCTCTTATTATGAGAGTTATGATTTTGTACTAAACTCTTATTAGGAAATTATAAATAGATTCACTTGCTTCTAATTGATGTACGGCAAATTTTAGATTTTGCATTCATCATGTCACGCATGCATCATGTTTTACTAAACAAACAAAAGATGGATTTCATTAAGCTTTTTCAATAAATAACAAAGTCTAATTCATGTTTGTAATAACAAAGGTTTCAAGATAGATCGACAACCCGGAAGATACTTTACCAGGTTGCAAGCTAGAATCATGGAGAATGAACAGATGTTAGAAATTGAGAAGCTGAAAAAGGCACACGAAGAGACAAATCAGAGGTTAGACGAGTTAATGGAAATGATGAGAGCTTTGGTCAAAGAGAAGCCTGCGGAGGAAACATCTGAAGGAAGAAATATTGGTAAAGAGACACCGATTCATGCCCCAGGCTTTGAATTTATGGGAAACGTAGCTCAGGGTGTAGGAGGCAATACTGTTAATATGGCCATACCCCCAATGGTAGCTCCATCACATCCTACACAACACTCTATTGGAGAGAATACTTATCCTACAATGTCTATGCCTGCACCAGCCTTTGGGCCTTCACCTGCTTTTGTGCCTGCACCCACTTTTGTACCACCACCAATCCCAAACGCCATCCCTCTATTCAATCAAGGGCATGATGCCACTAATCCAGTGGTTTTAGATGATGAGAAAAAGGATGTTTCAATGCAAAGTAGCAAAATGTTCAGTTTGTTGGATGAACGGTTGAAGCTAATTGAAGGATTTAGCTACCATAGGGCGATGAATGCCTCTGAAGCAACTTTGGTACCCGGGTTGGTTATTCCACATAAGTTTAAAGTACCAGAGTTTGAAAAATTCAATGGCACGAAGTGCCCCCAAGATCATTTGTTAAGCTATGTCCGAAAAATGGCAGCATACACTTATGATGACAAGCTTATGATCCACTTTTTCCAAGATAGTTTGACTGGGGCAGCTTCGAGGTGGTACAATCAGTTGGACAGTTCTAGAATTCGAACCTGGACTGATTTAGCAAAAGCGTTCATTACCCAGTACAAACATATGACCGATTTGGCTCCTGACCGCCTGACTTTGCAAACCATGGCGATGAAATCCACTGAAAGCTTCAAAGAGTATGCACAGAGATGGAGGGATATGGCCGCGCAAGTTACTCCTGCCCTTACTGACAAGGAGGCCAACTATATGTTTTTGGAGACATTAAAAGCCCCGTACTATGACCGGTTGATTGCCAGTGCTCCTAAGGATTTCTCGGATCTTATACTGTCTGGGGAGTTACTAGAGAAGGCTATTAAGTCAGGAAGGTTGGATGTCGGTGAATCTAGTGCCAAAAAAGGACAATATGGCAAGAAAAAGGATGGGGAAGTCACTGCTATCGACAACTATTCATACCGACATGTCCCTCAACCAAATTATCACTACCCTCACCAAAGACCTTCATACAACCGGCGCCCTACTTCATACCAACCCCCAGCCACTAACTATGTTGCTTCTGGATCTACCTTCCACCCAACGACCCAAGCTTTCACACCTAGACCAAATATCACAACCACCCACACTGAAAATAACCAAAGGCCAACTCGAACCTACACCAGGATTGATCCCATTCCATATACTTACACTGCCTTACTTCCACAACTTCTACAGCAGAAATTGGTTGAGAGACCTCGTGTGACCAAGACCTATACACCGCCATATCCGGACTGGTTCAAGCCTAATGAACATTGTGACTACCACCATGGGGCAGCCGGCCATTCAACCGAAGACTGTTATGTATTGAAGCTTAAAGTTCAGGATTTGGTAAGGGAAGGAAGGTTGAGTTTTTCTCAAAATGCACAACCTAATGTGGGACAGAATCCCTTGCCAAAACATGATGGAGCCGCAGTAAATGTAGTTGGCAATGGTGAATACGTGAAAAGATCTATCCAAGAAGTGAAAACCCCAATGGCTACAATATTCAAAGCATTGATGAAAGCTCAGATGGTCTGCTCTGAAAAGATAAATGTGGGTTGTTGGAATTGTGGGGACTCATATCATGACATTCAGAAGTGTACTACTTTTCATCGGCAAGTCCAGAAGTTAATGGATCAGTCGTTGATCGAATTCTATATGGAAACAGATAATACAATGGTGAATGTGGTGGAAAACGGCAAGGAGATGGTCAAACCGTTCGTAGTATACTATGACGTACCACCAAAGCCGGAACCTTTTGTGGTGTACTTTGACTCACCTCCAACACAAAAACCATTGGTTCCTACACTTGTGGAGGCACCAACCAAGCTTGAACCATTTGTGGTATATTATGATAAACCTCCACAATCCAAACATGCTGCACCTATTGTAGTAGTTCCTCCACAGTCATTCCCTTACCAAAGCGATAATCAAGTTCCATGGAACTATGAGTGTAGTTTTTCCACTATTGAGAAAACCTGTGGTTCAGTAGTCCCATCATTGTCTGATGTCGATGGAATTACCCGCAGTGGTAGAATTTATTATTCTGAGAATGCTGAATCTTCTAAAAGAAAAGTGAAGGTAGGTGAAGAACCGATGGCTGCACAAGAGATGATATCAGGAGAGGAGAATGCCCAAAGTACTTCTATTAATGAACCTGAGGAATTTCTTAAAATCATTAAGCAAAGCGAATATAGTGTGGTTGATCAATTGAACAAAACACCAGCTCGTATTTCTTTGCTTGCATTGCTGTTGAACTCAGAAGCTCACAGAGAATCGTTACTGAAAGCCCTGAGTCAGTCATACGTGTCTCGTAATATTTCTGTTACTGATATGGACTATATTGTTGGCAGTATTGGTGCGACAGATTACATTACCTTTACAGACGAAGAAATACCTACAGGAATGAGGGGGATACCCAAGGCCCTCCACATCACTGCTAGATGCAAAGGCTATACCATGGCTAAAGTTCTAATAGATAATGGCTCTGCACTAAATGTTATGCCTCTTCGGTCCCTACAAAAGCTACCAGTTGATATGTCTTATATGCAGTCCAGCAATTTGATAGTCCGGGCATTTGATGGTTCTCGAAGAGAGGTCTTGGGTAATATCGAGATTCCTTTTCAGGTGGGGCCGGTTACATTTGAGCTAGTGTTTCAAATAATGGATATCAATCCTTCCTATACTTGCCTCCTTGGTCGACCATGGATCCATTTGGCTGGAGCAATCCCTTCAACTCTGCACCAAAAAGTCAAATTTCGAGTGGAAAGAACAATAGTGACAGTAAGGGGCGAAGAGGATATAATGGTGACTCAATCTTCAGACTCTCCATACATTGAATCTGCTGAGGAGGCCTTGGAATGTTCATTTCGATCTTTTGAGATAGCAGAAGTTATGTCAGGAAGAGGAGTAAGCCAAGGCTCAGAGGGTTTAATAGTGCAGAAAAGGCAGATGCAAGAGCAAGGATGGTCTGACGGCAAAGGTTTAGGTAAGGACCTACAAGGGGATCCCAAATTGGTAGATTGGCTCCACCAAGACAATACTTTTGGTCTGGGTTTCAAGCCGACATGGAAAGACAAGCAACAGATGAGGGAGAAGAGAAAAGCTCAGAGATTAGCCAGGAAAGAAGGGGCATGTATGGAAGAAGGGAAAGAGATGAAATTTCCACAGATCAGTCAAACCTTTGTATCAGCTGGTTGGGTTAATCTTGGTCAGCATGAGCAAACACCGATTCCAATCCAGTCTGTTCGAAGAAGAATGCATAATTTGGCCATCCATGCAATTGATGATGAGACATCGGATCAGTTAGATAGTTTGATCTATGCGACTGAAGTGGGTACAGATTTAGACAGTTGGTCTGTTGTTGAAATACCGACTGTATTTTCATCTGCAGAAGAAATGTAATTACCTAAAACTTCTGTCTGTTAAACCAACACTTATGCCTAAGAGTGTTGATGAGCATTTTCATGAAATTGTTAATGGCTTTCTTTCTTGTTTATAGATAAGTTGAAAATTCAATGATAAATTGATGCGTGTATGAATTTTTGACAAATAAAGTTACATTGCAACATATTCGCCATATTTTTCTTCTATTGTTTCCCTACCTTTTTCCTATCTTTTATTTAGCCTTTTTTTTTTTTCTCTTCTTGTAACATGTTCCATTACCTTGCATATATCCATTCCAAATTTCTCCTTGCAGGTCCACCATCAATGAATGCAAAGATAGCACAAACGACGGGCCTGAGTTCGACTTTGGGGAGTTGATTGATACTGATGAGGTTGATAATGATGATATTGATGATTCTGATCTGCCCCACGATTTGTTGAGATTAGTTGAGCAAGAGGAGAGACAGATAATGCCTCATAAGGAGACTATAGAGTTGATTAATTTGGGCACAGAAGAGGACAAGAAGGAAGTAAAGATAGGCACCACTTTGTCTAAAAAGGAAAGGCAGCAGTTAGTTGATTTGTTGAAAGAGTACTCAGATGTCTTTGCATGGTCATACCAAGACATGCCCGGATTGGATCCGGAAATTGTAGTGCATAAGCTTCCTATCAGGCCGGAATGCAAGCCAGTTCAGCAAAAATTAAGGCGGATGAAACCTGAAATGTTATTAAAGATAAGGGAAGAAGTGATGAAGCAACTAGATGCCGGCTTTCTTGAAGTAGCAAAGTATCCAGAATGGGTTGCTAACATAGTCCCAGTGCCCAAGAAGGATGGAAAAGTTCGGATGTGTGTAGATTACCGAGACCTCAACCAAGCTAGCCCTAAAGATAACTTCCCTTTGCCACACATTGATACTCTAGTAGATAACACTGCTCGTTACTCCATGTTCTCATTCATGGATGGTTTCTCGGGGTATAATCAGATTAAAATGGCACCTGAAGACAAGGAGAAAACAACTTTCATCACCGTGTGGGGAACTTTCAACTACAAAGTGATGTCTTTTGGTTTAAAAAATGCCGGTGCTACTTATCAGAGAGCCATGGTGACCTTGTTCCATGATATGATGCACAAAGAGATTGAGGTGTATGTGGATGATATGATTGCTAAAGCTCGAACAGCGGAAGAACATATTGTTAATTTACAAAAGTTGTTCGAGAGGCTGCGGAAGTATAAGCTCAGGTTGAATCCGGCTAAGTGTACATTTGGAGCTACGTCTGGAAAGTTATTAGGATTTGTGGTTAGTGAAAAGGGGATTGAGGTAGATCCAGACAAGATCAAAGCTATTCAGAACTTGCCTCAACCTAAGACTACAAAAGAAGTCAGAGGTTTCCTTGGGAGATTAAATTACATTGCTCGGTTCATATCACAGTTGACTGCTAAATGTGATCCGATTTTCAAATTACTTAAGAAGAGAGATCCTGGTAAGTGGGATGAGGAATGTCAGGCTGCTTTTGAGAAAATTAAAGAATATCTCACTAATCCACCGGTATTGGTACCTCCAGTACCTGGAAGACCATTGATTTTGTACCTTACCGTGCTTGAAAATTCCATGGGATGTGTATTAGGACAACAAGATGAAAATGGAAAGAAGGAGCATGCGGTATACTATTTGAGCAAGAAGTTCACCGAATATGAAGCCAAGTATTCCCCATTAGAGAAGATGTGTTGTGCATTGGCTTGGGCCACTCGCCGATTAAGGCAATACATGTTGTACCACACTACCTTATTAGTGGCAAAGTTGGATCCCATTAGATACATATTCGAGAAACCGGGTTTGTCAGGGAAAATTGCTCGATGGCAAGTGTTATTGTCTGAATATGATATCCAATATGTCTCTCAGAAAGCCATCAAAGGAAGCGCCGTAGCAGAATTTTTGGCAGAAAGGGCCAACGATGATTATGAGCCTATGGAGTTTGATTTTCCTGATGAAGACTTAATGGCAGTATTCCATGTAGGTAAAGAACTAGATGACAGTCAAACATGGACAATGTATTTTGATGGGGCATCAAATGCAATCGGCCATGGCATTGGGGCAGTTCTGACATCCCCGGATGGAAATCATTTCCCAGCAACTGCGAGATTAGATTTCAGATGTACCAATAATGTAGCCGAATATGAAGCATGTGTTCTTGGTATTCAAATGGCTATAGAAAGGAGAGTTGAGATTTTGAAAGTGTATGGTGATTCTGCACTTGTGATCTATCAGTTGAAGGGTGAATGGGAGACAAGAGATTCGAAGTTAGTCCTTTACCATGATTATATCAAAGATCTCACGAAAAACTTCAAGGAGATCTATTTCCATCACTTACCCCGAGAGGAGAACCAAGTTGCCGATGCCTTGGCCACATTGGCCTCCATGTTCAAAGTTGATTCAGATACAGAGATTCCGTCGATCAAGATCGAGCTGAGAGGTGAACCGGCACATTGCATGAATGTTGAGGAAGAAGAAGATGGCAAACCTTGGTACTATGATGTTGTACAGTTCCTAAAGTACCAAAAATATCCTGATCATGCATCAGAGAATGACAAGAAGATTATCCGGAGATTGTCGATGAACTTTTATTTGGATGGAGAGATTTTGTACAAGAAAACCCGTGATCAGGTCTTGCTAAGGTGTGTGGCAGCTAAAGAAGCTCAAATGATTATGAGCGAAGTGCATGAAGGAGTCTGTGGAACTCATGCTAGTGGACACAAATTAGTCAGGCAGATTATGAGATCTGGCCATTACTGGTTAACCATGGAATCAGATTGCATCAATTACACAAGGAAATGTCATAAATGTCAGATATATGCGGATCAAATTCATGTTCCACCAAATCCGCTACATGTTATGGCGTCTACTTGGCCTTTCTCCATGTGGGGAATGGATGTTATCGGACCAATTACTCCAAAAGCTTCAAATGGTCATCAATACATCTTTGTTATGATTGATTATTTCACCAAATGGGTTGAAGCAACCTCATATGCCAGTGTTACACAATCTGTGGTTGCTAAGTTTTTGAAGAAGGAGATCATCTGCAGATATGGCCTTCCGGAGAGAATCATTTCCGATAATGCTCAGAATTTGAATAGTAAAATGATAGAATCACTATGTTCTCATTTCAAGATCATTCACAGCAACTCCTCACCATATCGGCCTAAGATGAATGGGGCAGTGGAAGCAGCAAACAAGAATATCAAGAAGATTGTGGCCAAGATGACTGAAACTTATAGAGATTGGCATGAGAAGCTGCCATTTGCTCTTTTTGCGTACCGAACTGCAGTCCGAACATCAACTGGGGCAACTCCTTTTTCGTTGGTGTATGGGACAGAAGCAGTGGTGCCTATCGAAGTGGAAATTCCATCTCTCAGAGTGCTTAGAGAAGTGGACTTGGATGAAGCTGATTGGATCCAAGAACGACATGATCAATTGAATTTGATTGATGAGAAGCGCCTTGCCGCACTTTGTCATGGTCAGCTATACCAGAAAAGAATGATGAGAGCTTATGATAAGAAAGTGAAGCCGAGGCAATTCAAAGAAGGGGAGTTGGTGTTAAAGAAAATACTCCCGAACCAACGTGATTCTCGGGGCAAGTGGGCACCAAATTGGGAAGGCCCATATGTTGTCAAGAAGGTTTTTTCTGGTGGAGCTTTAATATTACAAGAGATGGATGGGAAAGAATTCTCCAGTCCTATCAATGCTGATGCTGTAAAGAAATACTATGCCTGAAGTAAAAATGATGAAAAATGAAAATGAAAATGAAAATGAAAATGAAAAATAAAAAAATAAAAAATGATGAAAAGAAAAAGGAGAGATCCAAGTTGAAAACCCGAAAGGGCAGCTTGATCAATTGAGGGGTTACTTAAGTTGAAAACCTGAAAAGGCGGCTTAAGCAGAAGGAAAAAGGCATAAGCACAGCTATTGAATGAAGTAAGATCAAATGCAGTGGGTCTAATTGGGAGCAGATCAGACTACTCAATAGACCCAGTTGTCAAGTTCGTTGGTATCGTCAATTGATCAAAGGAAGAACTCAGGTTTTGTTCGCACATGTTTTTGAGTATTCATTGATGGGAGGTACCCCTTATTCTTTCTCTTGTATTGAATCAATGAATTTTCTCTCTTGTTTGTATAAACCTATTTTTGAATGAGAATTGAAGTTTGAATTCCTTTCGTTTGTATGAATCTTATTATGAAATGCAAAAATTGAATCAAGTTGATTTATTTCTTTGATCTTTATTTTTATTTTTTTCCTTAATAATGCGATTGTTAATTGGTTTGTTGCTCGTATTAAATTTTGTCATGAATTTCAAAATGTGAATAAACATGCGAGAAACCATACAGGTATGAAAATACTCATTTAATTTTCAAAGGCATAGATTAGGTTTAAGAGACAGGGTTTCAACTAGCCAGTCACTCAGAAGGAAAGTGGAAGCTGTTTGTGGCAAATCATCAAGAATGTGCAGAGATAACAGAAACAAGCAATCTGAGTCAGGAAAAGCACTGATACAGTTTGGAATTGTTAATCAGAATGAATGAGCAAGAAGATTGGGATTGAGTAAGAGGTTTCCATGTTGTTACAAACAAGAATGAGGCTTTGTACAAAAAGATACTAAATTTGACATTGCAAATCAAGCATTGCATACATCATGACATTATCATTGCATCATTTTAGAGCATCAGATTTTCAGATAACATATTAGGTATTCGATGCATCAACTCCAGATCAAGATGGAAGTATCTTTTTCTAAGAATCCAGCAAATATGATTGTTCATCGAAAGAGACCAAGTTACGGCTTTTATTTTTCTTTAAACAACCAAGGTATGACATTCAATTTGTTTTTTAGACCCATTTAAGGTTTTGAAATTCATTTTATTGGGAACCAAGGTATGAATCATTTATTTCATTAGGAGACTGAATCACAGATCTCGTTGCAGTTAGTGACCGAATCACGGCACTTATTTCATTTTAGAGACCAAATCATGGCTCTTGATTTATTTGGAGACCTAATTTAGATTCTCACAATTTCAATTTTTCATTGGGAGACCGAGTCACGGCTCTCGTTTCATTTAGTGACCGAATCACGGCACTTATTTCATTGAAGAGATCAAATCATGGCTCTTGTTTCATTTTGAGACCTAATTTAGGTTCTCTCAGTTTAATTTTTCATTGGGAGACCGAGTCACGGCTCTCGTTTCATTTGGTGACCGAATCACGGCACTTATTTCATTGAAGAGACCAAATCATGGCTCTTGTTTTATTTTGAGACCTAATTTAGGTTCTCTCAGTTCAATTTCTCAGTGGGAGACCGAGTCACGGCTCTCGTTTCATTTGGTGACCGAATCACGGCACTTATTTCATTGAAGAGACCAAATCATGGCTCTTGTTTTATTTTGAGACCTAATTTAGGTTCTCTCAGTTTAATTTCTCAGTGGGAGACCGAGTCACGGCTCTCGTTTCATTTGGTGACCGAATCACGGCATTTATTTCATTGAAGAGGCCAAGTCATGGCTCTTGTTTTGTTTCGAGACCTAGTTTAGGTTCTCATAGTTTATTTATTTCATTGGGAGACTGAATCACGAATTTCGTTACAGTTAGTGACCGAATCACGGTATTTATTTCATTTTAAGACCAAGTCATGGCTTTTAATTCAATTGGAGACTTAGTTTAGGTTCTAAAGATTCATTTGGTTTATTGAGAAACCAAGTCACGGCTTTCGTTTCATTTAAAGGCCAATTTATGGCATTTGATTTGTTTGGAGACCAAAGTTTTGGCTTTTGAAAAGTTCTAAAAACAAATGGTGTCTACGTCTTGGACCATTTCCTAATTATCTTGAAGCAAACTTCAAGGTTCTTAGAAAACGCTCCAAGAGGGGCAACTGTAGACACCCTTTTTATTTTTATTTTTATTTTTATTTTATTTCATTTCATTTCTTTTCTTCCAAAATATAAAAATAAAAATAATAAAAAATAATAATAAAAATTAAATAAAAATTAAAAATTAAAAATAAATAAATAATAAATAATAAATAAAAAAATAAAAAAATGGAAATTGCACAGCTTCGGGATTCCCTTTCAGCAAAACCAAAAACCAGCTCATCATTTCATCCACATACCCACTCATCATTTTGTCCACCCCCTCTCTCATCAGGAGATGCCCTTTCAACAATCCCAAAACCAGCACATGCATTCATCATTTCATCCACCTCCTCTCCCACTAAAAGATGCCATACAAGAAAAAAGAACAAGAAAAAAACAAGAAAATCCTCAGATGAAAACGAGTATAAAAAGGGGTAGAGTGATTTTCGGAGGGAGGGGGATTTCTGGCTAAGGAGAAAATTTTTTTTTGAGGCTTGGGGTTTTGTTAAAAAAAATTAAAAAAAAAACAGAAAATAGAAAACAACTTGGAGGGATTTCGAGCTTGTTATAGGCTAGTAATTGGTGAGTTTTAAGCTTGAATTCCGTCTAAGGTTCACTGAAATAGAAAGAAAAAAGCTTGGATTTAAAGTTTTTTTTTTGGAATTTGAAAGCTAGATCTAGGGCTTTTGGTTTGGAGTTTGGTAAATCGGTGTATGATATTGTGTTCGGTGATCTGAGAGAAGTTTATTTAGGAAGATTGTGTTTAATTTCATGGTTTAGGAGACAAAATCTGAAAAAATGTTCTTGGTGTTCTTCGAAAGTTCATAATTTTCTGGGTTTGAAGGCTGTTTCGATCCATTTGGAGTTGATTTTCTGGGCAAATTTGTGTTTGTAGAGAGAGAGAAGGAAAATTTCGGATAGAGAGAGAAAGTGAAGAGCAAAAATGGCTAAAAGGTTGAAAAAGAACTGAAAAATTAGTTTTTATACTTGGGAGGGCAAAATAGACCTTTCACCCCCATTAAACGCTCAGGCCCGCGCTTCCCCACATCCAGGCCCGCGCTTCCCCGCGTCTCGGCCCGCGCCGCCCCGCCTCCAAAGCTGAAGATCCGCGTGTCTGAACCGACCCGACTCGCACCGACCCGCGACCCGCTCCGTCTCTCCGCACAGAAGATCAGCGCTTCGACCCGACCCGAACCGAATCCGCGTGTCGACCCGAGCTCAGCAGCGAAGATCCGCGTTCTGAACCGACCCGACCCGCGCCCCGCACCGCGAACAGCTCCGCGCAGGCAATCCGCGTGCCGACCCGCGCTTCGACCCGACCCGAACCGAGATCCGCGCCTTGACCCGTGCTCAGCGGAGAAGACCCGCGCGTTGCCCCGACCCGCTCCACTTGCTCTCAGCCGCTGACCCGCGTGTCGACCCGCGCTCTGACCCGACCCGATCGCAGTGTTTTGCTTTCCATTTTTCTGGTATTTTCCGAATTTAATTTTTTTTATTTTTTTTTCTTTTTACATGTTTAATTTACACCCATTTCAATTTAACTTCATGCGTATTTAATTTAGACTATCTTAATTTAATTCATGCGTATCTAATTTATTTAAATATATTGTTCTCATATTAATTTAGATCCATACATATTTAATTTATGTCATTTTAATTTAGATTCATGCATATTTAATTTAGCTAAGCCTATGCAATTTAATCTAGTTCATATCGTTTTAATTTTTAATCTATCCGTATTTAATTTATGACATTTTAATCTAGTCTCATTCATACTTAACCTATATCATTTTAGTTTAGCTTTATGCATATTTAATCTATGCTATATTAATTTAGTTATATGCATGCTCATACTTTATTGTCATATTATTGTCATCCATGCGAGTAATGATATGTGGGGATAGTGAGGGTCCGATCATGGCGTCCGGTTCGAAAGGGTGAAAATTCACATCCGACCTGGATTCCTAGGTAAGAGATCCATTTTGAATCAGACCCAGAATTGGGCGAGGTTCACGGTGGGTCTCGACAAAATCCTTACTATCCTTATTTTTTTAAAAATTGATGAGATAACATTTCATATGCCATGCATTTAGGCATCTAAATAAATTATAGGTGTTAGTTTTTTAAAAAAAAATAAATAAACCAGTAATGATAAATTTTTAAGCCGATAAGGATAATAAAATCTTTACGTTAAATAATAAAAGTAAAAGAGTGATCATCTATGTCTAGCAAAATCCTTACAAGTGGTTTAAATTATGAGGATTTAATCATGAGATCCGGTTTGGGAGGGTGAAAATTCACACCTAGTTCGGATTTTTAAATAAGAGACCCACTTTGAATCAGACCCAGAATTGGGCGAAATTCATAATAGGCCTTGATAAATCCTCATTTTTTTATTAGATTGATAAGGTGGCACTTTGCACTTCAAACATTTAAATATCCAATAAAGATAATGATTTCGAAAAAATCCTAAAAAAAAAGGGTAAAAATGAAAAGAAAAATATTTCAAAAAAAGAGGGTGATAAAATGTATTTTTTGAAAAGAAAGCATTACTTGTTGGCTTTAATAAAAATGTAATTTCTTAAAAGAAATAAAAAGCTTTTCTTGTTTGAATAAAATAAACTTTTGAATTAAAAAAGGATAAAAAATTAAAAGAAATTACTTGACATTCTTTTTAAATATTGATTTGAAAATGAGATAATAAAACCAATAAATTCTGTCTTTGTTCAAGAACATATATTTATAAAAACAAAAAAACAAAAAAATCAAACAAAAAAGGAAAATTATAAAAACATTTTTAAGGCCTAAATATTATTAAATTAATCGGTACCGTCATCTTGACGGGCGTTGTGGGGGTGCTCATCCTTCCCCGCACGTAACCGTACTCCCGACTCCAGTTCTCCGTCCCGCAGACCAGGACCTACCCAACTTAAGTACGCCATCTAACGGCCAATGCTAAGTTAGGTAGATTTAATAGGTGACTAACCGCACCTAAACAAAAATGGTTAGTGGCGACTCCGTAAAATTCTCTTAAGTCCCAAATCCGTCGTCGTCTCGGGTAACGTTGCGACACCAGGATCGAGATAGAAAATATGCTCAGCGAAGGAGAACACCTTTGGAATTCCAAGTGGGAGATCAAGTGTTTTTGAAGGTCTCACCTTGGAAAGGGGTTATTCGATTCCGCAAGGCGGGAAAACTCAACCCGAGGTACATTGGTCCATTCCTTGTCACTGAACGAATTGGACCGGTTGCGTATCGCTTGGAGTTGCCACCTGACATGTCTCGGATACATGATGTCTTTCATATATCTATGCTCCGAAAATATGTACCTGATCCGTCACACGTTCTTCAAGCACCACCTGTGAAGCTGAAGAAGAGTTTGGGCTTCAGAGTTCGACCTGTAGCCATATTGGATCGAGAGGTTAGATCCTTGAGAAATAAATCGGTACCTTTGGTGCGAGTTTTGTGGAAAAGTTCACATATTGAAGAGCAGACTTGGGAGCCCGAGAATGATATGAGACGTGACTTCCCTCATTTGTTTGTTGATTAGTTGTTTAAATTTCGGGGACGAAATTTTTGTAAGGAGGGGAAAGTTGACACGCCCGGACCTAGTCCGCACGTGTCAAGTTGTATAATTATACATTGTTGATTTGTTAAAATACCAAATTTGATTTCCATGGATGTTTCAAACTTCATCTAGCTCAATTTCAAGCTTAAAAACCCTAAAATTGAAGTCCGGGGATGTGGGCCCCACTTGAAATCGAGAACCGAGGCATTTGGGGCTGAGTTGACCGGAGTCAACTCGGAAATGGCTGACTCCGGCGCCGGAGTTGGTCGGGTCCGGCGCCGGACCCGTCAATTCTATAAGGGTCTCGGTTGGCCGAGACCCTCATTCTTCATCTCTTCAAGTTCTTCAATAATCTCCGATCTCTCTCTTCCAATTCTCTCTGATTCAAGACTTCAATCCCTCTTCAAACACTTCATCAATCATCAATATCAACTTCTTTTGCATCCTTGAAGATCAAAACACCAAGATTTCTAAGGAAATCATCAAATCTAGAAAACTGGAAATTTGGCGACAGTTTGTTCATCAGCCGATATCTTTTGATTCAACCATGCGTTTTGGCTGAGAATTTGGTATGTTTTTCTAGACTCATCAAGCTTTAATTTGATAGTTTATACGCTTGATTTCATGGTCTGAGCTAAGAGAATTTGATGTTTGAAGTTGAGATTTCTGTTTTGCCCGAGTAAAGTCAACTCTTGATGTTTTGATCCAAAATTCGAGCATGATTTGTTGTTTGATTCAGTTCTTGAAGCTGTGAATTCATAGATCATGTGTTTAACTTGCTGTGTTTCAATTTTGGTGCGGATTGGTGTTGAATCGGACACAAACCGAACATGATTTGATGAAAGGCCGAATTCGGCCATGATTCTGGAGCAGGTCCGGCGCCGGACCTGCTGTGTCCCGCGCTGGAGCTGCTGTTTTGTGGGATTTTGTCCCATTTTTGCTCACTCCCGCCCGGGAGTGAGCAAACTGTCGGCATGAGGTACTGTAGCACCAGGGGCATTTTGGTAATTTTGTAACCCTAGACCCCATTTGATCTCAATTGACTTCAATTAGCTTCAATTGACTTCCGGACTTGTCAATTTTAGTCCGAGACCTTTAGTTGGTGTTGTTTTATGATTTGATCATTGGTTGAATATTTTTATTAATCAAATTAGATTTTTAATTTGATTATTTAGGTACGTGATCGTACGAGTTTTGGACCGGTTGCAATTTGAGCTAAGGCATTCGTGGGTAATCGGGGAGTATACAACTCTCCTCACTAGTGAGTGGCTTGGATTATATTGGTTGACCATTGAGGGTTAACCGTTTTTAAATTTATTTATAAATGCTTATTTAAATTGTTTATATACGTTTTGGGATATGAATTGTCCACCCTCACACACTGAGTTTATAAATGATTTGAAGGGTGGGAATTTCAATAAATTTTATATATTGAAATTATGAATTATTGTTTGGGGAATGATACCCCTGAGATATGAGATATTGAGTGGGATTCCTCGGAGCTCCATTATGTGGGAGCGTGGACCGAGTTTGAGAGCATGCGTTATTACTCAGCCGTGGACCGCCTATCGAGGGGCACGGTGAGTCGGGCCTGTTTGCGAGAGGCGCGTAGGGAAACTCGCCAGGACTCCAGAGTGCTGTGTTCCACCACAGCGAGGCAAACGTCAAGGGAATGGGCCAAAGAGTAAAGTAAAAATATTTTAAAAAGTATAAGTAACCCTTGACGGTCTAGTGGATACCCAGTGCACGGGTATATCTTATTGGGACGATTTCAGATGCCAACCCACTTGGATATATGTATTATTATTGATTTGATATTTGATTTGGTTTGGGATTTCATATATTTCAGTAAATGATTTATTAAATTGATGTTTGGATTATTTCATATCCTCAGCCTGAGGTGATCGGTCTTTATAACCGAGTCTCTCACTGGGTACAAGTTTATGTACTCACCCCATTCACTTTTGTTCTCAGATCATCAGACTTTGGACGGAGGACGTCCTGGTGGCCAGTGATCCCAGTTTGTCTCTGTGGACACGATTATGTAGGTGCCACCTCATTTTACTTTGTGTATCTTGGCTCGGATTATTATTACATCTTACATATATATATTTTGTGTATTTATAAATAATACTTTCCGCTGCATTGGAACACCGTAAGATGTGATATTTTATTTTTAAAATATTTGAACTATGTTATCTATGATATTCAATATGTTTTCAAAAATTGCTCGAGTATCCTTTATTTTTAAGCCTTGTGCCATCTTGGTTGCCCGCCTGACGAGACACGCATCTCGAGGTGGTACGGCGGTTGTCGCGTGGCCAAGCCTGCGGGTCGGGGCATGACAGTCATCATCAAGCTATTACTATTTTTTAAGAGGTAGGTGACCAAAATAGTTATGTTTACAAAGTTAAGTGACTAAATCGTAACTTTTTATAGTTGAGTGACCAAAACAGAAAACCTCTAAAAGTTAATAGACTAAATTTGTAAATGACTTATTACAGCTCTTAATTTAGTAAAAGGTTAATGTCATATTTAGCTCATGTACTTTATAAAAAGTTATTTTTTTTAGAGATACTTTATAAAAAGTTCCAATGTAGTTAATGTGATAACTCTACTTTTATTTTGTGTATCAATGTAATCCAAACTCTTAACATCATTAAGTTAACTATAGAAAACACCCTACAACCACTTATGAGTTAACACGTGACATGACTAATAGGGAAATTCATTTTTTGTTGATTCTTCTTAGTAAGAAAAGAAACAAAATAAAACTGAAAGAAAACTAAAAACATGTAGAAAACCACTGACACAGAAAAAACGAAATCCCCAAATCCCTTTTCCTTTGTTTAAAACTACAATAAAAGATTGAATTGAGCTAGCAAAGTTTGGTAATTGACAAAGTATAATATTGGTGGTAGAAAAAAATCAATCTTTTTACTCCACTGAAAAGACCTTTGAACTTCTAACTCGAATAAAGGAAAAAAAGTAATCTTAATACAAAGAGTTAAAGGAAAAAGAATGTTGTGTTGTTGAAACATAATAGATGACTTGTGCCTTCATCGAATCTGTTGCAAAGAGGGTTTGGATTTTAAAGAGGTTATTTGCTATCGAAATCCCTTAAAAGAAGATTTTAACAATTTTAGATTTAAGAGTTTGGATTTTCTTTGTATAAATGGCGGCATTTTTTTTTATTTTTTTGAGTCAAATTAATAGAAAATAGTATAGAAAGAAATTTCTAGGTCAGCAACAATTAATGGGATGCAAATGGCACATGCAGGTTAACTCATTAGTGGTTGTAAGCTACATTATTTAACAAAATTTGACAATATTAAAAGCTTAAACTATTTTGATACACAGAACAATAATTAATATATCATATTAAAATTTAACTTAGAAGTTTACACTTACTAATACTTATTGCTATTAATTAAGAGTTGTAAATAAGTATGGTAAAATACGATAATTATAAATGCTTAAATTTATTTGTTTATATATAAGGCTAATAAAAGTCCTTTTTGAAGTAAGAGTTTGTAATTATTAATAATATATTTAAAAGAGATAAATAAATAAATAAATATTTTTAAATTACCTATGAGGCTATGACGCCTCTTACTTTAATAAAAGTATAAGATGATTTTAATGGGTATCTGTCACGCCCCGACCCGCAGGCTCGGCCACGCAGCAACCGCCGTACCACCTAGAGTTGCGTGCCTCGTCAGGCTGGCAACCAAGATGGCACAAGGCTTAAAAATAAAAGATATTCGAGCAATACATGAAATCATGCAATAATATCATAGATAATATAGTTCAAAATATTTAAAATAAAATAAAATATCACATTTTACGGTACTTCAATGCAGCGGAAAGTATTATTTATAAATACACAAATGTATATGTAAGATGTAATAATATTCCGAGCCAAGATATACCAAATAGAATGAGGTGGCACCTACAATATAGTGTCCACAGAGACGAACTGGGATCACTAGCCACCAGGACGTCCGCCGTCCAAAGACTGATGATCTGAGAACAAAAGTGAATGGGGTGAGTACATAAACTTGTACCCAGTGAGAGACTCGGTTATAAAGACCGATCACCTCAAGCTGGGGATATGAAATAATCCAAATATCAATTTAATAAATCATTTACTGAAATATATGAAATCCCAACCAAATCAAATATCAAATCAATAACAATACATATATCCAAATGGGCTGGCATCTGAAATCGTCCCAATAAGGTATACCCGTGCGCTGGGGTATCCACTGGACCGTCAAGCATTACTTTATACTTTTAAAACATTTTTAATTTTTACTCTCTGGCCCATTCCCTTGACGTTTGCCTTGCTGTGGTGGAACACAGAACTCTGGAGTCCTGGCGAGTTTCCCTACGCGCCTCTCACAAACAGGCCCGTCTCACCGTGCCCCTCGATAGGCGGTCCACGGCTGAGAAATCACGCATGCTCTCAACTCGGTCCACGCTCCCACATATTGGAGCTCCGAGGAATCCCACTCAATATCTCATATCTCAGGGGTATCATTCCCCAAATAAATAATCAATCTCTCAGGGGTATCATTCCTCAATCAATAATCAATTTCTCAGGGGTATCATTCCCCAATCAATAATCAATAATATCAATAAATAAAATTTATTGAAATTCCCACCCTTCAAATCATTTATAAACTCAGTGTGTGAGGGTGGACAATTCATACCCCAAAATATATATATAATCAATTTAATAAAGCATTTATAAATAAATTTGAAAACGGTTAACCCTCAATGGTCAACCAATATAATCCAAGCCACTCACAAGTGAGGAGAGTTGTATACTCCCCGATTACCCACGAATGCCGTGGCTCAATTTGCAACCGGTCCAAAACTCGTACGATCACGTACCTAAATAATCAAATTAAAAATCTAATTTGATTAATAAAATATTCAACCAATGATCAACTCATAAAACAATACCAATAAAAGGTCTTGGACTAAAATTGACAAGTCCGGAAGTCAATTGGAGCTAATTGAAGTCAATTGGGATCAAATGGGGTCTAGGGTTGCAAAATTACCAAAATGCCCCTGGTGCTACAGTACCTCATGGCGACAGTTTGCTCACTCCCGGGCGGGAGTGAGCAAAAATGGGACAAAATCCCACAAAACAGCAGCTCCGGCGCTGGACACAGCAGGTCCGGCGCCGGACCTGCTCTTGAATCATGGCCGAATTCGGCCTTTCATCAAATCATGCTCGGTTTGAGTTCGATTCAACACCAATCCACACCAAAATTGAAACACAGCAAGTTAAACACATGATCTATGAATTCACAGCTTCAAGAACTGAATCAAACAACAAATCATGCTCGAATTTTGGATCAAAACATCAAGAGTTGACTTTACTCGGGCAAAACAGAAATCTCAAATTCAATCATCAAATTCTCTTAGCTCAGACCATGAAATCAAGCGTATAAACTATCAATTTAAAGCTTGATGAGTCTAGAACAACATACCAAATTCTCAGCCAAAACGCACGGTTGAATCAAAAGATATCGGCTGATGAACAAACTGTCGCCAAATTTCCAGTTTTCTAGATTTGATGATTTCCTTAGAAATCTTGGTGTTTTGATCTTCAAGGATGCAAAAGAAGTTGATATTGATGATTTATGAAGTGTTTGAAGAGGTATTGAAGTCTTGAATCAGAGAGAATTGAAAGAGAGAGATCGGAGAAGTGAAGAAACTTGAAGAGGTGAAGAAATGAGGGTCTCGACCAACCGAGACCCTTATAGAAATGACGGGTCCGGTGCCGAACCCGACCAACTCCGGCGCCGGAGTCAACCATTTTCGAGTTGACTCCGGTCAACTCAGCCCCAAATGCCTCGGTTCTCGATTTCAAGTGGGGCCCACATCCCCGGACTTCAATTTTAGGGTTTTTAAGCTTAAAATTGAGCTAGATGAAGTTTGAAACATCCATGGGAATCAAATTTGGTATTTTAACAAATCAACAATGTATAATTATACAACTTGACACGTGCGAACTTGGTCCGGGCGTGTCAACTCTCCCCCCCTTACAAAAATTTCGTCCCCGAAATTTAAACAACTAATCAATAAACAAATGGGGGAAGTCACGTCTCATGTCATTCTCAGGCTCCCAAGTCTGTCCCTCAATTTGCGAACTTTTCCACAAAACTCGCACCAAAGGTACCGATTTATTTCTCAAGGATCGAACCTCTCGATCCAATATGGCTACAGGTCACACCCTGAAGCTCAAACTTTTCTTTAACTTTACAGGTGGTGTTTGAAAAACGTATGACAGATCAGGTACGTATTTTCTGAGCATAGATATATGAAAAACATCATGTATCCGAGACATGTCAGGTGGCAATTCCAAGCGATACGCCACCGGTCCAATTCGTTCAGAGATGAGAAATGGACCAATGTACCTCGGATTTAGCTTTCCCGCCTTGCGGAAACGAATAACGCCTTTCCAAGGTGAGACCTTTAAAAACACTTGATCTCCCACTTGGAACTCCAAAGGTGTCCTCCTTCGCTGTGCATATTTATTTTTTTTTTATCTCGATCTTGGGCTGCCTGCAATCGTTCTCAGATGAATTTAAAATTTGCTCTTCTATTCTTGAGTTTGAACCTCATCCTTTCCTTAACATAGCCTACCCTTACCTATTTATGGTTTAGGTCTTCTTTATTTAAGTATGGCCTTTAGAGGTTCTTCCTTTGCTGTAGTAATGCTTGCTTGATGCTCTCGCTTTGTTCTTGTCTCATTCTTCAAGTCTCCTTTGGCAAGACTATCTTTTTGTTTCTTCTGAGGTTCCACACCTCTTTCTTTTCTTAGGAGTTCCTTTTCCTTTTTCATTGCCATTGCCTCTCACTTCGAGGCCATTCTCTGACGCTTTTCTGGCTGTTTCGTGGTCTTGTACTCATCCTTGTAGCCAATTTATCGGGAAAGACCTTCACTTAACTCCCTCGCCTTCATGGCAAGAATGCAAAAAGTTAAATATCCTTCCCTCTATCTTGGTTTCGTTTCTCATTTCATCTATTGTTTCATTCTTCCTCTTTTGCACATCCTCTTTTCAAATCTCATGGCATATGAGTCAAGCTCTAATACATATTGGCCCACACTTGGCCATATCATAATAAAGGAATCAGAGACCATGCCCTTTCGGCTCTCACAAGCTGACCCACTCTCTAACCGCCCATCAAAATCACAAATAGGGCCCTCGGCCCATCATATCACATATAGGGCCCATGGCCCATCACATCTCATCTCACATCCTCTCTGGGATGGAAACTCTGGGTGGCCTCAAGCACACCCCAAATCACATACTGGGCCGGTCCTCTCAAGTGGTCATCACAGAGATCCTCAAGATCTCGATCTCTAATCCTTTCTCACATAGGGACGCCTCACATGGCTCCCAAGTCATTACATTTGAGCCTCGACCTCATACCCATTCATACCATTTCTCTTGCCTCATAGGCTTCTCTTAATTTTTATTTTCTTGAGGTATCCAATTCAGGAGATGTCGCGCGTTTCTCTTCCTTTCGATTTCTTTTCTTCACATTAGCTCCAATGCTAATGGTTGATCACTTTTCCTCCTTCATCAACAGTAATTCCTGGGGTTTCCATATCCCCATCTCTTTCCTTTTCATTCATTTTTCATTCCACCCACGTCTATTGTGGGGTCCATTTTCCTCTTGCCTTCTCGTTCATTGTGGAATAGCGTAATTCATGTTTGTCACACACATGTTGCATTCTTGGTAGTTTCTTTCTCTTCACACTTCTCTTGAGGTTTCATCTCCATTCTCTTCACTTAATCTTCCTTACAGTTCATTGCCATCTTTAGGCATCACTTGCAATTCCTGTCATCCTTGCGCCATTTTTCCTTAGGGTCATCTCCGTGTCATTTCTTTTCTTTATATTTCTTTTACCATGATTTACATGATCTTCCACTTCTTATCCAGGGTTTCCTTTGCCTTGACCTCATTCTTATTCCGCTTTTCTTCTAACATTTCTGATCCTCTTAGGTGTTAGAACTTCCTTTCTGTTTTTCATACTGGCTGTACTCATAGAAGTTTATGAGCTTGATCGATTCCTTTCCTTATTCCCGTACTCCTTCCTTTAAGTACTTGAGGTTTCCTTTACCTTAGCCATCTTCGGTAATTAATTCGTCGATATCTCTTCTTTATCTTTCGATGAGATCTAGCCATCTCCTTTGCCACATGTTCAACTCACGCTGAGTCATGAAATGTTTGAGACTCTTGTGATCGATGTAGATACGACAGGTTTCACCGTATAAATGGTGACGCCAAATCTTTAAAGCGAAGACTACGGCAGCAAGCTCCAAATCATGTATTTGATAATTGACCTCATTCGGTTTCAATTTATGTGAAGCATATGCAATTACCCGTTCATCATGCATCAACACACATTCAAATCCGTTGCCCGATGCATCAGTATACACAGTGAACTCCTTGTCGCTCACAGGTAAGGCAAGTACCAGTGCGGTCGTCAATTTATCTTTCAACTTCTGGAAACTCTTTTCACATTCCTCTGACCAAACAAACTTAGTATTCTTGCGGGTCAACTTAGTCAATGGTGCAGCTATCATGGAGAATCCATCCACAAATCTCCGATAATATCCAGCCAATCTCTAGAAACTTTGAATCTCTGTGGGAGTTGTAGGACGTTTCCAATTGGTGATTGCCTCAATCTTGCTGGAATCCACATATATGCCGCTCCTAGACATAACATGTCCAAGGAATCCAACTTGCTGCAACCAAAACTGGCATTTGGAGAGCTTAGCGTAAAGCTGATGATCTCTAAAAGTTTGCAACACAATGCGAAGATGATTTACATGTTCTCGCTGGTTCCTTGAATAAACCAATATGTCATCAATGAAGACGATGACAAATCGGTCTAAATACTGATGGAATATGTGATTCATCAAATCCATAAATGCTGCTGGAGCGTTGGTAAGTCCAAACGACATCACACAGAATTCGTAATGTCCATATCTGGTACGAAAAGCGGACTTATGGATATCTTCATCTCAGATTTTCAACTGATGATAGCCTGATCGCAGGTCAATTTTAGAAAACACTCCGGCTCCTCGAAGTTGATCGAACAAATCATCAATGCGAGGTAATGGATATCTATTCTTCACAGTCACCGCATTCAGCTTGCGGTAGTCGATGCAAAGTCGCATGGAACCGTCTTTCTTTTTCACAAACAAAACTAGGGCTCCCCAAGGTGATGTACTTGGCCGAATGAATCCTTTATTTAACAATTCGGCGAGTTGTTTATTCAGCTCAATCAGTTCAGTGGGTGCCATTTGGTATGGAGCCATAGAGATTGGATCCGTACCAGGATAAACTTCGATCGGGAATTCAAAGTCTCTCTCAGGTGGCAAACCAGGTAATTCATCGGGAAAGACATCCGGAAACTCATTAACAACCGGAATGTCTTCAATGATAGGCTCTTCCACAGAATTATCTACTACATGGGCTAACACAGCTTTACACCCTTTCAGTAGTAGCTTACTTGCTTTGATAGCAGAGATGACATTCGGTGTGTCTCTGCGCTCACTGTAAAAGTTGATCATACTGCCGTCAGGTCGTGGAATCCTCACCAAATGGTGTTCGCAAAAGATCTGAGCACGATGTCTCCCAAGCCAATCCATCCCCAAGATGGCATCAAAATCAGACATTTGAAGTGGAATTAAGTCTACTTCAAAAATAAAGTTTTCCAACTTCACTGCACATCCTTTGTACACCGTATTTCGAACCATTTTCTCACCCAACGGTGTGTTCACCATTAGCTCGTACCCCAAGGGCGATAACGATCGATCCGCATGCACGGCAAACTTGATATTAACATAGGACAAGGCAGCTCCAGTGTCCATAATCACATAAGCCGGTTGATCGAAAATAATTACCACGCGTAACGTTCAAAAATTTTCTAAAACAGTTACTTTTACTCGACAAGCAATTACGAGTACGATAATATCTTTATTTGCAAAAATTAACCGTCCATGAATATTTAAATATATACTTACCGGTGACAACATCAGGACGTGCGTCGGTGTCCTCCTGCGACATAGCATAAACTTGAATATGCTGCCGCTGCTACGGCTGCTATGGAGGTCGTCTCGGGGTTGCTGAACTACTACCAATACCCAATTGCTGCTAAGAGGTAGAAGGTGCTGCGAAAGAATGTCGCGCGGTTTGAAACGGACGAAAACCTCCATAGTTGCTCGGTCTGACGGAAGGCTGACTAAAACTCTGCCTGGGTGGTACTGAAATAGTAGATGGACATACTCGTGCTATGTGGCCCATGCCTCCGCACCGAAAACATCGAAGTCCAGCCCTACACTGGCCAGAATGAAAACGCCTACAGTGTGGACATCGAGGCCCAGACTCCACTCTTTTAATCCCAAACCTTCCTTTGGCCTTGGGTTCAAATCCACACTTCTCTTTTCCTCGACCACCTAATGGAAGCGGTGGCATTGGTGTTGGCATTGGTGGCGATGGATGAATTGGTGGTGTAATGCCGATAGTCGGAGGTGTGCCAGTGGCCATCAATGATGAAAAGAATCTACTGGCCCAAGTGTCAAACATTCGCTCGAAATCAGCGGGCGTAAACTGCACCAGCGTGACAGTCGTTGAAGGTGGGGGTGGCGGAATATCAGTATGAGCATCCTGATGATGCGTATCATCAACAGGCGGAATAGGCTCATCCGGAATCTCAGTGGTCTCCGGGTCTACAGTAGGCTGAATCTCAGGCTGCCTACGTGGTCGACCTCTCCTCTTAGGTATAGAGGGATCAGGGGTAGGAACAGAAGGATTCGGAATACTTCTCCTTTTAGGTGGTATGGTGCAACTTTATATAAAATCTAAGTCAGAAGACAAAAATATAACTCTTCTAACCATACGCTCAAATTTCTAACCCCAAAATCAAAAATCTCAAAATTATATGAACTGCTTGGCTCGGTATAATATAGACTTATAATATATTTTTAAAATTTGCTCTGATACCAATTTAATTGTCACGCCCCTACTCGCAGGCTCGGCCACGAGACAACCGCCGTACCACCTCGAGTTACGTGCCTCGTCAGGCGGGCAACCAAGATGGCACAAGGCTTAAAAATAAAAGATATTCGAGTAATACATGAAATCATGCAATAATATCATAGATAATATAGTTCAAAATATTTAAAATAAAATAAAATATCACATTTTACGGTACTTCAATGCAGCGGAAAGTATTATTTATAAATACACAAATGTATATGTAAGATGTAATAATATTCCGAGCCAAGATATACCAAATAGAATGAGGTGGCACCTACAATATAGTGTCCACAGAGACGAACTGGGATCACTGGCCACCAGGACGTCCGCCGTCCAAAGACTGATGATCTGAGAACAAAAGTGAATGGGGTGAGTACATAAACTTGTACCCAGTGAGAGACTCGGTTATAAAGACCGATCACCTCAAGCTGGGGATATGAAATAATCCAAATATCAATTTAATAAATCATTTACTGAAATATATGAAATCCCAACCAAATCAAATATCAAATCAATAACAATACATATATCCAAATGGGCTGTCATCTGAAATCTTCCCAATAAGGTATACCCGTGCGCTGGGGTATCCACTGGACCGTCAAGCGTTACTTTATACTTTTAAAACATTTTTAATTTTTACTCTCTGGCCCATTCCCTTGACGTTTGCCTTGCTGTGGTGGAACACAGCATTCTGGAGTCCTGGCGAGTTTCCCTACGCGCCTCTCGCAAACAGGCCCGTCTCACCGTGCCCCTCGATAGGCGGTCCACGGCTGAGAAATCACGCATGCTCTCAACTCGGTCCACGCTCCCACATATTGGAGCTCCGAGGAATCCCACTCAATATCTCATATCTCAGGGGTATCATTCCCCAAATAAATAATCAATCTCTCAGGGGTATCATTCCCCAATCAATAATCAATTTCTCAGGGGTATCATTCCCCAATCAATAATCAATAATATCAATAAATAAAATTTATTGAAATTCCCACCCTTCAAATCATTTATAAACTCAGTGTGTGAGGGTGGACAATTCATAACCCAAAATATATATATAATCAATTTAATAAAGCATTTATAAATAAATTTGAAAACGGTTAACCCTCAATGGTCAACCAATATAATCCAAGCCACTCACAAGTGAGGAGAGTTGTATACTCCCCGATTACCCACGAATGCCGTGGCTCAATTTGCAACCGGTCCAAAACTCGTACGATCACGTACCTAAATAATCAAATTAAAAATCTAATTTGATTAATAAAATATTCAACCAATGATCAACTCATAAAACAATACCAATAAAAGGTCTCGGACTAAAATTGACAAGTCCGGAAGTCAATTGGAGCTAATTGAAGTCAATTGGGATCAAATGGGGTCTAGGGTTGTAAAATTACCAAAATGCCCCTGGTGCTACAGTACCTCATGCCGACAGTTTGCTCACTCCCGGGCAGGAGTGAGCAAAAATGGGACAAAATCCCACAAAACAGCAGCTCCGGCGCGGGACACAGCAGGTCCGGCGCCGGACCTGCTCTAGAATCATGGCCGAATTCGGCCTTTCATCAAATCATGCTCGGTTTGAGTTCGATTCAACACCAATCCACACCAAAATTGAAACACAGCAAGTTAAACACATGATCTATGAATTCACAGCTTCAAGAACTGAATCAAACAACAAATCATGCTCGAATTTTGGATCAAAACATCAAGAGTTGACTTTACTCGGGCAAAACAGAAATCTCAACTTCAATCATCAAATTCTCTTAGCTCAGACCATGAAATCAAGCATATAAACTATCAATTTAAAGCTTGATGAGTCTAGAACAACATACCAAATTCTCAGCCAAAACACACGGTTGAATCAAAAGATATCGGCTGATGAACAAACTGTCGCCAAATTTCCAGTTTTCTAGATTTGATGATTTCCTTAGAAATCTTGGTGTTTTGATCTTCAAGGATGCAAAAGAAGTTGATATTGATGATTTATGAAGTGTTTGAAGAGGGATTGAAGTCTTGAATCAGAGAGAATTGAAAGAGAGAGATCGGAGAAGTGAAGAAACTTGAAGAGGTGAAGAAATGAGGGTCTCGGTTGGCCGAGACCCTTATAGAAATGACGGGTCCGGCGCCAGACCCGACCAACTCCGGCGCCGGAGTCAACCATTTCCGAGTTGACTCCGGCCAACTCAGCCCCAAATGCCTCGGTTCTCGATTTGAAGTGGGGCCCACATCCCCGGACTTCAATTTTAGGGTTTTTAAGCTTAAAATTGAGCTAGATGAAGTTTGAAACATCCATTGGAATCAAATTTGGTATTTTAACAAATCAACAATGTATAATTATACAACTTGACACGTGCGAACTTGGTCCGGGCGTGTCAGTATCGATGTCAATTAAGTATTGTAATTATTAATAATATTTAAAATAAATAAATAAATAATTGTTAAATACCTATTATACCTCTAAATTTAATAAAAGTATGGGACAATTTTAAGGGTATTAATGTAAATCAATTTTGAACTAAAAAAGTTTACACTTATATATATATATTAAGATATATATATATATATATTAAGATATCCTTCCCCAGATGAGAAAGCAAATTGCCACTTCTATTAACATTTATAATAAAAAAAGTCTTTTAGGTGTCAAAATATTTTCTAAGTCTATAGATTTACTAAATCAAATATCATTAAATATAAATATAAATTTTTTCATATCTTAAAATTTTTCCTTTTCTTCTTGGTTCATTATTTTAGCAGGACAATACAATAATTTATAGTTGAGTTGCTGCAAAAAGCCGGCAAAGTTTTGTCTGTTAGACTCAGCTCACTCTTTTTAATGAGCGTGATCTCTTAACAATACAAAAACTTATGCTAGATGTTCAAGGCTTCTAATTAATATTATCTCTGATCAACATATATATATATATATATATATTTTTTTTTTACAGTTCCAGTTGATTAAGTCTAATCTGAAATGTTTATTTACACTCAACCCCATGACATCTCTTCTGATCACAGTCACAATATTATAAATTTCTTGCAATTTCAATCAACCATGCTAAGGCTGGAAAATTCCCACTTTGATCACTTCATTAATTAGCCAAATTAATGGGGTTGGATGCTTTGAATTCATCTCTGAGCTTGCCAGAGATACAGTCACTACAAAAAAAACTGTTAAAAGAATAATGGATATGATTTAGTTGGGGTCAGTATGGTGATTTCCGTTTGGGAAAACTAACCAGGGAAGCAAATGGTCAAAAGGGACAGAACCCAGTTACCTTGCGAAATTTTTCATATTATAAAGAAAAAAAAAAAGAAATGTTATTAAAAAGACAAAATAGACAATACATAGTTTGAACACCAGGTTCAACGGATTGCAACAGATTTTACACGTGACGGCAGAAAAGTAAGCTTGAATGGTTCTGTTACCTCCAAGACTTTATTATTTAATGCTCCTTTTCTACCGACATTATGTATCGCTTGTATAGTTAATTTCATTTTGAATATTCCAATTTCTACCTTTCACAAATTCATATTTTATGATCTGTCTTAACTTGTAAGAAGAGTTTTATAGTTGTTAATTTTTACCAAGTCATCGACAAAGAAAGCTTATATATCAAGTTATAAATGCCACAAGAAAGAGCAGAAGCATTTCTTTTGTCATTTTTATTGTGACTTGACTCTTTCCTAAAATGTTCATTAATTGAAAGTTGTCGTGACTTATGATCTCTTGTAAGATCGTTCAATTGTCATTTTTCAAAACAAAAGAATTACCACAAGAAATGAAGTGAGAACCAACATCAGTCCCCACTAAGAGCTGAATCCGACGTCTAAATATAAATGATGCGTCACCAAGGAAAAGATGAAGACGGTGACAACTTTGATGCAAGCTTGTACAACGTTGTTCGAAGTCTAGTTGATTCCTAAGAAACTGACTTCACTGAGTCATAAAATAGAGGCACTATAGATATTAACTCTTTAGATATATCCTTATAATATTCCACTTCTAGATTAATGACTAACAATTCAACTTGTCTTGTCAATAGAAGGCGGGGAAAAAGAAAACTTAATTAGTCTTACAAGCATACTGTACCTCAACTACTCTATCCATACCTAACATTTCCCAAGTTAGGCTAGGAATTGAGGGCTAAGTCTTGTTGGTGATGTATTTGGACATATTCTCCAACGGTTAAAAGTATCCCACAAGTTCCTATATTATACAAAAACATTCAATTTAGTTCATAATCTCCAATTTGGATCAATTTAATCCTTTTACTTTCAAAAATAGAACAATTGAGTCCTTCAATGTCTCAAAATCAATTTTAATTGTTAGAATTGTTGATATGGGACTAATTTTTTCCCCTAGGTTTTCTAATATGGCAATGACATGGTGAGTTAAGTGATGAATTGGCATACCCAACATTGAATTGGCACTGACATGTCGATCTACGACGTGATTTATCATAGTCACGTAGACACTGTTTTGACATTTTATTGACCTATTAGTGTTGCATCACTGTCAAACATGCTAGTTCGTGTTTTAACAAACCATGCTAGAGGTGTCCATGGGCCGGGTTCGGACTGGGCCTGAGTAAAATTTTGTAAAAAGTTTGCTTGTCCAAGCCCGGCCCTAAAATATTTATGAAAGCCCGAGGCCTGTCCAAAAATCCGTTTTTAATTTTTTTCGTACACTGATTTTAAAATTTAAATTATATTAATTTATATTATAAATAAAAGTAAATCAATACATTTAAAAAATTATTATCTAAGATAATTTTTACAAAGTTAACAAAGTCTAAATACTAATAATATTTGAAAATATCAATATCATATACAAAAAAAAAACAACACATTAACAAATAAAATAAATATATAAAATATATTTATATTACATCAATAGTAAAACGGGCCGGGCCGGGCTCAGGCTTTGACACCTATGACCAAGCCCGGCCCGTTTTCTAAACGGGCCTAAGAATTTTGACCAAGCCCGGCCCTTAAATTTAAAATTATTGTCCAAACCCTCCCAAATATCGAGCGGGCTTACGGGCTCGGGCGGGTAGCCCGGCCCTTGGACAGCTCTAAACCACGCCATATCAACATCATTAACACGTTATTAATTTTAAACAACAGAAATTGATTCTATGACATGTGAAAACTTAATTGTTCAATTTTTCATAGTACATGGACAAAATTAACCCAAATTATAGTATAATGATTAAATTGAACATATTTATATAATAAAGAGACCTGTGGAGTACTTTAACCAATCTCTAATAGGTCAGGCATTTGGGGTTGCAGAACTCCCTTTTCTGAATCATCGTATATTATATGTACCTTGAGCCTTGCGTGGGAACGTAGGCCGGAGTATGCAATTTATTAAATTCCGAGAAATCAGAAAATCAAATCTTTATTCTAATTTGCACTCTAATATGATTGTTCTGATTATAATGTTATATTGAATTTGTTCATATCTCAGCCTCATATTAGATTATGTTTACCGTAACTTATGCAGATTGCAGACCTTAATACTGTGAGAATCTTTAGTAGCAGTTGCTACAAGTTATCACTAATCCATTGACTTCAAGGAAGCCCAAAACTTGAAAGATGAATAGATGTTAGAAAATGATATACTGAAATGCCCAGAAATTCTCATCAATATTCAATGGTCAAGGTCCAGAATGTTTTCAGATCACTCTCTTAATTGATAATCAATTCTCTTAGCAATATTCCCATGGAATTTTTGCAATCATAGGATTTTTCACATGTCAAATTTCTGAAACTTTGATCAAACATATCGTTAATCTTCTAAGCAAATCTTCTCATGAGATCTAAAATTAGCCAATTTTGGAAATTCTTTGATGCTTTGCATAAATTCACATGGCTAATTTAAGAACTTAATAAAGTATTCTAGGAAGGGTGGTTCGGTGAAGTATAGATCAAAGTTGATATTTGCAGCAAATTGTAATAACATAATAAATCCAAAAGCAACGTTTAAAGGAGGATTACATCAGCAGAGATACATAAGCATCCCTTTTTATTTTACTTCAACCAACATCACTAAGTAAAGATGTAAACATGTGAAAGATTGTTTATTAAATAAGCTACTGCTTCATCTTCATGGAATTTGAAAATTGATCTAATTGCTGTTGTCCCACCAGAATTGTGACTGAAGATATTTCACCACATCCTTGTCCAGCTGGAACGCTTTGGTGAGAACATCCGGATTTATTGGTGGGTTTGAACCAAATACTGCCTTTGCAATAGTGATAAGTCCAGGATTTTGGCTGCTAAGACCAGCGAAAGCAACCGCATTAGTGTTCCCTGTATTGAACTGGAAGTGAATGAGACCGATTGGAAAGACAAAAACATCTCCTGGGTAGAGGACTTTGGTGAAGAGACGGTTGTCAGTGTTGGATGTAACAAAGCCAACATAGAGTGTGCCTTCTACGACAACTAGGATCTCCGTGCCACGAGGATGGATGTGAGGAGGGTTTAGACCATATGGTGCAAAGTCAATTCTTGCCAGAGATATACCAAGAGTGTTAAGGCCAGGAATTTTGTTGACATCAAGAAGAGTGACTTCTGATCCTAGTTGATTTGATGTGTTTCCTGACTTGTCGAGACCCGAATAGGAGAAGTCTTCGGCTTTTACAAGGTTTGGGTCCTTGCAAAACTTCCCATTTACAAATACTGCATCATCTGCATGAAAGAACAAGAGCCAGTTGTTACCATGACATGCAAAAAGGAAAAAACATAGTATGCATGGATTGTCCTGGAAAATAGAAACATTGCATCCTTGTTGATGTGTTTAGTTTACGTATCTACAGGGACACAAATAAAGGATAAATTCAATGAAAACAGATAAATTATGTCAAAACATACCACCATCCTTGCCATCTTCGAGGGCTACACAGAAGTCCTGAAGAGGGCTAGGGTCAAAGGCAGAGGCAAATGAGAATGCCAGAGCCAAGAAGACAAAGGATGCAAGAAAATGAACACCTTTCATTGTGGATAGGTTGGTTTCTAGCTTGAATTCTTTCAAGTTATCTTGCTTGGGGAGGGGTGAGTGATCTTTCTTGAAAGCATGGCCTATTTATAGGTTGGAGTCTTTGAATAAGTATTAACTCTTTCTAATAAAAGACTTACCAAGTCAGTAGTGACTTGGATATTATTATATTTTTCTCTCTTTATCCCCTTAAGTTTCTATATGAACCATTCTATAATAACCATTGACATGGAAGAGGTCTTCTTGCACAAATCAAATGTTACCCTTCTTTCCTTGTTTCTGAACTTTAATTTGGTACTTAATAAATCCGAGCAACTCAATTGACTTTTGCACAAATTGATAGTTGCTGCAGGCTGCTGATACTTAAACTAATTTACCATGAAACAGAAATGAAGTTGACAGTTGCCCTCACAGATTTCAGGCTAAGAATTTTCAATGACCCGATTCAGTATTATCGGTGTAAGGTTCACCTAATATTAATTATATGTATTTATTCTGTATCGGAAATATTAAGTACTAAAACCAATAGTCTGATATCTTTTTCTCTTCTAATTTTTCCACTCTACCACATACACATCACGGAGAACTTCAACTAACCTCAAGTAATTCAAATAGATAGTGTGATGAAGGAGTCCTAATCTAAAAATTGAATGCACCTAAAGAAAAGTGTAACAAATTTGTTAGGCAGATTCTAAGTAAAGTTTTTGTCTTAGTTGACAATGACTAAACGGGGCAGTAATAGGGCTGCAACTTGGGTTGGGTAACCCAAGAACCAACCCAACCCAATCTTAATGGGTTGCATTGAATTGGGTAAAAATTAACATAGGGAGTTGAATAATTCGTGGGTTGATTGTAAACTGGGTCGGATTAAACTAAATAATTTAGAATGAACAGAAAAAATTTTGTATATAAATATATAATTTAGAATGAGATAATTCACATGACAAGGAAGTAAAAAAAAAAAAGAGAGCTTTTTTATTTATAGGACCGGTGGGTCAACCCGACCCAACCCATGTTAACATGGGTTAGGTCCAAATAAAAGTTGGATTAATTTCTTACTCAGTCCATTATAAATTACATTATATTGGGTTGGGTTTGATTTGGATCAACCCAAAAATTTTGATCCAAGTTGCAGCCCTAGCCAGTAAAATATATGAGCTCTTTGATTAAAATATTAGCAACATTTCTTGCAAAATAACCTTGCTTAAATAATAGAAAAATCTTGACCACTTCTTGGAGTATAGAATATTTGTAACCAATGAATAAAAAACCGGACCGATTACTGAACCGACGAGTCTACCGATTCAATGGTTCAATCGGTCCAACCGATTAAACCGTTTAGACCGGTAGAATGAATATTTTAATTTTATTAATATCTTTAAATTTTCAATTTTCAATTCAAATTTTTTTTCAATTCCTAAAAAATAAGAACAAGTATAAAATATTAATACAATGCATAATGTAAATAAATATTACAAATTATTTTACATCATAAATGAAATTTTTATTATGAGAATACATTAGAATAAATAAAATAAAAATTTAAACTCAAAAATTCAAAATAAAAAATCTAAACATATTAAAAAAATTAAAATTTGGGCTTTTTATTAACTTGGATTTATTTTAAACTTGGATTAGTCAATTAAAAATAGCCTAAAAAGTTACAAAATATTGAATTTTCGGCTCAACTGGTCCAATCGGTTCGATGGTTCAAAACGATTCATGAAAAACCGATTTCATCACCTTTACCGGTCCGATCTGGTCCGATTTTTTATTCACTGTTTATAACTGACCACTTGTCCTCTAAGCGACTGTTTTCGAAGAATAGATGTTTGGTACTATCGGGATATAGACTATTCCGAAGCGCATAGCAAAACAAGAACTCCATAGATTAAACTAAACGAAATAGGTGATGTTTTGCTTCTTATTAAGGTTTTTATTATTTTTCTTGAACTATTGTTTAGGGAGAAAAGCAAAATGAAATAGGTAAAATAGTCGGTTAACTTGCTTACAATACCACAAAAGATGAACAGAGAATAATTACAACATTGTTTAGTGGTAATCAAGGAAATCTTGAAGATTACTAAAGGGTGGTAAATTGTCAGGAAAATTTTGTCCTAAAATCCTTCCTGCAGATCCTTTCCCCAGATGACAAAGCAAGCTGCCACTTCTATAAAATTAACATTTATCAGAAAAGGCTTTTAAGTGTCAAAATATTTGCTGACTTTGCTTGGTATGAGAGATGTAAAATTAAAAAAAAAAAAGAAATCGAGAGGGGGAGAAAATAAGGAAGATAGAAACTAAAATTAATTTTATTTTAATATGCTTGATAGGAAAGATAAAAAAATGGATGGAAAAATCAATTTTTTTTCCTCTTATTGGTTGGTAGAGGAGAAAAATAGAAAGAAAAAAAAATAAATTTAACATACTTTTACCATTATACCCCTCCTTATATAATAAAAATTTTTAATTGATATATATTTAACTTTTACAAGTATTCTTAATTTCTAAAATAAAAATGATAATTTTAGAAGAAAAATTATTATATTAATATGTAATATATTTATTTGTAAAAAAAGCAATTACCAAAAAAAGAAATAATAAATAAAACTTTATTTATATAAAGCCTAGGTCCAATAAAAAAGGTATTTTTAGTATGCTTACTCTTTAAAAAAAAGAAGAAGAAGTCAATATCATTAAAATTTCAGCCAAATAAAAATGTCATCAAATTAAGATCAATTGCAATTGGTAATTTTCTGAATAAAAATAAATTGTTTATAAAACCAATAATTTTCATTTGTAAAATATTGATCTATAAAAAAACATATTATTGAAGTACTATAAAAAAATCACAAATAAAAAATATTGACCAATTACAGCACACAAAAGTCTCTCTTGGTTGGTACAGGAATTGCACAGTCACAACAAATGCTAATGGAACTAGCAAGCTTAGGCTGCTTAGCAGCTTAGGCATAGATAGCGGGCGAAAGGATTGTTAGTTTATTTTAATAAACATTAATGTGGCCCATGTAATGGGTTGGCTTTATTATGAAAAGGCCCATATGATAGACATTGGGTTTAAGGAATTAAAGCCATAGGGTTTCCTATATAAATAAGGATTAAATCCTCCCCTCTCTCTTCATAACATAACATAAGATAAGATAACTTGATCCCCAAGTTATCAGAAAAGCACATAGAAGGAAGAAAGGGGAAAATCCAAGAAGATCAAATCCTTTATTCAATTGTGGTTTTGTTCAATTAATTGTTTAGAGCTATGGATCAAGGTAAGTACTCTTAATTTCTTGTTAATTGAATTCTTATTTGATTGATTCTATGGGATAAAAGATCCTATGTAAAGGTTAATTCATATTTTCTATCATAGTTTATTTGAAAATATGCTTACAAGGATGCAATGTATAATTAAATTGAGGGTTAGTCTAGTGTTTCCACACTTTTTGTCTTCTCTTTTCCCTCCAATTTTAAACAGATTTTGAGTCTTAGACCTATTTTCTTTCTACTCAATTCTCTTCTACCAAACTCTTCATATTTGATTTTCTTTCCACTTTCCCACCCTCTCCTTTCCAACCTTCCGCCTTTCTGCTCTACCAAACGGACCCTAAGTCTATAGATTTAGGGCATCAAATATCATTAAATATAAATATAGACTTCTTCGTATCTTAAAATTTTCCTTTTCTTCTTAATTCATTATTTTAGCACTGACATAATACAATAATTTATATTTTGAGTTGCTGCAAAAAGCCGGCAAAGTTTTGTCTCTTAGACTCAATTGGTCATTCTTTTTAATTAGCGTGATCTAGGAACACTCTTAATAATAGAAAAACTTATGGTAGACCGTAGATGTTTAAGGCTTCTAATATGATCTCCGATCAACATATATTTTACAGTCTCAGTTGACAATCTCTAATCTGAAATGTTCATTTACACTCAACCCCATGACATCTGTGCTGATCACACAGTCACAATATTATCAATTTCTTGCAAATTCATTAATTCAATCAACTATGCTAGGCTGGAAATTTCCCATTTTCATCACTTCATTCACCCAAATTAATGGGGTTGGATGCTTTGAATTGATCTTTGAGCTTGCCAGAGGTAGTCACTACAAAAAACTGTTTAAAGAATTATGGATATGATTGTAACTAGGGCATTGAGGTCAGGTGGGTGATTTTCTTTCGGGAAAACTAACCAGGGAAGCAAATGGTCAATCCAAAGGGAAAGTTCGGCCAGTTACCTAGCAAAATTTATCATATTATAAAGAAAAAAAATAAAGAACTGTTATTAAAAAGATCTGTCGGAGATGAAGATGATGACATTGAGCTACAGAAATAGACAATACATAGTTTGAGCTCCGGGTTCAACAGATTGCAACAGATTTCACACGTGCCAACAGAAAAGTAAGCTTGAATAATTCTGTTACCTCAAAGGCTTTATTGTTTGGTGCAAAAAAAAAAGACTTATTATTGTTTAATGCTCGTTTTCTGCCGATCGACATGTACAATTAATTTTATTTTGCTTGTAAGAAGAGTTTTATAGTAGTTAATTTTTACCAATTCATCAAGTTAATATGGAGAAAAAGAAGCCTATCAAGTTATAAATAATGCCACAATAAAGAACAGAAGCATTTCTTTTGTCATTTTTTCAGTGACTTGTCTCTTACCTAAAATGTTCATTAAAAATTCTCATGACTTACGATCTCTTGTAAGATCGTTCAATTGTCATTTGTCAAAGCAACAGAATTACTACAAGAAATGAAGTGAGAACCAACATATTGATTGCTTGCAAGGCCCCACTAACAGCTCAATCGGACGTCTACATATAAATGATGCGTACGTCGACCGGGAAAGATCAAGACCGTGACAACTTTGATGCAGGCTTATAAAACGTTGTTCAAAGTCTAGTTGCATCCTTACTCAACTGAATTTACTGAGTCATAAAATAGAGGCATTTAGAGATATTAACTCTTTATGTAATACCCGTTCTAAATTTCTGTTTCTTTTAATCCGTTAGGCATGCATCATTTAGTAGGAAATCATTGAAAGTATAGTTTAAGTTTTACTTAAGTTGTGAATAGGACATAAATGAAATTAAATAAATTGTTGAAGAATTAGTAGTAAAATTAGAAGTTTAGACATAATTTACAAAAAATTGATACAGAATTTTAAAATTTCGCTGCTAATGGAATAAAAGGAAACAGTCTAAAGAATAAAAATATACACTGAAAATTTTATTACACTAACTTAGGATATAAATGAAATTTTAGTGATTGTTGGAGGGTAAAATCGTAATTGGAAGTGCGATTTTATTTTTAAGGACTTAACCATCTAGTGACAAGTGTCATAAGCTTAGGAATGGATTGCTAGGATTTAAGCAAAATTCCATCATCTTTTCAACACAATAATCCGGCCATGACTAAATAAAAGCCTAGAAAATACTAGAAAATTGGCAAACCACCATTGTTGTCTTCAACCTTGAGATATTCCACCATTGATGAAAGCTTACAACCTTCCACCATAAGCCTAAAGTCCAAAATTCTCCAAACAAGCCTATTAAAATTACCTATCAAATTAAACCTCTTCATTAGCCCATTAACATTCCTAAATCAATTTTAATAAATTCAAGCTAAGTGAGGAGAAATTCCAATTGGAAAGTTTAGGGTTCTTGGTGGGATATTGCAATTCCAAGGTAAGCATACTTAAATTCAATGCTATATGTTAGTTCTTGATATGCTAATCATGAATATCAAGCTAATTTAGCATGAATTTTATTGTATGCTTATGAATCTAGAAAATTAGAAAAGTTATGGAGAATTTTTGAATTTAAGATTTTTAGGTCAAATTGAATTCATGGAACCTTAGGATTAAAATATGAAGTTCATGGAAGCTTACTAAACTAGGAAATGTCATTAAATTACATTAGAAATGAAAATTTTAATTTTTCAATAATTTATGCTGAAATTTACATGAAAAATGGCATTTTTGAAATTTTGGAATTTAAATTAAAATACAGTTATTTTGGAGTAATTTTAATGTGACAATGTTAATGAAAAAGTGTTGGAAAAGAAAAATGTGGAATTTGGGTGAAATTTGAACAATGGCCGAAATTTACAATGTGTTATGGCCATGGGAAAATTTTTAACTAGTTATGGAATAAACATGAATTTGAAAAAAAAATAAAAATAAATAAATAAATTTAGTTAGAAGAATATTAGTAAAAGTAGAGATTAGTAGTAGACTACTAAATTAGTGCATGGCATGCATGGCATTGCATGTAGACTAAGCTTTAGTCCAATTTAGCAATGGTTTGGAACATTAAATAAATTTATGGAAATTAGGAGTGCCTGCGCCAACAAGGGACAAGGAACCGGGTGAGGACGCCCAAGAGTAGCGAGGATCTCACTGTGAGTGGATAATTAAATTAAATTACTGTTTTATTGCATTTTTATTAAATACTATTTTTCTGAAATTATTTGTTATCTATATGTGTTAAATGATGGAACAATGAGAAATATATGGCCTATGGAATGTGATGGCTAATTTATGAAATTGGTTTTGGGAAATATTTTGTAAGAATAGTTTTAAAACAAATCTCTATTCTTGTTTTTGAAAATAAATAGAAAAAGGTTTTATATGGTTTTGAAAAGTGCCAATTTGTAGAAATGAAAAGAAAGGGTTTATAAGCCATCACAATTCCGAGATGTTACTATACGGTGGCCTCCAAGGGAGGAATTTTGTTACTGCAGTAGCTAAGTAGCCACGACCGTCTTTTGAGAGGCGTGGTGAGTGTGGTATGTACCTTGACGGGAGGCACGGAGGAAAACCCGCAAGGTAATTTGAGTCCATCTTGTGGTATCCACCGTTCAAGATGGAACTCACTACTCAGTTTTCGGCCTCGGTCAAGGCGACAACTTGAGTGAGGAATTGACGGACAAAATAGATGATACATGGGCCAAAGTTTATGGAAATCTTACCTTATTTATGTTTATGTTTATGGTTTTATTATGTTTATGGTTTGACTTTTATTACCTTATAATAAATACTGATTTTTACATTGTCGTTTATACAATTATTTTATCCACTCACTGGATAACTCTGTTACTCACCCGTGTTTTTAATAAAATATTTTTCAAGCTGTAGACATCTACCACGCTGATAGGTACGTTGTGGTGGTGGAAGAACTATTAGGCTTTTGACTCAAGCTTGACTGAGGGTAAAAAGTCAATTTTTGTAGTATTTTTTTAAAAAAATTTGTGTGGGACCCACCGAGTAAGTAAATGTCGGTCTAAATAGCTACTTCACCTTTTTAGTATGTTTAAAATATTATGCCACTGCTACCGTATTTTTCTAAATTTTATAGCTTGGTTTAAATATTCATAGAAAAATATGTCAAATATCTAATGGCATTTTCGTAAATATCTTGAAGTTTTGGTGTCTTATGTTTACACGAATTTTTATGCCGCGACAGTTCAATATTTTATCTGTTTTGATTTGCCTGCATGTTAGTTAAGTATTTTAACTATTGAACTGGATGAAAACTGTATAAGAGAAAAATCAGAAAAATGGCCGTTTTAGCCTTGCAACCCTTGGGGTGTATTCTAACGTAATAGAATACATTTTGAGAGTTGCGGCGATTGTTACGTGCTCGATCATGGTGTCGGGGCGTGACACTTTAGGTATACCCTTATGGAAATATTCCAATTCTAGAATGTCTAGCAATTCACCTACCCTTATGGAAATATTCCAATTCTAGAATGTCTAGCAATTCAATTGTCTTGCCAATAGGAGGAGGGAAGAAAACTTAATTAGTCTTACAAGCGTACTGTACCTCAACCACTCATTTTTCTATACCTAACATTTCCGAAGTTAGACTAGAAATTGTTAGTGATGCATTTGGACATATTCTCTAACAGGTCTGACATCTGGAGTTGCAGAACTCCACCTTCGGAATCATCTTATATTATATGTACCTTTGAAGCCTTGCACGGGAAGTTAGGGTGGAGTATGCAATTTATTGTATTCCACGAATCAGAAAATCAAATTTCTTGTCTAATTCGCACTCTAATATGATTGTTTTGATTATAATGTTATATTGAAGTTGTTCATATCTCAGCCTCTTCATATCAGATTATGTTTACCATGATTTTTGCAGATTGCAGACCCTATTCTGTTTTGAGAACCTTGCAAAAGATTACGAAAGTTCTATGCATCAGCAGTTAAAAATTGACTTTTGGACTTGCTGAGTGAGAATTCCTCATTGAAAGATTGGTTGCTTAAATAATATTGTGAGAATCTCCCAATAGCAGACCAGAAGTTGGTATAAGCTATAACTAATTAACCCATTGACTTGGAAGAAGCCCCAAAACCTGAAGGATGACTAGATGTTAGAAAATGATATAAACCTTCCTACTGAAATGCCGAGAAATTCTCATCAATGGTTAAGGTGCACAGTGTCTTCAGATCACTTATTGATTGATAATTGATTCTCTTAGCAATATTCCCATGGAATTTTTGCATCTCAAATTTCGGAAACTTTGATCAGACATATCCTTACTTAATCTTCTAAGCACCTCTCTCATGAGATCTAAACTTAGCCAATTTTTGAAATCCTCGAACGCTTTGCATAAATTCACATGGCTAATTTAAGAACTTAATGAAGTATTCTAGGAAAGGGTGTTTCGGTGAAGTATAGATAAAAGTTGATATTTTGAGCAAACTGTAATGACATAATAAATCCAAAACCAACATTAAAGGAGGATTACATCAGCAGAGATACATAAGCATCCCTCTTTATTTTACTTCAACCAACATCACTAAGTAAAGATGTAAACATGTGAAAGATTGTTTATTAAATAAGCTACTGCTTCATCTTCATGGAATTTGAAAATTGATCTAATTGCTGTTGTCCCACCAGAATTGTGACTGAAGATATTTCACCACATCCTTGTCCAGCTGGAAGGCTTTAGTGAGAACATCCGGATTTATTGGTGGGTTTGAACCAAATATTGCCTTTGCAATAGTGATAAGTCCAGGATTTTGGCTGCTAAGGCCAGCGAAAGCAACCGCATTAGTGTTCCCTGTGTTGAACTGGAAGTGAATGAGACCGATTGGAAAGACAAAAACATCTCCTGGGTAGAGGACTTTGGTGAAGAGACGGTTGTCAGTGTTGGATGTAACAAAGCCAACATAGAGTGTGCCTTCTACGACAACTAGGATCTCCGTGCCACGAGGATGGATGTGAGGAGGGTTTAGACCATATGGTGCAAAGTCAATTCTTGCCAGAGATATTCCAAGAGTGTTAAGGCCAGGAATTTTGTTGACATCAAGAAGAGTGACTTCTGATCCTAGTTGATTTGATGTGTTTCCTGGCTTGTCGAGACCCGAATAGGAGAAGTCTTCGGCTTTTACAAGGTTTGGGTCCTTGCAAAACTTCCCATTTACAAATACTGCATCATCTGCATGAAAGAACAAGAGCCAGTTGATACCATGACATGCAAAAAAGAAAAAACATAGTATGCATGGATTGTCCTGGAAAATAGAAACATTGCATCCTTGTTGATGTGTTTAGTTTACGTATCTACAGGGATACATATAAAGGATAAATTCAATGAAAACAGATAAATTATGTCAAAACATACCACCATCCTTGCCATCTTCGAGGGCTACACAGAAGTCCTGAAGAGGGCTAGGGTCAAAGGCAGAGGCAAATGAGGATGCCAGAGCCAAGAGGAGAAAGGACACAAGAAAATGAACACCTTTCATCGTAAAGAGGCTGGTTTCTAGCTTGATTTCTTTCAAGTTATCTTCCTTGGGGTGGGGTGAGTGAGTGTTCTTGAAAGCATGCCTATTTATAGATTCGAGTCTTTGAACAAGTATTAACTTTCTCACGAAAGACTTAATTACCAAGTCAGCAGCAACTAGGTTCCCTTTTTTCCCCCTCTCTTTTTCCCTTTAAGTTTCTGGATCATGAATCAGTCTTTAGCAACCGTGCATACGTGTCCTCTTTTGTATCCTCAATTCCAATGCTTACATCACTACACATTGACATGGAAGAGGTCTTCTTGCCCAAATCAAATGTTACCTTTCTTTCCTTGTTTCTGAACTTTGGTACTTATTAATAAATCCAAGCAACTCCATTGACTTTATTAGCACAAGTTTATAATTGCTGCAGCTTCGGGCACTTAAACCAATTTACCATGAAATTGAAATGAAGTTGACAGTTGCCCTCACATATTTCAAGCTACGAATTTTCAATAACCCAATTCATTATTCTTGGTGTAAGGTTCACCTAATACTAATTTGCATTATTCTGCATCAGAAAATTAATTACGTACGTACTAAAACCAATTTTCAGTCTACCACGTTCACAGGCACATCATGGAAAGCTTCAATAAATTACCTCAAGTAATTCAAAAATAGTCTAATGGAGTCCTAATCTAAAGTTTGAATGTACCTAAAGAAAATTGTAACAAACTTGTTGCCGATTCTAAGTAAAATTTTCCCCTTAGTCGACAAAGTCTAATGGGGACGGTAAGACACGCGCTCTTTGATTAAAACATTAGCAGCATTTCTTGCAAGATTAAGAGCCCATAATAAGGCCCGAATACGTTAAAATTGCAAAATCATGAGCACTTCTTCATAAGTGAATATTAAAACAAGGCCCGAGTACGTTATACCGAACACCAATTAGATATAATGTTTTGGTTCTTATCAAGTTTTTATTATTTTTTTCTGACCTGCTGTTTAAGCAGAAAAGCAAAATTGCTTACCATACTACAAAGATAAACAGACAATAATTATAAGATTGGTTACTTGCAATCAAGGAAATCCTGAAGATAAACAAAAGGTGGTAAATTGTCTGGAAAATTTTCTACACTTTGTCCTAAGAAAGAAGAATAATTAAGTAAATTTGTTTGTTCCTTTCTTTCTTCTAAAGAAATATCTGATACCAATAAAAGTCAAACCAAGTTGAGCAGTGTATAACATCCAAACATCAGAAACTAAAATCCTCCCTAACAAAATATCCTTTCCCAGATAAGAAAGTGCCGAAGTTCTGTCACTTTGTCCTTGAATGGGATGACATATTGACCTGTTTTAACCAAATCTTCATTCATATTATATTTTAAAGAAGTTTGGCATGCCAAAACTCTTGCCTTTGACCGCGCTCTCGTCATGAAAGGCCTCATTACTCCGATGCTATTAGTTGAGTTTCCAAAGTATGCAGGCTACGCACTCAATTAAAGCTTTTATTAACCACTATGTTCCATTTCACCCAAATCATTAGTGTCATCCGACCAGATAAAGTTATCACGTAATGCTTCCTCTTGTCATTTCCACAGAATACATTTCCAAGGTCTTATACTCTGGAGCATTTGCCTGTAACCTTTGGAAACATGCTTATCATGCAATGCGGGGTGTGATTATTAAACATTTTTAAAAAGAGACATAAAATGAGATACTATGATTAAAAAAGAAAAAATTATAGCAATAAAACAGAGGAGAGGTAGAAATGGAGTCACTTGACTGAATTATAATAAGCTTATTTATTAGATTGGAACAGCAAGGAAGATGGATGACACTTTATTCAAAATAACAAACTGCTATATCTAATGACTTGAGAAATAAGAAGAATTTCATCCATGTGAATCCTAAATTAATTGTTGTCCCACCAGAACTTGGACTGAAGATCGGTAACGATATTTTTGTCCAGCTGGAAGGCCTTGGTGAGAACATCAGGATTGATAGGAGGGTTTGAGCCGAAGACTGCTTTTGCAATAGTGATAACTCCGGGGTTTTGGCTGCTCAGACCGGCAAAGGCAACTGCATTCGTTTTCCCTATATTGAACTGGAAGTGGATGAGACCAATTGGGAAAACAAACACATCTCCCGGGTTTAGGACTTTGGTGATGAGACGATTCTCAGGGTTGGATGTAACAAAGCCAACGTAAAGTGTGCCCTCCAAAACTACTAGGATCTCAGTGGCTCGGGGGTGGGTGTGAGGGGGGTTTAGGCCACCATAAGGAGCGTAGTCAATTCGAGCCAGAGATATGCCAAGAGTGTTAAGTCCTGGTATTTGTGCAACGTTGACCTGAGTCACTGTTGATCCCACTGGATTTGATGTGTTTCTGGGGACGTTGAGCCCCGAGTAAGAGAAGTCTTCGGCCTTGGCAAGATTTGGGTCCATGCACAGCTTCCCATTTACAAAAACTGCATCAATTAAAGTGATATTAGTTGATAGCATCCATGCAAAAATAAGAGTTCTTATGAAAATAATAGCGCTTAAGACCGAAGCTCTTCGCGTCTAATATAGCCAGTGGCATAAAAGTCATATAATTAACATGAAAGTCGTGAGAAACAAAACATATTTAATCATAACATACGGCCAATCTTGGTGTCATTGACTGCTACACAGAAGTCTTGGAGAGGGCTAGGGTCAGAAGCTGAAGCAAAGGAGGTAGCAAATGCCAAGAAGGCAAAAGCTACAAGGAAAATCTGAAATCCTTTCATTGCAATTCTGCTTACAGGATATCAGTTCTACCTTGGGAACTTGTATGCTACTATTTTGGAGAGGGGTGAGAAATGCTGCGAGGCAAACAGGTCTATTTATAGATGGAAACAAATGAGTTGGTCCTTATTGCCAACTCTCTGAAATAGGTGAAGACTGGCCTTGAGATGAATCATTCTTCAACAACTATAAAGATTATGAGTAAATTATAACTTGCCGGTAGCAAATTGCCACTTCTTTGACATTAACATTAGGTGGCAAATTATTTACTAAGTTTATAGATTTTTTCATATCTTAAAATTTTCATTTTCTTCTTAATTCATTATTTTAGCAGTGACATAATATAATTTAGATTGGAGTTGCTGCAAACGACCGGCAAAGTTTTGTCTGTTAAACTCAGCTTATTATTTAAATTAGCCTGATATAGGAAGCGTTAATAATACAAAAACTTATGCTAGATGTTGAAGGCTTCTAATATTATCCCTAAACAACATATTTTATAGCCTCAGTTGACAAAGTCTAATCTGACATGTTCATTTACACTCAACCACATGACATCTGTGCTGATCACAGTCACAATATCAATTTCTTGCAATTTCAAACAACCATACTAGGCTGGAAAATTCCCATTTTGATAATTTTAGCCAAAATTAATGGGGTTCAAGCTTTGAATTGATCTCTGAGCTTGCCAGAGGTACAGTCACCACTCACCACTCACCAGAAGAAGTTGTTTCAAGAATTATAGATATGATTCAGTTGTAACTAGGGCATTGAGGTCAGACTTGGTGATCATTTCTTTTGGGAAAAACCAAGCAGGGAAGCAAAATAGCCAGTTATCTTGTAAAATTTATCACACAATAAAGAAACAATAAAGAAGAGTTATTAAAAAGATCTGTTGGAGATGATGACATGCACTAAGCTACAAAAATAGACAATCGTAAATGCAACATCAAGTTGAACAGATTGCAACAGCTTTTACGGTGGGTTAATTATATATTTATCATATAGTGTTTCACACGTGATCAAAGAATTTGAATCATGTATAGGTGATTGATAAAAGTTTATTATAATTTAATACTAGTTCTGTTGCTTGTATAATTAATTTAATTTCACGTATGCCAATTCCTATACCCTTCATAAATTTATATTTCAATTACTAGGGAGAAAACGAAAGCCTGTCAAGTTATATATAAATGCCCAAGAAAGAAGAGGAGCATTTCTTTTGACTTGTCAATTACCTAATATGTTCATTCAAAGTTGTGATGACTCATAAGTTCTTGTAACAGAATTCAATTGTGAAAACAATAGAATTGCCATAGAAATGAAGTAAGAACCAACTGCTTGATTAATTATTTGCAAGGCCCCACTAATTAACAGATGGAACAGATGGCTATCCTATATAATTAATATGAATGATGCGGCAACAAGGAAAAGATGAAGACAGTGACATAAAGGTATTGTAGATATTTAACAATTTTGGCATATCCTCATGGATATACTCCAATTCCACAATGTCTAAAATTCCAACTGCTCTTGCCGTTAAAGGGGAAGAAAAATAGTGTTACAAGCATACCGAGGAACAATTAATCTGCTTTGCTCCTCAACTCCTTTTTTCATTACGTAAAAATATTTCCCAAGTTAGACTAGAAATTTGAGGGCTACGTTCTCTTAATGATGTATTTGGACAGTTCTGCACTTGCTTTGAGAGAGAGATAGAGAAGGATTGCAAATTTGTGAATTAATTGATTTTCATACCAGAATGATCACATGGACACACAAGACTGGAGAGGTACAATACCAACCAGCCTGTTTGTTGCATTATAGTTGTTGAAATGAAGTCTGCTGTGGTTGAAAGACAGCAAAGTTCATCTTTGGAAGCTGCTAGCTGCTGCACTTTGCTGAAATCAGCAAAGTTCATCGTTGCATGGGCCATGAAGATGGAAATAGACCTTGGAGGGAGTTTGGGATTGTTTTGGAGCCAATTCTAGCCAATTCTAGCCTTTGAATTTTGTAATGTGACAGCTGATGTGAATAGTAGTTTTGTAATGATGTTATTTTAGCAAGTTGATGTTGGTTTAAATTTTAAACCTATAATTGTTGTATATAAGCTAAGAATGAATGAAGTTAATGGCCGATTAGCCTTCATTCTATTATTTTTCCTTCAGTTTTTCTTTCATTTTTCACCGTTCTGTCTGAACAAGCAAACGAGAAAACAAAGCTTTAAGCCTTCAAAGCCAACAATAGTACGTAGGATAATATGACTTGAACGAGGAAAATGAAATGTCAACATAGTGCAAAACAAGCGACAAACTTATTGATTCTATTGCTCTTACACTAGCTAGTTGTTTGTCCAGAACTTGGACTGAAGATCGGTAACCACCTTCTTGTCCAACTGGAAGGCCTTTGCGAGAACATCAGGATTGATAGCCGGGTTTGAGCCAAAGACTGCTTTAGCAATGGTGATAGTTCCTGCATTCTGGCTGCTGAGAGCGGCAAAGGCAACAGCATTAGTTTTCCCTATATTGAACTGGAAGTGAATCAATCCAATTGGGAAAACAAAAACATCTCCGGGGTATAGGACTTTAGTGAAGAGACGGTTGTCTGGGTTGGATGTAACAAAGCCAACATAGAGGGTTCCCTCGACTACAACTAGGATCTCAGTTCCTCGTGGGTGAGTGTGAGGAGGGTTTAGGCCACCATAAGGTGCATAGTCAATTCGAGCCAGTTGTATGCCAAGAGTGTTAAGTCCTAGTAGTTCTTTAACACTGACAGGAGTGACCATTGATCCAACTTGGTTTGATGTGTTTCCTGGCTTGCTGAGGCCTGAAAAGAAGAATTCATTGGCTTCTACGAGCTTTGGGTCCTTGCAGAAATTCCCATTCACAAACACTGCAGGAAAGAAATGTTAATTAGTTGATTTATATATATACATCATCCCCATACTAAAGTAAAGAACCAGTTAGCAATGCCCAGACATTAGCATTGTGAAATTTTAACATAAAGTTGTGAATACAAAAACCGAATGCCTACCGCCATCCTTGGTGTCATTGATAGCCACACAGAAGTCCTGGAGAGGACTAGGATCAAAGGCTGATGCTAACGAGCTACCAAAAGCCAAGAGGGCAAAAGCAACAAGGATAGAGTGAATTCCTTTCATTTTGATACACCAGCAAACAGCTCTCAATTAGCTGCTATCTGCTAACTGCTATTGCTCTGGAGAAGGATGCGAAACTTTCCATGGCAGACAGGACTATTTATAGATGAAAACCGAAGACTCGGTCGCTATTTTGCGTAATCAGCAGGCGACGAGTTGTCAACAAGAATCATTTTCAAACATTTTCATTCATTTATACCCTGCAATGTTCTACTCATTCCAATCTTTGCATTGGCTTAAATCACTTACTATTCGTCTTGGAAGTTGTTGTGCGCTTTTGGAGAGTAGGTTGGATTTGAAAAGCAGTCTTGAATTGTTTCCTGTATGGACTATACCCACCATCCGAAGTTGAATGTTACTTACCAAACACTACAAGTTCTTGGAATTGCATAAATTTTATATATCTTATTATCATGCTAATCACTTAATACACAAAGATAATGGCAGGTCTTTTCGCTCTTCTTGGGGCCATTTTATTTTCAATTGCTTCAATTAATGTAATTAATGTGTATTAATTCTTTATTATTTTGGTGCGACAGCCCAAAAAATTTTACTTAGAACTCAATTTATAGATGTACAGAGTATGACTCATGCAGCAGAGATGCAATAAATGTAAATTAGACATTAGAGCTTCTGTTTTTATCTCTGAACAATCTAAGCTGGACAAGTCTATTACATTGGAAACGTGTCATGCTTGTTTTACCAGAAACACTTTTGATCGTTTCGAGCACTTAGTCTGAGACTCGTGGCTGAATCAGCTGGAATTCTTCTGAATTGAGACTCATCAAATATTCAATACGAATTGTGGATAATTAATTCATTTTGCATGTGCGAATTTCTACCTTTCACAGATCGATATTTTGAAGTTCTGTTTAAACTTCTAGGAAGAGTTGATCGTCAAGTTAATAGGGAGAAAAAGAAAGGCTATCAAGTTATAACTGCCAACAAGAATGAACAGAAGCATTCCTTTTGACTTGTCTCTTACCTAAAATAAATTATGTCCATTCAAAGTTGTCACAACAAGTTTCAAATTCATTCTAGTTGCATCCCTAAGCTACCGACTTTACTGAGTCATAAAATAAAGTCATTACAGATATTAACTCTCTAGGTATATCCTTATGCTCTGCAACTAAACAACAGCGTATATAAGTTATAACTAATCCATCGACTTCTAGGAGTTCTCTTCAGTCGTGAAGGTGTCCACAAGTTTTCGGGTCCCTGTATTGATTCATTCTCTTAGCAGTATTCCCATGAAAATTTTTCAAAAAACCAATATTAGTGTCTTATGGATTCTGGCAAATAAGAATGGAAATTTCCTCTGATGTTTTGTGTAAATTCAGATGGCATATTTTTATTTTAAGACCCTAACTAAAGTATACTCGGAAAGGGTGGTATAGATGAAATAAAAGCTGATATTTGGTCCTAATTTGGAGCAAACTGTAATAACACAATAAATCCAAAACCAACATAAAGGGAGGATTACATCAGCAGGCATACATAAGCAATCCCTTCTATCTTACTTCAACAAGAATCACTAAAACATGTCAAAGATTGTTCTTCAGTATTTCTTTCTAGAAAATCCAAGCAGGGAAGCAATAGCCAGTTATTATTGCAACAGACTTTACAGTGGGTTATATATTGTCTTTCACACGTGACAGCAGAAAAGTAAAGGTTGAATAATTCTGATACCTCAAAGACGTACTTTGAATCATGCATGTCTAATGATTCACGAAATTTTATTATTTAATGCTAGTCTACGGCTGACATTACCTATTGCCTGTATAATTAATTTCATTTTGAATGTGCCAATTTCTAGCTTTCACAAAATTCATAGTTTGATGATCTGCTTTAACTTCTCAGGAGGGTTTTATGGTTCGATGCCTATGACAGAGAGGGATCGGCTGCTTGGACTTTTAGAAACAGGGGAAATCCTCATAATAAAATATGCCAAGCTCGGTGTCATTGACGATTACACAGAAGTCTTGGAGAGGGCTGGTGTCAGAAGCTGAAGCAAACAAGGAAGCAAATGCCCAGAAGGCAAAAGCTACAAGGAAAATCTGAAATCCTTTCATTGCAATTCTGCTTGCAGGATATGTGTTCTACCTTGTGAACTTGCATGCTACAGCTTTGGAGAGGTGTGAGAAATGCTGCATGGCAGATATATATAGGTCTATTTATAGATAGAAACAAATAAACTGGTCGTCTGATCCTTATTTCCTCTGTCTGAAATAGGTGAACACTGGCCTTGAGATCAATCGTTCTTCAACATAATGGCTTATTACATCATTCGATATTTTTTTGCGGAAGGGGTCTGTCTTAATTCACTTACCAGTTGTCATCTTCTCATATCTTTCCCATTCAGCCTTTTCAAATCCAGATTATATATTTACTACTAAAAACAAAGTTTATATTTCATAACTTTCCACGAGCAAATTGCCACTTTTGAAATTAACATTTGTCAATAGACCTCTTCACATCTTAAGGTTTGTCTTTCTTTCTTTTTTTCCCCTTGTTTCATTATTTTGGCAGTGACATAATATAATTTATATTGGAGTTGCTTCAAACAGCCGGCAAAGTTTTGTCTGTTAGACTCAGCTCAATTTTTTAGTTGGCATGATCGAGGGAGTGTTAATTAGTATAATAACAAAACATACGCTAGATGTTTAAGGCTTCTAATATTATCTCTAATCAATGTGCTCTGTTGATAAACTCACAATATTATCAATTTCTTGAAATTTCAATCAGCAATGCTAGGCTGGAAAATTCCCATTTTGATCACTTCATTTAGATAGCCAAAATTAATGGGGCTGCATGCTTTGAATTGATCTTTGAGTTTGCCAGAGGTACATGTACTAGAAGAAACTGTTTCAGGAACTATTGTAGTTAGTTGGTGACTTCTTCATTTGGAGAACTAACCAGGAAGGCAAATGCTCAAAGCCAAAGGGAAAATAGCCAGTTAAGTTGCAAAATTTATCATACAACAGATAAAAAATAAAGTAGAGTCATTAAAAACATCTGTGGGCGATGATAACATTGAGCTACAAAAATAGACAATACATAGTTTCAACTTTACCTTCAGCAGATTGCAACAGATTTTACAGTGAGTGATGAATCAAAGTTTCATCTAGTTATATACTCTTTCACACGTGACTGCAGAAAAGTAAGCTTGAATAATTCTGTTACCGCGAAGGCCTAAAATCATGTCTAGATGTTTGATGAATTTTTATTATTTGATGCTAGTTTGCTGCTGACATTAAATATTGCTTGTATAATTAATTCCATTTTGCATATGCCAATTTCTACCTTTCACAAAAATTCATATTCTGATGATCTGTTTTAACTTAAGAAGGGGTTTATAGTTAATTTTTACCAAATCTTCAAGTTATATTTAATGGGGGAGAAAAAGAAAGCCTATCAAGTCATAAATGCCACAAGAGAGAAGACAGACATTTCTTTTGACTTGTCTCTTACCTAAAATGTTCATTCAAAGTTGTCATGGCTCATGAGTTCTAACAGAGGAGAATAATCAAAACGGTGTAGTTTTGATTATTATCCAAATCCAAAAAAGCTGTTATATGGTCAGAAAGATAGTTAGCTGATATGATCAGTTAATTAGTTAGGAAATTAGCTTAAGTTAATTAAGAAGTTAGTTTTCAATTCTTGATTAACCTTTTCTTGATTTCAGATCAAGTCTCTTGTATATATACAATTAAAGCAATAAACAATACAGAACTTTTCCTTCTTTCATTATCATTTTATCATGGTATCAGATTTTTTCTTCCGCATCCTCTCTGTATTTTCTTGATTTCTCAACACAAGTCTGTGTTCTTTCTGATATTTCAATGGCTGGTGCCTGGAATTCCTCTACACAACCAGAGGAGAATCCCTCATCCCCTTATTTTCTTCATCCTAATGAAAATCCTAGCTTAGTTCTTGTTTCTTCCATCCTTACAGGATCCAACTATCATCAATGGAATAGAGCTATGCATATGGCTTTACTGTCCAAGAACAAGATCAAATTTGTTGATGGCTCCATTCCAGTTCCTATGCGAACTGAGCCCTTGTTCTCTGCCTGGGAAAGATGCAACAACATGGTCATTAGCTGGCTCATTCATGCAGTCTCTCCTTAGATTGCACAAAGTATAATGTGGCTTGACAGTGCATTTGATATCTGGCAAGATTTGAAGGCCAGATTCTCTCAAAACAACTCTTTCAGAATCTGTGATCTTCAAATGGAAGTCTACACTCTTCAACAAGGTACTCTTTCTGTTCAAGAGTATTTCACAAAGCTAAAAATTCTTTGGGATGAATTAATGATTCTCAAACCCATTCCTACCTGTTCTTGCAATCCACAATGCTCTTGTGGCCTGATTACAAGAATCAGGTCTCTCTATGACAATGACCATGTTCTGGTATTTCTCAAAGGCTTGAATGACATATACTCTACTGTCAAATCACAAGTTCTAATGATGGATCCATTGCCATCCATCAACAAGGTGTTTTCTTTGGTCATTCAACAAGAAAGGCAGTCTTTGCCCTCTGAAATTCAAGCCCTGGCAGTCAAGCATCCTCAAGGTTCTGCAATCAAGAAATTTGTTCCACAAAACAAGAGGCCTCTCTGTGTTCATTGTGGTCGAGAAGGGCACACAATTGACAAGTGCTATCAAAAGCACGGTTTTCCCAATGGTTATAAACCTAACAAAAGGTCAAGATATCCAAACTCAACAAATTGTGTTGAGATTGCAGATTTTTCTGCCACAGCACCATCTGCAGCAGTGGCACCCTCATCAATCACTCAGAATCCAAGCATTGAATTCACACAAGACAAGTATGAAGCACTCTTGCAGATGATTCATGGTCTATCTTTTTCACAACACCAAGTCCATTCGGTCATCCTTCCAAATGATTTCAATGCATCTGCACCAACCAACTCTGGTATGATTCCTTCAAACTGCACAATTAATCCACACATATCTTTACATGTCTACACCAATAAACACAATACACATTCTGATTGGATCATTGACACAGGAGCCACTGACCATATTAGTTGTTCTTTAACATCTTTTACTACTTACACTTCTGTCACAAATGTATATGTTAACCTTCCTAATAAGAATAAGGTTAGGGTCACTCACATAGGCAGTATTCAACTTAGCAACACCTTATTACTGACAAATGTTCTTCATGTTCCAGAATTCACCTATAATTTAATATCTGTTGGTAAACTTACCTTTGACATTCACTGTTGCCTTAGTATTCTTATCAAATTGCTGCATTATTCAGGAAATTTCCTAATGGAAGATGATTGGGGTTGCTGAAAAATCACAAGGACTTTACAAGTTCAAAGTTACTAATACTTTGCCTATGCCTACACCTAGCTCTCCTATTCTATTGAATTTTGTAAATACTACTACTTGTAAACAAAAACAGACCAATCTCTGGCATGCTAGACTAGGACATCCTTGTTTTTCCAGACTCAAATCTATGTTTCCTGATAGCACTCCTATCTCAGTTTGTGAAATCTGTCATATGGCTAAGCAAAAACGATTACCTTTTCCATTGAGCAAATCTACTTCTAATAGCATGTTTGACCTTATTCACATTGACATTTGGGGGGACAACTATGCACCTACATTCAAAGGTCACAGATACTTTCTCACCATTGTAGATGATTATAGCAGGTTCACATGGGTTTTTCTAATGAAAGCTAAGTCTGAAACTAGACCAATTATGCAAAGCTTTGTCTAATTTGTCCATGTTCAGTTTAACACTAACATAAAATGCATACGTTCTGACAATGGACAAGAATTTAATGTCCCAGAATTCTATGCAAACAAAGGCATAATTCATCAGACTTTATGTATAAAAACACCTCAATAGAATAGTGTTGTAGAAAGAAAACACCAACACACTCTCACTGTAGCAAAAGCTTTAAGATTTCAAGCTCAACTTCCAATCTTATTCTGGGGAGAATGTATTCTTCATGCTGTCCATCTTATCAACAGAATACCTTCCCCAATCCTTAACAATACTTCACCATTTGAAGTATTATACTCTAAACCTCCATCTTTAGACAACCTCAAAGTATTTGGTTGCCTAGCCTTTGCCTTCAATCACTCTAACATCAGGAATAAGTTTGATTCCAGGACCATCAAATCTACATTTCTTGGTATTTCTCATGGAATAAAAGGTTATAAACTGTATTATCTGCATAACCACAAGATATTTCACTCAAGAGATGTCTCCTTTTATGAAAATGTTTTTCCATTTTTTGTTGAAACTAACAAATTGCAGGACACTACTCAAGACATCATTCTTCCATGCACGCCAACAGAATCTCTTGACATAATTTCCTCCAGTACACCACAACCTCAACCTCAATCTCATACTACTGACATAACCAACATGATCGGGATTTTTCTGCAAGAGAACAGAAATCAAGTAGTAAAGCTTGGGGTATTCCAAGGTATCAATCCCACGAGGACTTGAGAAAACTAACAACCTAATTCTAGCAAAGTTTGTAAAGAAAACTGAATTTAATAAAATCAAATTGCAAACAATTAAAGAGAAGATGATTGTAAAAATTAACTAAAGGAACAAAGATTAAATAATTAAGAGAAATCAATAGAATGAATGTGAGGGTTTAGGCTTCTCTTCTAGGTATTTAATCCAATTATGTATGAATTTAATTATCAAGGTTAAAATAACAATCACTAATCTACTTAGGAGCCCTCTCAGATCATCCTAAGCTTTCCTAACTAATTGATTACCACCTCTCAGTGCATAAACTAATTAGCTAAGAATATTAAGAACCTTAGATTATAATCAAATCAGTTTCTCCATGACCCTAATTCAATTATGGTTATCACAATAAACTGAATTACTCTCGTATCCAATTAGATTGTGTCTATTTTCCTAGAGCACGAATTATATTTCACCTCTCAGTCCTTCATACAATTCCAAAGATCTATTCTATGTTGGCCAGACATAAAATGCATTAAGAATAAAGAAAATAGATTTAACCCAGAAAATCAATTCATACAATAATTAAATTAAAATCCCTAGAAGATCTACCCAAATCCCCAACAAGGTATTTAGCTACTCATATTAAAGAAAATAAACAATTGCATTAAAGAAGAAAGTAAAGAAGAAAATCTCCCAAGTTGACAAAGTTGCTCCCTTGAGTGCTTGCTCTCCACAATCTTCCCCCTCTAAAAAGTCTCCCCTAAATAATGTATTTATACTAGCTAACTAGGGTATTTACATAACTCAAGGAATAAGAATTCTAATGCTAGTTGGACTTTTAATTAAAATAAAACACATGAGTCCAAAGCCCAACTGCTAAGTCCAATATTCGGCGTGTAAAAGCTTGGTAATCAGGCAAGAAACGGCCCCGCTTCACTAGTGTTCCGGGGGCCGTATCAAATCCGAGGCGTAACTGGAAGAATTTGCTAAAAATAAGAAGTGGCGCCGCTTGATACTAGAACCGGCGCCGTTATTGCACGATTCTTTTCCTTCCCTTGTTTTGCTCCATCACGTGACTCCAATCCTTTGGCTGATTTGTTTTTCTCCCAAGAGTCTTCACGTGACTCCATCATCAATGCTTATGTGGCAAAATCTTGGCTGCTTTCCTTGCTTTGTTTTTCTAGCTTTTGACTTTTCTCATGTATGATTATGTGGCTCATTTTCACAATTACAAACCATGAATTTTAGCTCCAATTCCCTTCCAATTTACTTGAGTTATGCAATATTCCTTCAAAACAAACAAATAAACTAAAGTGAGAAGAAATTATATACTATGGACCATAAATTATAAATAAAATAAATCAAAAGTACTCCAATATTGTCCATAATATAGGTGTAAAATACACCTATCACAACGCATCTCCATCTCAAATCCCATCCGTTCCAAACTCTATTGCTCAACCTACCAGTAAAAGTAGCCGACAGAAAACAAAGCCTACCTATCTCCAGGATTACAGCTGTGCAAATGTTCAAAAGACCATTCCACATCAAATTAGCAAATTTTTCTCCTATGAACAACTCAATCCTAAACACCAAGCTTTCTCCATCACCATTGATAAAGACACAGAGCCTACAACCTACAAGCAGGCAGCACAAAGTGAGGTTTGGCAGAAAGCAATGAAAGATGAAATCTCTGCACTTGAGAAGAACAACACCTGTCAATTAGTAGACTTACCACCTGGAAAAACACCCATAGGCTATAAATGGGTTTACAAAATTAAAAGAAAAGCTGATGGAACTTTGAAAAGGCACAAAGCAAGATTGGTGGCTAAAGGATATACACAACAAGAAGGAGTTGACTATTTAGACACCTTCAGTCCAGTAGCAAGGCTCACCACCATCAGAGTTTTGTTAGCATTGGCAGCTGCAAGGCAATGGCACCTTCAACAGCTTGATATCAACAACGCCTTTCAACATGGAGATTTAGAAGAAGAAGTCTACATGAAACTTCCAGAGGGATATCCCACACAACCAAACAAGGTCTGCAAACTTACCAAATCTCTTTATGGTATGAAGCAAGCTAGCAGACAATGGTACTCCAAATTAACTGAAGCCCTCTTAACATATGGTTTTCAACAATCTTCCTCTGATCATACACTCTTCACAAAGATAAATGGCACAAGGTTCACTGCTCTACTAGTCTATGTGGATGATGTCATTCTAGCAGGAAATGACTTAGAAGAAATTCAAACCACAAAGCAATATCTTCATGATGCTTTCAGCATCAAAGATTTAGGAGACCTAAAGTTCTTTCTTGGCTTAGAAATTGCTCGCTCAAAACAAGGAATCAACATCTGCCAAAAGAAATACATCCTAGACTTACTGAAAAATACAGACTTCCTTGAATCCAAACCTGTTCCCACTCCCATTCTACCAAAAACAAAACTCTCCAAAGACACTGGAGACAAACTTCAAGATATTACTCCCTACAGACAACTGGTGGGCAAACTACAATATTTGACAGCTACCAGGCCTGATATCAGCTTTGTCACACAACAACTGGCTCAGTTCCTTGACTGTCCTACCACTGAGCATCTACAGGCAGCTCATAGAGTCCTTAGATACCTAAAAGGAACCATTGGGCAGGGTTTATTCTTTCCTTCACACAATGATCTCAAGCTCACAGCTTTTTCAGATTCTGACTGAGGAAATTGCATAGATAGCAGAAAGTCTCTCACTGGATATTATGTATTTCTTGGCACTGCATTAATCTCCTGGAAAACCAAGAAACAAAACACAATAAGCAGAAGTTCCTTTGAAGCTGAGTATAGAGCTCTAGCATCTACAACTTGTGAAATCCAGTGGCTGCACTATCTTTTCAAGGATTTACAACTTCAGTTTCATTCTCCTACAGCTCTATTCTGTGACAATCAATCTACCATCCACCTTGTTCAAAATCCAGTGTTTCATGAACGCACGAAACACATTGAGATTGATTGCCATGTTGTTCGCACTAAGCTCAAATCAGGGCTAATAATCCTACTGCCAGTCACCTCCAGCAATCAGCTAGCAGACCGCTTCACCAAAGCTTTAACCACAAATGCATTCAGCAATTCATTCAGCAAACTAGGATTACACAATCTGTATAATCCAGTTTGATGGGGGCTAACAGAGGAGAATAATCAAAACGGTGTAGTTTTGATTATTATCCAAATCCAAAAAAGCTGTTATATGGTCAGAAAGTTAGTTAGCTGTTATGGTCAGTTAATTAGTTAGGAAATTAGCTTAAGTTAGTTAAGAAGTTAGTTTTCAATTCTTGATTAACCTTTCTTGATTTCAGATCAAGTCTCTTGTATATATACAATTAAAGCAATAAACAATACAGAACTTTTCCTTCTTTCATTATCATTTTATCAAGTTCTTGTAACATCATTCAATTGTGAAAACAACAGAACTACTAAAGAAATGAAGTAAGAACCAACTGCTTGATTGTTTTCAAGGCCCCACTAACAGATGAAACAGATTGTCGTAGATATGAATGATGTGGCGACTAGGAAAAAAGATCAAGGCACTGTCTAATTCTACAACAACTAAAAGTTCAACGGTCTTGCCATTAAAATAGGAGAAGAATCAGTCTGACAAGCATACTGAGTAACGTTCTGCTCTGCTCTGCTCCTCAACAACTCCTTTTTTCTTTACCTAACAATAATTCCCAAGTTAGACTAGAAATTGAGTGCTGCGTTTTCTTAATAATGTATTTGTAATGTGTAATAGTTAATATTAGTTGCTATAAGTTATAAGTAATCCATCGACTTCAATGATCAAGGTCCACAAAGTTTTCAGGTCGCTGTATTGATTCATTCTCTTAGCAGTATTCCCATGGAACTTTTCACAATCTTAGGATTTTTCACATCTCAAATTTCTGAACTTTTGATCAGACATATCTTCAAATCTACCAAGCAAAGATGGATAATTGACCTCAATTAATAGTCTTTTTTTTCTTAAGAAAACAAATTTAGTGTCTTATGGATTCTGGGAAATAAGAATGGAAATTTCTTCTGATGTTTTGTATAAATTCACATGGCATATTATAAGACCCTGACTAAAGTATTCTCAGAATGGGTGGTTTTCAACGAGGTATAGATAAAATAAAAGCTGATATTTGGTCCAAATTTGGAGCAAACTGTTATAACATTATAAATCCAAGACCAACATAATAGGAGGATTACATCAGCAGAGATGCATGAGGAACCCTTTTTATTTTACTTCACCAAAAATCGCTAAACCATGTGAAATATTGTTTATTAAATAAGATCAGTAAGATCATCAACACCCTGTCTTAAGTTGTCCTTAATTACTCCTTAAACAATTTAATCTCTCAAATTTATCCCACAAAACAACTTTGTAATGTCTTGTTGCATTTATTGATGTAGCAAACACACACAATTTAATTAAAGATTTAAGTTCATATGGATTGAAGAGGGTGTATTTAACTCAATCAAGCACAGTTATTAATAATACAAGAAGAATAGCTTGTTTTGCTAACCAGCAGCAATTTTAAAGATTTATTAATCTAAGAATATTATCCAAAAGCAACATAAAAGGAGGATTACATCAGTAGGGTTACATAAGCAACCTTTTTTATTTTACTTCAACAAGAATCACTAAATAATGATGTAAACATGTGAAAGATTGTTTATTAAATAAGCTACTGCTTCATCTTTATGCATATTGAAAATTAGTCTAATTGTTGTCCCAGAATTGTGACTGAAGATATTTCACCACATTCTTGTCCAGCTGGAAGGCTTTGGTGAGAACATCCGGATTTATTGCTGGGTTTGAGCCAAATACTGCCTTTGCAATAGTGATAGTTCCAGGATTTTGGCTGCTCAGACCAGCAAAGGCAACCGCATTAGTCTTCCCTACATTGAATTGGAAGTGAATGAGACCGATCGGAAAGACAAAAACATCTCCGGGGTAGAGGACTTTGGTGATGAGACGGTTGTCAGTGTTGGATGTAACAAAGCCAACATAGAGTGTGCCTTCTACGACAACTAGGATCTCCGTGCCACGAGGATGGGTGTGAGGAGGGTTTAGACCATATGGTGCAAAGTCAATTCTTGCCAGAGATATGCCAAGAGTGTTAAGCCCTGGAATTTTGTCGACATTAAGAAGAGTGACTGCTGATCCTGGTTGATTTGATGTGTTTCCTGGCTTGTTTAGACCCGAATAGAAGAAGTCTTCTGCTTTTACAAGGGTTGGGTCTTTGCAGAACTTCCCATTCACAAATACTGCAGGAAAGAAGAAAAACCAGTTGATATATCATGACATGCAAAATGAAAAATCAAATTATTTGTAGTTTAGGCATCTAATTCAATGAAAACAGATAAATTTAATTTGTCAAAACATACCACCATCCTTCGTATCCTTGGCATCATTGAGGGCTACACAGAAGTCCTGAAGAGGGCTAGGGTCAAAGGCTGAGGCAAATGAGGATGCCAAAGCCAAGAAGAGAAAGGATACAAGAAAGTGAACAGCTTTCATCGTAGAGAGGCTGGTTTCGAGCTCAAATTCTTTCAAGTTATCTTGCTTGGATTGGGGTGAGTGATCTCTCTTGAATGCGTTCCTATTTATAGATTGGAGTCATTGAACAAGTATTTACTCTTTCGCATGAAAGACTTACCAAGTCAGTAGTGATTTGGTATTACTATTTTTTTTTTCTCTTTTTTGACCCTTAAGTTTCTATATGAACCATTCTATAACAACCATATAGCCTCTTACGAATCCCCACTTTCAATGCTTACATCACTACACATTGACATCGAGAGGTCTTCTTGCGCAAATCTAATGTTTCCTTGCTTTCCTTGTTTTTGAACTTTGACAAAAGTTTATATTTGCAGCGGGCTTCCGGAACTTTAATCAATTTAACATGAAATTAAAATTTATGTCTCGGTTGACAAAGTCTAGTGGGGACGGTAAGACATTTGGCCTCTTTGATTAAAATATTGGTTTCATTTCTTGCTAGATTAACCTTGCCTCAAATGGAAATTTTCAAATTTTGACTTCTTCTTGAAGAATAACAATTTTGAATTGTTCACTTTGTACTGGAAGCAACAGTTTAGGTTAAACTAATCAATCAGGAAATATTTTGCTTTTTATTTAGTTATTATTATTATTTTCTTGAACTGCTGTTTAAGGCTTAAGCAGAAAAACAGAATTAAATAGATAAAATCGTAAGATTGGTTAGTGCCTTAGTGATAACAAAGGAAATCCCGAATTTAAACAAAGGGTGGTAATTACATGCTCGGAAAAATTTTATACACTTTCTCCAAACCAAAGAAGAATAAGTAAATTTGTTTGTTCTTTTCTATCTTCTAAAGAATATCTGATAACTATAAAAGTCAAGCCAAATCGAGCTTTTGCACCATCCAATTCTGTTGCTTGGAACGTACCTTGTCATTGCTTTTGCAAAGAAAGGCCTTACTCGGATACTAATTTCAGAGATGCAAAAGTGTGCAGGCCAGTTACTCATCACTTAATGAAAGCTCTTTTTTTAACCAAAATGTTTCATTTGATCATTTCAATCCTATAAATCATGACTGTCATTTCACTGGATAAAGTTAGCAGCTAATGCTTCCTATTGAAATTGTAAAATTTGGTACAATTCCTTCTAAATATGCAGCGGAAGAACGAATGATGAATCAGCTCTCAAAAATCACAGAAGAACAGTTTTATTAATTTGAATCGGAGGCTCACATAAATCACAATGATTTTTTTTAATCAACTCAATTGAGTTTTCCAAACATACTTTGAGTAACTCTCAAACCTCATATATACAACCACTCAACTAAGTATCTTAGTAACAACCCTGAGCCTAAGTTGTCCAAGCGCCGGGCTACCCGTCTAAGCTTGTAAACCCACCCGATGTTTGAGAGTATTTGGACAAGAATTTTAAATTTAAGGGCCATACTTGAACAAAATTCAAAGGCCAGTTTACAAAACGGGCTGGGCTTGGTCATACGTATAAAAATACGAGCTCGGCCCGTTTTTTGTTATTTAATATAAATATATAAAATATATATTTATTTTATTTATTGATATTAATGTTTTCTTTTTAATATTTTAACATAATATTGGTTTTTCAAATATTAGTAGTATTTAGATTTTGTAAATTTTATTTTGCCAAAAAAAAAACTTTGTAAACTTTATAAAAATTGTCTTGAATGATAATTCTATGAATATGTGTTAATTTATTTTTATTTATATTATAAATTTATATAAATTAATATTTTGAAAAATATTAAACGAGTTTTTGAACTGACCTCGGACTTAACTTTATATTTTAGGGCAGGGTTTGGTCAAGGCTTTAGGCTCGAATAACTGGGCTTGGACAAGCAAAATGCTTGTAAGTACATGTCCAAGCCCGGCCCGAGCCCGGATTTGGACACCACCTTTCTCAAAACTCTATACATAATAGCCTATTTATACTACGAATACTAAAACCCTCCTGGACCCACTGATAAATAACACCCTCTTATTAAAACACCAACTCTAGTAATATAAGTTAAACGTAAATAAAATTATCTAGCTTGGTTTAATGCCCACACTTCCTTTTGTCATTTCTTGATAATATATTTCGAAAGGAGTGATGATCCCATGAACTCGGTTAAGTGAAATTTACCATGGAACAAAGATGTGACATAATTATAATCACATTTATAAAATAAACCCATGCCCCAATAAATGTCATTAATTATGAAGCTTCCCTTGAAAATTTTAAAAATTTTTATTTATGGCTAAACTTTTTAAATTGGTGGCTAAATTTTATGCTATATCTTGGTTTCGTGATAATTCTTATGGAATCTAGTCCGTAAAATCATTTCTCTTTCCCAGGTCTTATGCTCTAGACTCTGCAGCATTTGCCCGAAATGTTTGGAAACATGCTTACCATGCATTGCATCCCCAACGATAAGAATCATTGTTCTTTTGGCGCATATTTGGGAGTAATTATTTAATAGAATGTTATATGTTGCTCGATAAAACAGAGGAGAGGTAGAAATAGAGACACCTGATTGAATTATAATAAGATTTATTGGAACATCAAGGAAGATATATGGATGACACTTTATTCATTATTTTATGACTTAAGAAATAATAGGAATTTCTTCCATGTGACATCTGTGCTGATCACAGTCACAATATCAATTTCTTGCAATTTCAAACAACCATACAAGGCTGGAAAATTCCCATTTTGATCATTTTAGCCAAAATTAATAAGGTGCAAGCTTTGAACTGATCTCTGAGCTTGCCAGAGGTACGGTCACCACTCACCAGAAGAAACTGTTTCAAGAATTATTGATTTGATTCAGTTGTAAGTTGTAACTATGGCATTGAGGTCAGTCTTGGTAATCATTTCTTTTGGGAAAAACCAAGCAGGGAAGCAAAATAGCCAGTTATCTTGTAAAATTTATCATACAATAAATTAGAAACAATAAGGAAGAGTTATTAAAAAGATCTATCGGAGATGATGACATGCATTGAGCTACAAAAACAGACAATTGTAAATTCAATATCAGGTTGAACAGATTGCAACAGATTTTACTGTGGGTTAATTATATATAGTGTTTCACACGTGGCAGCAGAAAAGTAAAGGTTGAATAATTCTCTTAGATCAAAGACTTTGAATCATATATAGGTGATTGATGAAACTTTATTATAATTTAATATTAGTACTGTTGCTTGTAAAATTAGTTTCATTTCACATATGCCAATTCCTGCAGTACCTTTCACAAATTTATATTTCAATTACTAGGGAGTAAAAGAAAGTTATAAACGCCCAAGAAAGAAGAGGAGCATTTCTTTTGACTTGTCAATTACCTAAAATGTTCATTCAAAGTTGTCATGACTCATGTGTTCTTGTAACATAATTCAATTGTGAAAACAATAGAATTGCTATAGAAATGAAGTAAGAACCAACTGCTTGATTAATTATTTGCAAGGCCCCACTAATTAACAGATGAAGACAGTGACATAAAGGTATTATAGATATTTAACAATTTAGGCATGTCCTCATGGATACACTCCAATTCCACAATGTCTAAAATTCCAACTGCTCTTGCCGTTAAAGGGGAAGAAAAATAGTCTTACAAGCATACCGAGGAACAATTAATCTGCTTTGCTCCTCAACTCCTCTTTTCATTACGTAAAAATATTTCCCAAGTTAGACTAGAAATTTGGGGGCTACGTTTTCTTAATGATGTATTTGGACAGTTCTGCACTTGCTTTGAGAGAGAGATAGAGAGGGATTGCAAATTTGTGAATTAATTGATTTTCATACCAGAATGATCACATGGACAAACTAGACTGGAGAGGTACAATACCAACCAGCCTGTTTGTTGTATTATAGTTGTTGAAATGAAGCCTGCTGTGGTTGAAAGACAGCAAAGTTCATCTTTGGAAGCTGCTAGCTGCTGCACTTTGCTGAAATCAGCAAAGTTCATCGTTGCATGGGCCATGAAGATGGAAATAGACCTTGGAGGGAATTTGGCAAGTTGGATGATTGTTTTGGAGCCAATTCTAGCGTTATAAGCCAATTCTAGCCTTTGAATTTTGTAATGTGACAGATGATGTGAATAGTAGTTTTGCAATGATGTTATTTTAGCAAGTTGATGTTGGTTTAAATTTTAAACCTATAATTGTTGTATATAAGCTAAGAATGAATGAAGTTAATGGCCGATTAGCCATCATTCTATTATTTTTCCTTCAGTTTTGCTTTCATTTTTCACTGTTCTGTCTGAACAAGCAAACCAGAAAACAAAGCTTAAGCCTTCAAAGCCAACAGTAGTACGTAGGATAATATGACTTGAACGAGGAAAATGAAATGTCAACATAGTGCAAAACAAGCGACAAACTTGTTGATTCTACTGCTCTTATACTAGCTAGTTGTTTGTCCAGAACTTGGACTGAAGATCGGTAACCACCTTCTTGTCCAACTGGAAGGCCTTTGCGAGAACATCGGGATTGATAGCCGGGTTTGAGCCAAAGACTGCTTTAGCAATGGTGATAGTTCCTGCATTCTGGCTGCTGAGAGCGGCAAAGGCAACAGCATTAGTTTTCCCTATATTGAACTGGAAGTGAATCAATCCAATTGGGAAAACGAAAACATCTCCGGGGTATAGGACTTTAGTGAAGAGACGGTTATCTGGGTTGGATGTAACAAAGCCAACATAGAGGGTTCCCTCGACTACAACTAGGATCTCAGTTCCTCGTGGGTGAGTGTGAGGAGGGTTTAGGCCACCATAAGGTGCATAGTCAATTCGAGCCAGTTGTATGCCAAGAGTGTTAAGTCCTAGTAGTTCGTTAACGCTGACAGGAGTGACCATTGATCCAACTTGGTTTGATGTGTTTCCTGGCTTGTTGAGGCCTGAAAAGAAGAAGTCATTGGCTTCTACAAGCTTTGGGTCCTTGCAGAACTTCCCATTTACAAACACTGCAGGAAAGAAATGTTAATTAGTTGATTTATATATATACATCATCCCCATACTAAAGTAAAGAACCAGTTAGCAATGCTCAGACATTAGCATTGTGAAATTTTAACATAAAGTTGTGAATACAAAAACCGAATGCCTACCGCCATCCTTGGTGTCATTGATAGCCACACAGAAGTCCTGGAGAGGACTAGGATCAAAGGCTGATGCTAACGAGCTACCAAAAGCCAAGAGGGCAAAAGCAGCAAGGATAGAGTGAATTCCTTTCATTTTGATACACCAGCGAATCGCTCTCAATTAGATGCTATCTGCTAACTGCTATTGCTCTGGAGAAAGATGAGAAACTTTCCATGGCAGACAGGACTATTTATAGATGAAAACCGAAGACTCGGTCGCTATTTTGCGTAATTAGCAGGCAACGAGTTGTCAACAAGAATCATTTTCAAACATTTTCATTCATTTATATCCCGCAATGTTCTACTCATTCTAATCTTTGCATTGGCTTAAATCACTTACTATTCGTCTTGGAAGTTGTTGTGCGCTTTTGGAGAGTAGGTTGGATTTGAAAAGCAGTCTTGAATTGTTTCCTGTATGGACTATACCCACCATCCGAAGTTGAATGTTACTTACCAAACACTACAAGTTCTTGGAATTGCATAAATTTTATATATCTTATTATCATGCTAATCACTTAATACACAAAGATAATGGCAGGTCTTTTCGCTCTTCTTGGGGCCATTTTATTTTCAATTGCTTCAATTAATGTAATTAATGTGTATTAATTCTTTATTATTTTGGTGCGACAGCCCAAAAAATTTTACTTAGAACTCAATTTATAGATGTACAGAGTATGACTCATGCAGCAGAGATGCAATAAATGTAAATTAGACATTAGAGCTTCTGTTTTTATCTCTGAACAATCTAAGCTGGACAAGTCTATTACATTGGAAACGTGTCATGCTTGTTTTACCAGAAACACTTTTGATCGTTTCGAGCACTTAGTCTGAGACTCGTGGCTGAATCAGCTGGAATTCTTCTGAATTGAGACTCATCAAATATTCAATACGAATTGTGGATAATTAATTCATTTTGCATGTGCGAATTTCTACCTTTCACAGATCGATATTTTGAAGTTCTGTTTAAACTTCTAGGAAGAGTTGATCGTCAAGTTAATAGGGAGAAAAAGAAAGGCTATCAAGTTATAACTGCCAACAAGAATGAACAGAAGCATTCCTTTTGACTTGTCTCTTACCTAAAATAAATTATGTCCATTCAAAGTTGTCACAACAAGTTTCAAATTCATTCTAGTTGCATCCCTAAGCTACCGACTTTACTGAGTCATAAAATAAAGTCATTACAGATATTAACTCTCTAGGTATATCCTTATGCTCTGCAACTAAACAACAGCGTATATAAGTTATAACTAATCCATCGACTTCTAGGAGTTCTCTTCAGTCGTGAAGGTGTCCACAAGTTTTCGGGTCCCTGTATTGATTCATTCTCTTAGCAGTATTCCCATGAAAATTTTTCAAAAAACCAATATTAGTGTCTTATGGATTCTGGCAAATAAGAATGGAAATTTCCTCTGATGTTTTGTGTAAATTCAGATGGCATATTTTTATTTTAAGACCCTAACTAAAGTATACTCGGAAAGGGTGGTATAGATGAAATAAAAGCTGATATTTGGTCCTAATTTGGAGCAAACTGTAATAACACAATAAATCCAAAACCAACATAAAGGGAGGATTACATCAGCAGGCATACATAAGCAATCCCTTCTATCTTACTTCAACAAGAATCACTAAAACATGTCAAAGATTGTTCTTCAGTATTTCTTTCTAGAAAATCCAAGCAGGGAAGCAATAGCCAGTTATTATTGCAACAGACTTTACAGTGGGTTATATATTGTCTTTCACACGTGACAGCAGAAAAGTAAAGGTTGAATAATTCTGATACCTCAAAGACGTACTTTGAATCATGCATGTCTAATGATTCACGAAATTTTATTATTTAATGCTAGTCTACGGCTGACATTACCTATTGCCTGTATAATTAATTTCATTTTGAATGTGCCAATTTCTAGCTTTCACAAAATTCATAGTTTGATGATCTGCTTTAACTTCTCAGGAGGGTTTTATGGTTCGATGCCTATGACAGAGAGGGATCGGCTGCTTGGACTTTTAGAAACAGGGGAAATCCTCATAATAAAATATGCCAAGCTCGGTGTCATTGACGATTACACAGAAGTCTTGGAGAGGGCTGGTGTCAGAAGCTGAAGCAAACAAGGAAGCAAATGCCCAGAAGGCAAAAGCTACAAGGAAAATCTGAAATCCTTTCATTGCAATTCTGCTTGCAGGATATGTGTTCTACCTTGTGAACTTGCATGCTACAGCTTTGGAGAGGTGTGAGAAATGCTGCATGGCAGATATATATAGGTCTATTTATAGATAGAAACAAATAAACTGGTCGTCTGATCCTTATTTCCTCTGTCTGAAATAGGTGAACACTGGCCTTGAGATCAATCGTTCTTCAACATAATGGCTTATTACATCATTCGATATTTTTTTGCGGAAGGGGTCTGTCTTAATTCACTTACCAGTTGTCATCTTCTCATATCTTTCCCATTCAGCCTTTTCAAATCCAGATTATATATTTACTACTAAAAACAAAGTTTATATTTCATAACTTTCCACGAGCAAATTGCCACTTTTGAAATTAACATTTGTCAATAGACCTCTTCACATCTTAAGGTTTGTCTTTCTTTCTTTTTTTCCCCTTGTTTCATTATTTTGGCAGTGACATAATATAATTTATATTGGAGTTGCTTCAAACAGCCGGCAAAGTTTTGTCTGTTAGACTCAGCTCAATTTTTTAGTTGGCATGATCGAGGGAGTGTTAATTAGTATAATAACAAAACATACGCTAGATGTTTAAGGCTTCTAATATTATCTCTAATCAATGTGCTCTGTTGATAAACTCACAATATTATCAATTTCTTGAAATTTCAATCAGCAATGCTAGGCTGGAAAATTCCCATTTTGATCACTTCATTTAGATAGCCAAAATTAATGGGGCTGCATGCTTTGAATTGATCTTTGAGTTTGCCAGAGGTACATGTACTAGAAGAAACTGTTTCAGGAACTATTGTAGTTAGTTGGTGACTTCTTCATTTGGAGAACTAACCAGGAAGGCAAATGCTCAAAGCCAAAGGGAAAATAGCCAGTTAAGTTGCAAAATTTATCATACAACAGATAAAAAATAAAGTAGAGTCATTAAAAACATCTGTGGGCGATGATAACATTGAGCTACAAAAATAGACAATACATAGTTTCAACTTTACCTTCAGCAGATTGCAACAGATTTTACAGTGAGTGATGAATCAAAGTTTCATCTAGTTATATACTCTTTCACACGTGACTGCAGAAAAGTAAGCTTGAATAATTCTGTTACCGCGAAGGCCTAAAATCATGTCTAGATGTTTGATGAATTTTTATTATTTGATGCTAGTTTGCTGCTGACATTAAATATTGCTTGTATAATTAATTCCATTTTGCATATGCCAATTTCTACCTTTCACAAAAATTCATATTCTGATGATCTGTTTTAACTTAAGAAGGGGTTTATAGTTAATTTTTACCAAATCTTCAAGTTATATTTAATGGGGGAGAAAAAGAAAGCCTATCAAGTCATAAATGCCACAAGAGAGAAGACAGACATTTCTTTTGACTTGTCTCTTACCTAAAATGTTCATTCAAAGTTGTCATGGCTCATGAGTTCTAACAGAGGAGAATAATCAAAACGGTGTAGTTTTGATTATTATCCAAATCCAAAAAAGCTGTTATATGGTCAGAAAGATAGTTAGCTGATATGATCAGTTAATTAGTTAGGAAATTAGCTTAAGTTAATTAAGAAGTTAGTTTTCAATTCTTGATTAACCTTTTCTTGATTTCAGATCAAGTCTCTTGTATATATACAATTAAAGCAATAAACAATACAGAACTTTTCCTTCTTTCATTATCATTTTATCATGGTATCAGATTTTTTCTTCCGCATCCTCTCTGTATTTTCTTGATTTCTCAACACAAGTCTGTGTTCTTTCTGATATTTCAATGGCTGGTGCCTGGAATTCCTCTACACAACCAGAGGAGAATCCCTCATCCCCTTATTTTCTTCATCCTAATGAAAATCCTAGCTTAGTTCTTGTTTCTTCCATCCTTACAGGATCCAACTATCATCAATGGAATAGAGCTATGCATATGGCTTTACTGTCCAAGAACAAGATCAAATTTGTTGATGGCTCCATTCCAGTTCCTATGCGAACTGAGCCCTTGTTCTCTGCCTGGGAAAGATGCAACAACATGGTCATTAGCTGGCTCATTCATGCAGTCTCTCCTTAGATTGCACAAAGTATAATGTGGCTTGACAGTGCATTTGATATCTGGCAAGATTTGAAGGCCAGATTCTCTCAAAACAACTCTTTCAGAATCTGTGATCTTCAAATGGAAGTCTACACTCTTCAACAAGGTACTCTTTCTGTTCAAGAGTATTTCACAAAGCTAAAAATTCTTTGGGATGAATTAATGATTCTCAAACCCATTCCTACCTGTTCTTGCAATCCACAATGCTCTTGTGGCCTGATTACAAGAATCAGGTCTCTCTATGACAATGACCATGTTCTGGTATTTCTCAAAGGCTTGAATGACATATACTCTACTGTCAAATCACAAGTTCTAATGATGGATCCATTGCCATCCATCAACAAGGTGTTTTCTTTGGTCATTCAACAAGAAAGGCAGTCTTTGCCCTCTGAAATTCAAGCCCTGGCAGTCAAGCATCCTCAAGGTTCTGCAATCAAGAAATTTGTTCCACAAAACAAGAGGCCTCTCTGTGTTCATTGTGGTCGAGAAGGGCACACAATTGACAAGTGCTATCAAAAGCACGGTTTTCCCAATGGTTATAAACCTAACAAAAGGTCAAGATATCCAAACTCAACAAATTGTGTTGAGATTGCAGATTTTTCTGCCACAGCACCATCTGCAGCAGTGGCACCCTCATCAATCACTCAGAATCCAAGCATTGAATTCACACAAGACAAGTATGAAGCACTCTTGCAGATGATTCATGGTCTATCTTTTTCACAACACCAAGTCCATTCGGTCATCCTTCCAAATGATTTCAATGCATCTGCACCAACCAACTCTGGTATGATTCCTTCAAACTGCACAATTAATCCACACATATCTTTACATGTCTACACCAATAAACACAATACACATTCTGATTGGATCATTGACACAGGAGCCACTGACCATATTAGTTGTTCTTTAACATCTTTTACTACTTACACTTCTGTCACAAATGTATATGTTAACCTTCCTAATAAGAATAAGGTTAGGGTCACTCACATAGGCAGTATTCAACTTAGCAACACCTTATTACTGACAAATGTTCTTCATGTTCCAGAATTCACCTATAATTTAATATCTGTTGGTAAACTTACCTTTGACATTCACTGTTGCCTTAGTATTCTTATCAAATTGCTGCATTATTCAGGAAATTTCCTAATGGAAGATGATTGGGGTTGCTGAAAAATCACAAGGACTTTACAAGTTCAAAGTTACTAATACTTTGCCTATGCCTACACCTAGCTCTCCTATTCTATTGAATTTTGTAAATACTACTACTTGTAAACAAAAACAGACCAATCTCTGGCATGCTAGACTAGGACATCCTTGTTTTTCCAGACTCAAATCTATGTTTCCTGATAGCACTCCTATCTCAGTTTGTGAAATCTGTCATATGGCTAAGCAAAAACGATTACCTTTTCCATTGAGCAAATCTACTTCTAATAGCATGTTTGACCTTATTCACATTGACATTTGGGGGGACAACTATGCACCTACATTCAAAGGTCACAGATACTTTCTCACCATTGTAGATGATTATAGCAGGTTCACATGGGTTTTTCTAATGAAAGCTAAGTCTGAAACTAGACCAATTATGCAAAGCTTTGTCTAATTTGTCCATGTTCAGTTTAACACTAACATAAAATGCATACGTTCTGACAATGGACAAGAATTTAATGTCCCAGAATTCTATGCAAACAAAGGCATAATTCATCAGACTTTATGTATAAAAACACCTCAATAGAATAGTGTTGTAGAAAGAAAACACCAACACACTCTCACTGTAGCAAAAGCTTTAAGATTTCAAGCTCAACTTCCAATCTTATTCTGGGGAGAATGTATTCTTCATGCTGTCCATCTTATCAACAGAATACCTTCCCCAATCCTTAACAATACTTCACCATTTGAAGTATTATACTCTAAACCTCCATCTTTAGACAACCTCAAAGTATTTGGTTGCCTAGCCTTTGCCTTCAATCACTCTAACATCAGGAATAAGTTTGATTCCAGGACCATCAAATCTACATTTCTTGGTATTTCTCATGGAATAAAAGGTTATAAACTGTATTATCTGCATAACCACAAGATATTTCACTCAAGAGATGTCTCCTTTTATGAAAATGTTTTTCCATTTTTTGTTGAAACTAACAAATTGCAGGACACTACTCAAGACATCATTCTTCCATGCACGCCAACAGAATCTCTTGACATAATTTCCTCCAGTACACCACAACCTCAACCTCAATCTCATACTACTGACATAACCAACATGATCGGGATTTTTCTGCAAGAGAACAGAAATCAAGTAGTAAAGCTTGGGGTATTCCAAGGTATCAATCCCACGAGGACTTGAGAAAACTAACAACCTAATTCTAGCAAAGTTTGTAAAGAAAACTGAATTTAATAAAATCAAATTGCAAACAATTAAAGAGAAGATGATTGTAAAAATTAACTAAAGGAACAAAGATTAAATAATTAAGAGAAATCAATAGAATGAATGTGAGGGTTTAGGCTTCTCTTCTAGGTATTTAATCCAATTATGTATGAATTTAATTATCAAGGTTAAAATAACAATCACTAATCTACTTAGGAGCCCTCTCAGATCATCCTAAGCTTTCCTAACTAATTGATTACCACCTCTCAGTGCATAAACTAATTAGCTAAGAATATTAAGAACCTTAGATTATAATCAAATCAGTTTCTCCATGACCCTAATTCAATTATGGTTATCACAATAAACTGAATTACTCTCGTATCCAATTAGATTGTGTCTATTTTCCTAGAGCACGAATTATATTTCACCTCTCAGTCCTTCATACAATTCCAAAGATCTATTCTATGTTGGCCAGACATAAAATGCATTAAGAATAAAGAAAATAGATTTAACCCAGAAAATCAATTCATACAATAATTAAATTAAAATCCCTAGAAGATCTACCCAAATCCCCAACAAGGTATTTAGCTACTCATATTAAAGAAAATAAACAATTGCATTAAAGAAGAAAGTAAAGAAGAAAATCTCCCAAGTTGACAAAGTTGCTCCCTTGAGTGCTTGCTCTCCACAATCTTCCCCCTCTAAAAAGTCTCCCCTAAATAATGTATTTATACTAGCTAACTAGGGTATTTACATAACTCAAGGAATAAGAATTCTAATGCTAGTTGGACTTTTAATTAAAATAAAACACATGAGTCCAAAGCCCAACTGCTAAGTCCAATATTCGGCGTGTAAAAGCTTGGTAATCAGGCAAGAAACGGCCCCGCTTCACTAGTGTTCCGGGGGCCGTATCAAATCCGAGGCGTAACTGGAAGAATTTGCTAAAAATAAGAAGTGGCGCCGCTTGATACTAGAACCGGCGCCGTTATTGCACGATTCTTTTCCTTCCCTTGTTTTGCTCCATCACGTGACTCCAATCCTTTGGCTGATTTGTTTTTCTCCCAAGAGTCTTCACGTGACTCCATCATCAATGCTTATGTGGCAAAATCTTGGCTGCTTTCCTTGCTTTGTTTTTCTAGCTTTTGACTTTTCTCATGTATGATTATGTGGCTCATTTTCACAATTACAAACCATGAATTTTAGCTCCAATTCCCTTCCAATTTACTTGAGTTATGCAATATTCCTTCAAAACAAACAAATAAACTAAAGTGAGAAGAAATTATATACTATGGACCATAAATTATAAATAAAATAAATCAAAAGTACTCCAATATTGTCCATAATATAGGTGTAAAATACACCTATCACAACGCATCTCCATCTCAAATCCCATCCGTTCCAAACTCTATTGCTCAACCTACCAGTAAAAGTAGCCGACAGAAAACAAAGCCTACCTATCTCCAGGATTACAGCTGTGCAAATGTTCAAAAGACCATTCCACATCAAATTAGCAAATTTTTCTCCTATGAACAACTCAATCCTAAACACCAAGCTTTCTCCATCACCATTGATAAAGACACAGAGCCTACAACCTACAAGCAGGCAGCACAAAGTGAGGTTTGGCAGAAAGCAATGAAAGATGAAATCTCTGCACTTGAGAAGAACAACACCTGTCAATTAGTAGACTTACCACCTGGAAAAACACCCATAGGCTATAAATGGGTTTACAAAATTAAAAGAAAAGCTGATGGAACTTTGAAAAGGCACAAAGCAAGATTGGTGGCTAAAGGATATACACAACAAGAAGGAGTTGACTATTTAGACACCTTCAGTCCAGTAGCAAGGCTCACCACCATCAGAGTTTTGTTAGCATTGGCAGCTGCAAGGCAATGGCACCTTCAACAGCTTGATATCAACAACGCCTTTCAACATGGAGATTTAGAAGAAGAAGTCTACATGAAACTTCCAGAGGGATATCCCACACAACCAAACAAGGTCTGCAAACTTACCAAATCTCTTTATGGTATGAAGCAAGCTAGCAGACAATGGTACTCCAAATTAACTGAAGCCCTCTTAACATATGGTTTTCAACAATCTTCCTCTGATCATACACTCTTCACAAAGATAAATGGCACAAGGTTCACTGCTCTACTAGTCTATGTGGATGATGTCATTCTAGCAGGAAATGACTTAGAAGAAATTCAAACCACAAAGCAATATCTTCATGATGCTTTCAGCATCAAAGATTTAGGAGACCTAAAGTTCTTTCTTGGCTTAGAAATTGCTCGCTCAAAACAAGGAATCAACATCTGCCAAAAGAAATACATCCTAGACTTACTGAAAAATACAGACTTCCTTGAATCCAAACCTGTTCCCACTCCCATTCTACCAAAAACAAAACTCTCCAAAGACACTGGAGACAAACTTCAAGATATTACTCCCTACAGACAACTGGTGGGCAAACTACAATATTTGACAGCTACCAGGCCTGATATCAGCTTTGTCACACAACAACTGGCTCAGTTCCTTGATTGTCCTACCACTGAGCATCTACAGGCAGCTCATAGAGTCCTTAGATACCTAAAAGGAACCATTGGGCAGGGTTTATTCTTTCCTTCACACAATGATCTCAAGCTCACAGCTTTTTCAGATTCTGACTGAGGAAATTGCATAGATAGCAGAAAGTCTCTCACTGGATATTATGTATTTCTTGGCACTGCATTAATCTCCTGGAAAACCAAGAAACAAAACACAATAAGCAGAAGTTCCTTTGAAGCTGAGTATAGAGCTCTAGCATCTACAACTTGTGAAATCCAGTGGCTGCACTATCTTTTCAAGGATTTACAACTTCAGTTTCATTCTCCTACAGCTCTATTCTGTGACAATCAATCTACCATCCACCTTGTTCAAAATCCAGTGTTTCATGAACGCACGAAACACATTGAGATTGATTGCCATGTTGTTCGCACTAAGCTCAAATCAGGGCTAATAATCCTACTGCCAGTCACCTCCAGCAATCAGCTAGCAGACCGCTTCACCAAAGCTTTAACCACAAATGCATTCAGCAATTCATTCAGCAAACTAGGATTACACAATCTGTATAATCCAGTTTGATGGGGGCTAACAGAGGAGAATAATCAAAACGGTGTAGTTTTGATTATTATCCAAATCCAAAAAAGCTGTTATATGGTCAGAAAGTTAGTTAGCTGTTATGGTCAGTTAATTAGTTAGGAAATTAGCTTAAGTTAGTTAAGAAGTTAGTTTTCAATTCTTGATTAACCTTTCTTGATTTCAGATCAAGTCTCTTGTATATATACAATTAAAGCAATAAACAATACAGAACTTTTCCTTCTTTCATTATCATTTTATCAAGTTCTTGTAACATCATTCAATTGTGAAAACAACAGAACTACTAAAGAAATGAAGTAAGAACCAACTGCTTGATTGTTTTCAAGGCCCCACTAACAGATGAAACAGATTGTCGTAGATATGAATGATGTGGCGACTAGGAAAAAAGATCAAGGCACTGTCTAATTCTACAACAACTAAAAGTTCAACGGTCTTGCCATTAAAATAGGAGAAGAATCAGTCTGACAAGCATACTGAGTAACGTTCTGCTCTGCTCTGCTCCTCAACAACTCCTTTTTTCTTTACCTAACAATAATTCCCAAGTTAGACTAGAAATTGAGTGCTGCGTTTTCTTAATAATGTATTTGTAATGTGTAATAGTTAATATTAGTTGCTATAAGTTATAAGTAATCCATCGACTTCAATGATCAAGGTCCACAAAGTTTTCAGGTCGCTGTATTGATTCATTCTCTTAGCAGTATTCCCATGGAACTTTTCACAATCTTAGGATTTTTCACATCTCAAATTTCTGAACTTTTGATCAGACATATCTTCAAATCTACCAAGCAAAGATGGATAATTGACCTCAATTAATAGTCTTTTTTTTCTTAAGAAAACAAATTTAGTGTCTTATGGATTCTGGGAAATAAGAATGGAAATTTCTTCTGATGTTTTGTATAAATTCACATGGCATATTATAAGACCCTGACTAAAGTATTCTCAGAATGGGTGGTTTTCAACGAGGTATAGATAAAATAAAAGCTGATATTTGGTCCAAATTTGGAGCAAACTGTTATAACATTATAAATCCAAGACCAACATAATAGGAGGATTACATCAGCAGAGATGCATGAGGAACCCTTTTTATTTTACTTCACCAAAAATCGCTAAACCATGTGAAATATTGTTTATTAAATAAGATCAGTAAGATCATCAACACCCTGTCTTAAGTTGTCCTTAATTACTCCTTAAACAATTTAATCTCTCAAATTTATCCCACAAAACAACTTTGTAATGTCTTGTTGCATTTATTGATGTAGCAAACACACACAATTTAATTAAAGATTTAAGTTCATATGGATTGAAGAGGGTGTATTTAACTCAATCAAGCACAGTTATTAATAATACAAGAAGAATAGCTTGTTTTGCTAACCAGCAGCAATTTTAAAGATTTATTAATCTAAGAATATTATCCAAAAGCAACATAAAAGGAGGATTACATCAGTAGGGTTACATAAGCAACCTTTTTTATTTTACTTCAACAAGAATCACTAAATAATGATGTAAACATGTGAAAGATTGTTTATTAAATAAGCTACTGCTTCATCTTTATGCATATTGAAAATTAGTCTAATTGTTGTCCCAGAATTGTGACTGAAGATATTTCACCACATTCTTGTCCAGCTGGAAGGCTTTGGTGAGAACATCCGGATTTATTGCTGGGTTTGAGCCAAATACTGCCTTTGCAATAGTGATAGTTCCAGGATTTTGGCTGCTCAGACCAGCAAAGGCAACCGCATTAGTCTTCCCTACATTGAATTGGAAGTGAATGAGACCGATCGGAAAGACAAAAACATCTCCGGGGTAGAGGACTTTGGTGATGAGACGGTTGTCAGTGTTGGATGTAACAAAGCCAACATAGAGTGTGCCTTCTACGACAACTAGGATCTCCGTGCCACGAGGATGGGTGTGAGGAGGGTTTAGACCATATGGTGCAAAGTCAATTCTTGCCAGAGATATGCCAAGAGTGTTAAGCCCTGGAATTTTGTCGACATTAAGAAGAGTGACTGCTGATCCTGGTTGATTTGATGTGTTTCCTGGCTTGTTTAGACCCGAATAGAAGAAGTCTTCTGCTTTTACAAGGGTTGGGTCTTTGCAGAACTTCCCATTCACAAATACTGCAGGAAAGAAGAAAAACCAGTTGATATATCATGACATGCAAAATGAAAAATCAAATTATTTGTAGTTTAGGCATCTAATTCAATGAAAACAGATAAATTTAATTTGTCAAAACATACCACCATCCTTCGTATCCTTGGCATCATTGAGGGCTACACAGAAGTCCTGAAGAGGGCTAGGGTCAAAGGCTGAGGCAAATGAGGATGCCAAAGCCAAGAAGAGAAAGGATACAAGAAAGTGAACAGCTTTCATCGTAGAGAGGCTGGTTTCGAGCTCAAATTCTTTCAAGTTATCTTGCTTGGATTGGGGTGAGTGATCTCTCTTGAATGCGTTCCTATTTATAGATTGGAGTCATTGAACAAGTATTTACTCTTTCGCATGAAAGACTTACCAAGTCAGTAGTGATTTGGTATTACTATTTTTTTTTTCTCTTTTTTGACCCTTAAGTTTCTATATGAACCATTCTATAACAACCATATAGCCTCTTACGAATCCCCACTTTCAATGCTTACATCACTACACATTGACATCGAGAGGTCTTCTTGCGCAAATCTAATGTTTCCTTGCTTTCCTTGTTTTTGAACTTTGACAAAAGTTTATATTTGCAGCGGGCTTCCGGAACTTTAATCAATTTAACATGAAATTAAAATTTATGTCTCGGTTGACAAAGTCTAGTGGGGACGGTAAGACATTTGGCCTCTTTGATTAAAATATTGGTTTCATTTCTTGCTAGATTAACCTTGCCTCAAATGGAAATTTTCAAATTTTGACTTCTTCTTGAAGAATAACAATTTTGAATTGTTCACTTTGTACTGGAAGCAACAGTTTAGGTTAAACTAATCAATCAGGAAATATTTTGCTTTTTATTTAGTTATTATTATTATTTTCTTGAACTGCTGTTTAAGGCTTAAGCAGAAAAACAGAATTAAATAGATAAAATCGTAAGATTGGTTAGTGCCTTAGTGATAACAAAGGAAATCCCGAATTTAAACAAAGGGTGGTAATTACATGCTCGGAAAAATTTTATACACTTTCTCCAAACCAAAGAAGAATAAGTAAATTTGTTTGTTCTTTTCTATCTTCTAAAGAATATCTGATAACTATAAAAGTCAAGCCAAATCGAGCTTTTGCACCATCCAATTCTGTTGCTTGGAACGTACCTTGTCATTGCTTTTGCAAAGAAAGGCCTTACTCGGATACTAATTTCAGAGATGCAAAAGTGTGCAGGCCAGTTACTCATCACTTAATGAAAGCTCTTTTTTTAACCAAAATGTTTCATTTGATCATTTCAATCCTATAAATCATGACTGTCATTTCACTGGATAAAGTTAGCAGCTAATGCTTCCTATTGAAATTGTAAAATTTGGTACAATTCCTTCTAAATATGCAGCGGAAGAACGAATGATGAATCAGCTCTCAAAAATCACAGAAGAACAGTTTTATTAATTTGAATCGGAGGCTCACATAAATCACAATGATTTTTTTTAATCAACTCAATTGAGTTTTCCAAACATACTTTGAGTAACTCTCAAACCTCATATATACAACCACTCAACTAAGTATCTTAGTAACAACCCTGAGCCTAAGTTGTCCAAGCGCCGGGCTACCCGTCTAAGCCTGTAAACCCACCCGATGTTTGAGAGTATTTGGACAAGAATTTTAAATTTAAGGGCCATACTTGAACAAAATTCAAAGGCCAGTTTACAAAACGGGCTGGGCTTGGTCATACGTATAAAAATACGAGCTCGGCCCGTTTTTTGTTATTTAATATAAATATATAAAATATATATTTATTTTATTTATTGATATTAATGTTTTCTTTTTAATATTTTAACATAATATTGGTTTTTCAAATATTAGTAGTATTTAGATTTTGTAAATTTTATTTTGCCAAAAAAAAAAACTTTGTAAACTTTATAAAAATTGTCTTGAATGATAATTCTATGAATATGTGTTAATTTATTTTTATTTATATTATAAATTTATATAAATTAATATTTTGAAAAATATTAAACGAGTTTTTGAACTGACCTCGGACTTAACTTTATATTTTAGGGCAGGGTTTGGTCAAGGCTTTAGGCTCGAATAACTGGGCTTGGACAAGCAAAATGCTTGTAAGTACATGTCCAAGCCCGGCCCGAGCCCGGATTTGGACACCACCTTTCTCAAAACTCTATACATAATAGCCTATTTATACTACGAATACTAAAACCCTCCTGGACCCACTGATAAATAACACCCTCTTATTAAAACACCAACTCTAGTAATATAAGTTAAACGTAAATAAAATTATCTAGCTTGGTTTAATGCCCACACTTCCTTTTGTCATTTCTTGATAATATATTTCGAAAGGAGTGATGATCCCATGAACTCGGTTAAGTGAAATTTACCATGGAACAAAGATGTGACATAATTATAATCACATTTATAAAATAAACCCATGCCCCAATAAATGTCATTAATTATGAAGCTTCCCTTGAAAATTTTAAAAATTTTTATTTATGGCTAAACTTTTTAAATTGGTGGCTAAATTTTATGCTATATCTTGGTTTCGTGATAATTCTTATGGAATCTAGTCCGTAAAATCATTTCTCTTTCCCAGGTCTTATGCTCTAGACTCTGCAGCATTTGCCCGAAATGTTTGGAAACATGCTTACCATGCATTGCATCCCCAACGATAAGAATCATTGTTCTTTTGGCGCATATTTGGGAGTAATTATTTAATAGAATGTTATATGTTGCTCGATAAAACAGAGGAGAGGTAGAAATAGAGACACCTGATTGAATTATAATAAGATTTATTGGAACATCAAGGAAGATATATGGATGACACTTTATTCATTATTTTATGACTTAAGAAATAATAGGAATTTCTTCCATGTGACATCTGTGCTGATCACAGTCACAATATCAATTTCTTGCAATTTCAAACAACCATACAAGGCTGGAAAATTCCCATTTTGATCATTTTAGCCAAAATTAATAAGGTGCAAGCTTTGAACTGATCTCTGAGCTTGCCAGAGGTACGGTCACCACTCACCAGAAGAAACTGTTTCAAGAATTATTGATTTGATTCAGTTGTAAGTTGTAACTATGGCATTGAGGTCAGTCTTGGTAATCATTTCTTTTGGGAAAAACCAAGCAGGGAAGCAAAATAGCCAGTTATCTTGTAAAATTTATCATACAATAAATTAGAAACAATAAGGAAGAGTTATTAAAAAGATCTATCGGAGATGATGACATGCATTGAGCTACAAAAACAGACAATTGTAAATTCAATATCAGGTTGAACAGATTGCAACAGATTTTACTGTGGGTTAATTATATATAGTGTTTCACACGTGGCAGCAGAAAAGTAAAGGTTGAATAATTCTCTTAGATCAAAGACTTTGAATCATATATAGGTGATTGATGAAACTTTATTATAATTTAATATTAGTACTGTTGCTTGTAAAATTAGTTTCATTTCACATATGCCAATTCCTGCAGTACCTTTCACAAATTTATATTTCAATTACTAGGGAGTAAAAGAAAGTTATAAACGCCCAAGAAAGAAGAGGAGCATTTCTTTTGACTTGTCAATTACCTAAAATGTTCATTCAAAGTTGTCATGACTCATGTGTTCTTGTAACATAATTCAATTGTGAAAACAATAGAATTGCTATAGAAATGAAGTAAGAACCAACTGCTTGATTAATTATTTGCAAGGCCCCACTAATTAACAGATGAAGACAGTGACATAAAGGTATTATAGATATTTAACAATTTAGGCATGTCCTCATGGATACACTCCAATTCCACAATGTCTAAAATTCCAACTGCTCTTGCCGTTAAAGGGGAAGAAAAATAGTCTTACAAGCATACCGAGGAACAATTAATCTGCTTTGCTCCTCAACTCCTCTTTTCATTACGTAAAAATATTTCCCAAGTTAGACTAGAAATTTGGGGGCTACGTTTTCTTAATGATGTATTTGGACAGTTCTGCACTTGCTTTGAGAGAGAGATAGAGAGGGATTGCAAATTTGTGAATTAATTGATTTTCATACCAGAATGATCACATGGACAAACTAGACTGGAGAGGTACAATACCAACCAGCCTGTTTGTTGTATTATAGTTGTTGAAATGAAGCCTGCTGTGGTTGAAAGACAGCAAAGTTCATCTTTGGAAGCTGCTAGCTGCTGCACTTTGCTGAAATCAGCAAAGTTCATCGTTGCATGGGCCATGAAGATGGAAATAGACCTTGGAGGGAATTTGGCAAGTTGGATGATTGTTTTGGAGCCAATTCTAGCGTTATAAGCCAATTCTAGCCTTTGAATTTTGTAATGTGACAGATGATGTGAATAGTAGTTTTGCAATGATGTTATTTTAGCAAGTTGATGTTGGTTTAAATTTTAAACCTATAATTGTTGTATATAAGCTAAGAATGAATGAAGTTAATGGCCGATTAGCCATCATTCTATTATTTTTCCTTCAGTTTTGCTTTCATTTTTCACTGTTCTGTCTGAACAAGCAAACCAGAAAACAAAGCTTAAGCCTTCAAAGCCAACAGTAGTACGTAGGATAATATGACTTGAACGAGGAAAATGAAATGTCAACATAGTGCAAAACAAGCGACAAACTTATTGATTCTACTGCTCTTATACTAGCTAGTTGTTTGTCCAGAACTTGGACTGAAGATCGGTAACCACCTTCTTGTCCAACTGGAAGGCCTTTGCGAGAACATCGGGATTGATAGCCGGGTTTGAGCCAAAGACTGCTTTAGCAATGGTGATAGTTCCTGCATTCTGGCTGCTGAGAGCGGCAAAGGCAACAGCATTAGTTTTCCCTATATTGAACTGGAAGTGAATCAATCCAATTGGGAAAACGAAAACATCTCCGGGGTATAGGACTTTAGTGAAGAGACGGTTATCTGGGTTGGATGTAACAAAGCCAACATAGAGGGTTCCCTCGACTACAACTAGGATCTCAGTTCCTCGTGGGTGAGTGTGAGGAGGGTTTAGGCCACCATAAGGTGCATAGTCAATTCGAGCCAGTTGTATGCCAAGAGTGTTAAGTCCTAGTAGTTCGTTAACGCTGACAGGAGTGACCATTGATCCAACTTGGTTTGATGTGTTTCCTGGCTTGTTGAGGCCTGAAAAGAAGAAGTCATTGGCTTCTACAAGCTTTGGGTCCTTGCAGAACTTCCCATTTACAAACACTGCAGGAAAGAAATGTTAATTAGTTGATTTATATATATACATCATCCCCATACTAAAGTAAAGAACCAGTTAGCAATGCTCAGACATTAGCATTGTGAAATTTTAACATAAAGTTGTGAATACAAAAACCGAATGCCTACCGCCATCCTTGGTGTCATTGATAGCCACACAGAAGTCCTGGAGAGGACTAGGATCAAAGGCTGATGCTAACGAGCTACCAAAAGCCAAGAGGGCAAAAGCAGCAAGGATAGAGTGAATTCCTTTCATTTTGATACACCAGCGAATCGCTCTCAATTAGATGCTATCTGCTAACTGCTATTGCTCTGGAGAAAGATGAGAAACTTTCCATGGCAGACAGGACTATTTATAGATGAAAACCGAAGACTCGGTCGCTATTTTGCGTAATTAGCAGGCAACGAGTTGTCAACAAGAATCATTTTCAAACATTTTCATTCATTTATATCCCGCAATGTTCTACTCATTCTAATCTTTGCATTGGCTTAAATCACTTACTATTCGTCTTGGAAGTTGTTGTGCGCTTTTGGAGAGTAGGTTGGATTTGAAAAGCAGTCTTGAATTGTTTCCTGTATGGACTATACCCACCATCCGAAGTTGAATGTTACTTACCAAACACTACAAGTTCTTGGAATTGCATAAATTTTATATATCTTATTATCATGCTAATCACTTAATACACAAAGATAATGGCAGGTCTTTTCGCTCTTCTTGGGGCCATTTTATTTTCAATTGCTTCAATTAATGTAATTAATGTGTATTAATTCTTTATTATTTTGGTGCGACAGCCCAAAAAATTTTACTTAGAACTCAATTTATAGATGTACAGAGTATGACTCATGCAGCAGAGATGCAATAAATGTAAATTAGACATTAGAGCTTCTGTTTTTATCTCTGAACAATCTAAGCTGGACAAGTCTATTACATTGGAAACGTGTCATGCTTGTTTTACCAGAAACACTTTTGATCGTTTCGAGCACTTAGTCTGAGACTCGTGGCTGAATCAGCTGGAATTCTTCTGAATTGAGACTCATCAAATATTCAATACGAATTGTGGATAATTAATTCATTTTGCATGTGCGAATTTCTACCTTTCACAGATCGATATTTTGAAGTTCTGTTTAAACTTCTAGGAAGAGTTGATCGTCAAGTTAATAGGGAGAAAAAGAAAGGCTATCAAGTTATAACTGCCAACAAGAATGAACAGAAGCATTCCTTTTGACTTGTCTCTTACCTAAAATAAATTATGTCCATTCAAAGTTGTCACAACAAGTTTCAAATTCATTCTAGTTGCATCCCTAAGCTACCGACTTTACTGAGTCATAAAATAAAGTCATTACAGATATTAACTCTCTAGGTATATCCTTATGCTCTGCAACTAAACAACAGCGTATATAAGTTATAACTAATCCATCGACTTCTAGGAGTTCTCTTCAGTCGTGAAGGTGTCCACAAGTTTTCGGGTCCCTGTATTGATTCATTCTCTTAGCAGTATTCCCATGAAAATTTTTCAAAAAACCAATATTAGTGTCTTATGGATTCTGGCAAATAAGAATGGAAATTTCCTCTGATGTTTTGTGTAAATTCAGATGGCATATTTTTATTTTAAGACCCTAACTAAAGTATACTCGGAAAGGGTGGTATAGATGAAATAAAAGCTGATATTTGGTCCTAATTTGGAGCAAACTGTAATAACACAATAAATCCAAAACCAACATAAAGGGAGGATTACATCAGCAGGCATACATAAGCAATCCCTTCTATCTTACTTCAACAAGAATCACTAAAACATGTCAAAGATTGTTCTTCAGTATTTCTTTCTAGAAAATCCAAGCAGGGAAGCAATAGCCAGTTATTATTGCAACAGACTTTACAGTGGGTTATATATTGTCTTTCACACGTGACAGCAGAAAAGTAAAGGTTGAATAATTCTGATACCTCAAAGACGTACTTTGAATCATGCATGTCTAATGATTCACGAAATTTTATTATTTAATGCTAGTCTACGGCTGACATTACCTATTGCCTGTATAATTAATTTCATTTTGAATGTGCCAATTTCTAGCTTTCACAAAATTCATAGTTTGATGATCTGCTTTAACTTCTCAGGAGGGTTTTATGGTTCGATGCCTATGACAGAGAGGGATCGGCTGCTTGGACTTTTAGAAACAGGGGAAATCCTCATAATAAAATATGCCAAGCTCGGTGTCATTGACGATTACACAGAAGTCTTGGAGAGGGCTGGTGTCAGAAGCTGAAGCAAACAAGGAAGCAAATGCCCAGAAGGCAAAAGCTACAAGGAAAATCTGAAATCCTTTCATTGCAATTCTGCTTGCAGGATATGTGTTCTACCTTGTGAACTTGCATGCTACAGCTTTGGAGAGGTGTGAGAAATGCTGCATGGCAGATATATATAGGTCTATTTATAGATAGAAACAAATAAACTGGTCGTCTGATCCTTATTTCCTCTGTCTGAAATAGGTGAACACTGGCCTTGAGATCAATCGTTCTTCAACATAATGGCTTATTACATCATTCGATATTTTTTTGCGGAAGGGGTCTGTCTTAATTCACTTACCAGTTGTCATCTTCTCATATCTTTCCCATTCAGCCTTTTCAAATCCAGATTATATATTTACTACTAAAAACAAAGTTTATATTTCATAACTTTCCACGAGCAAATTGCCACTTTTGAAATTAACATTTGTCAATAGACCTCTTCACATCTTAAGGTTTGTCTTTCTTTCTTTTTTTCCCCTTGTTTCATTATTTTGGCAGTGACATAATATAATTTATATTGGAGTTGCTTCAAACAGCCGGCAAAGTTTTGTCTGTTAGACTCAGCTCAATTTTTTAGTTGGCATGATCGAGGGAGTGTTAATTAGTATAATAACAAAACATACGCTAGATGTTTAAGGCTTCTAATATTATCTCTAATCAATGTGCTCTGTTGATAAACTCACAATATTATCAATTTCTTGAAATTTCAATCAGCAATGCTAGGCTGGAAAATTCCCATTTTGATCACTTCATTTAGATAGCCAAAATTAATGGGGCTGCATGCTTTGAATTGATCTTTGAGTTTGCCAGAGGTACATGTACTAGAAGAAACTGTTTCAGGAACTATTGTAGTTAGTTGGTGACTTCTTCATTTGGAGAACTAACCAGGAAGGCAAATGCTCAAAGCCAAAGGGAAAATAGCCAGTTAAGTTGCAAAATTTATCATACAACAGATAAAAAATAAAGTAGAGTCATTAAAAACATCTGTGGGCGATGATAACATTGAGCTACAAAAATAGACAATACATAGTTTCAACTTTACCTTCAGCAGATTGCAACAGATTTTACAGTGAGTGATGAATCAAAGTTTCATCTAGTTATATACTCTTTCACACGTGACTGCAGAAAAGTAAGCTTGAATAATTCTGTTACCGCGAAGGCCTAAAATCATGTCTAGATGTTTGATGAATTTTTATTATTTGATGCTAGTTTGCTGCTGACATTAAATATTGCTTGTATAATTAATTCCATTTTGCATATGCCAATTTCTACCTTTCACAAAAATTCATATTCTGATGATCTGTTTTAACTTAAGAAGGGGTTTATAGTTAATTTTTACCAAATCTTCAAGTTATATTTAATGGGGGAGAAAAAGAAAGCCTATCAAGTCATAAATGCCACAAGAGAGAAGACAGACATTTCTTTTGACTTGTCTCTTACCTAAAATGTTCATTCAAAGTTGTCATGGCTCATGAGTTCTAACAGAGGAGAATAATCAAAACGGTGTAGTTTTGATTATTATCCAAATCCAAAAAAGCTGTTATATGGTCAGAAAGATAGTTAGCTGATATGATCAGTTAATTAGTTAGGAAATTAGCTTAAGTTAATTAAGAAGTTAGTTTTCAATTCTTGATTAACCTTTTCTTGATTTCAGATCAAGTCTCTTGTATATATACAATTAAAGCAATAAACAATACAGAACTTTTCCTTCTTTCATTATCATTTTATCATGGTATCAGATTTTTTCTTCCGCATCCTCTCTGTATTTTCTTGATTTCTCAACACAAGTCTGTGTTCTTTCTGATATTTCAATGGCTGGTGCCTGGAATTCCTCTACACAACCAGAGGAGAATCCCTCATCCCCTTATTTTCTTCATCCTAATGAAAATCCTAGCTTAGTTCTTGTTTCTTCCATCCTTACAGGATCCAACTATCATCAATGGAATAGAGCTATGCATATGGCTTTACTGTCCAAGAACAAGATCAAATTTGTTGATGGCTCCATTCCAGTTCCTATGCGAACTGAGCCCTTGTTCTCTGCCTGGGAAAGATGCAACAACATGGTCATTAGCTGGCTCATTCATGCAGTCTCTCCTTAGATTGCACAAAGTATAATGTGGCTTGACAGTGCATTTGATATCTGGCAAGATTTGAAGGCCAGATTCTCTCAAAACAACTCTTTCAGAATCTGTGATCTTCAAATGGAAGTCTACACTCTTCAACAAGGTACTCTTTCTGTTCAAGAGTATTTCACAAAGCTAAAAATTCTTTGGGATGAATTAATGATTCTCAAACCCATTCCTACCTGTTCTTGCAATCCACAATGCTCTTGTGGCCTGATTACAAGAATCAGGTCTCTCTATGACAATGACCATGTTCTGGTATTTCTCAAAGGCTTGAATGACATATACTCTACTGTCAAATCACAAGTTCTAATGATGGATCCATTGCCATCCATCAACAAGGTGTTTTCTTTGGTCATTCAACAAGAAAGGCAGTCTTTGCCCTCTGAAATTCAAGCCCTGGCAGTCAAGCATCCTCAAGGTTCTGCAATCAAGAAATTTGTTCCACAAAACAAGAGGCCTCTCTGTGTTCATTGTGGTCGAGAAGGGCACACAATTGACAAGTGCTATCAAAAGCACGGTTTTCCCAATGGTTATAAACCTAACAAAAGGTCAAGATATCCAAACTCAACAAATTGTGTTGAGATTGCAGATTTTTCTGCCACAGCACCATCTGCAGCAGTGGCACCCTCATCAATCACTCAGAATCCAAGCATTGAATTCACACAAGACAAGTATGAAGCACTCTTGCAGATGATTCATGGTCTATCTTTTTCACAACACCAAGTCCATTCGGTCATCCTTCCAAATGATTTCAATGCATCTGCACCAACCAACTCTGGTATGATTCCTTCAAACTGCACAATTAATCCACACATATCTTTACATGTCTACACCAATAAACACAATACACATTCTGATTGGATCATTGACACAGGAGCCACTGACCATATTAGTTGTTCTTTAACATCTTTTACTACTTACACTTCTGTCACAAATGTATATGTTAACCTTCCTAATAAGAATAAGGTTAGGGTCACTCACATAGGCAGTATTCAACTTAGCAACACCTTATTACTGACAAATGTTCTTCATGTTCCAGAATTCACCTATAATTTAATATCTGTTGGTAAACTTACCTTTGACATTCACTGTTGCCTTAGTATTCTTATCAAATTGCTGCATTATTCAGGAAATTTCCTAATGGAAGATGATTGGGGTTGCTGAAAAATCACAAGGACTTTACAAGTTCAAAGTTACTAATACTTTGCCTATGCCTACACCTAGCTCTCCTATTCTATTGAATTTTGTAAATACTACTACTTGTAAACAAAAACAGACCAATCTCTGGCATGCTAGACTAGGACATCCTTGTTTTTCCAGACTCAAATCTATGTTTCCTGATAGCACTCCTATCTCAGTTTGTGAAATCTGTCATATGGCTAAGCAAAAACGATTACCTTTTCCATTGAGCAAATCTACTTCTAATAGCATGTTTGACCTTATTCACATTGACATTTGGGGGGACAACTATGCACCTACATTCAAAGGTCACAGATACTTTCTCACCATTGTAGATGATTATAGCAGGTTCACATGGGTTTTTCTAATGAAAGCTAAGTCTGAAACTAGACCAATTATGCAAAGCTTTGTCTAATTTGTCCATGTTCAGTTTAACACTAACATAAAATGCATACGTTCTGACAATGGACAAGAATTTAATGTCCCAGAATTCTATGCAAACAAAGGCATAATTCATCAGACTTTATGTATAAAAACACCTCAATAGAATAGTGTTGTAGAAAGAAAACACCAACACACTCTCACTGTAGCAAAAGCTTTAAGATTTCAAGCTCAACTTCCAATCTTATTCTGGGGAGAATGTATTCTTCATGCTGTCCATCTTATCAACAGAATACCTTCCCCAATCCTTAACAATACTTCACCATTTGAAGTATTATACTCTAAACCTCCATCTTTAGACAACCTCAAAGTATTTGGTTGCCTAGCCTTTGCCTTCAATCACTCTAACATCAGGAATAAGTTTGATTCCAGGACCATCAAATCTACATTTCTTGGTATTTCTCATGGAATAAAAGGTTATAAACTGTATTATCTGCATAACCACAAGATATTTCACTTAAGAGATGTCTCCTTTTATGAAAATGTTTTTCCATTTTTTGTTGAAACTAACAAATTGCAGGACACTACTCAAGACATCATTCTTCCATGCACGCCAACAGAATCTCTTGACATAATTTCCTCCAGTACACCACAACCTCAACCTCAATCTCATACTACTGACATAACCAACATGATCGGGATTTTTCTGCAAGAGAACAGAAATCAAGTAGTAAAGCTTGGGGTATTCCAAGGTATCAATCCCACGAGGACTTGAGAAAACTAACAACCTAATTCTAGCAAAGTTTGTAAAGAAAACTGAATTTAATAAAATCAAATTGCAAACAATTAAAGAGAAGATGATTGTAAAAATTAACTAAAGGAACAAAGATTAAATAATTAAGAGAAATCAATAGAATGAATGTGAGGGTTTAGGCTTCTCTTCTAGGTATTTAATCCAATTATGTATGAATTTAATTATCAAGGTTAAAATAACAATCACTAATCTACTTAGGAGCCCTCTCAGATCATCCTAAGCTTTCCTAACTAATTGATTACCACCTCTCAGTGCATAAACTAATTAGCTAAGAATATTAAGAACCTTAGATTATAATCAAATCAGTTTCTCCATGACCCTAATTCAATTATGGTTATCACAATAAACTGAATTACTCTCGTATCCAATTAGATTGTGTCTATTTTCCTAGAGCACGAATTATATTTCACCTCTCAGTCCTTCATACAATTCCAAAGATCTATTCTATGTTGGCCAGACATAAAATGCATTAAGAATAAAGAAAATAGATTTAACCCAGAAAATCAATTCATACAATAATTAAATTAAAATCCCTAGAAGATCTACCCAAATCCCCAACAAGGTATTTAGCTACTCATATTAAAGAAAATAAACAATTGCATTAAAGAAGAAAATAAAGAAGAAAATCTCCCAAGTTGACAAAGTTGCTCCCTTGAGTGCTTGCTCTCCACAATCTTCCCCCTCTAAAAAGTCTCCCCTAAATAATGTATTTATACTAGCTAACTAGGGTATTTACATAACTCAAGGAATAAGAATTCTAATGCTAGTTGGACTTTTAATTAAAATAAAACACATGAGTCCAAAGCCCAACTGCTAAGTCCAATATTCGGCGTGTAAAAGCTTGGTAATCAGGCAAGAAACGGCCCCGCTTCACTAGTGTTCCGGGGGCCGTATCAAATCCGAGGCGTAACTGGAAGAATTTGCTAAAAATAAGAAGTGGCGCCGCTTGATACTAGAACCGGCGCCGTTATTGCACGATTCTTTTCCTTCCCTTGTTTTGCTCCATCACGTGACTCCAATCCTTTGGCTGATTTGTTTTTCTCCCAAGAGTCTTCACGTGACTCCATCATCAATGCTTATGTGGCAAAATCTTGGCTGCTTTCCTTGCTTTGTTTTTCTAGCTTTTGACTTTTCTCATGTATGATTATGTGGCTCATTTTCACAATTACAAACCATGAATTTTAGCTCCAATTCCCTTCCAATTTACTTGAGTTATGCAATATTCCTTCAAAACAAACAAATAAACTAAAGTGAGAAGAAATTATATACTATGGACCATAAATTATAAATAAAATAAATCAAAAGTACTCCAATATTGTCCATAATATAGGTGTAAAATACACCTATCACAACGCATCTCCATCTCAAATCCCATCCGTTCCAAACTCTATTGCTCAACCTACCAGTAAAAGTAGCCGACAGAAAACAAAGCCTACCTATCTCCAGGATTACAGCTGTGCAAATGTTCAAAAGACCATTCCACATCAAATTAGCAAATTTTTCTCCTATGAACAACTCAATCCTAAACACCAAGCTTTCTCCATCACCATTGATAAAGACACAGAGCCTACAACCTACAAGCAGGCAGCACAAAGTGAGGTTTGGCAGAAAGCAATGAAAGATGAAATCTCTGCACTTGAGAAGAACAACACCTGTCAATTAGTAGACTTACCACCTGGAAAAACACCCATAGGCTATAAATGGGTTTACAAAATTAAAAGAAAAGCTGATGGAACTTTGAAAAGGCACAAAGCAAGATTGGTGGCTAAAGGATATACACAACAAGAAGGAGTTGACTATTTAGACACCTTCAGTCCAGTAGCAAGGCTCACCACCATCAGAGTTTTGTTAGCATTGGCAGCTGCAAGGCAATGGCACCTTCAACAGCTTGATATCAACAACGCCTTTCAACATGGAGATTTAGAAGAAGAAGTCTACATGAAACTTCCAGAGGGATATCCCACACAACCAAACAAGGTCTGCAAACTTACCAAATCTCTTTATGGTATGAAGCAAGCTAGCAGACAATGGTACTCCAAATTAACTGAAGCCCTCTTAACATATGGTTTTCAACAATCTTCCTCTGATCATACACTCTTCACAAAGATAAATGGCACAAGGTTCACTGCTCTACTAGTCTATGTGGATGATGTCATTCTAGCAGGAAATGACTTAGAAGAAATTCAAACCACAAAGCAATATCTTCATGATGCTTTCAGCATCAAAGATTTAGGAGACCTAAAGTTCTTTCTTGGCTTAGAAATTGCTCGCTCAAAACAAGGAATCAACATCTGCCAAAAGAAATACATCCTAGACTTACTGAAAAATACAGACTTCCTTGAATCCAAACCTGTTCCCACTCCCATTCTACCAAAAACAAAACTCTCCAAAGACACTGGAGACAAACTTCAAGATATTACTCCCTACAGACAACTGGTGGGCAAACTACAATATTTGACAGCTACCAGGCCTGATATCAGCTTTGTCACACAACAACTGGCTCAGTTCCTTGACTGTCCTACCACTGAGCATCTACAGGCAGCTCATAGAGTCCTTAGATACCTAAAAGGAACCATTGGGCAGGGTTTATTCTTTCCTTCACACAATGATCTCAAGCTCACAGCTTTTTCAGATTCTGACTGAGGAAATTGCATAGATAGCAGAAAGTCTCTCACTGGATATTATGTATTTCTTGGCACTGCATTAATCTCCTGGAAAACCAAGAAACAAAACACAATAAGCAGAAGTTCCTTTGAAGCTGAGTATAGAGCTCTAGCATCTACAACTTGTGAAATCCAGTGGCTGCACTATCTTTTCAAGGATTTACAACTTCAGTTTCATTCTCCTACAGCTCTATTCTGTGACAATCAATCTACCATCCACCTTGTTCAAAATCCAGTGTTTCATGAACGCACGAAACACATTGAGATTGATTGCCATGTTGTTCGCACTAAGCTCAAATCAGGGCTAATAATCCTACTGCCAGTCACCTCCAGCAATCAGCTAGCAGACCGCTTCACCAAAGCTTTAACCACAAATGCATTCAGCAATTCATTCAGCAAACTAGGATTACACAATCTGTATAATCCAGTTTGATGGGGGCTAACAGAGGAGAATAATCAAAACGGTGTAGTTTTGATTATTATCCAAATCCAAAAAAGCTGTTATATGGTCAGAAAGTTAGTTAGCTGTTATGGTCAGTTAATTAGTTAGGAAATTAGCTTAAGTTAGTTAAGAAGTTAGTTTTCAATTCTTGATTAACCTTTCTTGATTTCAGATCAAGTCTCTTGTATATATACAATTAAAGCAATAAACAATACAGAACTTTTCCTTCTTTCATTATCATTTTATCAAGTTCTTGTAACATCATTCAATTGTGAAAACAACAGAACTACTAAAGAAATGAAGTAAGAACCAACTGCTTGATTGTTTTCAAGGCCCCACTAACAGATGAAACAGATTGTCGTAGATATGAATGATGTGGCGACTAGGAAAAAAGATCAAGGCACTGTCTAATTCTACAACAACTAAAAGTTCAACGGTCTTGCCATTAAAATAGGAGAAGAATCAGTCTGACAAGCATACTGAGTAACGTTCTGCTCTGCTCTGCTCCTCAACAACTCCTTTTTTCTTTACCTAACAATAATTCCCAAGTTAGACTAGAAATTGAGTGCTGCGTTTTCTTAATAATGTATTTGTAATGTGTAATAGTTAATATTAGTTGCTATAAGTTATAAGTAATCCATCGACTTCAATGATCAAGGTCCACAAAGTTTTCAGGTCGCTGTATTGATTCATTCTCTTAGCAGTATTCCCATGGAACTTTTCACAATCTTAGGATTTTTCACATCTCAAATTTCTGAACTTTTGATCAGACATATCTTCAAATCTACCAAGCAAAGATGGATAATTGACCTCAATTAATAGTCTTTTTTTTCTTAAGAAAACAAATTTAGTGTCTTATGGATTCTGGGAAATAAGAATGGAAATTTCTTCTGATGTTTTGTATAAATTCACATGGCATATTATAAGACCCTGACTAAAGTATTCTCAGAATGGGTGGTTTTCAACGAGGTATAGATAAAATAAAAGCTGATATTTGGTCCAAATTTGGAGCAAACTGTTATAACATTATAAATCCAAGACCAACATAATAGGAGGATTACATCAGCAGAGATGCATGAGGAACCCTTTTTATTTTACTTCACCAAAAATCGCTAAACCATGTGAAATATTGTTTATTAAATAAGATCAGTAAGATCATCAACACCCTGTCTTAAGTTGTCCTTAATTACTCCTTAAACAATTTAATCTCTCAAATTTATCCCACAAAACAACTTTGTAATGTCTTGTTGCATTTATTGATGTAGCAAACACACACAATTTAATTAAAGATTTAAGTTCATATGGATTGAAGAGGGTGTATTTAACTCAATCAAGCACAGTTATTAATAATACAAGAAGAATAGCTTGTTTTGCTAACCAGCAGCAATTTTAAAGATTTATTAATCTAAGAATATTATCCAAAAGCAACATAAAAGGAGGATTACATCAGTAGGGTTACATAAGCAACCTTTTTTATTTTACTTCAACAAGAATCACTAAATAATGATGTAAACATGTGAAAGATTGTTTATTAAATAAGCTACTGCTTCATCTTTATGCATATTGAAAATTAGTCTAATTGTTGTCCCAGAATTGTGACTGAAGATATTTCACCACATTCTTGTCCAGCTGGAAGGCTTTGGTGAGAACATCCGGATTTATTGCTGGGTTTGAGCCAAATACTGCCTTTGCAATAGTGATAGTTCCAGGATTTTGGCTGCTCAGACCAGCAAAGGCAACCGCATTAGTCTTCCCTACATTGAATTGGAAGTGAATGAGACCGATCGGAAAGACAAAAACATCTCCGGGGTAGAGGACTTTGGTGATGAGACGGTTGTCAGTGTTGGATGTAACAAAGCCAACATAGAGTGTGCCTTCTACGACAACTAGGATCTCCGTGCCACGAGGATGGGTGTGAGGAGGGTTTAGACCATATGGTGCAAAGTCAATTCTTGCCAGAGATATGCCAAGAGTGTTAAGCCCTGGAATTTTGTCGACATTAAGAAGAGTGACTGCTGATCCTGGTTGATTTGATGTGTTTCCTGGCTTGTTTAGACCCGAATAGAAGAAGTCTTCTGCTTTTACAAGGGTTGGGTCTTTGCAGAACTTCCCATTCACAAATACTGCAGGAAAGAAGAAAAACCAGTTGATATATCATGACATGCAAAATGAAAAATCAAATTATTTGTAGTTTAGGCATCTAATTCAATGAAAACAGATAAATTTAATTTGTCAAAACATACCACCATCCTTCGTATCCTTGGCATCATTGAGGGCTACACAGAAGTCCTGAAGAGGGCTAGGGTCAAAGGCTGAGGCAAATGAGGATGCCAAAGCCAAGAAGAGAAAGGATACAAGAAAGTGAACAGCTTTCATCGTAGAGAGGCTGGTTTCGAGCTCAAATTCTTTCAAGTTATCTTGCTTGGATTGGGGTGAGTGATCTCTCTTGAATGCGTTCCTATTTATAGATTGGAGTCATTGAACAAGTATTTACTCTTTCGCATGAAAGACTTACCAAGTCAGTAGTGATTTGGTATTACTATTTTTTTTTTCTCTTTTTTGACCCTTAAGTTTCTATATGAACCATTCTATAACAACCATATAGCCTCTTACGAATCCCCACTTTCAATGCTTACATCACTACACATTGACATCGAGAGGTCTTCTTGCGCAAATCTAATGTTTCCTTGCTTTCCTTGTTTTTGAACTTTGACAAAAGTTTATATTTGCAGCGGGCTTCCGGAACTTTAATCAATTTAACATGAAATTAAAATTTATGTCTCGGTTGACAAAGTCTAGTGGGGACGGTAAGACATTTGGCCTCTTTGATTAAAATATTGGTTTCATTTCTTGCTAGATTAACCTTGCCTCAAATGGAAATTTTCAAATTTTGACTTCTTCTTGAAGAATAACAATTTTGAATTGTTCACTTTGTACTGGAAGCAACAGTTTAGGTTAAACTAATCAATCAGGAAATATTTTGCTTTTTATTTAGTTATTATTATTATTTTCTTGAACTGCTGTTTAAGGCTTAAGCAGAAAAACAGAATTAAATAGATAAAATCGTAAGATTGGTTAGTGCCTTAGTGATAACAAAGGAAATCCCGAATTTAAACAAAGGGTGGTAATTACATGCTCGGAAAAATTTTATACACTTTCTCCAAACCAAAGAAGAATAAGTAAATTTGTTTGTTCTTTTCTATCTTCTAAAGAATATCTGATAACTATAAAAGTCAAGCCAAATCGAGCTTTTGCACCATCCAATTCTGTTGCTTGGAACGTACCTTGTCATTGCTTTTGCAAAGAAAGGCCTTACTCGGATACTAATTTCAGAGATGCAAAAGTGTGCAGGCCAGTTACTCATCACTTAATGAAAGCTCTTTTTTTAACCAAAATGTTTCATTTGATCATTTCAATCCTATAAATCATGACTGTCATTTCACTGGATAAAGTTAGCAGCTAATGCTTCCTATTGAAATTGTAAAATTTGGTACAATTCCTTCTAAATATGCAGCGGAAGAACGAATGATGAATCAGCTCTCAAAAATCACAGAAGAACAGTTTTATTAATTTGAATCGGAGGCTCACATAAATCACAATGATTTTTTTTAATCAACTCAATTGAGTTTTCCAAACATACTTTGAGTAACTCTCAAACCTCATATATACAACCACTCAACTAAGTATCTTAGTAACAACCCTGAGCCTAAGTTGTCCAAGCGCCGGGCTACCCGTCTAAGCTTGTAAACCCACCCGATGTTTGAGAGTATTTGGACAAGAATTTTAAATTTAAGGGCCATACTTGAACAAAATTCAAAGGCCAGTTTACAAAACGGGCTGGGCTTGGTCATACGTATAAAAATACGAGCTCGGCCCGTTTTTTGTTATTTAATATAAATATATAAAATATATATTTATTTTATTTATTGATATTAATGTTTTCTTTTTAATATTTTAACATAATATTGGTTTTTCAAATATTAGTAGTATTTAGATTTTGTAAATTTTATTTTGCCAAAAAAAAAAACTTTGTAAACTTTATAAAAATTGTCTTGAATGATAATTCTATGAATATGTGTTAATTTATTTTTATTTATATTATAAATTTATATAAATTAATATTTTGAAAAATATTAAACGAGTTTTTGAACTGACCTCGGACTTAACTTTATATTTTAGGGCAGGGTTTGGTCAAGGCTTTAGGCTCGAATAACTGGGCTTGGACAAGCAAAATGCTTGTAAGTACATGTCCAAGCCCGGCCCGAGCCCGGATTTGGACACCACCTTTCTCAAAACTCTATACATAATAGCCTATTTATACTACGAATACTAAAACCCTCCTGGACCCACTGATAAATAACACCCTCTTATTAAAACACCAACTCTAGTAATATAAGTTAAACGTAAATAAAATTATCTAGCTTGGTTTAATGCCCACACTTCCTTTTGTCATTTCTTGATAATATATTTCGAAAGGAGTGATGATCCCATGAACTCGGTTAAGTGAAATTTACCATGGAACAAAGATGTGACATAATTATAATCACATTTATAAAATAAACCCATGCCCCAATAAATGTCATTAATTATGAAGCTTCCCTTGAAAATTTTAAAAATTTTTATTTATGGCTAAACTTTTTAAATTGGTGGCTAAATTTTATGCTATATCTTGGTTTCGTGATAATTCTTATGGAATCTAGTCCGTAAAATCATTTCTCTTTCCCAGGTCTTATGCTCTAGACTCTGCAGCATTTGCCCGAAATGTTTGGAAACATGATTACCATGCATTGCATCCCCAACGATAAGAATCATTGTTCTTTTGGCGCATATTTGGGAGTAATTATTTAATAGAATGTTATATGTTGCTCGATAAAACAGAGGAGAGGTAGAAATAGAGACACCTGATTGAATTATAATAAGATTTATTGGAACATCAAGGAAGATATATGGATGACACTTTATTCATTATTTTATGACTTAAGAAATAATAGGAATTTCTTCCATGTGACATCTGTGCTGATCACAGTCACAATATCAATTTCTTGCAATTTCAAACAACCATACAAGGCTGGAAAATTCCCATTTTGATCATTTTAGCCAAAATTAATAAGGTGCAAGCTTTGAACTGATCTCTGAGCTTGCCAGAGGTACGGTCACCACTCACCAGAAGAAACTGTTTCAAGAATTATTGATTTGATTCAGTTGTAAGTTGTAACTATGGCATTGAGGTCAGTCTTGGTAATCATTTCTTTTGGGAAAAACCAAGCAGGGAAGCAAAATAGCCAGTTATCTTGTAAAATTTATCATACAATAAATTAGAAACAATAAGGAAGAGTTATTAAAAAGATCTATCGGAGATGATGACATGCATTGAGCTACAAAAACAGACAATTGTAAATTCAATATCAGGTTGAACAGATTGCAACAGATTTTACTGTGGGTTAATTATATATAGTGTTTCACACGTGGCAGCAGAAAAGTAAAGGTTGAATAATTCTCTTAGATCAAAGACTTTGAATCATATATAGGTGATTGATGAAACTTTATTATAATTTAATATTAGTACTGTTGCTTGTAAAATTAGTTTCATTTCACATATGCCAATTCCTGCAGTACCTTTCACAAATTTATATTTCAATTACTAGGGAGTAAAAGAAAGTTATAAACGCCCAAGAAAGAAGAGGAGCATTTCTTTTGACTTGTCAATTACCTAAAATGTTCATTCAAAGTTGTCATGACTCATGTGTTCTTGTAACATAATTCAATTGTGAAAACAATAGAATTGCTATAGAAATGAAGTAAGAACCAACTGCTTGATTAATTATTTGCAAGGCCCCACTAATTAACAGATGAAGACAGTGACATAAAGGTATTATAGATATTTAACAATTTAGGCATGTCCTCATGGATACACTCCAATTCCACAATGTCTAAAATTCCAACTGCTCTTGCCGTTAAAGGGGAAGAAAAATAGTCTTACAAGCATACCGAGGAACAATTAATCTGCTTTGCTCCTCAACTCCTCTTTTCATTACGTAAAAATATTTCCCAAGTTAGACTAGAAATTTGGGGGCTACGTTTTCTTAATGATGTATTTGGACAGTTCTGCACTTGCTTTGAGAGAGAGATAGAGAGGGATTGCAAATTTGTGAATTAATTGATTTTCATACCAGAATGATCACATGGACAAACTAGACTGGAGAGGTACAATACCAACCAGCCTGTTTGTTGTATTATAGTTGTTGAAATGAAGCCTGCTGTGGTTGAAAGACAGCAAAGTTCATCTTTGGAAGCTGCTAGCTGCTGCACTTTGCTGAAATCAGCAAAGTTCATCGTTGCATGGGCCATGAAGATGGAAATAGACCTTGGAGGGAATTTGGCAAGTTGGATGATTGTTTTGGAGCCAATTCTAGCGTTATAAGCCAATTCTAGCCTTTGAATTTTGTAATGTGACAGATGATGTGAATAGTAGTTTTGCAATGATGTTATTTTAGCAAGTTGATGTTGGTTTAAATTTTAAACCTATAATTGTTGTATATAAGCTAAGAATGAATGAAGTTAATGGCCGATTAGCCATCATTCTATTATTTTTCCTTCAGTTTTGCTTTCATTTTTCACTGTTCTGTCTGAACAAGCAAACCAGAAAACAAAGCTTAAGCCTTCAAAGCCAACAGTAGTACGTAGGATAATATGACTTGAACGAGGAAAATGAAATGTCAACATAGTGCAAAACAAGCGACAAACTTATTGATTCTACTGCTCTTATACTAGCTAGTTGTTTGTCCAGAACTTGGACTGAAGATCGGTAACCACCTTCTTGTCCAACTGGAAGGCCTTTGCGAGAACATCGGGATTGATAGCCGGGTTTGAGCCAAAGACTGCTTTAGCAATGGTGATAGTTCCTGCATTCTGGCTGCTGAGAGCGGCAAAGGCAACAGCATTAGTTTTCCCTATATTGAACTGGAAGTGAATCAATCCAATTGGGAAAACGAAAACATCTCCGGGGTATAGGACTTTAGTGAAGAGACGGTTATCTGGGTTGGATGTAACAAAGCCAACATAGAGGGTTCCCTCGACTACAACTAGGATCTCAGTTCCTCGTGGGTGAGTGTGAGGAGGGTTTAGGCCACCATAAGGTGCATAGTCAATTCGAGCCAGTTGTATGCCAAGAGTGTTAAGTCCTAGTAGTTCGTTAACGCTGACAGGAGTGACCATTGATCCAACTTGGTTTGATGTGTTTCCTGGCTTGTTGAGGCCTGAAAAGAAGAAGTCATTGGCTTCTACAAGCTTTGGGTCCTTGCAGAACTTCCCATTTACAAACACTGCAGGAAAGAAATGTTAATTAGTTGATTTATATATATACATCATCCCCATACTAAAGTAAAGAACCAGTTAGCAATGCTCAGACATTAGCATTGTGAAATTTTAACATAAAGTTGTGAATACAAAAACCGAATGCCTACCGCCATCCTTGGTGTCATTGATAGCCACACAGAAGTCCTGGAGAGGACTAGGATCAAAGGCTGATGCTAACGAGCTACCAAAAGCCAAGAGGGCAAAAGCAGCAAGGATAGAGTGAATTCCTTTCATTTTGATACACCAGCGAATCGCTCTCAATTAGATGCTATCTGCTAACTGCTATTGCTCTGGAGAAAGATGAGAAACTTTCCATGGCAGACAGGACTATTTATAGATGAAAACCGAAGACTCGGTCGCTATTTTGCGTAATTAGCAGGCAACGAGTTGTCAACAAGAATCATTTTCAAACATTTTCATTCATTTATATCCCGCAATGTTCTACTCATTCTAATCTTTGCATTGGCTTAAATCACTTACTATTCGTCTTGGAAGTTGTTGTGCGCTTTTGGAGAGTAGGTTGGATTTGAAAAGCAGTCTTGAATTGTTTCCTGTATGGACTATACCCACCATCCGAAGTTGAATGTTACTTACCAAACACTACAAGTTCTTGGAATTGCATAAATTTTATATATCTTATTATCATGCTAATCACTTAATACACAAAGATAATGGCAGGTCTTTTCGCTCTTCTTGGGGCCATTTTATTTTCAATTGCTTCAATTAATGTAATTAATGTGTATTAATTCTTTATTATTTTGGTGCGACAGCCCAAAAAATTTTACTTAGAACTCAATTTATAGATGTACAGAGTATGACTCATGCAGCAGAGATGCAATAAATGTAAATTAGACATTAGAGCTTCTGTTTTTATCTCTGAACAATCTAAGCTGGACAAGTCTATTACATTGGAAACGTGTCATGCTTGTTTTACCAGAAACACTTTTGATCGTTTCGAGCACTTAGTCTGAGACTCGTGGCTGAATCAGCTGGAATTCTTCTGAATTGAGACTCATCAAATATTCAATACGAATTGTGGATAATTAATTCATTTTGCATGTGCGAATTTCTACCTTTCACAGATCGATATTTTGAAGTTCTGTTTAAACTTCTAGGAAGAGTTGATCGTCAAGTTAATAGGGAGAAAAAGAAAGGCTATCAAGTTATAACTGCCAACAAGAATGAACAGAAGCATTCCTTTTGACTTGTCTCTTACCTAAAATAAATTATGTCCATTCAAAGTTGTCACAACAAGTTTCAAATTCATTCTAGTTGCATCCCTAAGCTACCGACTTTACTGAGTCATAAAATAAAGTCATTACAGATATTAACTCTCTAGGTATATCCTTATGCTCTGCAACTAAACAACAGCGTATATAAGTTATAACTAATCCATCGACTTCTAGGAGTTCTCTTCAGTCGTGAAGGTGTCCACAAGTTTTCGGGTCCCTGTATTGATTCATTCTCTTAGCAGTATTCCCATGAAAATTTTTCAAAAAACCAATATTAGTGTCTTATGGATTCTGGCAAATAAGAATGGAAATTTCCTCTGATGTTTTGTGTAAATTCAGATGGCATATTTTTATTTTAAGACCCTAACTAAAGTATACTCGGAAAGGGTGGTATAGATGAAATAAAAGCTGATATTTGGTCCTAATTTGGAGCAAACTGTAATAACACAATAAATCCAAAACCAACATAAAGGGAGGATTACATCAGCAGGCATACATAAGCAATCCCTTCTATCTTACTTCAACAAGAATCACTAAAACATGTCAAAGATTGTTCTTCAGTATTTCTTTCTAGAAAATCCAAGCAGGGAAGCAATAGCCAGTTATTATTGCAACAGACTTTACAGTGGGTTATATATTGTCTTTCACACGTGACAGCAGAAAAGTAAAGGTTGAATAATTCTGATACCTCAAAGACGTACTTTGAATCATGCATGTCTAATGATTCACGAAATTTTATTATTTAATGCTAGTCTACGGCTGACATTACCTATTGCCTGTATAATTAATTTCATTTTGAATGTGCCAATTTCTAGCTTTCACAAAATTCATAGTTTGATGATCTGCTTTAACTTCTCAGGAGGGTTTTATGGTTCGATGCCTATGACAGAGAGGGATCGGCTGCTTGGACTTTTAGAAACAGGGGAAATCCTCATAATAAAATATGCCAAGCTCGGTGTCATTGACGATTACACAGAAGTCTTGGAGAGGGCTGGTGTCAGAAGCTGAAGCAAACAAGGAAGCAAATGCCCAGAAGGCAAAAGCTACAAGGAAAATCTGAAATCCTTTCATTGCAATTCTGCTTGCAGGATATGTGTTCTACCTTGTGAACTTGCATGCTACAGCTTTGGAGAGGTGTGAGAAATGCTGCATGGCAGATATATATAGGTCTATTTATAGATAGAAACAAATAAACTGGTCGTCTGATCCTTATTTCCTCTGTCTGAAATAGGTGAACACTGGCCTTGAGATCAATCGTTCTTCAACATAATGGCTTATTACATCATTCGATATTTTTTTGCGGAAGGGGTCTGTCTTAATTCACTTACCAGTTGTCATCTTCTCATATCTTTCCCATTCAGCCTTTTCAAATCCAGATTATATATTTACTACTAAAAACAAAGTTTATATTTCATAACTTTCCACGAGCAAATTGCCACTTTTGAAATTAACATTTGTCAATAGACCTCTTCACATCTTAAGGTTTGTCTTTCTTTCTTTTTTTCCCCTTGTTTCATTATTTTGGCAGTGACATAATATAATTTATATTGGAGTTGCTTCAAACAGCCGGCAAAGTTTTGTCTGTTAGACTCAGCTCAATTTTTTAGTTGGCATGATCGAGGGAGTGTTAATTAGTATAATAACAAAACATACGCTAGATGTTTAAGGCTTCTAATATTATCTCTAATCAATGTGCTCTGTTGATAAACTCACAATATTATCAATTTCTTGAAATTTCAATCAGCAATGCTAGGCTGGAAAATTCCCATTTTGATCACTTCATTTAGATAGCCAAAATTAATGGGGCTGCATGCTTTGAATTGATCTTTGAGTTTGCCAGAGGTACATGTACTAGAAGAAACTGTTTCAGGAACTATTGTAGTTAGTTGGTGACTTCTTCATTTGGAGAACTAACCAGGAAGGCAAATGCTCAAAGCCAAAGGGAAAATAGCCAGTTAAGTTGCAAAATTTATCATACAACAGATAAAAAATAAAGTAGAGTCATTAAAAACATCTGTGGGCGATGATAACATTGAGCTACAAAAATAGACAATACATAGTTTCAACTTTACCTTCAGCAGATTGCAACAGATTTTACAGTGAGTGATGAATCAAAGTTTCATCTAGTTATATACTCTTTCACACGTGACTGCAGAAAAGTAAGCTTGAATAATTCTGTTACCGCGAAGGCCTAAAATCATGTCTAGATGTTTGATGAATTTTTATTATTTGATGCTAGTTTGCTGCTGACATTAAATATTGCTTGTATAATTAATTCCATTTTGCATATGCCAATTTCTACCTTTCACAAAAATTCATATTCTGATGATCTGTTTTAACTTAAGAAGGGGTTTATAGTTAATTTTTACCAAATCTTCAAGTTATATTTAATGGGGGAGAAAAAGAAAGCCTATCAAGTCATAAATGCCACAAGAGAGAAGACAGACATTTCTTTTGACTTGTCTCTTACCTAAAATGTTCATTCAAAGTTGTCATGGCTCATGAGTTCTAACAGAGGAGAATAATCAAAACGGTGTAGTTTTGATTATTATCCAAATCCAAAAAAGCTGTTATATGGTCAGAAAGATAGTTAGCTGATATGATCAGTTAATTAGTTAGGAAATTAGCTTAAGTTAATTAAGAAGTTAGTTTTCAATTCTTGATTAACCTTTTCTTGATTTCAGATCAAGTCTCTTGTATATATACAATTAAAGCAATAAACAATACAGAACTTTTCCTTCTTTCATTATCATTTTATCATGGTATCAGATTTTTTCTTCCGCATCCTCTCTGTATTTTCTTGATTTCTCAACACAAGTCTGTGTTCTTTCTGATATTTCAATGGCTGGTGCCTGGAATTCCTCTACACAACCAGAGGAGAATCCCTCATCCCCTTATTTTCTTCATCCTAATGAAAATCCTAGCTTAGTTCTTGTTTCTTCCATCCTTACAGGATCCAACTATCATCAATGGAATAGAGCTATGCATATGGCTTTACTGTCCAAGAACAAGATCAAATTTGTTGATGGCTCCATTCCAGTTCCTATGCGAACTGAGCCCTTGTTCTCTGCCTGGGAAAGATGCAACAACATGGTCATTAGCTGGCTCATTCATGCAGTCTCTCCTTAGATTGCACAAAGTATAATGTGGCTTGACAGTGCATTTGATATCTGGCAAGATTTGAAGGCCAGATTCTCTCAAAACAACTCTTTCAGAATCTGTGATCTTCAAATGGAAGTCTACACTCTTCAACAAGGTACTCTTTCTGTTCAAGAGTATTTCACAAAGCTAAAAATTCTTTGGGATGAATTAATGATTCTCAAACCCATTCCTACCTGTTCTTGCAATCCACAATGCTCTTGTGGCCTGATTACAAGAATCAGGTCTCTCTATGACAATGACCATGTTCTGGTATTTCTCAAAGGCTTGAATGACATATACTCTACTGTCAAATCACAAGTTCTAATGATGGATCCATTGCCATCCATCAACAAGGTGTTTTCTTTGGTCATTCAACAAGAAAGGCAGTCTTTGCCCTCTGAAATTCAAGCCCTGGCAGTCAAGCATCCTCAAGGTTCTGCAATCAAGAAATTTGTTCCACAAAACAAGAGGCCTCTCTGTGTTCATTGTGGTCGAGAAGGGCACACAATTGACAAGTGCTATCAAAAGCACGGTTTTCCCAATGGTTATAAACCTAACAAAAGGTCAAGATATCCAAACTCAACAAATTGTGTTGAGATTGCAGATTTTTCTGCCACAGCACCATCTGCAGCAGTGGCACCCTCATCAATCACTCAGAATCCAAGCATTGAATTCACACAAGACAAGTATGAAGCACTCTTGCAGATGATTCATGGTCTATCTTTTTCACAACACCAAGTCCATTCGGTCATCCTTCCAAATGATTTCAATGCATCTGCACCAACCAACTCTGGTATGATTCCTTCAAACTGCACAATTAATCCACACATATCTTTACATGTCTACACCAATAAACACAATACACATTCTGATTGGATCATTGACACAGGAGCCACTGACCATATTAGTTGTTCTTTAACATCTTTTACTACTTACACTTCTGTCACAAATGTATATGTTAACCTTCCTAATAAGAATAAGGTTAGGGTCACTCACATAGGCAGTATTCAACTTAGCAACACCTTATTACTGACAAATGTTCTTCATGTTCCAGAATTCACCTATAATTTAATATCTGTTGGTAAACTTACCTTTGACATTCACTGTTGCCTTAGTATTCTTATCAAATTGCTGCATTATTCAGGAAATTTCCTAATGGAAGATGATTGGGGTTGCTGAAAAATCACAAGGACTTTACAAGTTCAAAGTTACTAATACTTTGCCTATGCCTACACCTAGCTCTCCTATTCTATTGAATTTTGTAAATACTACTACTTGTAAACAAAAACAGACCAATCTCTGGCATGCTAGACTAGGACATCCTTGTTTTTCCAGACTCAAATCTATGTTTCCTGATAGCACTCCTATCTCAGTTTGTGAAATCTGTCATATGGCTAAGCAAAAACGATTACCTTTTCCATTGAGCAAATCTACTTCTAATAGCATGTTTGACCTTATTCACATTGACATTTGGGGGGACAACTATGCACCTACATTCAAAGGTCACAGATACTTTCTCACCATTGTAGATGATTATAGCAGGTTCACATGGGTTTTTCTAATGAAAGCTAAGTCTGAAACTAGACCAATTATGCAAAGCTTTGTCTAATTTGTCCATGTTCAGTTTAACACTAACATAAAATGCATACGTTCTGACAATGGACAAGAATTTAATGTCCCAGAATTCTATGCAAACAAAGGCATAATTCATCAGACTTTATGTATAAAAACACCTCAATAGAATAGTGTTGTAGAAAGAAAACACCAACACACTCTCACTGTAGCAAAAGCTTTAAGATTTCAAGCTCAACTTCCAATCTTATTCTGGGGAGAATGTATTCTTCATGCTGTCCATCTTATCAACAGAATACCTTCCCCAATCCTTAACAATACTTCACCATTTGAAGTATTATACTCTAAACCTCCATCTTTAGACAACCTCAAAGTATTTGGTTGCCTAGCCTTTGCCTTCAATCACTCTAACATCAGGAATAAGTTTGATTCCAGGACCATCAAATCTACATTTCTTGGTATTTCTCATGGAATAAAAGGTTATAAACTGTATTATCTGCATAACCACAAGATATTTCACTTAAGAGATGTCTCCTTTTATGAAAATGTTTTTCCATTTTTTGTTGAAACTAACAAATTGCAGGACACTACTCAAGACATCATTCTTCCATGCACGCCAACAGAATCTCTTGACATAATTTCCTCCAGTACACCACAACCTCAACCTCAATCTCATACTACTGACATAACCAACATGATCGGGATTTTTCTGCAAGAGAACAGAAATCAAGTAGTAAAGCTTGGGGTATTCCAAGGTATCAATCCCACGAGGACTTGAGAAAACTAACAACCTAATTCTAGCAAAGTTTGTAAAGAAAACTGAATTTAATAAAATCAAATTGCAAACAATTAAAGAGAAGATGATTGTAAAAATTAACTAAAGGAACAAAGATTAAATAATTAAGAGAAATCAATAGAATGAATGTGAGGGTTTAGGCTTCTCTTCTAGGTATTTAATCCAATTATGTATGAATTTAATTATCAAGGTTAAAATAACAATCACTAATCTACTTAGGAGCCCTCTCAGATCATCCTAAGCTTTCCTAACTAATTGATTACCACCTCTCAGTGCATAAACTAATTAGCTAAGAATATTAAGAACCTTAGATTATAATCAAATCAGTTTCTCCATGACCCTAATTCAATTATGGTTATCACAATAAACTGAATTACTCTCGTATCCAATTAGATTGTGTCTATTTTCCTAGAGCACGAATTATATTTCACCTCTCAGTCCTTCATACAATTCCAAAGATCTATTCTATGTTGGCCAGACATAAAATGCATTAAGAATAAAGAAAATAGATTTAACCCAGAAAATCAATTCATACAATAATTAAATTAAAATCCCTAGAAGATCTACCCAAATCCCCAACAAGGTATTTAGCTACTCATATTAAAGAAAATAAACAATTGCATTAAAGAAGAAAATAAAGAAGAAAATCTCCCAAGTTGACAAAGTTGCTCCCTTGAGTGCTTGCTCTCCACAATCTTCCCCCTCTAAAAAGTCTCCCCTAAATAATGTATTTATACTAGCTAACTAGGGTATTTACATAACTCAAGGAATAAGAATTCTAATGCTAGTTGGACTTTTAATTAAAATAAAACACATGAGTCCAAAGCCCAACTGCTAAGTCCAATATTCGGCGTGTAAAAGCTTGGTAATCAGGCAAGAAACGGCCCCGCTTCACTAGTGTTCCGGGGGCCGTATCAAATCCGAGGCGTAACTGGAAGAATTTGCTAAAAATAAGAAGTGGCGCCGCTTGATACTAGAACCGGCGCCGTTATTGCACGATTCTTTTCCTTCCCTTGTTTTGCTCCATCACGTGACTCCAATCCTTTGGCTGATTTGTTTTTCTCCCAAGAGTCTTCACGTGACTCCATCATCAATGCTTATGTGGCAAAATCTTGGCTGCTTTCCTTGCTTTGTTTTTCTAGCTTTTGACTTTTCTCATGTATGATTATGTGGCTCATTTTCACAATTACAAACCATGAATTTTAGCTCCAATTCCCTTCCAATTTACTTGAGTTATGCAATATTCCTTCAAAACAAACAAATAAACTAAAGTGAGAAGAAATTATATACTATGGACCATAAATTATAAATAAAATAAATCAAAAGTACTCCAATATTGTCCATAATATAGGTGTAAAATACACCTATCACAACGCATCTCCATCTCAAATCCCATCCGTTCCAAACTCTATTGCTCAACCTACCAGTAAAAGTAGCCGACAGAAAACAAAGCCTACCTATCTCCAGGATTACAGCTGTGCAAATGTTCAAAAGACCATTCCACATCAAATTAGCAAATTTTTCTCCTATGAACAACTCAATCCTAAACACCAAGCTTTCTCCATCACCATTGATAAAGACACAGAGCCTACAACCTACAAGCAGGCAGCACAAAGTGAGGTTTGGCAGAAAGCAATGAAAGATGAAATCTCTGCACTTGAGAAGAACAACACCTGTCAATTAGTAGACTTACCACCTGGAAAAACACCCATAGGCTATAAATGGGTTTACAAAATTAAAAGAAAAGCTGATGGAACTTTGAAAAGGCACAAAGCAAGATTGGTGGCTAAAGGATATACACAACAAGAAGGAGTTGACTATTTAGACACCTTCAGTCCAGTAGCAAGGCTCACCACCATCAGAGTTTTGTTAGCATTGGCAGCTGCAAGGCAATGGCACCTTCAACAGCTTGATATCAACAACGCCTTTCAACATGGAGATTTAGAAGAAGAAGTCTACATGAAACTTCCAGAGGGATATCCCACACAACCAAACAAGGTCTGCAAACTTACCAAATCTCTTTATGGTATGAAGCAAGCTAGCAGACAATGGTACTCCAAATTAACTGAAGCCCTCTTAACATATGGTTTTCAACAATCTTCCTCTGATCATACACTCTTCACAAAGATAAATGGCACAAGGTTCACTGCTCTACTAGTCTATGTGGATGATGTCATTCTAGCAGGAAATGACTTAGAAGAAATTCAAACCACAAAGCAATATCTTCATGATGCTTTCAGCATCAAAGATTTAGGAGACCTAAAGTTCTTTCTTGGCTTAGAAATTGCTCGCTCAAAACAAGGAATCAACATCTGCCAAAAGAAATACATCCTAGACTTACTGAAAAATACAGACTTCCTTGAATCCAAACCTGTTCCCACTCCCATTCTACCAAAAACAAAACTCTCCAAAGACACTGGAGACAAACTTCAAGATATTACTCCCTACAGACAACTGGTGGGCAAACTACAATATTTGACAGCTACCAGGCCTGATATCAGCTTTGTCACACAACAACTGGCTCAGTTCCTTGACTGTCCTACCACTGAGCATCTACAGGCAGCTCATAGAGTCCTTAGATACCTAAAAGGAACCATTGGGCAGGGTTTATTCTTTCCTTCACACAATGATCTCAAGCTCACAGCTTTTTCAGATTCTGACTGAGGAAATTGCATAGATAGCAGAAAGTCTCTCACTGGATATTATGTATTTCTTGGCACTGCATTAATCTCCTGGAAAACCAAGAAACAAAACACAATAAGCAGAAGTTCCTTTGAAGCTGAGTATAGAGCTCTAGCATCTACAACTTGTGAAATCCAGTGGCTGCACTATCTTTTCAAGGATTTACAACTTCAGTTTCATTCTCCTACAGCTCTATTCTGTGACAATCAATCTACCATCCACCTTGTTCAAAATCCAGTGTTTCATGAACGCACGAAACACATTGAGATTGATTGCCATGTTGTTCGCACTAAGCTCAAATCAGGGCTAATAATCCTACTGCCAGTCACCTCCAGCAATCAGCTAGCAGACCGCTTCACCAAAGCTTTAACCACAAATGCATTCAGCAATTCATTCAGCAAACTAGGATTACACAATCTGTATAATCCAGTTTGATGGGGGCTAACAGAGGAGAATAATCAAAACGGTGTAGTTTTGATTATTATCCAAATCCAAAAAAGCTGTTATATGGTCAGAAAGTTAGTTAGCTGTTATGGTCAGTTAATTAGTTAGGAAATTAGCTTAAGTTAGTTAAGAAGTTAGTTTTCAATTCTTGATTAACCTTTCTTGATTTCAGATCAAGTCTCTTGTATATATACAATTAAAGCAATAAACAATACAGAACTTTTCCTTCTTTCATTATCATTTTATCAAGTTCTTGTAACATCATTCAATTGTGAAAACAACAGAACTACTAAAGAAATGAAGTAAGAACCAACTGCTTGATTGTTTTCAAGGCCCCACTAACAGATGAAACAGATTGTCGTAGATATGAATGATGTGGCGACTAGGAAAAAAGATCAAGGCACTGTCTAATTCTACAACAACTAAAAGTTCAACGGTCTTGCCATTAAAATAGGAGAAGAATCAGTCTGACAAGCATACTGAGTAACGTTCTGCTCTGCTCTGCTCCTCAACAACTCCTTTTTTCTTTACCTAACAATAATTCCCAAGTTAGACTAGAAATTGAGTGCTGCGTTTTCTTAATAATGTATTTGTAATGTGTAATAGTTAATATTAGTTGCTATAAGTTATAAGTAATCCATCGACTTCAATGATCAAGGTCCACAAAGTTTTCAGGTCGCTGTATTGATTCATTCTCTTAGCAGTATTCCCATGGAACTTTTCACAATCTTAGGATTTTTCACATCTCAAATTTCTGAACTTTTGATCAGACATATCTTCAAATCTACCAAGCAAAGATGGATAATTGACCTCAATTAATAGTCTTTTTTTTCTTAAGAAAACAAATTTAGTGTCTTATGGATTCTGGGAAATAAGAATGGAAATTTCTTCTGATGTTTTGTATAAATTCACATGGCATATTATAAGACCCTGACTAAAGTATTCTCAGAATGGGTGGTTTTCAACGAGGTATAGATAAAATAAAAGCTGATATTTGGTCCAAATTTGGAGCAAACTGTTATAACATTATAAATCCAAGACCAACATAATAGGAGGATTACATCAGCAGAGATGCATGAGGAACCCTTTTTATTTTACTTCACCAAAAATCGCTAAACCATGTGAAATATTGTTTATTAAATAAGATCAGTAAGATCATCAACACCCTGTCTTAAGTTGTCCTTAATTACTCCTTAAACAATTTAATCTCTCAAATTTATCCCACAAAACAACTTTGTAATGTCTTGTTGCATTTATTGATGTAGCAAACACACACAATTTAATTAAAGATTTAAGTTCATATGGATTGAAGAGGGTGTATTTAACTCAATCAAGCACAGTTATTAATAATACAAGAAGAATAGCTTGTTTTGCTAACCAGCAGCAATTTTAAAGATTTATTAATCTAAGAATATTATCCAAAAGCAACATAAAAGGAGGATTACATCAGTAGGGTTACATAAGCAACCTTTTTTATTTTACTTCAACAAGAATCACTAAATAATGATGTAAACATGTGAAAGATTGTTTATTAAATAAGCTACTGCTTCATCTTTATGCATATTGAAAATTAGTCTAATTGTTGTCCCAGAATTGTGACTGAAGATATTTCACCACATTCTTGTCCAGCTGGAAGGCTTTGGTGAGAACATCCGGATTTATTGCTGGGTTTGAGCCAAATACTGCCTTTGCAATAGTGATAGTTCCAGGATTTTGGCTGCTCAGACCAGCAAAGGCAACCGCATTAGTCTTCCCTACATTGAATTGGAAGTGAATGAGACCGATCGGAAAGACAAAAACATCTCCGGGGTAGAGGACTTTGGTGATGAGACGGTTGTCAGTGTTGGATGTAACAAAGCCAACATAGAGTGTGCCTTCTACGACAACTAGGATCTCCGTGCCACGAGGATGGGTGTGAGGAGGGTTTAGACCATATGGTGCAAAGTCAATTCTTGCCAGAGATATGCCAAGAGTGTTAAGCCCTGGAATTTTGTCGACATTAAGAAGAGTGACTGCTGATCCTGGTTGATTTGATGTGTTTCCTGGCTTGTTTAGACCCGAATAGAAGAAGTCTTCTGCTTTTACAAGGGTTGGGTCTTTGCAGAACTTCCCATTCACAAATACTGCAGGAAAGAAGAAAAACCAGTTGATATATCATGACATGCAAAATGAAAAATCAAATTATTTGTAGTTTAGGCATCTAATTCAATGAAAACAGATAAATTTAATTTGTCAAAACATACCACCATCCTTCGTATCCTTGGCATCATTGAGGGCTACACAGAAGTCCTGAAGAGGGCTAGGGTCAAAGGCTGAGGCAAATGAGGATGCCAAAGCCAAGAAGAGAAAGGATACAAGAAAGTGAACAGCTTTCATCGTAGAGAGGCTGGTTTCGAGCTCAAATTCTTTCAAGTTATCTTGCTTGGATTGGGGTGAGTGATCTCTCTTGAATGCGTTCCTATTTATAGATTGGAGTCATTGAACAAGTATTTACTCTTTCGCATGAAAGACTTACCAAGTCAGTAGTGATTTGGTATTACTATTTTTTTTTTCTCTTTTTTGACCCTTAAGTTTCTATATGAACCATTCTATAACAACCATATAGCCTCTTACGAATCCCCACTTTCAATGCTTACATCACTACACATTGACATCGAGAGGTCTTCTTGCGCAAATCTAATGTTTCCTTGCTTTCCTTGTTTTTGAACTTTGACAAAAGTTTATATTTGCAGCGGGCTTCCGGAACTTTAATCAATTTAACATGAAATTAAAATTTATGTCTCGGTTGACAAAGTCTAGTGGGGACGGTAAGACATTTGGCCTCTTTGATTAAAATATTGGTTTCATTTCTTGCTAGATTAACCTTGCCTCAAATGGAAATTTTCAAATTTTGACTTCTTCTTGAAGAATAACAATTTTGAATTGTTCACTTTGTACTGGAAGCAACAGTTTAGGTTAAACTAATCAATCAGGAAATATTTTGCTTTTTATTTAGTTATTATTATTATTTTCTTGAACTGCTGTTTAAGGCTTAAGCAGAAAAACAGAATTAAATAGATAAAATCGTAAGATTGGTTAGTGCCTTAGTGATAACAAAGGAAATCCCGAATTTAAACAAAGGGTGGTAATTACATGCTCGGAAAAATTTTATACACTTTCTCCAAACCAAAGAAGAATAAGTAAATTTGTTTGTTCTTTTCTATCTTCTAAAGAATATCTGATAACTATAAAAGTCAAGCCAAATCGAGCTTTTGCACCATCCAATTCTGTTGCTTGGAACGTACCTTGTCATTGCTTTTGCAAAGAAAGGCCTTACTCGGATACTAATTTCAGAGATGCAAAAGTGTGCAGGCCAGTTACTCATCACTTAATGAAAGCTCTTTTTTTAACCAAAATGTTTCATTTGATCATTTCAATCCTATAAATCATGACTGTCATTTCACTGGATAAAGTTAGCAGCTAATGCTTCCTATTGAAATTGTAAAATTTGGTACAATTCCTTCTAAATATGCAGCGGAAGAACGAATGATGAATCAGCTCTCAAAAATCACAGAAGAACAGTTTTATTAATTTGAATCGGAGGCTCACATAAATCACAATGATTTTTTTTAATCAACTCAATTGAGTTTTCCAAACATACTTTGAGTAACTCTCAAACCTCATATATACAACCACTCAACTAAGTATCTTAGTAACAACCCTGAGCCTAAGTTGTCCAAGCGCCGGGCTACCCGTCTAAGCTTGTAAACCCACCCGATGTTTGAGAGTATTTGGACAAGAATTTTAAATTTAAGGGCCATACTTGAACAAAATTCAAAGGCCAGTTTACAAAACGGGCTGGGCTTGGTCATACGTATAAAAATACGAGCTCGGCCCGTTTTTTGTTATTTAATATAAATATATAAAATATATATTTATTTTATTTATTGATATTAATGTTTTCTTTTTAATATTTTAACATAATATTGGTTTTTCAAATATTAGTAGTATTTAGATTTTGTAAATTTTATTTTGCCAAAAAAAAAAACTTTGTAAACTTTATAAAAATTGTCTTGAATGATAATTCTATGAATATGTGTTAATTTATTTTTATTTATATTATAAATTTATATAAATTAATATTTTGAAAAATATTAAACGAGTTTTTGAACTGACCTCGGACTTAACTTTATATTTTAGGGCAGGGTTTGGTCAAGGCTTTAGGCTCGAATAACTGGGCTTGGACAAGCAAAATGCTTGTAAGTACATGTCCAAGCCCGGCCCGAGCCCGGATTTGGACACCACCTTTCTCAAAACTCTATACATAATAGCCTATTTATACTACGAATACTAAAACCCTCCTGGACCCACTGATAAATAACACCCTCTTATTAAAACACCAACTCTAGTAATATAAGTTAAACGTAAATAAAATTATCTAGCTTGGTTTAATGCCCACACTTCCTTTTGTCATTTCTTGATAATATATTTCGAAAGGAGTGATGATCCCATGAACTCGGTTAAGTGAAATTTACCATGGAACAAAGATGTGACATAATTATAATCACATTTATAAAATAAACCCATGCCCCAATAAATGTCATTAATTATGAAGCTTCCCTTGAAAATTTTAAAAATTTTTATTTATGGCTAAACTTTTTAAATTGGTGGCTAAATTTTATGCTATATCTTGGTTTCGTGATAATTCTTATGGAATCTAGTCCGTAAAATCATTTCTCTTTCCCAGGTCTTATGCTCTAGACTCTGCAGCATTTGCCCGAAATGTTTGGAAACATGATTACCATGCATTGCATCCCCAACGATAAGAATCATTGTTCTTTTGGCGCATATTTGGGAGTAATTATTTAATAGAATGTTATATGTTGCTCGATAAAACAGAGGAGAGGTAGAAATAGAGACACCTGATTGAATTATAATAAGATTTATTGGAACATCAAGGAAGATATATGGATGACACTTTATTCATTATTTTATGACTTAAGAAATAATAGGAATTTCTTCCATGTGACATCTGTGCTGATCACAGTCACAATATCAATTTCTTGCAATTTCAAACAACCATACAAGGCTGGAAAATTCCCATTTTGATCATTTTAGCCAAAATTAATAAGGTGCAAGCTTTGAACTGATCTCTGAGCTTGCCAGAGGTACGGTCACCACTCACCAGAAGAAACTGTTTCAAGAATTATTGATTTGATTCAGTTGTAAGTTGTAACTATGGCATTGAGGTCAGTCTTGGTAATCATTTCTTTTGGGAAAAACCAAGCAGGGAAGCAAAATAGCCAGTTATCTTGTAAAATTTATCATACAATAAATTAGAAACAATAAGGAAGAGTTATTAAAAAGATCTATCGGAGATGATGACATGCATTGAGCTACAAAAACAGACAATTGTAAATTCAATATCAGGTTGAACAGATTGCAACAGATTTTACTGTGGGTTAATTATATATAGTGTTTCACACGTGGCAGCAGAAAAGTAAAGGTTGAATAATTCTCTTAGATCAAAGACTTTGAATCATATATAGGTGATTGATGAAACTTTATTATAATTTAATATTAGTACTGTTGCTTGTAAAATTAGTTTCATTTCACATATGCCAATTCCTGCAGTACCTTTCACAAATTTATATTTCAATTACTAGGGAGTAAAAGAAAGTTATAAACGCCCAAGAAAGAAGAGGAGCATTTCTTTTGACTTGTCAATTACCTAAAATGTTCATTCAAAGTTGTCATGACTCATGTGTTCTTGTAACATAATTCAATTGTGAAAACAATAGAATTGCTATAGAAATGAAGTAAGAACCAACTGCTTGATTAATTATTTGCAAGGCCCCACTAATTAACAGATGAAGACAGTGACATAAAGGTATTATAGATATTTAACAATTTAGGCATGTCCTCATGGATACACTCCAATTCCACAATGTCTAAAATTCCAACTGCTCTTGCCGTTAAAGGGGAAGAAAAATAGTCTTACAAGCATACCGAGGAACAATTAATCTGCTTTGCTCCTCAACTCCTCTTTTCATTACGTAAAAATATTTCCCAAGTTAGACTAGAAATTTGGGGGCTACGTTTTCTTAATGATGTATTTGGACAGTTCTGCACTTGCTTTGAGAGAGAGATAGAGAGGGATTGCAAATTTGTGAATTAATTGATTTTCATACCAGAATGATCACATGGACAAACTAGACTGGAGAGGTACAATACCAACCAGCCTGTTTGTTGTATTATAGTTGTTGAAATGAAGCCTGCTGTGGTTGAAAGACAGCAAAGTTCATCTTTGGAAGCTGCTAGCTGCTGCACTTTGCTGAAATCAGCAAAGTTCATCGTTGCATGGGCCATGAAGATGGAAATAGACCTTGGAGGGAATTTGGCAAGTTGGATGATTGTTTTGGAGCCAATTCTAGCGTTATAAGCCAATTCTAGCCTTTGAATTTTGTAATGTGACAGATGATGTGAATAGTAGTTTTGCAATGATGTTATTTTAGCAAGTTGATGTTGGTTTAAATTTTAAACCTATAATTGTTGTATATAAGCTAAGAATGAATGAAGTTAATGGCCGATTAGCCATCATTCTATTATTTTTCCTTCAGTTTTGCTTTCATTTTTCACTGTTCTGTCTGAACAAGCAAACCAGAAAACAAAGCTTAAGCCTTCAAAGCCAACAGTAGTACGTAGGATAATATGACTTGAACGAGGAAAATGAAATGTCAACATAGTGCAAAACAAGCGACAAACTTATTGATTCTACTGCTCTTATACTAGCTAGTTGTTTGTCCAGAACTTGGACTGAAGATCGGTAACCACCTTCTTGTCCAACTGGAAGGCCTTTGCGAGAACATCGGGATTGATAGCCGGGTTTGAGCCAAAGACTGCTTTAGCAATGGTGATAGTTCCTGCATTCTGGCTGCTGAGAGCGGCAAAGGCAACAGCATTAGTTTTCCCTATATTGAACTGGAAGTGAATCAATCCAATTGGGAAAACGAAAACATCTCCGGGGTATAGGACTTTAGTGAAGAGACGGTTATCTGGGTTGGATGTAACAAAGCCAACATAGAGGGTTCCCTCGACTACAACTAGGATCTCAGTTCCTCGTGGGTGAGTGTGAGGAGGGTTTAGGCCACCATAAGGTGCATAGTCAATTCGAGCCAGTTGTATGCCAAGAGTGTTAAGTCCTAGTAGTTCGTTAACGCTGACAGGAGTGACCATTGATCCAACTTGGTTTGATGTGTTTCCTGGCTTGTTGAGGCCTGAAAAGAAGAAGTCATTGGCTTCTACAAGCTTTGGGTCCTTGCAGAACTTCCCATTTACAAACACTGCAGGAAAGAAATGTTAATTAGTTGATTTATATATATACATCATCCCCATACTAAAGTAAAGAACCAGTTAGCAATGCTCAGACATTAGCATTGTGAAATTTTAACATAAAGTTGTGAATACAAAAACCGAATGCCTACCGCCATCCTTGGTGTCATTGATAGCCACACAGAAGTCCTGGAGAGGACTAGGATCAAAGGCTGATGCTAACGAGCTACCAAAAGCCAAGAGGGCAAAAGCAGCAAGGATAGAGTGAATTCCTTTCATTTTGATACACCAGCGAATCGCTCTCAATTAGATGCTATCTGCTAACTGCTATTGCTCTGGAGAAAGATGAGAAACTTTCCATGGCAGACAGGACTATTTATAGATGAAAACCGAAGACTCGGTCGCTATTTTGCGTAATTAGCAGGCAACGAGTTGTCAACAAGAATCATTTTCAAACATTTTCATTCATTTATATCCCGCAATGTTCTACTCATTCTAATCTTTGCATTGGCTTAAATCACTTACTATTCGTCTTGGAAGTTGTTGTGCGCTTTTGGAGAGTAGGTTGGATTTGAAAAGCAGTCTTGAATTGTTTCCTGTATGGACTATACCCACCATCCGAAGTTGAATGTTACTTACCAAACACTACAAGTTCTTGGAATTGCATAAATTTTATATATCTTATTATCATGCTAATCACTTAATACACAAAGATAATGGCAGGTCTTTTCGCTCTTCTTGGGGCCATTTTATTTTCAATTGCTTCAATTAATGTAATTAATGTGTATTAATTCTTTATTATTTTGGTGCGACAGCCCAAAAAATTTTACTTAGAACTCAATTTATAGATGTACAGAGTATGACTCATGCAGCAGAGATGCAATAAATGTAAATTAGACATTAGAGCTTCTGTTTTTATCTCTGAACAATCTAAGCTGGACAAGTCTATTACATTGGAAACGTGTCATGCTTGTTTTACCAGAAACACTTTTGATCGTTTCGAGCACTTAGTCTGAGACTCGTGGCTGAATCAGCTGGAATTCTTCTGAATTGAGACTCATCAAATATTCAATACGAATTGTGGATAATTAATTCATTTTGCATGTGCGAATTTCTACCTTTCACAGATCGATATTTTGAAGTTCTGTTTAAACTTCTAGGAAGAGTTGATCGTCAAGTTAATAGGGAGAAAAAGAAAGGCTATCAAGTTATAACTGCCAACAAGAATGAACAGAAGCATTCCTTTTGACTTGTCTCTTACCTAAAATAAATTATGTCCATTCAAAGTTGTCACAACAAGTTTCAAATTCATTCTAGTTGCATCCCTAAGCTACCGACTTTACTGAGTCATAAAATAAAGTCATTACAGATATTAACTCTCTAGGTATATCCTTATGCTCTGCAACTAAACAACAGCGTATATAAGTTATAACTAATCCATCGACTTCTAGGAGTTCTCTTCAGTCGTGAAGGTGTCCACAAGTTTTCGGGTCCCTGTATTGATTCATTCTCTTAGCAGTATTCCCATGAAAATTTTTCAAAAAACCAATATTAGTGTCTTATGGATTCTGGCAAATAAGAATGGAAATTTCCTCTGATGTTTTGTGTAAATTCAGATGGCATATTTTTATTTTAAGACCCTAACTAAAGTATACTCGGAAAGGGTGGTATAGATGAAATAAAAGCTGATATTTGGTCCTAATTTGGAGCAAACTGTAATAACACAATAAATCCAAAACCAACATAAAGGGAGGATTACATCAGCAGGCATACATAAGCAATCCCTTCTATCTTACTTCAACAAGAATCACTAAAACATGTCAAAGATTGTTCTTCAGTATTTCTTTCTAGAAAATCCAAGCAGGGAAGCAATAGCCAGTTATTATTGCAACAGACTTTACAGTGGGTTATATATTGTCTTTCACACGTGACAGCAGAAAAGTAAAGGTTGAATAATTCTGATACCTCAAAGACGTACTTTGAATCATGCATGTCTAATGATTCACGAAATTTTATTATTTAATGCTAGTCTACGGCTGACATTACCTATTGCCTGTATAATTAATTTCATTTTGAATGTGCCAATTTCGAGCTTTCACAAAATTCATAGTTTGATGATCTGCTTTAACTTCTCAGAAGGGTTTTATGGTTCGACGCCTATGACAGAGAGGGATCGGCTGCTTGGACTTTTAGAAACAGGGGAAATTCTTGCTGCTACTCTAATAATAAAATACTGCCAAGCTCGGTGTCATTGACGATTACACAGAAGTCTTGGAGAGGGCTAGTGTCAGAAGCTGAAGCAAACAAGGAAGCAAATGCCCAGAAGGCAAAAGCTACAAGGAAAATCTGAAATCCTTTCATTGCAATTCTGCTTGCAGGATATGTGTTCTACCTTGTGAACTTGCATGTTACAGCTTTGGAGAGTTTTGAGAAATGCTGCATGGCAGACATATATATAGGTCTATTTATAGATAGAAACAAATAAACTGGTCGTCTGATCCTTATTTCCTCTGTCTGAAATAGGTGAACACTGGCCTTGAGATCAATCGTTCTTCAACATAATGGCTTATTACATCATTCGATATTTTTTTGCGGAAGGGGTCTGTCTTAATTCACTTACCAGTTGTCATCTTCTCATATCTTTCCCATTCAGCCTTTTCAAATCCAGATTATATATTTACTACTAAAAACAAAGTTTATATTTCATAACTTTCCACGAGCAAATTGCCACTTTTGAAATTAACATTTGTCAATAGACCTCTTCACATCTTAAGGTTTGTCTTTCTTTCTTTTTTTCCCCTTGTTTCATTATTTTGGCAGTGACATAATATAATTTATATTGGAGTTGCTTCAAACAGCCGGCAAAGTTTTGTCTGTTAGACTCAGCTCAATTTTTTAATTGGCATGATCGAGGGAGTATAATAACAAAACATACGCTAGATGTTTAAGGCTTCTAATATTATCTCTAATCAATGTGGAAAATTCCCATTTTGATCACTTCATTTAGCTAGCCATGCTTTGAATTGATCTTTGAGTTTGCCAGAGGTACATTTACTAGAAGAAACTGCTTCAGGAACTATTGTAGTTAGTTGGCGATTTCTTCATTTGGAGAACTAAACAGGAAGGGAAATGCTCAAAGGCAAAGGGAAAATAGCCAGTTAACTTGCAAAATTTATCATACAACAGATAAAAAATAAAGTAGAGTCATTAAAAACATCTGTGGGTGATGATAACATTGAGCTACAAAAATAGACAATACATAGTTTCAACTTTACCTTCAGCAGATTGCAACAGATTTTACAGTGAGTGATGAATCAAAGTTTCATCTAGTTATATACTCTTTCACACGTGACTGCAGAAAAGTAAGATTGAATCATTCTGTCACCGCAAAGGCCTAAAATCATGTCTAGATGTTTGATGAATTTTTATTATTTAATGCTAGTTTGCTGCTGACATTAAATATTGCTTGTATAATTAATTCCATTTTGCATATGCCAATTTCTACCTTTCACAAAAATTCATATTCTGATGATCTGTTTTAACTTGTAAGAAGGGGTTTATAGTTAATTTTTACCAAATCTTCAAGTCATATTTAATGGGGGAGAAAAAGAAAGCCTATCAAGTCATAAATGCCACAAGAGAGAAGACAGACATTCAAAGTTGTCATGGCTCATGAGTTCTTGTAACATCATTCAATTGTGAAAACAACAGAACTACTAAAGAAATGAAGTAAGAGCCAACTGCTTGATTGTTTGCAGGGCCCCACTAACAGATGAAACAGATGGCCGCAGATATGAATGATGTGGCGACTAGGAAAAAGATCAAGGCACTGTCTAATTCTACAACAACTAAAAGTTCAACGGTCTTGCCATTAAAACAGGAGAAGAATCAGTCTGACAAGCATACTGAGGAACGTTCTGCTCTGCTCTGCTCCTCAACAACTCCTTTTTTCTTTACCTAATAATAATTCCCAAGTTAGACTAGAAATTGAGTGCTGCGTTTTCTTAATAATGTATTTGGACGCATTCTCTAACAGGTCAGGCATTTGGGTTGCAGAATTCCCACTTCAATGTCATCTTATATTATATGTACCCGGCAGCCTTACAGGGGAAGGCAGGGTGGAATATGTAATTCCTTGAATTGCAAGAATCTGGAAATGAATCTCTAGTCTAATTTTGACCCTAATATAATTGTTCTGATTATAATGTTATATTGAAGTTGTTTTCTCGGCCTCTTCATTAGGGACGGAGCCAGAATTTTTTCACCCCGGTGTTGTGGTTGGGGGGTGGGGTGTGGGGCGCGGGGGACCAAGAATTTGATGCAAAATTCGCTTTCTTTGAAACTATTCAACATGTAAATTCAAATATTTGTCCTCCTATAGTTAGGGTTCTTTTTTTTCTTTTGGTGGGAGGGGGATCTCCCATAAGATTAAGTGGAAGTAAATTTAGAATAAACTTAAACCTTTAACTAGTAGAAATCAAAGGTTAATAAGAGGGAAGTATGAAAGGTGGAAGCTAAAAGTATATATAAAACAAAAGTTGAGCTGTAATTTGTAAAATGTTGCTATTATAGTATTATTTATTCAAAAAAATGTTGCTATTATTTAGTTAGGTTTAAAATAAGTTATACTAAAATAAGTGAAATTAAAAGGAAAAATAGAGATGGGGTCATAGCAATTAACCAGCATTAAGAAAGTTAAAAGTAAAAGTCCATGTTCTAATTAGGTCGAAGTAGAGTTTTATGAATAGAAAAAATAGATTTGAAAGAATTTCCTCCATTTGAGATCCAACACGATTCAAATAGAAATAGTAGTAAAATGTTAAACAAATATAGATGTCTTTGGTTGTACAAGAAAAAAAAAGGCCAAGTAAACTAATTTAGAAAAGTATAAAAAGTTAAGGGGGCCATAAATAGAATTTTATAAAATTATTTCCTAAATCTAAAATTTTTATTGACAAATGTATTAACTTGTAAAAAAGTTGGGGGTGCTATGGCCCCCTTTAGCCCCCCTATCTCCGTCCCTGCTCTTCGTATCAAATAATGTTTACCATATAGTTCTTATCTTGCACGATAGTTCTTATCTATGCATAAGTGTTTGAGCATAGATGTGTGTGTGTGTGTGTGTGTGTGTGTGTGTGTGTGTGTGTGTGTGTGTGTGAGAGAGAGAGAGAGAGAGAGAGAGAGAACAAATCTATCAATTAATTGATTTTCATACCCAGAATGATCACAGGGACAGAGGAGACTGGAGAGGTACAACACCAACCAGCCTGATTATTGTATATAGTAAGCAGAATAATATGACTTTAACGAGGACAATGACAAGGCAACATTATTCAAAACAAGCAACAAACTTGTGTATTTTCTTTGGCCTTTATACTAATTGTTAGACCAGAACAGGGACTGAAGATAGGTAATCTCTTTCTTGTCCAACTGGAAGGCCTTTGCGAGAACATCGGGATTGATAGCCGGATTTGAGCCAAAGACTGCCTTAGCAATGGTGATAGTTCCTGCATTTTGGCTGCTGAGAGCCGAAAAGGCAACAGCATTGGTTTTCCCTATATTGAACTGGAAGTGAATCAAACCAATTGGGAAAACAAAAACATCTCCAGGGTATAGGACTTTAGTGAAGAGACGGTTATCTGGGTTGGATGTAACAAAGCCAACATAGAGGGTGCCCTCTAATACAAGTAGAATCTCAGTTCCTCGTGGGTGAGTGTGAGGAGGGTTTAGGCCACCATAAGGTGCATAGTCAATTCGAACCAGTTGTATGCCAAGAGTGTTAAGTCCGGGTAGTTCGTCAACACTGACAGGAGTGACCTTTGATCCGACTTGGGTTGATGTGTTTCCTGGCTTGTTGAGGCCTGAAAAGAAGAAGTCATTGGCTTCTACGAGCTTAGGGTCCTTGCAGAACTTTCCATTTACAAACACTGCACGAAAGAAATGTTAATTAGTTGATGTAGTATAGAATGTGCTTCAGCTCAGGCATTAGCATTATGAACTTTTAATATAAAGTGGGGAATACATAAACTGCGAATGCCTACCGCCATCCTTGGTGTCATTGATAGCTACACAAAAGTCCTGGAGAGGACTAGGATCGAAGGCTGATGCTATGGAGGCAGCAAAAGCCAAGAGGGCAAAAGCAACAAGGATAGAGTGAATTCCTTTCATTCTGATAAACCAGCAAATCTCTCTCAATTAGCTGCTATCTTCTAACTGCTATTGCTCTGGTGAAGGATGAGAAATTTTGCATGGCAGACAAGACTATTTATAGATGGAAACCAAGGACTCGGTCGCTATTTTACGTAATTAGCAGGCAAAGAGTTGTCAACAAGAATCATTTTCAAACAACTTCATTCATTTTATCCTGCCACATTTACTCATTTCTTAATACACAATACAGATACTGGCAGGACTTTTCGTTTCTCTTAGGCCTATTTCTTTTTTTCTTAATTGCTTCAATTAAGGTAATTAAAGTGCATTAATTCTTTATCATTTTGGTGCAACAGCCCAACGAATTTTACTTAGAACTCAATTGAAGATGTGGTACATAGTATGACTCATGCAGCAGAGATGCAATAAATTTAAATTAGGTAATTTATAGTACAACATTTATTCAAAATCTAGTTGCATCCCTAAGCAACTGACTTTACTGAGTCATAAAATAAAAGCATTACAGATATTAACTCTTTAGGCAAATCCTTATGCTCTTCTCTGCAAAAACTGCATTTTTCTATACATAATCTACTTTTTCTTAGTGATGTATTTGGAGTGTATACCTTGCAGCCTTGCATGGGAAGCCAGGGTGCAGTGCGTAATTTATTGAATTCCAAGAATCAGAAAATCAATCTCTACTCTAATTTCCGCTGTAATGTGTAATAGTTAATATTAGTTGCTATAAGTTATAAGTAATCCATCGACTTTAAGGATTTGATCACTTCAATGATCAAGGTCCACAAAGTTTTCAGGTCGCTGTATTGATTCATTCTCTCGGCAGTATTCCCATGGAACTTTTCACAATCTTAGGATTTTTCACATCTCAAATTTCTGAACTTTTGATCAGACATATCTTCAAATCTACCAGGCAAAGCTGGATAATTGACCTCAATTAATAATCTTTTTTCTCTTAAGAAAACAAATTTAGTGTCTTATGGATTCTGGCAAATAAGAATGGAAATTTCCTCTGATGTTTTGTATGAATTCACATGGCATATTATAAGACCCTGACTAAAGTATTCTTAGAATGGGTGGTTTTCAACGAGGTATAGATAAAATAAAAGCTGATATTTGGTCCAAATTTGGAGCAAACTGTTATAACACCCGGTCTTATTAAATAAGATCGCTAAACCATGTGAAAGATTGTTTATTAAATAAGATCAGTAAGATCATCAACACCCGGTCTTAAGTTGTCCTTAATTACTCCTTAAACAATTTAATCTCTCAAATTTATCCCACAAAACAACTTTGTAATGTCTTATTGCATTTATTGATGTAGCAAACACGTACACACAATTTAATTAAAGATTTAATTATTAATAATACAAGAAGAATAGCTTGTTTTGCTAACCAGCAGCAATTTTAAAGATTTATTAATCTAAGAATATTATCCAAAATCAACATAAAAGGAGGATTACATCAGTAGGGTTACACAAGCAACCTTTTTTTATTTTACTTCAATAAGAATCACTAAATAATGATGTAAACATGTGAACGATTGTCTATTAAATAAGCTACTGCTTCACCAGGGATGTTGAAAATTGGTCTAATTGTTGTCCCAGAATTGTGACTGAAGATATTTCACCACATTCTTGTCCAGCTGGAAGGCTTTGGTGAGAACATCCGGATTTATTGTTGGGTTTGAACCAAATACTGCCTTTGCAATAGTGATAGTTCCAGGATTTTGGCTGCTCAGACCAGCAAAGGCAACCGCATTAGTCTTCCCTACATTGAATTGGAAGTGAATGAGACCGATCGGAAAGACAAAAACATCTCCAGGATAGAGGACTTTGGTGATGAGACGGTTGTCAGTGTTGGAGGTAACAAAGCCAACATAGAGTGTGCCTTCTACGACAACTAGGATCTCCGTGCCACGAGGATGGGTGTGAGGAGGGTTTAGACCATATGGTGCAAAGTCAATTCTTGCCAGAGATATGCCAAGAGTGTTAAGCCCTGGAATTTTGTCGACATTAAGAAGAGTGACTGCTGATCCTGGTTGGTTTGATGTGTTTCCTGGCTTGTTTAGACCCGAATAGAAGAAGTCTTCTGCTTTTACAAGGTCTGGGTCCTTGCAAAACTTCCCATTAACAAATACTGTAAGAAAGAAGAAAAACCAGTTGATATACCATGACATGCAAAAATGAAAAATCAAATTATTTGTAGTTTAGGCATCTAATTCAATGAAAACAGATAAATTATGTTAAAACATACCACCATCCTTGGTATCCTTGGTATCATTGAGGGCTACACAGAAGTCCTGAAGAGGGCTAGGGTCAAAGGCTGAGGCAAATGAGGATGCCAGAGCCAAGAAGAGAAAGGATACAAGAAAGTGAACAGCTTTCATTGTGGAGAGGCTGGTTTCGAGAGCTCGAATTCTTTCAAGTTATCTTGCTTGTGGTGGGGTGAGTGATCTTTCTTGAAAGCATTCCTATTTATATATTGGAGTCATTGAACAAGTATTAACTCTTTCGCATGAAAGACTTACCAAGTCAGTAGTGACTTGGTATTATTATTATTGTTTTTTTTTCTCTTTTCCTCCCCTCAAGTTTCTATATGAACCATTCTATAACAACCATATAGCCTCCTACGAATCCCCACTTTCAACGCTTACATCACTACACATTGACATGGAAGAGGTCTCCTTGCACAAATCTAATGTTTCCTTGCGTTCCTTGTTTCTGAACTATGGTATACGTACAGAATAAATCCCAGCTACTCCATTGACTTGAGCACAAATTTATATTTGCTGCAGGCTTCCGGAACTTCAATCAATTTAACATGAAATTGAAACGAAGTTAACAATTGACAATTCATTATTCTTGGCGTAAGGTTCACCTCATACAAATATGCATTAATTTATTCTGTGTTTTGTAACGAATACAAAGCACTGAAACCAATAGTCGTCTGATTTTTTTTTTCTCCTAAATTTTCCAGTCCATTGTGTACTGAACGGAAAACTTCAACTAAACTCAGGTAATTCAAATAGATAGTGTGATGATGGAGTCGTAATGTAAAAATTAGATGTACGAAAATAAAAGTGCAAGAAACCTGTTAGGCAGATTCTAAGTAAAATTTATCTCGGTTGACAAAGTCTAATGGGGACGGTAGAACATATTGATTAAAATATTGGCTGCATTTCTTGCTAGATTGACCTTGCTTCAAATGGAAAATTTCAAAATCTTTACTACTTCTTGAAGAATGAGCAATTTTGAATTGATCCCTTTGTACTGGAAGCAAACTGTTTAGGTTAAACTGAATCAATTAGGAAATATTTTGCTTTTATTAAGTTATTATATTACTATTTTCTATACTACAAAGATAGGAGGATTACATCAGCAAAGATGCATGAGGAACCCTTTTTATTTTACATCACCAAAAGTCGCTAAACCATGTGAAAGATTGTTTATTAAATAAGATCAGTAAGATCATCAACACCCTGTCTTAAGTTGTCCTTAATTACTCAAACAATTTAATCTCTCAAATTTATCCCACAAAACAACTTTGTAATGTCTTATTGCATTTATTGATGTAGCAAACACGTACACACAATTTAATTAAAGATTTAATTATTAATAATACAAGAAGAATAGCTTGTTTTGCTAACCAGCAGCAATTTTAAAGATTTATTAATCTAAGAATATTATCCAAAAGCAACATAAAAGGAGGATTACATCAGTAGGGTTACATAAGCAACCTTTTTTATTTTACTTCAACAAGAATCACTAAATAATGATGTAAAAATGTGAAAGATTGTTTATTAAATAAGCTACTGCTTCATCATGGAAGTTGAAAATTGGTCTAATTGTTGTCCCAGAATTGTGACTGAAGATATTTCACGACATTCTTGTCCAGCTGGAAGGCTTTGGTGAGAACATCCGGATTTATTGCTGGGTTTGAGCCAAATACTGCCTTTGCAATAGTGATAGTTCCAGGATTTTGGCTGCTCAGACCAGCAAAGGCAACCGCATTAGTCTTCCCTACATTGAATTGGAAGTGAATGAGACCGACCGGAAAGACAAAAACATCTCCGGGGTAGAGGACTTTGGTGATAAGACGGTTGTCAGTGTTGGACGTAACAAAGCCAACATAGAGTGTGCCTTCTACGACAACTAGGATCTCCGTGCCACGAGGATGGGTGTGAGGAGGGTTTAGACCATATGGTGCAAAGTCAATTCTTGCCAGAGATATGCCAAGAGTGTTAAGCCCTGGAATTTTGTCGACATTAAGAAGAGTGACTGCTGATCCTGGTTGGTTTGATGTGTTTCCTGGCTTGTTTAGACCCGAATAGAAGAAGTCTCCTGCTTTTACAAGGTCTGGGTCCTTGCAAAACTTCCCATTAACAAATACTGTAAGAAAGAAGAAAAACCAGTTGATATACCATGACATGCAAAAATGAAAAATCAAATTATTTGTAGTTTAGGCATCTAATTCAATGAAAACAGATAAATTATGTCAAAACATACCACCATCCTTGGTATCATTGAGGGCTACACAGAAGTCCTGAAGAGGGCTAGGGTCAAAGGCTGAGGCAAATGAGGATGCCAAAGCCAAGAAGAGAAAGGATACAAGAAAGTGAACAGCTTTCATTGTAGAGGGGCTGGTTTCGAGCTCAAATTCTTTCAAGTTATCTTGCTTGGATTGGGGTGAGTGATCTTTCTTGAATGCGTTCCTATTTATAGATTAGAGTCATTGAACAAGTATTTACTCTTTCGCATGAAAGACTTACCAAGTCAGTAGTGATTTGGTATTACTATTTTTTTTTCTCTTTTTTGACCCTCAAGTTTCTATATGAACCATTCTATAACAACCATATAGCCTCTTACGAATCCCCACTTTCAATGCTTACATCACTACACATTGACATGGAAAAGGTCTTCTTGCACAAATCTAATGTTTCCTTGATTGCTTTCCTTGATTTTGAACTTTGATACAAGTTCATTTTTGCTGCAGGCTTCCGGAACTTTAATCAATGTAACATGAAATTAAAATTTATGTCTCGGTTGACAAAGTCTAGTGGGGACGGTAAGACATTTGGCCTCTTCGATTAAAATATTGGTTTCATTTCTTGCTAGATTAACCTTGCCTCAAATGGAAATTTTCAAATTTTGACTTCTTCTTGAAGAATAACAATTTTGAATTGTTCACTTTGTACTGGAAGCAACAGTTTAGGTTAAACTAATCAATCAGGAAATATTTTGCTTTTATTTAGTTATTATTATTATTTTCTTGAACTGCTGTTTAAGGCTTAAGCAGAAAAGCAGAATGAAATAGATAAAATCGTAAGATTGGTTAGTGCTTTAGTGATAACAAAGGAAATCCCGAATTTAAACAAAGGGTGGCAATTATAATCCTCGGGAAAATTTTCTACACTTTCTCCAAACCAAAGAAGAATAAGTAAATTTGTTTGTTCTTTTCTATCTTCTAAAGAATATCTGATAACTATGGTCTACTTTGGAACATGGAAAAATATGGTGGAAAGGAAAATAAATTTTTTGGATTATATTTTTTCATGGTTGGTTGATAGGAGAAATTGTAAGGAAATTTAAATTGAGGAAAAGGTTAAAGAAAACCTAGAAGAAAGTTTTTCTCTCATTTTCCACTCAAAAACATGAGGAAAATGAGGGAAATTTCGGTGGAAAATTTGTCGGGTCACGGCATGTAATCTTCTGATAAAGCGGAAGATTACTTATCTAGTTGTTCAGCTCTTTCATGTTTCAATGAAGTTCAAAAGTTTACTTTATGCTTTACTACTTGATGGATTTAGATGTGGGCCTAAGAGTTTTTTTTTTACTTTTATTTTTGGCTCATTGGGCCCTAGAGTCCAAAAGTGTATTACTAATAGATACTAGGAAAGGCTCTTGCATTATGAGTTATTATTATTATTAATTAATTAATTAATTAATTAATTAATACAATTATTGGATGTAATAATATATAAAGAAAGGATATTCTAAAGTCTGAACAATAAAAACTGAATAATTTAATCTAATAATTATCTTTTGCCTTTTTTTGTGTGTGTACATATTTTGCTATTATTTAGAAAAAAAAACTGTGCTTATATATAATATAAGATGTAATGTAATAATAAAAAAATAAATATTTTTCTTTTAATTTTCCTGGATCCATCCAAACAAGATGAGGAAATTTATTTTCCTTTCTATCATTTTCTTTCCTTCGATTTTTCCATCAAATTTTCCTTCCCTTGATATTTTTCTTAAACCAAACAGAGCCTAAAAGTCAAGCCAAATCAAGCTTTTGCACCATCCAATTCTGTTGCTTGGAACGTACCTTGTCATTGCTTTTGCAAAGAAAGGCCTTACTCGGATACTAATTTCAGAGATTCAAAAGTGTGCAGGCCAGTTACTCATCACTTAATGAAAGCTCTTTTTTTAACCAAAATGTTTCATTTGATCATTTCAATCCTATAAATCATGACTGTCATTTCACTGGATAAAGTTAGCAGCTAATGCTTCCTATTGAAATTGTAAAATTAGGTACAATTCCTTCTAAATATGCAACGGAAGAACGAATGATGAATCGACTCTCAAAAATCACACAAGAACAGTTTTATTAATTTGAATCGGAGGCTCACATAAATCACAATGATTTTTTTTAATCAACTCAATTGAATTTTCCATACATACTTTGAGTAACTCTCAAACCTCATATATACAACCACTCAACTAAGTATCTTAGTAACAACCCTGAGCCTAGAGTTGTCCAAGCGCCGGGCTATCTGTCTAAGCCTGTAAGCCCACCCTGATATTTGAGAGAGTTTGGACAAGAATTTTAAATTTAAGGGTCATACTTGAACAAAATTTAAAGGCCAGTTTACAAAACAGGCTGGGCTTGATCATATGTATAAAAATACGAGCTCGGCCCGTTTTCCATTATTTAATATAAATATATATTTTATATATTTATTTTATTTATTGATATTAGTGTTTTCTTTTTAATATTTTAACATAATATTGGTTTTTCAAATATTAGTAGTTTTTAGATTTTGTAAACTTTATTTTGCCAAAAAAAAGACTTTGTAAACTTTATAAAAATTGTCTTGAATGATAATTCTTTGAATATGTGTTAATTTACTTTTATTTATATTATAAATTGATATAAATTAATATTTTGAAAAATATTAAACAAGCTTTTGAACCGACCTCGGGCTTAACTTTATATTTTAAGACAGGGCTTAGTCAAGGCTTTAAGCCCGAATAACTGGGCTTGGACAAGCAAAATGCTTGTAAGTACATGTCCAAGCCCGGCCAGAGCCCGGATTTAGACACCGCCTCTCTCAAAACTCTATACATAATAGCCTATTTATACTACGAATACTAAAACCCTCATGGACCCACTGATAAATAACACCCTCTTACTAAAACACCAACTCTAGTAATATAAGTTAAACGTAAATAAAATTAAATTATCTAGCTTGGTTTAATGCCCACACTTCCGTTTGTCATTTCCTGATAATATATTTCGACGGGAGTGATGATCCCATGAACTCTGTTCAGTGAGATTTACCATGGAACAGAGATGTGACATAATTATAATCACATATATAAAATAAGAGTTTTTTCCCACTAGAAGGTGCTTTCAAATCTTTATTCTCAAAATAAGGTACTTTTTATCTTATTTCTCAAAACAAGGTACTTCTTGCCATGTAAGCGCTGATAGACCATGTCATCCATTGACTTTTCCTTTCCCCTGTTTTCTTCTCCAATTCTTTCTATCAATTTCAACTGCTTCTTCGCTGTACAACAACGTGATATGAAAGCTACCATGAAAAAGAGTTGTAACCGGGACAAAAATAAAAGTTTCACATAAAGAAAGATAAAATTTTCCACCATACCATCTTTATAGTCGATGTCAATTTCTGCATTCTTTTTTCTTGTTTTCTGCAATTTTGATTGAGAATTGGAACTTTTATGAATCAATTCATTTGGTTCTCTCTTAAATTATTTTTCATGATGAATAATAAAGCATATGTATCAAAAACGGAATTATGAATAAGATTTTCACAAAAAAGCATATGTAACAAAGCATATCTCATTTCATAAAAATCATATATTTATCCTTTCTTATACAAGCCCATGTCAATATAATTTCTGTCCTGGGAGATTGCTTCAATTTTGAAAGATGTGAGATTCTGGCCTTTGTTCTAAAAAACAAAAATGAGGCTTTGGCTTTTATATTGAAACACACGGTATTTCTTTTTTCCCCCGTTTTCCTTGGTAGAAATTCCGGTGAGTGATGTTCTTACACCCACACAAGTGACTATGGTTTCGATTGTTTTATGGATAATCCTTTTATCATGTACTTTGATCCATTTTCTTTTATGCTTTAATAATGGCCATTAAAAAGAAACAGCCCAAGTCTTTGACTCTGCAAAATTTTTCAATTTACGTGAGCTAATATAAATGGAGGAACTGGAGGATACTTATTATTGAAGTTGCAGGGTTGGAATATCTTTCACATGGATAAATGTCTTTTCAAGTTAATAATCGATTAGTTACTTTTGACATGGATCATTTAAATTTTTGCTTTTATAAGTTACAGATTCATTGGAACACAAGCAATAGAGTTTGAGGCAGAAGAATTTTGGGAAGGAGGAGGAAGTGGAAGGGGAGAAATTTGTCTCATGGTTGCTTAGGGATTGCTTTCTTGGCAAGAGAATACCCCATTATGGGAAATAAGATAAAAAGTACCTTATTTTGGGAATTAAGATTTCAAACTACCCTATTTTGAGAAAAACCTCTATAAAATGAACCCATGCCCCAATAAATGTCATTAATTATGAAACTTCCCTTGAAAATTTTAAAAATTTTTATTTAGGCCGGGCTAAACTTTTTAAATTAATGGCTAAATTTTGTGCTATATCTTGGTTTCATGATAATTCCTATGGAATCGAGTCTGTAAGATCATTTCTCTTTCCAAGGTCTTATGCTCTAACTCTGGAGCATTTGCCCGAAATGTTTGGAAACATGCTTACCATGCATTGCATCCCCAACGATAAGAATCATTGTTCTTTTGGCGCATACTTGGGAGTAATGATTTAATAGAATGTTATATATGTTATATATTGCTCGATAAAACAGAGGAGAGGTACAAATGGAGACACTTGATTGAATTATAATAAGATTTATTGGAAAAGCAAGGAAGATAGATGGATGACACTTATTCATTATTTTATGACTTAAGAAATAATAGGAATTTCTTCCATGTGACATCTGTGCTGATCACAATCACAATATCTATTTCTTGCAATTTCAAACAACCATACTAGGCTGGAAAATTCCCATTTTGATCATTTTAGCCAAAATTAATGGGGCGCAAGCTTTGAACTGATCTCTGAGCTTGCTAGAGGTACAGTCACCACTCACCAGAAGAAACTGTTTCAAGAATTGTTGATTTGATACAGTTGTAACTAGGGTATTGAGGTCAGTCTTGGTGATCATTTCTTTTGGGAAAAACCAAGCAGAGAAGCAAAATAGCCGGTTATCTTGTAAAATTTATCATACAATAAAGAAACGATAAGGAAGAGTTACTAAAAAGATCTATTGGAGATGATGACATGCATTGAGCTGCAAAAACAGACAATTGTAAATTCAACATCAGGTTGAACAGATTGCAACAGATTTTACGGTGGGCTAATTATATATAGTGTTTCACACGTGACAGCAGAAAAGTAAAGGTTGAATAATTCTCTTACATCAAAGACTCTGAATCATATATAGGATAATTCTCTTACATCAAAGACTTTGAATCATATATAGGTGATTGATGAAACTTTATCGTAATTTAATACTAGTTCTGTTGCTTGTATAATTAATTTCATTTCACATGTGCCAATTCACAAATTTATATTTCAACTACTAGGGAGTAAAAGAAAGTTATAAACGCCTAAGAAAGAAGAGGAGCATTTCTTCTTACTTGTCAATTCCCTAAAATGTTCATTCAAAGTTGTCATGACTCATGAGTTCTTGTAACATAATTCAATTGTGAAAAGAATAGAATTGCTATACAAATGAAGTAAGAACCAACTGCTTAATTAATTATTTGCAAGGCCCCACTAATTAACAGATGAAACAGATGGCTATCCTATATAATTAATATGAATGACGTGGCAACAAGGAAAAGATGAAGACAGTTAGAGCTGGCAAAACCTGACTCGAGAATAGGTGCCCGACCCAACCCGCCCGAAACCGAACTCGACCCAACCCAATTTGACCAAAAAGTCAACAAACCTGAACCCGACCCAACCCGAATCCAGAATTACCCGAACCCGAAAATGACCCAAACCCGAAGTGACCCAAACTCGAAATGACCGAAACCCGAAGTGACTCAAACCCGATTAACCTGAGAAGTTAACCTGAAATGACCTAAACTGAAAAGAAAGTGTATTTAAAATTTTTTTAAAATAGTAATTCAATTAAAAATAAAAGTATAATAATATAAAATACCAGCATATAGCAATTAATATACTTTCAAATTATTTTCAGTTTTTTACCAAAGATCTATGTCTATAATATATATAAAAGTATGAATATTGTAAAACTTTTGAATCGTCTAAAATACCCTTTTCTTTCTCTATATTTACACTACTAGAAAAATAGGCCTTTTCCAACGGAAACTTCTGTTGGTAAAACTTAGATTTCTGTTGGAAACAACCATCACCAACGGAAATTAGCTGTTGATGGATCTGATGGTGAAAGTCGCGTCGGTAATGGTATCTGTTGGCAATTCCGTTGGTAAATTCCAACAAAATATTTTCGTTGGTGGAAGAAAAATTCCGTTGGTGAGTGTGTTTTCTCGAAATCATATGAAGTGAATTCTGTTGGTAAAATCTATTGCTAAGGTTGGAAATTCAGTTGGTAATTTAGTTGGTAATAATTGATGGTGTTGTAGATTTCTTTTGGTCAACCTTAAAATTTGTTGCTGTTTCCGTGGGTAATTTCTATTGGAAATTTCAATTGTTATGAGTTCCGTTGGTAATCTGATAAATTTCTGTTGGTAAATCCTGTTGATAACAATCTATTAATAGATAACTAATAATCTCCTATTTATCACATGGATAATATATCATCATTCACATAATTTGATTTCCTTTTAAGCTTAATAAATCATAATAAAAGAATGAAACATCAAGTACCAATACTAAATGATCAATATATATATATATATATATATATGAACTTTCATGTTTACTACAAAAAATTTCTAGCACCAAAAGGGAAACATTTCTATCTGCTCACATATTTATAAGTTAACATATATATACTTAGTAGTCCTAACTAGCTAGTACTAAAGGGTTGGTACCAAAATATTTGGATATAGCACCAATGTCTTAGTACTCAAAAAATAACCTTTCAAGTCATAATTAATCTTCGTAAACATAATCAACCAAGGTTAGGCATCATTTCCTACCTCTTCTCCAGATTCATCTTCTCCATCATGTAAATCATTACATCTTGAAACACCATTTGCTGGTGGTGGAGATGGATGTAGAGGTTGAACACCCAAATTTCTCAATGTGGCATCAAATTCTTCTTTCATTTGATTCCGCACACGTTCTGTAACTTGCTCTATAACTTGTTCTGTAACCTGCTCTATAACTTGTTGAATAATCCTTCGTAAAGTCTCTGCAGATACATTCTCTGATTGTTGAACTGGTTCACTATGCCCACAAAGAGTAGATGCAGCAGGTTGTGAAGTGTCCATACCCATAGATAGAGCATTCTTAAATGCCTGTTCAGAAGCTTCCATAGATCCAAAGCCATATACATATTTGCTTGATGGACCTCCAATTGCATCAGACCATGCGACTGCATCAATCTCAAGTTGAGAAGACACTTCTTCACCATACTTCTGCAAGATAGTGGCATTGTACTTTTCCTACAAGTTAAAAATCAATACACATCAAATTTATTAATGATAACACCTGATAATCAGAATAACGATGGACTTTTTAAAGGATATTGCTAAATATTCCATAAAATTAAAAAAACGCAAGATGCAGATTGAGGTGCCAAATCAGGAGAGCATTTTCACAAAGGTAACTCATGTTAGTAAACATCACTTCCATTCAAATTTTGACATGATCATTTTTTTTATATGACATCTTAATTTGCACATACCATCTGTGCAGCCATACATGGTAGAATTGTCATCTACATTTTCTGTCAAGGCTTAATAATGATTGGTAAATTTTTTTTGGTAATTTTTTTTAAAGGCAAAGAAGCTTTATATTAATAGAGAAGAACAAAGTACAGTCCGTGGCCAACTGAAATAGTGGCTACACAAAAACAAAGGGACCAGTAAAATGTTGTTTGATTATACCACTAATGGTGGAAACAAACTTTGTGTCCACAAATGAACTAACAAAATCAGAGAACAAAGCCCAGAAAAATTAAAATACAAGTTCTTTTGATAATTTCAAGACATATCATGCTACAATTTCCAAAATAAAATGGAAATAAAGAGACAATTTTGTTTGATCAAATGCTTTAGAATTTAGGGTTGCCATAGATCAATAGACAGTTCTGTTTGATCAAATTCGTATAAGTCAGCAGCATAGAAACAATATAGCAACACCACTTACAAACCAAGGACTTAAGACAGCCAAAGCATTAAGGTAGAAAGAAGCCCCTAAATTGAAACAAAGAAAACTAAACATAGCAGTAAAAATTCCTAAGATATCATGAATGCTTTAGGAAAACAAGCAACAAGAAGAAAATTGAAAAGAAAAATAGCACAAAAAGTGACAGTGCAAATACTAGCACAAAAAGAAGCGGTACAAGAAGCTCGTTGACTCTAAATACCCGTACTCTAGCATATTTATAAGCAATTTCTTAATATTTCTATGAAGATCAACAAACTTTCAGTTCAAACTTGAAATTTGATGCAGTCCAATTGAGAAAAATAGACTAAGTGAAGTTTATGCAGCAAAGCAAGATAAATCTTGTAACAAAGAAACTTAATCAAACCCAACTAGTCAATTCTTCAAAATAATATAATAAGGTAGTCAAGATTTAAATCATACTGTCACGCCCCGACACCATGGTCGAGCACGTAACAATCGCCGCAACTCTCGAAATGTATTCTATTAGGTTAGAATACACCCCAAGGGTTACAAGGCTAAAACGGTCATTTTTCTAATTTTTCTCTTATACAGTTTTCATCCAGTTCAATAGTTAAAATACTTAACTAACACGCAGGTAAATCAAAACAGATAAAATATTGAACTGTCGCGGCATAAAAATTCGTGTAAATATAAGACACCAAAACTTCAAGATATTTACGAAAATACCATTAGATATTTGACATATTTTTCTATGAATATTTAAACCAAGTTGTAGAATTCAGAAAAATACGGTAGTAGTGTCAAAATATTTTAAACATACTAAAAAGGTGAAATAGCTATTTAGACCAACATTTACTTACTCGGTGGGTCCCACACAAATTTTTGAAAAAAAATACTACAAAAGTTGACTTTTTCACCCTCGGTCAAACTAGAGCCAAAAGCCTGGCAGTTCTCCCACCACAACGTACCTACTAGCGCGGTTAATGTCTACAGCCTGAAAAAATATTTTATTAAAACACGGGTGAGTAACAGAGTTACCTAGTAAGTGGATAAAATAATTATATAAACGACAATGTAAAAATCGATATTTATTATAAGGCAATAAAAGTCAAAACCATAAGCATAAATAAAACCATAAACATAAACATAAACAAGGCAAGATTTTCACAAACTTTGGCCCATGTATCATCTATTTCATCCGTCAATTCCTCACTCGAGTTATCGCCTTGGCCGAGGCCGACAACTGAGTAGCGAGTCCCATCTTGAACGGTGGATACCACAAGATGGACTCAAATTACCTTGCGGGTTTCCCTCCGCGCCTCCCGTCAAGGTACATACCACACTCACCACGCCTCTCAAAAAACGGTCCGTGGCTACTTAGCTACTGCAGTAACAAAATTCCTCCCTTGGAGGCCACCGTATAGTAACATCTCGGAATTGTGAATTGTGATGGCTTATAAACCCTTTGTTTTCATTTCTACAAATTGACACTTTTCAAACCATATAAAACCTTTTTTTTTTTTTTTTTTCAAAAACAAGAATAGAGATTTGTTTTAAAACTATTTTTACAAAATATTTCCCAAAACCAATTTCATAAATTAGCCATCACATTCCATGGGCCATATATTTCTCATTATTCCATCATTTAACATATATAGATAGCAAATAATTTCAGAAAAATAGTATTAATAAAAATACAATAAAACAGTAATTTAAGTTAGTTATCCACTCACTGTGCTCTCCGAGCTAGTCTTGACTTTCCTCGACTGGTTCCTTGTTCTTTGATTGATCTCGGACTCCTAATTTTTATAAACTCATTTAGTTTCTATATATAATACCCGTTCTAAATTACTGTTTCTTTTAATCCATCCGGCATGCATCATTTAGTAGCAAATCATTGAAAATATAATTTAAGTTTTACTTAAGTTATGAATAGGACATAAATGGAATTAAATAAATTGTTGAAGAATTAGTAGTAAAATTAGAAGTTTAGACAGAATTTAAAAAAAATTGACAGAGAATTTTAAAATTTCGTTGCCAATGGAATAAAAGGAAACAGTCTAAAGAATAAAAATATACACTGAAAATTTTATTACACTGACTTAGGATATAGATGGAATTTTAGTGGTTGTTGGAGGACAAAATGGGAACTTAGAACAAAATTCTCTTTTATGGACTTAACCATCTAATGACAAGTGGCAATGGGTTAGGAATTGATGACTAGGATTGGAACAAATTTCATCATCTTCCACCCTTGCAGAATCCGGCCATGCATAAGGAAATGTCTAGAAAATTCAACAATTTTCATTGTTGTCTTCAACCTTGAGAAAAAGGACGAACAAACTCCATTGATGAAAGCTTGGAAGCTTACCCCATAACACATAAGTCCTAAATTCTCCAAACAAGCCTATTAAAATTACCTATCAAATTAAACCTCTTGATTAGCCCATTAACATTCCTAAATCAATTTTAAGAAATTCAAGCTAAGTGAGGAGAAATTGCAATTGGAAAGTCTAGGGTTCTTGGTGGATTTTCACAAATCAAGGTAAGTATGCCTAATTTTGATGTTAGAATGTAGATTATGGCATGCTAAATATGAATATAGGGTCAATTTAACTTGAAATCACTTGTAGGAGTGTGAATCTAGAAAATTAGAAAAAATTATGGAGAATTTTTGAATTTAAGATTTTTGGGTCAAATTGAATTCATGAAACCTTAGGATTAAAATATGAAGTTCATGGAAGCTTACTAAACTAGGAAATGTCATTAAATTTCATTAGAAATAAAAATTTTAATTCTTCAATAATTTATGCAGAAATTTCAAGGAAAATAGCATCTTTGTCATTTTGGAAGTTAAATGAAAATGTAGTTGTTTTGAAGTAAATTTAGTTAGAAAATGTTAAAGAGAAATGTTGGAAAAGAAAAATGTGGAAATTGGGTGAAATTAGAGCAAAGGTCGAAAAATTTTTTAATGTGCCATAGCTATGGGAAATTGTCAACCTATAATGGTATAGATGTGAATTTTGGAGAAGTTAGATTGGAAGAATATTAGTGAAAAATGCCAATTAGGAGTTAGAATTCAAATTTAGTGCATGGCATGCATGGCATTACACTTAGTCTAAGTCTTAATTAAATTTAGCAATGGCTATAGAAACCTAATAAATGTATGAATGATTAGGAGACCAGACAATACAGAAGGACAAGGAACTGGTCGAGAAAGAGCCGGAATAGCTTGGACCTCACTGTGAGTGGATAACGAAATTTTAAATCTCTACTCCTTATTGTTTTGTTAAATGTGGTTTCATGAAAGTTTATTATTATGCTATGTGTTTAGAGAAATGGCTTATTTGAATGTGTATTGAATGATGCTAAATGTGAATGGCCCATGGAATGTGATGGCTAAATTGAAATGTTTGGTTTTGAGAATTGAATATGGAAAATGTTTTTGAGATAAAATTGCTAATATTGATTTCAAAACATTGAAAGTTTTATTACATAATTTTTCAAAGATAATGTTTTATTCGAAGTAAACATAAAAAGGTTTGCAAGCCATCACAATTCCAAGATGTGACTATACGGTGGCCTCCATGGGAGGATTTTAGTTACTGCAGTAACCGCATAACCACGGACCCCCTTTTGAGGGGCGTGGGAATGCCGTGTACACCTTGGACAGGGAGGCGCGGAGGGAAACCCGCAAGGTAAATTCGAGTTCGTCCTGTGGTATCCACCGTTCAGGACGGGACTCGCTACTCAGTTGTTGATGTCACGCCTCGACCCGCCCCGGGTCGGCCACGTGGCAACCGCCGCACTGTCTCGAAGTACGTGCTGGCCAGTCACGCACCTGAGGCACCGCAAGGCATAAATGGGCATCATCGCTATCAATAAAACTAAAACTTTAATTAGAAAATATTTAATAAAATAATTAACTTTAAAAGTAATGCCAGTGGACTAATTGAGAGAATACCTACACAGCGGAATCTTCTATGCCTAAGCCACCAACGCCTCCTAGCGAGTCTCAATTCATTAGCTGACTTCGATTTGCAAATCTGCATCCATCCATATTGGATACAGGTGAGTGGCAGAGGTTCTAAGAATCTCCATCTGGGTTAGAACAGATAAGGGAAATCCACAATAAAATAAAATACATAATAATAAAACAAATATTCTTTCTTTAAAATTCTTTTCTGGTCCTTCCGCTGAGAACCTTCTTTTAAAGCACTTTAAATCCATAAATAAATATATATACATATAATGGGCTGGCATCTGAAATTGTCCCAATAAAGTATACCCTTGCGCTGGGGTATCCATTGGACCGTCAAGGGTTACTTTATACATTTAAAATATTTTTACTTTTCTCTCTGGCCCACTTCCTTGACGTTTGCCTCGCTGTGGTGGAACACAGCAGTCCTGGCGAGTTTCCGTACACGCCTCTCGCAATCAGGCCTCACTCTCGTGCCCCTCAATAGGCGGTCCACGGCTGAGAATCAAGCATGCCTCCTCCAACTCGGTCCACGCTCCCACATATATTGGAGCCCCGAGGAGCCTTTACAATCTGTTTGCTGTTGGACCGCAGTCCACCACCACCACTAATCCACCACATATATATAACTGTTGGCTGTTGGACCGTAGTCCACCACCACCACTAATCCACCACATATATATAACTATTGGCTGTTGGACCGTAGTCCACCACCACCACTAATTCACCACATATACATAACTGTTGGCTGTTGGACCGTAGTCCACCACCACCACCACTAATCCACCACATATATATAACTGTTGGCTGTTGGACCGTAGTCCACCACCACCACTAATCCACCACATATATATAACTGTATATATATATCTGTATATAAACCATACATTTTCAAAATATATAAACACACACACACACATACATAAGTCTTTATACTTCTTTTTAAAACATCCCACTCACGGTGTGGATGTATCACAAATAAATTGTGTGTGTATGGATTTCCCATATCCCAAAACCATTTTGAAAACATTTATGTTTAAAAATCATTTTCTAAATCCCCTTTCCCAGTGGCTAAACAGAGAAATCTAGGCCACTCACAGTATTGGGAGATTCGTATACTCCCAAGCGCTCCATGTAACTTTAACCTTCGGTGCATCGCCGCATTCGATTATCCGGAGCCGTAATACATGCAAATATACGTTAGCATCCATAATTACATTTATGAATGCACCTATGAGGCTCTAACATGACCTACGACTGGGCTTGAATGTGATTCGGGGCTAGGAAAAGTATCCAAGAGGTTTCGGGGTAAAAATTGGACATTTGGTGAAAAATTACGAAAATACCCCTGGGGGTCCATAGGCCACTCAGGCTGGGCCCGACACTTAGAAAAGTGTCCGGTAATTTGATTATTTAGGACATTCAACCAACAATTAAATCATAAATCAAAACCTCTTTAAGGTCTCCAAGATTCAAGAACTAAATTGGACAAGTCCGGAAGTTAATTGAAGCTAATTGGGGTTTAGGGCTGTAAAATTACCAAAATGCCCTTAAGCTACAGTGCCAAGTCGGTAGGTGGCTCACTCCCGGGCGGGAGTGAGCCAAAATGGGATAAATTCCCACAAATCATCAGCTCCCGCGCGGGACTCGTTGAGTCCGGCACCGGAGCTGGTTCCCAGCACATGGCCATCTTCGGCCACGCTCCAAATCAAGCTCGTTTGAGTTCGATTCACAACCAATCCGCACCAAAATTGAAACACAGCAAGTTAAACATATGATCTAAGGATTCACAGCTTCAAGAATGGAATCAATCCATTAAACATGCTCGAAATTTGAATCAAAACACTATGGGTTGACTTGTCTCGGGCAAACAGAAATCTCTACTTCAATCATCAAATTCTCTTAGCACAGACCATGAAATCAAGCATGTAAACTATCAAATTAAAGCTTGATGAGTCTAGAACAACATACCAAATTCCCAGCCAAAACGCACGGTTGAATCAAAAGATATTGGCTGATGAACAAACTGTCGCCAAATTTCCAGATTTCAAGATTTGATGATTTCCTTAGAAATCTTGATGTTTTGATCTTCAAGGAGGCAAAAATAAGTTGATATTGATGATTGATGAAGTGTTTGAAGAGGGATTGAGAGTTTGATTCAGAGAGAATTGGAAGAGAGAGATCGGAGAAGTGAGGAAGAAGAAGAAATGTGTGAAATGGGGGTCTCGGCAGCCGAGACCCCTAAATAAATTGACGAGTCCGGCGCCGGACCCGTGCCTGTCCGGCGCCGGAGTCAACTTTTGCTGAGTTGACTCCGGTCAACTCGGCTCAAATGCCCTCAGACTCGATTCCAAGTGGGGCCCACGTATCGGAACTTTAGTTTTTGGGTTTTTAAGCTTGAAATTAAGCTAGATGAAGTTTAAAACATCCATGGGAATCAAATTTGGTATTTTAACAAGACATAAATTCATAATTATACAACTTGACACGTGCGGACTAGGTCCGGGCGTGTCAGTCGACCTCGGCCAAGGCGACAACTTGAGTGAGGAATTGACGGACTAGACTATATGATTCATGGGCCAAGGTTTGGAAATTCTTGTTTTGCCTATGTTCTTAAAATATTTCTTCTTTATTTTACTTTAAAGACTTTTACTATATTGTTGCTTTAATATGTTATCCACTCACTGAGTAACTCTGTTACTCACCTATGTTTTTAATAAAATATTTTTCAGGCTGTAGATACCAACCGCGCTCGTAGGTACGTTGTGGTGGGAGAATTGCTAGGTTTTTTACTCAAATTTGACCAATGGTGAAAAAGTCAACTTTTTGTACTATTTTTCAAAAAATTCGTGTAGGGCCCACCAAGTGAATGTCGGTTTAAATAGCTATTTCACCGTTTTAATATGTCTAATAATATTCGAAGCTGTTATCGTATTTTTCTGAATCCTGTAGCTTGGTTTAAAAATTCACCGAAAAATATGTCGTAAACCTAATGGCATTTTCGTAAATATCATGAAGTTTTGGTGCTTTGTATTTACATGAATTTTTATGCCATGACAGTTCTATATTTTATCTATTTTGAATTGTCTGCATGTTAGTTAATTGTTTTAAGTATTAAACTGGATGAAAACTGTATAAGAGAAAAATTGGTAAAATGACCATTTTAGCCTTGCAACCTTTGAAGTGTATTCTAACCTAATAGAATGCATTTCGAGGGTTGCGGCGATTGTTACGTGCCCAATTATGGTGTCGGGGCGTGACACTATAGCCATTGCTAAATTTAATTAAGACTTAGACTAAGTGTATTGCCATGCATGCCATGCACTAAATTTGAATTCTAACTCCTAATTAGTATTTTTCACTAATATTCTTCCAATCTAATGTCTCCAAAATTCACATCTATACCATTATAGGTTGAAAATTTCCCATAGCTTTGGCACATTAAAAATTTCGGCCTTTGCTCCAATTTCACCCAATTTCCACATTTTTCTTTTCCAACATTTTTCTTTAACATTTTCATTTAAATTCCAAAATGACAAAAATGCTATTTTCCTTGTAATTTTCGGCATAAATATTAAAAAATTAAAATTTTCTTTTCTAATGTAATTTGATGACATTTCCTAGTTTAATAAGCTTCCATGAACCTCATATTTTAATTCTAAGGTTCCATGAATTCAATTTGACCTAAAAATCTCAAATTCAAAATTTCTCCATAATTTTTCTAATTTTCTAGATTCATAAGTCTACAAGCAATTTTAAGCTAAACTAACTTGATATTCATGTTTAGCATGCCAAAAACTATAATCTATGATCAAAATTAGGCATGCTTACCTTGATTTGTGAAAATCCACCAAGAACCCTAGACTTTTCAATTGCAATTTCTCCTCACTTAGCTTGAATTTATTGAAATTGATTTAGGAATGTTGATGGGCTAATCAAGAGGTTTAATTTGATAGGTGATTTTAGTCGGCTTGTTTGGAGAATTTAGGACTTGTGCTTTGTGGTGGAAGGTTTTAAGTGTTCAACAATGGAGTTTTGCTCATCTTTTCTCAAGGTTGAAGACAACATGAAAATTGTTGAATTTTCTAGACTTTTCTTCATGCATGGCCGGATTTGAAGACCAAAGGGTGGGGGAAAATTTGGTTCAATCCTAGCCCTCCATTATTAAAGCTTTGACACTTGTCATCATGTGGTTAAATCCATAAAAGATAATTTTGTTCTAAGTTCCCATTTTGTCCTCCAACAATCACTAAAATTCCATCCATATCCTAAGTCAGTGTAATAAAATTTTCAGTGTATATTTTTATTCTTCATGCAATGTCCTTTTATTCCATTGGCAGTGAAATTTTTAAATTCTTTGTCAATTTTTTGTAAAATCAGTCTAAACTTCTAATTTTACTACTAAACTTTAACAATTCATTTAATCCCATTTATATCCTATAAATAACTCAAGTAAGGCTTAAACTATATTTTCCATGATTTCCTACTAAATGATGCATGCCGGACAAACTAAGAGAAACAGTAATTTAGAACGGGTATTACACATACCCATCATCAAGAATAGCAAGTTGCAGCCTATCTTTTGGATTGATTAGAGTTTGCACCCCTTGATTCCAACCTCTAGTATTCGTGGCGGCTCTAGATGGATTGCCTTCACTAGATACATTGCCTTCCATGTCAGAAGGTTGCTCAATTTGTTGAGAGGATTCATTGGTAGGTTGGACAGATGGCAAATTTTCAAGTGCAGTCTCAATAAGTGGGGCTCATGTTTCATGAGGTTCATTTCGCTGAACGTTACCAACAGTATTGCTCGATCTCGTCGAAATATTTCCTCCAGTCGCTTTTCCACTTGGTACATTTGACACGCCCGGACCTAGTCCGCACGTGTCAAGTTTTGTGTATGTATATAGTTGTCTAGTCAAGATACCAAATTTGACTTCCTATGGATGTTTTAAACTTCATTTAGCTCAATTTCAAGCTTAAAAACCCTAAAATTGAAGTTCAGAGTTGCGGGGCCCACTTGGGCACGAATCCCAAGGAAGTTTGGCCGGGTTGACTGAAGTCAACCTTGACTCTATTGACTCTGGCGCCGAATCTGACCGAATTAAATGGGTCTCGGCTCACCCGAGACCCCCATTTTCTCTTCTCTTCTTTGTTCTTCATCTTCTCCGAACCCTCTCTTAGATCTTCTTCAAAATCAACCCTGTAATCCTTTTTCAAACACTCAACCAAACATCATTACCAACTTCTCTTGCCTCCTTGAAGATCAAAACACCAAAATTTCCAAGAAATCACCAAATCTACAAAACTGTCATCTCGGCGACAGTTTGTTCTTCGAGCTATATCTTTCAATTCAACCGTGCGAAGTGGCTGGGAATTTGGTATGTTGTTCTAGACTCATCAAGCTTTAATTTGATAGTTTACTTGCTTGATTTCGTGGCCTGTGCTAAGAGAAATCGTTGATTGAAGTTGAGATTTCTGTTTTGCCCGAGATATGTTAACCCTTAGTGTTTAGATTTGAATTTCGAGTATAATTGGTTGTTTAATTCCGTTTTTGATGCTGTGGAATCTTAGTTTAAGTGTTGAGGAGTATGTATTTCGAATTTCACGTCCATTGGTGTTGAATCGAACTTGAATCGAGCTGAAGAATATTGGAGGCCGAAGCTCGGCCTTAAGTGCAGTAAAGAATCGACGCCGGTCCTGGTATGAACCGGGGCCGGATCATCACTGCTGGGCAATTTTGCCCCAATTCGGGTCTAGGGGAAAAATGGTCATTTTGCAGCCCTAGACCCCTTTTGACTCCTTTCGACCCCTTTTGACCCCATTTGACCCAATTGACTTTAATTTACTTCAATTGACCTCCGGACTTGCCCAATTTTACTCCGTGACCTTAAAATAGGTTTTGTTTTATGATTTAATTGTTGGTTGAATGCTTTTATTAATCAAATTAGATTTTAATTTGATTATTTAGATACGTGATTGTACGAGTTTCGGACCGGTAGCAATTTGAACTAAGGCGTTCGTGGGTAATCGGGGAGTATACAACTCTCCTCTCTTGTGAGTGGCTTGGATTATATTGGTTGACCATTAAGGGTTAACCGTTTTCAAATTTCTTTATAAATGCTTTATTAAATTGTTTTATATGTTTTGGGGTATGAATTGTCCACCCTCACACACCAAGTTTACAAATGATTTAAAGGGTGGGAATTTCAAATATTTTATAAATTGATATTATTGATAATTGTTTGGGGTACGATGCCCCTGAGAGATGAGAGATTGAGCGGATTCCTCGGGGCTCCAATTTGCGGGAACGTGGACCGAGTTTGAGAGCATGCATGATACTCAGCCGTGGACTGCCTATCGAGGGGCACAGTGAGTCGAGCTTGGTTGGGAGAGGCGCGTAGGGAAACTCGCCAGGGCTCCAGATTACTGTGTTCCACCACAGCAAGGCAAACGTCAAGGGAATGGGCCAGAGAGCAAAGAAAAGTGTTTTAAAGTATAAAGTAACCCTTGACGGTCCAGCGGGTACCCCAGTACACGGGTATATCTTTTTGGGACAATTTTAGATGCCAGCCCATTTGAAAATATTATTATTGATTTAATATTTGTTTTGGTGTGGGACTTCCTATAATTTTAGTAAATGGTTTATTAAATTGATTTTTGGATTATTTCATGTCCCCAGCCTGAGGTGATCGGTCATTATAACCGAGTCCCTCACTGGGTACAAGTATATTGTACTCATTCCATTCACTTTTGTTGTCAGGCCATCAGGCTTCGGACGGCGGACATCCCGATGGTCAGTGATCCCAGTACGATACTGTGGACACGACTTTGTAGGTGCCATCCTTTTTGCCCTGTGTATCTTGACTCGGAATATTAGTGCATTTTACATATATATTTATGTATATGTAATATTACTTTCCGCTGCATGTAGCACCGTAAAAAGTGTCACTTTCTTTTTAAATATTTTTGAACTATATTATCTATAATATTTTCGTATGTTTTGATATATTGCTCGAATATCGTTTATTTTTATGCCTTGTGCCATCTTGGTTGCCCGCCTGACGAGGCACGCATCTCGAGGTGGTACGGTGGTTGTCACGTGGCCGGGCCTGCGGGTCAGGGCGTGACAATTTGATTGATATCAAAGCAAATTTTTAATATATATAGTATATCTATATTATATCGAGCCGAGGAGTTCACATAATTTTGAGATTTCTGATTTTGGGGTTAGAATTAGAGGGTATGATTGGTATAGATATATTTTTCATCTACTGACCTAGATTTTATGTAGAGTTACGCCATGCCACCTAGAAGGAGGAATATTCTGAATCCTTCTGTTCCTACCCTTGATCCCTCAGTACCTAGGAGAAGAGGTCGGCCACGTAGGCAGCCTGAGATTCAGCCTAGTGTAGACCCGGAGACCACTACGATTTCGAACGAGCCTGTTCCACCTATTCCGCCTGTTGATGAGACGCATCATCAGGATGCTCATGCTGACATTACACCACCCCCACCTCCGACGACTGCCACACCGGTGCAGTTTACGCCCGCTGATTTCGAGCGGATGTTTGACACTTGGGCTAGTAGATTCTTTTCATCACAGATGGCCACTGGCGCACATCCGACTACCGACATTACACCACCAATTCATCCATACACCACCAATGCCGACACCGATGCCGCCGCACTTTCAGCCGAATGGTGCAGCGAGCACTTCTGCTGGTGCCATTTCTTCGGAGGATCGCTTGGTGAGGTTCCTTAGCATCATGAAGGGACTAGACACCCCAAAGCTCTCCGACACGTCCGCTGATGTAGAGTGGGATTGGCTACATTTCATCACGAAGAACACACAGGGTCTGGGTATGACCTCGGAGGAGCGAGTGAGCATGGTTACTCGATATCTCCAGGGACAGCCACTGAGTTGGTGGACTAATCTCGAGAGCCGAGCCACTGGACCAGTGACGTGGGAGACATTTGTTACTGAGTTTCGAGAGAGGTTCATATCGGAAGAGATGAGGATGAGACGATATGGTGAGTTCCTCCGACTGCAGCAAGGCAACAGATTGGTCGAGCAATTTGAGACAGAGTTACGGAGACTTTCACACCACCTTCCATCCATCACCGAGGACGCCCTTTGTCTTTAGTTTGTTAACGGCCTTCGGTGGGAGATTGTACAGATGATGAAGCCTACTTCTAAAGCCACATTCGAGCAGTGTCGACGGGATACGTTGTGGGCCGAAGCTATGATTGCTCAGCGCTGACCAGGAAGATCGAGTTTGAGTGGTCAACGATCTTCCGACGTACCGATGGACCTGGAGCCGAGACAGACTCAGAGATCATATTCCCATGGAGGAATATCTCGGGGCGGTTCAGTCGAGTCCCCAGTACCACAGATGTCACTTTCTCTGCCACAGCCTCCATCAGGTGGTCGAGGAAAAGAGAAGTTTGGGTTTGGGTCCATGGTCAAAGGAAGGTTTGGGTAGAAGAGAGTGGAGTCTGGGCCTCGATGCCCAAACTGTAGGCGTTTTCATTCTGGCTAGTGTAGGGCTGGACCTCGATGTTTTCAATGCGGAGGCATGGGCCACGTAGCACGCGCATGTCCATCTACTACTTCTGTACCACCCAGACGGAGTTTTAGTCAGCCTCCAGTCAGACCGAGCAGCTATGGAGGTTTCCATCCGTTTCAGCCGGCGCGGCATTCTTTCGCCGCACCCTCTACCTCTCAGCAGCATTCGGGTATTGGTAGTAGTTCAGCAACCCCGAGACGACCCCCACAGCAGCAGCAGCGGCAACATACTCAGGTTTACGCCATGTCGCAAGAGGACGCCGACGATCGTCCTGATGTAGTCACCGGTAAGTATATATTTAAATATTCATGGACGGTTATTTTTTGTGAATAAAGATATCATCGTACTCGTAACTGTTTGTCGAGCAAAAGTAACAGCTTTAGAAAATTTTTGAACATTAGGCGTGGTAGTTATTTTCGATCAATCAGCTTATGTGATTATGGACACTGGAGCTGCCTTGTCCTACGTTAACACAAAGTTTGTCGTGCATGCGGATCGATCGTTATCGCCCTTGGGGTACGAGCTATTGGTGAATACACCGTTGGGTGAGAGAATGGTTCGAAATATGGTGTACAAAGGATGTCCAGTGAAGCTGGAAAACCTGACTTTCGAAGCGGACTTAATTCCACTTCAAATGTCCGACTTCGATGCCATCTTGGGGATGGATTGGCTTGGGAGACATCGTGCTCAAATCTACTGCGAGCACCATTTAGTAAGGATTCCATGACCTGACGGCAGCATGATCGACTTTTACAGTGAGCGCAGAGGCACACCGAATGTCATCTCCGCCATCAAAGCAAGTAAGCTACTACTGAAAGGGTGTAAAGCTGTGTTAGCCCATGTAGTAGACAATTCTATGGAAGAGCCTAACATTGAAGATATTCTGGTAGTTAATGATTTTCCGGATGTCTTCCCCGATGAATTACCTGGTTTGCCGCTCGAGAGAGACTTCGACTTCCCGGTCGAAGTTTATCCTGGTACGGACCCAATTTCTATGGCTCCATACCGAATGGCGTCCACTGAACTGGTTAAGCTGAAGAAACAACTCACTGAATTGTTGGATAAAGGATTCATTCGGCCGAGTACTTCACCCTGGGGAGCCCCAGTTTTATTTGTGAGGAAGAAGGATGGTTCCATGCGGCTCTGCATCGACTACCGCAAGTTGAATGAGGTGACCGTGAAGAATAGATATCCATTGCCTCGCATCGACGACTTGTTCGACCAGCTTCGAGGAGCCGGAGTGTTTTCTAAGATTGACCTGCGATCGGGCTACCATCAGTTGAAGATCCGAAAGGAAGATATTCATAAGTCCGCCTTTCGTACCAGATACGGACATTACGAGTTTTGCGTGATGTCGTTTGGACTTACCAACGCTCCAGCAGCATTTATGGACCTGATGAATCGCATATTCCATCCATACTTAGACCGATTTGTCATCATCTTCATTGATGACATATTGGTTTATTCAAGGAACCAGCGAGAGCACGCTAACCATCTTCGCATTGTTCTGCAAACTCTTCGAGATCACCAGCTTTACGCTAAGCTCTCCAAATGCCAATTTTGGTTGCAGCAAGTTGGATTCCTTGGACATGTTGTGTCTAGGGACGGCATATATGTGGATTCCAGCAAGATTGAGGCAATCACCAATTGGAAACGTCCCACAACTCCTACGGAGATTCGAAGTTTCTTGGGACTAGTTGGATATTATCGGAGATTCGTGGATGGATTTTCCGCCATTGCTGCACCATTGACTAAGTTGACTCGCAAGAATACTAAGCTCGTTTGGTCAGAGGAATGTGAAGATAGTTTCCAGAAGCTGAAAGACAAATTGACGACCGCACTGGTACTTGCCTTACCTGTGAGCGGCAAGGAGTTCACTGTGTACACCGATGCGTCGTGCAACGGACTTGGATGTATGTTGATGCAAGACGAGCGGGTAATTGCGTATGCTTCCCGTCAATTGAAGCCGAACGAGGTCAATTATCCAGTACATGACTTGGAGCTTGCTGCCATAGTCTTCAACTTGAAGATTTGGCGCCACCATTTATATGGTGAAACTTGTCGTATCTACACCGATCACAAGAGTCTTAAGCACTTTATGACCCAACGTGAGTTGAATATGCGGAAAAGGCGATGGTTAGATCTTATAAAGGATTACGATCTCGTAATCGACTATCATCCCGGTAAGGCGAACGTTGTTGCTGATGTTTTGAGCTGAAATACAGTTACGTCCTTGGCGACGATCAGAGACGTTCACTTGCCAGAGTTGGTGGAGTTGAGGTCGACTGGAACCAGATTGGCTTATGATCATCATGACGGTGCACTAATTGCTCAGATTTTAGCTAAGCCAGTGCTAGATGATCGGATTCGTGATCTCCAAACGTTCGATCCGAGGTTGCAGCATGAACTTCAAAAGTTACAGTTGGGAGAACCATCTGAGTTTTCAGTTCGCAGCGATGGAATTCTGCTATTCCGAAATCGGATCTGTGTGCCGCACGATCTTGATCTTAATGGCACCATTCTTCAGCAAGCCCATTCTTCTCCATTTTCCATGCACCCAGGTAGCACCAAGATGTATCAAACCATCAAGGACCATTATTGGTGGCCTGGAATGAAGAGAGAAGTTGCTGAATTCGTAGCGAGATGCTTGACGTGCCAGCAAGTGAAAGCGGAGCGTCGAAAGCCTTTCGGGACACTTCAGCCTCTCCAAATTCCCGAATGGAAGTGGGGGCACGTCACCATGGATTTTGTGACCGGTTTTCCGCACGTTAGACGAGGACTTGATGCGGTATGGGTGATTGTCGACCGACTCACCAAGTCAGCGCACTTCCTCCCAGTGAGCATGAGATGGAGCGTGAACCAGTTAGCGCAGCTTTACATGAATAAAGTAGTTCGACTTCACGGAGTCCCAGCTTCTATAGTTTCAGATCGAGATCCGAGGTTTACTTCGCAGTTCTGGGACAGCTTTCAGCAAGCGATGGGAACTCAACTTCGTTTCAGCACCGCCTTTCATCCACAAACCAAAGGTCAGTCGGAACGTACTATCCAGATATTGGAAGACATGCTGCGAGCATGTGCGCTTTAGTTTTCTAGTGGATGGGACACGTATCTTGCGGCAGCGGAGTTCGCTTACAACAACAGCTACCAATCTAGCATTGGTATGGCTCCGTATGAAGCTCTGTACGGAAAGAAGTGTAGAACCCCGTTGTATTGGGATAAAGTGGGCGAGAATCAAATCTTCGACAAGGCAGAGATTGAACTCACCACTAAAAAGGTGAAGTTCATTCGGGAACGACTTCAGGCAGCCCAGGATCGAGATCGAAAATATGCGCAGCGAAAGAGAACACCCTTGGAGTTCCAAGTGGGAGATCAAGTGTTTTTGAAGGTTTCACCTTGGAAAGGCGTTATTCGTTTCCGCAAGGCGGGAAAACTCAACCCGAGGTATATTGGTCCATTCCTTATCACTGAACGGATTGGACCGGTGGTGTATCATTTGGAGTTGCCACCTGACATGGCTCGGATACATGATGTCTTTCATATATCTATGCTCCGAAAATATGTACTTGATCCGTCGCACGTTCTCTAAGAACCACCTGTGAAGCTGAAGAAAAGTTTGGGCTTCAGGGTTCAACCTGTAGCCATATTGGATCGAGAGGTTCGATCCTTGAGAAATAAATCGGTACCTTTGGTGCGAGTTTTATGGAAAAGCTCACAGATTGAGGAACAGACTTGGGAGCCTGAGAGCGACATGAGACGTAATTTCCCCCACTTGTTTGATGATTGAGCGGATTCCTCGAGGCTCCAATTTGCGGGAGCATGGACCGAGTTTGAGAGCATGCATGATACTCAGCCGTGGACCGCCTATCGAGGGGCACGGTGAGTCGAGCCTGGTTGGGAGAGGCACGAAGGGAAACTCGCCAGGGCTCCAGATTGCTGTGTTCCACCACAGCAAGGCAAACGTCAAGGGAATGGGCCAGAGAGCAAAGAAAAGTGTTTTAAAGTATAAAGTAACCCTTGACGGTCCAGTGGGTACCCAGTACACGGGTATATCTTTTTGGGACAATTTCAGATGCCAGCCCATTTGGAAATATTATTATTTATTTAATATTTGTTTTGGTGTGGGACTTCCTATAATTTTAGTAAATGGTTTATTAAATTGATTTTTGGATTATTTCATATCCTCAGCCTGAGGTGATCAGTCATTATAGTCGAGTCCCTCACTGGGTACAAGTATATTGTACTCATTCCATTCACTTTTGTTGTCAGGCCATCAGGCTTCGGACGGCGGACGTCCCGGTGGTCAGTGATCCCAGTATGACACTGTGGACACGACTTTGTAAGTGCCATCCTTTTTGCCCTTTGTATCTTGGCTCGAAATATTAGTGCATTTTGCATATATATTTATGTATATGTAATATTACTTTCCGCTGCATGGAGCACCGTAAAACGTGTCACTTTCTTTTTAAATATTTTTGAACTATATTATCTATAATATTTTCGTATGTTTTCATATATTGCTCGAATACCCTTTATTTTTATGCCTTGTGCCATCTTGGTTGCCCGCCTGACGAGGCACGCATCTCGAGGTGATACGGCGGTTGTCACGTGGCCGGGCCTGCGGGTCGGGGCGTGACACAAGTTGATTGGACAAATTTCTTTAGTTAGTATAACGTGTTGTATTATGTGTGATGCACGTAACACTGATACTAGTTTACATAAGTAGCAATTTGCTCCGCGTTAACGCTGCAGGTTTATATAAAATTTAGTTTGATCAATTTTTTGAGAGAAAAACAAAAAAACTTATATGATGTTCATTTATAATTCCACAAATAATAATTAAAGAAAATTTAAAAATTAATAAACTCATATATGGGAGAAAATAAAATGAAATTAGAAAGTCAAAAAAGAAAGAATAAATATCGGCACGATTTTTAAACATTGAATTAGAAAAAATCTCTTAAAATAATTAAATGTAAAAGTATATTAAAAAGGAATTTTTTGAACAAAATTACGATTTAATCCACACCAAAAACCAATAATTTCTAATTGATAGGGCAATAAGGGTATTTTTATATGATATTAACTCCCTTCCCATGAAATTGCCTTATAATTCGATAAATAAACCATCATATGTCAAATTAGAGTGCCAGAAAAAGAATTTAATTAGGAATAAAAATAATATATAGATATAGATTTGTAAGAGATTTGGAGCTTTTTCAAAAATAAAAATAATTGTTAATCATCAACTTGGCCACTTGAGTCTTGACTTTGGCTATTTCACTTTAAAGTTTTTTTGTGGGGTTGGGTAGTAAATCAGATTTTGAGTACATACTAGACCTACTCAAGGGTCGGATTACCTGCTCAAACATGAAGATCTGTCTGAAATTTGGGAGGGTTTGGATAAAAATATTAGACCTGAATATCAGGTCTTAGACAAGGAAGGAGACCCTTTTAGAAAACGAGCTTAGCCTTGATCTTAGACTTTGAAGCTCGAGCCCGGCCCGACCTGTATTTACATATAATATAATTTTAATATTTTTAGTTTCCAAAATATTATATGTGTATATAAGATTAATATTTTAAATATTATATGTTAGAAATATTTTTAAAGAAAAATATAATCTTAAATAATTCTAAAGATTATTCTATAACAATTCTTTTTTTTAAATAATGTTATAATAATTATTTTTTAAATTTTTATTTGAGATAAAAAATTTGGACTAACTTTTGTGCGGGCTTTGGACAACGATATTCAAATCTGTGCGGGCCTTGAACAAATGATCAAGGCCCAAATTGTCGGGCCGGGTTTGGACAAACCAAATTCACGTTTTTTTTCAAGCCAAAGCCCGGCCTTGTCCTATTCGGTCCATACCAAATTAATTACCAATTAATATAGATGAGTTAAAATTGAGTAATACTACTACCTCCATTCCAAAATAAGTGTTATTTTTTAACTTGGCATATATAAATTAAGAAATCCTAAAATTTAGAAATAAATTTATTTTATGTCAAATTTACACTTGTTCCTCACTAGCATATATCAGCCAATAGTAAAACTGAGCAGATACAAATTCAAAACTGCAACCACATGTTACAATTTTCACGCAATTGAAGCAAGGCGGAACATTTTTCCATTATTAAAAAACTTAGTCATTGTAGTTAAGTAAAAACATCAACACCCGGTCTTAAGTTGTCCTTAATTACTCCTTAAACAATTTAATCTCTCAAATTTATCCCACAAAACAACTTTGTAATGTCTTATTGCATTTATTGATGTAGCAAACACACACAATTTAATTAAAGATTTAAGTTCATATGGATTGAAGAGGGTGTATTTAACTCAATCAAGCACTGTTATTAATAATACAAGAAGAATAGCTTGTTTTGCTAACCAGCAGCAATTTTAAAAAGTTATTAATCTAGGAATATTATCCAAAAGCCACATTAAAGGAGGATTACATCAGTAGGGTTACATAAGCAACCTTTTTTATTTTACTTCAACAAGAATCACTAAATAATGATGTAAACATGTGAAAGATTGTTTATTAAATAAGCTACTGCTTCATCATGGAAGTTGAAAATTGGTCTAATTGTTGTCCCAGAATTGTGACTGAAGATATTTCACCACATTCTTGTCCAGCTGGAAGGCTTTGGTGAGAACATCCGGATTTATTGCTGGGTTTGAGCCAAATACTGCCTTTGCAATAGTGATAGTTCCAGGATTTTGGCTGCTCAGACCAGCAAAGGCAACCGCATTAGTCTTCCCTACATTGAATTGGAAGTGAATGAGACCGACCGGAAAGACAAAAACATCTCCGGGGTAGAGGACTTTGGTGATGAGACGGTTGTCAGTGTTGGACGTAACAAAGCCAACATAGAGTGTGCCTTCTACGACAACTAGGATCTCCGTGCCACGAGGATGGGTGTGAGGAGGGTTTAGACCATATGGTGCAAAGTCAATTCTTGCCAGAGATATACCAAGAGTGTTAAGCCCTGGAATTTTGTCGACATTAAGAAGAGTGACTGCTGATCCTGGTTGGTTTGATATGTTTCCTGGCTTGTTTAGACCCGAATAGAAGAAATCTTCTGCTTTTACAAGGTCTGGGTCCTTGCAAAACTTCCCATTAACAAATACTGTAAGAAATAACAAAAACCAGTTGATATACCATGACATGCAAAAATGAAAAATCAAATTATTTGTAGTTTAGGAATCTAATTCAATGAAAACAGATAAATTATGTTAAAACATACCACCATCCTTTGTATCCTTGGTATCATTGAGGGCTACACAGAAGTCCTGAAGAGGGCTAGGGTCAAAGGCTGAGGCAAATGAGAATGCCAGAGCCAAGAAGAGAAAGGATACAAGAAAGTGAACAGCTTTCATTGTGGAGAGGCTGGTTTCGAGAGCTCGAATTCTTTCAAGTTATCTTGCTTGTGGTGGGGTGACTGATCATTCTTGAAAGCATTCCTATTTATAGATTGGAGTCATTGAACTAGTATTAACTCTTTCGCATGAAAGACTTGCCAAGTCAGTAGTGACTTGGTATTATTATTATTTGTTTTTTCTCTTTTCCTCCCCTCAAGTTTCTATATGAACCATTCTATAACAACCATATAGACTCCTACGAATCCCCACTTTCAACGCTTACATCACTACACATTGACATGGAAGAGGTCTCCTTGCACAAATCTAATGTTTCCTTGCGTTCCTTGTTTCTGAACTACGGTATACGTACAGAATAAATCCCAGCTACTCCGTTGACTTGAGCACAAATTTATATTTGCTGCAGGCTTCCGGAACTTCAATCAATTTAACATGAAATTGAAACGAAGTTAACAGTTGACAATTCATTATTCTTGGCGTAAGGTTCACCTCATACAAATATGCATTAATTTATTCTGTGTTTTGTAACGAACACAAAGCACTAAAACCAAGAGTCGTCTGATTTCTTTTTTTCTTCTAAATTTTCCAGTCCATCGTGTACTGAACGGAAAACTTCAACTAAACTCAAGTAATTCAAATAGATAGTGTGATGATGGAGTCGTAATGTAAAAATTAGATGTACGAAGATAAAAGTGTAAGAAATCTGTTAGGCAGATTCTAAGTAAAATTTATCTCGGTTGACAAAGTCTAATGGGGACGGTAGAACATTTTGATTAAAATATTGGCAGCATTTCTTGCTAGATTGACCTTGCTTCAAATGGAAAATTTCAAAATCTTTACTACCTCTTGAAGAATGAGCAATTTTGAATTGATCCCTTTGTACTGGGAGCAAACTGTTTAGGTTAAACTGAATCAATTAGGAAATATTTTGCTTTTATTAAGTTATTATATTACTATTTTCTATACTACAAAGATAGTTAAAATAGTAAGTTAACTTGCTTACTATACTACAAAGATAAACAGAGGATAATTATAATAAAGATTGGTTAGTGCCTTAGTGGTAACAAAGGAAATCCCGAATATAAACAAAGGGTGGTAATTAAATCCTCAGGAAAATTTTCTACACTTTCTCCAAAGAAAGAAGAATAAGTAAATTTGTTTGTTCTTTTCTATCTTCTAAATAAGAATATCTGATAACTATAAAAGTCAAGCCAAATTGAGCTGTTTGCAGCATCCAAGCATCAGTGTTCATAATTCTGTTGCTTGGAACATACTTTGTCATTGTTCTTGTAAAGAAAGGCTTTACTCAACTACTAATTTCAGAGATTCAAAAGTGTGCAGGCCAGTTACTCATCACTTAATTAAAGCTTTTTTTTTTTTTCACCAAAATGTTTCATTTGATCATTTCACTCCTATAAATCATGACTGTCATTTTACTGGATAAAGTTAGCACCTAATGCTTCCTATTGGTGTAAAATTTGGTACAATTCCTTCTAAATACGCAGTGGAAGAATGAATGATGAATTGGTTCTCAAAAACTACACAAGAACAATTTTATTAATTTGACTCGGAGGCTCACACAAATCACAATGATATTTTTTAATCAACCCCATTGAGTTTTCGAGACATACTTTGAGCAACTCTCAAGCCCCACAGTCCCATCATATTCAAATTAGGAAGTACCTCAACAACAGTCTAAGCAAATATAAATTGGAAATCACTTAACTCACTTGTTCCTTACTACAATATGAATTAGCAGAGACTAAAATATAGCACATACAAACTCAAATTGGGTAATAATATGACCAAAACTTCAGAGGAGAGTCCAGCAAAAACTTTTGACAGAGTTTCTCCTGAAAATTTGGGCATTCACACATAACCATCCAACAAAGATTTCATCATCAAACTTAGGCAATCATCACAATCACAAGTTTTGCCAATGAATTCATTCCACTTCAAGCTTCAAAGTTTTTCTTCCTCCATTCCTGTTGTCTCCAATATAAATCATGTTCCATCCTTTCCTTTTTTAAAACCGTCCACTTCAATTACCTCAAAACCTACAAGCATGTTAACTATTTTACCCAATTAGAGCAAGGCAGTACATATTTCCATAATTAGAACACTTGATCATTGTAGTTAAGATCATCAACCCCGTCTCAAGTTGACGTTAATTACTCCTTAAAACAATTTAATCTCTCAAATAGATCCCACAAAACAATATTGTAATGTATTAATGCATTTATTCATGTACGAAACACAAACACTTTATAAATTAAGTTCAACAAGATCAATTAAGATGGATGTTTCATGCTTCAAGAGGGTTTGTTTTAACTCAACCAACCAGAGTGACTACTACAAGAAGAACAACTCATCATGCTAACCAGCCGCAATTTTAAAGAATTAAACCAAAATTATTATCCGAAAGCAACATAAAAGGAGGATTACATCAGTAGGGTTAAATAAGCAACCTTTTTTATTTTACTTCAACAAGAATCACTAAATAATGATGTACACATGTGAAAGATTGTTTACTAAATAAGCTACTGCTTCATCATGGATGTTGAAAATTGGTCTAATTGTTGTCCCAGAATTGTGACTGAAGATATTTCACCACATTCTTGTCTAGCTGGAAGGCTTTGCTGAGAACATTCGGATTTATTGCTGGGTTTGAACCGAATACTGCCTTTGCAATAGTGATAGTTCCAGGATTTTGGCTGCTCAGACCAGCAAAGGCAACCGCATTAGTCTTCCCTACATTGAATTGGAAGTGAATGAGACCGACCGGAAAGACAAAAACATCTCCAGGATAGAGGACTTTGGTGATGAGACGATTGTCAGTGTTGGAGGTAACAAAGCCAACATAGAGTGTGCCTTCTACGACAACTAGGATCTCCGTGCCACGAGGATGGGTGTGAGGAGGGTTTAGACCATATGGTGCAAAGTCAATTCTTGCCAGAGATATGCCAAGAGTGTTAAGCCCTGGAATTTTGTCGACATTAAGAAGAGTGACTGCTGATCCTGGTTGATTTGATGTGTTTCCTGGCTTGTTTAGACCTGAATAGAAGAAGTCTTCTGCTTTTACAAGGTCTGGGTCCTTGCAAAACTTCCCATTTACAAATACTGCATGAAAGAACAAAAACCAGTTGATATACCATGACATGCAAAAATGAAAAATCAAATTATTTGTAGTTTAGGCATCTAATTCAATGAAAACAGATAAATTATGTTAAAACATACCACCATCCTTTGTATCCTTGGTATCATTGAGGGCTACACAGAAGTCCTGAAGAGGGCTAGGGTCAAAGGCTGAGGCAAATGAGGATGCCAGAGCCAAGAAGAGAAAGGATACAAGAAAGTGAACAGCTTTCATTGTGGAGAGGCTGGTTTCGAGAGCTCGAATTCTTTCAAGTTATCTTGCTTGTGGTGGGGTGAGTGATCTTTCTTGAAAGCATTCCTATTTATATATTGGAGTCATTGAACAAGTATTAACTCTTTCGCATGAAAGACTTACCAAGTCAGTAGTGACTTGGTATTATTATTATTATTATTTCTCTTTTCTTCCCCTCAAGTTTCTATATGAACCATTCTATAACAACCATATAGCCTCTTACCAATCCCCACTGTCAATGCTTACATCACTACACATTGACATGGAAGAGGTCTTGCACAAATCTAATGTTTCCTTGCTTTCCTTGTTTTTGAATTTTGGCACAAATTTATATTTGCTGCAGGCTTCCGGCACTTTAATAAATTTAACATGAAATTGAAATGAAGTTAACAATTGACAATTCATTATTCTTGGCGTAGAGTTACCTAATACTAATATGGATTAATTTATTCTGTGTTTAGAAATATAAATTACTAAAACGAACAGTCTGATTTTTTTCTTCTTCCAATTTTTCCAGTCCATTGTATACAGACTAGAACGGAAAACTTCAACTAAAGTAATTCAAAAAGCAAGTGTGATGATGGGTTCGTAATGTAAAAATTGAATGTACCAAAAGAAAAGGGTAAGAAACCTGTTAGGCAGATTTTAAGTAAAATTTATGTCTCGGTTGACAAAGTCTAGTGGGGACGGTAAGACATTTGGCTCTTCGATTAAAATATTGGCTTCATTTCTTGCTAGACCTTGCCTCAAATGGAAATTTTCAAATTTTGACTTCTTGAAGAATAACAATTTTTGAATTGTTCACTTTGTACTGGAAGCAACAGTTTAGGTTAAACTAATCAATTAGGAAATATTTTGCTTTTTATTTAGTTATTATTATTATTATTTTCTTGAACTGCTGCTTAAGGCTTAAACAGAAAAGCAGAGTGAAATAGATAAAATAGTAAGATTGGTTAGTGCCTTAGTGGTAACAAAGGAAATCCCGAATTTAAACAAAGGGTGGTAATTAATTCCTCGGGAAAATTTTCTACACTTTCTCCAAACCAAGAAGAATAAGTAAATTTGTTTGTTCTTTTCTATCTTCTAAAGAATATCTGATAACTATAAAAGTCAAGCCAAATTGAGCTTTTGCACCATCCAATTCTGTTGCTTGGAACGTACTTTGTCATTGCTTTCGTAAAGACTTACTCGGATACTAATTTCAGAGATTCAAAAGTGTGCAGGCCAGTTACTCATCACTTAATTAATGCTTTCTTTTCACCAAAATGTTTCATTTGATCATTTCAATCCTATAAATCATGACTGTCATGTCACTGGATAAAGTTAGCACCTAATGCTTGCTATTGGAATTGTAAAATTTGGTACAATTCCTTCTAAATATGCAGCAGGAGAACGAATGATGAATCGACTCTCAAAAACCACACAAAAACAGTTTTATTAATTTGAACAGGAGGCTCACACAAATCACAATGAATTTTTTTAATCAACTCAACTGAGTTTTCTAGTCATAGTTTGACTAACTCTCAAGCGTCATACATACAACCACTCAACCCTAAACCACTAACTAAGGTGCTGTTTGATAAACTGAAAAAATTAAATGTTGAAAAATAAGTGTTGAAAATTTAAGTACTGAATTTAATAAGGATTGAATTTGTGTATAAAAACTTTTGATAACTAAATGTTAAATATAAATAAATTGTTTGATATCCATAAATGTTGAAATTTTTTGAAATCATTAATAGCTAAAATAAAGGTGATTTAGTATAAAAGGAAAGTTTTTTAAACTTAAAGTATTTAATTTTTTTCACCATTCAATGATAAGTAGGTCTCTACCTACTTTTTAAATTCAACACTTTTTTGTTAAAAAATTCATTTAAACTGTGACCTACAAAATTTATCAAACATGTTTAAAATCATAAAATATTGACAATTTTCATTTTCACCAGTTTGAAAATTTTTAACAATTTATCAAACAGTCCCTAAGTATCTTAGTTTAACAACCTTGAGCCTAGAGCTATCCAAGGGCCGAGCTATTCATCTAAGTCCGTAAGCCCACCCGATATTTGAGAGGGTTTGGATAAAAATTTTAAATTTAAGGGCACGGCTTTGATAAAATTCAAATGTCAGTTTAGAAAACGGGTCCAGCTTGGTCATATGTATAAAAGCACAAGCCCGGCCTATTTTCTATTCTTTAATATAAATACATATTTTATATATTTATTTTATTTACTGATATTAGTGTTTTCTTTTTAATAATTTAACATGATATTGGTTTTTTTCAAATATTAGTAGTATTTAGATTTTGTAAACTTTATTTTGCCAAAAAAAAATTTTGTAAACTTTATAAAAATTGTCTTGAATGATAATTTTTTTGAGTATGTGTTAATTTACTTTTATTTATATTATAAATTGATATAAATTAGTATTTTGAAAAATATTAAACGGATTTTTGGACGGGCCTTGAGCCTAACTTTATATTTTAGTGTAGGGCTTCGTCAGGGCTTTAGACCCGAATAATTGGGTCTGGCCGGGCTTGGACAAGCAAAATGCTTGTAAGTGCATGTCCAAGCCCGTCCCGAGCTTTGATTTGGACACCGCCGCTCTCAAAACTCTATACATAATAACCTATTTATACTACGAATACTAAAACCCTCCCGGACCCACTAATAAATAACACCCTCTTATTAAAACACCAACTCTAGTAATATAAGTTAAACATAAATAAAATTATTATTAAAACACCAACTCTAGTAATATAAGTTAAACATAAATAAAATTATCTAGCTTGGTTTAATGTCCACACTTCCTTTTGTCATTTCCTGATAATATATTTCGAATGGAGTGATGATCCCATGAATTCGGTTTCGTGGGAGTTACCATGAAATCAAGATGTGGCATAATTATGATCACATATTTAAAATAAATCCATGCCCCAATAAATGCCATTAATTATGAAACTTACCTTGAAAATTTTAAAAAATTTTATTTAGGGTTAAACTTTTAAAATTAGTGACTAAATTTTGTGCTATATCTTGGTTTCGTAATAATTCCTATGAAATCAAATCCGTAAGATCATTTCTCTTTCCAAGGTCTTATGCTCTAGACTCTGGAGCATTTGCCCGAAATTTTTGGAAACATGCTTACCTTGCATTGCATCCCCAACGATAAGAATCATTGGTCTTTTGGTGCATACTTGGGAGTAATGATTTAATAGAATGGTATATATATATATTGCTTGATAAAACAGAGAGGTAGAAATGGAGACACTTGATTGAATTATAATAAGATTTATTGGAACAGCAAGGAAGATATATGGATGACACTTAATTTATTCATTATTTGATGACTTAAGAAATAATAGGAATTTCTTCCATGTGACTCCTAAATTTAATTGTTGTCCCACCAGAACCTAGACTGAAGATAGGTATTAGGTAACAATATTTTTGTCCCGCTGGAAGGCCTTTGCAATAGTTATAACTTCGGGGTTTTGGCTGCTCAGACCAGCTAAGGCGACTGCATTTGTATTTCCTATATTGAACTGGAAGTGGATGAGACCAACTGGGAAAACAAACACATCTCCTGGGTTTAGGACTTTGGTGATGAGACGATTCTCGGGATTGAATGCAACAAAGCCAACGTAAAGTGTGCCCTCCAAAACAACTAGGATCTCAGTGGCTCGGGGATGAGTGTGAGGGGGGTCTAGGCCACCATAAGGAGCAAAGTCAATTCTGGGCTCAACATCCCCAGAAACACATCAAATCCAGTGGGATCAACTGTGATTGAGGTGTGAAAAATGCAGCATGGCAGACATGTCTATTTATAGATTGAAACAAATGAACTGGTCCTTATTGCCTCTCTGTGAAATAGGTGAAGACTGGCTTTGAGACGAATCATTCTTCAACAACTACAGATTATGAATAAATCATCACTTGCCCGTAGCAAATTGCCACTTCTTTGAAATTAACATTAGGTGGCAAATTATTTACTAAGTTTATAGACTTTTTCATGCCTTAAAATTTTTTCCTTTTCTTCTTATAATTCATTATTTTAACAGTGACATAATAAAGTAATAATTTATATTGGAGTTGCTGCAAAACAGCCGGCAAAGTTTTGTTTATTGTAATCAGCTCATTTTTAATTAGCATAATCTAGAAAGGCTTAATAATACGAACACTTATGCTAGATGTTTAAGACCTCGAATATTATCTGTAATCAACATATTTTATAGCTAGAGTTGACAAAGTCTAGCTAATCTGACATGTTCTTTTGCACTCAACCACATGATGATAATATCATCAATTTCTTGCAATTCGATCAACCAAGCTAGGCTGCTGGAAAGTTCCCATTTTGGTCATTTTAGCCAAAATTAATGGGATGCAAGCTTTGAATTTGAACTCTGATCGAGCTTGCTAGCTGTAAAGTCGTCACCAGAAGAAAATGTTTCAAGAATTATAGATATGATTCAGTTGTAACTAGCTAGCTAGGGCATTGATGTCAGTTTGGTGATCATTTTTAAATGCCTGCAAAACCCATTCGAGATCTCTGACACATGCATTGAACTGAAAAATATAGACAATTGTAAATTCAACATATGATTCAACATATGGTTCAACAGATTGCAACAGCTACGGTGGTTTATATATTGTCCTTCACACATGACAGCAGTAAAGTAAAACTGTAAAAGGTTCAAACTGTTACCTCAAAGATGTCTAGGTGATTGAAGAAATTTTATTATTTAATGCTAGTTTGCTTCTGACATTATCTATTGCTTTGTATAATTAATTTCATTTTGCGTATGTCAATTTCTACCTTTCACCCGAATCCATATTTTGATAATAATCTGTTTAAACTTCTGGGAAGAGTTTTATAGTTAATTTTTACCAGTTAATATCTCTCAATTGTGAAAACAACAGAATTCCTAAAGAAATGAAGTAAGAACCAACTGCTTGATTGTTTGCAAGGTCCCACTAACAGCTGAAGCCGATGTCTTTATATATACTAGTTACTTTGACACGTGCGTTGCACGTGAGTTTTTTTTTATCTTTAACATTAAAGTATTTATTTATTTCACATAATATAATGAACAGTAACCTAATATGGTAATAAATTTATAAAATGTTATTGAAAATAGATATAGAACATTAGTTTTATGAAACAATTGAAAGGAATAAATCTACTAAAATATAATTGATGTCCTATGAAATAAATTCATCTACAGTTTTGGTCCATAAAATTGAAAAAGTTCTATTTTTCTTTTTTAATTCTTTTCTTCAACTTGTTGAGCGTTAAGTCATCATCTTCGAATTCGTCCTCGAGCAGAACAAAATTAGATTTTCTTTTTGGCTTTGATGGTGGTGTTGATAGATGATCTTTAACCATAATTATTTCAGCATCTTCAATTTTGTTTTCATTGATCTTTTCCTTTTTCTTGAGCTTTCTCTTTGGTTTTGTATAAGTTGACTTTGGTTCTTCAATTCTGATGACTTGTGTTACTACCAATGATTGTTTCCTATTACCTTCAATCTTTTGTTTTTCTTTCATTGTCACTAAGAATTTGAATTTTTGATTCTAGATTGAAGCGATATTTGCAAAGTAATTCGGCTCACCTCCTTCTTTTAATGAATCCTATAATGAATAGTTCATATATTGTTATTGTCACGCCCCGACCCGCAGGCTCGGCCACGTGACAACCGCCGTACCACCTCGAGATGCGTGCCTCGTCAGGCGGGCAACCAAGATGGCACAAGGCTTAAAAATAAAAGATATTCGAGCAATATATGAAAACATATGAAATATCATAGATAATATAGTTCAAAAGTATTTAAAATAAAGTGTCACATCTTACGGTGCTCCATGCAGCGGAAAATATTATTTATAAATACACAAATGTATATGTAAGATGCAATAATATTCCGAGCCAAGATACACCAAGCAAAAGGGGTGGCACCTACATAATCGTGTCCACAGTGACGTACTAGGATCACTGGCCACCGGGACGTCCGCCGTCCGAAGTCTGATGATCTGACAACAAAAGTGAATGGGGTGAGTACAATATACTTGTACCCAGTGAGAGACTCTGTCACGCCCCGACCCGAAGGCTCAGCCACGCGACAACCGCCGTACCACCTCGAGATGCGTACCTCGTCAGGCGGACAACCCAGATGGCACAAGGCTTAAAAATAAAGGATATTCGAGCAATATATGAAAACATATGAAATTATCATAGATAATACAGTTTAAAAATATTTCAAAATAAAATGTCACATCTTACGATGCTCCATGCAGCGGAAAGTATTATTTATAAATACACAAATGTATATGTAAGATGTAATAATATTCCGAGCCAAGAAATACCAAGTAAAATGAGGTGGCACCTACAATATAGTGTCCACAGAGACGAACTGGGATCACTGGCCACCAGGACGTCCGCCGTCCAAAGTCTGATGATCTGAGAACAAAAGTGAATGGGGTGAGTACATAAACTTGTACCCAGTGAGAGACTCGGTTATAAAGACCGATCACCTCAGGCTGGGGATATGAAATAATCCAAATATCAATTTAATAAATCATTTACTAAAATATAGTAAATCCCAAGCCAAATCAAATATCAAATCCATAATAATATTTACATAAGGGCTGGCATCTGAAATCGTCCCAATAAGGTATACCCGTGCACTGGGGTATCCACTGGACCGTCAAGGGTTACTTTATACTTTTAAAACATTTTTACTTTACTCTCTGGCCCATTCCCTTGACGTTTGCCTTGCTGTGGTGGAACACAGCATCTGAAGTCCTGGCGAGTTTCCCTACGCGCCTCTCGCAACCAGGAGCGACTCACCGTGCCCCTCGATAGGCGGTCCACGGCTGAGTAACACGCATGCACTCAACTCGGTCCACGCTCCCACATATTGGAGCCCCGAGGACAATGTTAAATCTCTCATCTCTTAGGGGTATCGTTCCCCATACAATAATCAATAATAATACCAATCTCTCAGGGGTATCGTTCCCCATACAATAATCAATAATAATTTCCATATATATAATTTATTGAAATTCCCACCCTTTAAATCATTTGTAAACTGAGTGTGTGAGGGTGGACAATTCATATCCCAAAACATATATAAACAATTTAATAAAGCATTTATAAATAAATTTGAAAACGGTTAACCCTCAATGGTCAACCAATATAATCCAAGCCACTCACAAGTGAGGGAGGTTTGTATACTCCCAATAAATTCCCACGAACGACTAGGCTCAAATTGCTACTGGTTCCAACCTCGTACAATCACATACCTAAATAATCAAATTAAAATCTAATTTGATTAATAAAAGCAATTGACTAAAAATTAAACACCTAGGTAAAATCTAATTAGAGTTTCTAAGGTCTCGGAGTAAAATTGGGCAAGTCCGTAAATTAATTGAAGTTATAATAAGTTAATTGGGACCTAGGGCCGCGAAATGACCATTTTGCACCTTAAGACCCAAATTGGAAATGACCCAATCAGCTGGGTCCAACCCGGATCCAAATGGATCCGGGTTGCACATTTCTTCAGCAACCAGAAAATCTGGTTGCACTATTCCTAAATTCAATTCTCCTTCAATTCTCCACCAAAATGCATGAGAATTGAAACAAGTAATCTTAGATACATAATCTTTGAACCCATAGCAAAAAAAACGGAATTAAACAATGAATTCAGCAAGAAATTCGAAGCAAAACAGCAAGGTGTGAAGATTTTCTGGGCAGCAGCGAAATTCAACTTCAAATTAGCATAACTTTCAGCTCAGGCCACGAAATGAGGTGTATAAGCTATCAAATTAAAGCTTGATGAGTCTAGAATAACATACCAAAAACCCAGCCAATTCCCACGGTTGAATTGAAAGTTATGAGCTGATGAACAATCTGTCGCCAGTTTGACAGATTTCTAGATTTCGAAAATTCTTCATGAATTTGATGTTTTTGATCTTCAAGGAAGCTAAAGGAGTTGTTTGTGATGATTAATAAGGTGTTTGATGAGGGATTAAAGGCTGGAAATTTAAAGGAAATCAAAAGAATTTGAAGGGAAGAAGAACGAAGAAAAAAGAAGAAGAAATGAACGTGAAAAGAAAAAAGAAAGAAGAAATGGCGTTTAAGGGACCGACCTCCCTTCTTGGTCAGCAGCTGAAGTCAACCTTTTTAGGTTGACTTCAGCCAACATGGCCCAAATTGCTTTGGACCACGTGCCCAATTATTCCCAATTCGACTCCGGACTTGATTTTAAACTTCTAGACTCGAAATTGAGTTAAAGGAAGTTCAAAACGTCTATGAAAAATATAATTTGGTTTCTTGGCTAAATAATTTACATAAATATAATACTTGACACGTGCGGACTAGGTCCGGCGTGTCAGACTCGGTTATAAAGACCGATTACCTCAGGCTGGGGATATGAAATAATCCAAAAATCAATTTAATAAACCATTTACTGAAATATAGGAAATCCCAAACCAAATCAAATATATTAAATCAATAATAATATTTCCAAATGGGCTGGCATCTGAAATTGTCCCAATAAGGTATACCCGTGCGCTGGGGTATCCACTGGACTGTCAAGGGTTACTTATTCTTTTAAAACATTTTTACTTTACTCTCTGGCCCATTCCCTTGACGTTTGCCTTGCTGTGGTGGAACACAGCACTCTGGAGTCCTGGCGACTTTCCCTACGCGCCTCTCTCAACCAGGCTCGACTCATCGTGCCCCTCGATAGGCGGTCCACGACTAAGTATGACGCATGCTCTCAAACTCGGTCCACGCTCCCGCAAATCGGAGCCCCGAGGAAACCCACTCAATCTCTCATCTCTCAGGGGTATCGTTCCCCAAACAATAATCAATAATATCAATATATAAAATTTATTGAAATTCCCACCCTTCAAATCATTTATAAATATGGTGTGTGAGGGTGGACAATTCATACCCCAAAACGTATATAAACAATTTAATAAAGCATTTATAAATAAATTTGAAAACGGTTAACCCTCAATGGTCAACCAATATAAGCCAAGCCACTCACAAGTGAGGAGAGTTGTATACTCCCCGATTACCCACGAATGCCTTAGCTCAAACTACAACCGGTCCAAAACTCGTACAATCACGTACCTAAATAATCAAATTAAAATCTAATTTGATTAATAAAGGCATTCAACCAACAATTAAATCATAAAACAAAATCCATTTAAGGTCTCCAAGGTCCAAGAACAAAATTGGACAAGTCCGGAAGTTAATTGAAGTTAATTGGGGTTTAGGGCTGTAAAATTACCAAAATGCCCCTAAGCTACAGTACTCTTGTCGGCTGGTTGCTCACTCCCGGGCGGGAGTGAGCCAAAATCGGGAGAGAACTCCCAAAATTTGGCAGCTCCGGCGCGGGACTTGCCAGGTCCGGCGTCGGACCTGATTCCAGCACATGGCCGTGATCGGCCATGCTCCAAATTGAGCTCGGTTTGAGTTCGATTCACAACTAATCCGCACCAAAATTGAAATACAACAAGTTAAACACATGATCTATGGATTCACAGCTTCAAGAACAGAATCAAACCATCAATCATGCTCGAATTTTGAATCAAAACACTAAGGATGAACATATCTCGGGCAAAACAGAAATCTTAACTTCAATCAACGAATTCTCTTAGCACAGGCCATGAAATCAAGCATGTAAACTATCAAATTAAAGCTTGATGAGTCTAGAACAACATACCAAATTCCCAGCCACAACCCACTGTTGAATCAAAAGATATGAGCTGATGAACAATCTGTCGCCAAAATTCCAGATTTCTAGATTTGATGATTTTCATGGAAACTTTGGTGTTTTGATCTTCAACGAGGCAAAAGAAGTTGATATTGATGTTTGATGAAGTGTTTGAAGAGGGATTCAAGGTTTGATTTCAAGGGAATTGGAAGAGAGAGCTCGGAGAATTGAAGAAGAAAAGAGGAGAGAAAATGGGGGGTCTCGGGTGGCCGAGACCCCTTATTAAAACAATGGGTCCAGCGCCGGACCCGACCATGTCCTGCGCCGGAGTCAACTTTTTCTGAGTTGACTCCGGTCAACTCGGCCCAATTGCCCTCGAACTCGTTTTCAAGTAGGGCCCACAACCTCGGACTTCAATTTTAGGGTTTTTAAGCTTGAAATTGAGCTAAATGAAGTTTAAAACATCCATGGGAAATCAAATTTGGTATATTAACTAGACAACAATACATAAATACACAACTTGACACGTGCGGACTAGGTCCGGGCGTGTCAGTTATCAATATATATGTTAAAGATAATATACGAAATTAAAATATGTACAACCAAATATATCAAATATTGATTTACCTTGCGTGTGATATATTGAATATATTCTGATATGGTACAACCAAAAAGTGATTGTGTTGCTTGAAACAAAGTGATTGAAATACTTTTTTTTTCATCACTAACTTCCATCTTTAACATATACCTGTTCAATAATTAAATTTATTATTTTTTTGTAAACAAATTGACACGCCCGGACTTAGTCCGCACGTGTCAAGTTGAATATTTATGTATTGTGGTCTTGTCAATATACCAAATTTGACTTCCCATAGATGTTTTAAACTTCATATAGCTCGATTTCAAGCTTAAAAACCCTAAAATTGAAATTCCGAGATGTGGGCCCCACTTGGGCACGGATTTCAAAGAAGTTTGACCGGGTTGACCGGAGTCAACCTTGACTCGGTTGATTCCGGTGCCTGAACTAGTCAGAACCGGCGCCGGAACTGACCGAATTAAAATGGGTCTCGGCCACCCGAGAACCCCATTTTTCTCTTCTCTTCTACTCTTCATCTTCTCCGAGCTCTCTCCTCAAATCACTTCAAAATTAACTCTATAATCTCCTTTCTAACACTCAATAAAACATCAATATCAACTTCTCTTGTCTTCTTGAAAATCAAAACACCAAAATTTCCAAGAAAATCACCAAATCTAGAAATCTGAAATTTTGGCGACAGATTGTTCTTCAGCTCATATCTTTTGATTCAACCGTGGGTTGTGGCTGAGAATTTGGTATGTTGTTCTAAACTCATCAAGCTTTAATTTGATAGTTTATACGCTTGATTTCATGGTCTGTGCTAAGAGATTTTGTTGGTTGAAGTTCTGATTTCTGTTTTGCCCGAGATATGTCAACTTTTAGTGATTTGATTCAAAATTCGAGCATGATTGGTTGTTTGATTCCGTTCTTAAAGCTGTAAATCCTTAGATCATGTGTTAAACTTGCTGTGTTTCAATTTTGATGCGGATTGGTTGTGAATCGAACTTAAATCGAGCTGAAGAAGATTGAGGCCGAAACTTGGCCTTATTTCCAGAACAGAACCGGCGCCGGTTCTGACTAGTTCCGGCGCCGGAACATCACTGTCCAGGGGCAAAATGGTCATTTTGCAATCCTAGATCCCATTTGACCCAATTGGATTTTATTTACTTCAATTGACCTCCGGACTTGCCCAATTTTATTCCGAGACCTTTAATAGGTTTTGTTTTATGATTTAATTGTTGGTTGAATGCCTTTATTAATCAAATTAGATTTTAATTTGATTATCTAGGTACGTGATTGAACGAGTTTCAGACCGGTTGCAGTTTGAACTAAGCCATTCGTGGCTAATTGGGGAGTATACAAGTCTCCTCACTAGTGAGTGGCTTGGATTATATTGGTTGACCATTGAGGGTTAACCGTTTTCAAATTTAATTATAAATGCTTTAATAAATTGTTTATATATGTTTTGGGATATGAATTGTCCACCCTCACACACTGAGTTTATAAATGATTTGAAGGGTGGGAATTTCAATAAATCTTATATATTGATATTATGGATTATTATTTGGGGAACAATACCCCTGAGAGATGAGATATTGAGTGGTTTCCCTCGGGGCTCCATTATGTGGGAGCGTGGACCGAGTTGTGAGCATGCATGTTACTCAGCTGTGGACCGCCTATCGAGGGGCACGGTGAGTCACTCCTGAGTGCGAGAGGCGCGTAGGGAAACTCGCCAGGACTTCTATATGCTGTGTTCCACCACAGCAAGGCAAACATCAAGGGAATGGGCCAGAGAGTAAAGTATAAATGTTTTAAAAGTATAAAGTAACCCTTGACGGTCCAGTGGATACCCTAGTGCACGGGTATACCTTTTGGGACGATTTCAGATGCCAGCCCATTTGGATATATTATTATGGATTTGATATATGATTTGATTTGGGATTTCATATATATTTCAGTAAATGATTTATTAAATTTATATTTGGATTATTTCATATCCCCAGCCTGAGGTGATTGGTCTTTATAACCGAGTCTCTCACTGGGTACAAGTTTATGTACTCACCCCATTCACTTTTGTTCTCAGATCATCAGTCTTTGGACGGCGAACGTCCTGGTGGCCAGTGATCCCAGTTCGTCTCTGTGGACACTATATTGTAGGTGCCACCTCATTTTACTTGGTATATCTTGGCTCGGAATATTATTGCATCTTACATATACATTTGTGTTTTTATAAATAATACCTTCTGCTGCATGGAACACTATAAGATGTGTGACCTTATTTTTAAATACTTTTGAATTATATTATCTATGATAAATTCGTATGTTTTCATATATTGCTCGAATATCTTTTATTTTTAAGCCTTGTGCTATCTTGGTTGCCCGCCTAACGAGGCACGCATCTCGAGGTGGTACGGCGGTTGTCGCGTGGCCGAGCCTGCGGATCGGGGCGTGACACAAATAATTATACACACACACACACACACATACACATGAAATATATTTCTGTGCTTCATACCTTGGTGTATAGTTGGTTATTTTTTGACACTTCTCACACCATGGGCATCACGAATTTGAATCTTCTTGTTGCATTCATTGCACGCATCATACCATGGTTTATCTTTATTAGGTATATCGGTCACAATAGCTTTGAATGAGAGCAAAGTATCCTAGGAAATTATAAAAGATAAACTTTTATCAATGTTAAGGAAGTATGTATAATTTCTTCTATTTTACAAAATTAATTATATACCTTCGAAACTGATGACGGTTTAAATAATGAATCGATGAGCTGTTCCAAAGTGATATCAACCCCCTCCATCTCCTTTTCATGAGTTGAATATGTTATTTCATTGTTTTTCTTTTGGTAATCCGATATCCTTAAAAATAGAGGATAATATTAGTATATATGAAACTTTATGATGATCAATTACATTATTTGAGTAAACAAATTTTTACCATTTTCTTAATTGCTTGACTTTCCTTATAGCTAGAGCAACTATAATTGATGCGGTTGAAGATGCATTCAATTGAAAGTTACCTACGTGGAAGTATAAATTTAGATTTTGTAGATTATATGTTGACTCTTAAAATGATATAAATATATTACGTACCTCTGTATATGTTTCCTTTGACATTTGATAATGCAATAATTGGCTTTGAATCTATCATGCTTTGTATCAAATTTCCCTTGATCTCTGCTAGACTATCCCACAACATAACCACTATGGCTTGCATCCTATTTTTTAATATAAAAGTACTATTTTAGGAATTGAATAATATATATATATATATATATTAATAAATATTTTGATAATATTAGAACTTACTTTTCATTCATTATTGTGATTTCTCGTCTAATGGGATTGGGCTTGATTTGTCCAATAGCAATAACAAAGCCTGATGTATCTACATAAGAAATTAAATAATTAATAATTAATTAAACATATATATATAGACCATAATTTTAAATTTAAAATCGAAATTAAATAAGATTATATTAAAAGTATCAAAGGATTTTCCTGGAATTTCGACAGCCTCATCTATTGTTCTGTAATTGCGCAAGAACTTTTCCATACTTATTGGCTTTTTTTATTCTTTTGCAATTGTGTTGATTTCAAAGGACAACTCCATATTGTCATGGATATTAGGGAACTTCTTGTTGATTGCTTTGGTTGTGATATTTGATATAATGTATTAAAAAAAAGGTATTAAAAAAAAAAGCGTATTCCTTGTTCCAATGACTTGTCACCAAGTGGAACATCCACTTGGTTCCAATGCAACTTGGCAACCTTGCTTCTTGCATGACATATTATAATTAAAAAAAAAAGACAACGCTTACGGCTATCGCCGTAAAGTCCAATTATTTTTTGCTTGAAAATCACCGCTTACGACTATCGCCGTAAATTCATGTATGTTGCTTTGAAACTTCATCTTTTAAAATCAGTATACATTCATCATCTATATGTTTATTATGTAATATCATTTATCTATTTCATGACATAGAAGTTAAAATTGGAAGTTAGAGAGGTTTTGTTAATAATTTTAAAGGAAAAGCTTAATGTTAATGATTATGTGACGAAGTCTTGTTCCAGGACCATTCATAGTAACAATTTAGTAAACTAAAAAAAGTTCATGTATCCAAAAAGAAAAGTTTAAATACGAGAAAATCTTCCTAAAGCGCTACAAAAAAAGAAAATGAATCCAATAATAAAAGACTAATTAATACAGCCCAACCAGAGTTCAATTCAATCCATAATCCATGCATGTGAGTGCCTTTCCCCTGGGTAAGTAAGCGCCGTTCACAAAGTAGCTGCATAAAACAATTTATATGTCAAAATAAATATATAATAATACGAATGTGGAAATATAAAGAACTTACCAAAGCTTTAATTGATTAAACTTCTGAAGTTAAAACTTCTTTGTAAATCACGTTCTTTGTGTACGTTCCATTTTTCTTTTAAGAATTCTTGGTTTTGACTAAAACTTTTGTAGTAGCCATTGAGATTCCTCTAGATAATGCAACATACAATTGACCATGTGAAAATACATGAGTAGGAAGGTAGACTCCAACATTTGGTATGGTCTGTCCTTGTGCCTTATTCACTGTCATAGAAAAGCAAAGTTTTATCGGAAATTGTTTCCTTGTGAATTTAAATGGATAATGTACATCTTCTGATGGTTCAAGAGGAATTCTAGGAAGAAGAACTTGTTCGCCCTTATGAGGTCCAGTTGTGATTTGTGCATAAATGACATTCTTTTCAAATCCTTTACACACCATTCTTGTTCCATTGCACAATCCAATTGAAGGATTCAAATTTCTTAACAGCATAATTGGACAGTTTACTTTGAGTTCCAATTTATGATGTGGGAATCCATTTGGTGTTAATTTATTCAAAAATTCTTCCTCGTGATCATTCTTGTTTTCATCATGGGCTAAGTCATAACTATAAAATATCAAACTTTCACCTGAAATATATTAATCAACAATTATGAATAGATAAAATTGATGTACTATATTATGTGAAATAAAATTGTAAAATTTATAACGATTTTATTTTTATATTCATACCTGGGAATAGTTTTATCATCTTTGCATTAAGTTCATCAACATACTCATTCTTTGTTGCAAGAATAGCACGTTCCATCATGTATTCTGGAGACCTTGCATTTTGTTCAAAAGAAGGGAAGATGCTTTCAATAAGTTTTTTGTCTGATATTTCATCATTATTGTATGGAATCACCATTTCTTTTGGAAGAAGAATTAAGTCATCATCTATCATAGGTTCAACACCATCTCCCACTCGAAGCAAAAAATCACTGAATCCATCATCTAATCTTGCTCTCATATTTCTGGTCAGCTTTAATTTTTCAATCTTTCTCCATAAGTAAGATTTGGCAAAACTTGAATTAACTGTTTCTGCTCTTGAACCATTTGGAACAACAGGTAAGACTTGTCGAAAATCTCCTCCGAAAACAATTATTTTTCCTCCAAAAATGTCTGAGCTATCCATGATATCTCTTAAGCTTCGGTCAACTGTTTCGATGAGAAATCTTTTTGCCATAGGTGCTTCATCCCATATAATCAATGACGCCTTTCGTAATAATTTAGCAGTTCCATCTTGTTTGGAGAATCCACAAAAGTTTGTGTCTTTAGGATTTAATGGCAGAATAAATCGAGAATGTGCTGTTCTCCCACCAGGTAATATTGCAGCTGCTACACCAGATGTTGCTGTGGCGATTGCTATCATGCGTCTTGATCGCACTTCAGCAAGTAAGGCACGATATAGGAATGTTTTTCCTGTGCCCCCCGGTCCATCAATAAAAAAAGCACCACCTTTTTTAGAGTTGACTCTTTGCATTATAATGTTGAATGCTTGCTCCTGTTCTGGATTCAATTTGGTTTGAGCATCGTAATCTGAATGAGGAACTGATACTGATAATTCTTCCATTATTTCTCGACAATTCTCTCTTTCATGTTCAATAGAATCAACTTGTAAAGTGGGTAGATCATAATCACGGATGGTCTTTTTTCCCATACCTTAAAAATTAAAAGTATATAAGTAATAAGAATATAATAAGAAGCTGAGTAAGATAAAATACAAAATAAGCATATTTCTATTATATATATATATATATATATTCTTATAATGGTATGCCTTTTCCACTATCGGCACCACCTTGACATGCACCTTATTATCAATTAAAAAAGCATAAGGAAATCATAAGAAAATAATTTAAAAAGGTTCTTTTAGAAGCAAAACGACGGTTTGGTTTTTCTCGGCATGGGTAAATAATTTTCATTCTATAGTTCATTAAAACCATATATAATTAATGCCAACCAATTCTCTAAAACCATATATAATTAATGCCAACCAATTCTCCGTTCAATGTAGCAGACATCATAAAGATATGTTTTTTTTTCCGGGGTAAAATTGTTCATATAATTTGTTGCAAGTATGGAATGTTAACGTAGGTCCAGAAAGTCATGTCAAATGCTATCTTAGTTTAAAAAATAACATTAAAATTATAGCGAACCTTAGTGGTTTGTCGAATATATGATGATAAATGCTATAAAAGAAAAATAATTAATCATATACCTATTTTAATGAAGAATATAAAATTTATAGTGTAAAAGTTTTGCCTTTACGTACCTTCTAAAAAGAAATTGATACTTGTCAATGTTTTAGATACTATTTTGGAGACGTCATGATGATGTACTCTTTGGAAATCTTCGGACATTGATTCAAAAAATTTATCCCAAAGTCTTCTTACATTATCAGGATGACAATGGAACAATATTATAGCAAACAATTTCCGAAGAGCCTGGGGCATTTGATAAGTTGCTGCTTCTGTCAAGCATTCTATGATACTCTCATCAAATTCTAGAAGTCCTCTTTTCTGAGCCGATTCCTTAAAGAAGAAAATATCGTCTTCCATCCACTGTTAATAAATCTTCAAAAGAAGTAGGCCCTCTAACATGATTAAGCAAAAGTCTAAGATAAAATCTTTCGCCTTCTTTTGGATTTGCACTGGCAATACGTCCAATCACGATCCTATCATTTTGCCTTTCTGTCCATGTTTTTTCTTTTTTGTTACATACATAATGCTCTGGGAATTCTCTATACAAATATTGTCTTGCATTCCTATCAATGGCACATTTTTGGAAATATTCTGTAAGCATTGTCTTGGTGACATGATTCCAATGTAAAATATGCTCCAAATTTTGATTTTCTCTGTAACACACAGGATGTTTAATTTGTTAGGGAGATGCAACTGTAAATTTATTACTGGAGGAGACATTTCATTCAATTCAAATTGGAATATTCTCCATATGGCTTCCTGAGGATATACCCATCTTGCATCTTGAAATTGCTTTATTTCATCGATCACATTTTCTCCATCATCTTGTGCAATATAGACAGAAACTTTATCATGCCCTTTATATATGTATTTGTATAGATACTTCACTGCTTTTACCCCGGAACATATCTCAACATTAATGTGACAATTATATCTTGTCAAAAGATAAGGATTATATGGTACAACCCATTTGTTATCAATAATTTTTTTCCTTATCTCTATTGTAGAACCATTTGCCCTTCTTCTATAGGTTGGATATCCATCTTTTCCTTCTAATGTCTCTAATGAGAAAGGTCTAGGATAATGGAACTTGCATTTGCAATTTGCTTCATCAACTATGCATGATGTGGTCTCTCCATATTTCCCACATGGACCATGTATCATATGCTTCACAACCAATTTATGCAACCCTGGATACAATTCTTTATCCGGTAATTCTGCTCAAACATATCTATCGAATTGGTCTTTAGATAAAATCTTGTACCCTTGTTGTAATATAATCAAAATGTGGGCATGAGGTAATCCTCTTTTTTGAAATTCAATAACATGGACATGTGCTGCAACTTTTCCAAAAATTTCTTTCTGGAAGAGTTGATCTTTGAGATCTTGTAATTTGGCCCGAAATATTCTAGAAGTTAAATCTAGTCTATCTTGAGGAGTTTGACCTACAATATTTTTGTAAAGAAATTATTAGTAATTTTTTAATTAACATACAATTTAATCATTGAATTATTTGAAGAAGAATTAGTTAAATTATTTCACTAACAAAATCATTAGTAATTCTTTTTATATTATAAAAGAATAATGAATTAACAAAATAATGAAAGAAAAAAGTTACCTTCTTTGAGCTCTTTTATAATTTCATTCCATTTTGGATTGCATGTCATAGTTATGAAGAGATCTGGCTTCCCAAATCGTTCCACTAAACTCATTGCGTCGTAGTATCTACGACGCATATCTCTAGGACCACCAATAAAACTTGTAGGAAGAACGATCCTTTTTCCAACTTCACTTCCTCTTACTTCTCCAGTAATTACACTATCTAGAATTCCTTGGTATAACTCAGATCGAATCTTGGATTGCTCATTTCTATAGTAATCAAGTCTTGTAGATTCAATCTTTATATACATATCAACGACAAATTGTTGAAATAATCGTCCGGCCAAAAGGAATAGTGAAATTCTTGCATCCTCTCTAATTTGAAATTTAAAACAATAATATTGCCTGCCTGACACATTATTATTCTTCTCTGTGAGAAGTTTTGAAAGTTGAAACACATATGACAAAAGTTAATGCTCAGTAAGATGATTAAAAAAACATATTCCAACTAAACAATTTTTAAATAAATATATAATTTAAAAATAATATAAACAAATAAAAAAAGTCTTAAGTTATATTTTTCACAATTTTTTCTATCCACTCAAGATGCACTACAAAAAAAAGTCAATTTAGCGGCATTATTCATCGGGGGGATTAATTAACCCCCGCCAAAAAAACAACTTCACCTTAGTTCATTATTCAATTTCTCGGCGGCTTTAAGCCGACCGTCTGAAGTAGACCTCTGTAATCGTTCTTTCCTTCCTTTCTTCTAAATCGGCGTGGGCCACGGAGTTAAAAAAAATACCTAAAACCCTCTCGAGCTTCTTTCTTTCCCATTCACAACTCTTTGTTTTTTCCCTTTCTCCTTTTTCTCGTTCCCTTGGCACTTCAAATTTCTATCCTTAAAATTTCTCTTAAGCTCTGTGATTCTTAGAACGATCTCTATTCACAAAATCTCTTTTTCGATTTCGATGGAAGAATGTTGGTTATTTCACCAAGAAATTGAAAGATCCTTTCTCATTTTGGATTCTTTTCTTATTGGAAACCCTAACCTAAAGAGTTTAATGGCATTGAGCTCTGTTTAATTGAATGGAGGCCATGATGCGATAGTAGTCATCCGCGATGTCCATGTTCAAAAATGCACAAAGATCTTATTTTGGTAAGAGATATTTAAGTCTCTCTGGTAGTTTAGTTACTTTCTAGTAAAATTCCTAACTAATTCTAGCTTTATTTTTTTGTTGATTTTTTTGATAGTCTCTTTATATTCCGATGTCCTTTCTCCCTTTTGCTGATCAATACTGAGCAACTGATATAGCTACTTTTTAAAACTTAAGCTTGTTCTCGGTAAATTCCTAGTATGATGGAAAGATTCTGAAGATGCTTGGGTTTTTCTTTGTTCTAGTACTTTTATTTTATGAATTTCAATATTTGCAGTTCCAGATACAAGTGATGTGAAGGGGGAGCTAGAGGTTTTCAACTTTAAAGGTGCCGAGGGTGTAGCTTTGTCCATGTATAACACTGATGAGGTACATATTCAACAAGTATTGCTGTTCATTATGTGATTCAAATAGTTGCTAGAAGCCATTAACTATTGTTATCATACTTTTGATTTGAAAACAGCTTATCAATGCTTTTGCTAAGACTTCAGTGAACAGTGTACCAGAAAAAGTGGCCACTTTATCTTAGCATAAGTGAAGAAGTATATGGAAGGTTAGGATTTCCATTTTTACTCCTTTTTCTTCATTGGAAGTTTGCTTATCTTCAATGTGGACCTTTGGCATTTAATTTCAAGTTGAAGTGTTATTCTACTATTGCATTAACAAATTCTTTTTTTAAGTGGGAGCATTTAACTTTAGTTTATATAACTATGGAAAGCCCTATAATTGACAATTGAGTTTAGGATAAGTTTAGAAATCCATAGTTTTGTAATGCCGATTTTGAGGTTTTATTCTTAGTCTTATTGAAGGTTATATTGCTCAAGGAAAAGGGATAATAGAATCCTATCACTTGGTAGATGAGTTTATTAAATATGTTAAGCCATGCAGAAACTCAAGGATAGTCCTTTTTTAATGTCCTACAACATGCTCAAGTGTAGTAATACCTAAAAATCTTGATATGATATCAAAGTGGAATAAGTTAAATATAAAATTAATTGGATATATAACTGTTTCAAGTTTCAGCCCAAATTTTTGTTTCAGGTCAGTTGGCGGCACTATGTAGCCCATATTAGCATAACCAACTCAACCCAGAACAGAGAACAGGGGTTCCTTTGAAGCTTTGCTGGTTGCATTTCAACGTTTAAAATCAGTAGGACAATTTGAAGTTAGAAGTTGTAAATGTGGAATGCGTTGTTCAAGGAGTCATAGAGACATAGGTAAAATTTTCCATTTAAAAACTATAATCTTCTTTATTCTTTTTTTAGTTAACTTACTGGAGTAAATTAACTATGGGATTGTCTTAGGAGGATTTGGATGCTGTCTTTTTAGATTGCAGTATGTTGAGGCACTTGAAATTCTACTTCAGGGTCTTTGTGGGGTTTATAAAGAACGTGTAAGGGTCCACATAATTTGCCTTAAAAGTGGTTCAAATTAATCTTGCTAATTCCCGTATTTTTCACTCTACAAATGCTTTGTTCACAAAGCTCTACAATATACTTTTACTAGGTGGATGATTTAAGCATTTTGCCTTGTTAAGTTAATGCTGTAAACGAGTTAAGTACAAGTAGAGGAGCTCATATTAGCTAATTATGAAAAGGTATTTCATGAAATTTTTTAGTAGTTGTTTAGCTGAAGGGATGAATACATGCACTGCGGCAATGTTATTATTCCATATTACCTGAAGCATGTAGAGATGCTTTTCATATTTTTGTATTCTCAATTAAAAGTGACCGGTGTTATTGTACTTCTAAAAAGAATGTTATTCTATCATATTATTCTACTCTTTATATGGAAATACATATTTATCCCTCTTAAGATTTTTGGGAAAGTTTATCTTTTTTAAGATTTCAGGTGTATTCTTGCAAATAACCTATTGTGAAATTTATAATGGGGAGCATGTGGCAGACTTGCTACATTCATGAAATCACTTTAAGCGTATGTCATCTTGACTATTATTTTTTCCTCTATTACTATCATGTTTTCTGTCAGCTTAACAAGCATGGAAAGCTGCATGCATTGAAGTTATCACTTGAAATCACACTAGTTGGAGGGAGTGCAAGTATATGCTTATTGCTTTTACAAGCAATTTCAATCTTATTTTTGTGCAAATGTGAAGATATTTGTGATCAGGAAATAAAGTTATTACTATTATTCATGTGGAATATGTGCATGAAGCGAGTGTACTTATCATCTAATTATTTTAATGATAACTATCTCTCTCAGTTTCAGACTGCTTTCGATATTTCTAATTCTACTCTCACCATTTTTTCTTCTCATTGTTGCATGTGCGGGTTGGGAGATGTTTTATCTTCTTTGGCCTCAAAGAAAGATCCTATTCCTTATGAAAAGTTAATGCTAACAAACATACTTGCAGACTCACTAGGTATATTCTGCTTCTTATATATGTGAGCTTTAATGCCATTTTATTATGCATAGAACGGCACTGAAAAATAGATTGCATTTAATGCTTGTATCGGCCTTGTTAACTTTTAGAACCAAGTTATCTAACCTTGTTAACTTTCAGAATGGCACTGACACATTTAATGCTTGTCTTCACCTTATTAAATTTCATCTGCTTCTTTATACTTAGCCTTTTTTAGTTCTAGAACCAAGTTACCATTTTAAATCCATCTGTTTTCCACTTATGTTTCTAAAATATTCTTCTTTTGGCAGGGGCAACTCAGAAAGCTTGATGATAGTTTACATCCGCCAAATGTTGCAGATCTTCTTTTAATTTCGTTGCATGAGCTTGGATTTGGTCTATTTTTATCACTTTTGGTTCTTATTGGTATTTGGAAGAAAGAAAACAACTGCTATTAGGATTAAATTGTATAATACTATTCTTAGTACAAAACTATTTGATACTTCAAGTTGCTCCTTTTGTGATTAATATTAGGATAATGTTTAACATTTTGATGAAGCTTTTAGTTTCTTTATTGATTTTGAATGAAGTTTTTAGTTTCTTTATTGATTTTATTGTGTATAAAAAATTGATATAAGATTGATAGTAGAGTAAATTTCGAATATATAAGCTATATTAAAATTCGCCCAAAAAAAAGGAAGGCTATTAAAAAAGCGAAGAATTAGCGGGGGTTATAACCCCGTTAAAAAGAAAGATACGCTCTGACCACTCTTCCAAATTACATATCCCGGGGGCTTGGTGTGTTGATCATCGGGGGGATTACAAACCGCCGGTAATTGTAACATTTACCGGGTTTTGAGTCAACCCCCAGTTAAACATTTGCCGAGCCTCGCATAGGCGGCTCTCTTGTGGGGGTTTTCTAACCCCTGGTAAATTTTCAGTCCGAGGGTTACAACCCCTGCTGAAGGCATGTTTTGACCCCCGCTAAAAGCTTTATTTCTTGTAGTGATGTTTTATCCTCTTGCCTAAGTTTTTGCCTAAGCACGTGATAAAAATTCACATTTCTCATGTTCCATAATCTTCGAGGCATTAAAATTTGAATTATATATTCTACTTCAAATTCTAAAACACAGGATCATATTGAAAGTTACAATACGTACTAACTTGGAACATATATAATATTACTTGAATAGGTGATGCAAGGCCAAACATTAGGTATTTACCTCATTTAGGCGTTTTCAAGAAGATAATTAACCATATATATAAAAGAAAGGCTACGTTATAATACCTTGACTTTCTCCTTGAAAAATTTCCTCAACAGAAGCAAAAGATGGAATATCTCCAATTGTTGTTTCGTTCCTAGTGCCATTATCCAGAACTGATTTCTTGATATTTTGATGCCAACCAGCTTCCCCATGAGGGAAAAGCAAAGGATATTGCAAAGGATCATAACAACCAAAATAGTGCATAACTCTATGTTTTCTACCTGAATAAGCATGAAAGATGATATTTCTTTCAAAGGGAACATCTGAGTTATTTCCTTCAACCCATATAGCAGCAACCTAATCAGCAGATGGATGATTATAAACTCGTTGATCCAGATTAGCATTTGCAGCAATATGAATTTGATAATCATGCAAGGAAGACATATCTTTCAATCTTCATAGGACTTGTGCGTAAGGATTTCTTCTCATAATTTTCATCAATGTTTCAACAACTTTTCCACTTAAATTTGTATTGCACTGTGTTTTCATTCTATTTTGGAGCTCATTATTACTGTCAAAGAAATATAATTGAAAATAACGTGGATTATTTTCTTCAGGAACCAGTGATGGAAGACTATGGTATACTTGTCCTTGAACTCGAAAGGTATAGATACCTTGTCTAGAGGATGCAAGATCTTTATCTAATGTAACTCCAAAAGATGTGAATGAGAACATACCATTGTATGATCTTATGTTCTTCCGAAATTCAATAGCCTCCGCACTGGAAGAAGTAAAAAGATCATATAATTGTTTTGGAACAATGGTTGAAACTAAGTTGACTTGTCCATTCTGACAGCAGAACGATGGTGTCTCATATTCAAACTTTTTAGCACCACAAAATTTACTGCAAGGAACACTTTTCAACTTATACAATGGAGAGCTTGAAGGAGTATATAAAATTTCACCTAAAAAATCAACGAATGTTGTATTTGTTACAATTAATCTTTTTAATATAATAATTTGTTAAAATTTTTCTATTAATGTTGATATAACTTACCTTCTTTATGATAAGGAGAAGATAAAGCTAAACATCCAATCAATTTTTCTTCTTCTTTTCTCCTTATGATTACTGTCTATTTCATTAAAATAATCCTCTATTGGAGCCTGCTGCATTAATCCAAGATAGTTTTCTTTTCTCGTAATTGAACGTTTAATTCTTTTATCTGCATAAAAAAAATTACAATACGGTTATCAGTTATCATTTATTTGTACATTAGTAAAATTTTTAAAAATTAAAATTCAAACCTTGAGATCTTGACATATTTTCTTCGATTAATCAATTTATGCCAAACGTCCTCTAGTCAATCGATCAAAGAGTTTGGCTCTCGGATCGTTTTCCTTTGGTTCACGATTCAACCAAGTCTTTCAGTGACCTCTCTGTCTTAGTAATTCCTCAAAAAAGTCCAATTTTTTAGCTTATGATAGAATGATAGAAGATCCTTATTTTCAATACAACCAACCATTTATGCTAACAAAATTAACGTAAGAGAAAAAAGAGTGACAGGACAGTTTGTATCAGAATATAGAGATAAGTTGCTGAGATCTGTGTTGACATGGTGTGAAGCACCAGTGTCAGCTATCCAATTTGAGTTGGATTTAGGAGAGGCAGTGCTGACATGATTAGCAACGGGGCTGCTGTGAAATGGTTTGGATGATCTGCAAGTTTTGGCTGAATGGCCAACTTTTTCACATAACTGGCATATTAGTTTAGATTGAGAAAATGTAGAAGATTGAGCAGGCTTTCCTTTGGGATAAAAATTTGAGTTACGATGGCCAGATTGAAAGGAATTGCCTCGATTAAAATTACCCCTGTAGTGGAAGTTACCTCTACCTCGTCTGGTGTAGTTGACAGCTACTGTAGAAAGAACTTGAGTATTTTCTTGCTTGAGGAAAGTCTCGTAATCAACAAGTTTATCGTAAAGTTCCTCATAACTGATGGCAGATTCACGTGCACGAATAGCAGTGGTGATTTCCTTGAACTCTGCCCCAAGACCATTGAGAATATAGATAATCAAGTCATCGGCAGCAACTGGAGATTGAGCAAGAGCAAGTTCATCAGCTAGATGCTTCATATAATGCATGTAGTCAGAAATATTGCGGCCTTCTTGAGTAGAAACAGTGAGACGTTTCTTGAGAGACATAACCCTTGATCGGGTTTTGCTGGCAAAGGTTGTGGAAAGAATATCCCAGGCTTCTTTTGAGCTTTTGGTAGTAGCAATCAGTGAGACAATAGATTCAGAGACTGAGGCAACGATGGCATGAAGTAAAAACTTATCCTGACGTTGCCAATGAGCATAGGCAGGATTTGGTTGAGAATTTCCAGCAACCGAAACCATGGCTGCAGGACAAGGAGTGGTACCATCAAGGTACCCAAGAAGATCATAGCCAGCCAATAGTGAGTGAAATTGAAGCAACCATGATGGATAATTAGCTTGACTAAGTTTGAGAGGCAATTGAGCGGCTGCATTAATAGAGATAGGACTGGAATTTGAAGAAGATTGAGTAGTGGTAGAGAGATCAGAGGTTGCAGAAGTGTTTGAAGAGGCCATTTGTGGATCGAAGAAAGAGAAAAAGCTGTTAAGCAAAAAGCTCTTGATACCATATAAATTCTGAAGTATATTTTTCTGATCTATTTTATATTGCTGGAAACCTCACATATATATATACAGTTTTGACTATACCTAACTATGGTAAAAATAAAACAAATTACAATATCACAGCCTGAGATTGCTCCCAGATAATAGCATGGTATCTAATGATGATTTTTCAGATCAATCAGCTAGAGTTCAGCCTTGATACTTGCTTCAGATGATATTGCTGGGCTAGAGTTCAGCCATGATACTAGCTTCAGGTGATGATATTCCTACAGTTTGGGTAAGAAAAAAGATCGAGCAAAGGTTGTTTTTTGGGTAAGAAAAACAATTGATGAATGCAATATAATCAATGAAGCAAGAAAGTCAAAATCGTACCAGTATATCCTTGGAAACTTGAAGACTAAGACAGAGAGGTGACTGAAAGACTAAGAAGTTAAAAGATTATTTGAATAATATTAATGTTTAAACTTTTATGTATATATATATATACACACACACACACGGTAATTAGAATCCTTTGTGTAGTAGGAGTACTTTTCAAAGTAGGAATAATATATTAAAGTATATATTATATATACTATTAATTATATTAAAATTTAATATTCAAATCAATGTATATATATACGGTAATTAGAATCCTTTGTGTAGTATGAGTACTTTTTAAAGTAGGAATAATATATTAAAGTATATATTATATATAGTATTAATTATATTAAATTTATCAATTACTACTATTTAGTAAAAGACCAATTAGTCCATTTAAATAAATGAATATAAAATATAATATTGGAGGATATAAATGTCGATTACTATATTACTAAATTATATATTAAAATTTAATATTTAAATCAATTACTATTTAGTAAAAGACCAATTAAACCATTTAAATTAATGCATACAAAAAATAATATTAAAGGGTAAAAAGAATATATTAAAGTATATATTATATATAGTATTAATTATATTAAATTTAATATTCAAATCAATTACTACTATTTAGTAAAAGACCAATTAGTCCATTTAAATAAATGAATATAAAATATAATATTAGAGGATATAAATGTCGATTACTATATTACTAAATTATATATTAAAATTTAATATTTAAATCAATTACTATTTATAAAAGACCAATTAAACCATTTAAATTAATGCATACAAAAAATAATATTAAAGGGTAAAAAGGTCGACCACTATTTCACTAAAGAAGTCTACACTTTTATATAAGAAGATAAATGATGCGGAAACAAGGAAAAGATTAAGACAGTGACAACTTTATTTGCATGTAGGTTTGTACAAGGTTGTCCAAAATCTAGTTGCATCCCTAAGCAACTGACTTTACTGTCATAATTAATAAGTCTAAGATATATATTATAAACTCTTTAGGTATATCGTCAACAACTCCTTTTTTTTTTTTTTTTGGTTACAAACTCCTGTTTTATCTATACATAATATTTAGCAAATTAGAATAAATATTGAGGGCTACTTTTTCTTAGTTATGGATCTTGACATATTCTCTTACAGGTCAGGCATTTGGGGCTGCAGATTTCCTTTTCAGAATGCATAGGTAAGTATGCAGCATAAATGAAGCAGTTTGAATACCTTCTGAGTGACAATTCTGTCTTAATTAATTACGGTTTTGCTTTGCAGCTTACATACGCGTCCAAGCGAACATCTCCATCAGAGAGAGAAAGAGAGAGAGAGAGAGAGATTTCAAATCTATGTATTGTGATTTTCAAACCCAGAATGATCACAAGGACAGAGAAGACTGGAGAGGTACAATACCAACCAGCCTGTTTATTGTGTTATAGTACGTAGGATAATAAGACTTGAACGAGGAAAATGAAATGTCAACACAGTGAAAAACAAGCGACAAACTTATTGATTCCATTGCTCTTATACTAGCTAGTTGTTTGTCCAGAACTTGGACTGAAGATCGGTAACCACCTTCTTGTCCAACTGGAAGGCCTTTGCGAGAACATCAGGATTGATAGCAGGGTTTGAGCCAAAGACTGCGTTAGCAATGGTGATAGTTCCTGCATTCTGGCTGCTCAGAGCGGCAAAGGCAACAGCATTAGTTTTCCCTATATTGAGCTGGAAGTGAATTAAACCAATTGGGAAAACAAAAACATCTCCAGGGTATAGGACTTTAGTGAAGAGACGGTTATTATCTTGGTTGGATGTAACAAAGCCAACAAGGAGGCTTCCCTGGACAACAACTAGGATCTCAGTTCCTCGTGGGTGAGTGTGAGGAGGGTTTAGGCCACCATAAGGTGCATAGTCGATTCGAACCAGTTGTATGCCAAGAGTGTTAAGTCCTGGTAGTTCGTTAACACTGACAGGAGTGACCACTGATCCAACTTGGTTTGATGTGTTTCCCGGCTTGTCGAGGCCAGAAAAGAAGAAGTCATGGGCTTCTACGAGCTTTGGGTCCTTGCAGAACTTCCCATTTACAAACACTGCAGGAAAGAAATGTTAATTAGTTGACGTAATATAGAACCATTTAGCAATGCTAATAGAACTTCCCATTTACAAACACTGCTCCTAATTTGTATGTGCTTCTGCTCAGGCATTAGCATTGTGAACTTTTAATATAAAGTGGTGAATACATAAACTGAGAATGCCTACCGCCATCCTTGGTGTCATTGATAGCCACACAGAAGTCCTGAAGAGGACTAGGATCGAAAGCTGATGCTATGGAGGTAGCAAAAGCCAAGAGGGCAAAAGCAACAAGGATAGAGTGAATTCCTTTCATTTTGATACACCAGCAAATCGCTCTCAATTAGCTACTATCTGCTAACTGCTATTGCTCTGGAGAAGGATGAGAAACTTTGCATGGCAGACAAGACTATTTATAGATGGAAACCAATGACTCGGTCGCTATTTTGCGTAATTAGCAGGCAAAGAGTTGTCAACAAGAATCATTATCAAATAATATCATTCATTAATTGTCTTGACATATTTGCTCATTTCTTAATACGCAATACAGATAATGGCAGGACTTTTTGTTCCTCTTGGGGTCCACTTCTTTTTTTTTTTTTCCTAATTGCTTTAGTGAAGGTAATTAATGTGCATTAAGTCTTTATCATTTTCGTGCAGCAGCCCAACAAATTTTACTTAGAACTCAATTGAAGATGTACATAGTATGACTCATGCAGCAGAGATGCAATAAATTTAAATTTACTTTATGGTGCAGCGTTGTGTAAAATATAGTTGCATCCCTAAGCAACTGAGTGTACTGAGTCATAAAATAAAAGCATCACAGATACTATTAACTTTTTAGGTATATCCTTATGCTCTGCTACTCAACAACTGCTTTTTTCTATACCTAATATTTCCAAGTTAGACAAGAAATTGAGGGCTACTTTTTCTTAGTGATGTATTTGGAGGGTATACGTTGCAGCCTTGCATGGAAAGGCAGGGTGCAGTGTGTAATTTATTGAATTCCAACAATTTTTAGAAGTTACATAAGCAGGGCACCTTTCCTCTTTCCCCCAGCCAAGTTCAGTTGTCCATGTAATTTAAACTATAAATGGTTCTTTTGTTATGTAATCTCCAGCCACCCTGACATTGTAGTGAAATATGAGAGGAGGTTTTGGTTCCCCCGAAAACTTTGATCCTTCAAGTTCGATGCCAAAACTCCGATTGCGCCCATTAGGGATACCAATCACTGTGATGGATGAATCCTTGACAAGACCACAAGGCAGTTTGAGTATATCTCCACCATTAAACAATGTATTGTCGGGGTCGCTAATAGAAAAAAGGGCAGTTTTTCTCTTCCTCAATCAAAGCAAGTAATTCTTTCCATGCTATGGCTGCAGCCTCTTTAATCCCCTGAGCAGTTTCAGGTAATGCATCAGACCTTGACAGTAGCAGGTGCATACGAGGCCACAAAAGCAAGGCCTTTGAGTCCTCCTCCGAAATATTTCTTGGAGCATACAAACCACCGATGACTTTGGTTTCTTTAGTAAGGGTAATTTCTTCGCTTCCGCCTTGATGGAATCATTTTCCTTCGTATGAGAATCTTTGGCTGGATGGTTTCTGAAAAATTCATAAGCTGAGTGCCTTTTCGGTTGCGTTTCCCCAAGGTCATAACTCAATTACTTAAAAACTAAGATTATAGCAACAACCACAATCAACATGCCACCATAACACATCCTCGTTGTGCCTAACCCAAAAGCTAAACTTAATGTTTCATCAGTTGAAAACAAGCAATTCTTCTGCTTCTACTTAGCAAAATTTAAATGTATATACAAGGGGAAGTTGAGATCTTCATTCCTGGATTCTTGTCTTTCATTGTTTCCAAGTTCCAACAGAGTTTCCCTCACTGTCCCAAGTAAATGTACTTCATTACATAAATCTAAAACAGAGGAAAAAAAGACAGGGTTTAGGCAGAAGGCATAAGCAATCAATGAAGGTGAATCTTAGGACGCAAAGAAATTGCATAGCTCCAAAGTTGACTGTTATTTATGAGCTCAGGAGCTAGTAAATTGGAAAATCATCTTTTTCTAATACTGAAGACAGGGTTAACTGATATAAACCCACCCCAAGCCGAGCAATTTATTTAAGGATGAAATTGCTAATGCTGACAAATCCAATCCAACTTCACTTCTTCAAGCCCTAAAAGTCTGACAAAAAAGGTTCACTTCTTCACTTCACTTCTTCAAGCCGTTCCCTTGCCTTCCCTCTCTTCCGAGCAATTTATTTTTCCGCGGGCCTGCGTGGACATGTATAACGGAGCAGTCCTCCACAGTCACAGCGCAATATAACATTTGTCAACACACCATTCTCTATTATTGCTTCTGGCGGAACATATCGCTGCAAGCAAAGCAAGTGATGATGATATTTTCTATTAAATACTAGAACTAGTATTGAGAAAGAAAGAAAAGTTAGAAAAATTACAGGGTAGAAAAGTTAAGGTGCACTTGCCTGGGGAGAAAAGGAATAGGACTCTCCTTTCTTATAAGAGGTAATTCGTTTTGTTGGTCCACATCCGCAATGCAAATACGTATAATCTTCCTGTACAAAAACACATGTAAATTATTTCTGTTATTAATTGTTTTCTTTCATATAAAAAGAAAATCCTAATATAAACATATAAATATGCAGAGCATACTTCTTTAGGAGAAATCTGGATCTGCTGCGTCTGTAAAACAAAAACAATTCAATACAGTTATACTTCACATCGTTCGTTCGAGAAACTTGAAAGATAAAAACAAAATTGCCTATTTTCAATAAAAATAAAAACCAAAAAAATCCCTTACGACAAACTGGAGTGTTAAATTGGAGGGTTAAATTGGGGGGTCCAGGGGTGGGGAAGGTTTCCTGCTCAAGTCTTTATTGCTTTTCATTTGACATTATCAGATCTGAAACTCAAAGGTGAATTTTCGTAAGGTTGTGGCTCTTCTTTTTCTTTGCCAAGTGAAGGTGGCTATTTATATATTAGGGGTTTTTCGTAACACTGAATGGGGAGCTCTGGTTACTGCACCCAGACAGTCATAGATAAAGAATGAGCTTCAGATGCTCTAAGCTTTCGTGTCCATGATCTAACAGACAAGAATCTTCCTCCCACAAACCATGGACCCCCTCTCAAGATGTGGTCTTAGTCTTCAACATGATGGAGCTTTTTATTAAAGTAGTCAAATCATTCTGATGTGTTTAAAACATAGTACATAAGATGACCAAGCAACGAGTCTTTATAAGACACAACTTTGTGCACTCATCATTGGAACTAAGAAATATAAGAGAGTAAAGGAGAGAAAAATAAATCTGTTGATTCATGATTGTCATGTGTAGACCATTTTACATGGAGGCAAAAAAGCAATCAAGCTCTAATTCTGCATGTGATGCAGTCCTAACTGAATTTCTCAAGTTTTTGTTCATACCATTATATGTTGTGGACCTGGCGGCTGTGTATAAATATATAACAATGTATAACAAGATCATAGATGGCAAAAACCTCATGTAAACTGAAAAACTTACTTGAGCTGCTATTGTAATTTTTCTTTCCTCAACAGGTTTCTTTGCATCCTTATCTTCTGTTGCGCTCCAATGTCCCTGCTCGGATCCTCCTTGTTGCTGCCTACCCTGCTGCTGGCCACCATGCATAACAGCAAGGGCAGGGGCAGGCTGGTTGGGCCGCTTTGTGCTTCCCCGATGTACTGATGGAGAAAGTTGCAGTGTGTCCACAGTATATGGACCTCACCCTGTAGATGGATTATGGAATATCAGTACTAATCTAGGCAATATTTGGTAAAGGCAAACATCCACCACTTACTTACTTCAGCTGCTGTTATTGAACAGTTTGTAGTGCCGCAGTCGCATCTAATGACAACTAAGCCGGCTGGTAGCTCCAAGTTCAAGTTCAGGTTGGGGTTCTATCATTGAAAAAAGGATCGAATCCAATCCAACTTAAAGAATCTTGGTACTCAATTAAAGAACCATGGCAACTACACTTTTTAACTTCACTTCAAGCCGCAGATTTATATTCAAAGAAAACAAATTCTTTGAAGAAAAATCAAGAAAGAGAAATATATCAAACAGTTAATGCGACGATCGAACAGATTAACTTCGAAATCCAAAACAGAAAATGCAGATTCATGAAACAATTTCTTAAAACAAAGAAAGAATTTCAAGAAACAGAAATCTATTAACTATTAAGCAATTAACGATGAGAAGAACAGAAACAAAGCCGTTGTTTCATCGCTCTTCCCCGTATCTCTTTCTCTCTTCCGTTTTCACTGCTCCTTTTTCTTTCCCATCCCTCTTTCATCGCTCTTCCCCTGTTATTCTTAAATCGATCTTTCTACGTCAATTTTTTTTATTTTTCATTTTTTATTGTTTTCTATTTATATGATTTTAGGGGTTAAATGTATATAGGGTTTTGTTCATTTTAGTTCTTATATTTTAATTTTATTTAATTTGATCATATACTTTTTTAAAAATAACAAATTAAGGATAATCACTAACTGTATCAATTTTTTTTATTAAATTAAATGATATGACGCTGATATAATAACATATAATAATGTGTTCTAATAAAAAATTGATAGTGGCATCTATAAGTATTTAATAATTAAATTAATTTTTTTAAATGTTAATCTAAGATTTCTTTAAAAAAAATGACCGTATGTGAGGATACGCATTGCACAAAAAAAATTGAAGAGTTATACATGTCCTACACACATGAATGTCACATGTCAACTTTTTATTGGTCATGAGTATCATGTATCAAATTTAACAGAATAGTTATTGATTATTTTTAATTTGCCACATTTACAAGAATACAGTGACCAAATATTCAAAATTAAAATACAAGGACTAAAATGAACAAAACTCTATAATACAAGAACTAAATAAGCAATTTACCGATTTTAGGAACATATCAGATCACTCAATCTTTTAGTGCCACAACGCAGCGTTTTATCGGAGTTTTACTTACATTTTAACTTTTTAAGTTTCTTTTTTAACTTCCTAGAATTTTTCTTTTGTTTGCTAAACATTCAATTTTATTTTATTTATTATTATATATATAAATATATAGAGTTGGGTAAAAGTTTTTATTAATATTAAATACACATGTTTTGTACATATTCCATAAATATCATTGATATTATTAAGTTAAATAAAAAATCTTTATTTAGTTTAATTAAATATTTATTTCTAAGAAATATTTATATTTGACGATAGTAATTAATCAATTTTACTTTCATCATAATTAATATTTACTTTTTTAATTGTCTATTATTTTAAAAATTAGCTTAAAATTAGATAAATTTTAAGATTATTAATACTAGTTTTATATTTGATGGTATATGTTATTAACTTTAAATAATAACTATTTAATATTAGCATGTCCAATCATATACAACACATGTAACACATTTACTGCTAGTTAAAAGAAAATAGAAGGTAAGTTCCTACCATGGAACAACATTCTTATGATAAGTTAATGCATTTATTTATTGAACTATAATACTCACAAAATCCTAATTTATTACATTTACAGCAACCAGGGCCTTTATTAAAAAATTCTAGCAATAAAACCCCTATGTCTTTTCCCAACAAATGAATTACTACCTTCCTAGATTGAGGGATTTTTGTACTATATCAAACCAAGTTAGTAATTACCAAATCTCTTTGTTGATCAGTAACTCCTAACCAATTTCACTGCTTAAAATCTAATCCAAGTTCACCTAGAATCAAATGGAGTTTAATTTTCGCCAAGCTTAGAAATAGACAATTCAATCCGACACTTTACCATTAATTCTACAGACTATACAAGCTCTCACTTCGTACTATCTTGTTAATTTCTTGTTTATTCAATAATGGTTATGTTAAAGAACAAAGGAATTTTCAAAAGCCGGCAATTATGTTGAATATATAGTTGGTCAAATATATCCATTCTCATCGATAACCAAAAATTTTCAATCTATCCAAAAATGTATTTTCGATTTATCTAAGTGTAATTCCTTTTCAATCGATTAATGAAGCATTAATTATTATAATAAGTTTGGTAAATGAAAAATTTTAAGGAAAGGAAAATACCTAGGAAAATTTCAAAGAAATGAAAATGAAGGGAAAAAATTCAAAACCCTTAGGCTCAGTTTGGTACAAAGGAAAATATGGGGGAAAGGAAAATAAATTTCTTGGATTCTATTTTTTTCATATTTGGTTGATGTGGAAAATATTGAGGAAAATTAAATTGAGGAAAATGTCAAGGAAAACTTAGAATAAAGTTTTTCTCCCATTTTCAGCTTAAAAGAGAGAAAAATGGAGAATTTTGGGGGAAAATTTTTTGAGGCGCTGCCTGTGCTCTCCGTTCAATTCTCTTTCATGCTTCAATCTATCTCATTGTTCGAAATTCAAAAGTTTGCTTTTGTTTTTTTATCGTTAGATGCATTAAGGTGTGGGCCCAAATGTTTTTTTCTTTTCAACTTTTATTTTTGTTTCATTGACCGCCCAAGTGTGTAATAGTATTAGATACAAGGGAAAGGGGTTTTTTCTTTTTATGTATTAATTGATTAATTAATTGTAAAATATACAATTTTTTTTGAGGGAGTAAAAGATACAATTATTGAATGTAATAACATACAGAAAAAGAATCTTCTAAACAATAAAAACTAAGCAATAACTATCTTTTACCTTTCTTATGTACATCTTTTTCTATTATAAAAAATAAAAGATATAAGATGTAATGTATAATAAAAAACAAATATTTTCCTTTTAATTTTCCTTGATCCATCCAAACAAGATAAGGAAATTTATTTTCCTTCCATCATTTTCTTTTCTTTCAATTTTTCCACGGAATTTTCCTTTCTTTAGTATTTTCCTTGAACCAAACTAAGCCTTACTTTGTTTGATGTATAGGAAAATATCAAGGACAATAATAAGAAAAATGTTTTCTCATATATGTTTGGTTCATGGAAAATATTGGGGAAAGAAAAATATGAGGCAATGCAACTAAAGTTATTTTTAATTTTTAAAAGCTATTACAAGAACAAGAGAAACAAAGAATGAGCCAACCCAATCAACTCAGTTTCGTTCCAGTTATATAATTGGTTGGGTTCCATTCGTATTCAAGCTATAAAGATTCATAATTATCTGTTTGTATCCCATGAGATTTAACAAAACATATGTGTTTTACCAATGGAAAAATGTCTGGCGTTCTCTACTACAAAATGTAGTGCCTAAATTATGCCCAAAGTCAAATTCAGACCTTCATGAAATTAGAATATAAAGGTAACTTAAAGAAGAAAATAGAAAATATATTGTAGCATTGAACATAAGTGAGCTGAATAAGACAACTCTTGGTTTCCTATGTATATAATCACATATAGAGAAGAAAAAGAAGAAACCGATATGCTTTTGCTAAGATGTATGAATCCTGGAAGCTTTGGTATACAACCGAACAAATCTTGTCCACATTTGATCCAAAAATGAAAGAAAATGCACCTCCACCACCTGCTAAGCATCAAAGGAACTAAAACAACCCCGAATCCAATTGCGAATCCAATTGCCAGAGAGTTTATTTTCCAAAAAAATCCATATATTCTAGTGATCTCATTGTCCAAAGCTCTATCAAATGAACTAGAAATATTAGTAACATCAAGTCGAGGTCATTGAGGTCAAACTGAGACATAGGTCATGAGATACCCTGGAAAGTGAAAGAATATATATTAATTCAGCAACGTGGTTCATGTTTAATTAAGTCCTAGAATCTTTGCTAGCCAGAGTCAAAATTCGACTCAGTTTTAACGATATTTTTATAGCTTCACCCTAAAGCCAAATTTCAAAATCAGTAGGAGAATGCTATTCTAGGAGTCTAGCTTATGATACACTGACACAAAGCCATAGAAATTGTATAATTGCAAATCCTAATGTGATGACCTGCAAACCAGATTTAAAGCTGTCATTGATTGAGTTTAAACAAATGACCATTGATCCTCTTTGTCAGGCTTGAATCTTGATGAATAATGCAACTTTGAAGCTGGCATATGAATTGTGAACATTATTTGTGGTGATCATCCATGAATCTCAAACCTCTTCAGTTATCTGTTAATGCAAGACCTGTTCCAATGTTCAGAGTTCAGACTTCAGACCAAAATTTCCATTTTGTATTAAGTTATTATACAATGCATACTCGTTTGGCACCTATGGAGAACATGTTACTGATGGTGAACCAGGCTGCAAGCAAAAGATATGAAAACAATTAAAAAGTACTTTTCTCACTTAGGATGATATATGATATATAAAAAAACAATCAGATGATAATTTCAGCATCTGAGAGGAATATGCCTATGTATAGCTACCTATTTGCCCCAAATTAAAATTTGAAGCAATTGCCGCTCAGAAAAAGGCCCAGTGCAATTACTTTTGTCATTGAGCCTTGGGAATTTATAAGGCTTTGGGCTGCAGTATACTATTTCCTGCTGCACTTGTTTACACTTTACCTTACATGATATTTGCTGAAGACAAGGCTAATCTTTGCACTTAAAAACTCAATAATAGGTGGCTTCTTGGTCTTCAATGCATGCATAAAGCAGGGCATAAACAACAACAACCTAAGTGGGAGAAGGACAATTACTCATGTGAAGAATTAATGATTTATGATCTTCTTCCAACAAAAAATGGATTTAGGACACAATTAGGCTTCTGTTAGCTAAATCTGACAGCAAACTATTACATTCGACACATGCTAATCCAGTTTAACTTGTTTGCTGACTCTGCAGATAATGCTTCCTAATTCCTATATACCAGTTTCTTGTTATGGTGGTCAGGCTTGGGTACAAACGTCAGATGAAACATGAGTATCAGTGGCCTCATGTATACTTATATCCATTTTGAGGCTTCTGCTAATGTGCCCATCAAAGAAAATGAATTAGCTGAAAATAGCATGAGGTCACCAGTAGTATATACTGCGTGTGTACACTACAGTAAGAACTAAGAAGAGGCCCCCTATACTTCAGTCCTTGTTCAATAATGAAGTAAATTCCTACATAAAAGTTGGAAGAAAAAGAGTAATAGTGACCTTACCATGCACGAATGAACATCATCACAGCCGCACAACAACTTTCCATTCAATTTATCAACAGCTTGAAACGCTCCTCCTCCATCACTTCTCTGCAACAATAATTCTTTACCTTTTTGCCGGTAAAGATAGTATTATAGTTCTAGCAGCGAAAACCATGAAAATAATTCTAACAATCTAGCTGCCTATTTTGTCGCTCTCTTCCCACTAAACTTCTGTAAAAGTAAAAACGGCATATTAGTTACCATTTCTGCAATTTGCAGCCAATCTGCTCGGTCTGAATGCAGTCGCCTGCCGCCGGGCCAGAACGCTGCAGCTCGTGGGTCAGATGAAGATCGCCGTCCTGAAGATTAAGAAGGACGTTTTGGACGTCCTTTTGGTCGAAGCCCATGGCTGGTCCTTGATGGAGCAGTAGCCTGATCGTTATATGGATCGAAGAGATGAGACTGAGAAAGACAAGCGAGACAGAGAGATGCGAGAAATTTTCCTCGGTTTTTCTACCGTTTTCCTCACTTTTTTTGCAAGGGAATTGGGGAAAATTTTTTATTCTATATTTTACCCCTTATTTTTCTTATTTTGATTTCCCCCCAAACTTTACCCATTAACCAAACGGTCCAAACATCTTCAATTAAAATCCAAGATTTTATTTTCTTTTTCTTTATATTTTCCTTTGTATCAAACTGGGCCTAAAATTGCCGCATATTTGGGAATGGTTAGATTAGTTATGGGCTCAATATTCCTTTTGGTTTTGGGGTTTGTCGATTGCACCTTTGTAGTTTGCTTTGGACTTAGGATAATAGTCATTTTTCTATCTATACCTTTAGGTTAGGCCCACGATGCAAATTAAGAATGATCAGTAATTCACTGCAGATTATTTGCAAATGTTAGTACTTGTTTTGTTTAATCAAAGTTATTCATAGATTTTATTGGCTTGAGATTAATCTCTTTCCAGCCACAAACATGAATGTTAGCATTCTTTCGAAACCATGGTTAAGAAGAAACACTTATTATGGTTGGGCCATTAAGGGAAAAATGAATACATCTGATTCGACTAGATGGACTACTAGCAGCAAACTATACGAAGGGGCATAGGACCTTGGTAATGAGACAATTCTCAGGACTAGATGTAACAAAACTTCCTAACCCTCTAGCATGCCACAATATGACAATTTCAATTTAAAACTCTACCATAATAATAAATGCTTAAAAGTTAGTACTTGATAAATTAATTTGTTTTTTAACTTGTGATTAAATTATCCACTTCAAGAGGGATAACAATGGAAGGATAAGGTTGGAATGTCAAAATAATATTTTTCATAAAAGGATCGAGGATCTAGTAATCTAATAATACTACTAAACAAGGTAAAAGAAGTTATAAACATTGAAGGGCCAAATGAAGGAAAAAAGTTTTCAGAAGGTAAGCACGAAACTTTGGAAAAGCCATGGGCCATGGCGCCCTTTGCAGCCCTGGCCACTGTCCGTCACTGGGCCGGCCTTTCTGCTGCCAACAGAAATGTTTAGCCCTACAGTCCCATCACATCCAAATGGAAGTACCTCAACAATGGACTAAGGGTTCCTTTGCTAATTCGGTGTAATGCGAAAAACTATCTTTTTTAGTTTTTCGTTGGAGAAGTATTATCAAAGGGTATCAGAGCTGCTATGAGGTTGTCTTATCTGAATAATCAATCGTAGTTTTTTTTATTGGATAGGGAAAGGGTAGTGGCTGACCGCTTAAGCTACAGTGGTTGATTGTGTAGCAAGAGCTGTTTTTTTTTTCATCGCAGGCAATCATTCAGAGTTAACAAAGGAAGCCTAAGCAATATAAATCGGAAATCACTTAACTCACTTGTTCCTTACTACAATATGAAATGAGCAGAGAGAAAAATACAGCACATACAAACTTCAAGCTTCATCCTTTTGTCACCAATATAATCCATGTCCTACCCTTTCCCTTTTTAAACCTTCTACTTTAATTACCTCAAACCCTGAAAGCATGTTAATATTTTACCCAATTAAAGCAAGGCAGTACATATTTCCATAATTAGAACCCTTAATCATTGTAGTTAAGATCATCAACCTATCTCAAGTTGATTTTAATTACTCGTTAAAACAATTTAATCTCTCAAATCTATCCCACAGAACAACTTTGTAAATATGTCTTAACGCATTTATTCATGTACCAAACACAAACACTATATAGATTAAAGTTCAACAAGATCAATTAAAATGGATGTTTCACGATTCAAGAGGGTTTGTTTAACTAAATCAACCACAGTGATCACTACAAGAAGAACAGCTCATAACCAGCCGCAATTTTAAAGATTTAAACCAAAATTATTATGCAACAAAAACGGAAATATAAGCAAATTGGAAACAGAGTCTTTCCAAAATCTAAGACGTAGAAGTGAATTCAAGGGACATCATCCGCATGCATGACCCACCATCACAGCTACTTGCGCCGGCGGTAACCATCGCAGGAACCATCGCTTTCTCCACTGCCGTCGCTGCCATCACTGTCAGCTTGCTCATGGTCGGTGCTCTGCGCATCCTCAGGTTGGATGTTAGGCCCCCCTGCAGCCAACCACAATAAAACTATTAGTTGAGCTATAGACTTTTGGTGGGTTTTGAAACAGGACGGGCCTTAATCAGTGTATGTTTCCGACCAGAATTGACGGCAGATCCTCCGGCGTCGTCTGAAAATTCTTCTCCAAAGTGAGCGTCTCCTACATAGCCAACAAACACGAAACAACTGAACCATTTACAGGAATTTTTTTTCTGAAAACAATGAATATTTAATGGGTTTTTGGTTTTTCTAACCGTAATCACCGGAATTTCCTCCATTGTCGTTGTCGCCGGCGTAACTTTTTAACATAGCACCGATTACATGCAGCATCGCATTTTCATCAAAATTCTGAGAAATCTCGAGATCGTTATTCTCGGTTGCTTCAATAAAGACTATAAATAACTCAACCAAGTCATCTATACCCGCTTCATTGGCAAGCAATTGCTGCTTCTTTTCCTGGAGCATAGAAAGCTCCCTCTGCTTCTTCTCAAGTTTAGCTAGATCAGCCATGAGCTTTAATTTCTCTCTCTCTGTCTTCAAAACCTCTTCCAGAGCCATAGCAATGACTTGTTTCGGGTCCTGTTCGAGAAGAGGAAAGCAGAACAGCTATATTCATCAGAAGACAAGATCTAACTATTAACAAGGACTGCATATATATCATAACTTTAATTTCAGTAATGAAAATGAAATCATAGAGATAGGAAAATCTAACCATAGAGGGAAGAGAATCGCTGGAAGCCTGGAACTAAGAAATGACTTTTTTTCACTACTTCCTGGATCGTGGATACTGAATCCCAGAAAAGTGCTGGTGTCTTTTTATGCTGGTGGGCAGTGGGTCCAAATCCTCTGCGCAGTGTCATCACTGTCATGCCGATATCCGTGTCCCAACTCCCACGTTTTTTTTTTTTTTATTTTCTGCTCCAGATATACTACTTTTTTTAATTTTGTGATTTGGTGGGCAGCTGCAAAGAGAGGGGACAATCTCTGGAGTTTGGCGTTATCGTGTCAAACCGATCCAAGGGCTGGCCACTTGTAACAAGATTGTGAAACATTCTCCACTTATTACAAGGTTGCCTTCGCGGGCCCCACCTTCAAACAACAAAGAATCCCTCTTTGTTTTCAACCATTTTTTTCCAAGTACAAAGGGCCGTCGAAATTTCTGGCCAACAATTTCAAATGCTTCGTTGAATTCTGTCTGAATAAAACATCTGCACTAATATGTTTCAATGGGGGGAAGGGAAGGGCAATAAAAAGGAAGGGGAAGAATCCAGACTCTTTCCAAGTTTAGCCGATTGAAAGTAATAAAGGACGCAACGGGAAATTAATCACTAAACATCCTCTATTTTTTCTGCTTGGATGGAGAAGTCCAATTGTTTCCCATCTCGATCGATTCTGTTTCTGTGGTTAACGAGAGGAACAGAGGCGTGGTCTCGAAATGAGCCGAGGGACAAAGTAATAATATTGGAGAATCGGTTAGTTCTTTATAAATAAAGTAAACGCATTCAGTTGTGAACTTTTGTTGTAATCAATAGATGAAAAGGGTGGGGTCTCTAACCAACTTAACTTATTAGCTTGATTTGACATTTGACATGGGATGCTTGGGGCCTTATACGAGAAAAACAAAAAGTCTGTTGCTTAACTTTTGAACTAAATGACTTGCCCTTTCAATTATTCAAACAAGAAGACCACATGCCAATTCAAAATCCACATATTTCTTCAACAATATTATAATCTTCCCATTTCAATTAATAATTGAGTAGATAATTACAAGTACTTAAGGGAAACTAATTAATTATACCCTTAAAAAATTGGAAACAATAAAAAAGAGAGAGAAAAAAAGCCCTAAGCGGAGGGATTGGTATTTGGGTGATTAAAGAAAAAGAAAAGAAAAAAACAAAAGGCCATGGATTGGAATAATTAATAATTATGGATCCAAGATAAGATAGGGACAGATGAATAGAATTTTCAGGCCACCTCATTCTTATTCATTATTATCATCTAGGAGTACATATTAATTAATCTATAGTACTTAAGAACTGTCGACGACATGAATTATTTAGTAATGCTATATATATATGGATCATAACCATTATATTTGAAACTAATTTACATGAACAATATAATTATGATAGCTAGATATGGAACTTCGTAAACATTGATATAATTTTTAGTGCATATCATTTCTTTTCCCATCTTAGGAATGCATTGTCGTTATGAGAAAGCGATATACTGCAAAACTGAAGCCATAGAGATAAAAAGGTAAGGTAATCATATTAAAACAAGAGACAGTTTGAAAGCTTATATTATAAGTAATTAGTTGGTTCAAATGATTTAATATTTATTCTTTTTAATAAAATTTTGAGTTTGAGTCTTGTAAATAAAAAAAATTATTATTTAAAAATTTTATCCTTATAATAAACCAACCTGATTCAAACGAAATTAATTTTAGATCAATCATATGAGGATACTCTTTGTTTAAAGGAAAAGAAAAAACTTATGCGTATATTATCAGAGACTATGAAATACGTACTACTAATAATAAAGGGAGAGAAAGAAGCTGGTAAGGGGTTGCGCAATTGAGGCTGAGGCAAGGGGGCTTTTTTCACGAGGGAGTCGTGGTCGTGGAGAGTGGAAAAGTAGGTCCGACCATCGGAAGAGGGCCAGTGGGGCGGGCCACCATGTGACGTGTACGTTGGCCACTTTGGTTTCTTCTTAATTTCACGTTCCCCGTTTCGTTGTTGAATTCTATTCCGTGCCGACGTCCTCGTTTGGCAAAACGAAAAGGACCCCTTTGTAAAGCCAAGTGGGGCCCTTCTGATCGGCAAAGCGGGCAAAAAAGGGTGGCCATTTGTGGCTGACTGCTTGGCAAAGGAGGGTTGCTCTTTGGGTGACGTCTTCGGTGCGTGATGATTTTATTAAATAGGTCAGAGCAGTAGATAAGCAGCGGCAGCGGCTATGATGATTTTATTAAGCGTTTTGTTAGAGCACCCGTCAATAAGCCTTTAATTATCTTATAATTGGTATTAAATTTAAGTTTAGTGAGTAATTATAGTAAAAATCAACTTTTTTTCATTTATTACTATATAGATATTGAAAACTTATTTTTTTAACTTTCTGTTAATGTCAAAAATACCCTTTAGTGATTTTGAATTTATTTTATTTTTTTATAAAAATAGAATAATAAAATTCATTTTACTATAAAAAGTTTAGCTCCAAATAAAATATTTTGATTTGAGGATAAGTCTTTAATTTAAAAAAATTATTGTGGTAGTGTTTTAGAAAAAAGTTTAATCAGACATATATAAAGTTTAGTCCCAAATAAAAATATTTTGATTTGAAGGTAAATCTTTAATTTAAAAAAATTATTGTGATAGGGTTTTAGACAAAAATTTAACCCCAAATAAAAATATTTTGATTTGAGGATAAATCTTTAATTTAAAAAAATTATTGTGGTAGGGTTTTAGAAAAAAAATTAATCACAAATATATAAAGTTTAGCCCCAAATAAAAATATTTTGATTTGAGGATAAATCTTTAATTTAAAAAAATTATTGTCATAAGGTTTTAGAAAAAATTAAATAATTAATAAAATTATTGTAGTACATTATCTAAAAATATTATATAAGGATAATATTATCTCAAAATACAATCTTAACTACATTATAAATTTATTTAATAATTTTTTAATCTCATTTAAAACTCATTATTACCTTTTCTTAAACAAATTTTATAATATTACCATAAACTAATAACTACTGCTTAACGGACACCCGTTAGCAGTACCCTTTTTATTAAATATAAAAATGTCAACTATTATCATGTCAAATCAAATTTTGTCTAAATTAAACCGACTTCCATTGTTTATTTAATGATATTAAATAAAAAATTGGAAGCTTTATGTCAAATCAAATAAACTTTATGTCATATCAACAATATCTGAGATTAAATTTAAAAAATAAAAAATATAATAAAAGATAACTAAAAAACAAAATTACCCTATTAAATACAGAACTAGAAAACAAAATTAATCACACTCGCTTTTTTTTTTGTAGAAATTTAATCACACTCTCACACATAAAGAATCGAAAACCAACCACTAAATATATCTATTAAATATATAATATTTAATTTAATTTACTGTTATTTATTAGGAAAGGGAAAAACTTTCCTCTGTTTCAATTTTTTTAAACGAAAGGAGAAAGTTTCTATGTTTTGTTGATATGTATTTTGCCGGCAATTAATTTAAGTAATTAAAAGAGTTAAGATATAATTTTTAATTCTATATTAAATTCATAAAATTTATTTTATTTCATCACATTTTTTAAAAATAAGTATCTTAAAGTCAATTTATAAGAGCATTTCTAATATATAACACCAAATATTACACCATTTTGATGTTAAAAAGAATATTTGTAGAATATGATTACACCAAAAATTTTTTCACTCTAATGTGATGTACACCAAATTAGTGTTAAGAGTATTAAAAGAAATATTTTATAACAATTATTTATAAATAATTATTGAAAATAAAAAATATATTTAATATTGATTTCATTCTAAAGGTTTTAATGAAATCTTTCTAGTGACATATTTCTCATAATAATTTAACTTTAAAATTTAAATATTTAGAAAAAAAATTGATGTTAGCTATAGCGCAACACCAAATTTGGTGTTCTTGGAATACATAAAATACCGTGTTCATTGGAGTAGTTTGCACCAAATTTTAACACAATTTTGGTGTTTTAGTGCTACATTGGAGATGGCCTTACAAAAGTTAGAAGTTTTGGATTCATTAAAACAACATGTTTTTTTGGAATTTATAATAATATTTTGTGATTCAAATTGAAAATATTTTTGGAGTTTAAGTTTTAGATAATTATTGGTTTGATAATATTAAAAAGCGATTAGGAGTTAAATGTAAAGGCTAGAGACAATGTAGAGACTAGAGACTTATTATGTCACTTTACCAGGTCATGTATATGATTAAAGAGAAATATTATTTGAGGACTTGAATAATTTGAATCTAATAATTATAAAATTTATAGAGATGTACTTGACATTTTATATCATTATTGTGGTCAACTATAAATACATTATTAATGGAGACAAAACGATAACCAAATTGAAATTAATTTTGACTATAATGATCAGGAAAATTGGAGAAGTTGAGTTTGAATATGGTTTTGGAGTGAGACTTCAATCTTATAAATTGAGATCATGGTAAATTACATATTGAAAATCAAACTTTTAAAAAACAAAGAAATATAGTCAAATCCCATTTGCATTCGTTTATGCTTATACTCATACTCTATATTTAAGCTATCAAAATCAAATGAGCTTGTAATTGTACCATTAAACTTGATAGATTGGATTAATTGCTATGATTTTAGTATGATAATTGAGTAAATGTCAAATATTTTTAAATCTTGAAATATGGAAAGAGAATTACGGTTTGAGTGATTTAAACTTGAATATAGGATATAATATATATGGTTCAAATATGATATTGATTCGAAATTTAACATAGTAGATTGATCATAATTTATATACTATAAGCTATTTTTTAAAGTTATTAGGCTATTGAATTATAATATATGATTTTGAGTATAATGATTGAAAGAAATTAAAGAAGGTAAATTGGTTTTATAAAAAGACATATATTAATTTGAGTATTGAGTGCATGTTTATTCTTAATAATAATGAATAAATTTAGCATGTTGTAAAGAGGTTGTACTATGGATGTTGAATGGAGTTAAGAACTTAAAAGTGTATACTTTGTAGAGTTCGAAATTACTTGGATGAAATTAAGATTAATGAAAGTATGTATAAACTAATAATTTATCACATTTGAAGAAGACATATAGGCAAATCAAATCTATATACATAACTTTAGTGATATATATATATATATATAAACTAATGATAAAGTTTTGATTAAGATTAAGATTTAGTTGTTTTATGAACTTGTTAGTGTTCATGTGTATCTTGCAGCATCCATATGAATCTCTTTCATCTTCTCATTTACTACATGTGCAATTTCCTCCCATGGAATATTATTATTACTGAGGTAGTTGGTATGGAACATGCTGAGCGGAGTATAATCTCTAGAGAAAAACCCAGGTCAGATTCTTTACATTTTTTATGAATTTTATAGGAGTTCTAGATCACATATCTTAGTTTTTCCTTTTCTTTTCCTAGATTCTAAATATGAAGATATATGATCAGTATGTGAATATTAAGAAACATTTTGAATTGGCGGTCTTTTTGCTGTTATTATATATAATATTAACTGTTTTACTTTAATTTTATTATTGATTACCTTAATATGTAAAAATGTGGATGGTGTGATTTTGTATATGATATGTAAAGAGAGACTTTTTTTTTTGAAGGAATGTCCAGAGAGACTTTAAAGTTTGAGTAAATGTACTTATTTATTTCATATATTTATTTTTTATTTATTACTAATATCTGTGATCTATTAATAGTCCTTTTTTTTTCTGTTATCAATAAGGCTTTCAATTCTTTTTATTTTGGTGAATATAAATATAAATCTTTGGGGAAGGGTCCATTTATTTCATTTCATTAGCCATAGTATTTCTGATTATGTAAATGAAAATTCGGGTGAGAGATGGATCCAATAAAATAAAAATGGTGGGACCCATGATGAAATATCAATTGACGGGAGGGGAAGTGCAAATGGTGTGACGAGAATGGGTTTGGTGAGTGTTGAGTGAGTGTTACGGGGGCCTTTCTCAGCCATAATTTAAGTGCTGGACCTCTCCACCCTTTTTACTAGTGGACTGGAGAGGATCCTTGCCTTATTTTTTTTCCTTTCTTCTCCCTCTCAATTGTCTTAGGCTATGTTTGGTAGAGCGGTGAGATTGATTCTGGTACGATTGAAATGATAATAAAATGTGAAGATTAAAATAATAGTGGTGAAAATAATTATTGGATGGCTGAGATTGAGTAATAGGTGGACTGTAACGAATGCACCGCACCGTACTGTTCTCCCAAACATACCATTACCCAGTCACCCTCGATCAAATCTCAAACTTTTATCATTTGCCAATAGGTTGGCCAAAGCGGTAAAAGCTTGGGTTAGTGATGTAAAGCACTCAGATTCGAGCTTCCATAGACTCCTTTTGGTAAATAATCTATAAGTCCGAAAAGTTTCACAAAATTGAAGTCCGTAAACCCTCAAAGAGGATGGCGACTTGCCCTGATCTTAGAGGTAAGATAACCTATCCTGCTCCTAAACTTTATTTCACAAAAAAAAACTTTAATCATTTGATTAATCTTTTTAGTTTTTTATTTGAATTTAAAAACTTTTGAATTTTTAGTTCTTGGATTTTGTTTTCTTGTTTATTCGGTGCAGATGGCAACGATAAATGAAAATGTAACTTAGGAAAATATAGGAAAAAAATACTTGTAACTGTTGCATTTGCTTTTGTGATATGGGTTTCAAAAGTTAGTAGTTCTAAAGTTTGAGGACAAAGTGTTTGTTTTTTTTGTCCATATACTGTGGTTAAATTGGGTGAACGGCCTTTTTATTCGCAACTTCCCTTATTTGCCACTGCTTTTGGTTGGAAGTGTATTGGTCATTGTCTGTAATTCCATTTTTCTTTCGGTATTATTTGCGAGGAAGGAGGAACTGAATAAGCATAAGGGCGTAGAAAAAGGAGAGTTGGGCAAACTTAAGGTAGCGCAGCAAGAAAATTATGGCATTTCATTTTGCGGTCTTAAATTTTATTTTGAAGATTATGATGTCGGGATTATGGGATTCTATATTTTTATTTAGTGATTATTATACTCATTTAAAGAATGATTATTATACAAGTATTAATTTCATAATGAATATTTATCTGGACTATGTATAATAAAATTTATGGTCATAGGTAACTCTTGATAAGAAATATCTTATATTTGGAGATTAAATTATGAAATTTGGTCATTTGAAGATCATGATTGATCATTTGGAGATCGTGAGAATGTATTTGGAGATAAGTCAAATTAATTAAGGTTCTTGGAAATCCAAAAAAGAAAAAAAATTATGGCATTTTATTTGGGGGCCTTATATTTCAAATTGGATATTATGGGACTCTATTTGGAAATTATTATGTCAATATTATGGGGGACTCGATTTGGTAATTATTATATTCATTTAAAGGAGAATTACTATACATGTTTTAATTTCGTAATGAATATTTACAGGACTATGTATAATAAAATTTATGGTCAAAGGTAATTCTTGAACTATATCATACATTTGAGACTACATCATGGTATTTGGGTTTATGGTATAGGATATGGCGATCATCAGAAATATATTTGGAGATCATGAATGATTATTTGGAGATCGTGAGCATGCATTTGGAGATAAGTTGAATCAATTAAGATTCATAGAAATCCTAAAAAAAAAAAAACAATTTATTGCATTTCATTTGGGGACCTTAAATTTTAATTTGGAACTTATGGGATTCTATTTGAAGATTATGATGTAGATATTATGGGACTTTATTTCATTGACATTCCAAACAGATAGCAATTTAACCAAAAAAAAAAAGAAAGAAAAACTCAGATGAAAATGGCCGAAACTCAAACGATGAACAAAGAACAGCAAGAACAACTCAATTAAACAACAAGAACGAGCTGATGGACAAAAGCAAATCACAATGAACAAAGAAATCAACAAATGGGTTTTAAATGGGTTTTTCCAGCCAAGTTAAAATGAAATCTAATAAGGGATAAAAATTGAAGTGAATATGAATAAAGCCAAATTCTTCTTCCTCATTAACAACCTTCGTAGTTGCTTCTAAAATGGAACCCACATTTGCGATCTAAAAAGGATAAAGACAAGACTCACACTTTTGAAAACAAATATAAAACCCACACGCAACAAAAAATTCTGAAAACTCCCATTACAACAACAATAAAAAATATACCAGAAAAATGTTTATGCTAGTAGTTTTTAGGGGCACCAATCTCTTTACTAATCAATCTGTGGTTTGAGATCTCTATCGGATTTCAACCATTGGAAGTGGCAAAAACAACAAAACTAAGCTTAGATCAGTTCGGTTTCTTTAAATATTTAGGGAAAGAAAATTATTTTTTATAAAAAGTGGTCTGATCAAAGGTTAGAGGAAATCAAGATGAAGACTTTGGAAGATATTTGGTTCAGTGGGTCACCGATAAACAACAGTGGTCGGTTGCTGACATGGTGGGAAGGTGATCATATTATGGTGTTTTTGAGAATTAGGGAGAAGATGAACGAAAGTCAAAAGTAAAAAAAATAAAAAAATAAAGAATCAATCTTCAAATATTCTTCAATCCTCTAGTTTTCCCTTTTCTGCTGGTGACTTCTGTCAGGTTTCAAGTTTCAAGGTATGGGCATGTCAGTTTTTAGGTTACTTGCTCATCCGCTTACCGGTTTAGATAGAAAAAATTACCTCCCATTTATCCATCATTTACCTCCCTTCAATCTAATCTAACGGTTCATATTAAATCCTGTTTAATCCAACGGCCAATAACAATTACTACTCACTACCTGCACATCCGTACCACTACGCACAGAATAAGCCAACTGTTCTTTGGACATGGAATTTGAGCTGCTTCGGTCACCACCACAGTTGATTTGTCACCAGCTGGAGGCTGATGCTATTGCTAGGGGAGTCAAGTTCCCCAGAGGTTTTGTAATTTCAATTTGAGTTAACGACTTTTCTTTGTAACCGAACAAAAATTAAAAGATAAAAGTATGATTGTATGTGTAGAAATCACATTTTTTACTATTATTAATTATGTCTTTTGTCATATTTAACCTTTTTTTTAATTATTTTATTTTATTTTCATTTTTATTATTATATTTTAGTTTTTATTATTAATATCATTTCGTTTCTATTCTTTTTTTTTTTGCATGACTAAATGGACTTTGGATGATTGGTCCAAACACTTCATGAATTTAAAAGGATATTGGATGGATCCAATTTGGAGGTTTATAAGTTACAATATATATGGATACTCCAAGCCCATAAAACTTGCAAACACAAAAATACCTTGGTAAGGAATTGTCAGCCACTGATCTTAGGGCTTAGAATTCACCTCCACCCTTAGATAAACCCCATCAGTCCTATAAATAATACATCTTTCTCCAACAAAAAGGGGGGGGGGGGGGGGGGGGGGGGGTTTGAGCAGCCGCTAGGGAGAAAAAACTGGGGTTACTGATCCTTACATCAAAGCGGGAAACTTTTGATCCGAAATTGGTTTCGATAGTTGGTCCGGTGGCGTGGCGTGGCTAAATCCCAAAAGTAGTATACTTAGTTCTTGCGACAATCGGAGGGCACAATTTTCGATCAAAACTTTGTGAGTATTCGGCTTTTAGAGAGAAGATCTGGCATTTTAGAATATTGCTTTCAGGGGAAGCGAATTCGAAATAGAGATAAAGAAGAAAGAAAGGAAGTGGGGTTGATGTGAGGTGCTCAAGGACGCTAAGGAGCTTTTGATTAATGGTGGACAGAATCGGATTGAAGGGGAATCACTAAACAGGAAAGAAAAATTGATCTTGTGATTTTCACCGAGCGAAGCACATCAGTACAATTTTCAGGCCCATATACATCAAATCGTTTCAACAGCTTCAGTCAATTTTTTCGAGTAACTTTTCTTTAGTGCAAGATTTTTTTTTAAATATTGATTCCAATAGCTTGTTCATTTGTGCGCTGATCTATGCCTAATTTATTAATGCTTATTTAATTCTCCTAACTTATACTTTAATATTCGTTGCTAATTTCTTGTTTGATGATCATGTTTGCGTACTTTTTTACAAATTCTGTGTATATATTCAATTTTTGACTTTGGTCACTATGTATACTTGTCAAATATGCTTTGGCCTTATAAAAATCATGCTTAAATTCCCATAACCATTCAGTACATGCCTCGGGTTTCAATTTGAGCTTTAAATACTAACAACATCATGTCTAGATATGTACTTGTTTATGGCCTCTTTAGATTAGGTTCATCCATTTAATATTTATGCAATTTTAACATTTTTAGATTCATTTAATATTTTATGCCATTTTAGTACTTTAGGTCCATTAAATATTTTATACCATTTTAGTATTTTGGGTCCATTTAATATTTTTATGTCATTTTAGCATTTTAAATTATTTAATATTTTATGCCATCTTAATATCTTAGGTTTATTCAATGTTTTATGCCATTCTAGTATTTTAGGTTTATTTAATTTTTTTATGCCATTTTTTAATTTAGGTCATTTTTATTTTTTTTATGTCATTTAGTAATTTAGGTTATTTTTAATATTTATGCTATTTAGTATTTTATGTCACTTAGTAAATTAGGTCATTTTCGCATATTTTGTGTCATTTAGTGAATTAGGTCATTTCGCATATTTTATGACATTTAGAAAATTAGGTCATTTTACATATTTCATGCCATTTAGTGATTTAGGACATTTTCAAAAAAAAAATTTGTCATTTAGTAATTTAGAGCATTTTTGCATTTATATGTCATTTATTAATTTTAGACCTATTTGCATTTTAGGATTAAGCCCATGTGCATTTTAGGATTAGGCCCATTTCATATTTTATGACATTTAGTAATTAGGTTCATTTACACAATTAGCTTAGGCCTTTTAACATTTTTAATGTGTCATTTAGTTTAGCCCCATTAGCATTTTAATATGTCATTTAGCTTAGGCTCATTAACATTTTAATATGTCATCTAGCTTAGGCCCATTTACATCATTTTATGCCATTTTAGAAATTAAATTCATGCATCATTAATTTCTTGTTTAATATATATACTTAATATATTTCTTGTGCTAACCCATTTTTTTTGTTTATTTTGTCCCATCACTTCATGCATTTAGAAATTAGGGCATCGTTTTCATAAAATTCATGTGCATGGGAAGCCGGAGGGTGTCTCGGAAGTACGAGATGCTCAAGGGTCTACCAAGATAGAAATTTCTCTGATTTTCTCACCGGAAGTACGGTGGAGATTTAAGAGAATTTTTATCCCTTCAAAAACAAAAAAAATGAATTTTCTTCATTAAATTTCTTCAAAATTACATGCATATCATGTTTATTTTTTCATCAAATATTCAAGGTTTACTTTAATTAATGTCAATTTTCAAAAAAATTCAAAAAAAAATATTTTCTTTCAAAATCCTTCTTATCAGCAAAAGGAATTCCAATTCCGACATAATTTTAAAACCTAAAAATGGCTTTTTAGGAAAATCTCAAACTTAATCAATAGTTGAGGTTTTCTTTTAAAAACTAAACTTTGGTTAATTTCTTTAATCAAAGTTTTAAACATGGGATCAAAAAATAAAAGGAATTTAATTATTCCGACATTATTTTTAAAAAGGTCAAAAAATATTTTGAAAGATTTCAATTAGGTCCCTACATTGGAATCTTTCCAATTGAAACTAAAATCTTTTTAGAATCTTACTTTTTAATCAAAATTCATCATCAATAAAAGGGAATTTGATTATTCTGACATTAATTTCAAAAATCCAAAAATATTTTCGAAAGATTTCAATTTAGTCCTTAATAATTGAGGTCTTTCTAAATTTAAACCCATCTTTTTCAAAACCCTTATTTTTTTCTTTAAATCAAAATTTATCTTTGAAAAATTACTTGTTTTAAAATTTTGATTTTCAAAGTTTATTTTGGAAGTTCCCAACTTGGTTATTCTACATTGGGAATTTTCTAACCAAATTTCAATACGGATCTCATTAAACCGAATTTTCTTTAAGGGTGGATTAACCCATACCAAAAGGAGTTTTTACTCTGACATTCAAAATTTTTTTTAATTACATTTTTTTATGTTGAAAGCATTTTGTCATTAACCCTAAAATTGATTTTCAAAAGACTTTATGGTACCGATTTCCGGGCGTTTCGGGGGTGCTAATCCTTTCTCGAATGTAACCGACTCCCGAACCCAAAATCTGTTTTCGTAGACCAATACCTGTTTGACCTAAGGTAATCTTTGTAGATTACGTTAGGTTAAACGGAGTCAAAACAGGTGGCTAACCTACCTAAACCAAATGGTTAGTGGCGACTCATTTTCTTATTGTTTTCAAAATTCTTTTATTTATTTAAATTTCCCGTCGGACGGCTTTTTAGACGTTTCGACAGTATGATTGAATAATAGTACCTTACAATTCAAAAGGTTTGAAAGCAGCTTTTTAAAAAGATTTTAATATTGAAGGGTAAAAGAGAAAAAATAGATGTTAAAAATTTTTTGACTTTTTTAAAATGACATTTTAATTAGGATAATTTTAAAAATTAAAAGTGACAATTTAATTGGAATATAGGAAGTACTAGTACTATTGATTTATCTAAGAAAAGAGCAAAAACGTTGAGTGTGAGAGAGATTGTCTTAATGTAACTTTAACTACTTTTATTATTAGTACATATCTCTAACTCGATTTCTTAATTACTTGATTAATGAATCATTAATGATGAAGATTAAGTAAATGCACTGATGAGGAAGTTGCAATTTTAGGAGTAAAATTCTAACAACAATAAAATATCATTAGTGCCAACGAATGATTCTCTATGTTGGTTAGTAACCCGTAACTAATTTCACAATCACCTCAAATCAAATGGGGTTTAATTTTCCCCAACCCTAAAAATAGACAATTTTTTTGGGTATAATTAACCATAAATATCCGTATCCATTTAACTATTTACGACTAATCCTACTTGAGTCATATCGGATACCAAATGGGAGGAATCTCTCTCAAACTTATTTTTTCCATTCATAAGGCTCGAACCCGAGACCTTATTTAAAGAGCATTGAGCTCTTTCCACTTAACCCAATATGTGTTGGTACAAATAAACAATTCAATGCCACACTATACCATTATTACTTCTACAAACTATATCTTGTTAATTTTTCTTGTTTATTTGAAAACGATTAAGTTAGAGAAAAACAATGGAATATTTAAAAGCTGACAATTACTATGTTGAAGAGTTGGTCAAATATCCATTTTCATCAATAACCAAAAACTTTCAATTTATTTATCCAAAAAAAAAAAGTAAACAACAACGTTGAGACTTGAGAGAGAGAGAGAGAGAGAATTAAACATTATTGGATGGAAGATTGTGTTGATGTGATTTGAAGTGCACCTCTTTTTCAGTGGATCAACGAAGCATTATTATCATAAGCTATATACGAGTATTAGTATAAAGTCCAATTAAGATGGGTTAATGTAATAACTTTCCGTAAATTTGGACGGATTAATTTTAAATATGAATATTCTTTTCGTCAAAGATGAAGTAAATGCATTGATGGGGAAGCTGCAATGTAGCTTCCAGCTCTTTCAAATCCGTTACTTTACTTAACACCATAATTAGAAAATGTAGGCATGAATTTATGATTTATATACATGAATGAATCAGATGAAAATTATTAGGTAGGTGGGCCAATGACTGTACAAATAGTAGCATGGCGTTTGAAATCATTTGCATTTTGCAAATTAACCATGTGCGTTGATACTTGATACTACTGACATGCAACTGGGATTGTTTTTAACTCATCATCATCATCAGATTATCAAACAAACATTCCATTAATCATTCATATGTCCTCATTCAATTGAACAATCTAACCCCTCAATGCTCTATCCTTTCCTTATTCCTCTGTTTCCTCTATTTCCATGTTAAGACAAGGTAGTAGCCACTTCCATTTTTGAACACTCCAACTACTCTACTACTAGACAAATACTAGTTAATACTCCCCCATTTCTACAATATCTGTCGCTTTAAGGTTTTGTACAAGAATTAAGAATAGTGTTAAAAATTTTTAAAATCTAGATAAAATATTATAAAATGACAGTTTTACCCTTTTATTGGAATTGTTTATTCTCACAAATACTCTCTCTTTGATAATTAATACTTCGTAGAATTAATTTAGAGGGATAAGGATAAAATTGGAACAAGAATAATTAATGCTTCATAGAATTCTTAAAATGACAGATAAATTGGAATAAAAAAATTTGTCAAAAGCGACAGTTATTGTGAAAATGAGGGAATATCAAACTCATGTTTGAAGTTGGCCTCATAATTTTTACCATTTCATCTCCTAATTATTACTCCAATATACATTTATTTATTGACCTAACACTAGCTACATTCTAGTAACGAGTTAATGCATACTTATTGAACTGACACTCACAAAAACCAATTTCTTACATCTACAAAAACTAGTAGCTCATTCCCAAAGCCTTTTTAAATAGGTAAATACTACTCCCTCCGTCCCATTTTATCTGTCCTTTTTAACTGTATCACAATAGACAAGAAAACTGTTTTTTCGTCAAATTCTATAGTTATTTTTCCTTTTCTTCCCCTTTTTACCCTTTTCTCTCTCACACCCTATACTACACATTAATGTCTTTGAACTCTTTTCCTTTGAGACACGCAGATACACTCTCTCTCTCTCTCTCTCTCTCTCTCTCTCTCTCTCATTGCTCCATTTTTCTTAAAGCCATTTTTACGTTTTTCTTAAAGCCATTACTACTTTTTTTCTTACAGCCAAACAGAGAGTGGTTGCACTACAATTTTCAATGAAATTACTGGCTCCTTTCTAGTTTGAAAACTTGAATCAAAATTTCTTTTTGATTTCGAATGATTTCCAGTTACCACCAAAAAATTTGATTCCCACCAAAAATTAATTAAAGGAAATTTTCATTTTGATTTGGAAGAAAAATACTGAATGGCAAATTCTCCTTCTTTCATAATCCCAAATTTGTCTCAGTATTCACCATTCCATTTCCTTTCCTCCAAGCTCAGTCACACTACCCACCAAGCTTCCGGCCTCAATTTTGAAGAAACAGAGGAGGAACAGAGGGTTAGCTTTAGTGAGAATAGCTTGGGCTTGAATGAACCGGTAAAGTTTATTTCCTTAAAAAATAAGGACTACCCATCTCGTTTCTTGCAAAGCTTTCCCTAGTAAGAAGCTTATTTTCATTGTTTCAACAATTTTAATAGTTATTTTTTGTTTTCTTTTAGGTGAACCGATGATAGTTTTTGTCTTCTTGTTTCAACAATTTTGACATTTTTTTTTGTTTTCTCTCACTGTCCTTTTTAACCCATAATATTAGCTTATGTATTTTTTTGGTAAGGTATAGTGCCATAGACTTGATGGATCTTTTATTCAATGAAAAATAAAAAAATTTATCATTAGAGATGTTACAATTCCTATTCCCCGGTGATGGATCTTTCTCCTCTGCTTCAACCACTATTGAAAAAGCTATCGTATCTTAAGAGACTTTTTCTTTCTACTTTTTCTTTGGATGAACTTGGAACCCATTTTCTCTTGAATCAGATTGTATAGTTGGAGTATTTGATCTTTTCTTGGAAAAAAGTATACCCATTGAAATTAGTTTGGTTTTACAATGGATTTGAAAAAGAGATTGGTTTATTTAAAGAAGAGTTCTTTTAATGTTACCCAGTGTCTGTCTGTGTCTTAAAAAAAGTCAGTAAGGTTAAAGTAGTAAAATTACATATAGGTGGACAGATATTTTGGGACAGTGATTTCTTCTAGAAGTGGACAGATATAATGGGACGGAGGGAGTACTAACGGATGTATGGGTGCACCCATTAAGTATCATTTATTGTGTTGTTAATTTATCCTTTGTCTACTCTTAAAAATTACAAAAACTATTTATGTATTTTAAATGCCACACTATACCATTATTACTTCTACAAACTATATCTTGTTAATTTTTCTTGTTTATTTGAAAATGATTAAGTTAGAGAAAAACAATGGAATATTTAAAAGCTGACAATTACTATGTTGAATAGTTGGTCAAATATCCATTTTCATCAATAACCAAAAACTTTCAATTTATTTATCCAAAAAAAAAAAAGTAAACAACAACGTTGAGACTTGAGAGAGAGAGAGAGAGAAAATTAAACATTATTGGATGGAAGATTGTGTTGATGTGATATGAAGGGCACCTCTTTTTCAGTGGATCAACGAAGTATTATTATCATAAGCTATATATTAGTACTAGCAAAAAGCCCAATTAAGATGGGTTAATGTAATAACTTTCCGTAAATTTGGACGGATTAATTTTAAATATGAATATTCTTTTAGTCAAAGAAATTCGATGGAAGTAAATGCATTGATGGGGAAGCTGCCATGTAGCTTCCAGCTCTTTCAAATCCGTTACTTTACTTAACACCATAATTAGAAAATGTAGGCATGAATTTATGATTAATATACATGAATGAATCACATGAAAACTACTAGGTAGGTGGGCCAATGACTGTACAAATAGTAGCATGGCGTTCTAAATGCTATTTATGTATTTTAAATGCTAAATAAAATTGTATTGATATGCCCTTCTAAATTTTAAAAAACTATTAAGTGTAAAATTATTTATTTTGGATAAAATTTAGCCCCATATTAAAAAAATTTTATATTTTAAGGGTAAGTTTTTAAATTTAAAATTTAGTATGGTAGGGTTTTAGGAAAAAAAAACTCGAAATGCTTTTGACAAAGTTTAGCCCCAAATTTTATAAAAAAAAATTTTAAGGGCAAGTTCTAAATTTTAAAACATCTATTATAATAGAGCTTTAGAAATAAATCTATTAAAATTTAATTTAAAAATAGTTAAAAGTAAATATTATAATTTTATAAAAAGAAGTAAGGGTATTGTTGTCTAAAAATATTAATATTATTTAACTTTTTTATAGGATCTATTGCATTACAGTACAAAAAATAAAATAGAACAAAATTACATTTTCCTTAAAAAAAAGATGACTAACAGGTGCAACCCAACACCCATTAACAATGAAATCCTATGTTTTGTGAACAAATTAAACTACTATACCTTTCTAGAAAATCATTAAAGTAAACTTCATATTGAATTGGGCTGGGGCCCGTTTGAGAGAAGAAGACAGGAGCGCGCGTCTCCTCTCAGCCAACGCTGCGCGCGTTGTTAGGACAAGAAGTTCTTGGTTTCGCCAATCATCAGCGTGTCATAATGGTCGGATGTGCGAGTACTAGATTTGTTGATGTGCCACCGAATCGAGAGGCCAAAAGGAACAACAAAACAAAAGAAGGAATTGTTTCAGTTAAAACACCTATGGCTGACACAACCCAACTGAATGACTCCAAACAACAATGCCTTTTCTGCCTTTTAGTTAGTAGTAAGTATTTACTTGAAAAGCTCTCTGTCGGCCAGACTTGACCTTTGTCCCCGTTCCGAAAGTTTTGTTGAGCCAAGCTTGGCCTATTCTTATTACCGCTATTCTACATGGTAAAAATTTTTCATTAAAGTTCTTTTAATTGTTGATTGATCGATTGATTATATAATACATATATATATATATGGGTTGCTTAATCAATATTATAGGTACTGGTTAAATTCAATTAATGACAATGAAAGAGTCTTAAATTTTGTAAAGAGTAACAATTATTATCAAAAAGTATTTCAATAACAAAAAATGTCATTAGATTTATTTGAGGCTAAATTTTATAAATTTAGAATTAAATTTTAACAAATTTGTTTATATTTTTTTAAAATCTTACAATAACATATTTTAAAATTTAAAACTAACCTTTAAAATTAAAATTTTTTATTTGGGGTTAAATTTATAAATATGGGGCTAAACTTAATTAAGAGTATTCTTATCCTTAAAAATTTATAAAAGTGCCTGATAAATAAAGTTTATAATAACTTTTTATTTTTCACATAAAAAATAAGGTAATAATTACTTGTTAACAGGTACTTATAACACTAGCATATGACTCGCACTTCATTGTGGGAAATTGAAATGTAAATTATATATTGATATCCGTATATGTTTATATATATTTATATGTATATGTGTTTAAATATATATATATATATATATGCCATAAGTAAAATAATGAAAATTGGTGCATGTACAACATATATATATTTTAATACTAAAAAATCTCAAAACCATATAAAATCCAAAAAAAAAACTCATAAAGTATAAAAAACTCAAGAAAAAAAATCCAAAACTCAAAATCTATAAACTTCATCACTACTTTCATAGATCTCATTAAAACATATTAAAATATCAAATAAGTGCCTAGATCTCAACCTATTTCATAAATGTCCTAAGATCATCAAAATTAAGACAATCATGAGTAAGTATGTCATTTCTCACTCAATTTTAGTAATATTATATGTATGCATGTATATATATATATATATATATGTATATTGTATGTATTTATGTGTGTGTATATTACATATATATGTATGTTAGTAGCATTTATAATATAATATAATATAATAGTATTTATATATAATATAATAATGATTGTATATTTATGTAGGTCTCACTATTTTAAGAATAGATTAAAAAAATGATGGAATGTAAAATGACTAAAAGTCCATAATAGAAAATAGATTAAAGGAAAAAGGAAATAGGTAATTTTGTAAGTTCACATAATTTCTTTTATATAGTAGTATAAATATGTCATTTTGAGGAAAGCTAGGGAAAACAAGAAGGAAAATTATGATCGACCCCTTTTGGCCGAATGGTTAAGGTGCCACGTTGGTCACCCTTCAGGCTCATCGAATCTCTGATCTCTTTTATAAATTTGAATGTAAATACTGGATGAGTTAAGAGAAAAGAAAAGAGAAAAGAGAAAAAAGAAAAAAGAAAAAAAAAGAAAATTACGTTTGAACTTCCCTATCTTTTTGAAGTGTATTATATGCACTCCAATTTTATATATATGTAAAAAGTATAATAATTCCTTTGTATGACCAAACCATAAATATAGACATCAACTAGCTACAAGTGAGCATTTTCCAAAGGCTGTTGCACCCATGTTTAGTGACCTTAATTCGATCATCAACAAGTGTACTAATTAATGAGTGAACAAGATAAAAGAAGTTGAGTAATATGGTAAACAAGGAAAAAAATTTTTTTAAGGGAACACGGTAAAAGAAGTCGATCAATATATTAAAGAGTGAATCTAAAATATTTAGTGGCCGAATAAAAGACAAAAGGAAAGTCCCAAGTATAAATATGAAATTTTGGAAAAGCTATGGGCCAAGGACATGGCCTCATTTGCAGGCCTGGCCACTGTCAGTAACTGGGCCGGACTTTTCTGCTGGTAAGAGTTTTCCACAACAGAAATGTTTGGCCCTAAAGTCCAGTCAAATTATTGAGCCTCAACAATAACGGACGAAGGAATATACGTTTTTTTATTTAATTAAGGGTATCTCAGATCTTTGGTTCAAAATTAATCTCTTTCGAATCGAATTGACCTATTATGATGGTAAAATTCTCTCAATAAAGGTCTTTTCCACTCATAAGATTCGAACTCAAGATTTTATTTAAGAAAAACAAATACCAAACCACTTCAACCAACCAATTATAAATAGCAAATCAGTAAACTCACCTGTTCCTGACTACAATATAAAATCAGCCAATAGTAAAATTGAGTAGATACAAACTCAAAACCTACAACCATGTTACAATTTTCTCGCAATTAAAGCATGGCGGTACATATTTCCCTTAATCATATATATATATATATATGTATGTATGTATAGATATTTTACAATTTTAACACCTAATGAAAATATCATAAAGAACCCTATGTTAAATGTTGTAGTCTCAAGTTTAATGTCTGTTTTGGTCTTTTTATAATAATTTTAATGATTGTTGTGAAATCTCATAAATAACCTTTTAATTATTCTTAGGGGGCGTTTGATAGTTTACACATTAAAACTTCGCATGCAAAGTGATCTCATGTAAACTGTAGAAATGCAATCATTTTACATGTAAAATCATATTACATTGTTTGGGTAGGTGTGTAATCCAGGTTTAAATTACATGCAAAGTGTTTGTAATGTTTGGTTTAAAAAAATAACTTTACACGTAATTTAAAAAGTAAATGACTAAATTACCATTTTGTTAGTTTGTAATTTAAAAAGTAAATTACTTAATTATGAGCTTTTTGTAATTTTACATTTAAACAGATTTTGGATCCACTATGTAAAGTATTTCACCACCCTCCCCTCATGTAAAATATTTTACATGGTATAGTGTAAAATGACTAAAAAATATACCCTACAATTTGTATTAAAAAAATTGTACCAAACAGTGTAAATACTTTGCAGCCCTACACTTTACATGCAAAGTGTTTATTTTGCATCATACCAAATGCGGAAACGCCCCTTACATTTTAAAAGTAAGTGTGTTAATTTGTATTTTTTAATATCTATTAATTCTATTTAAATTCAATACTTATAAATTGATTGACACAATTAGAAATTCTATTTAAATTCTTAAAAAAAATCAAAACTTATGAAAAACCCATTACTATTTAAAAAAAAGGAAATACACATGAATAAAAAACCCCATTAAGATCATAATATCCTTATTTATATTATACAATCCTTAAAAAAAGGGAGAAATATGCATGATTTAAAATAAAAAAAGGCATCAAGAGCATATATTTTTAACGTAGGTGTATTAATTTGTCTTTTCCAATATATATTAATTAAATATATTGAAGCTAATAACATTAGAAATTCTATTTAAATTCTTCAAAAAAAAATTCAATTCTTATAGAAAAATAAGACCATACTATTAAAAAAAAGAAGGAAATACACATGAATTTAAAATCCCAATAAGATTATACTATACTTATTCAAAAAATAGATTATACAATTTTTAAAAAGAAGGGAAATATGCATGATTTAAAATATATTAAAAAAGAGACATTAAGAGACTACCTTTTTTTTTTTAAGGAAGATATTAACAAACTATTTCAATTGAATTGTTATTATTGTATTATTTATGTATCATTCTTTCTTTATAATATTATTGTTCTAAATAATATTGTTAAAAACATATATGTTTTAATAAATATAAAGAATTTATTACAATTTTGTATAAATCTACGGTTTTTATATAATTCATGACATTAGTACAAGTCTAATCTAATTTCTTCATATATTTTCTAACAAACAATTCATATAAATCTATAATATTTATATAATCTATGACATCAATACAAGCCTTATAAACAATTTAATCTCTCAAATTAAATTATCCCTCAAAACAACTTTGTAATGTCTAGATGCATTTATTGATGTAGCAAACACACACAATTTAAAGATTTGAGTTCATCAATATCAATTAAAATGCATTCAAGAGGGTGTATTTAACTCAATCAAGCGCAGTGATTAATACAAGAGGAACAACTTGTCTTGCTAACCAACAGCAGTTTTAAAGATTTATTAATATGAGAATATTATCCATAAGCAACATAAAAAGAGGATTACATCAGCAGGGTTACATAAGCCACCCTTTTTATTTTACTTCAACAAGAATAACTAAATAATGATGTAAACATGTGAAAGATTGTTTATTAAATAAGCTACTGCTTCATCTTTATGCATATTGAAAATTAGTCTAATTGTTGTCCCAGAATTGTGACTGAAGATATTTCACCACATTCTTGTCCAGCTGGAAGGCTTTGGTGAGAACATCCGGATTTATTGCTGGGTTTGAACCAAATACTGCCTTTGCAATAGTGATAGTTCCAGGATTTTGGCTGCTCAGACCAGCAAAGGCAACTGCATTAGTCTTCCCTACATTGAATTGGAAGTGAATGAGACCGATCGGAAAGACAAAAACATCTCCAGGGTAAAGGACTTTGGTGATGAGACGGTTGTCAGTGTTGGATGTAACAAAGCCAACATAGAGTGTGCCTTCTACGACAACTAGGATCTCTGTGCCACGAGGATGGGTGTGAGGAGGGTTTAGACCATATGGTGCAAAGTCAATTCTTGCCAGAGATATGCCAAGAGTATTAAGTCCTGGAATTTTGTCGACATTAAGAAGAGTGACTGCTGATCCTGGTTGATTTGATGTGTTTCCTGGCTTGTTTAGACCCGAATAGAAGAAGTCTTCTGCCTTTACAAGGGTTGGGTCTTTGCAGAACTTCCCATTTACAAATACTGCAGGATAAAAGAAAAACCAGTTGATATAGCATGACATGCAAAAATGAAAAATCAAATTATTTGTAGTTTAGGCATCTAATTCAATGAAAACAGATAAATTTTGTCAAAACATACCACCATCCTTGGTATCCTTGGTATCATTGAGGGCTACACAGAAGTCCTGAAGAGGGCTAGGGTCAAAGGCAGAGGCAAATGAGGATGCCAGAGCCAAGAAGAGAAAGGATACAAGAAAATGAACACCTTTCATTGTAGAGAGGCTGGTTTCTAGCTCGAATTCTTTCAAGTTATCTTGCTTGGGGTGGGGTGATTGATCTTTCTTGAAAGCATTCCTATTTATAGATTGGAGTCATTGAACAGGTATTAACTCTTTCGCATGAAAGACTTACCAAGTCAGTAGTGACTTGGTATTATTATTATTATTATTATTATTTTCTCCCTTTTTCCCCTCAAGTTTCTATAGGAACCATTCTATAACAACCATATAGCCTCCTACGAAACCCCACTTTCAATGCTTACATCACCACACATGGACTTGGAAGAGGTCTTCATGCACAAATCTGATGTTTCCTTGCGTTCCTTTTTTCTGAACTTTGGTACTGAATAAATCCCAGCTCTTCCATTGACTTGAGCACAAATTTATATTTGCTGCAGGCTTTCGGAACTTCAATCAATCAATTTAACATATAATTGAAACAAAGTTAACAATTGACAATTCATTATTCTTGGCGTAAGGTTCACCACAAACCAATATGCATTATTTATTCTGTGTTTAGAAATATATAGTACTAAAACCAATAATCTGAACTTTTTGTCAACTAAATTTTCCAATCTATTGTATACAGAACGGAAAACTTCAACTAAACTCAAGTAATTGAAATAGATAGTGTGATGATGGAGCCGTATTGTAAAACTTAGATGTACCAAAATAAAAGTGTAAGAAATCTGTTAGGCGGCCATTCTAAGTAAAATTTATCTCGGTTGACAAAGTCTAATGGGTACGGCAAAACATTTTGATTAAAATATTGGCAGCATTTCTTGCTAAATTGACCTTGCTTCAAATGGAAAATTTCAAAATCTTTACTACTTCTGGAAGAATGAGCAATTTTGAATTGATCCCTTTGTACTAGAAGCTACAGTACTTGTTTTCAATATCGGCATCACAGATGGCCTATCAGCTGAATTGTGGGGTGTTCGTGAGGGCTTGATTTTGGCTAAGAATCTGGGGTTGGAAAAGGTAGTTGTGGAGCTTGATGCTGTTGCTGTTGTTAAGTTCCTTAGGGAAGGCCTTCATTACCTTCCTCTATCCTAGTCCTTGATGCCCTATCTCTTACTCGAGAAGGTTGGGTGATTAAGATATGGCATGTTTTTCGAGAAGGAAATAGATGTGTGAATTTTCTTGCCAATCTTGCTTAGTCTTGTGGACTAGACATATTCTAAACACACCACCACTGCATTTAATTCCTTTGTTGGATTATGACATCAGTGCACATCCCACAAAGAATATGTCTAGTGTCTTTCGTACCAAAAAGAAAAAAGGGGTGTAATTTTGCCCAAGATTACAAATAGAAAATTAAATTGAAATGAAAAAAAAAATTATTTTTCAATATATCTAATTGTAAGTCCTTTGCAGTCGATTAACGAAGCATTATTATCATAAGCTGTATAATTAAGTCCAATGTTTGAGAGGGGTTGATGTAATAATTTTTTGTAGATTGAGACGGATTGATTTTAGATACTATGACTATTCTTTCGGTCAAAGATAAAGTAAATGTGTTGATGAGGAAGCTTGTGAATCTCAAATTTAATCAATTCCCAAACCATAGTACTTTTAATTTTATTTTATTTTTTGTATTTCTTGCCACCTCACTTGTCATAATGTCACATGATATATACTAATTTTTTAAAAATAAATAAAAATTATATAAAAAATAAAAAGAAATACGTTAGCCTGAAAAATTCATCCATCTTTGCCTTAGCCCTCAAATCCTGTCTCCTCCGCTCCAACTTCTTTTGCTTCCTTCCAATAGTTATAAGAGAGGATAGCTTTGAGTGATTAAGACGTTGGAGAATTTTTTTAAAAAAAAATCTTGTAATAGATTTCAATCTTTAGATTTATTTTGACTTTCTTTAGCTTTCTTTGTGGTGTGTCTTAAAGGTTCTTTTTTGAAGTGTATTGTCGAACACCTCCAGTGTATAAATCTTTTGCACAAATGACCCGACATGTTGAATGAATAAAACCCACACAATTTGAAACTAAAGACTAACGGAGAAAAAAAAGGTCAACGTTGACCCCAAAGAAGTAGATAAACAGCAAATGCGCTATAGGTGGTGGAACAAATATATACAATGAAACAATGAGTTGTGCCCAAATTTTTAAAAATATATATATATATATATACACATCCTGTAGTATGAGTTGTGCCTAAATAGTCACAAGAGATAACAGAGAAGCCAATGTTTGTTTGAGAGAGAAAGTTGGTTTTATTTAATTATTATCTTTACCTTTTTAATTTATTTTCCAAAAATTAGAAAATATGATGTGGCAAGTGAGGTGACAAGAAATACAATAGGTTAGGAAATAAAATTAAAAGTGCTATGATTTGGAAATTAATTTTAAGAATCACAATGGTTTAGTAAAAAACTCTGCAATGTAGCTTCCAACTCTTCCAAATCCGTTACTTAACACCATAATTAGAAAATGTCTAATTTAGGCATGAATTTATGATCAAATACATGAATGAATCAGATAAAAAATTATTATATTAGGTAGGTTGGCCAGTGATTGTTCAAACGTAACATGGCCATGGCGTTTGAAATCATTTGCAAATTAACCATGCACGTTAATCTCACTTAGTTCTCATGAAAATGAAGACAATTCCTAAAACCATTTACACGAGTCTATATCACTTATGAATTCTGACTGGGACAAAAGTCTACAAACGGCTCATAATTGGGAATGGTTAGATTAGTTTTGGGCTCAATAAGACTGTTCCTTTCGGTATTTGGGTGTTGTCGGCTGCACCCTTGTAGTTAGTTTTGGACTTGGTATGGTATTGCTTTAGCCTTTAGGTTAGGCCCAAAATGCAAAGAATGGGTCAGCCATTCACAGCAGATTGTTTCTTAATGTTAGCATTTATTTGATTTAGCCGAAGGTATTCACAGATTTTATTGGCTTGAGACTAATCTTTTCTAGGCCGGAAGCATGAATGCTAACATTCTTTCGAAAGCATGGTTAAGAAGAAACATACTTGTGGTGGTTGGGCCAGTAAGGGAAAAATGAATACATCTGATTGGACTAGAGGGACTACGAGCAGCAAACTTATATGAAGGGGCCTCGGACTGGTAATGAGACGGTTCTCCGGATTTGATGTAACAAAACTACTTGACCCTCCATCTTAACGCTCCAACATCCGACAAATGACAACAACATTAAAAAAAGGAATGTTCTCTAAAACATGCCTTTCTGCTGCTAAGAGTTTTCTACAACAGAAATGTTTAGCCCTACAGTCCCATCAAATTCAAATTGGGAAGTACCTTAACGGACTAAGCAATATAAATAGGAAATCACTTAACTCACTTGTTCCTGACTATAATATAAAATGAGTGGAGAGTAAAATACAGGACACAAATTCAAATTGGGGGATAATATGACCAAAACTTTAAGGGAGAGTCCTGTAAAAACTCTTGAGAGAGTTTTCCCTGAAAATTTGGGCATTCATCTAACCATCCAACAAAGATTTCATCATTAAACTAAGGCAATCACAAGTTTTTTTCCAATGAATTCATTCCACTTCAAGCTTCAAAGTTTTTTACTTCTACCATTCCTTGTGTCACCAATATAAACTATGTCCTATCCTTTCCTCATCATTTTGGTCCATTTTTAAACATTCTATACTTCAATTACCTCAAAACCTACAAGCATGTTACTATTGGCTCGAGATTTTCTTTAATCAAAGGTATTCATAGATTTTATTGGCTCGAGACTAATCTCTTTCCGACCAGGAGCATGAATGTTAACATTCTTTTGAAATCATGGTTAAGACGAAACATCAAGGTTATATGAATACATCTGATTCGACTAGATGGACCAGCAGCAAACCATATGAAGGGCCCTAGGACTTTGGTAATGAGACAATTCTCGGGATTGGATGTAACAAAACTTGTTAACCCTCTAACATGTCACAATATGACAAGTTCAATAACAAACGCTTAAAATTTAGTACTTTATAAATTAATTTGTTTGTTTTAAACTTATGGTTAAGCTATCCACTTCAAGAGAGATAACAATGGAAGGATAAGGTTGGAATGTCAAATAACATTTTTCTTAAAGGATCGATGATCGAGTAATAGTAAAAAAGGTAAAAGAAGTTAAAGGGCCAAATGAAAGAAAATGGTTTTCGAGGGTAAACATGAAACTTTGGAAAGGCCATGGGCCACGGTGCCTTTTGCAGCCCTGGCCACTGCCTGTCACTGGGTCGGCCTTTCTACTGCTAAGAGTTTTCTACAACAGAAATATTTAGCCCTACAGTCCCATCAGATTCAAATTGGGAAGTACCTCAACAACGGACTAAGTAATATAAATTGGAAATCACTTAACTTACTTGTTCCTTGCTACAATATGAAATGAGCAGAGGGTAAAATACAGCACAAACAAACCCAAATTGGGTGATAATATGGGCCAACACTTCAGGGGAGAGTCCTGTAAAAGCATTTGACAGTTTCCCCTGAAACTTTGGGCATTCACTGAACATCCAACAAAGATCTCATTATCAAACTTAGGCAATAATCACAATCACAAGTTTTGCCAATCAATTCATTCCATTTCAAGCTTCAAAGTTTTTCTTCCACCATTCCTTTTGTCACCAAAATAAACCATGTCCTACATTTTCCCTTTTTAAACCTTCCACTTTAATTACCTCAAAACCTACAAGCATGTTACTATTTTACCCAATTAAAGCAAGGTAGTACATATTTCCATAATTAGAACACTTAATCATTGTAGTTCAGATCATCAACCCTGTCTCAAGTTGTCCTTACTTACTCCTTAAAACAATTTAATCTCTCAAATCTATCCAACAAAACAACTTTGTAATGTTCTAATGCATTTATTCATGTACCAAACACAAACACTTTATAGATTAAGTTCAACAAGATCAATTAAAATGGATGTTTCACGCTTCAACAGGGTTTGTTTAACTAAATCAAACGCAGTTATTACTACAAGAAGGACAACTCATCATGCTAACCAGCCGCAATTTTAAAGATTTAAACCAAAATTACTATTATCTAACAGAAAGGGAAATATAAGCAAACAAACAGTCTCCAGAATCGAATACCAAAAACAAGACGTAGAATTGAATTCAAGGGTTATCATCCGCATGCATGACCCACCATCACAGCTACTTGCGCCGGCGGTAACCATCGCAGGAACCGTCGCTTTCTCCACTGCCGTCGCTGCCATCACTGTCAGCTTGCTTATGGTCGGTGCTCTGCGCATCCTCAGGTTGGATGTTAGGCCCCCCTGCAGCCAACCACAATAAAACTATTAGTTGAGCTATAGACTTTTGGTGGGTTTTGAAACAGACGGGCCTTAATCAGTGTATGTTTCCGACCAGAATTGACGGCAGATCCTCCGGTGTCGTCGGAAAATCCTTCGCCAAAGTGAGCGTCTCCTACATAACCAACAAACACGAAACAATTGACCCATTTGTTAGATTTTTTTTTCTCTGAAAACAATGAATATTTCATGGGTTTTTCGTTTTTCTAACCGTAATCACCGGAAATTCCTCCATTGTCGTCGCCGGCGTAACTGTTCAACATAGTTCCAATGACATTCAGCATAGCTTCTTCATCAAAATTCTGAGCAGTCTCGAGATCGTTATTCTCGGTTGCTTCAATAAAGACCATAAATAACTCAAACAAATCACCTATAGCCGCTTCATTGGCAAGCAATTGCTGCTTCTTCTCCTCGAGCCTAGAAAGCTCCCTCTGCTTCTCCTCAAGTTTAGCTTTATCAGCCATTATCGACTCTTTCATGACCCTTAATCCCTCTCTCTTTGTCTTCAAAATGGCTTCCAGAGCCATAGCAATGACTTGTTTGGGGTCCTGTTTGATCATCAGGGGAAAGCAGAAATGAAGAGTAGCTACAAGTCAAGATCTAACTTTAATTTCAGTAATGAAAATACAATCATAGAGATAGGAAAATCTAACCATAGAAGGGAGAGAATTGCTGGAAGCCTGGAACAGAGAAACGATAGCTGCTGCCTGCTGCATATGGAATCCAGGAGACTGCTCGGAAGTCCTTTTATGGTGGTGGGCAGGGGTTCAAATCCTCTGCGCCCGTTTCATCCCCGCATCAGTGTCCCGGCTCCCATTGAATGCCACGTGTCCATGGTTTATTTAATTTTGTCTCCGGGAGTTTGGAGAATTGGAGTGTGCGTGTCAAACCGATCCAAGGGCTTCAGAAAGGCCACTTGTAATAAGGTTGTGAATCATTCTCAATCTTTATTACAAAGGTTGCCTTCGCGGGCCCCACTTCAAACATCAAAGATTCCCTCTTTTTTTTCAACTATTTTTCCAAATCCAAGTAGGGATCTGGGAAGCCGAAATTTCTGGACAACAATTCCAAATGCTTGGTTAAATTCTGTCCGAATTAAACATCTGCACTAATACGTTTCAATTGGGGTAGGGAAGGGCAATAAAAAGGAAAGGGAAGAACCTGAGCTCTTTCCAAGTTTAGCCGATTGAAAGTAATAAAAGGACGCAGAGGGAAAATATTACTAAACATCCTCTATTTTTCTACTTGGAGAAGTCCAATTGTCTACCATCTCGATCGATTCTGCGGTTAAGGAAAGGAAAAGATTGATCGATTCTGCGGGATCCGGTCTGGAAATAAGCTGAGGGACAAAGCAATAATATTGGAGAATCGGTTAAATAGTATAGTAGTTACTTTATTACTACTACTTTATAAGTAAAGTACACGCACTCAATTGTGAACTTTTGCTATCATCAAACATCAATAGATGAAAAGGGTAGGGTCTCTAACTCTAACCAACTTGACTTATTTGCTTGATTTGACATGGGATGGGACCCTTCATCCTTGGGACCTTATTATACGAGAAAAACAAAATGTCATTTGCTGAAACTTTTGAACTAAATGACTTTGCCCTTTCGATGATTCAAACTAGAAGACCATGTCAATTCAAAACCCCACACCACATATTTCTTTAACAATAATATCTTGTTCCTATATTTGAATTAATAATTGCCTAGATTACAACTTAAGGGAAACTAATAACCTCCAAAATTGGGAAAAAGAAAAAAAAAAGACCTAAGCAAAACGTCGAGAATATATAAAATATAATATTAATAATTATATATAGCTCCAAGATATAAGATAGGGACAGATCACAGATGAATAGAATTTTCAGGCCATATTGTGATGAAGTTAGTGTTTAAACCGCCCTCATGTGATGTGTGAATGGGACCTAAAATTCCACAAATTTTACCTTCAAAACTTGAGTGGGGACAAAGACTAGTACTAGTAAAGGAGGAGGAGGTCGACATGAAGGAGAAAGCAAAGATTTCTGTTGATTTGTTGGATACATGGATGTGGGGTTAGTATAAAATTCTCTTATGATCAATGTGGCGTATATATCTAGTTAGGGAATTTAGGCATTTTCATGTTAATTTAGGCACATCTTAATTAATTAATTAATTAATCTATGGTACTTAAGAACAGTCAATGACTTGATTATTTTGTAATGCTATATATCATATGGATCATAACCATTAAATTTGAAACTAAGTACTACTATTATTTTTAGTACTATTAATAATATAAATAAATAAATAAATAGAAAGAAAGAAGATAAGGGATTGCGTAATTGAGGCTGGGGCAAAGGGGGCTTTGTTCTCCAGGGAGTCGTGGAGATTGGAAAAGTAGGTCAGACCATCGGAAGTGGGGCGGGGCCACCATTTGTTCGTTGGTCACGTTGGTTTCTTCTCAATTTCACGTACCCCGTTCGTTGTTGAATTCCATTCAATGCCCACGTTTGGCCGAACAGAAAGGAACGTACACCTTTTCAAAAGCCAGGTGAAACACAAACACCGCTTGAAATGGGGAGCCCTGGGCAGCCATCTTGGATTCTCGAACGGAACGTAAAAGCTGGCAATTATGTGGAATCGTTGGTCCAAGATCGAACTCGTTTTCATCAGTGATCATTATCGCGAATATATATATGAAATTGATTTTAGTTATGATTATAGTATGTGAATCAGATAAATATCATGTATTTGGCTGGCGTGGGCCAATGATCGTTCAAAAGTAGTAGGGGAGATTGCTTCCCCTCACAAGTCCTAAGGTCCTTTTTCTTTTTTCCTCTTTGACTGAAGCCAGTAAACCAGAAATTATTATACCATGCAAACTTGGTGCATTAAGACTAAATTACTTGTATTAAAGAAAAACCTGGTGCATTAATTTGTTCCCCTGATTAATTTAAATAACAAAAAGAATATGAGAGACTGAAAAGAAATAGAAAACAAAACAAAAAAATATTTCAGTAGACTATATGATTCCGCCCTTCTAACCAGTCCCTACACAATCATCCCAAAAGGAAAAAAAAGATTAAAAAAAGAAAAACACACAAAAGAGAAATTAATCAAGCAAAGACATTATATTAATTAGTACTACTATGTATATGATGACCCCTTGATGTTATATCCTCTTCTTATTCCTCTATTTCCATTTTTAGCTATCTAAATAGTAGTAACAAACACAAGGCAAAAGTTACAAAACAAAAAAACATTAAGCGTCCCTTTGATAGGAATGAAAGAATTTGACGGGAATGAAAGAAATGGATAAAGAAAGAAATTGTTCCAAACGGATCCTAAGACAAGGCCGTGTTTAAAGTTATAGTAATAACCTAATGGAGATTTCCCATCATGGAACAACATTCTTATGATCAGTTAACGCCTTTATTTATTGAACTAACACTCCCAATTTATTACATCTACAACTACCCGAGCCTCTATTAAAATTCTAGCAATAATAAAATCCTATCACACGTCATGAGTACTATCTTGTCAATTTCTTGTTTATTCAAAAATGGTTAAGTTAGAGAAAAACAATTAAATTTTAAAATCTGACAATTATGTTGAATAGTTGGTCAATTATCCATTTTCATCAATAACCAAAAATTTTCAATTTATCCAAAAGAAGAAAAGAAAAAGCAAACGACAACGTTGACAGAGAGAAAATTAAACATTATTGGATTTAAGTGCGCGTCCTTTTCAGTGGATTAACGAAGCATTATTATCATAAGCTTTATTATTAAGTCCAATTAAGAGGGGTTGATGTAATAATTTTCCTTAAATTTAGACTGATTGATTTTAGATATGAATATTCTGTTGGTCAAAGATGAAGTAAATGGGTTTGATGAGGAAGCTGCAATGCAGCTTCCAAATCCGTTACTTTACTTGACACCAGAATTAGAAAATTTAGGCATGAATTTATGGTAATGTACATGAATGAATCAGATAAAAATTACTATTATTAGTAGGTAGGTGGGCCAATTATTGATACGAGTGAAATGCAAGTGGGATTGTTTAAACCGATCATCATGATCAGATTATCCAACACACATTCCATTTTCAATTCAAGCAAGCACCTGCAGGTTGCACCTTTTCACATGTCCTCTTTCAATGGAACAATCTAACCCCTTTAATGCTTGTATCCTTTCTCTATTCCTCTGTTTCCTCTGTTTCCTCTGTTTCCTCTGTTTCCATGTTAAGACAAGGCAGCAGGGACTTCCATTTTTGAACACTCCAACTACTCTAGCACTAGCTAGACATAATAAGTGGTTAATATCAAGCCCATGTTTGAAGTTGTCCTCATAATTATTACCATAATTGAACTAAAACTAGCTACCATAGTAGTAATGTATAGTCGTTTAACCACATTCTAATAAATTAATGCGTATTTATTGAACTGATACCAAAAAAAAAAATCAATTTCTTACATCTTCAAACTGCTAGCTCATATTCCTAAAGCCTTTTAAACAATTTAGCAATAAAAATCCTATGTTTTCTGGAATAATTAAACTACCTTCCTCCTAGACATTCATTAAAATGAACTTCATATTGAGCCAATTACTTAAGTTCCAATCCTCTCTGTTGATCAATAATCCTTAACCAATTTCACTTAACTTCACCTACAATCAAATCAGGTTTTCAGTTTTCCCTAAACTCATAAATAGACTATTCACTCCAACAATGTACTATTTCTACAGACTACAAGCACCAAATTACAACCATCATGGTGTATTTAGCTCAAGCAGCAAGCAAGATCAAGAATTTAGTTCCAGCAGCAACTTTAGATTTAATACTACTAAATCAGAGCAAAGTGTCTAACACAGAGAAAGAAAAGAAAAGAAAAGAAAAGAAAAGAAAAAGAAAACGATGCCTTGAATGTCTAACACAGAGCAAAGTGTATAAGCAGGACGCGATGTGAAAAAGGTTTTTAAACGAGAGGTTTATCTTTAAAAGTAATAAATTACGGTGAGCGATGTAATTCTGCCGCCATGTCAACCGCCGTGCTGGCTGCTGCTATTCAGCACTCACTTCCGCAGCTGTTTTATTCCTTCAAAAGGTGCCATGATCGCTTCCCTATTAGTTGCTGCTGCTGCGCCTGCACTCAACAACAACCATAAAAAGCATTAGACAATTGCAATGGTTTTGTGGGTTTTGAGAATTCAGACCACAAACGGTTTATATATGGCTTAATACTCATTGTGGCCCTCGAACTTAGTCGAAACTGTTGTTTTAGCTTTTAAACTTTTATTGGACATGTTTTGGCCCTTGCACTTTGATTTTGTGCCTCCGTTAGCCCCTCTGTTTAGTTCCGTCCAACTCCGTCCCTAAAGACAGTTAAAATTGTTGGTGTGGTCATTCTCATGACACGTGGAGATTCTTGATAACACCAAATCATCTATTGGACCCACAATAAAAAGAAATAAAAAATATGATTTTTTATTATCTTTTATTTTATTTTACTCTCTTCGTCTGCTCTCTCTTTTCATTTTATATTATTTTCTTTTTATTTTCTTCAAGAACTCTCTTCAAGCCCTCGACGACTCATTCCCCTTTCGCTGCGCAACCACCGCCGACCTCGTCGGTTTCATCCAAACTTTCAGATCAGGTTTTTCTAACCTCTTAAACACATTCCACGCCTTAGCTTTCTTGATAACCTCCTCTAATCCAGTTTTCTTGATAACCTCCTCTTTTCCTAGATAATCCAAGAAAACCCCAAAGTTATAAACTCACCACTCTCCACCAACCACCGTTAGATCAAGCTTATGTTCAACTATATGATCCCCCTCCCCTTATTCACTTCTCTTTTCCCACTGTTGGGATTGTCCAAAAACTTCTCCAAATGCCTTCGACGAAAATGAAAGGAATAATGGTATGTGTTGAAGGTTACTTTCTTTTATGGTTTCCGATGTGTTGATGGTTGAGTGTGGTTTACATGGCAAAGAAGGATCGATGTGGCTGTCGATGTTGCAAGAGCATTAGTGTTTCTACATCATGAATGATACCTTGCCATTCTGCATAGGGATGTTAAGGCTAACAATGTTCTGCTAGATAAAGATGGAAGGGCTAGAGGCACTGATTTCGGTAGGATGATGATAATGGTGTTTGGCAGTTGTGGGATTGTGTTTGGGTGAGGACTGAGGTGAGACCAAGTGGAAAATTTTGTGTCTTTCTTTGCTGGCTTTTTTGTGTGTGTGAATTTTTGCTTCTCAACTTTGAGTAGTAATTCTCTAAAAAACTCATTTCTACCCAATTCTTACATCTTGTTATTGCTGGGAGTTATGCAAAAATCTTAAATAATACTTTGCATTTTTGAAATTTGAATCTGTATTCAAACTTGTTTTTACATTAGAAACAAACTCATCTGGGTTTAGTTTACAATTTGTCAAGTGGATATTATCTGGATTGAATAACATTTTGATTTAGGTTAATTAGTTAAGATTTATGTGAGAGTGTTATTGAGAGATTGACAGAGCTAGTTTCAAGAAAATAGAATAGGAAAAAAAAATGTCTTCTATTTAATTTAAATTACAAATAAAAATAAATTTATAATATCTTTTTTATTTTTCTTGTGGGCCCTAATCTTACATGGAAATTCCATGTGGCATCCAAAAAAGCCACATCCACAGCGTTATGGTTCTGTTAGTTACAGGACTAACGGAAATAGATGGAGGGGCCAACGGAGGCACAAAATCAAAGTGCAAGGGCCAAAACATGTCCAATAAAAGTTTAAGGGCTAAAACAACAGTTTTGACTAAATTCGAGGGCCACAATGTGTATTAAGCCGTTTATATATATATATATATATATATGTTATGGATCAAACAGATGACCCTGTGACCCTGGTTTTAAAAGCATTGCTGTTGTTGTTGTCTTTACCTCATAGGCTCATACGCCGGCGCCAAATCCTGCACCGTTGTGGCCATGGCCAGCGGCGAAATTTTTCATCCACGCTTTAATGGCTTCCATCATCGCATTCTGATAATCCAAATTCATCTCATCATGCTCTTCAAGGTGATTGAAAGCAGCAGCAAGGCTTTCCCCTGTTTCTAAAAGTCCAAGCCGCCGATCCCGTTCTGTCCTAACCATCGAGCGTTCTATCTTCTTGGCTCTTAGTGCAGCCCGGTCAGCTCTTGCCTCTGCCTTAAGGATCGAAAGCTCTCTCTTCTTGGCTCTCAGTGCAGCCCGAACAGCTCTTAAACGTTTCTTCACCAGCCTTGTCTTCTTTTTTTCCCTCGCCACTTCAACTTCTCTGCCTCTGGGATCCTGTATTTTTAAACGAGTTTGGATTGAATTACCCAAAACCCATTAAGGAAAGAAAAAGAAAAGAACAACAAAAGTTAGAAGTAACTTGTAACCAGATTTAAGGGGATCAAATTTTATGGAATGGAATCCAAAGAAATAAAGAAGTACTGAATCCAAAAATCATTTAAAGAAAGTGGAATCTGACCATTTCTGAGAGATTCGTGGAAGAGGAAGTCAGGAACTTCACTAATAAGCTGAAAAGAAAAGTTGCTCTGCAAATGAGAGGAGAGAAGAAAGAAAGAGTGAGAAACAGAAACACTGGCCAAGACTGAAACAAAAAGCAAAGGGAGCGAGGATATTTTTGTGGTAAAGAAGAGGAACCCAAATGTGGTGTGGCGACTGGGATGGGCCCACTTCTTGGCGAAGAAGACAGGATCGCGCGTCTCATGTCTTGGCCAACACTGTGCGCGTTGTTAGGACAAAAGGATCTTGGTTTCATCAATCATCACTTCATCAGCCTGTCACAATAGTCAGATGTGCGAGTACTAGATTTGCCGATGTGCCACCAATCAAGAGGCCAAAAGCAACAAGAAAACAAAAGAAGGAATTTTTCAGTTTACACACCTATCTATGGCTGACACAACCCAACTGAATGACTCCAAAACTACCAATCTCTTTTTTTCCTTTTTTGGTATTTACTTAAAAAAGTGTCTGTGGGCCTGACTTAACCTTTTTGTCCCTCTTCCGAAAGTTTTGCTGAGCCCAAGCTTGGCCCATTCTTCTTACTATTCTATACAGTATAAATTTTTCATAAAAGCTTCTTTTAATTGTTGATTGATTGATTATAGTACATATATCATTTTGGGGAAAGCCAGGGAAAACAAAAATAGAACATTACGTCCGTACTTCCCTATCTTTTTTAAGTAGTATATTACATGCACTCCAATTTTGTATGTAAAAGGTATAATAATTCATTTGTATGACCAAACCATAAGTATAGACATCAACTAACTGCAAGTTAGTACTTTCATTAAGACTGTTGCAGCCATGTTTAGTTATCTTAATTCGACCATCAACAAGTGTACTAATTAATGAGTGAATCTAAAATGTTTAGCTGCCAAAAGAAAGACAAAAAAGGTCCTAAGTATAAACATGAAACTTTGGACAAGCCATGGGCCAAGGGCCGGGCCTCGTTTGCAGGCCTGGCCACTGTGGGTCACTCGGCTGGCCTTTTCTGCTGCTAAGAGTTGTTCACAACAGAAATGTTCAGCCAATAGTAAAATTGAGCAGATACAAATTCAAAACCTTCAACCATGTTACAGTTTGCACGCGATTAAAGCAAGGCGGTGCATATTTTCCCTTAATCATTGTAGTTAAGTAAGATCATCAACCCTGTCTTAGGTTGTAATTAATTGCTATTCCTTAAAACAAATTTTTTTTGGCAAATATTCCTTAAAACAATTTAATCTCTCAAATTAACTTATCCCATAAAACAACTTTGTAATGTCTAGATGCATTTATTGATGTAGCAAACACACACAATTTAAAGATTTAAGTTCATCAATATCAATTAAAATGCATTCAAGAGGGTGTATTTAACTCAATCAAGCGCATTGATTAATACACGAAGAACAGCTTGTTTTGCTAACCAGCAGCGATTTTAAAGATTTATTAATCTAAGAATATTATCCATAAGCAACATAAAAGGAGGATTACATCAGCAGGGTTACATAAGCCACCCTTTTTATTTTACTTCAACAAAGAATAACTAAATAATTAATGGTGTAAACAAGTGAAAGATTGTTTATTAAATAAGCTACTGCTTCATCTTCATGGATATTGAAAATTAGTCTAATTGTTGTCCCAGAATTGTGATTGAAGATATTTCACCACATTCTTGTCCAGCTGGAAGGCTTTGGTGAGAACATCCGGATTTATTGCTGGGTTTGAACCAAATACTGCCTTTGCAATAGTGATAGTTCCAGGATTTTGGCTGCTCAGACCAGCAAAGGCAACCGCATTAGTCTTCCCTACATTGAATTGGAAGTGAATGAGACCGATCGGAAAGACAAAAACATCTCCAGGGTAGAGGACTTTGGTGATGAGACGGTTGTCAGTGTTGGATGTAACAAAGCCAACATAGAGTGTGCCTTCTACGACAACTAGGATCTCCGTGCCACGAGGATGGGTGTGAGGAGGGTTTAGACCATATGGTGCGAAGTCAATTCTTGCCAGAGATATACCAAGAGTATTAAGTCCTGGAATTTTGTCGACGTTAAGAAGAGTGACTGCTGATCCTGGTTGATTTGATGTGTTTCCTGGCTTGTTTAGACCCGAATAGAAGAAGTCTTCTGCCTTTACAAGGGTTGGGTCTTTGCAGAACTTCCCATTTACAAATACTGCAGGAAAAAAGAAAAACCAGTTGATATACCATGACATGCAAAAATGAAAAATCAAATTATTTGTAGTTTAGGCACCTAATTCAATGAAAACAGATAAATTTTATCAAAACATACCACCATCCTTGGTATCTTTTGTATCATTGAGGGCTACACAGAAGTCCTGAAGAGGGCTAGGGTCAAAGGCAGAGGCAAATGAGGATGCCAGAGCCAAGAAGAGAAAGGATACAAGAAAATGAACACCTTTCATTGTAGAGAGAGGGTGGTTTCTAGCTCGAATTCTTTCAAGTTATCTTGCTTGGGGTGGGGTGAGTGATCTTTCTTGAAAGCATTCCTATTTATAGATTGGAGTCATTGAACAGGTATTAACTCTTTCGCATGAAAGACTTACCAAGTCAGCAGTGACTTGGTATTATTATTATTTTTTTCTCTCTTTTTCCCCTCAAGTTTCTATATGAACCATTCTATAACAACCATATAGCCTCCTACGAAACCCCACTTTCAATGCTTACATCACCACACATTGAAATGGAAGAGGTCTTCATGCACAAATCTGATGTTTCCTTGCGTTCCTTGTTTCTGAACTTTGGTGCTGAATAAATCCCAGCTCTTCCATTGACTTGAGCACAAATTTATATTTGCTGCAGGCTTCCGAAACTTCAATCAATCAATTTAACATGAAATTGAAACGAAGTTAACAATTGACAATTCATTATTCTTGGTTTAAGGTTCACCTCAAACAAATATGCATTTATTCTGTGTTTAGAAATATAAAGTACTAAAACCAATAGTATGATTTTTTTTTCAACTAAAATTTCCAATCCATTGTATACAGAACGGAAAACTTCAACTAAACTCAAGTAATTGAAATAGATAGTGTGATGATGGAGTCCTAATGTAAACATTGGATGTACCAAAATAAAAGTCTAAGAAATCTTAGGCGGATTCTAAGTAAAATTTATCTAAGTTGACAAAGTCTAATGGGGATGGCAAAACATTTTGATTAAAATATTGGTAGCATTTCTTGCTAGAATGACTATTCCTTGTCTTAATATTTTTTATATCAAATATAGTCTTAATTTCTCTCTCCTTGTCTTCAAAACGGCTTCCAGAGCCATAGCAATGACTTGCTTCGGGTCCTGTTTGAGGAGCTATATTCGTCAGAACACAAGATCTGAATTTTAACAAGAACTGCAAATATATCATAACTATGGAATTCAATATCCGTCGATACATCGATATATCCATCGATATATCCGTAATCGATATGGATACTGCGATATTTTTCCGGTGGTCTTCAAAGCACAGGATATCCGTCAATATATTCATATATCTACGATATATATTGCGATATTTAAAATATCCATTAAAATCTCTAGTTTAATTTTGTAATCCGGTCCAAATGGTAAACCAATTTAAAATACTTAGGTGCTCGACTCAAATGGAAAATTGTTTGACCTGTGGTGGAAACCAAAAGCTTAGGCCTAAGTGTCAAATTCAATCGCTTTCTTATATTGCAGGATTCACTTAAGTAAAATTCAAAGTTGATGTCCTAAATACTAAAAAAGGCGCTCCACACTTGGATATTTTTCTTATTCTTAAAATATTAATGGAGATCTCTCTTTATTACATCGTGTATTTGACTTGTAATTACTTAATGGTAAAAACTTAGTTAATACAACATTAAACTTAAATAGTAACTTGGGAAGCAGAAAAAAATATAGTACTTTATAAATTATTGTATATATTTTTTTTTGTTATGCTAATATTTTTACAAAAAGTTCTACACAATTCTTAAAGTTTTCTTATAAATCATCATTTTTAATCTAAGGAGCATTGAAATTTTTAGTTTCTTTTTTTTTTTCATTCTTCACTATCATATCTGAGTGAATTTGTTTTGGGGCTTATTTTTTAGTTCATGGTCACGAATTAACTAAGTAAAAAATTGTAATAATTCCATGGAATAATGTTGTACGTGATGTTTTTGCTAGAGGCAAGTTATCCATTATTGAGATAAAAGAAAAATAGTGTATTCTACTATTTGAGATAGGACAAGTAATTCATTATTACTAAAAGAAAAAAACAAAGTGTACGTGTGGACTTCAACCCTAATCTAGTGAACTATTGACCTCCTAAGTAAATTGCTTATTAAATGGAATTTGTGTAATTGAAGTAAATTGCATACTACATGATTACAACTCATTTCTTAAATCCGAAATATCATTACAAAAATGATATTGGAGGTGATCCTTACTTCTTAAATGCCATTCATCAAGTCTTTTAAGTTTTAGATCCTCAGTCAACTAGACAAGATCAATTTGGAAATGAGATGAGATAAGATTCATCTTTATTATCTTATTTTGAAAATTTATAATTTTCTAAATAAAATTTTCTTTTTGTAAAGATAATGTTGTTTAGAGAAGCTAGAAGATCTTTTGGGGAAGCAAGTGCACAAAGTTCAAGGGCGACCATGAAACCCGGTATAGATACAATTACAAAGTTGATTAATTCTCTATTTTTGCTTGAAAAATTATTGTTACTACGATTCATTCAATGTAAAATATTCTTTGCTTTTTTATGTAGTTGATTGGTGGGAGTTATACAGGGAAAGTGCACCAATACTGCGTAAATTGACTATGCAGATATTATCTCAAACTGTTTCATCTTTAGCTTATGAAAGAAATTGGAGCACATTTGCTTTAATCCACACAAAGCAACGTAATCGATTAGCCCATAGAATTCTACAAAATCTCGTGCGTTGTTACTGTAACATGAAACTACGAATTAGAGATATGGAAGCTGCACAAGATGAGATGTCAGTGCTAGACCCATTGAATCTTCTTGATGTTACTGTTGAAATTGGTGATGAAGATGAATATCCTCTTTTTCAATGGATTAGGCCTACACATTTAGATGGCCGTAATATGAAGCCTAATCCTGAGATCAGCAGTCATGCTCAAGAATTTGGGATTGATGTTGATAAAGTGATGTCCGAAAAGGTTGGCTTAGATTCTTTATTAGATGAAACCATCGGTCTTCCACCTGAATTCGAAGGTCATTTAATGAATCAAGATGATGATGATGATGATGATGATGATAATGATGGTGATGATGATGATGATGGAAGAAGTAAGGAAAGGACTACAACAACAGGGACTCAAGGTGGGGGTGGAGAAAGAGGTATAGAATATGCTCCAATGTATGATTTTTCATATGACAGTGATCATTATAGACTATTGAGTCCTTTTACCGATGAGGCAACTTTTACACATGCTACACAAGATGAGGACCATGGGTCTCGCAAAGCTGGGCATGGAGCTAAAGGAAAAGGGGGGAAAAAAACTATGGGTAATCTTACTGATAATTTTGGCTCCATGAGCATAACCACAGAACAAAGTTCAGTCGGTTATAATGCACCAATGGAATCAAATTTTGGAAATTGGACTGATGATAGATATGGAGAATATAATTATGGAGCATCATATTCATCAGGTCAGTGTCCGTCAGATTATTCCCATGAACAACAAACTTTTCATGATGATCAATCAGCACAACCACAGGTGAATTATGGTCACTTCCCTCGCCTTGAAAATCTTTTGGTGGCTAGTACAATTGATTATTATGCCCATGTGCACAATTATGTGAATAATTATAGGAATACTATGACTTGGCATGAATATTGCTGTTATATTCAGCCTACCGATGGAAGTCAGGTTAATACTTTTGAATCTCCAAGAAACTCAATGTGGTATTAAATGAGGTTGGAAACTTTGTATTATCAGTTAAATTTTGTAATGTTTGATGTTGGATATAAATGTCACAAATATGCTTGGTTGTCTTTTTTAATTATATTTCATACATTTTCGCCTATTTAAATAATTAGCAATACATTAATCACACATCTAAATATACTTTAATTAAGATATTATGACTCTAAAATATGTAAAAATATGTAAATAAACATAGGGTAAAAGTTCATTTTAAAATTCTAACATTTACTATAAATATCTGTGATTTTATATCATTTTTTATTATTTTTTTGCGATATCGATAAATTTTATGATATATCCGTCGATATATCAATAATTTTAAAGGTGCGATATCTATATGAATATCGATATCTAGTTCCATGATCATAACTTTAATTTCAAAAATAAAAATGAAATCATAGAGATAGAAAAATCTAACCATAGACGGGAGAGAATCATTGGAGGCCTCGAACCAAGAAATGATTTTTCTTTCAGCTGCTGGACATTGAACCTAGAAAAGTGCTTGTCAGGCCTTTTATGCTGGCGGGCAGGCGGGATTCAAAATCCTCTGCGCCAGTTTGATGCCCCCAATCCCCATTCGTGCCCCAGATCCCATAACATGCCACGTGTCCATGATTCTTTTATTTTGTCTCCGGTGGGCAACTGCAAAGACAGAGGACAATCTCTGGAGTTTGGCGCGTGCGGGTCAAACCGATCCAGGGGCTGCAAAAAGGTTAGTACTTGTGTTGCGCTGATAACGTTGTGAATCATTCTCGACCTTATTACTACAGGGTTGCCTTCGCGGGCCCCACCTTCAGACATACTCTCTACTTTTTAGAGTACAATATTGATCACTTTAAAGTTTTGTATAAAAATTTAAATAATGTTAAAAATTCTTAAAATTTAGATAAAATATTATGAAGGGTAGTTTTATTTTTTTATTGAAATTATTTATTCTCATAAATACTCTCTTTTTAATAATTAATGTTTTGTAGAATTAATTTAGAGGGACAGAAATAAAATTAAAAAAAGAGTTGTTAATACTTTCTAGAATTTTTAAAATGACAGATAAATTAGAATAAAAAAATTTATCAAAAGTGATAATTATTGTGGAAAGGAGAGAGTAGTACAAAAGATTTCCTCTTTCTTCCTATCATTTTTCCAAGTCCAAATAAGGAACTGGGAAGCCGAAATTTCTGACTAACAAATTCGAATGCTTGGTTAAATTCTGTCCGAATTAAACATCTGCACTAATATGTTTCAATTGGGGAAGGGGAGGGCAATAAAAAGGACAGGGAAGAACCGGAACTCTTTCCAAGTTTAGCCGATTGAAAGTGATAGACGACGCGAAGGAAAATTACTAAACATCCTCTATTTTTCTACTTGGAGAAGTCCAATTGTTTAATTGGACTGGAAATGAGCTGAGGGACAAAGTAATAATATTGGAGAATCGGTTAGTACTTTATAAATAAAGTAAACGCATTTTAATTATGAACTTTCGTTGTCATCAATGGATGAAAAGGGTCTCTAACAAACTTAACTTATTAGCTTTGTTTGACATGGGATGGGACCCTTCATGCTTGGGACCCTATAAGAGAAAAACAAAAAGTATTTTGCTCAACTCTTGAACTAAATGACTTGCCCTCCAATGATTCAAACAAGAGACCATGCCAATTCAAAACCCCACATATTTCTTTAACAACAATATCTTGTTCCTATATTTGAATTAATAATTGACTAGATTACAACTTAAGGGAAACTAATAACCTTCAAAATTGGAAAAAGAAAAAGAAAAAAGCAGAGGGATTGAGGGATTAAAGAACCAAGAGAAAAAAGAAAGAGAAAGAAAAGGCCTTGGATTGGGAGAAAACGTCGAGAATATATATAATTATATATGGATCCAAGATGGTATAAGATCGGGACAGATGAATAGAATTTTCAGGCCATGTTGTGATGAAGTCATCGTTGAATTAAGCCGTCCTCATGCGATGTGTGAATCAGACGTAAAATTCTACAAATTTTACCTTGAAAACTTGAGGAGGGAAAAAGACTAGTACTACTAGTAAAGGGTTGCCAGATATAAGTGGCACTTAACTTGGAAAAAGCAGAAGGTCGACATGAAGGAGAAACCAAAAGATTGAGGGGCACATGGGTTTCTGTTGATTTGTTGGATACATGGATGTGGGGTTAGTCAAAAATCTCTTATGATCAGTGTGGCGTATATATCTAGTTAGGAAATGTAAGCATTTTCATGTTAATTAATTAATCTATAGTACTTAAGACGAAAAGTCAATGACATGAATTATTTTGTAATGCCATATATGGATCATAACCATTATATTTGAAACTAAGTACTACTAATAGTATTTTTAGTAAATATTTAGTTATACTAATAGTACTACGAGTATTATTATGCTAATAAATAAAGAGAGAGAAAGAAGATGAAGGGTTGCGTAATAGAGGAGGCTGGGGCAAAGGGGGCTTTGTTCTCTAGGGAGTCGTGGAGATTGGAAAAGTAGGTCGGACCATCAGAAGTGGGGCGGGGCCACCATGTGTACGTTGATCACGTTTGTTTCTTCTCAATTTCACGTACCCTGTTCGTTGTTTAATTCCGTTCCACGCCATGCTCCTTTTAACCAAAAAAAAAAGAAAAATTCCATTCCATGCCCATGTTTGGCAGAACAGAAAGCAACATACACCATTTGAAAAGCCAGGTGAAACACAAACACTACTTGAAAAGGGAAGCCATGGGTACTCATCTTGGGTTCTGGACGGAACGTAAAAGCTCGCAGTTATGTGCTGTTGGTCCAACAATCAAAACATTGATAGAGTTAATATTTAAATATATTATTTTCAGTAAATACAATCATTTCTTTTCCCATCTTAGGACTATGTATGTACTAGTAATATTAAAATACTAATAAAGAGAAAGAAAGAAGACAAGCGGTTGCGTAATTGAGGCTAGGGCAAAGGGGACTTTGTTCTCAAGGGAGTCATGGTGATTGGAAGGCGTCGAAACATCGGAAGAGGGGCGGGGCCACCATGTGTACGTTGGTCACCGATCTCGTTGGGTGTTGATTTCACCGCTTGAAAAGTGGACTGGAGCCCTGGATCGACCCTGGGTAATCTTGGATTCTGGATGGAACGTAAAAACTGGCAGTTATGTGGAATTGTTGGTCCAAGATCGAACACGTTTTCATCCAGTAATCACAATTGCAAAAATATTAGTAGTATCGATTTATCCAAGAATAGAGAGAGGGACTGTTGAAAAATGCATCTAACTCGAACTCTTAATAGTATCAGTTGATTAATGAATCATTAATGATGAAGATTAAGTAAATGCGGTGATGAGGAAGCTGCAATGTATCTTCCTCTAATTACAAATCCCTTACATCATGTAGATATGAAACTTATTTTAGTTATGATTATAGTATACATGAATCAGATAAATATCAAGTATGTTCAAAAGTAGTAGGGGAGACTGCTTCCCCTCATATGTCATAATGTCTTTTTTCTTTTTTCTCTTTGATTGAAGCCAGTAAACCAGTAATTATTATACCATACAAACTTGGTGCATTAAGACTAAATTAGTACAATTAAAGAAAAACTTGGTGCACTAAGACTAAATTATTTGTTCCCTAAATTAAGAAGAAACATACTTATTGTGGTTGGGCCATTAAGGGAGAAATGAATACATCTGATTCGACCAGAGGGACTACTGGCAGCAAACTTATATGAAGGGCCCTAGGACTTCGGTAATGAGACAATTCTCAGGATTGGAAGTAACAAAACTGCTTGATCATTCATCTTAAGTCTTAACCCTCTAACATGCTACAATATGACAATAACATTAAAAATAGGAATGTTTTCTAGAACATGCCTTTCTGCTGCTAAGAGTTTTCTACAACAGAAATGTTTAGCCCTACAACCCCATCAAATTAAGATTGGGAAGTACCTTAACGGACTAAGCAATATAACTAGGAAATCACTTAACTCACTTGTTCCTGACTACAATGTAAAGTAAGCAGAGAGTAAAATACAGGAGACACAAATTCAAATTGGGTGATAACATGGCCAAAACTTCAGGGGAGAGTCCTGTAAAAACTTTTGACAGAGTTTCCCCTGAAAATTTGGGCATTCATCTAACCATCCAACAAAGATTTAATCATCAAACTAAGGCAATCACAAGTTTTGCCAATGAATTCATTCGACTTCAAGCTTCAAAGTTTTTTTGTTCTACCATTCCTTTTGCCGCCAACATAAACCATGTCCTACCCTTTCCCTATCATTTTCATTCATTTTTAAACATTCTATACTTCAATTACCTCAAAATCTACAAGCATGTTACTATTGGCTCGAGATTTTGTTTAACCAAACGTATTCACAACTTTTATTGGTTCGAAACTAATCCCTTTCAGGTCAACAGTATAAATGTTAGCATTCTTTCGAAAGCATAGTTAAGAAGGAGCATGCTTGTGGTTGGCCATTAAGGGAAAAATGAATACATCTGATTCGACTAGATGGACTACTAGCAGCAAACTTATATGCAGGGCCCTAGGACTTTGGTAATGAGACAATTCTCAGGATTGGATGTAACAAAACTTCTTAACCCTCTAACATGCCACAATATGACAACTTCAATTTAAGACTCTACCGTAATAATAAATACTTAAAATTTAGCACTTACTTTGTAAATTAATTTTTTTTTAAACTTGTGGTTAAACGATACACTTCAGGAGGGATAACAATGGAAGGATAAGGTTGGAGTCTCAAATAAGATTTTTTCTCAAAGGGTGGAGGATCAAGTAATGGTAAACAAGGTAAAAGAAGTTATTGAGGGGCCAAATGAAAGAAAAATGTTTTTGAGGATAAACATGAAACTTTGGAAAAGCCATGGGCCATGGCGCCCTTTGCAGTCCTGGCGACTGTCTATCACTGGACCAGCCGTTCTGCTGCTAAGAGTTTTCTACAACAGAAATATTTAGCCCTATGCCCCTACAGTCCCATAAGATTCAAATTGGGAAGTGCCTCATCAACGGACTAAGCAATATAAATTGGAAATCACTTGTTCTCTTACTACAATATGAAATGAGCAGAGAGTAAAACACAGCACATACAAACTCAAATTGGTTGATAATATGGCCAAACCTTCAGGGGAGAGTCTTGTAAAAACTTTTGACAAGAGTTTCCACTGAAAATTTGGGCATTCGCTCAACCATCCAACAAAGATTTCATCATCAAACTTGGGCAATCACAATCACAAGTTTTGCCAATGAATTCATTCCACTTCAAGCTTCAAAGTTTTTCTTCCTCCATTCCTTTTGTCACCAATATAAACCATGTCCTACTCTTTCCTTTTTTAAACCTTCCACTTCAATTACCTTAAACCCTGAAAGCATGTTACTATTTTACCCAATTAAAGCAAGGCAGTACATATTTCCATAATTAGAATACTTAGTCATTGTAGTTCAGATCATCAACCCTGCCTCAAGTTGTCCTTAATTACTCCTTAAAACAATTTAATCTCTCAAATCTATCCCACAAAACAACTTTGTAATGTTCTAATGCATTTATTCATGTACCAAACACAAACACTTCATAGATTAAGTTCAACAAGATCAATTAAAATGGATGTTTCACGCTTCAACAGGGTTTGTTTTACTCAATCAAACGCAGTAATTACTACAAGAAGGACAACTCATCATGCTAGCCAGCCGCAATTTTAAAGATTTAAACCAAAATTACTATAGTATTATCCAACAGAAACCGAAATATAAGCAAATTGGAAACAGAGTCTTTCCAGAATCTAATACCAAAAACAAGACGTAGAATTGAATTCACGGGCTATCATCCGCACGCATGACCCACCATCACGACTACTTGCGCCGGCGGTAACCATCGCAGGAACTGTCGCTTTATCCACTGCCGTCGCTGCTATCACTGTCAGCTTGCTCATGGTCGGTACTCTGAGCGTCCTCAGGTTGGATGTTTGTCATCCCTGCAGCCAAAAACCATAAAACTATTAGCTGAGCTATAGACTTTTGGTGGGTTTTGAACAGGACGGGTCTTAATCAGTGTACGTTTCCGACCAGAATTGACGGCAGATCCTCCGGTGTCGGAAAATCCTTCTCCAAAGTGAGCGTCTCCTACATAACCAACAAACACAAAACAATTGACCCATTTATAGGATTTTTTTTTTCTGAAAACAATGAATATTCCATGGGTTTTTGGTTTTTCTAACCGTAATCACCGGAAATTCCTCCATTGTCGTCGCCGCCGGCGTAACAGTTCAACATAGTTCCGATGACATTCAGCATAGCATTTTCATCAAATTTCTGAGCAATCTCGATGTCGTTATTCTCGTCTGCTTCAATGAAGACCATAAATAACTCAAGCAAGTCGGGCATAGCTGCTTCGTTGGCAAGCAATTGCTGAATCTTTTCCTTGAGCATAGAACGCTCCCTCTGCTTCTCCTCAAGTCTAGCTAGATCAGCCATGAACCTTATTTTCTCTCTCTTTCTCTTCAAAACAGCTTCCGGAGCCATAGCAATGACTTGTTTCTTGTCCTGTTTGAGCAGAGGAAAGCAGAATACTATATTCATCAGAAGACAAGATCTAAAATTTAACAAGAACTGCATATATATCGTAACATTAATTTCAGTAATGAAAATGAAATCATAGAGATAGAAAAATCTAACCATAAAGGGGAGAGAATCGCTGGAAGCCTGGAACAAAGAAATGATTTTTTCTTCAGTTATTGGATACTGAATCCCAGGAAAGTGCTTCAGTCCTTTTAAGCTGGTGTCTGGTGGACAGGGGGTTCAATCCTCTGCTCCAGTTTCATGCGCCCATCCGTGCCCCAGCTCCCACAAAATGCTACGTGTTTTTTCTTCTTTTTTTTTTCTCCAATTTTTTCTCCGGTGGGCTGCTGCAAACAGAGAGGACAATCTCTGGAGTTTGGCGTGCGCGTGTCAAACCGATCCAAGGGCTGCAAAATGGTTGTGAGTCGTTCTCGACTTTATTACAAGGTTGCTTTTGCGGGCCCCACCTTCGAACAACAAAAAGTCTCTCTTTGCTTTCAACCATTTTTCCAAGTCCAAAGGAAGGCCGAAATTTTTGGCCAAAAATTTCAAAGGCTTGGTTAAAATCTGTCGGAATTAAACATCTGCACTAAAATGTTTCAATTGGGAGAGGGGGAGGGCAATAAAAAGGAAAGGGAAGAAGAAACGGAACTCTTTCCAAGTTTCGCCGATTGAAAGTAATAAAGGGCGCAAAGGGAAATTAATTACTAAACATCCTCTATTTTTTCTGCTTGGATGGAGAAGTCCAATTGTTTCCCATCTCGATCTATTATGTGGTTAAGGAGAGGGACAAAGTAATACTCATATTGGAGAATCGTTAGTACTTTACAAATAAAAGTAAATGCATTCAATTGTGAACTTTCGTTGTCATCAATAGATTATTGATGAAAAGAATAGAGTCTTTAACCAACTTATAACTTATTAGCTTTATTTGACATGGGTGGGGACCCTTCATGCTCAGGACCTTGTTATACGAGAAAACAAAAAGTCTTTTGAAAAAGACTTTTGAACCAAACGACTTGCCCTCCAATGATTCAAACAAGAGACCATGCCAATTCAAAACCCCGCATATTTCTTTGACAATAATATCTTGTTCCCATATTTGAATTAATAACTTACTGGATTACAACTTAATTAAGGGAAACTAATAACCTTCAAAATTGGGAAAAAAGAAAAAAGAAAAAACGCAGAGGGATTGAGGGATTAAAGAACCAATAAAGAAAAAAAGAAAGAAAAGGCATTGGATTGGGAGATTAAAACATTAATAGAAAACATCGAGAATATATATTATTATATATGGATCCAAGAGAGTACAAGATAGGGACAGATGAATAGAATTTTCAGGCCATGTTGTGATGAAGTGATAGTTGAATCAAACCGTCCTCATGCTATGTGTGAATCAGACCTAAAATTCCACATATTTTACTTTCAAAACTTGAAGAGGAAAAAAGACTAGTACTACTAGAAAAGGGTTGGCAGATATAAGTGGCACTTAATTTGGAAAAAGGAGGAGGTCGACATGAAGAAGAAAGCAAAAGATTGAAGGGCACATGGATGTCTGTTGATTTGTTGGATTCCTTTTTTTTTTTTTTTCTGTTGGATACTTCAAAACTCAAAATCAGCAAAAGATTTGTTGATTTGTTGGATACATGGATGTGGGGTTAGTCTAAAATCTCTTATGATCAGTGTGGCGTATATATCTAGTTGGGGAATGTAGGCATTTTCATGTTAATTAATTAATTAATTAATCTATAGTACTTAAGAAAAGTCAATGACATGAATTCTTTTGTAATGCTACATATGGATCATAACCCTTAAATTTGAAACTAACTGCTAGTACCATTATTTTTAGTAAATATTATATTACTAATATTATTATTATTATGTATATAAAAAATAAAGAGAATGAAAGAAGATAAGGGGTTGCGTAATTGAGGCTGGCGCAAAGGGGGCTTTGTTCTCTAGGCAGTCGTGGAGATTGGAAAAGTAGGTCGGCGTCGAAACATCGGAAGTGAGGGGGGGCCACCATGTGTACGCTGGTCACCTACCCATTGGGTGTTGATTCCAGCGCTTGAAAAGTGGAGCTCTGGGTAGTTATCTTGGATTCTGGACGGAACGTAAAAGCTGGCAATTGTGTGCAATTGTTGGTCCAAGATCGAACTCGTTTTCGTCAGTAATCATTATTACTATAATACAATATTTATCGATTATCGAGGATTTATCCAAGAAGAGAGAGAGAGAGAGACTGTGTTGATGTACTACTTTAGTATTACTACATCTAATCTAACTTGAATTCTTAAAATCACTAGATTAATGAATCATTAACGATGGCTAATTAAGGTTCGTTAAGTTAATAAAACTTTAGATTTCAATTTGAAAATTTTAAGGTTCGAATCGTGAAAATAGTCCTTATTGGTAGATGATCTATAAGTACCATTGTCAATCTTTTTTAAGGCTTATAGCATGCCTTGACCTTGGATTAAGACAGTCTCCCCTCACCTAAACTTTACCATACCAAAAAGATAAATGAATCATTAATGATGAAGATCAAGTAAATGTGGTGATGATGAAGCTGCAATGTAGTATCTTCCTCTAACTCCAAATCCCTTACATCATGTAGATATGAAATTGATTTTTGTAATTATGATTATAGTATCAAGCAATGATGGTTCAAAAGTAGTAGGGGAGATTGCTTCCCCTCATAAGGTCTTTTTCTTTTTTCTCTTTGATTGAAGCCAGTAAACCAGTAATTATTATACCATACAAACTTGGTGCATGAAGACTTGTTCCCCCTAATAATTAATTCAAATAACAAAAAGAATATGAGAGACTGAAAAAGAAATAGAAAACAAAACCAAAAAAAAAATTCAGTAGACTATATGATTCCGTCCTTCTAACGGGTCCTTAGACAATCGTCCCCAAAAAAAAAAGCACAAAAGAGAAATTAATCATGCAGACATTATATTAATTAGTATTACTATGTCAACGCATTATAGGATAGGATATCCTATCCTTATTCCTCTATTTCCATTTTTAGCTATTTAAATATTCTCTTTGGTCATTTATATCTATCACACACACTTTAAAAACTTTTTTGGTTGAATACTTAAATCAGTCCTCAAACTATATTAAAATGAACAAATTGGTCCATAAACTTTTATTTGAGACAATTTACCTTTAAACTATATTATTTTGGGACAATTAACTCCTAAACTTTATTTTGTGACAATATAACCTTAATTACATGGAACCCTCAAGGGTTATATTGTTCCAAAATAATAAGTTTGAGGGGGTTAATTGTTCCAAAATAATAGTTTTGAGGGGTTAGTTGTCCCAAAAAATAGTTTGAGGGGTTAATTATCCTAAAATAATAGTTTGAATGATCAATTTGTTGGATTTAATTCAACATGTGGGCTCATATATTTATATTAATTATATATTATGGGCTATCATAAGATTAAGCCTAATTAAAGTGATCAATAAAGTTTAAAGTTTTGGGCTAGACATCTAATAGAGAATGGACTTTAATGTGTAGAGACCCAAAGGATTAATTTCTATTTTTATGATAGGCTAAAATAGAAATTAGACTAAAGATATAAATAAGGGTTATGGTCCCCAAGCCATATGCACAACAAAAGGTTTTCTCTTTTCTAAAATCCTATCAATTAGAAAAGATATAACTCTCATCCAAAGAGAAAAATCTCTTCAGAGAGAGAAAAGTCTGCATATTGGCTTGGAAGGCAATAACCAGAATATCAAGCTTTCTTCATGGATCCAGGTACGTTTCCGCTCAGATCTAAACATTTAGATCTAACTTTTCTTGATGATTTGACATAAAAATTGGTTGGTGACATTTCACCAAATTAGAAATAAAGTATTCTAACAATTGGTCTCAGAGCTTCTTCATGTCAAATCATTGGGAATCAATTTGATTCTTTGTCTTCCATAATCATGGATTTGGTTTTTCCATGGATTTAGTTTATTAAGAAATATGGCTTTGGAGTTTGGAGTTTGTTTCAGATTTGATTTTTACGTTTTATGCATCCAGCTAGAATCTTGTTAACAAGAGTTAAGATCAAATTTATTGAGAAACAGATTCAAGTTTTAAGGATTAAAAAAAAAAGGATAAAAGTTTCGGTTTTCTGGGCCAATTTTATTAGATGATAGGTTTTGTCCAAGATGTGAAATCATGCAGGATGAATAGGAGAATTTTCCTATTATGACGGCAATAATGGGGCTTGTTAGTGGTGCAAGTTGGCATGGGGCTCACTTGGTTGCTTAAGGAATTTGTTCACATTTTGGTATTATTATTTTATTAATATTATGAGATAAATTGATTGAAACAAACTTTCGGCGCCTAATTATTGTTTTAGTCAATTGTCATTGACTTATTCAAATTTTGGTATTATTATTTTATTAATATTATGAGATAAGTTGATTGAAACAATACGCTACCAAAGTAGCCTCTCTTGTCTAGATTAATTTATTTTATAATATTAAGTTGGTTGTGTATATGTAATTCATGCGGATATTGGTCAGCCCAAAGGAGGGTCAATATTTGGCCGAAATACATGTGCACTTGTGGTAATAAATATGTGACAATTATTTGGTTTGCCATGTGAACAATTAATCAATCCAAAGAAAGGTTAATTGTTTGACAGGATCTTATTGTCAATATTTGATTACTACACCAAGAGTACCACTTACAGTTAATATTTCTGTCCAAAGACTAGATATTAATGTTGTGCTAGGTATCTTGTGATGGGGTTTACCATTATTTGAATATATGGTTATTATATGGAATTAATGTGAGCATATTCTACTTGTTTCGTTCTCTGTACAGTTGCTAGTTCTACATCTACTATTACTGCCAGCTTGAATTCCATTCCCATGCTTAGTGGCACGAACTTTAAAGCATGGAAAGAGAACGTTATGATTGTTCTCGGTGTTATGGATCTAGACCTTGCGTTAAGGACAGAACGACCCACAGACCTTACGGTTGATAGTTCATCTAATGATAAGATGGATATGGAAAGGTGGGAACGTTCTAATCGCATAAGTCTTATGATCATAAAGTGTGCAATTCCGGAAACCTTCAGGGGCACTATGTCCGAAAAGGTTACTACTGCTAAAGATTACCTTGAGGAAATTGAAAAGAGGTTTGCCAAAAGCGAAAAGGCCGAAACAAGTACGATTTTGGCAAATCTCATTTCAATGAGGTATAAAGGAAAAGGTAATATAAGGGAATACATCATGGAGATGTCTCATCTTGCTTCAAAGCTAAAGGCACTAAAGTTGGAGCTGTCTGAGGACTTGCTTGTGCATTTAGTTTTGCTCTCTCTTTCTGTACAATTCAGTCAGTTCAAAGTTAGTTATAACTGTTAAAAGGAGAGTTGGACTCTTAATGAGCTCATCTCTCATTGTGTGCAAGAAGAAGAAAGGCTGAAGCAAGAGAAGACAGAAAGTGCTCATTTGGTTAGTACCTTTAAGGACAAGAACTTGAAAAGGAAGAAGGGTAAGGAAGCTGCAAATGTTCCACCAGAAAAGAAACAGAACCAACAGGGTGAGGCATTTACCTGTTAATTCTGTAAAGCTGCTGGACACAGAAAAAAGGATTGTACCAAATATCGCGCATGGCGTGTAAAGAAAGGTACACTTCTCACTCTGGTTTGTTCTGAGGTTAATTTAACTTCTGTACCTATACACACTTGGTGGCTAGATTCTGATGCCACTACTCACATAAGTGTGTCTATACAGGGTTGCCTGAACTACCGAAAGCCAATTGATGGTGAAAGATACATCTATGTGGGCGATGGTAAATCAGTGGAAGTTGAGGCTATTGGAACTTTTAGGTTATTGTTAAAGACTGGTTATTATTTGGATTTGAATGAGACTTATGTTGTACCGTCATTTAGACGGAATTTGGTTTCTATTTCCGTATTGGACAAATTTGGTTACTCTTGTTCATTTGGAAATAATCAGTTTAGTCTTTTTCAAAATTCAAATGTTATTGGTACCGGTTCTTTATCTTTTGTTGATAACCTATATTTGCTTGATACAATTGCCTCATATAATGAAACCTTGCATGTGTATCGAGGTATAAAGAGAAAATTAACCAATGAGAATTCTGCTTCATTATGGCACAAACGTTTAGGGCATATCTCTAAACAAAGAATTGAACGTCTTGTGTCTGACAGGATTCTTGATCCCCTTGATTTTACGAACTTTGAAAATTGTGTTGCTTGTATTAAGGGGAAACAGACAAACCTAATGAGATTAGGTGCCAACAGGGCTATGGACGTCTTAGAACTAATACATACAGACATTTGTGGGCCATTCCCTACAGCTTCTTGGAATGGTCAACAATATTTTATTACGTTCACAGACGACTTTTCACGTTATGGCTACCTATATCTCATTCAATAAAAGTCTCAGTCTCTGGATGTGTTCAAAAATTTTAAAGCTGAAGTTGAGAATCAACTCAACAAAAGAATTAAAAGCGTCAGATCTGACCGTGGTGGTGAATACTATGGCAGATATGACGGATCAGGTGAACAACGTCCAGGACCGTTTGCTAAGTTTCTCGAAGAGTGTGGTATTGTCCCACAGTACACCATGCCAGGATCTCCTAGCATGAATGGTGTTGCTGAAAGGAGAAATAGGACATTAAAGGACATGGTAAGGAGTATGATTAGTCATTCTACTTTACCAGAATCTCTTTGGGGAGAAGCACTAAAGACTACAGCTTACATACTCAATAGGGTTCCAACAAAAGCAACTACCAAAACCCCTTATGAGCTTTGGACGGGCAAGAAGCCCAGTTTAAATCACTTGCACATTTGGGGTTGTCCAGCTGAGGCAAGGCCAAATAGGCCAAATGAAAAGAAACTGGATTCCAGAATGATTAGTTGCTATTTTGTTGGATACTCTGAAAGGTCAAGGGGTTACAAGTTTTATGATCCCACTACTAAGTCAATGTTTGAGACGGGAAATGCTCGATTCTTTGAGGATGTTGAGTTTGCGAGGGGAGAAGGAATTAAGGACTTTGTCTTTGAAGAGGAATGTGTCGAAATTCCTCTAATTGCTTTTGAAAATTATCAGGGTCAGGCTTCAATTCCTGGTATTGTTCAAGAAGCAATTCCAGATCAAGACAATGTTATTGAACCTCTTGCTCAAGTTCAACAACTTGTTCCAGAAGAACAAACTCTACAGCCTCAAGAACCTATGCCATTAAGGAGATCCACTAGAGAGAGGAGAAATGCAATTTCGGACGATTATATTGTATTTCTTCAAGAACATGAGGTTGACATTGGTGTGGTAGAAGATGATCCAATCAACTTCCATCAAGCCATTGAAAGTTCTAACTCTCAACAGTGGATTAATGCCATGAATGAAGAGATGAAGTCCATGAAGGACAATGACGTTTGGGACCTTGTATCATTACCTGAAGGTACGAAACCCATTGGTTGTAAATGGATATTTAAGACCAAAAGGGATTCGAGAGGTAATATAGAAAGGTACAAGGCTCGTCTTGTTGCAAAGGGTTTCACACAGAAAGAAGGTATTGATTATAAAGAGACTTTCTCTCCGGTTTCTTCGAAAGACTCTTTTAGGACAATAATGGCATTAGTGGCACATTTTGACCTTGAGTTACATCAGATGGATGTTAAGACAACGTTTCTCAATGGTGACATTGATGAAACGATTTATATGGTGCAGCCAGAAAACTTTGTATCCAGAGATGCAAAGCAAATGGTTTGCAAATTAAAGAAATCCATCTATGGGCTCAAGCAAGCTTCTCGTCAATGGTATTATAAATTTCATCAAGTTGTTATCTCATTTGGTTTTGAGATAAATGCAGTTGATGATTGTATATACCACAAGTTCAGTGGGAGTAAGTGTATTTTTCTGGTTTTATATGTCGATGACATACTGCTTGCCAGCAACGATATAGGCTTATTGCACGAAACCAAGAGCTTTCTGACAAAGAAATTTGAAATGAAAGATCTTGGTGACGCCTCTTTTGTATTAGGCATACAAATACACCGAGATCGTTCTCGGGGTATACTTGGGTTATCACAAAAGAGCTATATCGAAAATGTTCTAAAGAGATTTGGCATGCAGGATTGTAAACCTGGTGACACCCCTGTTGCTAAAGGAGACAAGTTTAGTCTCAACCAATGCCCCAAGAATGAGTTTGAAACTAAAGAAATGCAAAAGATTCCTTATGCGTCAGCAGTAGGGAGTCTAATGTATGCTCAAGTGTGTACGCGTCCGGATATTGCGTACATAGTTGGAATGCTGGGCAGATACTTAAGCAATCCTGGAATGGATCATTGGAAAGCAGCTAAACGGGTTATGCGGTACTTACAGAGAACAAAGGACTACATGCTCACATACAGAAAATCGGATCAGTTGGAGATCATTGGGTATTCTGATTCTGATTTTGCTGGATGCCAAGACAGTAGGAAATCCACATCAGGCTATATTTACCTGCTGGCTGGAGGAGCTATTTCCTGGAAGAGTGCTAAGCAGACACTCATAGCTTCTTCCACCATGGCAGCGGAATTTATAGCATGTCATGAGGCATCTAGTCATGGGATTTGGCTGCGAAATTTTGTCACTAAGCTGCAAATTGTGGATGGTATTGAGAGACCATTAAAGATATTTTGTGACAATAAGTCAGCAGTACTATATTCCAATAACAACAGGAGCTCAACGAAGTCAAAACATATAGACCTCAAGTTCCTGGTTGTTAAAGAAAGAGTTCAAAATGGTCAGGTGTCTATTGAACATATTGGGACAAACTCTATGGTTGCGGATCCGCTAACTAAGGGATTACCACCTAAGGTCTTTCATGAGCATACCGCTCATATGGGTGTTGTATCTTTTGATAACATGCAATTTTAGTGGGAGTTTGTTATTTTGGTTGAATTTCAGTTATAGACACATTTTGTGGTTTGTTTGAACTCTTTATTTGGTTGATCTCACTAAGGAATAAGGTTGGACCAGTTGGAAGTAGACATGTTAAGATCACATTACATGTAACTTCCCATGCTATGCATCCATGCTTGATCTATGTTGTTCAATTATATTGACATATGTGACTATTAATGGTTTCGTTATGATATGTGTATAATGAAAACCGCTTTAATCCTATGTTGATATGATTGATGAACCAGATTGATTTAAGATGTCTATGGTAATGATAGCAAAATTTGAGCTCATAAGGTTATTACATAATATATAATTAAAGGAGTTATACATATATGGCCCAAGTGGGAGATTGTTGGATTTAATTCAACATGTGGGCTCATATATTTATATTAATTATATATTATGGGCTATCATAAGATTAAGCCTAATTAAAGTGATCAATAAAGTTTAAAGTTTTGGGCTAGACATCTAATAGAGAATGGACTTTAATGTGTAGAGACCCAAAGGATTAATTTCTATTTTTATGATAGGCTAAAATAGAAGTTAGACTAAAGATATAAATAAGGGTTATGGTCCCCAAGCCATATGCACAACAAAAGGTTTTCTCTTTTCTAAAATCCTATCAATTAGAAAAGATATAACTCTCATCCAAAAAGAAAAATCTCTTCAGAGAGAGAAAAGTCTGCATATTGGCTTGGAAGGCAATAACTAGAATATCAAGCTTTCTTCATGGATCCAGGTACGTTTCCGCTCAGATCTAAACATTTAGATCTAACTTTTCTTGATGATTTGACATAAAAATTGGTTGGTGACATTTCACCAAATTAGAAATAAAGTATTCTAACACAATTGTCCAAAAAAAAAAGTTTAGGGAGCCAATATATCTAAAAAGATATAGTTTATGGGACAATTTAATGTATTCAGCCAAACTATTTTTGTCACTTTTTATTTATCAAGTTAGAATATCTAGGCATCATTAAATAATTTTTTTTCAAGTTTATCCTTTCTTTAAATATAGGATTTAATAGAAAGAGAAATTGCTAGAATTTAGTTGATTCTTAAATAGGAATAATTGGGAAACCTGAGGTGATTCTTTATTACTTTAATTAATAAAATTAACTAACCTTAATTACTTTTATTAAGAAGTGTAAAATTAGTTAAATGTGACAGATATAAAGGATCAGATGAGTAATTAAGACAAGGCAAAAGACTGCTAAACAAAGAAGAGTGGAAAACATTAAGACAAGGCCATGTTTGAAGTTATTATACTGTAATAGCCTAATCAAGTTTTCCCATCATGGGACAACATTCTTATATATGATCAGTTAATGCATTTATTTTTGAACTACTAACACTCACAAAACCCAATTTATTTCATACAACTGCCCGAAATTCTAGCAACAATAAAATGTCATTAATACCAACCACCAATTCTCTATGTTGATCCGCAACCCTCAACCAATTTCACTTCACCTAAAATCAAATGGGTTTAATTTTCCCCAACCTTACAAATATAGACAACTCAATGCCACACTATACCGTTAATTCTACAAACTATATCTTGTTAATTATTCGAAAATGGTTAAGTTAGAGAAAAACAATGGAATTTTTAAAATCTGACAATTGTGTTGAATAGTTGGTCAATTATCCATTTTCATCAATAACCAAAATTTTCAATTTATCCAAAAGGAAAAAGGAAATAGCAAACAACAACTTTGACAGAGATGTAAGAATAAGATTGTTGTAGATGTGATTTGAAATAGTATTACATCTAAGTGCACGTCCTTTTCAGCGGATTAACGAAGCACAGTATTATCATAGGCTATATTATTAAGTCCAATTAAGAGGGGTTGATTGGATAATTTTCCATAAATTTAGACTGATTGATTTTAGATATGAATATTCTTTTCGTCAAAGATGAATGCGTTTGCTGAGGAAGCTGCAATGTAACTTCCAAATCCGTTACTTAACACCAGAATCAGAAAATTTAGGCATGAATTTATGATTATATGCATAAATGAATCAGATAAAAATTTATTAGGTGGGTGGGCCAATGATTGATACTACTGAAATGCAAGTGGGATTGTTTAAACTGATCATCACGATCAGATTATCCAACACACATTCCATTCTCAGTTCAAGCAATCACCTGCAGGTTCCATCTTTTCACATGTCTTCATTCAATGGAACAATCTAACCCCTTAATGCCCTGTCCTTTCCTTATTCCTCTGTTTCCTCTGTTTCCATGCTAAGACAAGACGGTAGCCACTTCCATTGTTGAACACTCCAACTACTCTAGTACTAGCTCCACATAAGCAGTTATGAAGCCCACTTTTGAAGTTGTCCACATAATTATTACCATTTCATCTCTTACTTATTACTCCAATAGTACATTTATTTATTGAACTAATACTACTATGTGTAGCTTAACCACATTATAATGAGTTAATGCATATTTATTGGACTGATACTTAGAAAAAATCAATTTCTTACATCTACAAACTACTAGCTAGCTCACAATCCCATCTGGCCAAAAGAAAAAAAAAAAAAAAAAGCTAGCTCATAACCCCAAAGCCTTTTTAAACTAATCTGGGAATAAAATCCTATATTACCTTCGTAGACATTCATTAGAATGAACTTGATATCGAACCAATTGGTTAAGTTCTGATTCTCTGTGTTGATCAGTAATCCCTAGCTAATTTCATTTAACTTCACCTACAATTGGATCATGTCCTCGGTTTTTCCCAAGCTCATAAATAGACAATTGAATCCAACACTCTCCTATTCTACGGGCTACAATCTCCAAATTGCTATCCTAAAAACTAGTATCATGCTGTATTTAATTCAAGCAGCAAGCAAGACCAAGAATTTAGTTGCAGCAGCAACTTTAGATTTAGTACTATTAAATCAGAGTGAAGTCTCTAACACAGAGCGCAAAAAAAAAAAAAAAAAAAAACGAAAACCATGCCTTGAACGTCTAACACAGAGCAAAGTGTATAAGCGCAGTACGTTATGTGAACAAATTTTTAAAACGAGAGGTTTATCCTTAAAAGTAATAAATTACGGTGAGCAATGTAATTCTTCCGTCCTGTCAACCGCCGTGCTAGCTGCTGCTATTCAGTACTCACTTCCGTAATTGTCTTATTCCTTCAATAGAGCCATGATGGCTTCCCTATTAGTTGCTGCTGCGCCTGAACTCAACAAAAACAACAACAACCATAAAAAGCGTTAGAAAATTTTAATGGTTTGTGGGTTTTGGGAATCCAGACCACAACCCGTTTAATCATATATGTTATATTGGATCAAACAGATGACCAGTGACCCTGTTTCACATCCAATCAGTTCAACCAGCGATCTGGTTTTAAAAGGATTGCTGTTGTTGCCGTCTTACCTCAGAGGCTCATACGCCGGCGCCGAAACTGTTCATCCACGCTGCAATGGCTTCCATCATCTCATTCTGATCATCCAAATTCATCTCACCATGCTCTTCAAGGTGATTGAAAGCAGCAGCAAGGCTTTCCCCTGTTACTAAAAGTCCAAGCTGCCGATCCTGCTCTGTCATAACAATTGAACGTTCTCTATTCTTGCCTCTCAGTGCAGCCTGACTAGTTCTTAAACGTGTCTTCATCAGCCTTGTCTTCCTTTTTTCCCTCGCCACGTCAACTTCCAGACGGCGTATATCCTCAGCACCTTGCTCTCTGCCACTGGGATCCTGTATTTTTAAACGAGTTTGGATTGAATTACCCAAGACCTATCAAGGAAAGAAAAGAAAAGGACAAGAAAAGTTAGAAGTAACTTTTAACCAGATTTAAGGGTATCAAATTTTATTAAAGTTTGATAGAATGGAATCAAAAGAAATGAAGAAGTACTGAATCCAAAATCATTTAAAGAAAGTGGAATCTGAGTCTGACCATTTCTAAGAGATTCGTGGAAGAGGAAGTCAGGAACTTAACTAACAAGCTGAAAAGAAAAGTTGCTCTGCAAATGAGAGGAGAGAAGAAGAGAGAGTGAGAAACAGATACAGAGGCCAAGACCGAAACACAAAGGTGAGGGAGGATAAAACCCAGATGGGGGTGTGGGGAGCGGCGACTGAGATGGGGCCCGTTTTCGGCGAAGAAGACAGGATCGCGCGTCTCATGCTCTCTGCCAACGCTGCGCGCGTTGCTAGGACAAGAATCAAGAGGATCTTGGGTTCGCCAATCATGAGCGTGTCATAATAGTCAGATGTGCTACTACTAGATTTATTGATGTGTCACCCAATCAGGAGGCCAAAAGGAGCAACAAAACAAGGAATTTTTCAGTTTACACACCTATGACCTATCTATTGCTGACACAAGTACACAACCCAAATGAATGACTCTAAACTTCCAATTTTTTTAACTTCCTTTTTGGTAGTGTTTTTTTTTTTGGTCGGAACCTTTTTGGTAGTATTACTTACAAAAGTATCGGTGCGCCAGACTTTACCTTTGTCCCTTTTCCGAAAGTTTTGTTGAGCCCAAGCTCGTCTCATTTTTCATAATATACTCTTTTCACTATTCTATATAGTAAAAATTTCTCATAAAGGTTCTTTTAATTGTTGATTGATTGATTGATTATAATATATACTAGAAGTTGTCTAGGCTTCGTCCGGGTTATATTTTTATTTTAAATATTAAAAATTAAAAAAATTTTAAAAATACATTTAAAAATTTTGATATATTTTTAGTATTGAATTTTAAAAAATAATAAAAAAAAGTTAAACATCAAATTAAGTGTTATTTTATTGATATAAGACTCGACACTTTTAATAACAAATATGTTGTAAATATATCCATAGAAATAACTTTAATAAGTTTTATTTCTTGTTCTAAATTATAAATTAATAGACAATTTCTTGTTGTAAAATTAACAGACAAATTTTTTAGGGTACAAAAGTGAAATCTTATTATATGAGATAAATCTCATTTATGCACATACATATTTTTTTGAGAATCATGCCAATAAATCTAACAATACTATAAAAAATAACTAAATCAAATCAATATAAAAATTGGATGAAACTCACAAATAGTAGTATTTGGATCTAAGACCTGATAATATGGACCTACCATTTGATATAAAGATCAGATAAATTAATGGACAATTAATATATTATTTATCAATATTTTAAATTTCATAAAACTTAGCATTTCTAATCACGAAAAATTATAAAATTTCTTAATATTACCATAATCTCCTACTTTAATATCTAATTATATCATAAATCTTCTAATAAAACCTTACAACAAAATTTGGTGAACATTTTGATTTGCCTAAAAATCTCCATAAAATATAACAAAATCTCCTAAATCTTCCCAAACAAAAAATAATCTCAAAATCATTTGGATATTGGACATAGGATAGCAAATTAATATCCCTTAATTATATGAAATTATGATATCTTAATAAAAATTATTATATATTTTTCAATTATTAGATTGATGCTTCTTTTATATTTTTATCAATAGTTCAATTATCCAATATAAATTGAAACTTTGTTAATCATAATCATTATTATTGTTATTATTATTATCATCATAATTGTCAAAAAAAGTAATTATAAAAGTTGATATTTTGTAACAATAAAAGATAATTTAATAAAATAATGTTTTTTATCAAAGAATATTCTTTAACAATCAAATACAAAACAAACAACCACTTTAATCCACCAAACTAATCTAAATCCGATCTTGTAAAATTATTAATCAACTTACAAATCAAAGAATGACTTTAATACATCAAAGTTACCTCAAAACCAATATTAAAATTTATTATTACCAATTAAATTACCTCTTAATAATAATAATAACCACCTTAATTCATTAAATTGATCCCAACTCTAACCTTATATATATATATTATCATTACCCACAAAATGTCTTTTAATAATCATATAAATTCAAATCAATATATATGGATTAAATAATTAGGGAGTAAAACAATTAAATTATTTCAATAACCTAATAAATTAATCCTAAATCCAATCATATATATATATATATATATTAGCATTACCCACAAAATGTATTTTAATAATCATATAAATGCAAATTAATATATATGTGTTAAACAATTAAATTCTTTCACAAAACTAAGCAATAAATATATATTTAGGAAAAAGAATTGAAAAAAATAAAGATTTCAAACTTAATGAAGATTAAAAAAAAAAGAAACAAAAACAACAGGAAAAAGAAATAGAATTTAAAAAAAAATCAAATTAAACCCAAATAAACACCCACCCAATTAGCTAAAATTACCAAAATTACCATTAATTGTGAGACACTTGTCATCATGTGGTGCATTTAATTTTTCCATTGAAGGTTTATATTGAAGGGGATAACTTTACTATATTGTATAGATTATTTTGGGCAAAGGTAGGGAAATAAAAAAAGAACATTACATCCGTACTTCCTTATCTTTTTTAAGTATATTATATTATTATATGCACTCCAATTTTGTATGAAAAAGGTATAATAATTCATTTGTATGACCAAACCATAAATATAGACATCAAACTAACTACAAGTGAGTATTTTCATAAAGGCTGTTGCACCCATGTTTAGTTACCTTAAATAGATCATCAACAAGTGTACTAATTAATGAGTGAACAAGATAAAAGAAGTTGATCAATATATTATAATGAGTGAATCTAAAATATTTAGTGGCCAAATGAAAGACAAGAAAGAAGGTCCTAATTATAAACATGAAACTTTGGAAAAGCCGTGGGCCAAGAAATATAGCCGAACCAAGACCTTTTATCTTTTATATTTGTATTTTTATTTCAATAATTTCGATTGTATTTTTTTTATTAGCATACATTTACTTTTAAAAATATAGATACCAAGTACATTTTTACTATTTTTATTTTTGAAAACAATTTTTTATTTTCATGTACCAAACAAGTTTTTTAAAATTTAGAAAATCAAAACAGAATTTAGAAAACAGAAAAAAAAAAATGAAAACAAAAAATATTTTCATATACTAAATATACCCTTAATTTCTCTCTCCTTGTCTTCAAAACGGCTTCCACAGCCATAGCAATGACTTGTTTCGAGTCCTGTTTGAGGAAGGGAAGCATAACAGATATGTTCATCAGAAGACAAGATCTAAATTTTAACAAGAACTGCATATATATCATAACTTTAATTTTAGAAATGAAATTGTTGAGACTAAAATTGAGAATGCACCGTATCTGACCTGATCAAACGACCAAAGGGTTCTCACCTCTGATAACTACAGCAGAGGAGGGGAAATTTTAAGTCTGAAATTGAAAGTTACAAACTACAAACTAAGGAAATTCTAAGTAAAAACTAAAGTGCGAAATACATGGCGTAAAAATGAAAGGAAAATAACAAAGGCTTCAAATGTTGGTTTCTGGAACCCTTCTTCCATGTTTAGAACTAGTATTTATAGTAGAGGGTAGGCTGTCAGGGCCTGCCACCTGTCCTAGCAGTTACAACCTGATCTTATCTTCTTGAAGAAAACTCTCTTTGTCTTTATCTTCTAGAAGAAAACCAACTGATGTAGAAACCGCTTTAAACCGCAATATGGTAACTGTCTTGTATACTTGCAACACATGTGAAAAGCCTAAAATAAAAACGGTTAAGTTAGAAATGACAGTTTCTTAATCAGCCATAACTTATTATCAGCCAAATTAACTAAGTCTTTCATACTTGACCGTATTTTCGGCCTAAATTATAATTAAGACTTAAAGTATAAGTTGAATTCAACCTTATAGCATTTATTGGTCAATGGTTATACAACCAGGTCGAATTCAGCCTTATAAGACTTAAGGCCTAAGTTGAATTCAACCTTATAGTATTTCACTTAAGGCCTAGTTGAATTCAGCCTTGTAGCATTTTACTTAAGGCCTGGTTGAATTCAGCCTTATATCATTTTTTAATTATACAACCAGGTCGAATTCAGCCTTATAAGACTTAAGGTCTAAGTTGAATTCAACATTATACTGTTTCACTTGAAGCCTGATTGAATTCGGTCTTCAGCCTTATACCGTTTTACTTAAGACTTGGTTGAATTCAACCTTATACCATTTCACTTGAGGCTTGTTTGAATTCAACCTTATACTATTTTTTAGCTTATAAGGCTTTTAATTAAGATTTTTAACCAAGATTATTGCCAAAAACTTGAACTAAGTCTTCTGCATAAGACCGTAATTTATACTCTTTACATAAATCTTGTAACCATAATTTTGGCCTAAAGTCGCAATAGGTTTAGGTTTAAAGCCGTAGTCAATACTTTCGGCTTAAGGTCGTAACTGAGACTTTCGGTATGACTTTCAACAAGCATTCCCTTTACCGAATTTTGAGTCATTTAACATTTAATCATTAGTTTTAAACTGTATTTACTTGGCTTAACAGCCATAATTTTAACCATGTTGAAAATGTGTCTCAAACAAGGTTCAAATGCAAGGAAAGACAAGAAAGACATATTTTAGTCCATTAAGTCTCACTCACAAGTTTAGGTAGGGTATGCACTCCCACTAATTCTCCTTTTCTGAATCCTTGAAAGAGAACTCACCACCTATACAATTGGCCAAACAATGGGCTAAGACTAGCCAGAAGACCATTTGAGCTATCTTACCAAAATTGATTCATTCATGAACTAAATATACCAATTAGGAACCTAAGGGTCCAAATCAAGTTCTAGTGATCCTATAGGCATTCTTAAGGTATGAGCAAGTTTGTTTCACTAATTAGCACCTGCACGTACTCTTCATTCGAGCTAATCCCTTATAACGAAAAAGTTGGACGATTTTACCCCTAGAATAGGTGAAATTTTGAGTTAAGTGGGTGGTAGGGACACTGTACGCTAAAAATGATCGCGTTTTAACACCTACACGATAATTTGGAGGGAAAAATGCAATTTTCCTTACACTTAGAGGGGTCATCGCTAAATGTAGTGTTTGCTTGCGGGTATTAACCCCCTACATCTATTTCTACACCTATTTATGATTTGTTCCTCCTTCGTTTGACATCTAACGATTTCCTTGGATGGTACTTGCCCAAGGTGGCTCCTATTAGGCTAGAATGAGAGTTTACAACTACACTCAACATCCTTCTTTCTTCCAATTTCTTAACTCACATCCTTTTCTAATGTTGCCAAATTACCACTTGTGGAATAAAATTCCATAGCTATGACCAAAAATGCAAGGCTTCCTCTAGGGTGACATAATGTCATTTTCATGGAACTTAGTTATTGACTTAATAGGCTTAGCTTTTCTTCATTCAACTAAGTTCCCCTACATTCAAGTGACTACCTAAATTCTCCTATTCTCTATTTACACCTTGGTCTTATGGGCATGCATATTATGGGGTTTTGGAGCCATAAATCAATGTTAAATTGAGAGAGGTGCAAAAATCTTCTTGTATAAAGCTTATGGTTATCATTTTCTTGTATGAAAATCATAAAGGAATTGAAAAAAAAATGAAAAGGAACAAAAACACACCTTAAGCTCTTATAGAAGTTGAGACTTGTGAACTTAATGAAATTGTATAAAGCTTTCCTTGAGATTTTCTTGGTGAGGATGTTGTTTGGAGGGTAAAGTAGTAAATTTGCTTGAGAACCTTGGTGGGATTTTGGAGAGAGAGTGTTTAGATGCAGAGAGCTTGGAGCTTGGAGCAAGAAAAATGGTGGAAAACTACCAAAGAGTGTCCGGCCATGCAAGGGGAAAAGAAGAAGAAAACACAAAAAAGTTGTCTTGAATTTTCTAGACAATAACTTAGTCAAATGGCAGAAATGCCCTTATTAAATTTTAAAAATTCCCTTTGTGTCCTAAAGAGCAATGATGTAAATTGAGTTAGAATAAAAGAATTTGAAAATTAAAACCAATTGGCAAAAATTTACGAAAATAAAATGAATTTATCGAAGTGTTTAAATTATTACGCTAATAGGGGAAATTTTCATAATTTGGAAATTAAAATCCATACAAGGGTAAAAATGGTAAATTCATCAACATATGGCCTCAATGCAAATTAATATAGGACTAGGTATTACAAATTGAGTAAAAAAAAGATTAACAAAATTAATTTTTAATGAAAATCATTGGCCCATGTGCCAACCCACTGCGGCCCACGTGCTGGCATGGCACGATTTATATGAACTACAGGCTGGGCTGGGCTGGGCTTAACCTTCAAAATATATGGGTTGACACGGCACGGCCCATATTTTTTTTGGGCTAGCAGAACCCAACCCATATTTTTACGGACAGCCCAACTTTTTGGGCCGTGCTAGCCCAGGCCGCCTATATTGCCATCTCTAACTGCAAAGACAAAAGACAATCTCTGGAGTTTGGCACATGCGTGTCTAACCAATCCAGGGGCTGCAAAAAGGTTACTCGTGTTGTGCCGTAATAAGGTTGTGAATCATTCTTTTTTTTTTGGTTTCCTACCCAGTATTTAGAGCTTTGCTCTGACTAATCCGGATTCGACTTACGTCGCGCATCTGGATATGATGGATAAATCTCCCTACGGGACAGCTGCATACACAAAGTCTTGAAGCCGAGACCTTATTACAAGGTTGTGAATCATTCTCGAGCTTATTACAAGGTTGCTTTTGCGGGCCCCACCTTCAAACATAAAAAAGATTCCCTCTTTCTTCCAATCATTTTTCCAAGTCCAAATAGGGAAATGGGAAGCTGAAATTTCTGACCAACAAATTCGAATGCTTGGTTAAATTCTGTCCGAATTAAACATCTGCACTAATATGTTTCAATTGGGGGAGGGGAGGGCAATAAAAAGGAAAGGGAAGAACCGGAACTCTTTCCAAGTTTAGCCTTTCAATTGGGGGAGGGGAGGGCAATAAAAAGGAAAGGGAAAAACCGGAACTCTTTCCAAGTTTAGCCGATTGAAAGTAATAGACGACACTAAAGAAAATTACTAAACATCCCATATTTTTCTACTCGGAGAAGTCCAATTGTTTACCATCTCGATCGATTCTGTTGTTAAGGAGAGGAAAAGAATGATCAATTCGGCGTGGTCTGGAAATGAGCTGAGGGACAAAGTAATAATATTGGAGAATCGGTTAGTACTTTATAAATAAAGTAAACGCATTTAATTATGAACTTATTTGCTTTGTTTGACATGGGATGGGACCCTTCATGCTTGGGACCCTATACGAGAAAAACAAAATGTCTTTTGCTTAACGATCTTGAACTAAATGACTTGCCCTTCAATGGTTCAAACAAGAGACCATGCCAATTCAAAACCGCACATATTTCTTTAACAACAATATCTTGTTCCTATATTTGAATTAATAATTGACTAGATTACGACTTAAGGGAAACTAATAACCTTCAAAATTGGAAAAAGAAAAAGAAAAAAAAAAGCAGAGGGATTGAGGGATTAAAGAACCAAGAGAAAAAAAAAAGGAAAGAAAGAAAGAAAAGGCCTTGGATTGGGAGAAAACTTTGCGAATATATATGTTGAGGACCTTTAATAGGACCTACAATGGTAGACAGATGGCTCAATGGGGCCTCAGGATAACAACCTGCAAGAGAGAACATGGTCAAAGGGGGATCGGCCTTAGGCCGGTTGATCCCTCTCCGATGCTTAAGTTAGTAGAAGTGATGAGTCAGAGAGAAGTAGAGTAGTTCTGTGTTTTGTTGTTCTTACTATGCACGCTTTGAGGTTTGCTTTATATAGGCAACTCGTCGAAGTACCGGGCATGCCGCTGGTCGACCTGGGCCACTGGTCGGTCCATAAGGCAGCTCATCGGGCAGCAGCGAGCAGGCTGCTGGTCGGTCATAAGACAGCTCATCGGGCAGCAGCGAGCAGGCCGCTAGTCGGTCATGGGCCTCGGTCAGCCGGCCTAGGATGGGAGACATTGGGCCTTGTTGGGTAACAGGTTGTGCTCAACAAGTGCCTCCCAGGCGGCAAAGTGATTATAAAGTGATCGGTTTGACGACTGTAGGGAGACGGGGTTAAAGAGAGGTTGGGCGGCTGAAGGAGGTAATGTCGACTGAATAGTGAGGGCGACTGAAGGAGGTAGTGTCGACTGAATAGTGAGGGCGACTGAAGGAGGTAGTGTCGGTCAAGTTTTGGAGGTGCCAAGCGTCAGCACGGAATAAGCAGGCGGAGGGGTATAAAATAGAGTTTTCTCTCTCCATCAGTCACGTGTTGCAAAAATTACATGTTTTCAAAATTTTTGCTGGGTTTCTCTGAAGTCTGTCTTCCAGAAGGGAAGAAGGGCGGTGGTCGATTGACGGTTTGTCATCGATTCTTCGGTGGTGAACGACAGACTTTTTGCATTAGTAAGTCTGATTTTGTTTTGTTAAGGTAAAAAATGGTAAGTAGCGAGGGTAGTCGTAGTGAGTCTAGGGGAGATAATGGGAGGGCGTTCGCCGGGGAGGAGAGCGCCGGGGAGAGTACGAGCCATTCCGAAAGAATGGCCCCAAGTGGAGAGGGGTAGTGTCGGGCAGGGGCGGAGGCAGAGGTGCCAGAGCGGGTGCAACGAATAAGCGCCGGAGAGGCAAGGCACCAGCTGAAGAAGACAAGCCGGCCGATGAGGAGGCGTCGCAGTACTGTACAGTGTACTTGAACTGTACGCTGAAGGCCGAAGACGAGGAGAGGGCCGAGGTAGTAATCGAGGAATGTGGGCTCCGTGCGTACAAAGTGGCGACGGTAGAGCCAGACCGATGGCCTGGAACAGTGACGCATAACGGTAACTGTGTATGCTTCTATGAAGTGGCCTTTAGGGTAGGCTTTAGGGTTCCGGCGCCGAGGTTCTACAGAGAGGTTTTGCATTATTACGGAATTACCCCTAGCCAGCTAGTGATTAACTCTTGGCGTATACTAGTGTCCTTTGCTGTCGTCTGTAGGTACAAAGTTTGGGTACCGACTGTAAGCGTGCTAAGGACACTTTTCAAAATAAAGTTCTAGGGGGGTTTTTATATTTTGTATAGTCGGCGTAAGAAACAGCATAACCTGTTCCAAGTACCCGACAGTAACAGAGACTGGAAGAAACGTTACTTCGGGGTAAAGAAGCCGACTGAGGAAGAGTGGGGTTTCTCGGTCGAGTGGGTGCGCCTGAGCGAGGACGTGCTAAAGGCGCTCAATCGGGGCCCCAATTTGTCAATGGATGAGGTGAAGTAAGCATTGTACTTTCTCGAGAAGGGGTTGAAAATCAATTGTGACGACTGTTCTCACCCCGCGAGGCTGGCCGATTGCGGTCTAAGTCCACCAGGGACTGGAGGGAAAGCCAAAGAGGGTTATGGGCAGCTCGATGTGGGGGTAGAAGTATTAGGCGTGATTCCGCCTATGGGTGAGCCAGATACCGTCGGTGCGTCCATGCCACCCGCTGTTGCGCCTGCTCTGCCCGCCGCGTCTCAATCGTCCGAGAGAGGAGTCGTGGCTTTGGCACCTGTAGCCAGGTCGTCTATAGTCGAAGCGTCGGATGACCCTATCTCAGGTAGTCATCGGGTTGGGGGTATTTAAGTGCCGTGAGTCTGGGAGGTGAGAGTGAATTTAACTTACATTCTTTATTAATAGATCCTGAATTAGCTCTGCCGCACTTAGAAACGCCCTTTGAGAGTTTACTCGGTATTGTAGCTTGAACTAACTTGATCTTCGTAGCTTCAAACTGTCGACAGACTGACGCTTGTAGCCTGTTGCAGGTCCTGAAGAAATGGCTGTCGAGGGTGGAGACGGTCAACGCGGGTATAACGCTAGGGACTTCACGCGAATAAGCAAAGGAAAACCCTCTTCTCACAGGCAAGGTGGGAGGAGCAAGGAGAAGGGTGTTGCTGCTGCGTCTCAGCCTTGCGCGCCCTCCGTCGACCAGAAATCTACACCAGTCGGTCCTGGGGCGAGTGTCGCCGTGAGTCGAGAGGCGGCTCCAGCCCGAGAGCAAGGAACCTCTGCCGCGGTGCAAAAGAGGGAAGCGGTATCGAACCCGTGGGAAGAGGCTACCCAAAAGGGTATAGCCGGCAGCGGCAGTGCTCAAATCTCGCACTCCGGGTTTGCCAGCGCCGGCAGGGTGCAGGCGACAGTAGCTTCAAGAGGAGTGGGCCAGAGTATTACAGGCCAGGGGCGGTTAGGCCATCTTGCCACCCTAGTGGAGCAGAGCACTGAGAAAGCTCACACCTCAGGCGCCGAGCTGCGAACTGAACGAAAGGTGCCCAGCATGCACGGGGGAAAGCTGTGCCCCTTCCTGTATGATAATGTGCTGTTCAGGAAAGACAGCGCCCTAACACAGCTAAATGTAGCCGCCGCTGCCTTGGAACTAGTAGAAGGGGTAGATCAAGACTATATGTGCGACAAGATGAGTGCTATGGACTGCTTTATGTCTGCAGCGGCCTTCCACGAGAGGGTAAGTAGGCTATAAATTTGGTGGTTTTCAAATACAACCATGATGAAGTATTAACTACATGTGTTTCCATAGAATCGAATGCTCAACGCCGCCGGTATTTACCATCTGGAGGCCGACAAGGCCAAGCAGAGAGCAGCGGAGTAAGTACAGGCGGCGCGGACATTGGAGATGGAGAAGGTGAAGGATGAGCTGGCCGTATCCGAGCTTAAGAGAAAAGAACTCCAATAGGAAGTTAAAAGGGCCAACGAGGATATGGCAGCTACTGGTCGTCGCCTATCAGAGCAGGAAGAGAAGCTGAAGGAGCTTCAGGCGGAACTGGAGCGTACACAATCAGAAAAGAATAGCCTCCAAGCTCTGGCGTCGGAGAGGGAGAGTGCTCTGAAGGCGGCGATGGAGGAAGGGAAAGCCACAGTCGACAAATTAAAAGAACAAGAAGTAGAGGCGGCAGCGCTCCAGGTAAGGCTTATTGTAGTTACTTGTATGGCTTGATTGAAGTGTAGAGATTGGTTGTAGTAACTGGTCTTAGTTTTGTCGTACCTGTTGCTTGTAGGCTCGGCTCGACGGGTTGGTGGCTGAGCATTTGGAGCGGATAGAGGAGAAACTGGGGGAACTCGAGGGAAGTATGAAGGATTATAGGGAGTTCATCCAGTAATGGGTGATTAAAAAGATTGTAGAGGCGTTTCCCCAGGTGGAGACCAATGGAATCGACTTCACTATCCCCGATGATGAGGATGTTCCCATGGAAACTCACCCTGAGACAGGTGCGGCTGAGGCGGCTGTGATGGAAGCTGTACCTCAAACAGCCACGGAAGGAGTGGTAGTGGCGACAGACCCTGTACCGACGCCCACTCAGGTGGAGCCCGTTCCCTCGGCAATTACAACTTAACAAGAAGCGCCAGCCATCGAGGCGCTGGCCGATGAACCAATTCAGCCGGCTGAAGGGGGTCAGCCTGAGGGAAATGTGGATAGGTAGACGATATTTGGAAATACAGGCGGTGACATAGCCGCCTAACGCAACTGTATAAAAACATTTTAAGAAATGAAATTCCGTTCTGTAGAATCTAACGCCGTGATGGTTATAAGTTGTTTCAGTCGCTGGTTGATCGCATGTAGCCCACATTAGTCATCCGTGACAGTCGATATGACAGTAGTTCGTAGTCGATATGACAGTAGTTCGTAGTCGATATGACAGTAGTTCGTAGTCGTAACACGTAGCTTGTTCCCAACTAGAAAATCGTGACAGTCAAGTAAGTCGGTCAATATACAAACTAGCGTGTACTTATATGTCAATTGAGGAATGTCGATTGTAGAATGTTCAACAAGTAGCTTGATAAACATGTAGGTCGACTCATGTCGCTTGAATGAATGTTAATCATAATGAAACATAACATTGTAGATTGTAGAATGTGCTGGAGAGTATGTCGATTGTAGAATATTCAACAATTGGCTCGATACATCTAAGTAGCTTCACTCATGTCGCTTGAATGAATGTTAATCATAACAAAAACATCGTAGATTGTAGAATGTGCAATAACATCATGATTTAAACTTAAAATATAGCTCGCGCTTGAGTGTAGCTTGCCCTTGAATTTAGCTTGGCCGATTGTCGACTATCGAGTAGATGTAGCTTGGCCGATTGTCGCTTGACTTAAAAGTAGAATTTCTTCAGATGTACGGCATTCCAGGCTCTCTGCAGTAGATTACCAGCCGAGTCTTAAAGTCGATAAGCTCCATTGCCCAATACTTTAGCGATTACATACGGGCCTTCCTATTTAGGAAATAATTTCTTACGTTCACTGGCAGGTCGGCTTGCTTCACAGCTTCGAAGAACAAAGTCACCCACCTGGAACTGCCGAGCGGACACCTTGAAGTTGAAATATTTGCTGACTTGCTGGGATCTGTTAGCCACCTGTAACTGAGAGTTTAGACGGGTTTCCTCCACAAGGTCCAAATTTAAACGCAGTTGGCTGTCGTTGGTGGAGTCGTCGAAAGTGGACACACGGTAGGTGGGGATCCCAATCTCGGCAGGGATGACAGCCTCCGAGCCATACACCAAGTTGAATGGAGTTTCGCCTATAGTAGTGCTGGCTGTAGTCCGGATGGCCCAGAGTATCTCAGGTAGTTGTTCGGCCCATTCTGTCCTGGAGTCACCCAACTTCTTCTCTAAGGCTTTCACTATTTTACTGTTCATGGACTCTACCTGTCCGTTGGCCTGTGGGTGTGCCACTGAGGCGGCCTGTAGCCGAATAGAAAAGTTATTGCATAAGGTTCGGACCCCGTCGCTTTGTAGCTGTGTGCCATTGTCGGTAATTATAACATGCGGGATACCAAAACGACAGATGATGTTCTGCCAAATGAATTTCTCCACTGCCCGCTGAGAAATGGAAGAGAGAGGTTCTGCCTCGACCCACTTTGTAAAATAGTCACAAGCTACTATTACAAACTTCTTGCCGGCGGTTGCAACAGGAAACGGTCCCAATAAGTCGAGTCCCCATTTGGCGAAGGGCCATATGGAGGGTATTGAATGTAGCTGTTCAGCCGGCTGCCTCGAGACTTTAGCGAATTTTTGACATGTTTCACATTTCCTCACGAAGGACTGAGCATCCGTCCTCATCGTCGGCCAGTAGAAACCCTGTCGAATGACCTTCTGAGCCAATGTTCTTCCACCCTCATGGTTACCACATACACCCTCATGAATCTCACGGAGGATATAGTCGGCTTCCTGTCTGTCGACGCATCGTAACAAGGGTGGGGAGAAGGATCTTTTGTAAAGGGTGTCGTTCAAAATGACGTATCGGGCTGCCCGATGTTATAGAGCTGTAGCTTTAGTCCTGGATGCAGGTACTTGGTCTTGGAGGTATACGAATATGGGGGTCATCCAGCTATCCTCATCATTTATCTGGTGAGTGATCGATTGGAGCAAGTTGGAGGGGCTAGAAACGTGCTCCAAGATGACCCTGCCGCGGATGGTCGAGCAAGACGAGGCTAGCTTTGACAGCGCATCTGCCCGATTGTTCTCCTCTCTTGGGATTTGATGCAGAGATATGCTACCGAATTTAGACCATAAGTCTTGTACACTTTTATTGTAGCCGACCAAGTTGGGTTCTCGCAATTCATACTCACCCAGTACTTGCTTTGCCACCAACTGGGAGTCGGTATTCACCTTTACATCTTGTACGCCCATCTTAGCGGCCATAGTCAATCCGGCTATCAAAGCCTCGTATTCTGCAGCATTGTTGGACAGTGGAAAGCCAAACGTCAGGCCATATTGGTATTATTCTCCATCAGGGCCGATTAGAACAAGACCTGCACCTGCCCCATCTTTGACCGATGAACCGTCGACAAAATGGCACCAGGGCTTTTTGTTCAGAGTTACTTGACCGACGGTTGATGATTGACCTATGATTGGTGCTTGGCGGACGGTCGACGAGATGGGCTGCCCGCTGGAATTAGGATGTAGAATTACAGGCGGTGGTTCAGTCGGCCCGCTGAAAGTACATTCGACGATAAAATCGGCCAGGACTTGCGCCTTGATGGCGTTCCTATGCCCGAACTCAATACCAAATTCGCTCAATTCTACACTGCATTTGACCAAGCGGCCAGATAGATCGACCTTAGTTAGTATCTCTCGGATCGGTTGATCGGTCAAGACCGTGATTCTGTGGGATTGGAAGTATTGACGTAGACGTCGGGCTGCGGTCACCAGAGCATAAGCAAACTTTTCTGGTCGACTGTAATTGCATTCTCCACCGTGAAGGGCGCGACTGACATAGTAGATATGAGAGTCATTTTGATGTTTTCTCTTGACCAACACGGCAGCTACTGTTTCATCGGAAGCTGCTACATACAAGTACAAGTCATCACCTGGCTCTGGTAGGCTCAATAATGGTGGGGAGCTCAAATACTGCTTTAGTTGATCGAACGAGTGTTGACAGTCATTTGTCCAGGAGAACTGGTTCTTTGTCGCCTTAGTCCGAAGGACTTTAAAGAAAGGCAAGCACTTATCCGCCGACTTTGACACAAAGAGGTTCAACGCTGCAACCCGGCCGGTCAATACTTGCACTTCCCTGACGGTTCTTGGAGGCGACATGTCTACAATAGCTTTAATCTTTTCTGGGTTGGCTTCTATTCCTCTTTGGGAGATCATAAACCCCAAAAATTTACCTGCCTCTACTCCGAAAGTGCACTTTGCTGGGTTTAGCTTCATGTTGTACTTTCTGAGTGTATTGAAGGCTTGGTTCAAGTGGTCCAAGTGTCGATCAAAGGTGGTGCTCTTAACCAACATGTCGTCTACATACACCACTACTGACCTGCCAATTTGCTCCCTAAAGATGCGATTGACCAGTCTTTGATATGTTGCCCTGGCATTTTTTAGACCGAACGCCATTACATCATAGCAATATAGGCCATCTTCTGTGATGAAGGCGGTTTTTTCCCGATCCTCTTTGGCCATAGGGATTTAATGGTAGTCCGAAAAGGCGTCCATGAAAGTGAGATATCTGTTGCCGGAAGACGAATCCACAAGTCGGTCAATAGATGGGAGTGGGAAACTATCTTTAGGGCAGGCTTTGTTTAAGTCTATAAAGTTGACACACATCCGCCATTTGCCTGTTGGTTTTTTGACCAGTACCACATTGGCCACCCACTCGGGATAATGAACCTCTCTGATGAACCCTGCCCGCAGTAGCTTGTCTACCTCTTCTCGTATGGCCGACAGTCGGTCTGGGGCGAACCGTCGCTTCTTTTGTTTGACCGGTTTTATCGTAAGATCAACTTTCAGCCGGTGTGAAATGACTGAAGGATGTATACCCGGTATATCAGCTGGTGTCCAGGGAAACACGTCGACATTCTTTTGCAAAAATTCGACTAGTGACGACTGTTCTTGAGCAGTAAGTGTAGAACCTATTTGTGTTACCTTAGACGGCTCACCTTCTTTCAGAGGCACGCTGAGGGTTTCCTCAACCGGCTGTGGCTTGTTTAATGCCTGCTCGTCCCTCGTATCCAGTACTTCGAGGGATAATTCACAGTTGTTGACAACTTGATTCACAGATTCCCCGATGAGCATGTTCAATTCCATTGGTTGGGACTGTTGCCCCCCAGTCGAGCCTTCTGCCAAGGCTGCCAATTCTTCTGTAGCTTCAGCGGCCTTTTTGGCCATGACAAGTGATAGCAAGTGGCACTGACAAGCCATGTATTGGTCAGTCTGCATGTAGCCTACGCCACTTAGGGTGGGGAATTTTACATTGAGGCAATACACGGCGTCCACCATCCTTGTGTACTTCATCAATGACCTACCGATTATTGCATTGTAGGCAGAGGGCTGATATACAACAACAAAGATGTTCATGACATTCAACACATGTGCACCATCGCCAATACAAATAGGTAGCTTGATCAATCCTTTAACTGGAATTGGGTTATTGTCGAAACCATAAATGGGCTTAGTCGGCTCCAGCTGGTCGTCTTTGAATCCCATACTCTTATAGGTACTGTACAGGATAGCGTCGACGGCACTGCCACTGTCGACCAAAATTTTGTTAACTTCATAGTTTCCAATGATTGCTTTAACGACGATAGGATCATTGGCCGAGTCTTGAAACAGCTCGGTTTCGTCCCATGAGAACTTGACGTTCCATCCATCGTCCACCTCCTTTTGGGGTGGCGGGGCCTGTAGCCCCAGGTGACATACACTCCGCAGATGAGCCTTTCTTTTGGATTGAGAGTCGGCCCACTCCTGAGTGGCGCCGACAATAGTGTTTATGACTCCATGCACAGCCGGTCGCTTATGTTCGCGACGTTCAGGCCGCTCTGTAAATTTGAATCTCTCTATCTGTTTGTGTCTGTGTGGAGTCTTTCCTGATGTAGTTCCGGAGGTATTCCCGCCGAATCATGTCTTCTATAGCATTTTTCAAGTCAAAACATTCCTCAGTGGTGTGGCCTCTATCATCGTGGAAGGCACAGTATTTGCCTTCATTTTTCACATTCTGATTGGGTTGCTTCATTCTTCGAGGCCATTGGATTCTGTCGGCCATTTCTCCCCGAGAGATATTATGCAGAATATTCGCACGAGTAGCATTAAGTGGGGTATACTCTTCTGCTCGGAATGAGACAGGTTGGTTCCGTCTAATTTGGTCATTCCTGGGAGCTTCCGGTCGAAGGTTCTTTCCATCTTTCTGAGATGAGCCTCTCCCACGTGGCCTGTAGCTTTGGTCCTCTATATTGGGATGACTGTCATATGAAGGACGGGTGTGATCTCTTCCCCTAATATCCCTGGCCGACTCTGGGGGTCGTTTATAGAACTCATCTGGAACATGTTTGTTTTCCTCCAGGTCTGCATATTTTTGTGCTCTGTTTAAACAAGTCGTGAAGTTGCTTCGGTTTACTATCCGTGAGAGAGTATTTGAGGTATTCATGCTTAACCCCCGCAATGAAAGTTTCGACTGTAAAGTCGGTGGTCGACTCCTCAATGTCGCCTATTGCCGCCTGTAACCATTCTATGTAGCTTTTCAGTTGTTCTCTTGTCGCTTGTCGAATTGCCAACAATGAGGCAGCGGTTTTTGTCTTTCTCCTCTGACTGGAGAAGTTGTTCATAAACGCCATACTCAGCTGCATGAAGTTGGTGACTGAGGCAGGCTGTTGCTTATAGTACCAGGTATATGCTGCCCCTTCGAGCGTACAGATGAACGCTCGGAATTTGAGGGCGTCTGAAGCTCCATATAACCCCATCAGGTTGCTATATTGTGTAATATGGTCATTGGGATCACCCTTACCATTGTATCTCAACTTTGGAACTTTGAAGTTAGGCGGCGTCTGCTCTTGGCGAACGCATAGTGCAAGTGGATCTTGTTCTTCATTTAGCCATTCCATGTGATCCCTTTTGGTGAGGCTGTTAACTTCCATGGCTTTAAGCTTATTTTCGAATTCAGCCTTTAACCCGTCCAGTCGGTCTGATATAGGCTTCTCTGGGGAAGCTACTTTTCTTTTGGACCGCTGTGAAGGTTCTGGGTTTTGGTCTTCTTCTGGCTCTCGGGCCCGTTTTGTCGCTTCTACTGTCGCACTGTGGGCGGACTCAGTCGGCGCTTGTCTAGTGGGGGTCGGGTGCGTCTGGGCCGACTGACCGAAGATTCTCTCCCTGGACCCGTCGCCCGTTCACGATGGCAGCGCCAACTTGATCTGGGGGTGGTTTGACTGGTCTCGACATGCAGTCGTTGATGCGACTGCTCCTGATGACGTAGCTCTTCCCTGTTCGACCGAGTCGCTTCCAAATCAGCTATTGTCCTTTGTTGCTTCTCCACCAGAGTGGTAAGCTCGTCCATGCGAGTTTGCATGTGAGTCAAGTAGGACGTTACATCCATCACCTGTGGCATTGCTTGCCCCCCGGGTGTGGTCGTGTTCAGTGCAAATACCAGAGGTGTCTGTTGAGATGATGAAGGATCACGCTGGGCAGCTGGAAAGGAGAAAGAAGGAATGTTGGTGGCCGAACTCTCAGCGTTGCTTCCTTCCCCTGGGAATATACTGCGTCGGACTGGCATTGGAGGTTGTGTTCTCCTCTGATTAGTATCCCGAAGCTAACTATTATCATTGCTCCCCGGTGAAGCCATGGCCACTGTCGTTCCCACAGACGGCGCCAAATGTTGAGGACCTTTTATAGGACCTACAATGGTAGACAGATGGCTCAATGGGGCCTCAGGATAACAACCTGCAAGAGAGAACACGGTCAAAGGGGGATCGGCCTTAGGCCGGTTGATCCCTCTCTGATGCTTAAGTTAGTAGAAGTGATGAGTCAGAGAGAAGTAGAGTAGTTCTGTGTTTTGTTGTTCTTACCATGCACGTTTTGAGGTTTGCTTTATATAGGCAACTCGTCGAAGTACCGAGCAGGCCGCTGGTCGACCCGGGCTGTTGGTCGGTCCATAAGGCAGCTCATCGGGCAGCAGCGAGCAGGCTGCTGGTCGGTCATAAGACAGCTCATCGGGCAGCAGCGAGCAGGCTGCTGGTCGGTCATAAGACAGCTCATCAGGCAGCAGCAAGCAGGCCGCTGGTTGGTCATAAGACAGCTCATCGGGCAGCAGCGAGCAGGCCGCTAGTCGATCATGGGCCTCGATCAGCCGGCCCAGGATAGGAGAGATTGGGCCTTGTTGGGGAACAGGTTGTGCTCAACAATATATAATTACATATGGATCCAAGATAGTATAAGATCGAGACAGATGAATAGAATTTTCAGGCCATGTTGTGATGAAGTCATCGTTGAATTAAACCGTCCTCATGCGATGTGTGAATCAGACTTAAAATTCTACAAATTTTACCTTCAAAACTTGGAGGGAAAAAGACTAGTTCTACTAGTAAAGGGTTGGCAGATATAAGTGGCACTTAACTGGGAAAAAGGAGGAGGAGGTCGACATGAAGAAGAAAGCAAAAGATTGAAGGGCACATGGATTTCTGTTGATTTGTTGGATACATGGATGTGGGTTTAGTAAAAAATCTCTTATGATCAGTGTGGGGTATATATCTAGTTAGGGAATGTAAGCATTTTCACGTTAATTAATTAATCTATAGTACTTAAGAAAAGTCAATGACATGAATTATTTTGTAATGCTACATATGGATCATAACCATTAAATTTGAAACTAAGTACTACTATTATTTTTACTAAATATTTAGTTATGCAAATAGTACTATTATTATACTAATAAATAAAGAGGGAGAAAGAAGATACGGGGTTGCGCAATGGAGGATGCTGGGGCAAAGGGGTCTTTGTTCTCTAGGGAGTCGTGGAGATTGGAAAAGTAGGTCGGACCATCGGAAGTGGGCCGGGACCACCATGTGTACGTTGGTCACGTTTGTTTCTTCTCAATTGCACGTACCCTGTTCGTTGTTTAATTCCATTCAATGCCCATGTTTGGCCGAACAGAAAGGAACATACACCTTTTGAAAAGCCAGATGAAAAGTGAAATACAAACACTGCTTGAAAAGGGGAGCCCTGGGTAGTCATCTTGGATTCTGGACGGAACGTAAAAGCTGGCAGTTATGTGCAATTAATTGTTGGTCCAACAATAAAAACATTGATATTTACTGTTATTTTCAGTAAATACAATCATTTCTTTTCCCATCTTAGGACTATGTACGTACTAATATTAAAATACTAACAAAGAGAAAGAAAAAAGACAAGGGGTTGCGTTGCGTAATTGAGGCTAGGGCAAAAGTGGACTTTGTTCTCAAGGGAGTCGTGGAGAATATTGGAAAAGTAGGTCGACGTCGAAACATCAGAAGTCGGGCGGGGCCACCATGTGTACGTTGGCCACGACCCCGTTGGATGTTGATTTCACCACTTGAAAAGTGGGCTGGATAATCTTCGATTCTGGATTGGAACGTAAAAGCTAGCGGTTATGCGGAATTGTTGGTCCCAGATCGAACACGTTTTCATCGAGTAATGACTATTGCAAAAATATTAGTAGTATCGATTTATCCAAGAGTAGAGAGAGACTGTTGAAAAATGCATCTAACTCGAACTCTTAATAGTATCAGTTGATTAATGAATCATTAATGATGAAGATAAAGTAAATACGATGAGGAGGAAACTGCAATGTATCTTCCTCTTATTACAAATCCCTTTGATTGAAACCAGTAAACCAGTAATTATTATACCATACAAACTTGGTGCATTAAGACTAAATTAGTACTATTAAAGAAAAACTTGGTGCACTAAGACTAAATTACTTTTTCCCTAATAATTAATTCAAATAACAAAAAGAATATGTGAGACTGCAAAAGAAATAGAAAACGAAACAAAAAAACACTTTTAGTAGACTATATGATTCCGTCCTTCTAGAGAGTCCCTAGACAATCACCCCAACAGGAAAAAAAAAAAGCACAAAAGAAAAATTAAGCATGCAAAGACATTATATTAATTAGTACTAGCATGTAAAGGCATTATAGGATAGGATATCCTATCCTTTTTCCTCTATTTCCATTTTTAGCTATCTAAATGCTCCTTTTGATCTTTTATAACTGTTACACTTTTTAAATTTTTTGGCTAAATATTTAAGTTGGTCCTTAAATTATACCTTTTTGGACATATTGGCCCTTAAACTTTTATTTGAGACAATTGACCCCTTAAACTATCAATTTGGGATAATTACCCCCTTAAACTATTATTTTGGGACAATTATCCCCCTAAAATTATTATTTTAGGACAATTAAACCTTCAAAATTATTATTTAGGGACAAAGTAGCCCTTATTTCAATAGAAATTTCCTTTGAAAATAAAGTTTGAGGGGTTACTTGTTCTAAAATGAAAGTTTGAGGGGTTAATTGTCCCAAATAAAAGTTTAAGGGCCAATTTGTCCATTTTGATATAGTTTGAGGGCCAATTTAGATATTTAGCCAAAATTTTTTTATCTCTTTTTATTTATCAAGTTGGAATTAGGCATCATTGAATTTATTTTTCAAATTTACCCTTTCTTTAAATATAGGATTTAATGGAAGGAGAAATTACTAGAATTTAGTTGATTCTTAAATAGGGATAATTTAGGAAACTTGAGGTGAATTTTTATTATTTTAATAAAATTAACTAACCATAATTACTTTTCTTAGTGGTGTGAAATTAGTTAAATGTGACAGATATAAAAGACCAGAGCGAATAATTAAGACAAGGCAAAAGACTAGTACCAAACCAATAATTGGTTGGTTTAAGTGGTTTGACACTTGTTCCCATTAAGTAAGGTCTCGAGTTCGAGTCTTGTGAATGGAGAAAATCATTGTTGGGAGAGCATTACCCCCATAGTGGGTCAACCCGGTTCGAAAGGGATTAGTTTTGAGTCAAAGGCCTAGGGATATCCTTGGTTACACCAAAAAAAGACTGGTACCAAACAAAGAAGAGTAGAAAACATTAAGACAAGGCCATGTTTGAAGTTATAATAGCCTAATGAAGTTTTCCCATCATGGGACAACATTCTTATATATTTTTGGACAAAAAAAAAGAACAACATTCTTATATATGATCATTTAATGCATTTATTTATTGAACTACTAACACTCACAAAACCCAATTTATTACTTCTACAAACTACCCTAAATTCTACAACAATAAAATGTCATTAATACCAACTACCCGAAATTCTACCAACAATAAAATGTCATTAATACCAACCACCAATTCTCTATGTTGATCCGTAACCCTCAACCAATTTCACTTCACCTAAATTCAAATGGGTTTAATTTTCCCCAACCTTACAAATATAGACAACTCAACGCCACACTATACGTTAATTCTACAAACTATTTCTTGTTAATTATTCGAAAATGGTTAAGTTAGAGAAAAACAATGGAATTTTTAAAATCTGACAGTTGTGTTGAATAGTTGGTCAATTATCCATTTTCATTAATAACCAAAAATTTTCAATTTATCCAAAAGGAAAAAAGAAAAAGCAAACAACAACTTTGGCAGAGAGAAGATTAAACATTATTGGATGCAAGAATAAGATTGTGTAGATGTGATTTGAAATAGTATTACATCTAAGTGCACGTCCTTTTCAGTGGATTAACGAAGCACATTATTATCATAAGCTATATTATTAAGCCCAATTAAGAGGGGTTGATTGAATAATTTTCCATAAATTTAGACTGATTGATTTTAGATATGAATATTCTTTTCGTCAAAGATGAATTAAATGCGTTTGCTGAGGAAGCTGCAATGTAGCTTCCAAAACCGTATACTGAAATGCAAGTGGGATTGTTTAAACTGATCATCATGATATGATCAGATTATCCAACACACATTCCATTCTCAGTTCGAGCAATCACCTGCAGGTTCCATCATTTCACATGTCTTCATTCAATGGAACAATCTTAACCTCTTAATGCTCTATCCTTTCCTTATTCCTCTGTTCCTCTGTTTCCATGCTAAGACAAGGCGGCAGCCACTTCCATTGTTGAACACTCCAGCTACTCTAGTACTAGCTCCACATAAGCAGTTATCAAGCCCACTTTTGAAGTTGTTCACATAATTATTACCATTTCATCTCCTAATTAAGTAATTATTACTCCAATAGTACATTTGTTTATTGAACTAATACTACTTTGTGTAGCTTAACCACATTATAACGAGTTAATGCATATTTATTGAACTGATACTTAGAAAAATCAATTTCTTACATCTACAAACTACTAGCTAGCTCATAATCCCATCTGGCCAAAAAAGAAAAAAGCTAGCTCATAATCCCAAAGCCTTTTTAAACTAATCTGGGAATAAAATCCTATGTTACCTTTCCTAGAAATTCATTAGAATGAACTAATCGAACCAATAGTTAAGTTCTGATTCTCTCTTTTGATCCATCAATAATCCCTAACTAATTAATTTCATTTAACTTCACCTATAATTGGATCATGTTTTCGGTTTTTCCCAAGCTCATAAATAGACAATTCAATCCAACACTCTACTATTTCGACGGGCTACAAGCTCCAAATCGCTATGCTACAAAATAGTATCATGCTGTATTTAGTTCAAGCAGCAAGCAAGACCAAGAATTTAGTTCCAGCAGCAACTCTAGATTTAGTACTATTAAATCAGAGTGAAGTCTCAAACACAGAGCCAAGAAAAAAAAAAAAAAAAGAACGAAAACCATGCCTTGAACGTCTAACACAGAGCAAAGTGTATAAGCGCAGTACGTTATGTGAACAAATTTTTAAAACGAGAGGTTTATCCTTAAAAGTAATAAATTACGGTGAGCAATGTAATTCTTCCGTCCTGTCAACCGCCGTGCTAGCTGCTGCTATTCAGTACTCACTTCCGTAACTGTCTTATTCCTTCAATAGAGCCATGATGGCTTCCCTATTAGTTGCTGCTGCGCCTGAACTCAACAAAAACAACAACAACCATAAAAAGCGTTAGACAATTTTAATGGTTTGTGGGTTTTGGTAATCCAGACCACAACCGGTTTAATTATATATGCTATATTGGATCCAACAGATGACCAATGACCCTGTTTCACATCCAATCAGTTCAACCAGCGATCTGGTTTTAAAAGGATTGCTGTTGTTGTCGTCTTACCTCAGAGGCTCATACGCCGGCGCCGAAACTGTTCATCCACGCTGCAATGGCTTCCATCATCTCATTCTGATCATCCAAATTCATCTCACCATGCTCTTCAAGGTGATTGAAAGCAGCAGCAAGACTTTCCCCTGTTACTAAAAGTCCAAGCTGCCGATCCTGCTCTGTCATAAGCATTGAACGTTCTCTATTCTTGCCTCTCAGTGCAGCCTGACTAGTTCTTAAACGTGTCTTCATCAGCCTTGTCTTCCTTTTTTCCCTCGCCACTTCAACTTCCAGACGGCGTATATCCTCAGGACCTTGCTCTCTGCCACTGGGATCCTGTATTTTTAAACGAGTTTGGATTGAATTACCCAAGACCCATCAAGGAAAGAAAAGAAAAGGACAAGAAAAGTTAGAAGTAATTTTTAACCAGATTTAAGGGTATCAAATTTTATTAAAGTTCGATGGAATGGAATCAAAAGAAATGAAGAAGTACTGAATCCAAAATCATTTAAAGAAAATGGAATCTGAGTCTGACCATTTCTAAGAGATTCGTGGAAGAGGAAGTCAGGAACTTAACTAACAAGCTGAAAAGAAAAGTTGCTCTGCAAATGAGAGGAGAGAAGAAGAGAGAGTGAGAAACAGATACAGAGGCCAAGACCGAAACACAAAGGTAAGGGAGGATAAAACCCTGATGGGGGTGTGGGGTGCGGCGACTCGGATGGGGCCCGTTTTGGGCGAAGAAGACAGGATCGCGCGTCCCATGCTCTTAGCCAAAGCTGCGCGCGTTGCTAGGACAAGAGGATCTTGGGTTCTCCAATCATGAGCGTGTCATAATAGTCAGATGTGCTACTACTAGATTTATTGATATGTCGCCCAATCAAGAGGCCAAAAGGAGCAACAAAACAAGGAATTTTTCTGTTTACACACCTATCTATTGCTGAGTGCTGACATAACCCAACTGAATGACCCTAAACTACCAATGTCTTTCCTTCCTTTTTGGTATTACTTACAAAAGTGTCTGTGGGCCAGACTCCACCTTTGTTCCTTTTCCTAAAGTTTTGCTCAGCCCAAGCTCGGTACATTTTTCATAATATACTCTTTTCACTATTCTATAGAGTAAAAATTTTTCATAAAGGTTCTTTTAATTGTTGATTGATTGATTATAGTATATTAGTATAATACTTCATCTGTTCTAGAATATAAATTTATTTTTAATTTTTTTTTATCAAATAACTTTATCTTTGATCATTATTTTCTATAAAAATATAAAGTAAAAAAAATTTTAAAAATAATATTTGTAAACCTTAAATCATAAACTTCTTAAAATATATTTTTTGAAATTTTAATTCTATATAATTTTTTCATAAATAACAATCAAAGATAAGTTTGATTGACAAAAAAAAATAAAAAATGAATTTATATTCTAGGACAGAGGAAGTATTATTTTGAGGAAAGCTAGGGAAAATAAAAAAGAACATTACATCTGTACTTCCCTATCTTTTTTAAGTATATTATTATTATTATTATTATTATATGCACTCCAATTTTGTATGTAAAAGGTATAATAATTCATTTGTATGACCAAGCCATAAATATAGACATCAACTAACTACAAGTGAGCATTTTCGTAAGGCCGTTGCACCCATGTTTAGCTACCTTACTTCGATCATCAACAAGTGTAGTAATTAATGAGTGAACAAGGTAAAAGAAGTTAAGTAATATAGTAAACAAGAAAAATAAAATTTTTTGAGGGAAACAAGGTAAAAGAAGTTGATCAATATATTAATGAGTGAATCTAAAATATTTAGTGGCCGAATGAAAGACAAAAAGGAAAGTCCTAAGTATAAACATGAAACTTTGGAAAAGCCATGGGCCAAGGTCATGGCCTCGTTTGCAGGCCTGGCCACTGTCTGTCACTGGGCCGGCCTTTTCTGCTGCTAAGAGTTTCCACAACAGAAATGTTCAGCCCTAAAGTCCAGTCAAATTATTGAGCCTCAACAACAATGGACAAAGGAATATAATTTTTTCATTTAATCAAGAGTATCCTAGGTCTTTAACTTAATATTAATCTCTTTCGAATTGGATTGACCCATTATAGTGGTAAAATTCTCCCAACAAAGGGTTTTTTTTTTTTTTCCATTTATAAGATTCGAACTCAAGATCTTATTTAAGGAGAATAAATATCAAACCATTTGAACTAACCAATTATAACTAGCAAATCAGTAAACTCAAATGTTCCTGACTACAATATAAAATCAGTCAATAGTAAAATTGAGCAAACACAAATTCAAAACCTTCAACCACGTTACAATTTTCACGCAATTAAAGCAAGGCTGTGCATATTTCCCTTAATCATTGTAGTTAAGTAAGATCATCAACCCTGTCTTACGTTGTCCTTAATTATTCCTTAAAAACAATTTTGTTTAGGCAAATATTCCTTAAAACAATTTAATCTCTCAAACTAACTTAGGGGTTATACTAAATGGTGCACCCATACTGTGAGAGATGGGCCCACAGAGCCTTTTATTGGTCCGGTCACCCACTATGGGCCTGCACACCAGTGTCACCACTACTCAAGGTATTGTTCCTTGGCCCTCGCAAATTTGAATCCAACACGTTCGCAGCGCTACTGGAACCCAGGCCACCAAGAGTTTTGTTGCTCCTATGAACACACCTCTCACCAATTGAGCTGCACCTTTTTTTTTAGAGACGGGTCCACAGCACCTTTTATTGGTTCGGCTACACACTCTGGACCCCGCCGACTCAATTGGTGAGAGGCGTGCTCATAGGAGCAACAAAACCTTTGGTGGCCTGGGTTCGAGTAGCGCTGCGAGCCTGTTGGATTCGAATTTGCAATGGCCAAGGGACAACACCTTGAGTAGTGGTGACACTGGCGGTCGGGCCCAGAATGGGTAGCCGGACCAGTAAAAGGTTCTGTGGGTCCGTCTCTCACATATACATTAGATAAGCCGTCTTTTTGATGGAATATTCTTGCTTTGTATTTTGTGTTCTGATAACAAGATGAGTCCCACCAAAAAGAGATAATAAATGTTATTGTTTTAGACAAAAATACTGTTATGGGTAGAGCTGTTCAAGGGCCGGGCTACCCGCCCAAGCCCGTAGGCCCGCCCGATATTTGGGAGGGTTTGGACAAGATTTTTAATTTCGAGGGCCGGGCTTGGACAAGATTTAAAAGCCCGTTTAATAAACGGGCCGGGCTTGGTCATAGGCAAAAAAACCAAGGCCCGGCCCGGCCCGAATAACTATTCCTTTAATATAAAAATATTTTTATATACTTATTTTATTTATTAAAGTGGTGTTTTCTTTTTTTTTTTGTATATGATATTGATATTTTCAAATATTATTAGTATTTAGACTTTGTTAACTTTGTAAAAATTATTTTAGATGATTTTTTTTAAATGTGTTGATTTATTTTTATTTATATTATAAATTAATATAATTTAATTTTTAAAATTAGTGTACGAAAAAATTTAAAAACGGGCTTTTGGACGGGCCTCGGGCTTATAGAAATATTTTAGGGCCGGACTTGGACAAAGGAGGAGGCCCGTTTAGTCGGGCCGGGCCGGGCTTGGACAAGAAAATTTTTTGCAAATTCTTGCTTGGGCCCGGCCCGACCCGGCCCATGGACACCTCTAGTTATGGGGTATTAGACAAGAATATTCCATTAAGTTATCCCACAAAACAACTTTGTAATGTCTAGATTAGAGGTTACCATGGTTCGGTTCGAACCGTGGAACCAAACCAGAATCTTAACCTAAAAAATCGTAACTAGAGATGGCAAAATGGGCGGGCAGCACAAAGCCCAGGACGGCCCAATCCAATATGGGTCGTGCTAGCACGACCGATATTATTTTTTTGGTGGACAGTGCCAGCACGGCCCATTAGTCATGGACGGGCTGGACAGTAATTTGGTGGCACATGGAATGGCACGGCACGACCTACCAAAATAGCCCAGCACGGCACAACCCACGTGCCAGCACGCACGACCCGTATACCTATCTGAGCCAACCCATTTTTAATGTAAATTTAGAATTATATTAATAATTATATAATTATTCATTTTTTATTTTAAAATGAAAAAAATTAATATTATAGTGGTAAAATTAAATAAAATAGTATTAATAATTATAAAATTTAATTTTAATTTTTATCAAATTATATTTTAAAATTATTATTTTTAATGAAGAAATTAGTTGTAAATAATAAAATCATCAAAATGAGATAATGTCATAATAATAATAAAGATGAAAATGAATAAATTTGATTTTCTTTTTTTTTTTCATTTTTTAGGTGATAGATTTTTCTTAGTTTATAATATCAATTAGTATTTGTAAATTTTATTATTTATAGTGAATAATGTTCCCCTTTCCCGTGGACGTAGGCATTGTAAGCCGAACCACGTAAATTTGTGTGAAATTTTTCATTCTTAAAATCTAATTTAATAATCAATATTAAAATAATAAAATCTAGAAAAAATAAAAATAAAAAATAGAAAACATTAACAAAATTAACATTTAATAAAAATTATTGGCCCATGTGCCAGCCCAGTTTAGCCCATGTGCTGGCACGGCACGATTCATATGGACTGTAGGCTGGGTTGGGCTTAACCTTCAAAAGATATGGACTAGCACGGCACGACCCATATTTGTGCGGGCAACACGACTTTTTGGGCCGTGCCAGCCCAGCCCGCCCACATTGCCATCTCTAATCGTAACCGAATCTTTTTTGCAGTTTTGGAACGGGAACCAGAAAGGTTCCGGTTTCGGTTCGGTTCCTCTTTTGGTGGAATTATTTTTTTTACAAATAATGTTATTTGTAATATAGTTTTATTTAATAATAATAAGATATAATATATATGTCTTAAGATAAATTTTATAGTATATTTATATAATAATATCATGTAAGTAATACATTATAAATTTATTATATTATTATTTATCATTTATTATTTATATGATGTTAGTTTAACTTTAAAGATTTACTTATATTTAATAATTGTTTTAAAAATTAGATGCTTAAACACTTAATTATTATATATTTCGAATTAAATTTACTTGCTTTAATATATATATTATTTAAATAAAATTTAATTAAATGTAGAAAAGTAATTAAAAAATTTTGAAAAAAAAGCTTAAGTTCTAGTTTGGAATCGGAATCGAACCAGAACCATATTAGAACCGAAACCGACATCGGAACCACTCATAAAGGTTACCATTTCGGTTCCAAGAAATCAAAAACCGGAAAATACTAGTCTAGATGCATTTATTGATGTAGCAAACACACACAGTTTAGAGATTTAAGTTCATCAATGTCAATTAAAGTGGATTCAAGAGGGTGTATTTAACTCAATCAAGCATAGTGATTAATACAAGAAGAACAGCTTATTTTGCTAACCAACAGCAAATTTAAAGATTTATTAATCTGAGAATATTATCCATCAGCAACATAAAAGGAGGATTACATCAGCAGTGTTACATAAGCCACCTTTTTTATTTTACTTCAACAAAAATAAATAAATAATGATGTAAACATGTGAAAGATTGTTTATTAAATAGGCAACTGCTTCATCTTCAGGGATATTGAAAATTAGTCTAATTAATTGTTGTCCCAGAATTGTGACTGAAGATATTTCACCACATTCTTGTCCAGCTGGAAGGCTTTGGTGAGAACATCCGGATTTATTGCTGGGTTTGAACCAAATACTGCCTTTGCAATAGTGATAGTTCCAGGGTTTTGGCTGCTCAGACCAGCAAAGGCAACCGCATTAGTCTTCCCTACATTGAATTGGAAGTGAATGAGACCGATCGGAAAGACAAAAACATCTCCAGGGTAGAGGACTTTGGTGATGAGACGGTTGTCAGTGTTGGACGTAACAAAGCCAACATAGAGTGTGCCTTCTACGACAACTAGGATCTCTGTGCCACGAGGATGGGTGTGAGGAGGGTTTAGACCATACGGTGCAAAGTCAATTCTTGCCAGAGATATGCCAAGAGTGTTAAGCCCTGGAATTTTGTCGACATTAAGAAGAGTGACTGCTGATCCTGGTTGGTTTGATGTGTTTCCTGGCTTGTTTAGACCCGAATAGAAGAAGTCTTCTGCTTTTACAAGGTCTGGGTCCTTGCAAAACTTCCCATTAACAAATACTGTAGGAAAGAACAAAAACCAGTTGATATACCATGACATGCAAAAAAAAATAAAATTATTTGTAGTTTAGGCGTCTAATTCAATGAAAACAGATAAATTATGTCAAAACATACCACCATCCTTGGTATCCTTGGTATCATTAAGGGCTACACAGAAGTCCTGAAGAGGGCTAGGGTCAAAGGCTGAGGCAAATGAGGATGCCAGAGCCAAGAAGAGAAAGGATACAAGAAAGTGAACAGCTTTCATTGTGGAGCGGCTGGTTTCGAGCTCGAATTCTTTCAAGTTATCTTGCTTGTGGTGGGGTGAGTGATCTTGCTTGAAGGCATTCTTATTTATAGATTGGAGTCATTGAACAAGTATTAACTCTTTCGCATGAAAGACTTACCAAGTCAGTAGTGACTTGGTATTATTATTATTATTTTTTCTCTTTTCTTCCCCTCAAGTTTCTATATGAACCATTTTATAACAACCATATAGCCTCCTACGAATCCCCACTTTCAATGCTTACATCACCATACATTGACATAGAAGAGGTCTTCTTGCACAAATCTAATGTTTCCTTGCGTTCCTTGTTTCTGAACTTTGGTATACGTACTGAATAAATCCCAGCTACTCCATTGACTTGAGCACAAATTTAATATTTGCTGCAGGCTTCCGGAACTTCAATCAATTTAACATGAAATTGAAACGAGGTTAACAATTGACAATTCATTATTCTTGGCGTAAGGTTCACCTCATACAAATATGCATTTATTCTGTGTTTAGAAATATAAAGTACTAAAACCAATAGTCTGATATTTTTTTTTCAACTAAATTTTCCAGTCCGTTGTATACAGAAAGGAAAACTTCAAGTAAATTCAAGTAATTCAAATAGATAGTGTGAAAGTTGGATGGAGTCGTAATGTAAAAGTTGGATGGACCAAAATAAAAGTGTAAGAAACCTGTTAGGCAGATTCTAATTAAAATTTATCTCAGTTGACAAAGTCTAGTGGGGACGGTAGAACATTTTGATTAAAATATTGGCAGCATTTCTTGCTAGATTGAAGAATGAGCAACTTGAATTGATCCCTTTGTACTGGAAGCAACAGTATTAGAAAAGCAGATTAAACAGAATCAATTAGGAAATTTTTGCTTCATATATCTATATATATATATATATATATATTAAGTTATTTATTATTTTCTTGAACTGTTGTTTAAGCAGAAAAGCAAAATGAAATAGATAAGATAGAAAGTTAACTTGCTTACTAATTACTATACTACAAAGATAAACAGAAAATATAATTATAATAAAGATTGGTTAATGGTAAAAAAGAAAATCCCGAAGATAAATAAATCGTGGGAAATACTCAGGAAAAATTTCCCACACTTTCTCCAAAGAAAGAAGAATAAGTAAATTTGTTTGTTCTTTTTCTATCTTCTAAAGAATATCTGGTAGCTATAAAACTCAAGCGAAATCGAGCTGTTTGCAGAATCCAAACATCAGTGTTCATAATTCTGTTTCTTGGAACATACTTTGTCATTGCTTTTGTAAAGAAAGGCCTTACTCGATACTAATTTCAGAGATTCAATAGTGTGCAGGTCAGTTACTCACTTAATTAAAGCTTTTTTTCACCAATATGTTTCATTTGATCATTTCACTCCTATAAATCATTACTGTCATTTTCACCAGATAAAGTTAGCACCTAATGCTTCCTTTTGTCATGTCCTCTGAAAACATTTCCAAGGTCTTATACTCTGGAAACATGCTTAATCTTGTCATGCACTGCCTCCCAAAGGATAAGAATAATTGTTCTTCTGGTGCATACTTGGGAGTAATGATTTTAAAAAATGTTGCTAGATAAAACACAGGAGAGCTAGAAATGGAATCGCTTGATTGAATTATAAGTAATAAGCTTTATTGGAACAGTAAGGAAGATGGATTACACTTAATTGGAACAGTAAGGAACAAAGAAGAGATCGAGAGACAGAGAGATTAAGGGAAAATCAAAAAGGGCTGCTGAGGGATCCATGGATCGAAAGATGAGGTAAAGTTGTTAGATTTTGTCTTTTTTCCCTTTATTTTAAGTGAAAAAAATCATTTGTGGATTTGTTTGAAACTCTTTACTGGTGGGACCTACTTAATGACATGGAAAGCCACGTGTAAATTTGAAAATGTGAGGCAACGTCAAATCACAAAGTCTAACGGTGTCATGAGTCACATGTAAGCATGTGACTATTTTGCGTCCAAATTGAGTTGAATTGGACCAAATAAAAGGTTGGGAACTTATTAATGTAAAAAAAAAAAATGTTTGGAGTATATTTGGTTCATTTTTAAAAAGCTAAGGCCAATTTGATTGTTAAACCGTATATAGTAAGGCTTAACATACTGCCAAGCTCGGTGTCATTGACAGCTACGAAGAAATCTTGAAGAGTGTTAGGGTCAGAAGCTGAAGCAAAATGAGGAAGCAAACGCCGGGAAGGCAAAAGCTACAAGGAAAATCTGAAATCCTTTCATTGCGATTCTATTTGCAGGATATCTGTTCTACCTTGTGAACTTGTATGCTACTACTTTGGACAGGTACTGTGAGAAATGCTGTGGCAAACAGGTTTATTTATAGGTCGAAACAAATGAACCGGTCCTTATTTCCTCTGTCTGAAATAGGTGAAGATTGGCCTTGAGATGAATCGTTCTTCAACATAATGGATTACACAATTCGATATTTTTTGTGGAAGGGATCTTGATTCACTTACCGGTTCTCATCTTCTCATTTCTTTCCTATTCAGCCTTTGTTCTTTTCCTTTTCGGATTTCTATACATTGATTCAGTGCTATAATTTATTGAAATTAACTACTAAAAACAAAATTTATATTTCATAACTTGCCAGCAAAATTGCCACTTCTTTGAAATTAACATTTATCAAGAAAAATAAAAACTTTTAGGTGGCCAATTATTACTAGGTTTATACATATACGTATCAAGTACATTAAATATAAATATAGACTTCTTCTTATGTTAAGATTATTTACTAAGTTTATTATATACTCTCTCACACGTGACTGCAGAAAAGTAAAGGTTGAATAATTCTGTTACCTCAAAGGCCTAAAATCATGTTAAGGTGATCGATGAAATTTTAATATTTAATGCTAGTCGTCTGCTTCTGACATTGTGTTTTGCTTGTATAATTAATTTCATTTTGCATATGCCAATTCCTACCTTTCACAAATTCATATTGTTTTAATATCTAATTTATCCTTAAATTATATTAGAAATAACATATTAATGTCTGAACTTTTATTTGAAGTAGATTTATTTCTAAACTTTTATTTTGGGATAAATAAGCACTTAAATGAATAAAAACGTAATAAAAACCGTCAAAAATTAAGAATTGTGGCTTTTATTTTTAAGTTAAAAACTTGACGTAGATGAATGAAAACGTAATAGAAACGGTCGAAAATGTTCATTCAAAGTTGTCATGACTCACTCATGACTTCTTGTAACATCATTCAATTGTGAAAACAACAGAAGAAATGAAGAACCCACGGCTTGAATGTTTGCAAGGCCCCACTATAACAGATGAAACAGATGGCTATCCTATATATATGAATGATGCGGCAACAAGGAAAAGATCCAGAGAGTGACAATTTCAAGGGCTATTTTATGTATTAAGCGGTAAAATTATATAACACTTTTCAAAATCTAGTTGCATCCCTAAGCTACTGACTTTTCTGAAGCATAAAAGATTGGCATTGCAGATATTAACTATTTAGATATACCTTTATGGATATACTCCAATTCTATAATGACTCAAAGTTCAACCGCTCTTGCCATTAAAAGGGGAAGAAAAACAGTCTCACAAGCATACCGAGGAACAATCTGCTTTGCTCCTCAACGACTCCTTTTTACTTTACCTAATAATATTTCCCAAGTTAGACTAGAAATTCAGGGCTATGTTTTCTTAATGATGTATTTGGATAGTTCTGCACTTGCTCTGAGAGAGAGAGAGAGAGAGAGAGAGAGAGAGAGAGAGATTGTTAAACTTTGAATTAATTGATTTTCATACCCAGAATGATCACAAGGACAGAGAAGACCGGAGAGGTACAATACCAACCAGCCTGTTTATTTTATTATAGTACGTCGGATAATAAGACTTGAACGAGGAAAATGAAATGTCAACATAGTGCAAAACAAGCGACAAACTTATTGATTCTATTGCTCTTATACTAGCTAGTTGTTCCAGAACTTGGACTGAAGATCGGTAACCACCTCCTTGTCCAACTGGAAGGCCTTTGCGAGAACATCAGGATTGATAGCCGGGTTTGAGCCAAAGACTGCTTTAGCAATGGTGATAGTTCCTGCATTCTGGCTGCTCAGAGCGGCAAAGGCAACAGCATTAGTTTTCCCTATATTGAACTGGAAGTGAATCAAACCAATTGGGAAAACAAAAACATCTCCAGCGTTTAGGACTTTAGTGAAGAGACGGTTATCTGTGTTGGATGTAACAAAGCCAACATAGAGGGTTCCCTCGACTACAACTAGGATCTCAGTTCCTCGTGGGTGAGTGTGAGGAGGGTTTAGGCCATAAGGTGCATAGTCAATTCGAACCAGTTGTATGCCAAGAGTGTTAAGTCCTGGTAGTTCGTTAACACTGACAGGAGTGACTATTGAGCCAACTTGGTTTGATGTGTCTCCTGGCTTGTTGAGGCCTGAAAAGAAGAAGTCACTGGCTACTGCGAGCTTTGGGTCCTTGCAGAACTTCCCATTTACAAACACTGCAGGAAAGAAATGATAATTAGTTGAGGCGTATATATTATATATACATCATCCCATACTAAAGTATAGAACCATTTAGCATTATCGTTGTGAACTTTTAACATAAAGTTGTGAATACATAAACTGAATGCCTACCGCCATGCTTGGTGTCATTGATAGCCACGCAGAAGTCCTGGAGAGGACTAGGATCGAATGCCGATGCTATGGAGGTAGCAAAAGCCAAGAGGGCAAAAGCAGCAAGGATAGAGTGAATTCCTTTCATTTTGATACACCAGCAAATCGCTCTCAATTAGCTGCTATCTGCTATCTGCTATCTGCTAACTGCTATTGCTCTAGAGAAGGATGAGAAACTTTGCATGGCAGACAGGACTATTTATAGATGGAAAGCAATGACTCGGTCCTTATTTTGCGTAATTAGCAGGCAAAGAGTTGTCAACAAGAATCATTTTCAAATAATTTCATTCTTTCATCCTACCATATTTACTCATTTCTTAATACACAATACGAATAATGGCAGGACTTTTTGTTTCTCTTGGGGGCCTACTCCTTTTTTTTCTTCCTCTAATTGCTTTAATTAAGGTAATTAATGTGCATTAATTCTTTATCATTTTGGTGCAAACAGCCCAAAAAATTTTCCGTAGAGCTCAATTGAAGATGTACATGGTATTATCATGCAGCAGAGATGCAATAAATTTAAATTAGGTTTATAGTACAACGTTGTTAAAAATGTAGTTGAATCCCTAAGCAACTGAGGTTACTGAGTCATAGTTGAATCCCTAAGCAACTGAGGTTACTGAGTCATAAAATAGGAGCTAAGGTTTGGTTTGGTAGGAGAAAATATGAAATTGGAATGAAGCAGACAGTTGCTCTTACGTATACTTGTTCTTCCTTTTTCATATCAAGTGAATGAAACGTTCTTGCATTGTTGCCGCCGCGACAGATAACACGTGTAACTAATCTATAATTACTTCAATTCAGGCTACGAATTTTCATGATCCTGTTCATTATTTTGGCGTATGGTTCACCTAATGCTAATATGCATTTACTCCGTATTCAGAAATATAAAGTACTAAAACCAATAGTCTGATGTCTTTTTTTCTTCTAATTTTTCCAGTCCACCATATACACAGCACGGAAAACTTCAACTAAACCCAAGTAATTCAAATAAATGGTGTGATGAAGGAGTCTTAATCTAAAAATTGAATGGACCGAAAGAAAAGTGTAAGAAACCTTTTAGGCAGATTCTAAGTAAAATTTTCATATCAGTTGACAAAGTCTAATGGGGACGTTAAAACAAATGGCCTCTCAAATTAAAATATTAGCAGCATTTCTTGCAAGATTAACCTTGGAAATAAATTGCAAAATCCTGACCACTTCTTGAAGAACGGGCCATTTTGAATTTGATCACTTGCACTGGAAGCAACAGTTTTCGAAGAATAGATGTTAGGACTGCAACAAGTGAATAAATTATATTCTTCTCAGGACTGTATCTTTCAGCTGATAAGCGGTATGAACTAAAGAGGCAAACATGAAGCAGCAACTGAAATTGCAAAAGATGAGTTAAATAAAGGTTGGGGCATATATTTACCCTTTGAATTTTAGAAGGTACATGAGCAGGACACCTTTCCTCTCCACCCCTGCCAATTAGGGATGCCAATCACTGTGATGAATGAATCCTCAACAAGACCACAAGGCAGTTTGAGTATCTATATCTCCACCGTTAAACAATGAATTGTCAAGGTTGATAACAGAAAATAGAGCAGTTTTCGCTTGTAGTATGATGTTATGATTAAGCTTGGGAGTTTTCTCTTCCACAATCAAAGCAACTAATTCTTTCCATGCTATAGCAGCCTCATTAATCCCCTGAGCGGTTCCGATAAAGTGCATATGAGGCCACAAAGGCAAGGCCTTCGACTCTCTAAATCGTCGAGCGCTTCAACATTGATAACTTTGGGATTCTTTAGAAAGGGTAATTTCTTCACTTCCACCTTGATGGAATTATTTTCCTTCGTATGAGAGTCTTTGGCTGGATGGTTTCTGAAAAATTCGTAAGCTGAGTGCCCTTTGGGTTGGGTTTCCCTAAGGTCATAACTTAAAACTAAGATTATAGGAACAACCACAATCAACAGGCCACCATACCTCTTGCTCATTCTGAATAACCCAAAAGCTAAACTTAATGATTTCATCAGTTGAAAACAAGCATTTCTTCTGCTTCTACACAGCCAATTTTAAATGTTTATACAACGGGAAGTTTGGATCTTCATTCCTGAATTCTTGTCTTTCATTGCTACCTTCTTTTCATTGTTTCCAAGTTCCAACAGGATTTTCCTCACTGTCCCATGTAAATGTTCTTCATTACATAAATCTCTAAATCAGAGGGAAAAAAAAATAGAATTTATCTGCACAATAAGAAAGTGTTTAGGCAGTAAGCATAAGCAATGAAAGTGAATCTTAGGGATGCAAAGAAATTGCATAGCTCCAAAGTTAGAGTGTTTATGAGCTCAGGAGCTAGTAAACTGGAAAATCTATCTTTTCCTCCCTTCCTAAAAGTCTAAATCTAAAAAGAAAAATGAAAAAAGTAAAGGTGGTCTCCCTTCCCTTCCCTCCCTTCCGAGCAATTTAGTTTCCCCTGGGCCTGGGTGGACATGTATAAGGGAGCAGTCCTCCACATTGAAAGCGGAATATAAGATTCGTCAACACACCATTCCCCATTATTGCTTGTGGCGAACTGTATCGCTGCATGTAAGCAAAACAAAGTGATGATGATGATTTTTTTTATTATAAAATATTTTTTATTAAATATTGAAAAAGAAAAAAAATTTAAGGTGCACTTGCCTGGGGAGAAAAGAAATAGGACTCTCCTTTATTATAGTAAGAGGTAATTCGTTTGGTTCGTCTGCACCCGCAATGCAAATTCGTATGATCTTCCTGTACAGAAAACACAAGTAAATCATTTTTTTCTTGTTTTCTTTCATATAAAAACAAAATCCTAATTTTAAGATATAAATATATAAATATGCCTAATTTAAGTAAACTCTATCCCTAATTTAAGAGCATGGCATTCGGAGGGTTGGCTGGAATTGATCTTCAGCTGTTTTTATGATGGATTTATGGCTTCATCGATCTGGTGTCCTCTACTGGGGTGGAATGGTAGGACATTCAGGGCAAGACAAGAATTTATGACCAATTTTTCCGCACCCAAAAGGCCAAAACATAGCATTGACTGCTTTCTTTTCCTTCCACATAAATGATCCTTTTCAAAGGGTCATCAAGATTCTACCCAACATTCACCTCTTTCATCTGCCCTGGTGTGGCTCTCCACTTCTGGTGGCTTACCTATTTTCCTCTATGTTCTAGCAAGGATCAGTGTGAGCTCTGGTTACTGTACCCAGACAGCCATATATAAAGAATGAGCTCCAGATGCTCTAACATTTCATGTCCATGATCTAATAGACGAGAATCTTCCTCCCACAAACCATGGACCCCCTCTCAAGATGTAGTCTTAGTCTTCAACATGATGGAACTTTTTATTAATGTAGTCAATGCCTATATCTTTATCCATTCATTCTAATGTGTTTCAAACATAGTACATAGGATGACCAAGCAAGGACGCTTTATAAGACAACTTTCCTTTGTGCACTCATCATTGGAACTAAGATATATAAGAGAGAAAGGAAAGAAAAATAAATCTGTCGATTCATGATTGTCATGTAGACCATCTAACATAGAGGCAAAAAAGAATCAAGCTCTAATTCTACATGTCATGCAGTCCTAAATGAATATCGTAGATGGCAAAAACCTTATATAAACTGAAACAACTTACTTGAGCTGGAGTTACTGCTGCAATTTTCCATTAATCCTTGTTGTCCGCCAGGTCATTTGAAAGAATTCTTCTTTCCCTAACAGGTTTCTTTGCATCCTTATCTTCTGCTGTACTCCAATGTCCCTGCTGGGGTCCACCTTTTTGCTGCCCACCCTGCTGCACTTGATTGTTACCCGGCGGTTGCTGTTGATTGAATTCAGGAACGGGGCAGTGGCAGCCGGGAAAGGGCAGGCTGGTTTGGCCGCTTTGTGCTTCTGATGTACTGATGGAGAAAGTTGCAGTGTGTCCACACTATATGGACCTCACCCTGTCAAACGTGGGTGGAATATCAGTACTAATCTAGGCAATATTTGGCAAAAGCAAACATCCACCAGATTTACTTCCTTGAGCTGCTGGTATTGAACAATTTGTAGTGCCGCAGTTGCATCTAATGACAACTAATCCGCCTGGTAGCCGGTGGTTCAAGTTCAGGTTAAGGTTCTATCATTAAAAGAAAAAGGGTGAAATCCAACGCTAAGAATCATGATAGTCATTAGAAATAGTGAAGAGATCCTTAATGAACCACCGGAATAAATCTTGTTGAGAAAGTGTTACGACTTACGAGCTCGGTAGTGAGCCCACCAGCACAAGAGACCAGGAAGCCTGCTTGGCTAGTTGACAACTTAGATTTTCCTTTTATTTTAGAAACTACAAAGAGAATTGTGTAAATGGGTTCAGCTTATTACTGGCCCATGATCCTAGAGGAGAGAATGTTATGCAGTACTCCCTCTATATATGCCTTTAGAAGTTTTGTTTGTCCTTTTTTATCTATCCCTAATCCAATATTAATTATGAAAATTTCTAAGTTATCCTTTCAAACTTCTTTTCCTATTTCTTAAATGAATATTTTTTTCATAAATATAAGAGAGAATGAAAGAGGGAAAGAGATAGGGATAAAGTAGGAAAGTCAAGGTAAATATGTATGAAATTTTACACCTTAATTACTTTTCTTACTCTGTATGAAACAATTAATGGGGATAGATAAACAGGAACATAGGGGTAGTATATGCATCAAGCCAAAGTTAGCCACACTAAGATTATGTCTATCTAATTTGGGCCGTTGACCCCGTTTGTCAACCGAAAAAAAAAAAAGAGCTAAACGAATGAAATGGAGACAAGATTATTCCTGTTAAACTATTCTCTCTGTTTCTACTCTCTCTTCTATCTTCTCTTCCCTCTCTTTCTCCTCTCTCCATTATTTTGTTATTCCTCTCCCTACAAGTAGGGGTGTAAATTATACACCACTACTCGCAAGCTACTCGAGCTCGACTCGAGAAAAACTCGAATTCGGCTTGATCATGGTCGAGCCAAGCTCGAGCTTGAGTAGCTCGAGTAATCGAGCGAGCCGAGTTCGAGTATTTTAATACTTGACTCGAGTGCTCGCGAGCCTAATCGAGCACTTTGATATATATATATATATATATTTGTAATTGTAAAATTACCTTTTTAACCCCATTTTTTTAAGTTAGTTATCTGATTTCTTTTACTTTCAACCCTAAAGACAACAACCGCCCGTCACGTTTCTTCACCTCATTCTCTCGCCGCTTCCCATTTCCCTTTCAAAGACAACAGCCGCCCACCTTCATTTCTTTCAAAAATGATGGCAGTCCGACCTTCCAATCTCGAAGTACAATAGCTGTGCCTTCGTCGGCCTTCCTTCCTCTCGAGTTGTTGGTTGTTGCTGCTTCCTCGCAAAACGCAGAGATTTGGTGAACGAATCATGATATTTCATTTCTTTGCACTATCTTAACGTGGGGTTCTTTAAAGTTGTTTTTTTGAATAGTTTTCATTTTTTTTTTGAAAAGCTGAAGTTTTATTAAAGAAAGTCTGGGTCAGCCAGTTACAACAAACACAACTTCCACAAAGATTGGAAGGTTAGAACACATGCTCAAACTACCAAAAATCTGGCAACATAGCCCAACAGCAATCAAAAGGCAACCTTTGCCTGTCATTTACAACAAGAAAGCAATGAAGTCATTAGTTCTGTTGACACCAGCCTTGGCAAGGCTATCCGCAATGGTGTTTTGCTCTCTTAAAGTATGTTGGATCCGCAAGGAAGAAAAACTTTTTTTTAATGACTCCACGTGGTAAGCTAAGTTCCTCAAATGCCAAGGACATTTATCAAGATTGTTAGTCTAAGAAACAGCGTTAACCGAATCGCTTTCAACGATTAGATTCAAGCAAGAGTCAAGCCATTTGGAAGCTGTGAAGATAATAAGAGCCTCCCTAATGGCAAGGAATTCAGCTTGGTTGGAGTCAGCCACTCCAATATTCTTAGAGAACACAGCCATGATCGCACCTTCATCATTACGAAGAACTCCCCCAATCCCTGCAGGCCCAGGTTTGCCCAAAGCCGACCCATCGACATTGAATTTGAGAGAACCCAAAGGCGGTTTCTGCCAACAAGGGGGAGAGGCTCTACTGTGAGTTGAAGAATGGATAGTAACCAACTGGGGATCCTTAAAGATCCAGTCAATAGATAACCTCAAACCGGCCCATTTAGCTTTAATCCACCAAGCAAGTCTGAGTCGGATCGAGTAAAGAATTTGCAGGAGATCAATACTTTTCTTTTCGAAGATAATCTGATTTCTAAAAAGCCACAAGGACCAAGAGATCACAAAAAAGAGCATTTTCCAAGCTTTATCACACCTCCCTGTTGGAAGAGCAAACTGCCAAGCCATGAAAAAAGACTTAGGGTTACGTGGCATCACCCAAGAGATGCCCCAAGAACGACAAAACCAACACCAAACGGTCCAGGAAAACTTGCAGTAAAAAAGAAGGTGAAAGACCGACTCCATCTCTAAATTACAAAAAGAGCATTTAGCCATGTTAGGGTCCAGCAAGTTCTGTTTGACAAGTTCCTCTTTGACGGCTACTTTCCCATGAAGAATCTGCCAGCAAAAAATCTCCACTTTCGGAGGTGCAAGGCCAGCCCACACAAAGCTCCAAATAGGATCAGTACCAGAGTCAGAAGCAACCGCTTTGTAGAAGGAATTAGTAGAGAAAGCGCCACTTGGAGAATGTTTCCAGATGATTCTATCAGAGTGGTCTTTAGAGAGAAAAATTTTATTCACAAGAGAGAGGAAACTGTGCCATTGTGATAGCTCCCAATCAAACGGGGCCCTCCTAAGCGAGGTGTTCCATGACCATAATTCATCTTTCCATATTCCAAAATCAGCCACTTTACCCTGCTTATTGCAAGCAAGGGCAAATATTCTAGGGAAGGCAAGCTTTAGTGTAATACCTGGGATCCATTCATCATTCCAAAAGGAGATACATTTACCATCACCTGCCAAATACCCCAGACCTGAAAGAACAGTATTAGAAAAAGCATTCGAAGGTGCGAGGGACGAGGTGATATTTTTCCACACCAAAGAAGACTTGCGACTAGAATCATTGGGAGGGAAAATGCAGTTCGAAGGCCATCCATGACGGGCGATAATAACAGACTTCCACAAGTTGTCAGTTTCATTTCCAAACCTCCATAGCCATTTAGTAAGCAGTGCCCTGTTCATGAGTTCTAAGTTAGGGATGCCAAGTCCCCCGTTAACTTTAGCCTCCATCAGGGTATGCCAATCAATAAAATGCACTTTCCTTTTACCTTCACTTCCACCCCAAAAAAATCTTCTAAAGAGTTTCTCAAGCTCATTGATAACTCCTTTCGGAATTTGAAAAACAGCCATGAAGTACAATGGTAAACTAGCCAAAACAGATTTGATTAGAGTTAATCGACCCCCCGAAGAAAGATACTGAGTTTGCCAATTGCCTGAATGACATTGAACCTTGTTGATTACAGGTTGCCACAGCACTTTAGATCTTGGATTACCGCCAATAGGAAGCCCCAAATAAGAGAAAGGAAATTTAACCACTTTACATCTCATCGTAGAAGCCCAGCTGTTGATGTCTTCCGCCTCTACCCCGATAGCAGCTATGCTACTTTTAGCAAGATTAATCCTCAGCCCCGAAATCGCTTCAAAACCTCTCATCATTCTCTTAATAGTGATGAGATTAGAAAGAGAAGCTTTACAGAAGAAGATAGTGTCATCAGCAAATTGAAGATGGGATATTTTCAATCCATTAGGCCCAATCGGAATCGCTTCAAAAAGACCGGTAGCAACAGCTTTGTTGCTAAGCACACTGAGGGCTTCGCCAACAATGTTAAAAAGAAAAGGAGAAAGTGGGCAACCTTGCCTAAGCCCTCTTTTCATAGGAACCTGTCTTGTTGGGGATCCATTAACAAGGATTGAAATAGCTACAGTAGATATGCATAAATTAATCCACTTCCGCCAAGTCAATCTAATACCCATTTTTTCCAAAACAATGTCGAGAAAATTCTAGTTGACAGTATCAAATGCTTTTTCGAAATCGATCTTGAACAGCACACCTTTTTCTTTAGAAGCCTTAAGGTGATCGACTACTTCATTGGCAATAAGAACACAATCAGTGATTTGTCTCCCTTTAATAAAAGCAAATTGATTTAAGCCCACAACTGTACTGATAACAGCTTTCAGTTGATTAGCTAAAACCTTAGCCAAGATCTTATAAACAGAGCCCACAAGGCAGATAGGTCGGTAATCCTTTAAGGAGCTTGGTCCGTTGCACTTGGGAACCAATGTGATAAACGAAGCATTGATGCTTCTATGGAAAGTCCCTTTAGCATAAAAGTCTTCCATAAACGTCATAACATCACCTTTGACAAGACTCCAATGGCGCTTAAAGAAATTTAAATTAAAACCATCGGGCCCAGGGGCCTTGTTGCCATCGCAAGAGTTAATCGCTTCCCAGACTTCAACCTCCGTAAACTGTCTCTCTAGGCTAGCAGCTTGTTCAACCGAGAGTTTCTTAAAATTGCAATCGAATTCCAGCAATTTAAGAGGGGCTTTATGACAATAAGCAGCTTCAAAGAAATCTGCCACCGCTTTCTTTATCTCTTTCGGATGATTAATAGACACGCCATTGCTCTGAATGGAATGAATGAAATTAGTACTTCTTCTAGCTGAAGCCAACATATGGAAATACCTCGAATTCTTGTCTCCTTCTCTGAGCCATCTTGATCTAGATTTTTGATACCAAGATCTTTCTTCAGCTCTGTAAAGTGACCAAAGAGTTGCTCTTTTAGAAGCGATTTGACTCCGCCTAATGGGATCAAGAGTTCCCTGCTGATCAAGTTTTTCCAGCTTATCAATATCTTCTTCAAGCTTCTTAATATCAAGCGGATCAATATTACAGAAGTCCTGCTGCCATTGTTTAATGAGAGGTTTAAACTTCTTAAGTTTACACCAAATAGATGCTCCATTATTGGTAACAGAATAACTAGCTGCCCAAGCCTCAACCGTAAGTTTATGAAAACTCTCTTCATCCAGCCAATGATTAAAAAATCTAAAAGGCTTAGGCCCCCAGTTAACAACAGTAGTCTCCAAAAGAATTGGATGATGATCAGATAAGGACCTCGGTAGGCATCTTTGCACAAACGTAGAGAAGAGCTCAAAAAAACAACTGTCAATTAAGAAACGATCTAACCTGCTCATGGATGGGTTATCACGGTTACTAGACCAAGTGCAAAGACCATCAACCAAGGGAACCTCGATCAAAAAAGCGTTATCAATGAAGTCAGAAAAATCCCTCATAGCTTGGACATTACCAGAGCCACCTCTCCTCTCTTCTTGCGATCGCGTGACATTAAAGTCGCCCCCAAGAATCCAAGGGACATCCAAAGAAGACTTTAAATCAAGAATGTTGCTGAGAAATACCTTCCTTTCTTCATCATCATTGGGTGCATAAATGTTGCAGAAAACACAATCAAGATTAGCGCCCACCAATTTTCCTTTAAGGATGATATGCCTCTGCTGAATGGTAACTTGTTGACAAGCAAAAAATTTCTCATCCCACATGCAAAGTAATCCGCCGGCAGAACCCTCAGCACTAGACGATTCAAACTTAAACCCTTCTTTTCCCCACATTGATCTGACACCTCTATTATTCATATTTTGCATTTTCGTTTCTTGCAACAACGCCATAGAAACCTTGTAACTCTGAATACACTTCCTTACAGCTCGTCTTTTTTCTCTAGAGCCCAACCCTCTCACATTCCAAGAAAGCAAATTCATAAAGAAAATATATGCTCCCAGAATAGAAGCCAAAAGCGAGAGCCATAGCTAAAGGATTAATCAACTTCAAGTTCTGCCAATCTCTCGCAGACTTTCTCTTTTCCATATTTGAAAATAAGGCCCAAAGAGGAACAAACCTCCCATGTTTTTTCCGCCTCTTTTAAAAGCACTAAATTCCGGTTTTGAATTTCATCATCAGAGATAGAGACATCAGAAAGAGGAAGGTCAGACATTTGCTTATTGTAGACAATCTTGCTGATGGTCCTTCTATTTCTGCATTTGCTGCGAGTTTTGATATTGCCCTTTGACTTGGTGATAGGCTTGATAATGACCCCATATGGCCCAGTACAATCTTTATTGCTAGGCCCATCATAGACCACCAACTCTCTATTGGAATAACTCGTCTCATAATCTGGCCTATCAATGAAATTGGACCCATCAGGACGTTTGTCCACTGCATCAGCCTCACATAACCCAATCACATGCGCCGACCCACCTGATAACTCTTCCTCTGATAGATTGAGACCCACGTGAAGAGGTTCCTTTCCCACTTGCGACATAGAGCCGACAATTTGCTCCACTTCTTGAAGACTTGTATTTCCAAAGTCTTCTGCCTCGTTGACCTCACCCAAATCATGCGCGCATGGCATCATTTCTTCAGCATCGTTGGGAAGCGAAGAGTCGCTTACCTCTGAACCATCTGACACCGGTGAGTTTCTTCTTTGAGGAGGGATTTTCCGATCAGAACTCATGCTAACAAAATCACGGGCTGCTTCTAGAGAGATTGGAATTTTAAAACGACCTCCATTAAAAGCAATCATAATCTTAGAAGGGATCTTAACGCTGCTCTTAATTGAAACCATGATCCTTGCAAAATCAAATCTACACCTCCGATAAGTGCTGTCATCAACAGTTATGAACGAACCCCACAGGTTCCCGATAGCTATGAAAAAAGAATCGTGCCATAGTTGCAAAGGGACTGCTTCCAGATTTAGCCAAACCATTCTGTCTTCACAGAAAATAGACCCTTCACATGGTTTGATTGAAGAGAACCAAATTTCAAACCATGCTTCGTGTTCCTTGAGAAGGAAATCCATCACTTCACTATTTTCAAACGTAAGCAACACAGAGAGGCCTCCTAATGGTCTTACAAAACATGAAATTCCTCCCACATCACAAGTACTTTAGACGGAGGAATGATGAATATATGACCTGAGAACTCCTATCGCACTTCTGTTAATCCATGCCATGTCCTCTTCTGGAATCTGTAAATCAAGACTGAAAACTTCCGGGCTTTCCTCAGCCTTTTCCTTGCTTGCTTCAGCTTTATCTTTAGAAATTTTTGATGGAAATGACTCGTTTATAGACCCAGGCTTATTAAATGGGGCATTCACTTCGGTAGTGCGTTTTTGTGCCTGATATTTCACCTCCTTCTTGTCGATGCCGATAACCACTCCTGCGTATGTTCTTTGATCTTTGAAGCCAGCCAGACCTTGACTTTTAGAAGCAAAACCAGAGGTTCTGTGCTGAATAGGACGGGTCACTCTTGAGTTACCCCTATCATTCGAAGGGTAAGAAGCTCGTTTAACCCTGATGCTCCTTCCATCAAGTGGCAGCCCATCCCCTCTTATAACAGCTCTATGCATTTCAACCTCATAACGGAAGCGAACAAAAGCAAAAGAGGAGTTGTCAAGACCGTTTCGTCTTTTCTTTAGTGAAATGTAGACATCAATCACCGTTCCAAAAGCTCCAAACTCCCTCCATAAATCAGAGACAGACACATTTCTACTCAAATTATCCACAAACACAGTGAAAAGCCTAGCCCTCCAATCTTGATGAGAGAACCTCCTCTTGCTTGAATCATATTCCCGACGATACCTAGGTCCCGACGATACCGATCCTTGTCGTCTTGGTTGTTGCCTATTTGGGTGAGACTCCATTTTCTAACTCATGAATATTTTCGTTTTAGATCATTAGTTCCACTATCTTATTGTTTTTCTTGTTTTCTTTTTTGCATCTTAAATTTGTTTTCTTAGTTCATAGATCTGGATTGTTTTGTTGAGTTCAATGAGTAGAAAATTATTTTAGATCTTGTTTGATGTGTTTCTGAGGTATGCTACTAAGTCTCTTCCTTGTTTCTATTTTTCATTTGATTTTGAATGCTCTCTGAAATCAATGGAATAAAAGCAATTTTCAAATAATGAAAATTTTGATGCCTACACAATTTCCTGATTATTATTTGAATTTTCATGATTGTTATTAATTTATGATATTTAGAAAACTATTATATATTAGGTTTAATTAATGAATATGAAAGAAATATTAATTCGAGTTCAAGCAGCAATGATGAAATTGATTTTTTTTAATAATTATCGAGTAATTTTTTAACTAGTTATCGAGCTTAATCGAGCGAGCTCGAGTAGCTCGATATTTATCACGAGTCGAGCTCGAGCTATAAAAGTAGAACTCAATCGAGTTCGAGTCGAGTATCGAGCATCGAATTTTGAGTCGAGCTCGAGCTCGGGTACCCCACTACTCGGCTCGAACTCGATCGATTACACCCCTACCTATGAGTGTTACCTATCAGAAAGTAACTACACTTTTAACTTCAAACGGCGGATTTATAAACAAAGAAAGCAAATTCTAGTAAGAAAAATCAAGAAAGAGAAATATATCAAAAAGTTAATGTGACAAACAGAGCTTCCAAACAAAAAATGCAGATTCATGAAGCAAATTCTCAAAAAAGAAAATTTCAAGGAATAGAAATAAATTAAGCAGTCAATGAGAAGAACAGAAACAAGCCCATTGTAAATTGAAATCCATATTGGAATGACAATCACAATATCTGTAAAAGGAAAAAGGAAATTCTCTACGATGGTTAATTGATGGCTTAATATCCAAATTGATCCATGAATTATATCAAAAAAGACATATACTAGTCTTTGAATTTTTATTTGAGATAGATTGGTTCCTGAATTTTAATTTTGAGACATGTAGGTCTTGAATAAAAAAAATTAAAGAAAATTTAGAGATCAATCCGTCTCAAAATAAAAATTCAGGAACTAATATATCTAAATTTATCAAGTTTTTTATCATTCAGGAACTAATCTATCCCAAAATAAAAGTTTAGGGATCAATCTATCTCAAATAAAAGTTTAGGAACTAATTTTTACATAATTAGGGACCAATTTGGATATTAAATCGTTAATTAATACTCCCTCCATTCTATAATAAGAGTCGTTTTAGAGTTTTGCATAAGAATTAAGAACTAAATGAAATTCCTCAAATCTTTCCATAATAAGAGTCGTTTTAGAGTTTTGCACAGAAATTAAGGACTGAATGAAACTTCTCAAATCTAGACAACTTTTTTTATAAAAAGATTGATTTACCCTTTTACTCTCATAAATATTGCATACTCTCTTTTTAAATAAATGTCATTAATTAAGAAAAAGAAGGGTAAACATGGAAAGAGTTAGTTAATACTCTATAGAATTCCTAAAAATTACTGATATTTTGAAACAATTTTTTTTTTAAAACGACTTTTATTATGGAATGAAATGAGTATGATTGATTAAAAGAGAATATAGAGAAGCAGTTAATTATAAGAACAAAAACAAAACCAGTGGTAAATTGAAATCCATGTGGAATCACGATCATAATCTTTGGAATTACGAAAGACGACAACGTTGAATATGATTGAGAGAATAGAAGAAAGGGACGAAAGCGGGAGAAAGTAGAGAAACTCAAACATAATGCGTAAGTTACCGTAACTCTTTTTCTTGGAATTGAGTATTTAAAAAGAATAGAAGTCTGTAATTGCTGCATATTTGGGAATGGTTAGATTAGTTCTAGGCTCCTTCTGGTTTTTGGGTTTTGTCAGCTGCACCTCTGTAGTTAGTTTTGGACTTGGTATCGTCATTCTTACATCTATTCCTTTAGGTTAGGCCCAAAATGCAAAGAATGATTAGCAATTCACAGCAGATTGTTTGTTAATGTTAGCATTTATTTTGTTTAACAGAAGGTATTTACAGATTTTATTGACTCGAGATTAATCCCTTTTGGATAAAAAATGTGAATATTAACATTCTTTGGAAAGCATGGTTAAGAAGAAACATACTTATGATTAGGCCATTAAGGGAAAAATGAATACATCTGATTCGACTAGGACTACCAACAGCAAACTTATATGAAGGGCCCTAGGACTTTGGTAATGAGACAATTCTCAGGGTTGGATGTAAAAAAAACTTCTTAACCCTCTATGACCAATGACAACCATAAGTTTCCTCTATTTTTCTACTTAGAGAAGTCCAATTGTTTACCATCTCCATCGATTCTGTGCTCAAGGAGAGGAAAAGAATGATCGATTCTGCGTTCTGGAAATGAGCCGCGAGGGACAAAGTAATAAAATTATGCTATACTTTCGTTGTCATCAATATGGTGAAAAGGTAGGATCTCTAACCAACTTATTACTCATTTTGACACGGGATGGGATGGGACCCTAGCTTCATGCTTGGGACGAGAAAAACAAAAGGTCTATTGATCGCCTAAATCTGCAAGTGAACAGAATCGATATAGCACAGATAAAGGAGTATTCAAGGTCGTTCCCACTGAGATTAAAATTTGTTATCTAAACTAATTCTAGTTCAAACAAGTTTAAAATTTATTGAGGACGATAATAAGTGAATCAAATTAAAGACTAAATTCTAAAATTAAGCTGAATAAAGGAAGGATTAAAATCAAATTATGAGAAGTGTTAGGGCTTCGGGATTCACTTAAGTGGATATTTAATTACTAAACATGATTAATTATTACGGTTGAAATAACGATTACACTAATGTATCTATGTCCTCTCCCAAGGTACACAGGTATGTTCAATTAAGTGATTATCATCTCCCGATGCATAACCTAATTAATCAAACTCATTAAGAACAAGTAATCTATTGGTTATCACCCTAGTTTAGGATATCCCTATCTCTAACTCTAAGATGTTTATTCTCCTAGTGCACGGATCATACTTCACCTCCCAGTTCTTCATACAATCCCTAAGAATGAATCTATGTTGATCAGGCACAAATCCAAAATTAAGATCAAAGAGAATAAATTCAACCAAAGTAATAATCAAATCATGCATTCATAATTGAATAATCCAACAAAAGCTAATCCCTAACCCTAACTAGGGATTTAGTTACACATAATTGGGTAAAAGCTAAAAACAATTAAATTCAGCATAAAGAAAGAGTGTAGGAACAGAGTAGAAGAAAACTCCAAGACTTGCTTCCAGCTCTCCTTTTTAGCAAAAAGTTCTAAAAAGAATAAAGATTATTGTATTTATACTAGATAACTAAAACCCTAATAACCTAAAAGATTACAATGGACTTGGGCTTGAACTTTAATTCTTCAATTGTGATAACTGGCCCATAATTGGAAATTATCTTGAATTTATGTTTACATGGGCCTTGACTTCTAGTAAAGCTCCAATTCCATCAGAAATCCTTTAAATATATTAGAATTCCTACAAAACAAACAAATAACTAAAGTGAGAAGAAATTAATAAATATGGACTAAAAACATAATTAAAAACCCATAAAAGTGTTCTAAAATAGTCCCAAATATAGATGTAAAATACACCTATCATCTATTGCTTAACTTTTGAACTGATGACTTGCCCTCCAATGATTCAAACAAGAGACCATGCCAATTCAAAACCCACATATTTCTTTAACAATAATATCTTGTTTCTATTTAAATTAATAATTGACTACAAGTTAAAGGGAAACCAATAGCCTTCAAAATTGGGGAAAAAAAAAAGAAAAAGAAAAAGAAAAAAGAAAAGTATTTTGGAAGATTAAGGCTATATTTGGTACATGAAAATATTTTCTGTTTTTATTTTCTAAAAATACAAAGAAATCACCATGTAATATATGTGTAGTTTATAAAAATGTATGTATGTTTTAGAAAATGAAAATGAAAATGTATCTAAAATTAAGAACAATTTTTTTTAATCTTTTTTTTAGGTCTATTTTTATTTTTATTTTCTAAAACATGTATACATGTTCTTTTATAACACATATTTTAGATGGTAGTTTTTTTATATTTTTTAGAGAATGAAAATAGAAAATATTTTTTTATACCAAACATAACCTAAAATTAATCAGAACAACGAGAATATACATATTGTGTTAATAATTATGGATCCAAGATAAGATAGGGACAGTCGGACAGAGGAATCGAATTTTCAGGCCATGTTACGATGAAGCCATCTTTGTCTTTGAATTAAAACGCCCTCGCGTGATGAGCGAATCAGACCTCCTAAAAATTTCCAGAAATTTTACCTCCAAAACTTGAGGCGGGGAAAAAGGACTAGTACTAGTAAAGGGATGGCAGAGATACAAGTGGCATTTAATTGGGAAAAAGGTCAAGGAGGTCGACATGAAGGAGAAAGCAAAGATTGAGGGGCACGTGGATTTCTGTTAATTTGTCCGATAGACGGATTTGCACGGATTAGTAAAAAACTCTTATGATTAGTTAGGGAATTGTGTAGGCATTTTCATGTTAATTAATTAATTAATTAATTAATTAGTCTATTTTAGTAGTACTTAAGAACAGTCAATGACATGAATTATTTTGTTATGCTATATGGATAATAGTCATTAAATTTGAAACTTATTAACATATGCCATAAATTTGAACAATTATTCTATACATAGTACTCCTTAAAGATTAGTAGTATTATTTTTAGTAAATACCATTTCTTTTCCCCATCTTAGCTAGGAATATAGTGTGGGTGTGAGAAAGTGATCTACTGCAAGCCGGAGACTGAAAGCCATAATCAAGATTAAAGATGAAAGGCTAACCATATCGAAACAAGAGAGTTTGAAAGCAATAACTTAGATGCCAATTAATTATCAGAGACCATGGAATTAATAAAGAGAAAGAAAGAAGATAAAAGGGTTGCGTAATTGAGGTTGGGGCAAATGGGGCTTTGTTGTCGAGGGAGTACTGGTGGAGAGTGGAAGTCGGAAGAGTAGGTCGGACCATCGTACAGCGGGGCGGGGCCACCATGTGTTGGTCTTCTTCTTAATTTCACGTATTCCGTTTGTTTAGCCAAACCAAATGCAAAAGGACACCTATTGAAAATCCAAGTAAAACACAAAGACCGCTTGAAAAGTGGAACCCTTTTGAAAGATACTATAAAAGCCAAAGGGTAGTCATCTGGGGTTCTGGACGGACCGTGAAAGCTGACAATTACGTGGAATAGTTGGTCCAATATCGAACTCGTTTGCATCAATAATCATTATTGCAAAAATATTATCGATTTATATCCAAGAAAAGAGCAACAACGTTTGATAGTGAGAATGACTTTTATTAGTAATCTGATCTAACTTGAATTCTTAATATCAGTTGATTAATGAATCATTAATGGTGAAGAGTAAGTAAGTACGGTGATGAAGAAGCTGCAATGTACCTTCCTATAATTCCAAATCCCTTACATCATGTATGTACGAAATTGATTTTAATTATGATTATTATGTGTGAATCAGATAAATACTATACTTATCAAGTAATTTGGCGTGGGCCAACTTAACTTATTACTCATTTGACACGGGTTGGGAAGGGACCAACTTGATTGGGACGAGAAAAAAAAGGTCTTTTGCTTAACTTTTGAACTAAAACAAGAGACCATGCCGATTAAAAACCCCACATATTTCTTTAACAGCAATATCTTGTTCCTATATTTGAATTAATATTTGACTAGATTACAACTTAAGGGAAACTAATAACCTTCAAAATTGGAAAAAAAAAAAAGGACCTAAGCAGAGGGATTGGGGGATTAAAGAAACAAGAAAAAATTATTGAAAAGGCTTGGATTGGGAGATTAAACCAAATAGGAAACGACGAGAATATATATAATATTAATAATTATCGATCCAAGATATGAGATAGGGACAGAGGAATAGAATTTCAGGCCATCTTGTGATGAAGTCATCTTTGAACTAAAACGCCCTCATGTGATGTGTGATTGTGAATCAGAACTCCTAAAAATCTCACAAATTTTACCTGCGAACCTTGAGGGGGCAAAAAAGACAAGCTAGTACTAGCAAAGGAATGGCAGAGATATAAGTGGTACTTAATTAGGAGAAAAGGCATGAAGAAGGACAAAGCAAAGATTGAGGGGCACAGGGATTTCTGTTTGATTTGTCGGATAAACGGAGTCAAAAATCTCTTATGATCAGTTTAGCGTATATATCTAGTTAGGGAATGTGGCTAGGCATTTTCATGTATATCTAGTTAGGGAATGTCGCTAGGCACATGTTAATTTAATTAATTAATTAGTTAATTAATCTATAGTAGTACTTAAGAACAGTCAATGACAAGAATTGTTTTGTAATTAATGCTATATATATAGGGATAATAACCATCAAATTTGAAACTACTCAAAATGTGCCATACATTTGAACAATTTTTTTTTGGTACATAAGATGCCAAAAATGGCTTACAATCTTAAAATAGGATCTCCTCGCCGATCACTTTCCAATAAGGGAAGCAATTCACAAGGCGGTGTCTCTAAAAATACCATACCTCGTCTGCTATCTTGAGCCATATTTGCAAGAAAATCTGCACATCTATTCCCTTCTCGATAAATATGTCTCACTTCTAATACCCAATCTTCCTTAACAAAAGAAATAGCATCCTGGACAAGAATAGAATAGGGGTGGGAATCGGAAATACCTTCCTGAAGGAACTGAACCACCAATGCAGCATCCAATTCCACCACAACTCTAGCCAAGCCCAAGTTACGGGCTAGCAACAAACCAGTTCGAACAACCCATAGTTCAGCTGAAAGGCTGTCAGTATTACCAATATTAAGCACAAAGCCTTGCACCCAATTACCCTGGCTATCTCGAATCAATCCACCAGGCGAAGCAGATTGTGACCCAACCTTAAAAGCGCAATCAGTATTTAAGACAAAGCATCCATCTGGAGGAGGTTTCCATCTAACCAATTTAGTACTGCGACTTGATACTTTGGTATTGTCAAACACTTTCTGGGCTTCACTAGCACCTTTTCTGGTAATATACCACACCCTGCTTGAATGAGAAATTGTTTGAGAAAAAAACCAACTCATTTCGACTTTTCCATAAATACCAAAGAGCAAAAACAAACTGAGAACACCACTGAACTCCATCCGATAGTAAATTCTTACGATAACAATTTGAAACAAGCCAATCCTAAAGATTGATGGTGAAAAAGGTTGGATCATCTAATCCCAACACCACCCAACAATCCCAAACCTCCCGAGCAAAATAGCAATCTCTGAATAAGTGTAGAGCTGACTCTTCTCCAGCCATACAACGAGGACAAATAGCACTGGATGAAATATTCTTCTTCACCCGATTCTCATTAGTGTTCAGCTTATCTTTCGAAAGCAGCCAAATAAAGAAACGAACACGTTCAGTGCATGGGAGTCGCCAAATCCATTTATAGTCAACCTGACTTAGAGAATTTGTCTTTTTCTGTAGAAGTAATCGATAAGCTGATTTAGTCGAGAAAAGTCCAGAACTTTCACCCAACCATATTTTTTTATCTTGGACATTACTCGACAGCGAAAGAGGAACTGCATAGATTTTCATAATAACTTCCGTAGATAAGAAATCTTCTATAGCACTAAGGTTCCAACTTCGATTGTTATCTATCACATCTGCAACTTTCAATGAGAGTATATCCTCTGGCAAATCACCAATAGCATGCCGAATTAAAGGATTTTTTTCAACCCAACGATCAAACCAGAAACTTATACTATCTCTGTTTCCAACAATCCACTTGTACCCCAGCTCGAGAATACTACGGCACTTCAAAATGCCTCTTTAAGTCGAAGAAGTAGAAGGACGTAGATGAGCTGAGTGAAAGTCAACCGAACTCAAATATTTACCTTTCAAGATTGAGCAAGCTAACGACTCTTTCTTTGATCTTTAACTCCCATCCGACTTTTGAAAGAAGTGCCATATTCATGTCTTTTGCCGCACGAACTCCCAAACCACCATATGTTTTTGGGGAACAGACAACTTCCCACTTCACTAAATGCCCATGAGTACTATTTTCATGACTACCCCAAAGGAAGTTTCTGGTTATTCTATCAATCTGCTGACAAATAGCCATTGGAAGGAGTGCAGTTTGCATTGAGTAGACCGGGATAGTATTTAGAACCGATTGTACCAAAGTTCTGCGGCCAGCACGGGACATCACATTTCTTTTCCATGAAGACAATTTATCCTGTAACTTCTCAATGAGCGGTATATACAAATGTTTAGAACAACGACCATGAACAATAGGGACACCCAAATAGCGACCTAAATCCTTGGTTAAAGGAATCCCAGCCAAAGAACTCAACCCCACAGCAAGAGGATGAGGAACATTTGGAGAAACAAAAAGTTTAAACTTCTGCATATTGATTGATAAACCCGAGGCATTTGCAAAATCCATTAAACACTCCATAATCACTTCCACTTGTTTCTTCTCTGCTTGTGCAAACAACATGAGATCATCCGCAAAGAACAGGTGCGACAAAAGAGGACCAGAACGAGCTACTTTAATTGGCTTCCATTTTTTTCGCCGAATCCTTTCCTGAATCATCTGGGAAAGTTTCTCCATGCATAAAATAAACAAGTATGGCGAAAGTGGGTCACCTTGACGAAGCCCACGTTGAGCAGGAAAATAAGGTGAAGCTTCCCCATTCCAAATTACTGAAAGTTGGTTTGAAGACAAACAAAACATTATCAATCGTATAAGCTCATCCGGGAAGTTGAAATCAAAAAGTACTTGACGCAAGAAATCCCAGGCTATACTATCATAAGCTTTATGCAGATCAATCTTGAAAATCATCCCTCCTTTTCTGCCTTTGCGCTTCATAAAAGAGTGTACAGCTTCCTGAGTCACAATAATATTTTCAGAAGTACCTTTACCCGGGAGAAAACTATTTTGGAAAGGTCCAATTAACTCCTGCAGGATAGGTCAAAGTCTATTAACAACTAATTTAGTGAGGATTTTATAAGAAGTATTAAGCAAACTTATTGGCCGAAAGTCAACCATAGTCTGTGGATTATTCTTTTTTGGGATGAGAGTAACAAGGGCTTTAGCAATATCTTCCGAAAAGCAACCTTCATTCAAAGCTTGATTCACAAACTGAGATAGATGATTCTTAACAGTATCCCATTCCTGTTGGAAGAATAATGGTTGAATGCCATCAGGACCTAGTGCCTTGAGCCCTTTCATGGAGAATAACGCCAATCAAATTTCCTTCAATTCAAAAGGAACAAGTAGCTTCTCTTTCTCCTCTAATGATAACATAGCTTGCCATCGGATAAGATTTTCATTTAAGGGGGTAACACTTCTTGCTTCAAACAACTGCTTGAAAAACTCCACAGCCTACTGTTTAAGAGTTGCTTGATCAATAACCCAAGCATCTCTTACTAGTAGCCCAACAATTTTATTTTGGTTTCGTCGAACAATAGTAGACAAGTGATAATACTTAGTATTTTGTTCACCATCTCTAATCCAATCAGTTCGAGATTTCTGGTACCAAAGTAACTCCTCATGGTAGAGCACTTCCTGGAACTCCTTAATCAACTCCTGTTCCAACTTTTGCAAGAAATCTGAGTGCTCATAATTACTACTAGACTGCACCCCTTGGATCCTCGATATAAGATGACGCTTTTAACAAAGATATCACCAAACTTTTCCACACTCCACTTTTTAACAAAATTTGTTAAGAGAGCAACTGAAGTTACCAACGATTCGCCTTGATTCCAGCTTTGGGCAAAGATACTATCAAACTCAGGATGAGTTAACCAAGCTGCCTGGAATCGATATGGTTTTTTCTCCTTGGGCGGTGGATTAGTCATGACAGTGTTAAGCAACACTGGATGGTGGTCCGAATACAGACATGGTAGATTAAACACTTTTGCCTCACTAAACTCTGCTCGAGCCAGTTCATTCATAAGAACACAATCTAATCGCTATCTCACTGTGACTCTGCCATGAAGCTTTCGAGTCCAAGTAAACTTGGACCCCAAGGCTCCAAAATCAGATAAATTACACGCCTCCCACGTGTCTAAGAATTTTCTTGCACGGTTTATGGCAAAAGCTGCACCACCACTTTTCTCATAACTATAAGCAATATCATTAAAATCGCCAATCACCACCCAAGGCTGGTTAACAAGAGCTGCAAAGGTACATAATTCATCCCAAAACACATCTTTCATGGAGCAATGCTGCTGAACATAAACACAAGAGAGTAACCAAGTCAGAGATCCTTCAATAATTTTGAGATGGATAGCCTGGGTAGAAGAACTAAGTAGTTGAACACTCAAACATCCAGACTTCCAATAAACAACCAAACCTCCTGCTAGACCAATAGATGGAACGAAAAATAATGCGTCAAAACCCAACTTTTTACCAAAAGAAGAAGCAAAATTCAAATCGCTACATTTAATCTCTAAAAGACAACAAAAATCCAGCTTATACAGCCTCAGAAGATCACGGCAATTTCGTAGGCATTTGTTGTTATGAATACCTCGACAATTCCATGACAAAACTATCATTGATCAATCATCGTTGAAAAATTTGCTTGTTAAACAAGCATAACTTCCCTGTTACCATTTTGAGTTTCTGGCACCACTTCATCGGGGGACATTTCAACTCTATGAGAATCAGGGGGCTTAGGTTGGGGCTGGCTACCACCACTATGGATAAGTAGCTGTTCAGGAGGATCACTGTGATGGGCAAAGCTGAGCTCCATTCCCAAACTCAAGTCAACGTACGATTTGCTTGTAGAATGAGTTACATTCATGTTCACCTTCTCGGAAGATTGGGCCGCATCATCCAAAGATAATAGGCCAGAAAGACCTATGTCTTTGGGTTTAGTCTGAGCTTTAAAGGAGACAGTCCTTTTGATTGGAAGTCCATTTTTTTTCACAACCCCCTCCTTGTTTTTCTTATATCTCGCTGTGCTAGCCAAAGGTGGCAGATTTTTGTCTTGGTCAAACATGTCAAAATTTTCTTCCATATCACATTGCACATTAATTTCCTCCACAGACTTCGCCTCCTTACATTTCTCTTTGAAATTACCACTAACAAATCTATTCGTATCTTCCTTAGTGGCAGTACGCCAAACCTCAGTAGCTTCCTTATTACTCTCCAATCCCTCCACAAAATTCTCTGGCTCATCAAGAGCATGGAAGCGATTTTGACTTTCTTCATCCCTCTGTAACACCTCTTTCTTAGCCCTGAAATTAGGAGGTTTCCTTGATTTTTGTTGGACTAGCATCCAAGGACCAAAATTTTCGTTTGGAGCCCTACTTTCCTTATCCGGCATAACACCATCTTCCCGACTACTGCTATCAGAAGCAATCGCCGTCACAGCTAGCTTTGGGCAATAATCTGCCCGATGACCGACAACGCCACAGGAGAAACACACTGTATGCAGGGCCTTGTATTCCACCACTTGAATCAACTTTCCAATCTGAATTTTCGACACCAAAGGTTTAGATAAGTCAACTTCCACGCAAAGTCTTGCGTATTTCCCCCTGGTTGCCAATGTAGTATTTGCATCCATCTTCAATGGCTTCCCAAGCAATTTGGCCACGTTCAAAAGTATATCCTCTTGAAAATACTCAATAGGTAACTCTGGTAGGCGAATCCACATTGGACTGGATTTAAAGGTAGCCATAGAAGGCCGAAAATTTGGTTGCCACCGCTGCACCAGTAATTAATGGTCCTTAATCTTCTACGGTCCATCAGTTAACACACTGACAAGATCTTTCTTCATAGAGAACTTTACCACATAATACCCTTGACCAAGATCTATCAGGTTCAATTCACCTTCCAGCCGCCACAGTTGAGGCAATCTCTGTTGCAGAGTATTAAAACTCAGAGATTTACCCAGAACTTTGAAAATAACTGAGGAACACCAAGGTCATCGAAGAGCCGACTTACGGTCTTTATCAATCCTCACTCGTGGGATTTCCCCCGATGGAACCTCTTCATCATCAGACCATGTATCATCGATCTCTAGGACTTCTTTCTCCACATTGCCCAGTTCCTTAAGTTCATCCACGTTCTTCTTACCCCACACTAGAGATTGTTTAAACGTCTGCGTAGCATAATCAACAGCGTCAACCTCCATATTCCCATTCACAACCCCTTCAGCTGCTTTAACTTTCTTGGTACTCCGAACAAGATGGTCAACTTCTTCTTGGGACAAAACTCCCATACATTTGAACAATTATGCCATATATGGTATTCCTTAATGATTATTACTATTATTTTTAGTACATATCAATCTTTTCCCATCTTAGAAATATAGTGTCGGTATGAGAAAGTGAAGCAATAGAGATGAAGGGCTAACCATATTGAACCAAGAGACAGTTTGAAAGCAACAACTTAGTTAGATGCCAATTAATTATCGAAGACTACGTATATGGAATAATAAAGAGAAAGAAATTAAGAAGATAAGGGGTTGCATACATTGTTGTAAGTACCGATCCAGCCCGACCGATCAGATCGATTGATCCAGGCGGCTCAAGTAGTTACACCAAATAAAGATAAAGAAAGGAGTTCTCGTTTTCAAATTCTAGAACCCCCCCAAAAAAAGGTCTACTCTTTACTCAAGTTCCCAGAAAAGACCAAGCAACATTTCATTGATTCATTCTTCTTTTATTGATTTAGATTTTCTTAATTCTTTATTCAATTCGAAATTAGGACATATATGAAATGTGAAATTCTTGAGTAGTCTACTTCCCCTCGAACGAGGAATCCTCTTAAATTAAAGGAGTTCCTTGAAATTCATAAGGGATTTACTTGTCTATGTACCCGGAGGGTCATCTTGTCCGGTCAAAACCTAGTCAACCGGTCAAAAACCGGATCAACCCTTTAAAAAATCAATTTTTAAATATTTTTTATATTAAAAGTATATTTAAAAGTGATAAGAATTGAACCTTGATATTTTATGAAAAAGTTAAGTACACTAACCGTTATACTAGACTAAATTTCTTATTAGAAATTTATATTTTATCCTATATATTAAATTAAAATTATCAAAATTCATACATTTTTATACTTAAATGACTATTTCGATTTTATCCGATTGAACCAGTTAATCTGGTTGATCCGATGACTCGATAACCTAAACGATTTATTCACCAAGCCAGATTTTACAATATTGGTTGCATAATTAGGGGTTAGGGCGAAGGGGGCTTTGTTCTCGAGGAAGTCCAGAGGAGAGTGGGAAAGTAGACCATCTTTCGCCGGGGCGGGGCTACCATGTGCTGTCCCTTTGGTTTCTTCTTAATTTCCGGTACCTCGTTCGTTGTTGAAGAACTCCGTTCAGTGCCCACGTTTCGCCAAAGCAAAAGGGCACCACTTGAAAAGTTATAATTACTAGTAAAAACACAAGAGCACCGCTTGAAAGGTGGAGCCCTTTTGATAGGCAAAGGCCAAAGGCAGAAGCCAAAGGGTAGTGATCTGGATTCTTGACCGAAAGAAAGCTGACAATTATGTTGAATACTTGGTCCAATATCTAATTAGTTTTCATCAGTAATCATTATTGCAAAAAATATTATCGACTTATCCAAGAAAAGAGCTAACAACAATGTTGAGTGAGGAGAGGGACTGTCTTGAAGCGCTTTTATTGCATCTAACTCGAATTTTTAATCAGTTGATTAAGGAAGCATTGATGACTATGAAGAAGCAAATGCGTTGATGAGCTTCCTCTAAGTTCAAGAATCAGAAAGTATCTGGCATGGGCCAATGATGGTTCAAAAGTAGCAGCACGCATTTGAAATCACTCTCAAATCACTTCCTTCTGTTCAACGTATCCCTCGCATAAATAGTTTAGCGGCATAAGTGGTGCCTCGCTTTGGGGCCCGGGGTTTCTCGCTGCTAAATATTCTAACAATAAAATCCTATGTCGTTTTCCCAATGCAATTATTACTACAATATCTACAACTACCAGAGCCTTCATTAAAATTCTAACAATAAAATCCTACTCCTTTTCTTTCTATTTATTTATTTATTTTTAGAAATTTTATTTGTTTCTTTTTATCTGTCTCCAATCTAACATTAATTATTAGTTTTCAAAGTTATAATTTTAAACTTCTTTTCCTCTCCCTTAAACAAATAGTTTTCTTAAATAGGAGAGAGAATTAAAAAGGGAAAGAGATAAGGATAAAAGAGGAAAGTCAATGTAAATATATATAAAATTTTACATCCAACTATTTTTCTTACTCTATGTGAAACGATTAATAGGGATAGATAAATAGGAACAAATGAAGTATGTCGTTTCTTCTCAACAAATTAATTACCTTCCTAGATTGAATGAAGTTTAGATCAAACTAAGTTCGTAGTAGTAATTAGTACCAACTATACCAATTCTCTATGTTGATCAATAACTTGTAACCAATTTCACTTGCTATAAAATCTCATTCAATTCACCTAGAACCAAATGGGGTTTAATTTCCCCAGCCTTACAAATAGACAATATATACAATCCGACACTGTACCATTTCTACAGACAACAAGCACCCACTTATTATCTTGTTAATCTCTTGTTTATTCAAAAATGGTTAAGTTAGAGAAAAACAATGGAATTTTAGAAGCTGACGATTATGTCGTACAGTTGGTCAAATATCCATTTTCATCTTTTTCAATTTATCCAAAAGAAAAAAAAAAAAGAGTAAACAACATAGAAACATTATTGGAAGTACTATTGTGATGTGATTTGAATTACTCTGACATCTAAGTGCACGTCCTTTTCAGTCGATTAACAAAGCATTATTATCATAAGCTATATTATTAGGTCCAATTAAGAGGGGGTAATGTAATAAATTTCCGTAAATTTAGACTGATTGATTCTAGATATGAATTCCGTCAAAGATGAAGTAAATGCGTTGATGATGAGGAAGCTGCAAGGTAGCTTCCAGCCCTTTCAAATCCGTTACTCAACACCATAATTAGAAAATGTGGGCGTGAATTTATGATTTATCCAACACACATTCCACTCTCTATTGATCAATAATCTCTAACCAATTTCACTTAACTTGACCTACAATCAAATCAGGTTCTCGATTTTCCCCAAATTCATAAATACATAATTTAATCCAACACTGTACTATTTCTACATACTAGAGGCACCAAATTGCTGTGCTACACAAACTAGTATCATGGCCTATTTAGTTCAAGCAGCCAGCAATGCAAGACCAAGTATTTTCCAGCAGCAACTTTAGATTTAATAGTAGTGATAGTTACTAATACACACAAATCATGTCTTGTGTAACAAAAACAAAACAAAACAAAAGAAACCCATGTCTTGAATGCCTAACACAGAGCAAAGTGTATAAACGGTACGTGATGTGAACAAACTTTTAATAGAGACGTCTATTTATCTTTAAGGGGGCGTTTGGTTCGGGATTATCTTACATAACCCCAGTAATGTGTATATTGGAATGTAATATTACTTCGTTTGGTTTGTGGTAATCACCTTACTGAGGTAATATAAGATTATTGACACGTAAGTTTTTGGTGCACATTACCAGGAATCTCATAACCTCCAAATTCTTAGGTAATGTGAGATTATCAGGTTATATTAAAATTTTTTTCTACTTTATCCTTAGTATTTTGCTATTTTAGACCCTAATAACCTTATGTAATTGATAAATTATAATTTTTTAAGTATAATTTAATTATTTTGATTAAGAAACATAATTAAACTTAGCTTATATAATTACTAAATTAATAATTATACGTTAGTTCAATTAAACTAAAAGCATAATTTCTTTTTTGTTAAAAGCATAATTAAACATAACTTATATAATCATTAAATTAATTATATAATATTTTACTAAGTTTATTACTTAAATAATTTTTATATTAGTCATGTTTAATTATCAAACTTAACAAAATTATAACAATTGTACAAAATATTGAACAAATAAGAAATAAGCTTAAGTGTTGTATTGAGGACATTATAATAAACTATCCATTTTAACAGAATATATACCCTCCAACCAAACAGGTTAATCTTATATTCCGGGAATCTCAACCAAACAAAAATTGTGCACATTCCGAGAATATGTACTAGGTTATGTTATAACCTGATAATCACATAACTCTGATAATGTAAGATATCTTGAACCAAACGCCCCTTAAAAGTAATCAATTACGGAGGTGAATGGTGAACAATGAAATTCTGCCGCCCTGTCAACCACCGTGCTGGGCTGCTGGCCTGCTGCTCTTCAGTACTCACATCCGTAACTGTTTAATTCCTTCAATGGGGGCCATGATGATGGCTTCCTTATTAGTTGCTGCTGCGCCTGCACTCAATAAAAAGCGTTAGCCAATTTTAATGGTTTTTGAGGGTTATGAAAATTCAGACCCACGAGCGGTTCAATCATACGTTACGGAGCAAATAGATGACCCTGTTTCACATCCAATCAGTTCAACCAGCGGGTTGGTTTTAAAGGCATGGCTGTTGTTGTTGTCTTTACCTCATGGGCTAGCTTATATGCCGGCCGCAAAGCCTGCTCCGTTGTTGCCATGGCCGGCGTCGAAATTGTTCATGCACGCTGCAATGGCTTCCTCCATAGCATTCTGATCGTCCAAATTCATCTCACCATCCTCTTCAAGTTCAAGGAAAGCAGCAGCAAGGCTTTCCCCTCTTAGAGAAATTCCAAGCCACTGATCGTGCTCTGTCTTAAGCATCGAACGCTCTCTCTTCTTGGCTCTCAGTGCAGTCCAATCAGCTCTTGCCTCTGTCGTAAGGATCGAAAGTTCTCTCTTCTTGGCTCTCAGTGCGGCCCGAACAGCTCCTAAACGTTTCTTCATCAGTCTTGTCTTCTTTTTTTCCCTCGCCCCTTCAGCTTTTCTGCCTCTGGGAGCCTGTATTGTTAATCAAGTTTGGATTAAATTATCCAAAACCCATCAAGGAAAGAAAAAGAAAAGGAAAAGAAAAGTTAGAAGTAACTTTTAACCAGATTCAACTAGATTTAAGGCGATCAAATTATATTAAAGTTTGATGGGAATGGAATCAAAAGAAATGAAGAAGTGAATCCAAAATCATTTAAAGAAAGAGGAATCTGACCATTTCTGAGAGAATCGCGGAAGTGAAAATCAGGAAACTAACAAGCTGAAAAGAAGAGTTGCACTACAAATTAAAGAGAGAAGAGAGAAGAAGAAGAGTGAGAAACAGAAACACAGGCCAAAGACACGGCAAACTAAAGGGAGTGGCGTGTTCTGGTGTGGGGACGGGAACCGGGGCGGGGCCAGTTTTCGGACACAATCGCGTTAACGTGGCGCGCGCTGTTAAGACAAGAGGATATTGGCTTCGCCAATCGTCAGTTAATCACCGTGTCATAATATCATTCAGATGGGGAGTATCCTAGATTTGTCCACGGTCACCCAATCAAAGGCCAAAAAGCACTAAAAAAAGAATGAATATTTCAGTTGACACAACCAACTGAGTGACTTTAAACTAAACAATCTCTTTTCTTCCTTCTTGGCATTTGCTTAAAAAAATGTCTGTGGGCCAGGCTTAGCCATTGCCCCTTTGTTAAATTTGTGAAACCTTATTTTTCTTTTGTTTTGATACGAATCATTAATTTGAAACAAACTGGTTGCTTTGGCACAGTTTTGCTGCATGGCCACTACAGGCTTATCTAATCTTTTGGAGGATATCCTTTTATTAGAGGTAGATATGGTGGGCAGGCATAACCTGAAAATATAAGTCAGTTTTTGGCTTTCTTAGTACCGGAGAAAAAAAAAATGAAAGGCAAAAAGGATGTTGAAACTACAAAAGAGAGAAATTTGTGCTTAAATCTTTGAATTTCTTTCTATTTGATGCAAAAAGGCGAAAAGGCAGCAGATTTTATGCTTAACTATTTCAACAATTCTTTTAATTTGATGCAAAAAGGTAAAGTGAGTAAATATAATTAATGGAGGCAAAAGGGTCAGACAATTCTTTTTCCTTTTAATTTGATGCTTAAATCTTTCAATTTATTTCTCACTCATCTCCAAGAGAGAAATTGAAAGACTGGAGAGTAAAAGAAAAAACCATGGGAGAGCCTAAAGATTCCAAGAAATGAGAGGAAGGTGGAAGAATGAGATATATCATACATGCAACAATACTGCAGAAGAGTGGGACTCAATTTATAGAGGACAGGAAGGAGTCATTTGGGCAAAGCGCCTTTGGGATAAGATTAGGAACAACACTGAGAGCATGATTTACATAATTTATTTATAAGAGAGATTTGGATCTTTTTTTAAAAATAAAAATAGTTATTAATCATCAACTTGGCCACTTGGGTGTCGTCTTAGGCTATTTCACAGCCTGGCTTTACTGCTTTTTTGGGTGGGTGGTTGGGCAGTAAATCGGATTTGAGTAAATACCAAATTGCTAAATACCAATTAAAAATAGGGGCACGAAAGCCTAATTACTAATGGCTTAATAGACCCTTCAACTTGTAAAAAAAATGTCATTTTACTCTGCATTATTTTATTTTAGAATTTTTTAAAAAATGTCATTTTACTCCTCATTATTTTATTTTAGAATTTTTTATCCCTATACTTTAATTTTGAAGCTCAGTTCACTTTCTGTTAAAGGAAACTAGTCAAGTGCCTATTACGTTACTAACCGCCGTTACCCGTGTATACGTGGCAAAAATATAGAGTACCACATCAAAAAGGGACCCACAAGCTGAAAATGTTAAAAAAATCTACAATTATATTTAATTGTAATTAAAGAAATAAATGTAGTTTTTCTTTTTTAAATTTAAAAAAAGTAAATTGAAAGCTTTTTAAGAAAAGTTAAAAGTAAAAATAAATTATTCAAAAATTTTAAATTTAAGTTTAATTTTAATATTATTTGTAATTTCTGAACCAAAATTTAAAAATAAATACTAGTCATTGAGATTTGAACAACAAGAAAATTTCTGGGTTTATTCAATGTGTTTCTCTTTGCAAATTAAGAAAGTAGCAAATTTCATCGTGTTCATCTCTCTTCAAACCACTTATCTCATAATTTCTCTGTCTAAAAAACCCATAAACTAGAAGCTTTAAGAACATAGAAACGTGATGAAATTTTCCAGAAACCACAGCACTAGCCACCACTCTCCTCCAACTATTATTGCGATAGATCTCTGACCGACCCAAAAAAACTCTAGATAGCTCTCTCTCATTACCCTAAACACGATTTCAACTTTTGTTTCTTCCAAATCAGCCTCAAAAGTCCTAGATCTAATTTAATCTGCAACTTTAAATTAAACCCATTGAGAAAATAGTACAGTAATAAGGAGAGGTTTATGGTCTAATGGTTTGTTTCCAAGTTTGCTACCAATTGAAGGAAGCAGGAGTGAGGGACTTGCACGGGAAGTACAATGAAGGGAAAATCACGGAGGCACCGCACATTCCACTTTGGATTTTGATATCTGTCTTTCTGCATTTTACATGGCCAAGTTTTGATTTTGCTTTTGATTCCCACCTCCAATTCTTCCTTTAAGCTGTATTTTCTATCCTCAAATCCCCAAATCGCCCTTGGTTTTGTGGTTTTATTATTTTTCTTATCTTATTTTGTGCTTGCAGATTTTAAAACTATAGTTGGTGTTTTTAGCTGTTCAATTTCGGCTTTCAGGCTTTGGTGTTTTGTTTTAAACTTTGAAATTTCTGCACTAAGCTTGATTTTGGCCATATCTGGAGGAAGAGGAAGGGACAGACACTGGATTTTCGGTGTTTCATGTTTGTTTCAAATAAAAATGTTTTTATTTTTAATTAAAATTTAAAATGAGGACTTGTTTTTATTCTTTTGTCTCATATTAGACATGGTAGCTTATACTTGCGCCACGTAGCACCATTAACGGTCCATCTAACTTCTATCAACGGAAAGGATACTGAAGGGCTAACAGAGCTGCAAAATTAAAGTATAGGGGTTGAAAATTCTAAAATAAAAAAATGAGGGCCAAAACAACACTCTTGTACAAGTTGAAGGGTCAATTTATGTATTAAGCCAATTACTAATTGAGTAACCTCGATAGTGGATGGTCTTTGGATCCACATCGGTAAAAAAGTGTGTGTGAGTTCTAACTTATATAAGATTCTACATTTTAATAAAATTGTCATAGTTTTGTTAAGAAGTGTGTTCTTTCTCTGATAAAAAAAGTAAAATAAAGCATTGCATCTTCAAAACTGGTGTGTAGTGTGCATACCTCGTGTTCGTGGATCACCCCGATAGTGGATGGTTTTTGATCCCACATCAATAAAAAGTGTGTGTGGATTTTAGATTATATAGGATTTCATGCCTTAACAAAATTATCATGATTTTATTAAAGAGTGTATTCTTTCTTTGACAAAAAAAATTGAGTAATAGTAATAAATAAGGTAAAGGTAAAAGAATTTGATCAATAAAAATCGACTAATAGTAATAAATAAGGTAAAAGAAGTTGATCAATATATTACTGAGTGAATCTGAAATATTGAGGGGCCAAATGAAAGATCAAAAAAGGTCCTAAGTGTAAACATGAAACCTTGGAAAAGGCATGGGTCATTTGTAGGGCGCCCGTTGCAGACCTGGCCTCCGTGTTACTGGGCCGACCTTTTCTGCTGCTTAGAGTTCCACAACAGAAATGTTTAGCCCTACAGTCCAATCAAATCATTGAGTAGACCTGGAAGTGCCTCAACAATGGACTGAGCAATATAAATAGCAAATCAGTAAACTCACTTGTTCTTGACTGCAATATAAAATCAGCCGATGGTAAAATACATCAAATACAAATTCAAAACCTACAAGCATGTTACTAATTTACCCAATTACAGCAAGGCAGTGCATATTACCATTATTACAACACTTAATCATTGTAGTTAAGATCGTCAACCCTTTCCACAAAACAACTTTTGTAATGTCTTAATGCATTTATTGATATAGCTAACACACACAAGATCAATTAAAATGGATTCAAGAGGGTTATTTAACTCAAATCAAATGCAGTTATTACTAAAAGAAGAACAGCTTGGTTTGCTAACCGGCAGCAATTTTAAGATTCAATCGAAGAATATTATCCATAAGCAACATAGAAGAAGAATTACACCAGTAGGGTTACATAAGCCACCCTTTTTATTCTACGAACTTCAACAAGAATCATCAATAAATAATGATGTAAGCATGCGAAAGGTTGTTTACTAAATAAGCTACTCCTTCATCTTCATGGATGTTGAAAATTGGTCTAATTGTTGTCCCAGAATTGTGACTGAAGGTATTTCACCACATTCTTGTCCAGCTGGAAGGCTTTGGTGAGAACATCCGGATTTATTGCTGGGTTTGAACCGAATACTGCCTTTGCAATAGTGATAGTTCCAGGATTTTGGCTGCTCAGACCAGCAAAGGCAACCGCATTAGTGTTCCCCACATTGAATTGGAAGTGAATGAGACCGACCGGAAAGACAAAAACATCTCCAGGATAGAGGACTTTGGTGATGAGACGGTTGTCAGTGTTGGATGTAACAAAGCCAACATAGAGTGTGCCTTCTACGACGACTAGGATCTCCGTGCCACGAGGATGGGTGTGAGGAGGGTTTAGACCATATGGTGCAAAGTCAATTCTTGCCAGAGATATGCCAAGAGTGTTAAGCCCTGGAATTTTGTCGACATTAAGAAGAGTGACTGCTGATCCTGGTTGATTTGATGTGTTTCCTGGCTTGTTTAGACCCGAATAAAAGAAGTCTTCTGGTTTTACAAGGTCTGGGTCCTTGCAAAACTTCCCATTAACAAATACTGTAGGAAAGAACAAAAACCAGTTGATATGCCATGACATGCCAAAAAAAAATCAAATTATTTATAGTTTAGGAATCTAATTCAATGAAAACAAATAAATTATGTCAAAACATACCACCATCCTTGGTATCCTTGGTATCATTGAGGGCTACACAGAAGTCCTGAAGAGGGCTAGGGTCAAAGGCTGAAGCAAATGAGGATGCCAGAGCCAAGAAGAGAAAGGATACAAGAAAGTGAACAGCTTTCATTGTGGAGAGGCTGGTTTCTAGCTCGAATTCTTTCAAGTTATCTTGCTTGGGGTGGGGTGAGTAATCTTTCTTGAAATCATGCCTATTTATAGATTGGAGTGTTTGAACAAGTATTAACTTTTTGTCATGAAAGACTTACCAAGTCAGTAGTGACTTGGTTATATTATTATTTTGGTCTGTTTTTTTGTCCCTTTAATTAAGTTTCTATACGAACCATTCTATAGCCTCTTAGGAATCCCCACTTTCAATGAACCATTCTTTGACATGGAAGTGGTCTTATTGCATAAATATAATGTTTCGTTTCTTCCTTGTTTCTGAACTTTGGTACTGAATAAATCCCAGCTACTCCCTTGAATTTAACACAAATTTATATTTGCTGCCGGCTTCCGGAAATTTAATCAATTTAACATGAAATTGAAATGACATTAAAAATTGACAATTAATTATTAGTCTTGGTGTAAGGTTCACCTAATTCTAATACGCATTTATTCTATATTTAGGCGGGTTCTAATTAAGTAAAAATAATTATGTCCCAGTTGACAAAGTCTAATGGACGATAGAACATATGGCCTCTTTGATTAAAATATTGTTGGCAGCATTTCTTGCAATATTAAGCTTGCTTCAAATGGAAAATTTCAAAATCTTGACTACTTCTTGAAGAATAACAATTTTGAATTGATTCACTCTGTACTGGAAGCAACAGTTTTATACAAGAGTAAGTTAAACTGAATCAATTAGGAAATGTTTTGCTTCTTATTTTGGTTTTTATTATTTTCTTGAACTGCTGTTTAAGCAGAAAAGCAAAAAATAGATAAATTAGTAAGTTATTAACTTGCTTACTAATTACTATACTACAAAGATAAACGGAGTAATTAAAGATTGGTTAGTGGTAGTAAAAGAAGTCCCGAAGATACACAAAGGATGGTAAATCCTTTGGAAAATTTTCTACACTTTCTCCAAAGAAATAAGAATAAGTAAATTTTTTTTTTGGTACAATAGGGGGTCCTAGGACCTAGGGAAGGGGATCCCCTGCCTTGTGACCTCCCAAGCCTCTTGGCCACTCTTGGCCACCAGACCAAGAGGTAGAGGTCAGTAAATTTGTTTCTTCTTTTCCATCTTCTAAAGAATATCTGATAACTATAAAATTTTTGTTGAGCCAGACTTTTTTTTTTTTCAGCCCAGGGAAGCCGTTAATCATTTGTCCCTTTTCCGAAAGTTTTGTTGAGCCCAGGCTTGGCCCATTCTTATTACTATTCTATAAAAGCTTCTTTTAATTGTTGATTGATTATAGTAACTCTTTTAATTACGTCCGTACTTCCCTATCTTTTTTAAGTATAATATATGCACTCCGATTTTGTATGTAAAAGGTATAATAATTCATTTGTACGACCAAAACATAAATATAGACATCAACTAACTGCAAGTGAGTATTTCCATAAAGGCTGTTGCCCATGTTTAGTTAATTTATTCCGATCATCAGCAAGTGTACTACTTAATGAGTGAACAAGGTAAACTAAGTTGATTAATATAGTGAACAAGGTAAAATATTTTTTCTTTTTTGAGGGAACAAGGTAAAAGAAGTTGATCAATAAATTAATGAGTGAATGTAAAATATTTAGTGGCCGAATGAAAGACAAAAAGGAAAGTCCTAAGTACAAACATGAAATGAAACTTTGGAAAAATCATGGGCCAAGGGCATGGCCTCTTTTGCAGGCCTGGGCACTGTCTGTCACTGGGCCGGCCTTTGCTGATGCTAAGAGTTTTCCACGGCAGAAAAGTTTAGCCCTAAAGTCCAATCAAATTATTGAGTCTCAACAATAATGGACCAAGCAATATAATTATAAATACCTGCAAATGATGACCGTATATAAATATTTAATTGGGATTATGATTTTTAAATATGATTGTGAACATGATCTAAAATTTGTTCCTTTCTTTGGGACATTTAAGAGATGTTATAAGTAGTTAACAAATAATTATTTATTTATCTATTTTAAAAATTATTAATAATTACAATTCCTATTTTAGAAAAGACTTTAATTAGCCTATATATAAATTTAAACATTTATAACCTTCATATTTTACCACTTTTTTTACAACTCCTATTAGTAAGAAATCTAATTCATAAGCATTATAATTCTATTCGTCATAAATCAACACTCATAAACTCATAAAATAATTCACTGTAAAATATTACTAAAATTTATCTTTGGGGATACTTCTTCACAACTCTTATTAGTAAAATTTGTTAATTTCTTAAGATCATGACTTTTAAATAGAGATTATATATAAATATTCAATTGGAGATCGTGACTTTTTAACGGAGACTATATACAAGACTTAAATTTTTTTTCTTTTCTTGGGACCGTGTACAAGATTTATAATTTGTTTCTTTTCTGAAGACCTTGACTTTTAAAATCAATACAATGGGAACCGTATACAAATATTAAATTGGGGATCATAACTTTGACTGTATACTAATACTCAATTGAGGATCGTAACTTTTAAATGGGGATTGCGTACAAGATTTAAAATTTGTTCATTTTTTGAGATAGCAACTTTTAAATAAGGATCGGGTATAAATGCTCAATTAGAAATCGCGACTTTTTATTTGGGACCATATACAAAATTTAAAATTTGTTTATTTCTTAGGGACCGTGACTTTTAAATGAAAACCGTGTATAAATACTCAATTAATTAGGGATTGTGACTTTAACCATGTACAAATACTCAATTAGAGATCGTGACTTTTAAATGAGAACTATGTATAAGATTTATAATTTATTCATTTTTTGGGTCTGTGAATTTTAAATGGGGATTGATTATAAGTACTCAATTAGGGACTATAACTTTTCGATGGGGACCGTCTATAAAATTAAAAATTTATTCCTTTCTTTTTTGGGGACTGTGACTTTTAAATAGAAAAAATATACAAATACTTAATTGGGATCACGACTTTCAAATAGAGATTGTGTAGAAATATTCAATAAGAACTATGTATAAATACTCGATTGGAGAATGTGATTTTTAAATGTAAACTCTTTCATGTTTTACTATATTCTTTTACAACTCATATTAGTAAGAAATCTAATTTATAAGTATTATAATTCTTTTCATCTTAATTAAATCGATACTCATAAACTCATAAAATAATTCACCATGAAATATTACAAAAATTTGTCTTTGGGGTCATTTCTTTACAACTCCTATTAGTAAGAATTATAATTTGTAATTATTATAATTATTTTCTTCTTAAATCAATATTCATAAATTAGAAAGCAATTCATCGTACATGACTAAAATTTATCTTTGAGGCCTAAAACATTTAAATGAGGATTGTGTATAAATATTTAATTACGGATATTGATTTTTAAATAGGACCGTGTACAAGATTTAAAATTTGTTCCTTTCTTGGGACCATAACTTTTAAATGGGCACCATATACAAATACGTTATTGAAGATGGTGACTTTTTAATGGGGTTACGTACAAAATTTAAAATTTATTCTTTCCTTTGTACCATGTACAAGATTTATAATACGTTTCTTTTTTTGGGGATTGTGACTTTTACTATATACAAATATTCTATTGGGATCATGACTTTTAAATGTGGATTGTATAAAAAATTTAAAATTTGATTATTTTTTCAAACTGTAAGTTTTAAATTGGGATAACGTATAAATACTTAATTGAGAATCACAAATTTTAATGGGGCCGTATACAAGATTTGAAATTTAATCATTTCTTAGGGACCACAACTTTAAATGAGGACTGTATATAAATACTTGATTAAGGATTGTGATTTTAATCATATACAAATACTCGATTAAGGATTATAACTTTTAAATGAGAACTGTATATAAGATTTAAAATTTATTTACTAAATTGAGGGTTGTAACTTTGATTATGTACAAATACCCAATTCGAGATATTAACTTTTATATGATAATCGTATACAAGATATAAAATTTGTTTATTTTTTGGGACCGTGACTTTTAAATGGGGACCACGTCTAAATGCTCAATTGAAAATCGTGGCTTTTTAATGGAGATTGTGTACAAGATTTAAAATATATTTATTTCTTAAGGATCATGACTTTTAAATGAGAACTGTATACAAATACTCAATTATGAATTGCAACTTTAATCATGTACAAATGTTCAATTGGGAATCATAACTTTTAATTAGAAACTGTGAGCGAGATTTAAAATTTGTTCTTTTTTTAGATCTATCTTTTAAATGTGACTATATATACACACTTAATTGGGGACTACGACTTTTTGATGGGGTTTGCATATAAGATTTAAAATTTGTTCATTTTTTTTTTGGGGACTATGACTTTTAAATGGAGAGTGTATATAAATATTCAATTGGAGATTATAACTTTTAAAGGGGGATCGTATATAGATATTCAATTACGGATCAGAACTTTTAAATAGGGATCGTGTACAAATATTCAATATATATTGTGTATAAATACTCAATTGAGATCGTGACTTATAATTGAGAGTTGTTTCCTATTTTACTACATTCTTTTACAATCCCTATTAGAAAGAAATCTAATTAATAAATATACAGATATTAATGTGGACCCATGTATAAATACTCATACTTAATGGGGACCGTAAAAAGATATTTAATTGAAGATCGTGACTTTGATTATGTACAAATATTTAATTGAGGATCATGACTTTTAAATATGAATCGTTTACATCATTTACTTAATTCATGATCATGACTTTTAAATAGGAACCATATACATGATTTAAAATTTGTTCATTTTTTAGGATTGAGACTTTTAAATAGGGACCGTGTATAAATGCTCAACTGGAATCGTGACTTTTTAATGGAGACCGTATATAATATTTAAAATTTATTCATTTCTTATGACCATGACTTTTAAATGGAGATCATATACAAATATTCAATTAGGAATTATGACTTTAATCGTGTACAAATACTCAATTAGAGATTGTGATTTTTAAATGAGAAAGGTGTACAATATTTAAACTCTGTTCCTTTTTTGAATTCATGACATTTAAATGGGGGTAGTGACTTTTTTGTAGTGACTGTGTATAAGATTTAAAGTTTATTCATTTTTTTCTTGGAGACTGTGATTTTTAAACGAAGAATGTGTGTGTGTGTGTGTGTGTGTGTGTGTGTGTGTGTGTGTGTGTCTATATATATATATATATACATACTCAATTAAGAATTATGACTTTTAAATGAGGACCGTATATAGATACTCAATTGAGATCATATATAAATGTTCAATTGGGAATCATAATTTTAAAAGAGAACTATGTAGAAATACTCAATAGAAGCTGTGCACAAATATTCAATTTAGAATCGTGACTTTCAAATGGTAACTATCTATAAGATTTAAAATTTGTTTCTTTTTTGGGAATCATATACTATTACGCAATTGAAGATCTTGACTTGGACCATATACAAATACCTAATTGGGGACCATAACTTTTAAATGGATACTGTGTATAAATACTTAATATAAAAGCAATAAGAATAAATGTATATGGCATAAAATTAAACGTAAAATTGAGTAAATGTAATAGTAAACGTAAAAAAAGTAAGAGTAAACGTAAAAGTAATAGTTGCATATACATGGTAAGAGTAAATGTAAAGGTCCTAAGAATAGACGTAAAAGTGGTAAGGGTAAATATAAAATAATAGAATATAAGATTTGTTAAAAGTATACATAAAAATGATAAGAGTAAATGTAGAAGTGGTAAGAATAAATGTAGAAGATTAAACATAAAAGTGATAAAAATAAATATAAAATGGTGGAATATAATATTTGGTAAGAATAAATGTAGGAGCAATAAGAATAAGCTTAAAATTTTAATATTGATATAAGAAGAATTTTACAAAAATTTATATATAGAAAGAATTTAAAAAAAGATTGGGTAGATTCATTTGGAAAATATATCAAGTATGGTCTACTATATCTACTTTATACAAAAATTTTAGAAATTTATTATGTATTATGTTTCTATTAATTAATTATTATCTGAAATGAAATTTTAATATTAAAAATAAGAATTAATACCCACGTGCATAGCACGTGACAAAATACTAGCAATTATAAATAGCAAAACAGTGAACTCACTTGTTCATGACTACAATATAAAATCAGTCAATAGTAAAATTGAGTAGATACAAATTCAAAGCCTACAACCATGATACAATTTTCACGCAATTAAAGCAAGGCGGTACATATTTCCCTTAATCATTGTCGGTAAGTAAGATCATCAACCCTGTTTTGGTTGTTCCTTAAAACGATTTTTTTTTTGCCAAATAATATTCCTTAAAACAATTTAATCTCTCAAATTAACTTATCCCACAAAACAACTTTGTAATGTGTTTGCATCACTACTCCTATGTTTTCAGTGGCAGTTAATGGAAGTTTAGTTGGATATTTTTCTGGAGAAAAAGGAATCAGACAAGGGGACCCTCTTTCGCCATATATTTTTGTTCTTTGCATGGAAGTTTTATCCCAGTTATTGAATAGAGCAGCTGCAAAAGGAGTTTTTAGATTTCATCCAAAGTGCCACAAGTTAAAACTCACTCTTTTGGCCTTTGCTGATGATCTTCTTATTTTTGCACATGGAACTAAGGCCTCTGTTACAGCAATCCTATCAACTCTGCAATATTTTTCATTGTTATCTGGCTTGCAAATCAACAATGCGAAATGTGAGCTTTTTTCTGCTGGTATTCCACATAGAGTTGTTGCTGAAATTCAACAAGTATCAGGCTTCAAAATAGGAATGCTACCAGTGTGTTACTTGGGAGTTCCTCTTATTATCAGGAAATTGAGCTATAAAGATTGTGAACCACTCATAGAGAAGATCACAGCTAGGATAAATAGCTGGACAGCTAAACATCTCTCATATGCAGGAAGGCTTCAGCTTATTCAGTCAGTATTGATGAGTATACAGAACTTTTGGAGCTGTCATTTTGTACTTCCACAAAAAGTGATCAGTAAAGTCATGCAGCTCTGTTCTTCTTTTTTTTGGAAAGGAAAGGTTGGAAAGGTGGTTGGAGCAAGAGTAAAGTGGGAGGCAATCTGCCTACCAAAATCAGAAGGAGGTATTGGCTTAAAACAAGCAAAAGAGTGGAATATTGCATGTATGATGAAGTTGATAAGGCTCATACTTTCAGATTCAGGCTCCCTTTGGGTAGCTTGGGTTAGAACTTATGTACTTAAGACTTGTTCTTTTTGGGAATATGCTATTACTGGATCCATTAGCTGGTCTTTGTGAAAATTGTTTCAACTCAGGCAGGTGGCATTTCCCATTTTCCAACAACTGTTAAGAAATTTTAAAGTGTAGGAAGCTTGGCAATTACTCAGAACTAAGCAGTAGAAAGTAAGATGGCACAGGTTGATATGATACCCTGGGTATATTCCAAAGCACACTATAATGGCTTGGCTTGCCATTCTAAATCGCCTACCTACCAAGGATAGGTTACAAAAGTAGGGATTGCAAATAAATGACATTCACTACCTCCTATGCAAACAGCAATTGGAAACACCAGACCATCTATTTTTCACTTGTCTTTACACAAAGGAAGTATGGAGAAGAGTTTTACAACTATATGGATTAAGCAGATTACCTCAAGATTGGAATTCTGAGTTTAATTGGGGATTGACAAAGCTGAAAGGCATGTCACTATTAACTACCATATGTAGAATAGCATGGAATGCTACTATTTATTTCATTTGGTGTGAAAGGAACAATAGGCACTTTGGAAAATCTGAAAACACAACATCACAAATACTTTTGGAAATAGCAGCTGTGGTGCGTGAAAGAATACATACTTTGAGGAATGTAGCAGAATCCGGTCAATGTTCAGCTCTGTCAAAAATGGGGGTTTTGCAGCAACATATTTTGATATTAATTTACACTAGTTATAGATATTTTGAATAATTTGTGGTAGATGCTTGTAAAGTTTGACTTATACAAACCTTTGTATAGCAGTAGCAGCTTCTACTGCTTTGGATGATATAAATACTAACATTTCATCTAAAAAAAACTTTGTAATGTGTTTTTTTTTTTGGCCAAACAACTTTGTAATGTTTAGATGCATTTATTGATGGAGCAAACACACACAATATAAAGATTTAAGCTATCAATATCAATTAAAATGGATTCAAGAGGTGTATTTAACTCAATCAAGCACACTGATTTATTACTATATAGAATAGAATATTATCCATAAGCTACATAAAAGGAGGATTACATCAGCAGGGTTACATAAGCCACCCTTTTTATTCTACGAACTTCAACAAGAATCATCAATAAATAATGATGTAAACATGCGAAAGATTGTTTATTAAATAAGCTACTACTTCATCTTCATGGATGTTGAAAATTGGTCTAATTGTTGTCCCAGAATTGTGACTGAAGATATTTCACCACATTCTTGTCCAACTGGAAGGCTTTGGTGAGAACATCTGGATTTATTGCTGGGTTTGAACCGAATACTGCCTTTGCAATAGTGATAGTTCCAGGATTTTGGCTGCTTAGACCAGCAAAGGCAATCGCATTAGTGTTCCCCACATTGAATTGGAAGTGAATGAGACCGATCGGAAAGACAAAAACATCTCCAGGATAGAGTACTTTGGTGATGAGACGGTTGTCAGTGTTGGATGTAACAAAGCCAACATAGAGTGTGCCTTCCACGACGACTAGGATCTCCGTGCCACGAGGATGGGTGTGAGGAGGGTTTAGACCATATGGTGCAAAGTCAATTCTTGCTAGAGATATGCCAAGAGTGTTAAGCCCTGGAATTTTGTCGACATTAAGAAGAGTGACTGCTGATCCTGGTTGATTTGATGTGTTTCCTGGCTTGTTTAGACCCGAATAGAAGAAGTCTTCTGGTTTTACAAGGTCTGGGTCCTTGCAAAACTTCCCATTAACAAATACTGTAGGAAAGAACAAAAACCAGTTGATATACCATGACATGCCAAAAAAAAATCAAATTATTTGTAGTTTAGGAATCTAATTCAATGAAAACAGATAAATTATGTCAAAACATACCACCATCCTTGGTATCCTTGGTATCATTGAGGGCTACACAAAAGTCCTGAAGAGGGCTAGGGTCAAAAGCTGAGGCAAATGAGGATGCCAGAGCCAAGAAGAGAAAGGATACAAGAAAGTGAACAGCTTTCATTGTGGAGAGGCTGGTTTCGAGCTCGAATTCTTTCAAGTTATCTTGCTTGTGGTGGGGTGAGTGATCTTTCTTGAAAGCATTCTTATTTATAGATTGGAGTCTTTGAACAAGTATCAACTCTTTGTCATGAAAGACTTACCAAGACAGTAGTGACTTGGTTATATTATTATTTTGGTTTGTTTTTTTTGTCCCTTTAAGTTTCTATACGAACCATTCTTTCTATACGAACCATTCTTTAACAACCATGCATCTATAGCCTCTTAGGAATCCCCACTTTCAATGAACCATTCTTTGACATGGAAGTGGTCTTATTGCATAAATATAATGTTTCGTTGCTTCCTTGTTTCTGAACTTTGGTACTGAATAAATCCCAGCTACTCCCTTGAATTTAACACAAATTTATATTTGCTGCCGGCTTCCGGTGATTTAATCAATTTAACATGAAATTGAAATGACATTAACAATTGACAATTCATTATTAGTCTTAATTGGTGTAAGGTTCACCTAATTCTAATATGCATTTATTCTATATTTAGGCGGGTTCTAATTAAGTAAAAATAATTATGTCCCCGTTGACAAAGTCTAATGGACGATAGAACATATGGCCTCTTTGATTAAAATATTGTTGGCAGCATTTCCTGCAATATTAAGCTTGCTTCAAATGGAAAATTTCAAAATCTTGACTACTTCTTGAAGAACAACAATTTTGAATTGATCACTCTGTACCGGAAGCAACGGTTTTAGACAAGAGTAAGTTAAACTGAATCAATTAGGAAATGCTTTGCTTCTTATTTTGGTTTTTATTATTTTCTTGCACTGCTGTTTAAGCAGAAAAGCAAAATGAAATAGATAAATTTGTAAGTTAATTTGCTCACTAATTACTATACTACAAAGATAAACAGAGTAATTAGATTCGTTAATGGTAGTAAATGAAATCCGAAGATAAACAAAGGACGGTAAATCCTTTGGAAAATTTTCTACACTTTCTCGAAAGAATTAAGAATAAGTAAATTTGTTTCTTCTTTTCTATCTTCTAAAGAATATCTGATAACTATAAAAGTCAAGCCAAATTGAGCTGTTTGCAGCATCCATACAACGGTGTTCATAATACTGTTAATTGGAACACACTTCTTCTCTTATCGCTCTCTTGTAAAGAAAGGCCTTATTCGTATAATAATTCAAGAGATTAGTGTTTTGGCCAATTACTCACTTAATGATTTAATATCTAATTTGATCCCTGAATTATATAAAAAAATGATATATTGATTTATGAACTTTTATTTGAGATAGATTAGTCCTTAAACTTTATTTGGAGACAGATAGATCCTGAATGATAAAAAAAAGAAAAGAAAACTAAGGGACCAATCTGTCCCGAAATAAAAATTCAGGGACTAACTATTCCAATCTCGATCCGTCAAGTTTTTGATCATTTAAAGACCAATTTATCTCAAAATTAAAATTCAGAGATCAATCTGTCTCAAATAAAAATTTAAGAATCAATCTATCTTTTTTGTATAATTCAGTGATTAAATTTGGTATTAAGCCCTCACTTAATTAAAGTTTTTTAATTCTATTCCTTTTTTAACCGAAATATTCCATTTGATCATTTCACTCCTAATGCTTCCTTTTGTCATTTCCTCAAAATACATTTCCAAGATATTATACTTCGGCGCATTTCCAAGGTCTTATCATGCGTTTTTTTGTTTTTTTGGTCGGAAGGTCTTATCATGCGTTGCATCCGAAAGGATATGAATCATTTCTGGTTTAATACATAAAATAGTCTTTAAAATTATATAAAATTGTCGTTTTGAATATTCAACTTTTATTTTAGAATTTTTGGTCATTGAACTTTTATTTTGTACATAATATAGCTCTTGATGTTGATGTGACCTAATCATATTTAGACACGTGAAATTTTCTTATTGAGTCACGTCAGCAGTAAGGACTTCATTGTGTACAAAATAAAAGTTTAAGGGTCAGAAATTCTAAAATAAAAATTAAAAGGCCAAAACGATAATTTTATACAAGTTCGAGGACTATTTTATATATTGAGAATGAGAGGTTGCGGGCTGTGATTATCTAAACATTTTAAAAAGGAGCACAGAATACATAACCTTAAATATTATGATTTAAAAATGTTAATTTATAGATTGCTCAAAAAAAAAAAACAGAAAAACAGAGGAGAGGTGGAAATGGAGTCATTTGACTGCATTACAATAAGCTTCATTGGAACAGCAAGGAAGATGACGCGTTATTCAAAATAACAAACTGCCATATCTTAATTATGACTTGAGAAATAAGAAGAATTTCATCCACGTGGCTCCTAAATTAATTGTTGTCCCACCAGAACTCGGACTGAAGATTGGTAACGATATTTTTGTCCAGCTGGAAGGCCTTGGTGAGAACATCAGGATTGATAGGAGGGTTTGAGCCGAAGACTGCTTTTGCGATAGTGATAAGTCCGGAGTTTTGGCTCCTCAGACCGGCAAAGGCAACTGCATTCGTATGCCCTGTGTTGAACCGGAAGTGGATGAAACCAATAATTGGGAAAACAAACATGTGTCTGCTGGGTTTAGGACTTTGGTGATGAGACGATTCTCGGGATTGGATGTAACAAAGCCAACGTAACGAAATCGTCTAGGATCTCAGTGGCTCGGGGGTGAGTGTGAGGGGGGTTGGTGATTTCTTTATTTGGAGAACCAGGGAAGCAAATGCTCAAAGCCAAAAGGAAAAGATCGGTGGGTGATGATGACGATGATGACATTGAGCTGCAAAAATAGACAATACATAATTTCAACTTCAAGTTCAACAGATTGCAACAGATTTCACACGTGACTGCGGAAAGGAAAAGGTTGAATAATTCTGTTACCTCAAAGGCCTAAAATCATGTCTAGGTGATTGATGAAATTTTATTATTAATGCTAATTTGATCTGCTGACATTATCTGTTTCTTGTATAATTAGTTTCGTTTTGCATACGCCAATTTCTACCTTTCACAAATTCATATTTTGATTATCTGTTTTGACTTCTGAGAAGAGTTTTATAGTTAATTTTTACCAAGTCTTCAAGTTATAATTATTAGGGAGACAACTAAAGCCTATCAAGATACTATGAATGATGCGGCAACAAGGAAAAGATGAAGACAGTGACATAAAGGTATTATTACAGATATTTACGTACTTAGGCATATCCTCATGGGTATACTCCAATTCTACAATGTCTAAAAATTCAACAACTTCCTTTTTCATTACCTAAAAATATTTCCCAAGTTAGACTAGAAATTTGAGGGCTACCGGCTACGTTTTCTTCATGATATATTTGGATAGTTCTGCACTTGCTTTGTGAAAGAGAGAGAGAGAGAGAGAGAGAGAGAGAGAGAGAGAGAGAGAGAGAGAGAGAGAGAGAGAGAGAGAGAGAGAGAGAGAGAGAGAGAGAGAGAGATATTGCAAAACTGTGAATTAATTGATTTTCATATCAGAACGATCACATGGACCCACAAGATCGGAGAGGTACAATACCAACCAGCCTGTTTATTGTATTATACATAGTACGTAGGATAATATGACTTGAACGAGGAAAATGAAATGTCAACATGGTGCAAAACAAGCGACAAACTTGTTGATTCTATTGCTCTTATACTAGCTAGTTGTTTGGCCAGAATTTGGACTGAAGATCGGCAACCACTTTCTTGTCCAACTGGAAGGCCTTTGCGAGAACATCAGGATTGATAGCCGGGTTTGAGCCAAAGACTGCTTTAGCAATGGTGATAGTTCCTGCATTCTGGCTGCTTAGACCGGCAAAGGCAACAGCATTAGTTTTCCCTATATTCAACTGGAAGTGAATCAAACCAATTGGGAAAACAAAAACATCTCCAGGGTATAGGACTTTGGTGAAGAGACGGTTATCTGGGTTGGATGTAACAAAGCCAACATAGAGGGTTCCCTCGACTACAACTAGGATCTCGGTCCCTCGTGGGTGAGTGTGAGGAGGGTTTAGGCCACCATAAGGTGCATAGTCGATTCGAACCAGTTGTATGCCTAGAGTGTTAAGTCCTGCTAGTTCGTTAACACTGACAGGAGTGACCATTGATCCAACTTGGTTTGATGTGTTTCCTGGCTTGTTGAGGCCTGAAAAGAAGAAGTCATTGGCCTCTACGAGCTTTGGGTCCTTGCAGAATTTCCCATTTACAAATACTGCAGGAAAGAAATTTTAATTAGTTGATGTTTATATATACATCATCCCCATACAAAAGTAAAGAACCATTTAGCAATGCTAATATATGTATTGCTCCTAATCTGAATTCAGCTCAGGCACTAGCATTGCGAACTTCCAACATTAAGTTTTGAAAACATAAACTGAACGCTTACCGCCATCCTTGGTGTCTTTGATAGCCACACAGAAGTCCTGGAGAGGACTTGGATCAAAGGCTGATGCTATGGAGCTAGCAAAAGCCAAGAGGGCAAACGCAACAAGGATAGAGTGAATTCCTTTCATTCTGATACACCAGCAAATCACTCTCAATTAGCTGCTATCTGCTAACTGCTATTGCTCTAGAGAAGGATGAGAAATTTTGTATAGCAGGCAGGACTATTTATAGATGGAAACCAATGACTCAGTCGCTATTTTACGTAATTAGCAGGTAAAGACGTTGTCAACAAAAATCATTTTCAATTATCTGCATTCATTTATCAGGGCATAATATATATTTATCTATTCCTTAGCATAAGCTTAAATCACTTACAATTAGTCTTGGAAGTTGTTATGTGCTTTTCAAGGGTAGGACTTGTCTATTCATCTTCCTGACTTTTCACCATCCAAAGTTGATTGTTACTGAATTAACAGTACAAGATCATGAAATTGCATAAAATTTTCCATCTTATCATATGCTAGTGGCAGGACTTTTCTTTTCTCCTGAGGCCAATCTCTGTTTTTCTAATTGCTTCAATTTAGGTAATTAATGTGCATTAATTCTTTATTATTTTGGTGCAACAGCCCAACAAATTTACTTGGAACTCAATTTATAGATATATTGTATGACTAATGCAGCAGACATGCTGCAAATCTAAGTTAGACTTTAAAGCTTAAGCTTCTGCTTTCATCTGAACACATCTGAGTTGAAAAAGTCTATTTTGATATTCATGCCGTTAAAAACATCTCATGCTTGTTTTACCAGAAACACTTTCGATCATTTTCGACCACTTACTTAGCATAACTGGACCATGTAGAGCAGATACAAGAAGCAATAGCGCCTAAGAATTGTGGATGAATCTATGACTTTGAGTAACTCAGTGCTTTCTATGTTTAGTGAAACTAATCAGCAAAGAAAACTGCTCAAAGAGGGGGTGAGGAAATGTTGTGGGACTCTTATCAGAGGAATAATAGAAAAAGAGTTGTTAAAAGATTGGTAGGTGACAATGACATTAATCCACAATGAATCCAGAGAAAGCACAACAAACACCATGTTAAAGGGATTGCAACATGTAGGACTGATGCTTACATCCCTGCTTAATTTTCAGAAAATTTTGTATGAAATGATTCAAATGTTGCTTATAGTCTTTCACGTGCGATGCAAGTAAACGGCATACAAGACTTTTCCCCTCTTTGTTTAAATGATCACCAGTGATGATTTAAGCAGGTTTGCTATTGATAGTAGGTTTCTGATATGGAAATGATCACCAGTGATGATTTAAGCAGGTTTGCTATTGATAGTAGGTTTCTGATATGGAAATGATCTACATCTAATGTGGCATTTTCTATATTGTACAGGTTTATTAATATTTTATTCTAAAAGGAGCATCATCAGTATTTTGTTCTAATATGGATTCAAGGATTGTAGTATTTGTCAGGACTAGAGCTGCTGATGGCTGGGCCGGGTTTTGGCTTGTAGATAATATGCTATTTGCTTACCAAAACTCAATCAGGCCCGTTTATTCAGGTTTGTATGCTTGTTCATTCGCACATATTTTTAAAGGTTTGTTTAAGGCTCGCATAAATCTACCCATATTTAATTTTAAAATAAAATAATAATTAAAATTCACCTAAAAATTAAAATTTAAACTCTAAAATACAAATAATTTAATAATATAATTAAATCTAAATTAATTTTAATAAAAATTTAAGTTTTATTAGAATTTTACATGTTTAAATTAATATAAATAAATTCATTCCTTAACTTTATTATAAATAATAAAATAATTTTATGTATTATTATTGAATTCGTGCCGGGCTCGTGCCGAGTTCAGGCCTAAACAATAAAACCAAGGCCCGGCCTATTTTTAAAACGGGCCTTATTCTTTGTCCAAGTCCCAAAAAACGAGTATAATATTTTTGTCTAAACCCTCCCAAATTTTAGACGGATTTTCGGGCTTAGGCAAGTAGCCCGGCCCTTAAACAGGTCTAGTCAAGACTCTTGTATTGTAATAGAACTGTAAGTTTAAAAAAAGTAAAGAAAAGGTTGAAGTAAGTAAGCGTTCTTCAGTAAATTACTTGATAGAATACCTGCTGCAGAAAGAAAGGCATGTTTCAGGTAAAAAGAATTAGTATTGGCAATAAGCTTATGCAACATTGGCCAAACTCAAATTTTATATAACACGAAATTGACTTTACTCAGACTTAGTAAAATTCAGTCTTCTGAATTAACTACTAATATTTGAATTCTAGAATCTAAATTGTGTAACAACTCCGTAAGATAACAAGTGGATTGCAAAAGAGATTCATCTGCTTGCCATCTCTCTCTCTTTTTTCAAAGTAAATAATGATGATGTCATGATGAGAAACACCCCTTATTGGATAACCTGAACTGAATTGCACCAAACCACTTCTAGCCACTAGGATAGGAAATTGACCCCAAATGCTTTGAATTGTAATGTTATATCACGTAAGCCAAGTTAAATAGGATCGATGCTAAAGATGCCAACTCATTATACATGGATTGGGGATCGTAGGTTGGATGTCATTGTCATGTTTTTGGCAATTCTTGACGGTAACATTTTAGCGGGCTTGAGCATTGTATCTGCTACATTCCGGAATGTTGTTCCAAAATTAATTAACATGAGTATTTTAGGGTGAACATAGAGTATGGCATTTGGAATCGCAGAACTCCAGGGGTTTATTACTTGAGTTTTTAGCTAGTCATTTGTGCAGATGTAGCTCACATTGAAACGAGAAAATAAAGGGCCAGGATCCATTCTTTTCATGGTTCTTGGGTGTCTGTGAATTAGCTCTGAGAACTACTTTGCTGGGGTTGTTGGTTATGTATTTTCTGAGGCTGAGCACCACCTCCACTGGTGTGCGATTGCAGGAGTACTGAAGGATTTCTACCTCCAAGTAGCAGATGTGGCATAGTCTCAAGGCTCTCAATGTTGGAGTTGGCAAGAGAAAAATAGCTCTTCTATTGATGCAAAAATCAATTACAGATAGCCAAACTCTTGGCTTTGTTAAACTCACTAAAACTCACCAACTAACTAACCAACCACACACTTTCTCACTTTCTCTCTTGCTCGGCTCTCTCACTTTATTTTCTCTTTTATGGCTTGCTCGGCTAACTCACTCAAACACCATCTGAATGCATATATTTATAATGGCCATAACCGACTTAGCTAAAGGTCTAGATCATTCATGAAATTTGCCACCTTGCATGGAGCATTAAATGCAAGGTAAATTTCTATTTTGCTTTGGCTACAATTAAGTCAGTTTATTATCTATATAATCTATTATATATGTTTATCTCCAAAAAACTTTTCTCAAGCATCCATATCATTTCTTCTTTAATTTTTTTTCTCTTTCTTATTTAAAAGTATAGATAAATGGAGTGTATTTTATTTTATTTTTTTCTTTTTCTTTTTTAATGTTAATTTAATAAAAGTCCATCATTATATTTGTCTTTAAAAAATGAATGAAAGATAGAAAGGAGATGAATGGTTAATGAGATAGAGGAGAAAGTGATACATTATTATATTAATTCTCAAGCTTACAAAAGAGATTATAGAACATGTCATACATCATTGAAAATTTGCATGTCTTTTTTACGTGAAAGTTTTTATCATATTACTATGAGGATTTATATTTGTTTTCGCGAAAATAATATTTATCATGCAAAATCAGAGTTAGATGATGTTTGTGTAATTATGAAATATTATGCAAACTAAACACAAACTATTTATTTGCATTTTATAGGAAAGAAGAAGAAGTTAATGAATCAGAAGATATTTCAGACCTATCTATGGACTGATACACTAAGATTATTAATTTTGGAGAACATATTTTATTATATGTTTAATATTATAAGTGACCTTAAAGACTTTTGTATTGTAGATACTTTAGTTATGATTTCTATAGTTTAATATAACAACCTAATGAAATATGGAAAATTTACTAAGCTTTTTACACAATGTATTATTTTCTTGCTAATAAATTTTAGAATAGATAAAAGAAAGAGAAAAAAAATGCTCACGAATTACTTTTAAACGGAATATATCTTATGATTCATATATTTTTAATTGTTTTTATATTTCATTTACTTCTTAGACTCTACACATTAAAAATAAAAAAAATACAAATTATCATTGTCCCGTAGCGTTAGCGCAAGTTTTATTTCTAGTATCTTTTATGTCGGTTACTATAAGTCGGCAAGAGTTCTCTAGACTGAGAGTGAAAATTCTAGAGAGTAGGCGTTGTTTTTTTAACACTCAATTAACATGGTCTAATCTGAGATATTCTTGAATACTCAATCCTACGACATCCATTCCTCATTCAACAATGTTCTTTGTAAAGATTAAGGTTGTCGAGGTTTTCCTCATTATCCATCTGGTTCTCTTTCATTGAATCGCTGTTATGAAATTACAAAAGCAGAATGCTAAGCAAAAGATCAGGTTGACTTGCATAAATCGAAGAAAAGACTGAAATAAGATGAAATAAAGAAAAAAAAAAAAAAGAACCATGGGAGAGCCAAAAGATTCCAAGAAATGAGAGGAAGGTGGAAGAATGAGATATAAGCAACAATAATGCAGAGTGGGACTCAATTTATAGAGGACAGGAGTCGTCTGGGCAAAGCGCCATTAGGATAAGATTAGGAACAATACTGAGAGCATGATTTACATAATTTATTTATTTATAAGAGATTTAGATCTTTTTTAAAAATAAAAATAGTTATTAATCATCAACTTGGCCACTTGGGTGTCGTCTTAGGCTATTTCACAGCCTGGCTTTAATGCTTTTTGGGTGGTTGGGCAGTAAATCGGATTTGAGTAAATACCAAATTGCTAAATACCAATTAAAAATAGGGGCACCAAACGTAGTTACCAATTGAGTAATAGTAATAAATAAATAAGGTAAAAGAAGTTTCAATATATATATATATACTATGACTGAGTGAATCTGAAATATTGAGGGGCCGAATGAAAGATCAAAAAAGGTCCCAAGTGTCAACATGAAACCTTGGAAAAGCCATAGGCCATTGGTAGGGCGCCCTCTGCAGGCCTGGCCTCCGTGTTACGAGGCCGGCCTTTTCTGCTCCTAAGAGTTCCACAACAGAAATGTTTAGCCCTACAGTCCAATCAAATCATTGAGCAGAGACCGGGTAGTGCCTCAACAATGGAGTGAGCAATATAAATAGCAAATCAGTAAACTCACTTGTTCTTGACTGCAATATAAAATCAGCCGATAGTAAAGTACAGCAAGTACAAATTCGAAACCTACAAGCATGTTACTATTTTACCCAATTAAAGCAAGGCAGTACATATTACCATTAGTACAACACTTAATCATTATAGTTAAAATCATTATAGTTAAGATCATCAACCCTTTCCACAAAACAACTTTTGTAATGTCCTAATGCATTTATTGATATAGCAAACACACACAAGATCAATTAAAATGGATTCAAGAGGGTTACTTAACTCAAATCAAATGCAGTTATTACTACAAGAAGAACAGCTTGGTTTGCTAACAGGCAGCAATTTTAAAGATTTAATCGAAGAATATTATCCATAAGCAACATAAAAGAAGAATTACACCAGCAGGGTTACACAAGCCACCCTTTTTATTCTACGAACTTTAACAAGAATCACCAATAAATAATGATGTAAACATGCGAAAGATTGTTTATTAAATAAGCTACTGCTTCATCTTCATAGATGTTGAAAATTGGTCTAATTGTTGTCCCAGAATTGTGACTGAAGATATTTCACCACATTCTTGTCCAGCTGGAAGGCTTTGGTGAGAACATCCGGATTTATTGCTGGGTTTGAACCGAATACTGCCTTTGCGATAGTGATAGTTCCAGGATTTTGGCTGCTCAGACCAGCAAAGGCAATTGCATTAGTGTTCCCCACATTGAATTGGAAGTGAATGAGACCGACCGGAAAGACAAAAACATCTCCAGGATAGAGAACTTTGGTGATGAGACGGTTGTCAGTGTTGGATGTGACAAAGCCAACATAAAGTGTGCCTTCTACGACGACTAGGATCTCTGTGCCACGAGGATGGGTGTGAGGAGGGTTTAGACCATATGGCGCAAAGTCAATTCTTGCCAGAGATATGCCAAGAGTGTTAAGCCCTGGAATTTTGTCGACATTAAGAAGGGTGACTACTGATCCTGGTTGATTTGATGTGTTTACTGGCTTGTTTAGACCCGAATAGAAGAAGTCTTCTGCTTTTACAAGGGTTGGGTCTTTGCAGAACTTCCCATTTACAAATACTGCACGAAAAAAAGAAAAACCAGTTGATATACCGTGACATGGAAAAATGAAAAATCAAATTATTTGTAGTTTAGGCATCTAATTCAATGAAAACAGATAAATTTAGTCAAAACATACCACCATCTTTGGTATCCTTGGTATCATTGAGGGCTACACAGAAGTCCTGAAGAGGGCTAGGTGTTGGATTTAATTCAACATGTGGGCTCATATATTTATATTAATTATATATTATGGGCTATCATAAGATTAAGCCTAATTAAAGTGATCAATAAAGTTTAAAGTTTTGGGCTAGACATCTAATAGAGAATGGACTTTAATGTGTAGAGACCTAAAGGATTAATTTCTATTTTTATGATAGGCTAAAATAGAAGTTAGACTAAATATATAAATAAGGGTTATGGTCCCCAAGCCATATGCACAACAAAAGGTTTTCTCTTTTCTGAAATCCTATCAATCAGAGAAGAAATAACTCTCTTCAGAGAGAGCAAAGTCTACATATTGGCTTGGAAGACAATAACCAGACAATCAAGTTTTCTTCATGGATCCAGGTACGCTTCCGCTCAGATCTAAACATTTAGATCTAAATTTTCTTGATGATTTGACATGAAAATTGATTGGTGACATTTCACCAAATTAGAAATAAAGTATTCTAACAATTGGTCTCAGAGCTTCTTCATATCAAATCATTGGGAATCAATTTGATTCTTTGTCTTCCATAATCATGGATTTGGTTTTTCCATGGATTCAGTTTATTAAGAAATATGGCTTTGGAGTTTGGAGTTTGTTTCAGATTTGATTTTTACGTTTTATGCATCCAGCCAGAATCTTGTTAAGAAGAGCTAAGATCCAATTTATTGAGAAACAGATTCAAGTTTTAAGGATTAAAAAAAAAAAAGGGATAAAAGTTTTGGTTTTCTGGGCCAATTTTATTAGGCGTTAGGTTTTGTCCAAAATGTGAAAATCATACAGGATGAATAGAAGAATTTTCCTATTATGACGGCAATAATGGGGCTTGTTAGTGGTGCAAGTTGGCATGGGGCTCACTTGGTTGCTTAAGGAATTTGTTCACATTTTGGTATTATTATTTTATTAATATTATGAGATAAATTGATTGAAACAAACTTTCGGCGCTTAATTATTGTTTTAGTCAATTGTCACTGACTTATTCAAAGTTTGGTATTATTATTTTATTAATATTATGAGATAAATTGATTGAAACAAACTTTCGGCGCTTAATTATTGTTTTAGTCAATTGTCATTGACTTATTCAAATTTTGGTATTATTATTTTATTAATATTATGAGATAAGTTGATTGAAACAATACGCTACCAAAGTAGCCTCTCTTGTCTAGATTAATTTATTTTATAATATTAAGTTGGTTGTGTATATGTAATTCATGCGGATATTGGCCAGTCCAAAGGAGGATCAATATTTGGTCGAAATACATGTGCACTTGTGGTAATAAATATGTGACAATTATTCAGTTTGCCATGTGAACAATTAATCGGTCCAAAGAAAGGTTAATTGTTTGACAGGATCTTATTGTCAATATTTGATTACTACACTAAGAGTACCACTTACAGTTAATATTTCTGTCCAAAGACTAGATATTAATGTTGTGCTAGGTATCTTGTGATGGGGTTTACCATTATTTGAATATATGGTTATTATATGGAATTAATGTGAGCATGTTCTACTTGTTTCGTTCTCTGTACAGTTGCTAGTTCTGCATCTACTAATACTGCCAGCTTGAATTCCATTCCCATGCTTAGTGGCACGAACTTTAAAGCATGGAAAGAGAACGTTATGATTGTTCTCGGTGTTATGGATCTAGACCTTGCGTTAAGAATAGAACGACCCACAGACCTTACGGTTGATAGTTCATCTAATGATAAGATGGACATGGAAAGGTGGGAACGTTCTAATCGCATAAGTCTTATGATCATAAAGCGTGCAATTCCAGAAACCTTCAGGGGCACTATGTCCGAAAAGGTTACTACTGCTAAAGATTACCTTGAGGAAATTGAAAAGAGGTTTGCCAAAAGCGAAAAGGCTGAAACAAGTACGATTTTGGCAAATCTCATTTCAATGAGGTATAAAGGAAAAGGTAATATAAGGGAGTACATCATGGAGATGTCTCATCTTGCTTCAAAGCTAAAGGCACTAAAGTTGGAGCTGTCTGAGGACTTGCTTGTGCATTTAGTTTTGCTCTCTCTTCCTACACAATTCAGTCAGTTTAAAGTTAGTTATAACTGTCAAAAGGAGAGTTGGACTCTTAATGAGCTCATCTCTCATTGTGTACAAGAAGAAGAAAGGCTGAAGCAAGAGAAGACAGAAAGTGCTAATTTGGCTAGTACCTTTAAGGACAAGAACTTGAAAAGGAAGAAGGGTAAGGAAGCTGCAAATGTTCCACCAGAAAAGAAACAAAACCAACAGGGTGAGGCATTTACCTGTTATTTCTGTAAAGCTGCTGGACATAGGAAAAAGGATTGTACCAAATATCGCGCATGGCGTGTAAAGAAAGGTACACTTCTCACTCTGGTTTGTTCTGAGGTTAATTTAACTTTGGTACCTATACACACTTGGTGGCTAGATTCTGGTGCTACTACTCACATAAGTGTGTCTATACAGGGTTGCCTGAACTACCGAAAGCCAATTGATGGTGAAAGATACATCTATGTGGGCGATGGTAAATCAGTGGAAGTTGAGGCTATTGGAACTTTTAGGTTATTGTTAAAGACTGGTTATTATTTGGATTTGAATGAGACTTATGTTGTACCGTCATTTAGACGGAATTTGGTTTCTATTTCCGTATTGGACAAATTTGGTTACTCTTGTTCATTTGGAAATAGTCAGTTTAGTCTTTTTCAAAATTCAAATGTTATTGGTACCGGTTCTTTATCTTTTGTTGATAACCTATATTTGCTTGATACAATTGCCTCATATAATGAAACCTTGCATGTGTATCGAGGTATAAAGAGAAAACTAACCAATGAGAATTCTGCTTCATTATGGCACAAACGTTTAGGGCATATCTCTAAACAAAGAATTGAACGTCTTGTGTCTGACAGGATTCTTGATCCCCTTGATTTTACGAACTTTGAAAATTGTGTTGCTTGTATTAAGGGGAAACAGACAAACCTAAGGAGATTAGGTGCCAACAGGGCTATGAATGTCTTAGAACTAATACATACAGACATTTGTGGGCCATTCCCTACAGCTTCTTGGAATGGTCAACAATATTTTATTACGTTCACAGACGACTTTTCACGTTATGGCTACCTATATCTCATTCAAGAAAAGTCTCAATCTCTGGATGTGTTCAAAAATTTTAAAGCTGAAGTTGAGAATCAACTCAACAAAAGAATTAAAAGCGTCAGATCTGACCGTGGTGGTGAATACTATGGCAGATATGACAGATCAGGTGAACAACGTCCAGGACCGTTTGCTAAGTTTCTCGAAGAGTGTGGTATTGTCCCACAGTACACCATGCCAGGATCTCCTAGCATGAATGGTGTTGCTGAAAGGAGAAATAGGACATTAAAGGACATGGTAAGGAGTATGATTAGTCATTCTACTTTACCAGAATCTCTTTGGGGAGAAGCATTAAAGACTGCAGCTTACATACTCAATAGGGTTCCAACAAAAGCAACTACCAAAACCCCTTATGAGCTTTGGACGGGCAAGAAGCCCAGTTTAAATCACTTGCACATTTGGGGTTGTCCAGCTGAGGCAAGGCCAAATAGGCCAAATGAAAAGAAACTGGATTCCAGAACAATCAGTTGCTATTTTGTTGGATACTCTGAAAGGTCAAGGGGTTACAAGTTTTATGATCCCACTACTAAGTCAATGTTTGAGACGGGAAATGCCCGGTTCTTTGAGGATGTTGAGTTTGTGAGGGGAAAAGGAATTAAGGACTTTGTCTTTGAAGAGGAATGTGTCAAAATTCCTCTAATTGCTTTTGAAAATTATCAGGGTCAGGCTTCAATTCCTGATATTGTTCAAGAAGCAATTCCAGATCAAGACAATGTTATTGATCCTCTTGCTCAAGTTCAACAACTTGTTCCAGAAGAACAAACTCTACAGCCTCAAGAACCTATGCCATTAAGGAGATCCACTAGAGAGAGGAGAAATGCAATTTCAGACGATTATATTGTATTTCTTCAAGAACATGAGGTTGACATTGGTGTGGTAGAAGATGATCCAATCAACTTCCATCAAGCCATTGAAAGTTCTAACTCTCAACAGTGGATTAATGCCATGAATGAAGAGATGAAGTCCATGAAGGACAATGACGTTTGGGACCTTGTATCATTACCTGAAGGTACGAAACCCATTGGTTGTAAATGGATATTTAAGACCAAAAGGGATTCGAGAGGTAATATAGAAAGGTACAAGGCTCGTCTTGTTGCAAAGGGCTTCACACAGAAAGAAGGTATTGACTATAAAGAGACTTTCTCTCCGGTTTCTTCGAAAGACTCTTTTAGGACAATAATGGCATTAGTGGCACATTTTGACCTTGAGTTACATCAGATGGATGTTAAGACAGCGTTTCTCAATGGTGACATTGATGAGACGATTTATATGGTGCAGCCAGAAAACTTTGTATCCAGAGATGCAAAGCAAATGGTTTGCAAATTAAAGAAATCCATCTATGGGCTCAAGCAAGCTTCTCGTCAATGGTATTATAAATTTCATCAAGTTGTTATCTCATTTGATTTTGAGATAAATGCAGTTGATGATTGTATATACCACAAGTTCAGTGGGAGTAAGTGTATTTTTCTGGTTTTATATGTCGATGACATACTGCTTGCCAGCAACGATATAGGCTTATTGCACGAAACTAAGAGCTTTCTGACAAAGAAATTTGAAATGAAAGATCTTGGTGACGCCTCTTTTGTATTAGGCATACAAATACACCGAGATCGTTCTCGGGGTATACTTGGGTTATCACAAAAGAGCTATATCGAAAATGTTCTAAAGAGATTTGGCATGCAGGATTGTAAATCAGGTGACACCCCTGTTGCTAAAGGAGACAAGTTTAGTCTCAACCAATGCCCCAAGAATGAGTTTGAAACTAAAGAAATGCAAAAGATTCCTTATGCGTCAGCAGTAGGGAGTCTAATGTATGCTCAAGTGTGTACGCGTCCGGATATTGCGTACATAGTTGGAATGCTGGGCAGATACTTAAGCAATCCTGGAATGGATCATTGGAAAGCAGCTAAACGGGTTATGCGGTACTTACAGAGAACAAAGGACTACATGCTCACATACAGAAAATCGGATCAGTTGGAGATCATTGGGTATTCTGATTCTGATTTTGCTGGATGCCAAGACAGTAGGAGATCCACATCAGGCTATATTTACCTGCTGGCTAGAGGAGCTATTTCCTGGAAGAGTGCTAAGCAGACACTCATAGCTTCTTCCACCATGGCAGCGGAATTTATAGCATGTCATGAGGCATCTAGTCATGGGATTTGGCTGCGAAATTTTGTCACTAAGCTGCAAATTGTGGATGGTATTGAGAGACCATTAAAGATATTTTGTGACAATAAGTCAGCAGTGCTATATTCCAATAACAACAGGAGCTCAACGAAGTCAAAACATATAGACCTCAAGTTCCTGGTTGTTAAAGAAAGAGTTCAAAATGGTCAGGTGTCTATTGAACATATTGGGACAAACTCTATGGTTGCGGATCCGCTAACTAAGGGATTACCACCTAAGGTCTTTCATGAGCATACCGCTCATATGGGTGTTGTATCTTTTGATAACATGCAATTTTAGTGGGAGTTTGTTATTTTGGTTGATTTTCAGTTATAGACACATTTTGTGGTTTGTTTGAACTCTTTATTTGGTTGATCTCACTAAGGAATAAGGTTGGACCAGTTGGAAGTAGACATGTTAAGATCACATTACATGTAACTTCCCATGCTATGCATCCATGCTTGATCTATGTTGTTCAATTATATTGACATATGTGACTATTGATGGTTTCGTTATGATATGTGTATAATGAAAACCGCTTTAATCCTATGTTGATATGATTGATGAACCAGATTGATTTAAGATGTCTATGGTAATGATAGCAAAATTTGAGCTCATAAGGTTATTACATAATATATAATTAAAGGAGTTATACATATATGGCCCAAGTGGGAGATTGTTGGATTTAATTCAACATGTGGGCTCATATATTTATATTAATTATATATTATGGGCTATCATAAGATTAAGCCTAATTAAAGTGATCAATAAAGTTTAAAGTTTTGGGCTAGACATCTAATAGAGAATGGACTTTAATGTGTAGAGACCTAAAGGATTAATTTCTATTTTTATGATAGGCTAAAATAGAAGTTAGACTAAAGATATAAATAAGGGTTATGGTCCCCAAGCCATATGCACAACAAAAGGTTTTCTCTTTTCTGAAATCCTATCAATCAGAGAAGAAATAACTCTCTTCAGAGAGAGCAAAGTCTACATATTGGCTTGGAAGACAATAACCAGACAATCAAGTTTTCTTCATGGATCCAGGTACGCTTCCGCTCAGATCTAAACATTTAGATCTAAATTTTCTTGATGATTTGACATGAAAATTGATTGGTGACATTTCACCAAATTAGAAATAAAGTATTCTAACACTAGGGTCAAAGGCTGAGGCAAATGAGGATGCCAGAGCCAAGAAGAGGAAGGATACAAGAAAGTGAACAGCTTTCATTGTGGAGAGGCTGGTTTCGAGCTCGAATTCTTTCAAGTTATCTTGCTTGTGGTGGGGTGAGTAATCTTTCTTGAAAGCATTCTTATTTATAGATTGGAGTCTTTGAACAAGTATCAACTCTTTGTCATGAAAGACTTACCAAGTCAATATTGACTTGGTTATATTATTATTTTGGTCTGTTTTTTTTTGTCCCTTTAAGTTTCTATACGAGCCATTCTTTAACAACCATGCATCTATAGCCTCTTAGCAATCCCCACTTTCAAATGAACCATTCTTTGACATGGAAGTGGTCTTATTGCATAAATATAATGTTTCGTTGCTTCCTTGTTTCTGAACTTTGGTACTGAATAAATCCCAACTACTCCCTTGAATTTAACACAAATTTATATTTGCTGCCGGTTTCCGGAAATTTAATCAATTTAACATGAAATTGAAATGACATTAACAATTGACAATTCATTATTAGTCTTGGTGTAAGGTTCACCTAATTCTAATATGCATTTATTCTATATTTAGGCGGGTTCTAATTAAGTAAAAATAATTATGTCCCAGTTGACAAAGTCTAATGGACGATAGAACATATGGCCTCTTTGATTAAAATATTGTTGGCAGCATTTCTTGCAATATTAAGCTTGCTTCAAATGGAAAATTTCAAAATCTTGACTACTTCTTGAAGAATAACAATTTTGAATTGATTCACTCTGTACTGGAAGCAACAGTTTTATACAAGAGTAAGTTAAACTGAATCAATTAGGAAATGTTTTGCTTCTTATTTTGGTTTTTATTATTTTCTTGAACTGCTGTTTAAGCAGAAAAGCAAAAAATAGATAAATTAGTAAGTTATTAACTTGCTTACTAATTACTATACTACAAAGATAAACGGAGTAATTAAAGATTGGTTAGTGGTAGTAAAAGAAGTCCCGAAGATACACAAAGGATGGTAAATCCTTTGGAAAATTTTCTACACTTTCTCCAAAGAAATAAGAATAAGTAAATTTGCTTCTTCTTTTCTATCTTCTAAAGAATATCTGATAACTATAAAAGTCAAGCCAAATTGAGCTGTTTGCAGCATCCATACATCAGTGTTCATAATACCGTTAATTGGAACACACTTCTTGCCCTTTATCGCTCTTTTGTAAAGAAAGGCCTTATTCATATACTAATTTTAGAGATTCAAGTGTTCAGGCCAGTTGCTCATTTAATAACTTAATATCCAATTTGGTTCCTCGATCCATTACATAAAAAATGTTAGATTGATTCATGAACTTTTATTTGAGATAGACTAAACTTTTATTTAAAGATAAATAGGTCCTGAATGAAAAAAAAAAGAAAAAGAAAACTTAGGGACCAATTTGTCCCAAAATAAAAATTCAGAGATCAATTTATACTAAATCCGTCAAGTTTTTGACTATTTAGGAACCAATCTGTCTAAAAACAAAAGTTCAAAGACCAATCTGTCTCAAAAAAAAGTTTATAGATCAATCTGTCCTTTTTTTTTATAGTTCAGGAACCAAATTGGGTATTAAGCCATCACTTAATTAAAGTTTTTGGTTTCTATTCCTTTTTTAACCAAAATGTTCCATTTGATCATTTCATTCTAATGCTTCCTTTTGTCATTTCCTCAAAATACATTTCCAACATATTATACTTTGGCGCATTTCCAAGATCTTATATCATGCATTCCATCCCAGAGGATATGAATCATTTTTCCTTTGGGTGCTTACTTGGTGGTAAGGGGGAGAAGAGGTTGCAGGCTGTGATTATCTAAACGTTTAAAAAAGGAGCACAGAATACATAACCTTAAATATTATGATTTAAAAATGTTAATTTATAGATTGCTCAGAAAAAAAAAAAAAAAAAACAGAGGAGAGGTAGAAATGGAGTCATTAAGCTACAAAAATAGACAATACATAGTTTCAACTTCAAGTTCAAAAGATTGCAAGAGATTTCACACGTGACTGCAGAAAGGAAAAGGTTGAAGAACTCTGTTACCTCAAAGGCCTAAAATCATGTCTAGGTGATTGATGAAATTTTATTATTTAATTAAAGCTAATTTGATCTGCTGACATTATCGGTTGCTTGTATAATTAATTTCGTTTTGCATACGCCAATTTCTACCGTTCACAAATTCATATTTTAATGATCTGTTTTAACTTCTAAGAAGAGTTTTATAGTTAATTTTTTCCGAGTCTTCAAGTTATAATTATTAGGGAGAAAAATAAAGCCTATCAAGTAATAAATGCCGCGCGTCTTACCTAAAATGTTCATTCAAAGTTGTCCTGACTCAAGACTTATGAGTTGTTGTAACATCATTCAATTGTGAAAACAACAGAACAGATGGCTATCCTATTCCTATATATATAATACTATGAATGATGCGGCAACAAGGAAAAGATGAAGACAGTGACATAAAGGTATTATTACAGATATTTAACTATTTAGGCATAACCTCATGGATATACTCCAATTCTACAATGTCTAAAACTTCAACTGCTTTGCTCCTCAACAACTCTTTTTTCATTACCTAAAAATATTTCCCAAGTTAGACTAGAAATTTGAGGGCTACGTTTTCTTCATGATATATTTGGATAGTTCCGCACTTGCTTTGAGAGAGAGAGAGAGAGAGAGAGAGAGAGATTGCAAATCTGTGAATTAATTGATTTTCATATCAGAACGATCACATGGACACACAAGACTGGAGAGGTGCAACACCAACCCGGCAGCCTGTTCATTGAATTATAGTACGTAGGATAATATGACTCGAACGAGGAAAATGCAATGTCAACATATATAGTGCAAAACAAGCGACAAACTTATTGATTCTATTGCTCTTATACTAGCTAGTTGTTTGGCCAGAACTTGGACTGAAGATCGGCAACCACTTTCTTGTCCAACTGGAAGGCCTTTGCGAGAACATCAGGATTGATAGCCGGGTTTGAGCCAAAGACTGCTTTAGCAATGGTGATAGTTCCTGCATTCTGGCTGCTTAGACCGGCAAAGGCAACAGCATTAGTTTTCCCTATATTGAACTGGAAGTGAATCATACCAATTGGGAAAACAAAAACATCTCCAGGGTATAGGACTTTAGTGAAGAGACGGTTGTCTGGGTTCGATGTAACAAAGCCAACATAGAGGGTACCCTCGAGTACAACTAGGATCTCAGTTCCTCGTGGGTGAGTGTGGGGAGGGTTTAGGCCACCATAAGGAGCATAGTCGATTCGAACCAGTTGTATGCCTAAAGTGTTAAGTCCTGCTAGTTCGTTAACACTGACAGGAGTGACCATTGATCCAACTTGGTTTGATGTGTTTCCTGGCTCGTTGAGGCCTGAAAAGAAGAAGTCATTGGCCTCTACGAGCTTTGGGTCCTTGCAGAACTTCCCATTTACAAATACTGCAGGAAAGAAACGTTAATTAGTTGATGTATATATATACACATCATCCCCGTACTAAAGTAAAGAACCATATTTAACAATGCTAATTCATGCATTGCTCCTAATCTGAATTCAGCTCAGGCACTAGCGTTGTGAACTTCTAACATTAAGTTTTGAAAACATAAACTGAACGCTTACCGCCATCCTTGGTGTCTTTGATAGCCACACAGAAGTCCTGGAGAGGACTTGGATCAAAGGCTGATGCTATGGAGCTAGCAAAAGCCAAGAGGGCAAAAGCAACGAGGATAGAGTGAATTCCTTTCATTCTGATACACCAGCAAATCACTCTCAATTAGCTGCTATCTGCTAACTGCTATTGCTCTAGAGAAGGATGAGAAACTTTGCATGGCACACAGCACTATTTATAGATGGAAACCAATGACTCGGTCGCCATTTTACGTAATTAGCAGGTAAAGACGTTGTCAACAAAAATCATTTTCAATTTTTTGCATTCATTTCTCCGGGCATAATATATATTTAGCTATTCCTTTGCATAAGCTTAAATCACTTACAATTAGTCTTGGAAGTTGTTATCTGCTTTTCAAGGGTAGGACTTGTCTATTCATCTTCCTGACTTTTCACCATCCAAAGTTGATTGTTACTCAATTAACTGCACAAGATCATGAAATTGCATAAAATTTTCCATCTTATCATATGCTAGTGGCAGGACTTTTCTTTTCTCCTGGGGCCAATTTCTATTTTTGTAATTGGTTCAACTAAGGTAATTAATGTGCATTAATTCTTTATTTTTTCGGTGCAACAGCCCAACAAATTTTACTTGGAACTCAATTTATAGATTATTGTATATTTGTATGACTGATGCAGCAGAAATGCGGTAAATTTAAGTTAGACTTTAAAGGTTCTAAGGCTTCTGCTTTCATCTGAACACATCTAAGTTGAAAAAGTCTATTTTGATATTCATGCCATTAAAAGCATCTCATGCTTGTTTTACCAAAAACACTTTCGATCATTTTCGACCACTTACTTAGCATAACTGGACCATGTAGAATTATTTCGACAACAGATACAAGCAGCAATAGCCTAAGAATTGTGGATGAATCTATGACTCGAGTACTCAGTGCTTTCAATGTTTAGTGAAACTAATCAGCAAAGAAAACTGCTCAAAGAGGGGGTGAGGAAATCTAGTGGGACTCTTATCAAAGGAATAATAGAAAAAGAGTCGTTAAAAGATTGGTAGGTGACAATGACATTAATCAACAAACAATTCAGAAAAAGCACAACAAACACCATGTTAAAGGGACTGCAACATGTAGGACTGATGTTTACATCCTACTTAATTTTCAGAAAATTTTGTATGTAATGACTCGAATGTTGCTTATAGTCTTTCACGTGCCATGGAAGTAAATGGTAAACAGGACTTTTCCCCTCTCTGTTTAAATGATCGCCAGTGATGATTTCAGCAGGTTTGCTATTGATATTAGGTTTCTGATATGGAAATGATCTTCATCTAATGTGGCAGTTTCTATATTGTACAGGTTTATTAATATTTTGTTCTAAAAGGAGCTTCATCAGTATTTTGTTCTAATATGGATTCGAGGATTTTAGTATTTGTCAGGACTTTTGTAGTGTAATAGAACTGTAAATTTAAAAAAAATAAAGAAAAGATTGTAGTAAGTAAGGGTTCTTGAGTAAATTACTTGATAGAATACCTGCTGCAGAAAGTTAGGCATGTTTCAGGTAAAAAGAATTAGTATTGGCAATAAGCTTATGCAACATCGGCCAAACTCAAATTTTATATAACACGAAATTGACTTTACTCGGACTTAATAAAATTCAGTCTTCTGAATTGACTAGTAATATTAATTTGAATTCTAGAATCTAGATTGTGTAACAACTCTGTAAGATAACAAATAGATTGCAAAAGAAAGAGGTTGATCCGCTTACCACCTCTCTCTCTCTCTCTCTCTTTTAATAAATAATGATGATGTCATGATAAGAAACACCTCTATTGGATAACCTGAACTGAATTGCACCAAACCACTTCTAGGCACTAGGATAGGAAATTGACCCCAAATGCTTTGAATTGTTATGTTATATTTATATTACACGTAAGCCAAGTTAAATAGGGTCGACGCTAAAGATGCCAACTCTTTTGTAGGTTGGATGTCTTTGTCATGTTTTTGGCAATTCTTGACGGTAACATTTTAGTGGGCTTGAGCATTGGATCTGCTACATTCCCAGAAAGTTGTTCCAAAGGTAATTAACATGAGTATTTTAGGGTAAACATAGAGTATGGCATTTGGAATCGCAGAACTCCAGGGGTTTATTACTTGAGTTTTAGCTAGTCATTTGTGCAGATGTAGCTCACATTGAAACAAGAAAATAAAGGGCAACGATCCATTCTTTTCATGGTTCTTGGGAGTCTGTGAATTGGCTTTGAGAACTACTTTGCTGGGGTTATTCGTTATGTATTTTCTGAGGCTGAGCACAACCTCTACTGGTGTGCGATTGCAGGACTGAAGGATTTCTATCTCCAAGTAGCAGATGGCATAGTCTCAAGGCTCTCAATTGACATGGTCTAATCTGAGATATTCTTGAAGACTCAATCCTATGACATCCATTCCTAATTCAACAATGTTCCAGGTTGTCGAGGTTTTCCTCATTATCCATCTGGTTCTCTTTCATTGAATCGCTGTTATGAAATTACAAAAGCAGAATGCTAAGCAAAAGATCAGGTTGACTTGCATAAATCGAAGAAAAGACTGAAATAAAATGAAATAAAGAAGAGTAATGATAACTTTGAAATAGTTAATCGAGGTTAAGAAACAAGATTGATTCTGCATTCTTTGGGAAGTAATTGAGTAATAACAAATCGTTTTCTAATAATCTACTCCCCTCCATAAGCAACTTGGGAGACCAACAAAACTAGAATGGTTACCAAGCGGACCAACAAGAAAGAAAAGGTGTGACTAGAACCTACGGATCTCCTTGGGTGGTTTGAAGTTGAGAGGATGAGTTTGTTTTGTTCAGTTGCAGTTTCTTCTTCTTTCCACATTTTAATCGTCTTGTCTGCTTCACAGGTAACCAATCTTGTTCCAGTTACATCATAAGAGAGAGCATAGATACCAGCTTCACTATCCAATGAGCCAAGTTGCACAATTGTCTGAGCTTGCTGGAAATTGTGACCACTCTTCCAATCCCTAAACCACAAACTCCCATTGTCACCTCCAGCAGCCAATACACCATCTGAGAGAGCATATTGTGTAAGAATTCTCCACTTGGAAGATTGAATTTCTTGATGTTGTCAGCTGATGCAGATGCAAAAGAACGCTCTTTAGGATGTGGCGCCATAGACAGACTCCTTGTGGTGTGTTGCTGTGTTAGAGTTGACATTGTTTTTCCGTTTCTAGGGTCCCAGAATTTTATGGTCGAATCATGGGAGCCGGTAACAATTTGTGGATTGGTTGGTCTGGTAAAAACAGAGCAAACGGTGTTATCATGTCCTGACAATGCAAAATTTTGATTTTTGTTGCGAATATCCCACACCCGGTAGACAGAATCACGTCCACCAGTAAGCAAAATGTCAAGGGTGGTGTTAGAAATATGCTTTAGGAACGTGACATTTAGGCTATGTGGTACATTAAAATATTTTCTGTTTTCATTTTCTAGAAAATACAAAGAAATCACCATATAAGATATGTGTAGTTTATAGAAATGTATATATGTTTTAAAAAATAAAAATGAAAATGGACTTATCATTGAGAACAATTTTTTTTAATCTCATTTCTAAATATATTTTCATTTTCATTTTCTAAAACATATATATATTTCCTCTCATAATACATATGTAATATGATAGTTTTTTTGTATTTTTTTAGAAAATAAAAACAAAAAATATTTTTTTATACCAAATATAACCTTAATTTTTTTAATTGTCTCAGATTTCTATTTTTAAACTAGTCTTCTAGTTAGTTATTGCTAGTTTTTAGGAACAAGTTTGCTATTCTTTAAGAGTAAGTAACGCAGTAGTGGTTTAGTGGTTTAGTGGCTTAGTGGCGTTACTTGTTAAGATTTTCTATAGCTTTTTCAAGCTCTATATATATATGTATGGAGCCTGAATAGAAAACTGAATTCCTTTGCCAAATATTAGCATATAATTTCTTCTTTAAATTTGTTGTTTTTATTTAGCCTTAGCCTTGATTCCCTGTTCTTCCTCTTCAAAATCAACAGGTGCGATAAAGAGCCAAGCAATAAACACCACTCAGGTGACCATGATAAGACCGAATAACCTTGTTCTGTTCAAGGTCCTGGCATTTGACTTGCTTATCATCGCCAGCAGAGAACATATATGTGTGTCTGCTACTGACAGCCAGGCCTCGAACCTGTTCAATGTGTCCGGTTAGTGTCAACTTCAGCCTTCCACTAGCTACATCCCACAACTTGATTGTACGGTCTGCAGAACCAGTGCAAAACCATTTGTTACTTGGATCAAAGGCCGCTGACCTCACCCATGCCAGATGCCCACTAATGACCCTGTAGTTCTTCCATGGACGAAGCCACACGGGACATCGCCAGTTGCTTGGGATTCTTTCTATCATTGAAGAGGTCGTTAGCCTTTCAGAAAAAGGGTGCAGAAGCCGAAACCATGGCAGTGCTTTTTCCAGAAGTACCAATAACTAAAGCGCTTTGAGTCTCTGCCTTTTTTGAATCCTTAGAATTAACTGTAAGAGCAAGGGCATTGGAAGGCGCAGAACCTTGATTCCAGGCATCAGCTGCACCTGAATTTACTTGCCTCGAAGGTTGGCTCGGCGCACTTCTAATTCCATTATATTCAACACTTATCTTGTGGCTCATGCGATTTTTTTTGCGTTTGCAGTCAGGATAAGCGAATTGACCCTGCATTGGGCTAAAGAGATCGAGGGCGCGCTTCAAGGATTTGAGGTTGATCTTTTTCAATGACAGTGGCTCTACAGGTTCCGTCTCCAGCGTCGGTTCGAAAGATTTGGAGGCTTAGGGTTAGAATAGAGTAGATTGAAAAAGAGAAGGAAAAGAAAAGTTAGAAGACGTGCAGTGAGGCAACGTATTTAGGGAAAAAAAAAAAAAACTGAAGCCGCCACGTTCAACCAGATTTAAGGCGCGATCAAATTTTAAGAAAGTTTGAGAATTTAAAGTTTGATGGAATGGGATCAAAAGAAAGGAAAAAGTGAATCCAAAATCATTTACAGAAAGAGGAATCTGACCATTTCTGAGAGAATCGTGGAAGAGGAAGTCAGGAAACTAACAAGCTGAAAAGAAGAGTTGCTCTGCAAATTAAAGAGAGAGGAGACAGGCAGAAAGAGTGAGAGACAGATACACAGGCCAAGACCGCAAACTAAAGGACGTGGCGAGTGGGGATATTTTGTGGGCGGGCCAAGTTTCGGACACAATTGGGCGTTACCTTTAACGTGGCGCGCGCTGTTAGGACGAGAGCTGTTAAGATCTTGGCTTAGCTTCGCCAATCATCACACGTGTCAAATATAATTCAGATGGGAAGTGTACTAGATTTGTCGACGTCAACCAATCAAAGGCCAAAAAGCACTAAAAAGAATGAATGTTTCAGTTGACAACCAACTGAATGACATTAAACTAAACAATCCCTTCCCTATGATAGTGGTCTTCAGATCGAACAGTGTGAGTGAGTTATGTTATGATTATATAAGATTTCATGCTTAATAAAATTATCATGATTTTGTTAAGTGGTGTATTCATTCCTTGGTAAAAAAACAATAATAATTTAGGCCTGCTTAGCAGGTGTGTGGTGTGCTCCTCACGTGTTCGTGGGCCACCTCGATGGTGATGGTCTTCAGATCCCACATTGACAATGTGAGTGAGTTATTATGATTATATAGGATTCCACACTTAATAAAATCAAAATCTTTTCTTCCTTATTGGCATTTACATAAAAAACTGTCTGTGAGCCAGGCTTAACCTTTGGCCATTTTCCTACAGTAATAAAATTTTTTCATAAAGGTTCTTTTAATTATATATTGATTGATTATAGTATATATCATTTTGGGGAACGCTAAGCTAGGGAAAACAAACAAAAAAAGGAAATTTGTGGTTAAATCTTTGAATTTCTTTCTATTTGATGCAAAAGGGTGAAAAGGTAAAAAGACAGCAGATTTTATGCTTAACTCTTTCAACAGTTCTTTTAATTTGATGCTTAAAGGTAAAGCGAATAGATATAATAGAGGCAAAAAGGGTCAGACAGTTCTTTTTCCTTTTAATTTGATGTTTAAATCTTTCAATTTCTTTCTCACTCATCTCCAAGAGAGAAATTGAAAGACTGGAGAGTAAAAGAAAAAAAAACACCATGGGAGAGCCCTAAAGATTCCAAGAAATGAGAGGAAGATGGAAGAATGAGATATATGCAACAATACTGCAAAGAGTGAAACTCAATTTATAGAGGACAGGAGTCATTCGGGCAAAGTGCCTTTGGGATAAGATTACGAAAAATACTGTGAGAGCATGATTTACATAATTTATTTATAAGAGATTTGGATCTTTTTTAAAAATAAAAATCTATAATCTATAATTATATATTAATTCTATCCCCTAACAAATCCTCTTTATGATCCTCTAATATGATAAGTGGTGTTTTATTTATTGGCTTATATGGTAATTTTGTTCTAAGGAGATTAAATATAAATAGTAAACATAAATTTATGCAACTGTCCTTTGTTTGTATAATATTGTTTTTCCTGTGGTTATTGGCAATATCGTCATTTGCTAGATGCTTTTATTTTTTTATTTTTTTTAGCAATAGATGTTTTTAATGCTAAATTAGGTGAAATATGGGCAATGATTTATTGAAAATCTCTTGATTATTTTTTTTTAGTTTTTATTTTTTCATTTATTTTCTCATATATATTAGTTGTTATTTTCTTAAATTTTATTTAATTGTTATTTGTTGAATTATTGATGAATATTTTAGTATTCCTTTCTCTCTTTGTCAATTTATTAAATGAGTCCATATTTGACAAAAAAAAAGTTAGTATTGAAAATTATTGTTTTGATTTAGACTATATATATATATATAATATAATTAGATATAATTTTAATACAAAATTTTATAGTATTATCTAACGATTTCAAAATAAAATATAAATTTTTATAAAACCCACAATATTAGCGCGAACAAAAATGCTAGTAGTTATTAATCATCAACTTGGTCACTTGGCTGTCATCTTAGGCTATTTCACAGCCTGGCTTTAATGTTTTTTTGGGTGGTTGGGCAGTAAATCGGATTTGAGTAAATACCAAATTGCTAAATACAAATTAAAAATTCTCACCAAAAAATACCAATTAAAAATAAGGGCAACAAAACGTAGTTACCACTTACCAATTGAGTAATAGTAATAAATAAGGTAAAAGAAGTTGATCTATATATTACAGAGGAGTAAATACGTAATTTAGACCTAAACATTTGGATTGATTTTCATTTAAGGTTTAAATTTTTTAATTTTGAAAATTTTCATTTAAGATTTAAATTTTTTAATTTTGAAAATTAAGGTCTAAACCTATGCGAGTTGATTAAATCAGGTCTAAATTGAACGGAATTTTAGATGTGTATTGCACGCGCTGTTAAATTATTAACGGTAGCACGTGGTATATCTTGATTGGATGAAAAATTAATTTAAAAATATCCAAAAGAAAATTAAAAAAAAACGTTTTTGCGCCCTTTTCTTCTCACTGTGCTTTTCTTCTCCACCATGCTTCCAGGTTTCCTCACCAAACCATAAACCAACTTGGAAAAGGCCGCCCAACGGCGTTAGCCTTTTGCTGACTGGGCCGTGGATGCTCCGTTCACCTGCATGACGTTTCTTTCCCTCAGTCTATATTTTCACCAAGTCCCCTAAACCTTCTCTGTTTGACTGTTTGGTTTCTTGGCAATCCAAGCCTCCATATATCTCGACTAAGTTCCAAGTTCCAACGGTGGCAATAGCAGTATAGCTCTCCAACAACGGCCGTGATGTCGTGGCTTTCTTGGGTTCTTTATAAACTTGAAGGGTTTTGATTCCTATTCTTCTTGTTTATGTTTACATATTTTTGGTCTGATTTTTACTCTTTAAGCTTGCTTTGGATTCGAACTGAAAGATTTTAATGCTAAAATGAGTTGAAATTTTTTATAAATCATCTGCATTTTAGCTCTCTTTTCACATTTTAGATTGAAAATACTAAGGATGAAAACTGATAAATTAGTAGGATTCAATGAGTAGAGTCCTAAAAGTTAACTGAAAGGAGTAGTATTTAGAGTGTTAAAATTGATGAGTGATTTTAAATGAAGTATTAGAAGTTATGAAGATGAATTTGAGAAGGACTGCAAATAGAAAGTTCATTAGATTGAGGGAACTAAAGGAACTGGCAATCTGGTTTTAGATCTATTGGAATGCAGCTTTCTGTTCTTATGGTATCTTTGAAGGAACTAAAGTAATAAAGTGCTGAGTCTTTTCTCTTTTTCGTTTCAGGTTGATAACAAGCGAAACTGCTGTATTGAGAACTTGAGCTGATCTTTTGCTAAAGGTTCAGAAGCTTGAGAATGGATTTGCTCGTTCCCTTTTAGAGTCCATGTTTTGTACTCGGTTAGGGGAGGAGAATAGTAGTTTCTTAGTTTCACTATTTTTTTGGCACCATGTTCTGTATTCACTTGTCTGTGTGGAAAATACCAATTTCGGTTCATTTTGTTTCTTGTTTTGGCTGTAGGTAAATATATACATATATATATATATATATATATATGTTTCTAATAGCATTGATTGTTTTAGGATTTTTGGGGTTTTCTAGAACTGATAGGCATGATTTTCTGGGCATTGTTGATCTGTTCATGGAGGGAGAGCAGCAACAAAAAGAAAAAATAAAGATGAAAAAAAATAAAAAAAGAGACAAATTTTAACACGCTTATAACGCGTGCTTATTGCATATGCGTGATTCAAGCTTGATTTGATCAATTCGCATAGGTTTAAATCTTAATTTTCAAAATTAAAAAGTTTAGACCTTAAATAAAAATTTGTCTAAACATTTAAGCCTAAATTGAGTATTTACTCATTACTTAGTGAATCTGAAAAATATTGAGGGACCAAATGAAAGATCAAAAAAGGGTCCTAAGTGTAAACATGAAAGCCATGGGCCATGGTAGGGCCCCCTTTGCAGGCCTAGCCACTGTGTCACTGGGCCGGCCTGTTCTGCTGCTAAGAGTTCCACAACAGAAATGTTTAACCGTATGGTCCAATCAAATCATTGAGCAGACCGGGAAGTACCTCAACAGCGGACTGAGCAATAGAAATAGCAAATCAGTAAGCTCACTTGTTCTTGACTGCAATATAAAATCAGCCGATAGTAAAATACAGCAAATACAAATTCAAAACCTACAAGCATGTTACTATTTTACCCAATTAAAGCAAGGCAGTACATATTTCCATCATTACAACACTTAATCATTGTTGTTAAGATCATCAACCCTGTCCACAAATCAACTTTGTAATGTCCTAATGCATTTATTGATATAGCAAACTCACACAATTTATAGATTTAAGGTCACCAAGGTCAATTACAGTACGCACGATAATATGACTTGAACGAGGAAAATGAAATGTCAACATATATAGTGCAAAACAAGCGACAAACTTATTGATTCTATTGCTCTTATACTAGCTAGTTGTTTGGCCAGAACTTGGACTGAAGATCGGCAACCACTTTCTTGTCCAACTGGAAGGCCTTTGCGAGAACATCAGGATTGATAGCCGGGTTTGAGCCAAAGACTGCTTTAGCAATAGTAATAACCCCTGCATTCTGGCTGCTGAGACCGGCAAAGGCAACAGCATTAGTTTTCCCTATATTCAACTGGAAGTGAATCAAACCAATTGGGAAAACAAAAACATCTCCAGGGTATAGGACTTTGGTGAAGAGACGGTTATCTGGGTTGGATGTAACAAAGCCAACATAGAGGGTTCCCTCGACTACAACTAGGATCTCGGTTCCTCGTGGGTGAGTGTGGGGAGGGTTTAGGCCACCATAAGGTGCATAGTCGATTCGAACCAGTTGTATGCCTAGAGTGTTAAGTCCTGCTAGTTCGTTAACACTGACAGGAGTGACCATTGATCCAACTTGGTTTGATGTGTTTCCTGGCTTGTTGAGGCCTGAAAAGAAGAAGTCATTGGCCTCTACGAGCTTTGGGTCCTTGCAGAACTTCCCATTTACAAATACTGCAGGAAAGAAACGGTAATTAGTTGATGTATATATATACACATCATCCCCGTACTAAAGTAAAGAACCATATTTAACAATGCTAATTCATGTTGTCGCAACGTTACCCGAGACGACGACGGATTTGGGACTTAAAAGGATTTTACGGAGTCGCCACTAACCATTTTTGTTTAGGTGCGGTTAGTCACCTATTCAGAATCTACCTAACTAAGCATTGGCCGTTAGATGGCGTACTTAAGCTGGGTAGGCCCCGGTCTACGGAACTAAGAACTGGAGTCGGGAGTACGGTTACGTGCGGGGAAGGATGAGCACCCCCACAACGCCCATCAAGATGACGGTACCGATTAATTTAATAATATTTAGGCCTTAAAAAAAATGTCTTTATAATTTTTCTTTTTTGTTTGATTTTTTTGTTCTTTCGTATTAGTAGTTTTTTTTTATTTTTATTATTTAGGCAAACAAAAACAAGTTTCAAGATATTTTCTTTTTTTATTTTTTTGTCATTAGTGAAAAGTTAAAAGAAAATTATGTTTCAAAACATTTCTTTTTATTTGGAAGAGTTTTAAAAAAGGGCAATTTTCAAATCGTTTTTTTTAAATCTTTTTTAACTTTTTGGAAAGAAACGAATTTCGAAACATCTTTTTGATTTTTTTTTTATAAATATATGTTCTTGAACAAAGACAAAATTTATTGGTTTTATTGCTATCATTTTCAAATCAATATTTAAAAAGAATGTCAGGTAATTTCTTTTAATTTTTGATCTCTTTCTTTTAAAAAAAAAATTCCAAAGTTCATTTTATTCAAACAAGAAAAGCTTTTTATTTCTTTTAAGAAATTACATTTTTATTAAAGCCAACAAGTAATGCTTTCTTTTCAAAAATACGTTTCATCACCCTTTCCTTTTTTTTAATATTTTTCTTTTCATTTTTGCCCCTTTTTAGGTTTTTTTTCGAAATCATTATCTTTATTGGATATTTAAATGTTTGAAATGCAAAGTGCTACCTTATCAATCTAAAAAAACAGTGAGGATTTATCGAGACCTATTATGAATTTCGCCCAATTCTGGGTCCGATTCAAAGTGGGTCTCTTACTTAAAGATCCGGACTAGGTGCGAATTTTCACCCTCCCAAACCGGATCCCGTGATTAAATCCTCATAATTTAAACCACTTGTAAGGATTTTGCTAGACATAGATGATCACTCTTTTATTTTTATTATTTAACGTAAAGGTTTTATTGTCCTTATTGGCTTAAGAATTTATCATTATTGGTTTATTTATTTATTTTAAAAAAAAAAAAAAAACTAACACCTATAATTTATTTAGATGCCTAAATGCATGGCATATGAAATGTTATCTCATCAATTTTAAAAATAAGGATAGTAAGGATTTTGTCAAGACCCACCGTGAACCTCGCCCAATTCTGGGTCTGATTCAAAATAGATCTCTTACCTAGGAACCCAGATCGGATGTGAATTTTCACCTTTCCGAACCGGACGCCATGATCGGACCCTCACTATCCCCACATATCATTACTCGCATGGATGACAATAATATGACAGTAAAGTATGAGCATGCATATAACTAAATTAATATGGCATAGATTAAATATGCATAAAGCTAAACTAAAATAATATGGGTTAAGTATGATGAGACTAGATTAAAATGACATAAATTAAATACGGATAGATTAAAATTAAAACGATATGAATTAGATTAAATTGCATGGGCTTGGCTAAATTAAGTATGCATGAATCTAAATTAAAATGACTTAAATTAAAATGCATGAATTTAAGTTAAAATGACATAAATTACATATGTATGGATCTAAATTAATATGAGACCAATATACTTAAATAAATTAGATATGCATGAACTAAATTAAAATAACTTAAATTAAACATGCATGAAGTTAAATTGAAATGGGTCTAAATTAAGCATGTAAAAAAAAATAATAAAATAAAATAAATTAATTTAAAAAATACCCAAAAAATAGAAAGCAAATCACTGCGATCGGGTCGGGTCGGAGGCGCGGGTCAACACGCGGGTCACTGTAGCGGGTCCGGGTCAACACGCGGGTCAACAGCTGGTCACTGTAGCGGGGTCACTGCAGCGGGTCACTGTAGCGAGGCACTGCAGCGGGGTACTGTAGCGGGTACTGTAGCTGTGCGCGGGCTGAGGCGCGGGGACACGCGGGCCTGAGGCGGAAACACGCGGGCCTGAATGTTTTAATGAGGGTGAATTGACAGGATTGCCCCCAGCAGTATAAAAAAAACATGTTCAGAAACTGTTTTCAACCTTTTTTTCATTTTTTCATATTTCACTCTCTCTCTACCCGAAATTTTTCTCCTCTCTCTCTCTACAAACACAAACAAACCCAGAAATTCCCCTAAAACAGATCTAAACCCCTCTTTTTACATGAACTTCTGAAGAACACCAAGAACAATTTTTCTCCACAAACACAATTAAACCCAGAAAATCAACCCCAAAAGGATCAAAACCAACTATTTCACATGAACTTTTGATGAACACCAAGAACACTGAAGAACGCCAAGAACATTTTTCCGGATTTTGTCTCCTAAACCATGAAATTAAACACAATCTCCCCAAACGATTCTCCTCAATCCCCTAAACACAAATCCAAACTCCGATTTGCCAAACTCTAAACCAAAAACCCTAGATCTAGCTTTCAAATTTTTGAAAAAAAATAAAACCCAAAATCCCAAAAAACTTCAAATCCAAGCCTTTTTCTTCCTATTCCAGTGAATCTTAGGCGGAATCCCAGCCAAAAATCCACCGGTTTCTAGCCTAACAACCTCGGAATCCCGAGTTGTTTTCTATTCTCTGCTTTTTTTTTTTGAGACAAAAACCCCCAAGCTTCCACTTTCAGAACCCTAGAAAATCTCAAAAATCATGCCCCCCCCTTTACTGTTGAAGCTGTGAGATATTTATAAGAGCCAGGGACTTAATCCAATGGTAGATGTTGTAAACCTAAAATCAACGATGGGGATGGCTTTATATATATATTTTTTATTATTATTTCTTTTATTTTTTATTTTTTTATTTTTTATCTTTTTTTATTTTTTATTTTTTATTTATTTTTAATTTTTAATTTTAATTTTAAAATTTTTTTTTTGATACAAAAAATGGTGTCTACAGCTGCCCCTCTTGGAGCGTTTGCTAATGATCATGAAGCTTGCTTCTAGATAATTAGGAAATGGTCCAAGACGTAGACACCATGTCTTTTTGAACTTTTCAAAAGCCAAAACTTTGGTCTTCAAACAAATCAAATGCCATAAATTGGCCTTTAAATGAAACGAGAGCCGTGACTCGGTCTCTCAATACACTAAATGAATCTTTAGAACCTAAACCAGGCCTCAGAATGAATCAAGAGACATGATTTGATCTCTAGATGAAATGAGAGCCGTGATTCGGTCTCCCACTGAACAAATTAAACTGAGAGAACCTAAATTAGGTCTCAAAATGAAACAAGAGCCATGACTTGGTCTCAAAATGAAATGAGTGCCGTGATTCGGTCACTAAAATGAAACGAGAGCCGTGACTCGGTCTCCCACTGAGAAATTGAACTGAGAGAACCTAAATTAGGTCTCAAAATAAAACAAGAGCCATGATTTGGTCTCTTATATGAAACAAGAGCCGTGATTCGGTCTCCCAATGAAAAAATAAATTGTGAGAACCTAAATTAGGTCTCAAAATAAAACAAGAGCCATGATTTGGTCTCTTCAATAAAATAAGTGCCGTGATTCGGTCACCAAATGAAACGAGAGCCGTGACTCGGTCTCCCACTGAGAAATTAAACTGAGAGAACCTAAATTAGGTCTCAAAATAAAAGAAGAGCCATGATTTGGTCTCTTCAATGAAATAAGTGCCGTGATTCGGTCACCAAATGAAACGAGAGCCGTGACTCGGTCTCCCACTGAGAAATTAAACTGAGAGAACCTAAATTAGGTCTCAAAATAAAACAAGAGCCATGATTTGGTCTCTTCAATGAAATAAGTGCCGTGATTCGGTCACCAAATGAAACGAGAGCCGTGACTCGGTCTCCCACTGAGAAATTGAACTGAGAGAACCTAAATTAGGTCTCAAAATGAAACAAGAGCCATGATTTGGCCTCTTCAATGAAATAAGTGCCGTGATTCGGTCACCAAAATGAAACGAGAGCCATGACTCGGTCTCCCACTGAAAAATTAAACTGAGAGAACCTAAATTAGGTCTCAAAATGAAACAAGAGCCATGATTTGGCCTCTTCAATGAAATAAGTGCCGTGATTCGGTCACCAAATGAAACGAGAGCCGTGACTCGGTCTCCCACTGAAAAATTAAATTGAGAGAACCTAAATTAGGTCTCAAAATGAAACAAGAGCCATGATTTGGCCTCTTCAATGAAACAATTGTCGTGATCTCAAATGATTGAATTTCCTTTTCAAAGGCTTGTCATTTCCATTCATTCTCCTCAAGCCATAATCATCATTTTTCATTAATTTCTTTCTAAGAAAAACATCATGAACTTCCAATGCATGTAAGATGTCTCGTGCATGGATGCATGGATGCATGTATGCTTGATTCAAAGTTGAATTTAAAAGGAGAGTGATTCTCATTGGACTTCCCTGTTTTTGCCGTTTGCCCCAACACTCAGTCCTTTTGTTCGGTCAGTAGAGCTTGAGTCTATCTTTGCTCCTGATCTTGACTTTCTTTGACATTCGCTTTGCCCCATTCACATCTTGAATTTTTCCTGACATAGACATCAATAAAGGTTCAAAATTCATATGTGCATCAAATCAAATTTCAATTTCACATCTAAATAAATGAACTTGATAATGATCAAAAATTGCTTTACACTTAAGCACTATTTATTTAAGAAAACATCAAATTGCAAAGCATTCAAATATCTATTATTCATATTTTGAAATTCAGATATCTTGAAAGTTGGTGATTGCTTTTCAGAATATCCTTGTGGGTGAACAGGCTATTTTAAATTCCTAAATGGGTTTCAACAGCAATGGGTTCCAAAGAGGCTATTTATTGTCTCATGAAAGAGAGAATTTCAATATCTCTTCATCTAGGCTTACAATTAACTTTTTTCTTTTTGTTTTTTTTTTGAAAATCAGAATTTTTTATTGTTTTTTTTAAAAAATCTGTCTTGAAAACAAGATCAAGTTTATGCTTGCTTAATCTCTTAACTTGACAATCTTGATATGAGTCAAAACTTGAACATGAAAGGCTTGAGATTTTGTGAGATTGGTATCAAAGAGAGGTGTGACCCAACTTTCCATATTTAGAGTTCAAAAAGATATCTCATCTTATGGGGTTTATCATTTTGGATGCCCCAAGTGGTATTGCTCATTTCTAAAACTCATTTTACTATCTTAGTCAAATCTTGGGTGATCTCATGAATTCTCATTTCTGCTCTAGACTGCCCTTTCGAGTTTTCACCCTAGAGCCACATCATTTCATTTCTTTTTCTTCTTCTTTTTTTTTTTCGCTCTTTTTTTTTTCTCAATGACTGCCTCATCATGCACATGAAAATTCAAAATTCATTCAAATAGTCTTTTTTTTTTAAAAAAAAAAATGGTTCAGTGTAAAAGATCTATTCTTCTAAAGAAATGCTCTTCAATTAAAGTATCCACACTTGATCAAAATGGACTTTTCAAGGCACGTAATGTAGGCCATGGTTGAGGGTTCAGAAAGAAAGGATAAACAGGCCCAAAAAGTATTTCAAGGTAACTGAATCAAGGATCACTTTTCGGCCATATGAAGAATTCATTTTTTCATGCTTGATTTCTCATTTGCCTCTATCCCATTAGTCTTTTCATTTCAATTTGCCATTTTTTTTTTCTTTTTCTCTGTCTCTTTTCTTTTCTTCTTCTTCTTCTTCTTTTTTTTTTTTAACAAAATGGGTTCAAGGTTTTTTTCTCCGTATTTGACTTACCGAGCACTTCTTCATTAATTTGGAGCATCATTTCCTTCGCCTACATGCAAGGCTCTTCTTGTTTTTGCTTAAACAAACTCTTTTTTTGCATTTGCCCCCAATGTGAGGGGTGATCCTTGATTGGGTTCATTAGAAAGAAAATTCATTTAGGCTCAAAGGGGACAGCAATGGATAATTTTCTCAAAGTGAAGGGGATATGAAAAATGGCCATTTGTCTTCTCAAGTACGGCTATCTTCATCGAAAAGCAATACCTTAGAAAAAAGTAACAATAATTTTTTGAAAGCTTTTGAAAACTTTGTTCAAAATCCTAAAACATCACGTGCATGATGATGCAATCAACATTCTTCTTTTTATTCTTTTTCTCTCTTTTTTTTTTGTCATGAGAATTTCACAGAATATGACATTTCCACCCTAAGGTAATCAATCTGAGCAATTTGTCTCGATAGCAAAGAGGTATCGGGACCTTACAAAGTGACTTTGGTCTTTCTGATCATTTTGTCCCCAAAGGTGGGTGAATGAACACCTTGGCAGCAAAGGTTACTTATTTTCAAGAAAATCAAGGTGAGCTCATTTTGAAACAGGAAGGTAATGTGTTCAAAAGTCATTCATTTCAGTCACTTTTGAGTTTCAAGGAAATTGGGAAGCATATGGGCATTATGGATTCAAAGAACATGGTTGATTTCAAGACAAGGAAGCAATGAATTCAAAATTCTAGTGCAGTGTTGACACATATCAAAATGTCACTTTTTTAGAGTTAAGCAAGCATCTTGTTAAACAATCATTTTTGTTTATTACCCAGATGAAGAATATTGACTCTCTCAAATGGTTTCCAAGGTTTATGCCTTATTTTTACTTCGAGTCTCAATTTATGAGATTTTATTCAAATGACAATGAATGGCAAGAAAGATGGTTTGAAAGACTTGTTAAGAATTACTTCTGAAAGCAATCACCAACTTTTCATGAAATCCTTTTTTATTTTTTCAAAAAAAAAAAAAAAGGTTTCACTTCTTCTCTTTTTTTTTAAATGTGACAATGGAAAATGGATAACACAAATCATTTATTCCAAAAAGGCATGTAATCCAAAAGATGTCAATATTTACAATGAAAATCCAAGTTAAAACACTATGACATGATTTTCGAAATCTAAAGTTTACCCTTTAAAATTCAAATATCTAAAACTTATTGTTTTCAAGTGACACTATGTACAAGGCTAAGAAAAAGTAACATTATGTACAAGAGTGAAAAGGATTAGAAATTGCCCCTGCTTGGCATACTATTTACAGAGTTCCACGATCCATGAAGAGTTATCACGACATGATGACACCTATTGGCAAAGATGTCAATCTTTTCCTTTATTATCAAAAACTCTTGCATACTTGTATGCATGAAATGCCATGTATGAATGGTTGGATGAATGTATGGACATGTAAATTACTAATATGCGTAAGATATAAATGCGATGAAATGCATTTAATGAAAAATTTTTTTGAATGATGTGATGATGATAACCCAGGATTATGGTATGATGATACTGATGACCCCAAATTAGGGCAGAATGTTGATGATGACCTAAGATTAGGGCAAAAATGATACTGATGACCCCAAATTAGGGCAGGATGATGATGATGACTCAAAATTAGGGCAAAAATGACAAATATGATGACCCTAGATAGAGTGAATGATAAAATGACAAGATTATGATAATATGATAGCACTGATGAGATGACAACGATGATGAGTTAATGACAAAGTAATGACAATGTGATAATGGAATGATGATAATGACAATGTGATGATAGGATGATAATGCTGCAGAGTGTTCAATACATGCTCATTCTCTTTCTTTCTTAAGGTTCAAGATAGCATCCAAGCTCAATCTGACTTAAGACCTGTGAAACATTTCTTGTAATTGCTTCTTAAACCCATTCTCTGATACACATGTGCTTTGAGTGCCGTTTTGCAAAAATGCATGACATTTAAATCATAAATGATAAGCAAACAGAGAAATTAAGCCCACAACACATGGAGATCAACCACCAACACTCTTAGGCAGAAGTGTGGAATAAAAGACGAAATCGAGGCTCAACACATGTCAAATTCTGTTATCGGCATCCTAAAAGCCTCCAAATTGTTCAGATTGGTCTTTGGTGCTAATTGCCGGACCCATGTTTTGCTTGGACTGCACACCGGTATCAAAAGTCAAATGACCTTCCTTGATCATCTCAAGTACCACTTCTTTCAATCTCGTGCAGTTTTCAGTACTATGCCCTTTGGCTCCTGAGTGATAGGCGCATGTTGCATTCTCATCAAACCATGTAGGATATGGAGGCTGTAAAAGGGTCGAGTACTGAACCGGTTCAATCATCTTGCTATTCAATAGCTCGGTGTATAACTCTGTGTAAGTCATGGGGATGGGAGTAAACTGTTTCCTTTTCTTTGGTGGTCTTGGATTCCGGTTTTTGGTGTTTGGTCTTAGAGCAGTGGAAATGGTGCTGGACACTGGGTATTGGCAAGCATTTTGAGGTTGTGTATAGTTGGGAGGAGGATACTGATAAGTGTTCTGAGGTGGTGTGAAATCGGCGGAATGGTATTGGGGTTGGCATTGTTGGCATTGGGGTTGTTGGTGTTGTTGGTATCCTCCACATCTGCTAGTGCTCGCTTCGCCTTTTTTCTCTTTGGAACTCTCCTTGGCTGCACTGGACTCCCCATCATCTAACTTACCGGTCCTGAGCGAATTCTCCACCATTTCTCCAATTAAGACCGTGTCATTGAAACTCATGATGCCGCCAGCTAGCATACGGAAATAATATGGAGCTTTTAAGGTGTTAATGAATAGCCATGACATCTCTTTCTCAGTTAAAGGAGGCTGAATCTGAGTTGCCATGTCCCTCCATCTTTGGGCATATTCAGTGAATGACTCAGAAGACTTTTTCTCCATATTCTGTAAAGTCAGTCTATCGGGCACTAAATCTGTCATATGCTTGTACTGATCGATGAAAGCCCGAGCCAAATCATTCCAAGAATGAATACCCCTCCTATCCAACTTGTTATACCACCGTATTGCTGACCCGGTGAGGCTGTGTTGGAAACAATGAATCAATAGTTCATCATTTCGGGAATAAGCGGCCATCTTTCGGCAGTACATGGCAATGTGGTCTTTAAGGCATGTAGTCCCTTTGTACTTTTCAAATTCAGGCACTTTGAACTTCTTTGGGATCGCCAATCCATCAACTAAACTCAACTCATATGCATCAGTAGTGCCATAAGTATGAGTGTCCTCCATGGCGTTAAGCCGCTCTTCTATCTGATTCAATATTTTCTGGCTTTCAGCTCCGCCAATCTCTCTTTCAAACTGTTCATCAGGCACAATTACAGGATTGGTTGGGGCAAATCTAGGAACAGGAGGTGCCACGGTGTATATGGGAGGAGGAATTTGTTGAGTTGTAGATGGAGATCCCCTACTAGTAGTAGGCAACAGAGATGCGAAAGAGTATGTTCCAAGTGGTGGTGGGGGTGGGATTTGATTTTGGGTATCTGATGCAGATGGTGGAATAGGTATGTTGAGGATTGGAGGATTTTGTGCAGCTGAGGGGACTGTACTTGGTCCAGAATTTATTGGGTAAATTGGAGATTCATGATTAGAAGCACTGGCATTCTTTTCCTTGACTATTTGGCTTAACTCCCTGATTTTATCCATGGCATCCCTTAACTGCTTTAACTCCCCGATTGCATCCCTTAACTGCTTGGCTAAGTCTTCATTCATGCGTCGTAGATTTTCTATTTCTGAGTTCTGTTCAGCCATTTTCCTAGACTGCAATCTGGTGTGGTATCTCTGAATGAGGGATTGGTCGTCTCTCTGCTCTGTTCTCTTCTTTTTTCTGTTTGAAGGAAGACTGAAGCTCTCTCCTTTTCTTCGTTGTGCTCTCTCCTTTTTTTGTTTTTTTTTTTTTGTTTGAGGAAAAATGCTCCAACCTTTACCTTTGTGCTCTCCCTCTGTTTCTTGAAGAGAAAATGCTGAAGCCTTCTCGCTGTGCTCTCCCTTTTCTTTTTTCTGTTTTCTTTTGAAAGAATGGCTGAAGCCTCTTATTCAAACCAGTCTCTTTTTTTCTTCTTTTTACCCGTTGGCTTTCTTCTTCTTTTTTTAATGATAGCTGTTAATTAATTTTTTTTTTAACCAGGCTCTCCTTTTCTTGTCTTCCCTTGCTTTTTGTCTTTGTAAAAGTATCCGAGGGGCGCAGCATCCAATAAGTGTAGCTGGCGTGGTCACGGGTGCTCTCTTAGGGTCAGTGGCCAAAGACACGATGTAGACAAGCACGAAAGTGCTAACCATCTCAGCACTCAAAGCAGTTCCCTTGTTGTAGCCATATGAAAAGAGTGTTGGCTCCACCTCCATTCATATTGTAGAATGATTTTTGGAAAGCCTTGACCAGTCCTACCCCACAACTCGCAGATCCCAAACCAGCTGGCCCTTCTCGGTTAATGAGAATTCAACGGTGTGCTTGCTGGCTGGCTTGATTGTTACCTCGGTGACAGCATCAACAACAGTAAATTCCTGTTCATGAATTCTCCATACACGTTGTAGCAAACAGGATGGCCTCCCAATCAATTTAGGCCTCAGGGCCCAGGACATTTAGCCCGTCAAGGACAGGCCTTAGTTCCACCTGAAAATTTACCGACTGGTTCCTTTGTGAGAGGCCCAAGTAACTATGGTGCTCAAGGGCCTTATAATTAGGGTCCTCCTCCCCTTTCTGGTGCTCCTAGGATATCTCAAGGTGAACCTCTTGCTGGCCCACCATTTGGTACCCCGCCTCCTGCTGCTTTTGAATCACATGGTGCACCATCACATGCACCTGAGGGTCATTTGCTTCAGCAGCATTCTGCAAAGATGGTGAACTATCATGCTGATAATAGACAGCTAGATCCTAGGTCCTCTGGCCCTCGTTCCACATCAACATTCAGCTTGCATGGTGAAAGGTTAAAGCCTGGGCAAGATGAGCATTTAAATCCATTCGCTTTGGATCGTGCTCATCGTGGTGGTGACAATCTTTCAACTCTGGCAACTCAAGCAAACTCAAAGTTTTCTTCCAATTAAAATCAGGGTCCTCTATCACTTCCACAGGTACTACTTTTCCATCTTCTGCCATGACTGGTTTCCTTTACCAACCACCTTTCACCACATGATGCTCAACAGAACAGGAAGATAGAGAGGAAAATACTATCAACAAATCAAATAAACGGTTAGTCCAATTCAAAGGAATAAATATATAAACAAAATAAAGATTAGAAAATAGACATGGAATACATACAAGAAATAAAGGGCAGGGAAACAGGCAAGAAGTATATACAAGATACAGGCAATTAAAAGCAAAGATTGGCATACAAGATGTACACAATATATACATGAACAAAGAATATAGAATAATCATGCCAGACATAAATATAGGAAAATTGAAAATCAAACAAAGGATATACAAATATGTACAAGGAAAGCAAGATCATACATATAATATACATATAATATAGTGCAATGAATCAAATAATATGAGGTCAAGAATGTAAATTTGAAAAGTTTTATTGATGTAATTTGAGGTGCAAAATGCAATTTGGAAAAAGTTTAATGGTACAAATGTAAGGTGCAAAATGTAATTTGGAAAAAACTTAGTGATGCATGAAGATGTAAAGAATACAGATAACAGAGAGATATTTAAATTAGTAACAAAACCATGAGTAGTGATTAAGGATAGATAATAAATAGACTTTGCACGAATGCCCCATTCTAATTAATTTTAAAAAAAAGCAACAGGGTTAAGCAAATATGCCCTGGGGCAGGTAGTCATCCTAATATGGCCAAAAATGCTCGACCAATCTACGGTCCTCATTACAAAAGCACGAGTAGTAGGAGTTGTTCCTTCATGTGTCCTATTTCAAGGTTGCGCTCATTAAGGGTTTGGCCCTACCTAAATCTGGCTACTCACAGGTGACTTATATGATGGTTATGGTCATGCCATCTGAAGGTGCCCAGACTGTCCTTATTTGGCCATCTATCATAGGCTAATAAGGCCTCCAATCCTAACCCATTATAGGCTCATTGGAAAGGATTCAGTTTGAGTGGGGGTTTTTCGCTTAGAAACTCACTATGAGGAGTTGCCCCACGCGAGTAAGCTACTTTGCCCCCTCCTAAATAGGTGATATCCAATTCTGGACTTATGCATGTAATGCAAATGTGAATGTGTGTGAAGGAACGTACAAACCTTTCCAATTTACCAATATACCCAAAATGCCACATTAATCTAGAAGCAATAAACTTCTATTCACAACAAAAGGCAAAGAGATTAGTAACAACAAGAAAACATGTACATTCATGAGCAAATGAAGCATCAAATTCCTAGCATGCAAACTAGGATCCAATTTATTATCTTGCATTTACCAAAATGAGATGCAAAATCATGCAATCGAAATGTCGAAATAAGATTAAAAAAAATAATAAATAAATAAATAAATAAATAAATAAAATTAAGGCTTAAATAATTATTAAATTAATTCCCGGCTTGACTCTCTAACTAATTTCCCCAGTGGAGTCGCCAAACTGTCGCAACGTTACCCGAGACGACGACGGATTTGGGACTTAAAAGGATTTTACGGAGTCGCCACTAACCATTTTTGTTTAGGTGCGGTTAGTCACCTATTCAGAATCTACCTAACTAAGCATTGGCCGTTAGATGGCGTACTTAAGCTGGGTAGGCCCCGGTCTACGGAACTAAGAACTGGAGTCGGGAGTACGGTTACGTGCGGGGAAGGATGAGCACCCCCACAACGCCCATCAAGATGACGGTACCGATTAATTTAATAATATTTAGGCCTTAAAAAAAATGTCTTTATAATTTTTCTTTTTTGTTTGATTTTTTTGTTCTTTCGTATTAGTAGTTTTTTTTTATTTTTATTATTTAGGCAAACAAAAACAAGTTTCAAGATATTTTCTTTTTTTATTTTTTTGTCATTAGTGAAAAGTTAAAAGAAAATTATGTTTCAAAACATTTCTTTTTATTTGGAAGAGTTTTAAAAAAGGGCAATTTTCAAATCGTTTTTTTTAAATCTTTTTTAACTTTTTGGAAAGAAACGAATTTCGAAACATCTTTTTGATTTTTTTTTTATAAATATATGTTCTTGAACAAAGACAAAATTTATTGGTTTTATTGCTATCATTTTCAAATCAATATTTAAAAAGAATGTCAGGTAATTTCTTTTAATTTTTGATCTCTTTCTTTTAAAAAAAAAATTCCAAAGTTCATTTTATTCAAACAAGAAAAGCTTTTTATTTCTTTTAAGAAATTACATTTTTATTAAAGCCAACAAGTAATGCTTTCTTTTCAAAAATACGTTTCATCACCCTTTCCTTTTTTTTAATATTTTTCTTTTCATTTTTGCCCCTTTTTAGGTTTTTTTTCGAAATCATTATCTTTATTGGATATTTAAATGTTTGAAATGCAAAGTGCTACCTTATCAATCTAAAAAAACAGTGAGGATTTATCGAGACCTATTATGAATTTCGCCCAATTCTGGGTCCGATTCAAAGTGGGTCTCTTACTTAAAGATCCGGACTAGGTGCGAATTTTCACCCTCCCAAACCGGATCCCGTGATTAAATCCTCATAATTTAAACCACTTGTAAGGATTTTGCTAGACATAGATGATCACTCTTTTATTTTTATTATTTAACGTAAAGGTTTTATTGTCCTTATTGGCTTAAGAATTTATCATTATTGGTTTATTTATTTATTTTAAAAAAAAAAAAAAAACTAACACCTATAATTTATTTAGATGCCTAAATGCATGGCATATGAAATGTTATCTCATCAATTTTAAAAATAAGGATAGTAAGGATTTTGTCAAGACCCACCGTGAACCTCGCCCAATTCTGGGTCTGATTCAAAATAGATCTCTTACCTAGGAACCCAGATCGGATGTGAATTTTCACCTTTCCGAACCGGACGCCATGATCGGACCCTCACTATCCCCACATATCATTACTCGCATGGATGACAATAATATGACAGTAAAGTATGAGCATGCATATAACTAAATTAATATGGCATAGATTAAATATGCATAAAGCTAAACTAAAATAATATGGGTTAAGTATGATGAGACTAGATTAAAATGACATAAATTAAATACGGATAGATTAAAATTAAAACGATATGAATTAGATTAAATTGCATGGGCTTGGCTAAATTAAGTATGCATGAATCTAAATTAAAATGACTTAAATTAAAATGCATGAATTTAAGTTAAAATGACATAAATTACATATGTATGGATCTAAATTAATATGAGACCAATATACTTAAATAAATTAGATATGCATGAACTAAATTAAAATAACTTAAATTAAACATGCATGAAGTTAAATTGAAATGGGTCTAAATTAAGCATGTAAAAAAAAATAATAAAATAAAATAAATTAATTTAAAAAATACCCAAAAAATAGAAAGCAAATCACTGCGATCGGGTCGGGTCGGAGGCGCGGGTCAACACGCGGGTCACTGTAGCGGGTCCGGGTCAACACGCGGGTCAACAGCTGGTCACTGTAGCGGGGTCACTGCAGCGGGTCACTGTAGCGAGGCACTGCAGCGGGGTACTGTAGCGGGTACTGTAGCTGTGCGCGGGCTGAGGCGCGGGGACACGCGGGCCTGAGGCGGAAACACGCGGGCCTGAATGTTTTAATGAGGGTGAATTGACAGGATTGCCCCCAGCAGTATAAAAAAAACATGTTCAGAAACTGTTTTCAACCTTTTTTTCATTTTTTCATATTTCACTCTCTCTCTACCCGAAATTTTTCTCCTCTCTCTCTCTACAAACACAAACAAACCCAGAAATTCCCCTAAAACAGATCTAAACCCCTCTTTTTACATGAACTTCTGAAGAACACCAAGAACACCAAGAACAATTTTTCTCCACAAACACAATTAAACCCAGAAAATCAACCCCAAAAGGATCAAAACCAACTATTTCACATGAACTTTTGATGAACACCAAGAACACTGAAGAACGCCAAGAACATTTTTCCGGATTTTGTCTCCTAAACCATGAAATTAAACACAATCTCCCCAAACGATTCTCCTCAATCCCCTAAACACAAATCCAAACTCCGATTTGCCAAACTCTAAACCAAAAACCCTAGATCTAGCTTTCAAATTTTTGAAAAAAAATAAAACCCAAAATCCCAAAAAACTTCAAATCCAAGCCTTTTTCTTCCTATTCCAGTGAATCTTAGGCGGAATCCCAGCCAAAAATCCACCGGTTTCTAGCCTAACAACCTCGGAATCCCGAGTTGTTTTCTATTCTCTGCTTTTTTTTTTTGAGACAAAAACCCCCAAGCTTCCACTTTCAGAACCCTAGAAAATCTCAAAAATCATGCCCCCCCCTTTACTGTTGAAGCTGTGAGATATTTATAAGAGCCAGGGACTTAATCCAATGGTAGATGTTGTAAACCTAAAATCAACGATGGGGATGGCTTTATATATATATTTTTTATTATTATTTCTTTTATTTTTTATTTTTTTATTTTTTATCTTTTTTTATTTTTTATTTTTTATTTATTTTTAATTTTTAATTTTAATTTTAAAATTTTTTTTTTGATACAAAAAATGGTGTCTACACATGTATTGCTCCTAATCTGAATTCAGCTCAGGCACTAGCATTGTGAACTTCTAACATTAAGTTTTGAAAACATAAACTGAACGCTTACTGCCATCCTTGGTGTCTTTGATAGCCACACAGAAGTCCTGGAGAGGACTTGGATCAAAGGCTGATGCTATGGAGCTAGCAAAAGCCAAGAGGGCAAAAGCAACAAGGATAGAGTGAATTCCTTTCATTCTGATATACCAGCAAATCACTCTCAATTAGCTGCTATCTGCTAACTGCTATTGCTCTAGAGAAGGATGAGAAACTTTGCATAGCACACAGGACTATTTATAGATGGAAACAAATGACTCGGTCGCTATTTTACGTAATTAGCAGGTAAAGACGTTGCCAACAAAAATCATTTTCAATTATTTGCATTCATTTCTCCGGGCATAATATATATTTATCTATTCATTTGCATAAGCTTAAATCACTTACAATTAGTCTAGGAAGTTGTTATGTGCTTTTCAAGAGTACAGTTACTCAGTTAACTGTACAAGATCCTGGAATTGCATAAATCTTCCATCTTATCATATGCTAGCAGGACTTTTCTTTTCTCCTGGGGCCAATTTCTGTTTTTCAAATTGCATCAATTAAGGTAATTAATATGCATTAATTCTTTATTATTTTGGTGCAACAGCCCAACAAATTTTACTTAGAACTCAATTTATAGATATATAGTATGACTCATGCAGCAGAAATGCAGCAAATTTAAGTTAGACTTTAAAGCTTCTGCTTTCATCTCTGAACACATCTAAGTTGAAAATTTCTATTTTGATATCTAAGCCATTAAAATCATCTCATGCTTGTTTTACCAGAAACACTTTCGATCATTTCGACCACTTAGTAACTGGACCATGTAGAACAGAGATGAATCTATGACTTTGAGTAACTCAGTGCTTTTCTATGTTTAGTGAAACTGATCAGCAGAGAAAACTGCTCAAAGAGGGGGTGAGGAAATCTTGAGGGATTCTTATCAAAGGAATAATAAAAGAAGAGTTGTTAAAAGATTGATAGGTGACAATGACATTAATCCACAAACAATCCGATGAAGCACAACAAGCACCATGTTATTTAAGCATACTTAATTTCAGAAAATTTTGTATGTAATGACTAAAATGTTGCTTATAGACTTTCACGTGCCGAGGAAGTAAACGGTATATCAGACTTTCCCCCTCTTTGCTTAATAAATGATCACCAGTGATTATTTAAACAGGTTTGTTATTGGTTAGGTTTCTGATATGGAAATGATCTTCATCTAATGTGGCAGTTTCTATTTTGTACAGGTTTATTAATATTTTGTTCTAAAAGGAGCTTCATCAGTATTTTGTTCTAATATGGATTCAAGGATTGTAGTATTTGTCAGGACTCTTCTAGTGTGATAGAACTGTAAGTTTAAAAAAAATAAAGAAAAGGTTGAAGTAAGTAAGGGTTCTTGAGTAAATTACTTGATAGAATACCTGCTGCAGAAAGTTAGGCATCTTTCAGGTGATAAAAGGAATTAATATTGGCAATAAGCTTATGCAACATTGGCCAAACCCAAATTTTATATATCAAGAAATTGGGTAACAACTCTGTAAGATAACAAGTAGATTACAAAAGAGGTTCATCTGCTTACCATATCTCTCTTTCTTCTTTATTTTTTTAACAAATAATGATGATAAGAAACACCCCTATTGGATAACCTGAACTGAATTGCACCAAACCACCAAAAACAGAATAGTTAGAGTTCTAGCCACTAGAATAGGAAATTGACCCCAAATGCGTTGCATTGTTATGTTACATTACGTGTAAGCGAAGTTAAATAGGGTCGATGCTAAAGATGCCAACTCATTATTATACATGGATTGGGGATCGCAGGTTGGATGCCATGCTTTTGGCAAATTCTTGACGGTAACCTTTTAGTCGTCTGGAGCATTGTATCTACTACATTGACAGAAAGTTTTTCCAAAAGTAATTAACACGATCATTTTAGGGTAAAACATAGACTATGTCATTTGGAATCGCAGAACTCCGAGGGTTTATTACTTGGAGTTTTAGCTAGTCATTTGTGCAGATGTAGCTTACATTGAAACAAGAAAATAAAGGGCCAGGATCCATTCTTTTCTGGGTTCTTGGAAGCCTATGAATTGGCTCTGAGAACTACTTTTCTGGGGTTACTCGTTATGTATTTTCTGAGGCTGAGCACCACCTCTACTGCTGTGTGTGGGATTGCAGGACTGCTGGGTTTCTATCTCCAAGTAGCAGATGGCATGGTCTCAAGGCTCTCAATTGACATGGTCTAATCTGAGATATTCTTGAATACTCAATCCTATGACATCCATTCCTAATTCAACAATGTTCCTTGTACGATTAAGGTTGTTGACGTTTCCTTATTATCCATCTGGTTCTCTTTCACTGAATCGCTGTCATGTAAGTACAAAAGCCGAATGCTAAGCAAAAGATCAGGTTGACTTGCATAAATCGAAGAAAAGACTGAAATAAAATGAAATAAAGAAGAGTAATAATAACTTTGAGATAGTTAATTGAGGTTAAGAAACAAGCTTGATTCTGCATCCTTCTGGGAAGTAATAATTGAGTAATAACAACTCCTTTTCTAATAATCTAGTCCCCTCCACAAGCAACTTGGGACACCAACAAAACTAGAATGGGTTAGCAAGCAGACCAACAAGAAAGAAAAGGCGTGACTAGAACCTACGGATCTCCTTGGGAGGTTTGAAATTGAGAGGATGAGTCTGTTCAGTTGCGGTTTCATCTTCTTTCCACATTTTAATTGTCTTGTCTGCTTCACAGGTAACCAATCTTGTTCCAGTTACATCATAAGAGAGAGCATAGATACCAGCTTCACAATCCAATGAGCCAGGCTGCACTATTGTCTGAGCTTGCTGGAAATTGTGACCACTCATCCAATCCCAAAACCACAAACTCCCATTGTCACCTCCAGTAGCCAATACACCATCCTCATTGACAGCCATGGCATTGATTATAGTCTTCTGCTGAGAGAGCATATTGTGTAAGAATTCTCCCCTTGGAAGATTGAATTTCTTGATGTTGTCAGCTGATGCAGATGCAAAAGAACGCTCTTTAGGATGTGGCGCCATTGCTCGCACAGACTTCTTGTGGTGTGTTAGAGTTGACATTGTTTTTCCGTTTCTAAGGTCCCAGAATCTTATGGTTGAATCATGGGAGCCAGTAACAACTTGTGGATCGGTTGGTCTGGTAAAAACAGAGCAAAGGCTTTTATCATGTCCTGACAATGCAAAAATTTGATTTTTGCTGCGAATATCCCATGCCCGGCAGACGGAATCACGTCCACCAGTAAGCAAAATGTCAAGGGTGGGATGAAGAGCCAAGCAATAAACACCACTCAGGTGACCATGATAAGACCGAATAACCTTGTTCTGTTCAAGGTCCCAGCATTTAACTTGCTTATCATCGCCAGCGGAGAACATATATGTGTGTCTGCTACTGACAGCCAGGCCTCGAACCTGTTCAATGTGTCCGGTTAGTGTCAACTTCAGCCTTCCACTAGCTACATCCCACAACTTGATTGTACGGTCTGCGGAACCGGTACAAAACCAGTTGTTACTTGGATCAAAGGCCACTGATCCCACCGATCCCAGATGCCCACTAATGACCCTGTAGTTCTTCCATGGACGGTGCCACACGGGACGTGGCCAGTTGCTTGGGATTCTTTCTACCATTGCAGAGGACGTTAGCCTTTCAGAATAGGGTTCGGAAGCCGAAACTATGACAATGCTCTTTCCTGAAGCACCAACAGCGAAAGCCCTTTGAGTCTCTGCCTTTTGTGAATCCTTAGAATCCGCTGGACCTGTAAGAACCACGGCAGTGGAAGGCGCATAACCTTGATTCACCCCATCATCAGCTGCACCTGAATTACCTTGCCTCGAAGGTTGGCTCGACGCACTTTTAATTCCATTATATTCAACGCTCATCTTGTGGCTCATGCGAATTTTTTTGCGTTTGGGGTCAGGATCAGCGAATTCACCATGTAAAGGGCTAAAGAGATGGAGAGCGCGCTTCAGGGATTGGAGGCTGAGCTTCTTCAATGACTGCGGCTCTACTGGCTGCATCTCCAGCGTCGGTCCGGCCATCTTATCCCGAAAGATTTGGAGGCTTAGGGCTAGAACAGAGTAGATAGCAGGTGGAACAAAGTACAATTTATGTTTAACCAAACTTATTCAGTAAACGATGAAAGGATAAGAAAACAAATACCAACGTGTATTTACATAATTACATTAGTAGTTTATAAATCCTAATCGTAATAGGAAAAGTGTTGGCTTTTAACGAATCAAAGAGCTCAAAAGCTCAAGAACAGATTATGTTCTGTTTTTTTCTGTTCTGATCCGAGAGTGAGAAATGTAAATTGAACAAAGGAAAAAATAAAGAAAGAAGATTATACAAAAGGCTTAACAGCCTGCACTTCCATTCATATCAGTTTATATAAACAATGTACAAGCTTAAAATTCAAAAAATTGCTTAGTGGAGTTAGGTAGCTGTTTTGACAAGCTTACCATGCTCTTACATTGCTTAAAAACTGAACTTAACAACAACTTCAATCACATTACATGTCTTCAATCAGAAATACAAAATTCAAACTTAAAACCAACTAAGGATTGGCTTCAAAAAGTGTTCTTCAATCTGTCAAAGTTCCCTCCAGCAAGCTCAAACCATTGCATGGCTCATGCAACTTCAACAATTTCTGTTTTTACCAAAATGCAGCAGGACAGAAGGCTTCCAAGGTTGAGCTTTGCTGTCTGTCAACCACAGCAGACCATACTTCAACAAAAAGTTATTCGAAATAAAATAAAAAAATACTCAGAAATCCTAAATAACTTAAAAACTTGAAAGGTAAGTAATCTCAAACCTAATCAGTTATCTTGATTAAGAAGTATTCTGAATTAATTTTTCCTTTCCTGGGTTTTACATTAATTTGATGACAAAAGATTTGTTTAACTATGGTTCCTTTGTTTGGGGTGCTCTGTTTCATGTTGTGGTTTGGTTAAATCCTTCTATTAGCAATAAAACTCTTCTGCTTTTCAAAAAAAAAAAGATTTGTTTAACTATAGAGGGTGAGTCCTTAAGAAGCAATTTTGCTTTCCCTCTTTAAAGGATTATATAAAGACACGTCGTCACACCTCAATTAAGCATATATAGAATTCTTTTAACTATATGTGTGAGAATTTATTACCTGACCTTTTTTTTCTTTTAAATATTTTTCCTTAAAAAAAAATTCAGATCCTCTTCCTTGAATATGGAATGGAACTAATTATCTTTTGAAAAATTAGTATTAAAAATAATTGATTAATGTTTATAATTGTTACAACAAATTACATTAGTTTTCATGCTGAAATACACACCAAATTAAGCTTGTCCGCAAATTGAATTTGCTATTATTATACAATACAAATCTATATTATATATTTCTGAATTTGAAGTTTTAACCAGCATTTTTGTAAAATAAAAGAGAAAAAAAAAAGATGAAAAGGAAGTTTGAGTCACAAAGAATATTAGAACTGCCTCTTAAATCCCACAGCTCCACCACTGGTCTGCATTGCTCAACTCCTCCATTCTTCTACTGCTCAAGCACTTCTTCAATCTGATTATGAAGCACAGATTTTGTTAGGTTCAAGAAATGCAGCAGGACCTCTCTCTATTAAATAATTTTCTATGCAAATATCCGTAAAATTGAAGAAATGATCAAGTTGTGAAATCTCCCAACAATAAAAGATTATTGAATCTCTGCGCAGTTTGTCATGTGATAATACTCTGTATGATATTTCCTCCACACATCTCAAATGAAAATCGATATTTCACTCAATGCAGTGATAGATGGACTCTTCCCCCCAAAAGTAGGTAGCATTTCCCACATGATGATCCCACTGGGCGAATAAACAACATTCGCGCTTTGTCTCTTTCAAAAAAGTAAAGTTTGTGGGAGTGAGAGATTGATCTGAGAGGACGTTTTAAGGAGGCAAGAGAACAAAAATGGATGTAGATATTGCATTGCGAACATCCATATAGCTAAATAGATGGATTGGAGAAGAGCAGGCGAGACAGGCTTGTACAATGATATAAAAGATGGAACCATTGATAGCCAGTGGGTTCAGGAAATGTGGATGAGATGGAATTTGGACCTTCTCTGGTAATTTTCCAAGACAAGATTCATGAACATAAAGCCCACATTCGAGGCAGCAATAAGCTGGACCTGAGATGTTTAATCGGCAAACCGGGCACCGGGATACCTTAGGCCGAAAATTCACTAGAAGAAGCTCATGCTCGTGGAGGAAATGGAATAAACTGCTTGGTCTCTCAATCTCCCGTAGTTTTAGCCCTTGGAGGAAATGGAATAAACTTCTTTTACCCAAGTCTTTCCATCTCTTACTCTCTTCCTCGGGGTTTTGATCGTTTGTCGAAAAGGCGCATATGAGATCGATGCAGAAAGAATCACCACGATCGTTGCTATATTGATAGCAATACAGGCTCCTTGAAAGGCTGAAACATTTACCACAAATGAAATCCGAAGAATCATAATCCCTAGGTGTCAGATAAAGGGGTTGGGAGTGGCCCGGTTGTGAAATCTGAGGAGGCAAACGTTTCCAAGCACATGAGTTGTGTAGCCAAAACTTGCAGCTTTCACAAGTATAAGCCAGAAGATCAATTTGCCCATTGCATTCATCACAGAATGCCCCTTGTCTTTCGTATCTTTCGTATACATCGTAGAGGAAGTGGTGTTCGTGAAAGGAAGGTTTAATATCCTCCATCTCAAAAACAAAAGAAAGAAAGGGGTAGATGAATTGTGAGAGTGGGTGAAGGAGAGGAGAGGGCTGAGGAGATAAAAGAAGATCAGGTAAGTGATGAAGCAGAGGAATTCTAGGATAGAGGTGTGTGGTGTTATTTGTCTAGACGTTGGATACTTAAAGCCCAAACAATGGCTTCGTAAGTAAAATATTATCTAGAACATTAATAATTGAAGGAGCGGGTATAAGATTTTCAGTAATATTTAAAACCTCAAATAGCTCTTGATGTGATCAGTTTAGTGAATGATAATTAGTAAAATATGCATACAGTTACTTTGCTTCTGTGATGGATACAAGCTACGCATATGTGCCATGCTTATCTTGTTCTCCTGTAATTAGAAAATACTGCTTTAACTTTAATTAAATTATGGCTTAATATTCAAATTGGTCTATGAATTATATAAAAATGACAAATTGGTCCCTCAACTTTTATTTTGGGACAAATTGGACCCTAAACTTTTATTTTGAGACAGATTGGTCTTTGAACTTTTATTTTGGGACAGATTGGTTCGCTGAACTTGATAAATTGGGACAGATTGATCCCAAAACTTTTATTTAAAGACAGATTGATCCTTAAATTTTCTTTAGTTTTTTTCATTCAAGATCTATCTGTCTTAAAATAAAAGTTCAGTGACCAATTTATCTTTTTTTGTATAGTTCAGGGATTAATTTGGATATTAAGCCATTAAATTATTATTATGAATAAGTTCCTTAAACTATTTTAATAATAATATGTGCATGAAAGCAAATGCTGCTTTAATGAAAGGCTTCGCAAAATCTTTTTTTTTTAATGGAGGATAACAAAATTTTTGTTATCTTACCCAAAACAAAAGAACTACATGATGACTTTAATTTATCCAAAAAGAAAAAGAAGAATTAACAAAAGTTCCTTCTACATCATAAATTATTACATTGTTTTAGGATGGAGCTCTTTTAATTTAAGATTTTATTAGTATTACTTTTTCTATCTCTACCACTCTTTTTTTCTTTTGGGGGTTAGTTTCTCCAAAGAAATGGAGACGTAGCTATATGCTTTTGTAATAATTCTTTAATTAGCCACCAAGCAATTATCTACAAGGAGCATTAAAGATTCTATCACGAGATTGTACTAAAATGTTTCTTTACTTTTTGAGTAAATTTTTAACTTGGACATCAAGAAATTTTTATATAGGTCCAGCCTATGTGACATTTAATTTTGATCTCTTCCATGATAATACTACATATCAACATTTCATTAACACATCATACAAAGGAAATTTTAGTATGTCTACCAATGTTTGTTAGGTCAAGTGGAAAGATCTCCATACCCCTTAAATAAGATCTTGTGAATGGAGGAAATAGACTTGAAAATTTTTCACGTTTGGGGTTCGACGTGACATGACTCGACTCCTAATTTTAATCACGGCCCAATGTCAATACCGGATATACCGGACTGTAACCAAAGAAGAAATTTTACTACCTCTTGTTGAGACTAAAATTGAGAATGCACCGTATCTGACCTAATCAAACGACCAAAGGATTCTCACCTCTGATAACTACAGCAGAGGAGGGGAAATTTTAAGTCTGAAATTGAAAGTTACAAACTACAAACTAAAGAAATTCTAAGTAAAAACTAAAGTGCGAAATACATGGTGTAAAAATGAAAGGAAAATAACAAAGGCTTCAAATGTTGGTTTCTGGAACCCTTCTTCCATGTTTAAAACTAGTATTTATAGTAGAGGGTAGGCTGTCAGGGCCTGCCACCTGTCCTAGCAGTTACAACCTGATCTTATCTTCTTGAAGAAAACTATCTCTTTGCCTTTATCTTCTAGAAGAAAACCAACTGATGTAGAAACCGCTTTAAACCGCAACATGGTAACTGTCTTGTATACCTGCAGCACATGTGAAAAGCCTAAAAGAAAAACGATTAAGTTAGAAATGACAATTTCTTAATTAGCCGTAACTTATTATCAGCCTTACAACTTATCCAAATTAACTAAGTCTTTCATACTTGACCGTATTTTCGGCTTAAATTATAATAAGACTTAAAGTATAAGTTGAATTCAACCTTATACCATTAATTAGCTTATAAGGCTTTTAGTTAAGACTTTTAACCAAGGCTATTGCCTCAAACTTGAACTAAGTCTTTTGCATAAGGCTTAAGGTCATAATTTATGCCTTTTTACATAAATCTTGTAACCATAATTTTGGCCTAAGGTCACAATAGGTTTAGGTTTAAAGCCGTAGTCAATACTTTCGGCTTAAGGTTGTAACAGAGACTTTCGATATGACTTTCAACAAGCATTCCCTTTACCGAATTTTGAATCATTTAACATTTAATTATTAGTTTTAAACTGTATTTACTTGGCTTAACAGCCATACTTTTAACCATGTTGAAAATGTGTCTCAACACCTCTTTATTTTCGCAATTTTTTTCGGTAAATTTTAAGATTAATGACGTTAATTAATCTTTGATAAATTTTGTCTAACAATGTAAATATCTAACTGCAGTATTATTATATATAATGAAATTACCCAAATTAATATAGGTTTATGTAAGCAAACTCTCCCCTTTGTTCTTTTCAACATAAATCGTATGATGAAACTATACGGTGCTGCCAACTATACCGTCTGCCGTCTGGGATCGTGAACTCCATCTTCATGTGTAGATAAAGGGGATTATGATTATTGGGTAGTATTTTGCACAATTGGAAACAAGGGAAAGAAGGGCCAGAGTTTATTCTATTTTGAGGTTTTCTAGGGTGTTAGCTGATTGGCTCTTGAGTCTTCAGCACTACTTTGTTGGTGTTACTTATTTCTTGTTGGGGCCTACAGCAATAATAACAACGGAAGCGGAAACTGATAATACCCACAGACAACCAACCAACAGCGAAACTCAAATCAATGATCAATAGCAATCAAAATAATCAACTATCCAAGCCAACCAACTAGACAGAAATAACAAGCAATAATCCAAGTAATAATAAGAAAATAAAGAACACCAAGATTTACGTGGAAAACCCTCCAATGTGAAGGGAAAAACCACGGGCCAAAACCGGATAAAAATCCACTATGAGAAATAAGCAAATTACAAAAATTTATCACACTTAAGCTTTTTGCCTAAAGCTTAAGAACCAACAAATCGGAATCAAAATACAAAGATCTACCTCTTTGAGAATCTACAAATCCTCCTCAGAGAAAACCCAATTTGTTGCTTGCTTATCGCTCTCCCTTACTCTCTATATGGAGCAAGAAACCACAAAGTCTTCCAACTTTGCAACAACTTCACACGGCACACTTTTCCTTGCATCTTTTCAGCCTTTACCTTGCAAGAAAACAAAAAACTTTCTGCCCTTTTTTGTTTGGTGCGTCGTTCATCAATAATCAAAACTTTTACGTGAGATCCACATGACAAAATAGTCAATGAGTTAAACCCATATGACAAAATAGTCAATGAGTTGAACCCACATGACAAAATAGTCATGGAGTTGAACCCACATGATAAAATAGTCATGGGGTTGGACCCACATAACAATCTCCCCCTCCAACCCCATTAGGAAGAGATCAACCACACAACCTGTTCAATTGAAGTTCACCTTGGCCAAGACATCCATGCTGGTCAAGTTACTGCACAACTCAAGCTTCTCCCTGGGAACCACTTTAGTCAACATGTCCGCAACATTCTCATTAGTGTGAATCTTCTTCAACTGCATCTTTCGATCATCAATTGCCATACACAACCAATGGTACCGAACATCAATGTGCTTGGTCCTTGCATGGTACATAGTGTTCTTGCTTAAATCCATAGCACTCTGACTATCACAAAACACCATATACTCCTTCTGACTCAACCCCAATTCATAAAGAAATTCTTTCATCCAAAGCATTTCTTTGCATGCTTCAGTTGCTGCAATATATTCAGCCTCTGTTGTAGACAAGGCAACACACTTCTGCAGTTTAGACTGCCAAGAAACAGCTCCCCCTGCAAAAGTAAATATGTACCCCGAAGTAGATTTTCGACCATCAATATCACCTGCCATGTCTGCATCAGTGAACCCTTCCAGAACTGGCTGTGAAGTCCCAAAACCCAAACACATCTTTGAAGTTTCCCTCAAGTATCTGAAGATCCACTTTACTGCTTCCCAATGAACCTTTCCTGGATTGGAAAGAAATCTGCTCACTACACCAACTGCATGAGCTATATCAGGTCGTGTGCAAACCATGAGATACATCAATGACCCAACTGCAGAGGAGTAAGGAATAACTGACATCTCATGCTTCTCTTGTTCAATCATCGGACAAGATTTCTTAGTCAACTTGAAATGATTAGCAAGTGGTGTGCTAATTGACTTAGCATGCTCCATGTTGAATCTTTTGAGCACACGTTCAACATACTTCTCTTGTGATAACCACAGCTTTCCAGCTTTCCTGTCTCGAATAATAGTCATACCCAAAATCTGCTTTGCTGGACCTAAGTCTTTCATGTCAAAGGACCTAGACAAATCATTTTTCAACCTGCGAATCATCTCAACATCTCGTCCAACAATCAACATATCATCAACATACAACAAGAGAATAATGAAGTCATCACCAAATGATCTAAAATAAACACAAGGATCTGCCGCAGTTCTCTTAAAGAAATGACTCACCATAAAGGAATCAAACTTCTTATACCACTGCCTTGGAGCTTGTTTCAAACCATACAAGCTCTTCTTCAACTTGCAAACCATGTGTTCTTTCCCCTTAACTTCAAATCCCTCCGGTTGGTCCATGTAAATCTCTTCTTGCAAATCACCATGCAAGAATGCAGTCTTGACATCAAGTTGCTTAACCTCAATATGCAAGCTAGCTGCTAAACCAAGTACAACCCGAATGGAACTCATCTTCACCACTGGTGAGAAAATCTCATCAAAATCGATGCCTGGCTTCTGTGCAAAGTCTTTCACCACCAAATGAGCTTTATACCTCACTAGCTTGTTACCATCTCGCTTCAACTTGAACACCCACTTGTTCTTAAGTGGCCTTTTACCTTTTGGAAGCTCCACTAACTCATAAGTGTTGTTTTTCTGCAAAGAATTCATCTCTTCTTGCATTGCTTCCAACCAATACTGCTTATTTGAAGCAGACTGTACATCTTGGTAGCTTTCCGGCTCCCCCTCTTCAATAAGCAAAATATACTCAGAACTAGAGTACCTGGTGGATGGTCTTTGCTCTCTGACTGATCTATGAAGTTGAGACTCTGTGTTTTCAGGCAGAGATGGCTGCTCCCCTCGCTCAATACCCACTGCATCTGGCTGTGTAATGTCATCACCACCATCCAACTCATCATTAACTGTAGCTGGCTCATCTATACCAAGTTCTGTCCCTTGTTCATTTACACCATCTGTGGCTCTCCTTGGTGGAACTGTTGTCAAATCATCATCATCAATAACTTGAGAAGTCTTTTCTTTCTTCTCAAAATCTGCTATGGTCTCATGCTCATGAAAGAAAACATCCCTGCTTCTAACAATCTTTTTCTTCTCCAGATCCCATAATCTAAAACCAAACTCGTCACCACCATAGCCAACAAAGATACCACAAGGAGTGGCTTTACTGTCAAGTTTTGACCTCTGTTCCTTAGGCACGTGCATGAAAGCCTTGCACCCAAATATCTTCAAGTGTGAATATGAAGGTTCTTTCCCTGACCATACTTTCTCTGGTATGTCAAAGCCTAAAGGAACTGATGGTGACCTGTTCAATAGGTAGCTAGCCATCTTCACTGCTTCACTCCAAAATGCCTTAGGCAATTTAGTTGTCCTTAGCATACATCGGACTCGTTCCATAATGGTGCGATTCATCCTTTCAGCTACACCATTATGCTGGGGTGTTCCAGGTTCTGTCAACTCATGCCTAATCCCATGCTTTGAACAGTATGCATCAAAGTCATTGGACGTGTATTCTCCTCCATTATCTGTTCGAATACACTTCAAGGGCAAACTTGTCTCCCTTTCCACCATTGCATGAAATTTCTGAAAAACCCGTAGTACCTGGCTTTTGTATCTCAAACAAAACACCCAAGTTTTCCGTGAAGCATCATCAATAAAAGTAACAAAATATCTATTGCCACCTAATGACTCCACCTCCATGGGACCACATACATCAGAATGTATCAATTCCAATCTATTTTCTTTCCTTTTAGCAGGTATACGGAAAGAAACTCTACAATGCTTACCAAATAAACAATGATCACATGAGTTTAGAGAAATATCTTTATCTTTGGCCGAGGGAACAGGAATGAGAGACTGTTTCGCCAAAAGCTGTAACCCTTTCTCACTCATGTGTGCCAGCCTATTATGCCACAAGTTTGGTAAAGCATCATCCTCCACTGCATTAACATTGTTTCCACAATGTTTCAACCAAGTCTTGTACATAGTGCAACACAGTTTTCCCTTTGCTACTAGTACAGACCCACTGAGAAGCTTCCACTGCCCATCCTTTTGCCGGCTGTCATAACCTTCCTTATCGAAGACATTAACTGCAAGCAAGTTCATCCTCAAATCTGGAATGTGTCACACATCCTTCAAAGTCAATGTACAACTAGTACTAGTCTAAACCACAATGTCTCCAATTCCCACAATCTGCGACACACTCTTGTTTCCCATCTTGGTTTCGCCAAAATCACCTGATTGATAAGTTGTAAACAACTCTCTCTTCGGAACACAATGATATGCCGCACCAGTATCAACAATCCATTCAACAGATAGATCACCCACATGGTTACAATCACCATGTCCACAAATTAAAGACACTGTCTCTTCATCAGAAACTACTGCTGTCGCATTACTCTCATCTGAGTCTTTCTTGCCTTTTCCATCTTTCTGCTCTTGCTTCAAGATCTTGCAGTTCCGCTTGAAGTGACCAACTTTCCCACAGTAATAACACTTCACTCCGTCTTTGGACTTAAAGCGATTCTTGGACTTACTGTGACCCTTGGAGTCTTGGCCTCTGTTCTTGGATCTTCCCCTGTTCTCTGTGACAAATGCTTGATTAGACCCAGATTCCATATTGCTTCGTCTTGCTTCTTCATTTAACAAACTATCCTTTACCATCTGCATCGTCACCTTGTTATCCGGTGCAGAATTAATCACAATCACAACTAATGTATCCCAACTGTCCGGTAAAGAACCCAGAAGAAACAAAGCATTCACCTCATCACCAAGATTAATCTCCAAAGTAGTAAGCTGATTTAACAAATCTTGAAAGTCACTCAAGTGCTCGGCAATGGATCGTCCCTCCTTATACTTCAGATTAGTAAGCTTTCTAACTGCAAAAGCTTTGTTCATGGCAGTCTTCCTCTCATACAATGCAGCTAATTTTCCCCAAGCATCATTGGCGCTTTTCTCTTGTGCTACATGGTGAAAAACACTGATGTCAACCCATTTTCTTATCATGCCTAATGCCTTTTTGTCTAACTTCTTCCAGTCAGTCTCTAACATATCTTTTGGCTTGGCCACATCACCTAGTACCGGATCAAACAAATCCTTACAGTACAAATGATCCTCCATCATTGGCTTCCAAATTGAATAATTTGTAGCTGTCAGTTTAATCATGGAACCTGTATCGCCTTCCATGACTGCAGTAACCAAAAGCTCTGATACCAGTTGTTGGGGCCTACAGTAATAACAACAACGGAAGCAGAAACTGATAATACTCACAGACAACCAACCAACAGCGAAACTCAAATCAATGATCAATAGCAGTCAAAATAATCAACTATCCAAACCAACCAACTAGACAGAAATAACAAGCAATAATCCAAGTAATAATAAGAAAATAAAGAACACCAAGATTTACGTGAAAAACCCTCCAATGTGAAGGGAAAAACCACGGGGCAAAACCGGATAAAAATCCACTATGAGAAATAAGCAAATTACAAAAGTTTATCACACTTAAGCTTTTTGCCCAAAGCTTGAGAACCAACAAATCAGAATCAAAATACAAAGATCTACCTCTTTGAGAATCTACAAATCCTTCTCAGAGAAAACCCAATTTGTTGCTTGCTTATCGCTCTCCCTTACTCTCTATATGGAGCAAAAAACCACAAAGTCTTCCAACTTTGCAACAACTTCACATGGCATACTTTTCCTTGCATCTTTTTAACCTTTACCTTGCAAGAAAACAAAAAACTTTCTGCCCTTTTTTGTTTGGTGCGCCGTTCATCAATAATTAAAACTTTTACGTGAGACCCACATGACAAAATAGTCAATGAGTTGAACCCACATGACAAAATAGTCATGGAGTTGAACCCACATGATACAATAGTCATGGGGTTGGACCCACATAACATTTCTGTGGGTAAATCTGGAACCCAAAGCAAACAGAGAAAATTCTACTATTAGGAAATTGTATGCCATTTCATTTTATTTTTTTCTATGTCCGAGAAACGGGGTAATTAAATGACTTATCAAGGCTCCGGTGTTTTGTTGTTAATAAAAAATTCTTGATGAATCCTTCTCTAGCAACCATTCATCTACAACACATCTTCGACAAATTTCCTCTTTATGCGATTACCTCATTCCTGACATATCAAGTCTTACTTAACTAATTGAGCCAACTTTATTGACTTCAGCATATTTCTTATCCCTATGTTTATAGGGCTGTCATTGCCGGCACTCCATGAAATTCAACTTATAATAATTAAATGAAGTTGAAAATGGGCCCTGTTTAGAGTTTCCGGCATTTAGCGGCGGCATTGTATGGTCAATAGCGTGTTATTGTGTTTGCATGCCTATACTCAAAGAAGTAGTCTTGCAAGTTGGAGAAGTGTTTGAAAGATTCAAGACTTGAGGTTGAGGTTTACTTTATATCTCTCGGACTCGGTAGATTACGTCGTCTTATTAGTTGACAGGGTTCAATCTGAGAGATCTGCATGGACACTCAAAACAATTCTTGCTTGCCTAGGAATTGTTCTGACGTTGACCAATTAACAAATTATGAAATAAGAAAGAATTGTTTTTTATCAACAGGCAAGCTAAAGAATTAATTGTTCGTGGATTAATTATTTGACCATTTCCGTTGCAGAAGTATCTGATGTAATAAGCATAAGAAGATCAGACCTCTTATAGACCTATTCAGTGACTGCTCTATAAATATGCATATGCTCTCAAGCCAGATTTCTCACCTCTCACCAAGAAACAGAACTTAGAACAATTTAATCAAGAAAGCTCTTTATTGCAACTATGAAAGATGTTCATTTCCTTGTAGGATTTGCCCTGTTGGCTCTGGCTTCCTCACTTGCCTCTGCCTCTGACCCCAGTCCTCTTCAGGATTTCTGTGTAGCCAGCAACGATACCAGAAGTGGTGGTATGTTCTTTATTTCTTTTTCTTCTTTCTAAGCATCTTATTTTGCATGGATTCATGTCAGCACCTAAAATGAACTTCATTCAATTTATGCAGTTTTTGTTAATGGCAAGTTCTGCAAGGACCCGAAGCTCGCAACAGCAGAAGACTTCTTCTTTTCAGGACTTAACGTGCCTGGAGACACATCAAATCCACTAGGATCAAAAGTCACTCTAATCAATGCTGCAAAAATACCAGGACTTAACACTCTGGGCATATCTCTAGCTCGAGTCGACTATGTACCCTACGGAGGCCTAAACCCCCCTCACTATCACCCTCGAGCTACGGAACTCCTAACAGTGGTGCAGGGCACACTCTATGTTGGCTTTGTTACATCCAACCCGGAGAATCGTCTCATCACCAAGATCCTACACCCCGGAGATGTCTTCGTTTTCCCTGAACGTCTCATTCACTTCCAATTCAACATAGGAAACACCCATGCTGTTGCCTTTTCTGGTCTTAGCAGCCAAAACCCTGGGGTTGTCTCCATTGCAAAAACAGTCTTTGGCTCCAGCGCTGCCATAAATCCAGATGTTCTTGCCAAGGCCTTCCAGCTGGATAAGAACATCGTTAACCGACTTCAGTCCCTCTTCTGGCCAAGTAACCTTAGCTAGAGGAATAATTGAATTTTATGCAGTGGAAGCTGCTGCTTTTTCATAATGTTTGAACATTGTTTTCTTTCATTGAATTTATATGTATTGCCTTATTGGGTTAAATATATATTAAATTGAAGTCGTTAGTTTTTTAGATTTTATTATAGTATTATTTTTTCTATCTTTACCAATATTTTTTTGTTAGTTTCTCCCAAGAAATGAAGACGTTGCTAGCTATGCTCTGGTAATAATTCTTTAATTAGCCACTAAGCAATTGTCTACAGGGAGCGTCAAAGATTCTATCACGAGATTATACTAAAACGTTTATTTACTTATGATTAAATTTTTAACTTGGATATCAAGAAATTAGCCACTATATCATTTAACGTATCCTTAAGTTCAATTTTTAACTCATGAGTTAAAATCCACCTGGAAATTCTGGAAGCCAGAGCTTAGATATTAACTGCAAAAATGCAGTGTTTGGCTCAAATTAAACTTCTCGCATGCATCAATCCTGATGTTCTCCCCAAGGCCTTCCAGTTAATTTGACAAAATGTACATTGAAGCATAAGAGCTTTTATTTTAGATAATTTTTAAAAAAAAAATAAAAAAAAATGTTTCAAGAAGTAATCGTTACAACAAACATTAATTCTTGCTGAAATACACTGTAATTAAGCTTTGCATATATATTGAATTTACTTTTCTTATGCAAAATACAAATCTATTTACTTGTTTCTGAATTTTAAGCCTTAACCAGAAATTTGGGTAGACTAAAGAAAAAAAGATAGAATAAAACTTTGAGTCACAAAGAAGATTAGAACTGCCTCTCAAATCCCACACAACCCCATCTACATGCTCAAGTCCTCCATCTTCCTACTGATCAAGCACTTCTTCAACCTTATAAAACATAGGTTTTTTTAGGTTCAAGAAACGCAGCAGGGCCTCTCTCTGTTAAATAATGTTCTATAAAATTGAGGAAATCAAGGGGTAATATCTCCTATCAATAAAAGGTTATTGAATTACTGCAGTTCTCTATGTGCTATTAAGTTGGTCGGGTACGGGTAAAAAATTTTTTCTTTGATTAATCGAATTACCCGAATTTATATCTTAAGGGTTTAGTCCATCTTCCCATCTTTTAAATACCTACTCCACATTCCTTATTTATGTTTAACCCTTAACTCATATAAACCCAAAAGTAAAGCCCACACATCTTTAGCCCAATTTGTCAATTTCCTTTTTTTTTCTAAGTCAATTTGGATTTACCTATTACAATTTGTTAATTTCATAAATTGAATGAATTAGAAAAAAATGAACCGTGAACTTTTTAGTCTTTAACCCTAGATAGCAGCCACCATAAACAAAACAAAAGCAAACTCTTATTCTTTTCTTCCACCCACCCTGCGACGCCATTCTTCCATCACCATTTTCACCATCAGTTTGAGTTCAACGTCAACGATGCTCCTCCTCGCCCCTCTCCGATCATTGCTTCCATCTCCTTGACTCTTTAATGACTTGAGTATGTTTGTTAGACTTAAATTTATGACTTGTTAAAAATCATTGCATTGCAGAAAAATTCCATTAACTCGATCATTACCTGAATTAACTGATTAATCGATTAATCGAATTATATCGGGTAAAGGATGTTTATCAATTAATTCAATTAAAATTTTTTAAGGGATTGATTAATTCAATTAAGAAGATTTCTTACCCGAATTAATCCGAATGCTCACTCCTATTATTTTCCATGCTTTTACAGAAAAAGAAAAAAAACACTATAGATGTGAAGGTTATGTGTACTTACCTCAGCTACCGCACAATCTATGAGAGCAACGAATTGTCCACAGCATTCTTCATAGTAATAGATATCATCATTTGGATCTCTTTCTTCCTCGCAAATGTCAGCAGTAATACTCTCCGGAATTATCCTCCGCAAAACTATCTTTGAGGGTTAAGGGATGAATGTGGTGTTTCGATTTTAGCCTGCATGATATTTCCTCCACACATCTCAGATGGAAATCGGTTTCACAGTCAATGCAATTATAGATGGAATTTTTCCCAAAACGTTTGTAGCATTTCCCATACTTGGATGATAGAAGTTTGAGGATCAATACTGCTACTGTTTTCTCTCTGTTAAAACTTGTATCAAGTTTTGTTCCATACTGTTTTGATTGGTTGTTTCGGTTGGGCCTCCTGATTGTTTGAGTGTTATTTTGGATTTTCTATGATGTTTCAATTTTTTCAGTTGTTTCTGGGTGGACTTGTTGTCTTTCTCATTAATGAAAAAAAAATATATTCGTTACACATTAATTGAAATTTATCTCTTACCTTTCAAAATCAAACCATCGTAACGACTTTTGGCGGTGTACTTTTAGTATTAGTATACCTGATTATGGGATGGCATGTCAGCATCATCATTTTGCTTTGTTTCTTCATGTTTCAAGCTAGAAGTCGACCCATCTACAAGTTGGAAAATTGAAAGCACGACTTTTCAAAGTCAGACTTTTTCTCTAAGCAAACATTTACTATGCAAATTTATCTTGAGTGCACGTAACCGTAAATAGTGTGCTTACCTTATTAATTGCATATTCAATAATGTGAGCAACAAATTTGCACTCTTCACAACAATAAACATGATGATTTGGATTTCGTGGTTCCTCGCAAATATCACAGTAATATTATATCAAATAGTCTTCTGTAAATGAATTTCTAGCAATGAGATCGAGAATGCCTATGATATCTATGTCTAACTTTAGCTGGTATCAAACACTTGACATTAAGCTGAAATTGCATTACACACAACGGTAATAATCACTCTCTCCCTGATCTCTCGATCCTGCATCAGGAAAATGACACTTCTTACACGTAAACCCAGTTGTTTCTTCGCTCAATATATAAGAAAGGTGGCGCTTATGGCACTCGAGTTGTAGGGTGGGTTTGAGTTTAGCGCATAGAACATGAAGGTTGAAAAGGCAGTTCCGACAAGAATATTGATACAATTCATCTGCGACTCATTTACCACAAGCATTGCAAGCTTGAAAATCAAGTGGGATAGAAGCTATTATATAAAGAGGATGTAACAGATGGAAATGTTCTAAGATTCTCGAGGGTATCTGACTTAAGCAAGATTCATGGAAGAAGATACGGTAATACTCGGAAAATATGTTCTTTAGGATTCCAATAACGATAATGGCCGGATATTCCCTGCCATCCACCATTGACTTTTGAGTTTGATATATGGAAATTTCCCAGTACAAACTACAAAGGCCACATAATTATGATGCAAATTGAGTGTAGACCCAGAAAAACAAATCAGGAAAATAGAAGCATAGCTGTTATTTATTCCCGTCCTTTTGATCTTCGTATTTCCCAATCCAAGAAAAACAGTTAATTAGAGTGAAACAATGGGTAATAGCAAAATGGTTTTTACCGTGCGCTTTCTGAGTTCTGCACTAGTCCTTTCGTTTTTATCAACAAATTGTGGCGGTAGAGAGATAGGAGATCAAGGAGGAGGTGGGGGTCAAAATCTCTGATTCTTTTCATCAAGTTCTGGACCGCGCCTACGGTTTTTCAGTTGAAGCCCAAGACGAACAGCATATTGCTTTTGAGATTACAGTTCTAATTACCGCCAGCTATTTGCTTTGAATCCTTCTGCTTCGCATCGTCGCATGGCAAACTGTTGTTAAGCGAGCCTGCGCACTCAACCTATTTGCAAAAATTCCTGAGCAAGAGAAGTTAGTTATTTAAAAGCTCTGTGGAAGGAACATAAACTGTGTGTGTCGATGAATCGCTGGAGTTCGACATGTCCTCCCTGGCACAATGCTTATTATGGTCACCAACGTACTCTTTCTGGTGAGATTGAAGCGACAAGTGTTTGTTTCTACTTCACAAATTTCCCAGACTCTTGGAAAGCATGGCACCTCTGGGATATTTTCAACCCTTATGGCGAGATCAGTGATGTTTTTATTCCTACCAAAAGAAATTCTCAAGGGAATAAATTTGGTTTTGTGAGATTTCTGAATTGTGGTGATACGGAAAGGATTTTGTAGTTTTTGAATCAAATTTGGATTGGCAGCTACAAAATAAGATGCTTCAAAGCTAAAAGTCGAACTGGAACAAATCCTGTTACTCATAATAGGAATGATGGGGAAGTGGATGTTGGAGGATCGAATAAGGAGCAAGAACATGGTAAGTTGCAAGTACCTGTAATTTTACCAGAGGAGAGCTCTAGAAGACAAGTTGGAGGCAAAGGCTCGAATGTTGCAGATTCTGTTGGGAATCATTTGGAGACCAATAGTCAGAAACACAAAGTCTGGGATGCAGGAAAGGATGCAAATAAAGTTGTTGGTCTCAGCTTTTCTCCAGATCAGTGCGATCTTGATAGACTACAGAGAAGTGCCGTTGGTATTGTTAGATTTCCGGACACAATCAATGGCATTGATAGCCAACTTCTTTCCAGTGGGCTTTCTTCTAAAGTTTCTGCTACCATTATGGGAGGAAATATGATTCTTATTACTTTTGGTAATAAGGAAGAGATGCTAATGGTTCTTGATCTGGATCTTGAGTGGTTACTGAATTGGTTTGTTGAAGTTAATCCTTGGAAGCCAAGCGATGTTTGTCAATCAAAATTAGTATGGTTGAATTTGACAGAAATTCCCCTTCATGCTTGGAACAGCAATTTCTTTTTTTCTGTAGGCAGTCTATGGGGTGAGGTCGTTAAGCTGGATGAGACCACGGCAAAGAAGAAAAACTTCAGTATGGGCAGAGTCCTTGTTCTTATGAAAGAGGATGTGCATTTCCCAAATAAACTAAGTGTTTCTATTGCAGATGAGGTATTCACCATTAAAGTTTATGTTGAATCTTTCTTTCCCAATTCTTGCCATGGTAATTGCAGTTTGGATCCTTCTGGTAAGCGGTGTATCTCCATTGATGGTTCATCTTCTCAAGTTGCTGTTGCAAATCCAAATTCAAATTGTGCTAATACACAAGTAGTTGATCTTTCCAAGGATGATAGGCGGCATGATGAAGATGATGCGGAATCTCCAATTATTAATTACGAAGATGCTGCTGTATTCCAAAAAAAGACTGAGGATATTGACCAAACTAACAAAAGTACGGATCCCGCATTTATTATCTCTACCGTTCAGAAAGTTGATGGAGGTGAAGGTGAAAGTGTGGTCTCAGAGTCCAATGACAGTGCCACTTGTAAGATGCAGACCAACGAGAGTCTAGAGGTAATCTCAAGAGATGTCAACTTGGATTTGTTGGGACCTGAAAATGGTGATATGGAGCTTTCAGCTCATGAAGGAAATGTCCATTCTAGACATCCTAATCGGGTTGACTATTCTAACGATGACCCCAAGAATGACAAAATTGGCCATATTGATAATAGCCTTAGCGATATTGACTCTGTAGAGTCCCAGGAGATTGATAGCCAAAGAGTGAAATCTCTTAACAAGAAAGTCAGAGAGTTGGTGGATGTTGAGGAGGATATCGAGGAAGATTGGTTTAGCAATTTGTTGGAAAAAAATAAGAAACGTAGTAAGAAAGCCAGCAAGAAAATCAAGAACCAGAAATCTAATCATCAAAGGGGGACAACAAAGCAGCAAAAGGGGTATGTAGCCAACAATTCTTTGTCTAATGGCGACTTTCAAAACAGGAATCGGATTTTGCTGGAGGAAGCACGGGAAACTTGGGAGGTTGGGAAAATGCTAGGCATCTCTTTTAACTGTGACGAAAGCTTGGTTTTGGAGAAACTCAGTGATATGATAGCAGAGGAGAATATATTATAACAAGGTTCCTTCCTTTTTGTTTTGTTTCTCCATCATTCTTGGCCCTTTTAAGTTTGAATCTGCGGGTGTTCAGTGCCAGGCTGTGTTGTTCTATTTCTTTGGTGCTGGCATTCTTTTCGTTCTTGATATATGCCTTCCCATCGTTGGGTTCATGTTGAATGCCTCTTGCGATTTTGTCTTTTCACGTGGTTAGATTGGTGTTTCCGCTCTTAGGCATTTGTTTCCTTTTTGCCTGAGGAATCTCTCTTTACGGCACCCGGTTGTCAAGTTGTTGCTAGCTACGAGTATTGGCTTTTTGTATGATGGCTTTTCAGTGTGTTTTGTTCTTCTTTTGGTGGTGGCAGCGGGGCTGGTTTATTCCAACTTCACTATAGTCGGACATGGCATACTTACAGAGTTTTATATCTTGTTGGAGCTCCCTTTCCTTTTGTTTTGCTGGTTGTTTTTTTGATGATTGTGAGAGTGTAGATTATTCTCACTTCATGAGCTAGCGGCGTTTTAGTTCATCTTGCTAGAGTGGGAGGCGGAAGGGTGACAGAATGATTGTTTTTTTTTTTGTATGTTCATTTGCTTTGTTCGAGTGGTTTTCTGATTAGTTCTCGCCTCTTGGTCTATGGTTGTTAAATTTGGGTGCTCTGTTTCGTGGTGTTGTTCTCGTTCTATGATTCTATCAATAATAAAATTCTATTGCTTTTCAAAAAAAAAGATACGGTAATACTCAATACAAGCATAAGACCTTCCTGATAGTGGATTTTCACACCAACTGCAGCAATACTCATAGTTGCTTACCTTCCTATATTTGAAGAGGGTCAAGCGAAGTTTATGGCTGAAATGCCAAATATTTTTACCCATGTCTTGATCTTTTACTCTCTTCCTCAGGGTTTTAATCATTTGTCGAAAAAACGCATAGGAGATCGACCTGGAAAGAACCACCTCGGTCGCTACTATATGTATAGCGATATCGGCCTCTTGAAAGACTGAAACATTTATAGAAAATACACTAGAATAATTTGGGAAGGGAAAACATACTTTTCCTTACTTGTATTGATGCGTATACACACACACACACACGAGTGTAGTACAAAGTACTCTGAGTGTAGTACATGTATAATACAAATATAGTACAAGATTAGAATTAATAAGATTAATTCTGAAATTACTATCCTCTTACATGCCCCTTCAAGATGGAGTCACCATTGGAGAGTCCAATCTTGGAAACCAATTGCAAGAACTATTGTCGCGGAAGCGGTTTGATGAGAAGATCGACAAGTTGGTCTCTTGATGAAAGATGATGGACTAAAAGCTGACCATCATTCACTTTGTTTCGGACAAAGTGAAAATCTATTGACACATGCTTCATTTTGGAATGAAGCGCAGGATTATCTGACATATAGGTCGTACCAATATTGTCACAATAGATTGCAGGGGCTCATTGAATCCGAACTCCTAGCTCTGCCAACAAATTCTGTATCCAAGTGAGCTCAGAGCAGCATTAGCAATGGATCTATATTTAGTTTAGCGTGGAGGATCTGGCCACAGTTTTTTGTTTTAAGCTTTTCCAAGAAATGAGATTGCCTCCAAAATATATTAAAAAGGAAGAAATTGATTTTCGATCACCTTTATCCCCAGCCAGTCCGCATCTGTGTAAGCAAAAAGATGGGAGGAGAAAGAAAAAGCTGAACGAAGAAGTATACCATGATTAACTGTACCTTTTAAGTATCGTAGGATCCTCTTTACTGCTTCCCAGTGTACATCCGATGGTTTATGCATGAACTGAGCCATTTTATTTACCACGAAAGCCAAGTCAAGTCTTGAATGAAAGATACTGAAGAGCTCCTACAATACTGCGAAATTGAGTAACATTCAACAAAGGTATCCCATCATCTATAGTATAAGATGTTATAGATGGCATAGGAGTGGTTACTAGCTTTGAATCTAGCATATCAGTCCTTTGCAGTAAGTCTAGAATGTATTTCCGTTGAGAAAGGAATAGATCATCCTTAGTAGAAATGGTTTCAATACCAAAGAAATAATTTAGTGTGACTAATTCTTTCAACGAAAATCTTTCAGAAAGAGCACTGACAAATTGATGCAAAATCGCTTCATCACTACCTGTTATAGTGATGTCATCCATATAAACTAGGAAATAAAGTTGAACCCTACCTTGTGTATACAGAAACAAAGAAGAATCTGACTGTGACTGGCAAAAACCATAATTAACAAGAAAGAACTCAATGCCAGATACCAGGCTCTAGGTGCCTGTTTGAGACCATAGATAGCCTTTGTCAACTTACAAACATGATGTGAACGAGATGAGTCAACAAAACCACATGGCTGCCGTATGAAAACATCTTCAATTAATCGCCCATGGAGAAAAGCATTATTAACATCAAGTTGAAAAAGCTTCCATGAATTTTGTAAGGCAATGGAAAGAACAAGCCTAATGGTAGTGGGTTTTACAACTGGGCTGAATGTCTCTGAGAAATCAATTCTAGGTCTCTAACTAAAGCCCTTTGCAACTAACCTTGCTTTATGCCTAGAGATGCTTCCATCAGGATTGAACTTAACTTTAAAAATCCATTTGCACCCAATTACATTATGCAAAGATGAAGGTGGAACTAAATCCCATGTACCATTGGGAAGTAGTGCATTTAATTCATCAGACATAGCCTTTCTACAATTTTCTTCTTATTATGTGATTTTTGTAGATCATTATTCCAAATACACATGGTTATTTCCTATGAAGAAAAAATCTGACCTTTCTCTTTTGTTTCCGAAATTTAAATCACTTGCTGAAAATTTTTTCCAAACAAAGATTATTTCTTTATTTTCAGATGGAGGGGGTGAGTACAAAAAATTGAAACAACTTCTTCAACTACATGGCATCTCTCATTTTCAAACACCTCCACATACTCCAAAACATAATGGCATAATGGCATTTTTGAAAGGAAACATCATCACATAGTTGAAACTGGTCTTGCTTTGCTATATCAAGCTAAATTGCCTTTTAAGTTTTGGTCTTTGGCATTTCAAACCGTTGTTTATTTAATCAATAGACTAGCAACTCTTGTCTTAAATCATCAATCACCATTTCAAGTTCTGTTTAAAAAGGATCCAAATTATTCTAAACTAAGAATTTTCGGATGTTTATGCTACCTATGGCTTCGGCCTTATTCTAAAAACAAACGTGATTTTCGGTCTAAACCATGTGTTTTTTGTTGGATATAGTGATAATCAGAGTGCCTACAAATGTTTTGATTTTGTTTCAAATAAATTCTACACATCTCACCATGTAGTATTTGTGGAGAAGGAGTTTCCGTTTTCCTAAAACTCTAACATATTTGAACTTCAATCTAGAGACTCCTCATTCTTGTCTATTTCTCTGAGTCTTATTCAGCTTCTACCTTTGTCCTCTACAAATTTAGAGCATCCAACATCATCAATAAAGCAAGCACTGCAATTACCAATACCTATTGTCTCTGTACAATCACCGGTAAGTTCATCTCCAATTCTTGATACATCATTAGTTGCAACTGATTCTAGTGCCGCACCATCAATAGCCGCCGTAGGTGCTTCCTCATATATACCTCCTTTGATTGGGGTTCCTGTTGTCAATACTATGGCTCCACTTTTCGCTATTTCCAGAATTAAAGAACAGGTTATTGTTTATAAACCTGCTGATAATGATCATCCTATGCAAACCAGGGCCGAAATTAGTTCAGCTTACAACTAAGCATCCAATTTTTGTGCCTTTAGAACCAATATCAGTAACTCGGGTGCTCAAAGAAGAAAATTGGAGAAAGGCTATGTCTGATGAATTAAATGCACTACTTCGCAATGGTACATGGGATTTAGTTCCACATTCATCTTTACAGAATTTAATTGGGTGCAAATGGAATTTTAAAGTTAAGCTCAATCCTGATGGAACCATCTTTAGGCATAAAGCAAGGTTTAGTTGCAAAGGGCTTTAGTCAAAGACCTAGAATTGATTTCTCATAGACATTCAGCCCAGTTGTAAAACCTACTACCATTCAGCTTGTTCTTTCCATTGCCTTACAAAATTCATGGAAGCTTTTTTAGCTTGATGTTAATAATGCTTTTCTCATGGGCAGTTAACTGAAGATGTTTTCATGCGGTAGCCACATGGTTTTGTTGACTTATCTCGTCCACATCATGTCTGTAAATTGAAAAAAGCTATCTATGGTGTCAAATAAGCGCCTAAAGCCTGGTATCAGGCATTGAGTTCTTTCTTGATCAGCTATGGTTTTCAGCAGTCATAGTTAGATCCTTCCTTGTTTCTGTATACACAATGTGGGGTTTAACTTTATTTCCTGGTTTATGTGGACTACATCATTATAGCAAGTAGTGATAAAGCGATTCGACATCAATTTGTCAGTGCTAGAATTAGTCGCACTAAATTATTTCCTTGGTATTGAAACCATTTCTACTAAGGACGGTCTATTTCTTTCTTAGTGGAAATACATTCTAGACTTGCTGCAAAGGACTGATATGCTAGATTCAAAGCTAGTAACCACTCATATGTCATCTACAACATCTTATACTATAGATGATAGGATACCTTTGTCAAATGCTACTCAATTTCGTAGTATTGTAGGAGCTCTTCAATATCTTTCATTCACTAGACCCAACTTGGCTTTCGTGGTAAATAAAATGGCTTAGTTCATGCATAAACCATCGGATGTACACTAGCAAGCAGTAAAGAGGATCCTACGATACTTAAAAGGTACAGTTAATCATGGTATACTTCTTCGTTCAGCTTCTTCTTTCTCCTCCCCTCTTATGGCCTACACAGATGCGGACTGGGCTAGGGATAAAGGTGATCGGAAATCAGTTTCTTCCTTTTTAATCTATTTTGGAGGCAATCTCATTTCTTGGAAAAGCTCAAAACAAAAAATTATGGCCAAATCCTCCACCAAAGCTGAACAGATCCATTTCTAATGTCGTTGCTGAGCTTACTTGGATACAGAATTTTTTGGCAGAGCTAGGAGTTCGGATTCAACAAGCCCTTGCAATCTATTATGACAATGTTGGTGCAACCTATATGTCAGTTACTCCTGCACTTTATTCCAAAATGAAGCATGGGTCAATAGATTTTCACTTTGTCCGAAATAGTGAATGATGGTCAGCTTTTAATCCATCATCTGTCATCAAGAGACCAACTTGCTGATCTTCTCACCAAACCGCTTCCGCGACCAATTGGTTTCCAAGATTGGACTCTCCAATGGTGACTCCATCTTGAGGGGGCATGTGACAGGATAGTAATTTTAGAATTAGTCTTACTAATTCTAATCTCGTACTATACTTGTATTATACATGTACTACACTTAGAGTACTTTGTAATACACTCGTGTGTATATATACATCAATATAACTAAGGAAAAGTATGTTTTTCCTTCCCAAGTTATTCCAGTGTATTTTCTATACGTAAGAGGATAGTAATTTCAGAATTAGTCTTACTAATTCTAATCTTGTACTATACTTGTATTATACCTGTACTACACTCAGAGTACTTTGTACTACACTCGTGTGTATATATATACACATCAATACAACTAAGGAAAAGTATGTTTTTCCTTTCCAAATTATTCTAGTGTATTTTCTATATGGTATCAGAGCAAGGCATGTTAGGTTTGCCTCCAAAACAAATGAGAGAGTTTATACTATTTGATATCTAATTATTGAGATATATTTTCAACATGACTAAGTAAACACGGTTTAAGACTAATGATTAAAAGTTAAGTGACTTAAAATTCAGTAAATGGTAATTTACCCAATGTTTAATTATAAACATTTGGTTTGAAGGCTTGTTGAAAATCATACTGAAAGTCATGCCGAAAGTCATATCGAAAGTTAAGCTGAAAATCAATTATGACCTTAAGCCAAAATCATGGTTATAATCTTAAGCCGAAAATCAATTACGATCTTAAGCCAAAATCATGGTCATGACCTTAAGCTAAAAATATGGTTATAATCGTAAGTCGAAAATCAATTATGACCTTAAGCCAAAAATATGGTTATAATCGTAAGCCGAAAATTGATTATGACCTTAAGCTAAAAGTTTTAGTTATGACCTTAAAGGCTAAACCAATTGCGACGAGCCAAAATTCTGGTTATGACCTTATGGATTTGGTTAAAGATTATAAACAAATTGCGATCTTAGGTCCATAAGATTTGGTTAAAAGCTTTATGTAAAAAATATTAATTATGGCCTTATGTAAAAGATTTAGTTCAAAGTCTTAGACAACAGCCTTAACTAAAGGTTTTATGCAAAAGATTTTAGCTACAGCTTTATATAGAATTTGAGTTAAAAATATTACATAACGGCTTTGATTAAAAAATTGCAAAAGCCTTATAAACTTTTAGCATACCAAGCCTGGTTAGTTTTCATATGCCAAAATTTGATTTTGTCTAAGATGAAGGCCTAGTTAACAGTCTTGGCTGAAAATATGGTCAAGTATCAAAGACTTAGTTAAAATTCGGCTAAACCATATAGTCGAATAATGGGTACAGCTTGTTAAGAAAAGATCATTACTAATGTAACTGTTTTTCTTTTAGGCTTTTGACATGTGTTGCAGGTGTACAAGATGGTTATCAGTACAAGGCGGTTATCATATTGCAGTTAAGAGTAGTGTCTACACCAATTGATTTTCTTCTAGAAGATAAAGTCACAAAGCAGTTTTCTTGAAGAAGATAAGATCAAGTTGTAACTGCAAGGACAGGTGGCAGACCATGACGGCTTACCCTCTACTATAAATACTAGTTCTAAAGATGGAAGAAGGGTTCCAGAAACCAACATTTGAAGTCTTTATTATTTTCCTTTCATTTTACACCATGTATTTCGCGCTTTAGTTTTCACTTAATTTTCCTTTAGTGTGTAGTTTGTAATTTTCAATTTCAGACTTAAAATTTCCCCTCCTCTGCTATAGTTATCAAAGGTGAGAACCCTTTGGTCGCTTGATCAAGTCAGATACGATGCATTCTCAAATTTAGTCTCAACACTAATATGAAAACTCTAGACTATCTACTTAGAGAGAGAAAAGACTCCCTCGACAGAATTTCCCGTGACCTGGTTAAGCACTTTAGCAACAATGCCCCCCTGCCTCGATATGGAGCAATAAAATCCAACCTCTAACTAGTTGCAGCTAGGACAATAAGCTCTCCCAAAACTTTATGTCCAAGAATTAGCTGCAAAATTAGAGTTAGCTCAGCAGGCACAGCAAGCATGGTGAGATGTTTGATGAAGGGTAAAGCGTCCAATTTGGTCACACAGTTTCCAAGAACCAGATACAAAGGGACAACATCACATTCATCACTGAAGAGCAGTGATGACTCAGTGCGCTTCATTGCCTGATAAAACTACTTGCATGAAGTCAGCAGTTTTTCTTTCTTCACATGATCTAGTAATACAGATATAGTATCAGTAGGAACTAGAGGCACTGCATCATCATCATCATCAGCATAAGGTAGTTTCATAGTTGTGAGATTAAGTATGCCTAACTGCATATAGTTCTTCTCATCGAAAGTCCTGAAATTGCCCATCTCATCCAATTCAATGGTAAATGAAACACCAGACACACTCAGTACATTCCAGAAGCCTTTTAGGTTGATTTCAACAGGCTCTAAACCACTACTCTTGAACACCATCAAGGGTGTGCTTCCGAAGTGCTTCAAAGGTTTACCAGATCCATAAACAAGATGGATAATCCCTTCACGGCCATAGAATTTAGACTTCATGATCATATTCGGAGTTCCCATGATCAAATGAGGAGGCTGATACTTTAGCAAAGGAAGGAGTCAATAGGCAAATTCCCTGGCTGCATTGTGTTTGCTAATAGTTTTTGCTCTTTTTCTTGTTTAACCCAAGTTTAAACTGGATGTTGTGTTCCTTTCACTGAATAAAGTTCAATTGCATTTCAAAAAAAATATTTGGAGTTCCCATAGAACGGGGAAAGAGTGAGACTCTGTCATGCACAGTAGCCACATAATCCTTATGCGAGATCTCTCCACAGACGAGACATTTCTTCTTAAAGATATAGGAAAACCTAGATGCATTAGGCCCCATATTGATTATAGAAAATACACTAGAATAATTTGGGAAGGAAAAACATATTTTTCCTTAGTTGTATTGATGTATATATATACACACAAGTGTAGTACAAAGTACTTTGAGTGTATAATACAAGTATCGTACAAGATTAGAATTAGTAAGACTCTAAAATTACTCCTCTTACAACATTTACCACCAATGAAATCCAAACCACAATCCTTGAATGTCATCAGATGAAGCAATTCGGCGTGGCCCGACTGTGAAATCTGAAGAGGCAAGCCATTTTCGGGCACATGATTCGTGTAGCCAAAACTTGTAGCTTCCACAACTGAAGGCCCAGCCATAAATTTGCCCATTGCATCATCACAGTATGCCTCTTGTTTTCTGTTTTCATCGTAGAACAAGTGGTGTTCATGAAGGGAAGGTCTAATGTTCTCCATCTCAAACAAAAGAAAGAGGTAGATGAATTGGGAGAGTGGGTGATGGAGAGGAGAGGGCTGAGGAGATAAAAGAAAATCAGGTTAATTAGTGATGAAAGCAGAGGAATCCTATTCGACCGGAGGGAGGGTTGGGTGTTATTTGTCTAGACGTTGGATATTAATTTAAAGCCCAAACATTGGTTTCGTAAGTACTAGACTAGTATTATCTCGAACAATAAAATATAATTGGTGGACCAGGTATAAGATTTCAAAAAAAAAAAAAAACAACTCTCAATATATAGCTCAGTTGGATTAGTGACGTATAAGATGATAATTGATCAGTACAATATTGCATACGTTATTATACTTTGCTTGTGCGATGGATACACGCTACGCATAAGTGCCATGCTTGTCTTGTTCTCCTGTAATTACAAAATAACGCTTCAGCTTTAATTAAATTATTATGAATGAATAAGTTCCTTAATCTATTTTAATAATATGAGTTATGCATCTGCTTTAATGAACGACTTCGCAAAAATCTTTTATTTATGGGGAATAACAAAATTTTTGTTACATCTTGCAGGAAACCCAAAACAAAGAACTATATTGATGTCTTATCCAAAATAAAATAAAAAAAGAACCAACAAAAGTTCCTTCTACATAATATAATAAATTATTACATTGGTTTATCAGGAGGGAGCTCTTTTGCTTTTCGATTTTATTAGTATTATTTTTTCTATCTCTACCACTATTTTTTTTTTTGGTTAGTTTATCAAAAGAATTGTAGACGTTGTTAAAGCTATGCTCTTGTAATAATTCTTTGATTAGCGCCCATAAGCAATTCTGTGACACAAGCATTAAAGATAAATATCTTATCTTATTATTATCCTTTTTATTTTCTATTAAAAAAGTGTAGACTTCTTTAGTAAAATAATGATCGATGCTTTTATCCTTTAAAATTATTTTATAGTTTTATCAAATTAAAAGGAATAGTATGTATTTAACAGATAATTTGTCACGTCCCGACACCATAATTGGGCACGTAACAATCGCCGCAACCCTCGAAATGTATTCTATTAGGTCAGAATACACTTCAAAGGTTGCAAGGCTAAAATGGTCATTTTACCAATTTTTCTCTTATACAGTTTTCATCCAGTTTAATACTTAAAACACTTAACTAACATGCAGACAATTCAAAACAGATAAAATATCGAACTGTCATGGCATAAAAATTCATGTAAACACAAAGCACCAAAACTTCATGATATTTACGAAAATGCCATTAGGTTTACGACATATTTTTCGGTGAATTTTTAAACCAAGCTACAGGATTCAGAAAAATACGATAACAGCTTCAAATATTATTAGACACATTAAAACGGTGAAATAGCTATTTAAACCGACATTCACTTACTCGGTAGGTCCCACACAAATTTTTTTTTTAAAATACTACAAAAAGTTGACTCTTGCACCTCGGTCAAGCCTGAGCCAAAAGCCTAGCAGTTTTTCCACCACAACGTACCTACTAGCGCGGTTAATGTCTACAGCCTGAAAAATATTTTATTAAAACACGGGTGAGTAACAGAGTTACCCAGTGAGTGGATAAAATAATTATATAAACAACAATGTAAAAACCGATATTTATTATAAGGCAATAAAAGTTAAAACCATAAGCATAAATAAAGCCATAAACATAAACATAAACAAGGCAAGATTTTCACAAACTTTGGCCCATGTATCATCTATTTCATCCGTCAATTCCTCACTCGAGTTATCGCCTTGGCCGAGGCCGACAACTGAGTAGCGAGTCCCATCTTGAACGGTGGATACCACAAGATGGACTCAAATTACCTTGCGGGTTTCCCTCCGCGCCTCCCGCCAAGGTACATACCACACTCACCACGCCTCTCAAAAGACGGTCCGTGGCTACTTAGCTACTGCAGTAACAAAATTCCTCCCTTGGAGGCCACCGTATAGTAACATCTCGGAATTGTGATGGCTTATAAACCCTTTGTTTTCATTTCTACAAATTGGCACTTTTCAAAACCATATAAAACCTTTTTCCATTTATTTCAAAAACAAGAATAGGGATTTGTTTTAAAACTGTTCTTATAAAATATTTCCCAAAACCAATTTCATAAATTAGCCATCACATTCCATGGGCCATATATTTCTCATTATTCCATCATTTAACACATATAGATAGCAAATAATTTCAGAAAAATAGTATTTAATAAAAATGCAATAAAACAGTAATTTAATTTAATTATCCACTCACTGTGCTCTCCGAGCTAGTCTTGACTTTCCTCGACTGGTTCTTTGTTCTTTGATTGATCTCGGACTCCTAATTTTCATAAACTCATTTAGTTTCTATAGCCATTGCTAAATTTGATTAAAATCTAATCTAAATGCAATGCCATGCATGCCATGCATGCCATGCAATAAATCAGAATTCTAACTCCTAATTATACTTTTCACTAATATTCTTCTACCTAATTTTTCTTCAAAATTCACATTTATTCCATTATAGGTTGAAAATTTCTCATAGCTATGACACATTAAAAATTTTGGCCTTTGCTCCAATTTCACCCAATTTCCATATTTTTCTTTTCCAACATTTTTGTTTAACATTTTCTAACTAAATTTACTTTAAAACAACTACATTTTCATTTAAATTCCAAAATGGCAAAAATGCTATTTTCCTTGTAATTTTCAGCATAAATATTGAAAAATAAAAAATTTCCTTTTTAATGTAATTTGATGACATTTCCTAGTTTAATAAGCTTCCATGAACTTCATATTTTAATCCTAAGGTTCCATGAATTCAATTTGACCTAAAAATCTCAAATTCAAAAATTCTCCATAACTTTTCTAATTTTCTAGATTTATAAGTCTACAAGCAATTTTAAGCTAAACTAACTTGATATTCATGTTTAGCATGCCAAAAACTATAATCTAGGATCAAAATTAGGCATGCTTACCTTTGAATTGAAAATTTCCACCAAGAACCCTAGATTTTCCAATTGCAATTTCTCTTCACTTAGCTTCAATTTATTGAAATTGATTTAGGAATGTTAATAGGCTAATCAAGAGGTTTAATTTGATAGGAAATTTTAGTAGGCTTGTTTGGAGAATTTTGGACTTGTGTTTTGTGGTGGAAGGTTTTTAAGCTTTCATCAATGGTGGTTGTTCTTCATTTTGCTCAAGGTTGAAGACAAGAAAAGCTTAAAAGAAATTTCTAGCAATTTCCAAAGTCATGTCCGGATTGTTTTTTTTCTTCCATAAGATGATGAAATTTGTTCCAAATCTTAGCCATCCATTCCTAAGCCAATGACACTTGTCATCATGTGATGAAATCCATAAAAGATAATTTTGTTCTTAGTTCCCATTTTGTCCTCCAACAATCACTAAAATTCCATCTATATCCTAAGTCAGTGTAATAAAATTTTCAGTGTATATTTTTATTCTTCAGACAATTTCCTTTTATTCCATTGGCAGTGAAATTTTTAAATTTCCTGTCATTTGTTAACAATTTCAGTCTAAATTTCTAACCTTACTACTAATTCTTTAACAATTCATTTAATTCCATTTATATCCTATAAATAACTTAAGTAAGGCTTAAACTATATTTTCCATGATTTCCTACTAAATGATGCATGCCGGACGAACTAAGAGAAACAGTAATTTAGAACGAGTATTACATAATTATTCATTTATTTAATTATTTTAAATATTATTAACAATTATAATTTTAAAATTACATTAATACCCTTTAAAATGTGTCATAGGTAATTAACAAATAATTATTTATTTATCTATTTTAAATATTATTAATAAGTACAATTCCTATCCCAAAAAAAGGACTTTGATTTTATTTTTAAGATAAAATGATAATATTGTGCATTGTCCAAAAAACCATCCAATTTGAGTAGGTTATAGGTACAATGGTGATGCAAATCCTCAAATGTCATCCTCTTCCTTTTCAAGATGGGTTATTGGTAACAAACAAAAATTTATCGCATTTGATTACAGTTCCACAACACCTTGCAAAAATTCCATTACCTTGATACCTCATGATATTGGGTCACAGTTTCAGAGATTGGATTTTCTCATGAAAAGTGCTACACAACAAATTAATGGTATATTTTGGTTTCGTGATAAAGGTTGAAAGACAACAACCTCAAGAGTAAGAAAATGCTATGTTTAGCATATGAAAATATTTTCTATTTTCATTCTCTAAAAAATATAAAGAAATCACCATATAGATATGTGTAATTTATAGAAATATATGTATATTTTAGAAAATGAAAATGATAATGGACCTAATATTGAAAATAATTTTTTTTAATCTCATTTCTAAATTCATTTTCATTCTCATTTTCTAAAACATATGTACATTTCTCCTCACAACACATATCTTACATGACAGTTTCTTTACATTTTTTAGAAAATAAAAACAGAAAATATTTTTTCATACCAAACATAACCTATCCACAGCCATTAGCATTTGTTCCTTTAAATGTAAAAAGGTTGTGTGAGACATAAACTAAGCCTTGGTTTTCTTCCATTTGGTTTGGTCTCCGGAAAGACAGGAAGGTCTTCCCTCATGTACGGCTGTAAAACTTCAGGTACCTCCACGCCGTCTTCCTTCTGGTAATTTTCAAGGATGCAGCACATTGTCCTTTCTGTTGCTATGATGGTGGAGTTCAACATGTGAACATATTGTTTACCGAAGTGTAGATGAAGGCACAGACAATGAAAACCTTCATGATCAGACCGTGCGTTATTTGAAGTTAGGTACAAAAAAATTTTTGATATACCATTTGATATTTTTCTCAGTGGTCCTCCCATTTCTTTTTGAATATTTTCTAAAATTAAGTTAAATGTTTAAAATTTTAAAAAAGTATAAAAAATTAATATTAATTAATGTTGTATATGTATTTATTTAAATTAATTATAGAGAATTTTAGAATATCATTTAATATTGCCTGTTAACTCTCCCCTTCCCTAGTTTGATTTTAAATAAAAAATAATATTTAAAATTTAAAAAATTGAAATAAAATTACTTTTTCAATAAAATAAAATAATTATATTTATATTTAAAAGTTTTGAAAAACCCAGGTCAAACCCGAGTCAATTCTGTAGTTATAAATAAATTAACCAAATCAGTAGGCTTACATAAGCAAATTCTTCCATTTCATTTGTTCTACGTTTTTTCTTTTTGATGCAAATTAACTTGTTCTATTTTTCAACATAAATCGTAAGCTGAAACAATATTATGGTACGGGTAATTGTTAGCCCACCAGAATTCTGACCGAAGATTTTTCACCCCATTCTTGGCAAGAACAACAGGATTAATTGGTGGAAATTGATTTAATTAATATTCATTTCGAAACACATTTCGAAATATTCTTGTAATATTTTAAAGCATTGTATTTGTATTGATAGAGGTAACATGTAGAGTACTCCATGAAATATGGCTGCCAAGTGCCAACTATAGGATTTGGGATCGCTGAACTCCATCTTCACGTGCGGATAAAGGGAATTATGACTATTGGATCGTCATTTGCACAATTGGAAACGAAGAGAAAGAAGGGCCAGGGTCTATTCCGTTTTCAGGTTTTCTAGGCTGTTAGCTGATTGACTCTGAGCAGTACTTTGCTGGTGTACTCGACCGGTCACTCAGATTTTAGACGTCTTGACAGAATATTGGTCAATGTTCTGAAACAAAATGCAGTGGTATTATTTTATAGATAGAAATAATAAATGTATTTTATATAAATATATAATAAGATATTGTCAGGTGTTTATTTACATCATTTATTATTTAATTCTTTTCGTCTTTTTTAAAAACTTAGGAGCATATGCCAATAACATATCGGATACTTATATGAAATACATTTAAATTATGTTCTTATTTTATTGAAGCTGAAAAATAAAGAGAAGTTTACATAAGCAATCCATTTATTTGTAAAATACTACAAATTTTTTTTTTCTATGTTGAAGAAATTACAGGGTAAATGACTTACCAAGTCTCCATTGTTTCGTCGTTAATAGAAAATTCTTGGTGAATCCTTCTCTAGCAACTATTGATGTGTATCTCCAACAAACTCCCCCTTTATGTGATTACCCCATTCCTGACATCTTAATTTATTGAGCCAACTTCATTGACTTCAGCGTATTTTTTATGTTTCTAGGGCAGCCGTCACTCCATGAAATTTAACTTATAATTAAATGAAGTTGAGAATGGGCCCTGTTTAGAAGTTCTGGCGTTTAGCGGGGGCTTCTATGGTCAACAACGTGGTATTGTGTTTGCAGGACTTCACTAGGTGGAAATAATCAATGATAGATTTCATGGGCTATTTAATCTGATCAAGTCTGCATGGCGCCCGTCTTATGCCATTTTCTAAATTTTATTTGATGGCACCTGAAATTCCTCATGTGTTTATCCCGCCAAGCCGACTATTTTGTTCAATTCGGGGAATTCTTTGTGAATTTATTCAGTACTGTCCAGGCAGAAAGGAACCATTAAGACCCGTGCATTTTCTTTTTGATGTAAAGTATTTTTTCTTCTTTTGTCCAATCTTTCTTTTAATGGTGAAAACAGGGCGGCAAGCAATTGATGTCCTGAGTTTTTGGAACAGGCCGGCAAATTCCTCTTATATTCCATTAGTTTCAGATAGATAAGCATGAAATTTATAAGTATGGATGTGATTCAAGTTTTAAGAAGATTGCAGGACTACTGGAATATTTCTATCTCCAACTAGCAGATGACATGGTCTCAAGACCCTCAATTGACATTGTCTAATCTTCTTGAATATTCAAACTTATGACATCCATTCTTAGCTCATCAACTTTAATTTCCTGTAAGATTAGCGATGTTGCATGCTTGATTAGTAGCCTTTTAGAATCTCGACGCTAATTGGAGAGGAAACGTATTGTCTGCAATGAATCACTGGATTCATACATAATTTATGCCGGAGCTACAGTCTGCGACTTGAAGATGCGCACTTTACATCAAAACACACAAGCTTTTCGCGAAGTTAATGTTGGAATAACCTCAGATGATGATAAGTCATGTCATGGTTCTTTATTCTCCATCTCATTCTCTTTCATACTGTCATGTAAGAGAAAACAGAATGCCAACAGACATGCAGCATATGATCCGGTAATCTTGCATAATATGAACAAAATAAAATAAAACGAAGAAGAGCGATTCAAAGATTAATGATAAGTCATAATGAGAAAAAAATTCTAAAGGATAAAGGGTGCCAGCCAGATCATTGTGAAATTTACTGTTGTCCTTCGCTAACATATGGTCAAGGATGCTAGTTGGACTTGCCTTTCCTTGAAGGTTTTTTACATTTTCTTTTATGAATAAAGATTTCTTCTATCAGGATGTAATCTACTAATGGAACTGCAGGCATATAGCATGTTTGTTCCTGCCAATAGCTGCTTGGACGTTATATTCACTATTCTGAGATGGAAAACACTAGTTTTCAAGCTTGTTCATGACAGTAGATAATATTGCTAAAGAGAATGAAAAGGCTCAAATTAAAATGGAATAGTAAAGGGAGTTTTTCAATATGAAAACCATTCTGTTTTTACTTTGACAGTCATAGGTGCTTGAAAATGGTTTTAGTGAGTTTCATCTGATAAAAGCTAAATAGATTCTTAGCTAAAATGTCAAAGAGACAGCTGCCGTTGTTGGTTTATGTCACCATCCGCGTCAAACTAATCAATATGCATTGATTCTGTCTTCCATTAGATCTTATTATCGAGAATTATTGAAAGCTTTAATTATAATCTCTCTTGATTCTTAATTTCTTATCCTGTTGTTAATCATGTTCACTATTTTAACCGTCCAAGCGATTTCCAGGAATTGATGTTGCAGGCCGGTAAATTACTACTCGTTGAACTCAAATAATCCGTACAGGATACCTATACTTAAAGAAGTAGTCTTGCAAGTTAGAGAAGTGTTAGAAAGATTCAAGACTTGAGGTTTAATTTATTTATCTCGGTAGATTACGTCGTCTTATTCGTTGACTGGGTTCAATCTGAGAGATCTGCATGGACACTCAAAACTGTTCAAAAACATCCTTGTAAATTGAATACTTTATGCATGCTTGCCTAGGAATTGTTCTGATGTTGACCAATTAACACATTATGAATAATAAAGAATTGTTTTTTATTAACAGGAAAGCTAAATAATTAATTGTTCATGGATTAATTATTGACCATTTCCATTGCAGAAGTATCTGATGCAATAAGCGTAAGAAAATCAGACCTGTTATAGACCTATTCAGTGACTGCTCTATAAATATGCATATGCTCTCAAGCCTGATTTCTCACCTCTCACCAAGAAACAGAACTTAGAACGATTTAATCAAGAAAGCTCTTTATTGCAACTATGAAAGGTGTTCATTTCCTTGTAGCATTTGCCCTGTTGGCTCTGGCTTCCTCACTTGCCTCTGCCTCTGACCCCAGCCCTCTTCAGGATTTCTGTGTAGCCAGCAACGATACCGCCACCGGTGGTATGTTCTTTATTTCTCTGTTTTCTTTCTATATATCTTATTTCGATTGTATTCATGCATGTCACCAACTAAAATGATCTTCATTCAATTTATGCAGTTTTTGTTAATGGCAAGTTCTGCAAGGACCCGAAGCTCGCAACGGCCGAAGACTTCTTCTTTTCAGGACTTAACGTGCCTGGAGACACATCAAATCCACTAGGATCAAAAGTCACTCTAATCAATGCTGCAAAAATACCAGGACTTAACACTCTGGGCATATCTCTAGCTCGAGTCGACTATGTACCTTACGGAGGCCTAAACCCCCCTCACTATCACCCTCGAGCCACGGAACTCCTGACTGTGGTGCAGGGCACACTCTATGTTGGCTTTGTTACATCCAACCCAGAGAATCGTCTCATCACCAAGATCCTACACCCTGGAGATGTCTTCGTTTTCCCTGAACGTCTCATTCACTTCCAATTCAACATAGGAAACACCCATGCTGTTGCCTTTTCTGGTCTTAGCAGCCAAAACCCTGGGGTTGTCTCCATTGCAAAAACAGTCTTTGGCTCCAGCGCCGCCATAAATCCAGATGTTCTTGCCAAGGCCTTCCAGCTGGATAAGAACATCGTTAACCGACTTCAGTCCCTCTTCTGGCCAAGTAACCTTAGCTAAAGGAATGTTGACTTTTATACAGTACAAAGCTGCTTTCCTTCAATAATGTTTAACAATTGTTTTCTTTCATTGATTTTATATGTATTGCCTTATTGGGTTGAAAATTAAATCGAATATTTTTGGTCTGAAAGAGGAGTTATTCATAGCAAATAAACTCAACCAGAGTACAGAATATTGTCTTGGTTAAGAAATCCGGGATTACAGACAGTAGAACTAGGGATACTGCTTCTAATATTACAAGTCCTAGGGAAAGATATTCCCATTCTATCAGCCATTAAGGCTGTCACAATACATGCCGGAGTGTTGTCAAAAATGCGAAAGTCAGATTCCATGTTGAAGCCATCCTTTGCCAGTAGATCAGCACAAGCATTTCCCTCCCTATGTGAATGTTCTAGTCTTCTGATATTCAAGAGGTCCATATGGAACCTGCAATCATTCAAAAGAGCAATGAATTCATGTTTCATATCAAGACAATTGTTAATAAGATTGATAGCACCTTGACAATCCGTTTCAACAATGATATTACTATAGTTATTATCTAAAGCCAACTTCAACCCGTCACGAATGGCCCATAATTCAGCACACAAGCTATTAGCAAAACCCACATTTCTTTGGAATCCCTTGATGAAATTTCCAAGCTCATCTCTAAAAATTCCAGCACAGGTAGCCTTGCCAGGATTTGGTTGAGCCGAGCCATCCGTATTCAGTTTGATCCACCCCCTAGGTGGTGGAATCCAACCAATGTCAATGATCTGAACTATTTTGCTCTTAACTTCTCTATGAGAGACAGCATGATATTCTGAAATCTGCTCCTTTATGTTCTTGATCATGTCATTCAAAGAATAACCCTGTCTTCCAAAGATGATATTATTCCTATTGCACCAGATATTCCAGATGGTAAAAGAAAAAGTGATATTCCAAGGAATTTTGAACACTGATGGATGCAAACTTGAACAGTTAACATAAAGCCAGCCTTGAATGTCAGATCTGAAGGAGTCAGCAATATCGTTATTAGGACAAAAGACTCTCCAAATCCTAAGTGTCATAGGACATTTCCGGAATAGGTGATCAATATTCTCCTCTGAAGTTCTGCAAATAGGACGATAGTTAAAATCAATAATACCTCTATATAACAGAAGGTCTCTGGTAGCCACTTTACCCTGAGCAAGGAGTCACAAAAATGTTCCGATTTTTGGTAGAGTTGGACATTTCCAAATCCAGTCTCTTTTAATATCATTAAATCGAATATGTTTCTTTAGTACTTTAGCTTGCCCAAATCTCTCTGCAATTTTTATTCTTCCCGGGGTTATTGAATTTGAAGTGGCGTTCCCTCCTTGGCTTGTCAGTTAAATAACTGTCACACAATCAAAGTTTCAAGAATCATTCGAACATCCCCTTAAAAGCACTGTATATGAACTCCTTTAACATATATCCACCGTCTCCTTCGTTCTCTGCATTTCAACCGAATAAATTCCTTTTTCTGTTCTCACTCAAGAGAAAAAATCTCTCCAGTAAAAGATTGAAAGCTTGCGACAAAAAAAGCATTAACAATGAGTGTTCAAATGAACCAAGATCCAGACTTTGAAGTTCCGAACCAGGAAGAAGAAGACCGAAAACTGCAGGAAGCCATCGACCTCTCCCTTCTCCGCCTTGACAGCTTCAAGAACAGCCACCAGAACCGGCATTCATGCACAACCTGCGCCTGCAACGCCACCGCTTCCAACCCCATGAAACGCCCTTCTCCTGAACCAATCTCTGAACCCAAGTCCAAGAAGCCTTTACTTGACAATGACAACCACCACTATTCTCTCTCTGGCTTCTCCAAGCTTCCTCTTCCAAAGCTTCACCGCTCTGTTTCCGACCCTTATACCCCTCCAAAACCTAATGTTTCAGAGAATGTTGTGGCCTTGGAAGATACCCCACCGTCCAAAGGAAGCACTTCTTGTTCTGCATTACCTCCCAAGGTACCGATTTTAAGGAGGTCTATATCCGATCCCACTTCATCTCCTGCCAAGTCCCTTTCGAGATCTTCAAGCTCGAACGAGTTGGGGTTGGAATTGGCCAAGGAAGAGAGTCCTAGTGCCAAGGTTTGTTTTCTCTTTCACTGGAATTGCTTCTGCTGTTTTCTTTGTGAACTGGGTTTTATAGTCTTTTTCCAAGATTGGTTCTTGAAACTGGTGGGTCCAGTCCTCTGTGTAATTTTGACATTGCTCATGTGATGTTTTCGGTTAAAGGGAGTCCTGGACTTCTTGGTTTGAAATGGATTCTGATTGCTTTACTGAGGATTTTTTTTTTTGATGCTGAAGTTTTGACTTATCCCAAAAGAAAAAATAAAAGAGAGAGAATATTATGGTTTTTACATGTTAATGGCAGAGACTGAGGAGAATGAAGGAGCGGATGAAGGATATGATCCAATGGTGGGATGAGGTTATGCGAGAAGAGGAAGAATTATGCACTACCGAGGCAACAAAGGTTCGCTTTTCTTTCTCAGGGGCATGCTTACTATTGCTGTTTGGTTGCCAAGAAAAAGTTAAACAAGGAAAAAAAACTTATTGGTTTTGGTATATATTCTGAATTAATATTGTACTGAATTCAGGGAACATTGGGAAGAAACAAACTACTGATTTCTGAAATTTCATGACCAACTGAAATGTTTCTTTCCCCCATCAATTTAGCTTTGCATTTTGTTGTTAACAGGATGATGGTGAGCAGGATTGTGAAGAAGCTGTGAGAGTGGAGAAAGTTGGGGAATGTTTGGACCTTCATTTCAAGTGCCCTTGTGGAAAAGGCTATCAAATCCTTCTGTCTGGACAGAACTGCTATTACAAGCTCATTTAGATTGGTTGAGCATTGATTTCAAAAGTTCATACATGCCACCAATGATTGAGTACTCATGAATCATCGAATTTCGATTCAGTTGTTTTGTTAGAATTTATTCTTCTGGCACCTGCATCGGATTAGTGGAATTGTAGCCTGTTATTTCCTTCTTAGGTCATATCTTCTTCAAACTGAGTAACATTCCAGTTTTCGTTTTCAGCTTCATTTGGGTGATTCACTAGATAATTGTCAACTTCATCAACAACTTACGATTACTAGTATTCGTTTCTTAGAAGATTGTTAAATAGGTTTTTTTAGTCATTCTTTTTGGATGGAACATGTATAAATTCTGCAAATAGTTAGTTTAGGTGAATTTCCAATCATCTGCTGATGTAGCTTGTTTGTAGTTTTTATACAGAGCTCTATGGGAATAAAAATTTTTGTCCAGTGAGATTCGGACAAATCTTTCACATGTGGGTTTAAACTGGAAACAGAATGCAACTTTGTAATATGCTAAAATTCAGATACATTGGTTTACATAAAGCTGAGGTCCATAAGAAGCCTCTTTGTTTCACATTGTGAAAAGAATTCTTACCATAATAGGGGATGTTAACATTAATTATTCAAAATAATCTGCAAGGTAGAAACATTTCTCTAATTGCTGTTGGATCAGAATTTTGGCTGAAGAGTTTTTACCATATTCATGTCCAGATTAGTGGCCTTGGCAAGAACATCTGGCCTAATGGAAGGGGCCGAACCAAACACTGAATTAGCTATTGTGATAACACCAGGATTCTGGCTGCTCGAGGCAGCCAGAGCAACAGCTTTGGTCTTTCCCACATTGAACTGGAAATGGATGAGACCAACTGGGAATACGAAAACATCTCCCTTGTTTAAGACTTTGGAAATTAAGCAATTATACTAATTGGATGTAACAAAGCCAACATAGAGTGTGCCTTCGAGGACCACTAAAATCTCTGTTGCACAACGGTGAGTGTGAGGGGGGTTTAGGCCGCTGTTAGGGGCATGGTCAATTCGAACCAAAGATATCCCTAAAGTGTTAAGTCCTGGGAATTGTGCAACATTGACAGGAGTGACAGTTGATCCAACTCAGTTTGAGGTGCTCCTAGGGATATTGAGCCTGGAAAAGAAGAAGTCATTTGCTGTGGCAAGCGTTGTGTCCTTGCAGGCCAGCCCATTGACAAGCACTGCATGAAATCATGAAAGTAAGATGTTAGTCAACATCATGCCATGCAAACAGAGTGATTCCAATTAGATAGAAAGAAGAATTGTTGTAGACAAAACACGGAGTAAGATAGAACATACCCCCATCCTTGGGGTCATTAGTCGCTACAGAAAAGTCCTGAAGAGGGCTAGGGTCAGAGGCAAAGCCTAAACTCTAAAGAGTATGCCAGAGCCAAGATAAAATTTGCTAGGAGACAATGAAGGCCTTTCATTGCAGTAACAAGGAAGCTTTCTATCTTAGGTTGTCACAAGTTTTATTGTTTGGCGAGGTACGAGAAGCCTTGCATGGGAGATAGCTATTTATAGGTTGAAGCCAGTAACTAGTCTAGAATTTTTGGCTTATTTAATTCAGTTTTTTAGTAATTTGTATGAATTCTAAAGTCTTCATCTGTTTTTCATTTATTCTGTCAATCATTCTTCAGCAGGCTTACGTGTTTATTCCGAATCTAATTCCTTTTCATCTGCTTACATCAGTATACAGAGACACAGTCACAGAAGAAGTTATTGTTTCAACTATCAGATGTTTTCTGTCTTTTCTTTCTCTTGTTCTGTTGAAAGATAGATCCATTATATTTTAAGTTCTGATTTGCCTCCAGCAGACTTGGGTCAACTAAACGCAACTTAAATCATGGACTGGTGGCATTTTATGGATTGAAAACGACCCACGCAACAATATAGATCTGAAAATGAAGTTGATCCTTTTTTTTTCCTGTTCGAAGTTCCCTTTCAAACATTTTATGGCATTCTTGCAGCTGGAGAGGTGTCATACAGCTTCCATTCACACATGAAGAATTGCTTATTCGTCAGAATATTTACCATCTCAGCAAGGGAATTTGTTTTATCAAAATCTGTCAATGTTTTTAAACTGATTTTTTACCAATTCATTTAACTTGATAGGTTTGTCTGTTTTTGAGACACAGCATAACAGTGAAATAGGCCTATATCTCCTCAAGAAAGTGTCTTGGTTGAAAATAATAGAGGGACAGGTCTCTTTTTGAAGGCCCTGTATTCTCAATTTCCTGGTTAAGCTTATTCTTGTTATTAAGAAACAAATGAAAAAGAATCATTCAATCTGGTGAAACAATTTACATACAATACTTTAGATGTCATTCTCAATCCTAGGAAAAAGGCAAAAGTGATTCGTAAAGTGCAAAACAAAGAACAAATAAACAAAAGGAAAATACCACCATCCCACATTCCTGAAGCGATCTATATGGGTTAGGTGACTTCCTTTTTAAATATGCTTTGCTCCTCAAGCTTCGTACGTCACTAGAGTTTGCACATCCGACATCGGTTGCGAAGCAAACCGGGAAACGCCAGATTTCTTTAAAGGACCCTCCATCGTTGTCTGTATTAAAGTTACGCTGTCTGGCTTGGCTGCTTCCAATGTTGAGCTGCGGTTGCAGCTGTTGGATTTGATGGGTTTTGATCGAATTGATCCTCTTGTGCGTTGTTGCTTGGATCAAAACCAAAACCCATTTAACCAACAACAGCAACCGCCGCAAACTACTTTGGATTAAAACCAAAACAAAATTTTCCATATTTTCTGAGCTCCTCCAGTGCAAGTTTTTTGCCACTGTCTGAAGAGAACTGCTATCATAAGCTTGTTGATAAGTGATTTCAAGTTCATACATACTATCAATGATTGAGTCCTCATCAATCATCAAATTTCGATTCAGTTCTTCAGTTAGGAATTATTCTTCTAGCACCTGCCTCAAGTTAGTGGAATTGTAGCCTGTTATTTTCCTTTTAGGTCGCATCTTTTTTAAACTAACAGTTTCAAGTTCATCAGGATGATTCTTTAGATAGTAGCCAACTTCATTAAACTGAAACAAAGCAGATTCAGGATAAATGACTTGGCAGATTCTTTAAACTGAATTTGCTGTTGTGATAACACCAAGATTCTGGAAAGCAACAGCATTGGTCTTCTAGAATTTGGAAATTAAACTGTTATCGGGATTGGATGTAACAAAGCCAACATAGAGTTTGCCTTCTGAGACCACTAGAATCTCTTTTGCACGAGGGTGAATGTGAGGGGGTTTAGGCCACCGTTAGGTGCATAGTCAATTCGAACCAAGGATATCCCTAGAGTCTGAGGCAATAAAGGTTTGCTTTTCGGGGGCATCCTTACCATTGCAGTTTGGCTGTCAAGAAAGTTACCTGAGGAAAAAGAAATTTTGGTTCTAGTATATGTTCTATATCAATATGGTACTGAATTTGGGGAACACAGGGAAGAAACAAACTACTGGTTTCTCAAATTTCATGGGCAACTGAAATGTCTTCATTTTCTTTTTCATCAATTTAGCTTGCATTTTGTTGCTACAGGATGATGGTGAGCAGGATTGTGAAGAAGCCGTGAGAGTGGAGAAAGTTGGGGAATCTTTGGACCTTCATTTCAATTTCGATTCAGTCCTTCCGTCAGATAGATCCATTTTAAGTTCTGGATTTCCTCCAGCAGATTTGGGTCAACTAAAAGCAAATTAAATCATGGACTGGTGGCATTTTATGGATCGGAAATGATCCACAGAACAATATAGATCTGAAAATGAAGTTGATCCTATTTTTTTCTGTCTGTTCAAAGTTTCCCTTTCAAAATCACTTTATGGCATTCTTGCAGCTGGAGATCAGGAGTCATACAGCTTCCATTCACACATGAAAAGTTGCTTAATATTCCTCACAATATCATATTACCATCTCAGCAGCAACGGTCCATAAGTTGAAAATCACCGCTTCATGGGCTATGGAATCTGTTTTATGAAAATCTGTCAATATTCATAAGCTGATTGTTTACCAATTCATATGTTTGTCCTTTTTTTTCCTTTGAGACATGGCATAACAGTAAAGTAAGCCTTAAATCTTGGTTGAAAATATTAGAGGGACAAGTCTCTTTTTTGATGGCCCTGTATTCTCAATTTCCTTATTAAGCTTATTCTTGTTATTAGAAAACAGAATAAAAAAGAATCATTCAATCTGGTGAAATAATTTACATACAATATTACTTCCAATATACTCAAAGAATTACTTTAGATGTCATTCCCAAGACTTAAATGCTCTCTGTCTCTGTCTCTCTCCCTTATTATCATGTCAAAATAGGATACATTGACATGTAAGAAGTTTCACACATTAATCTGAACGAAGTTATGTTGCTTGGTGTGTGAAGATAAATAGTCTTTCTAATTAACTAATTCGTCTTGTTAAGACAAGTTTAGTTTGTGATTCCGCACAACTGCAGGCACAGCCATAACATCTTAAGTATTTCATTTTTCACACCAAAGGTTGTCCTAGCTGTTTCACTGTCTTGGTCAAGGCATTTTCACATGAACTGTAATTGGAATTTAAATAGCTGACTGTATTCAAGTTTCAATGCCATTGAAGTTTCATATATAGAAAAACCACCTTATTTGGCAAAATTGCGGATACCAAAGATTATTAAACATGATCTGCCACTAAACTTACCAAATATGCTGGAATTCCTATATAATTGTCATCCATAGAATTTTGATTGAAGATCTTTGACCACATCCTTGTACAATTTGAAGGCCTCGGCAAGGACGTCGGGATCAATGGGCGGATTCGATCCAAACATCGCATCTGCTGCTCTAATTAGACCTGTATTCTGGCTGTTGAAGGTTACAAATGCAACAGCATTGGCCTTCCCCACATTGAGCTGGAAGTGAAAGAGACCAACCGGGAAAACGAAAACATCTCCCTTGTTTAGTACCTTGGTTATAAGACGATATTCAGGGAAGGATGTAATAAGGCCAGCATACAGTGTGCCTTCCTGGACAAGAAACATCTCCGAGGCACGAAGGTGAATGTGAGGAGGGTTAAAGCCACCATTTGGTGCAAAATCAACTCGAGCTATGGCTATCCCCTGAGTGTCAAGTCCTGGTAACTTTTCAACATTGACGAGATTGAAAGCGAAATTCTCACCGCATTTGATGTGTTTCCTGGGGTTTCAAGCCCAGAAAAAGCGAAGTCATCTGCTGTGACAAGCTTTGGATCCTTGCAGAACTGCCCATTAACAAACACTTCATAAAATTAAGAAATTGTTAAGTCAATTTTTGTGCCCTCCATAGTAAGCAATTCCTTGGACAGAAAACAGAATATTTATAAAGAGAAAAACTTACCACTATTCTTGGCGTCGTTGTCAATGGCTACACAAAAGTCCCGAAGCGGGCCAGGATCAGAGGCAAAGGCTAATGACGATGCCCGAGCCAAGAGAAAAAATGCAAAAATCAAATTAATCATACATTTCATTTTTAAAAAATCAAGTATAATAAGCAGCAGTTTTTCTTAAAACCTTCAGGCTCTATATACTCTTAGATATCTTCTCTATTCCTTCTCTATTTAAGCAGTAAACCTCTTTTCTACCCAAAAAATGTGTAAAATGTTAACTTTTAAGTTAAATGGTGATCATGTTAACATTATCTTAAACACTTTAGGATTTTTGAAGGTATAAAGGGTATTTATAATTTGAATCATTAATTTTGTATAATATTTACTATATTGTACTTAGATAGCATTTAAAATTATTAATTACTCATCACTAATTTAGTTTCTTAAGTTGAATAGTGAGTAAACGTAAAAAAAAGGTAGAAGTAAATGAAATAATTATGTCATACAACAAGAGTTGGTTTAGTGATTAAACGGGCAACTCTTAATGAACTTTATCCACGAGGATAGGGGTTCGAATTCTAGAAAAAAACCCTTGTTGGAAGGGGTCAAGAGCTTTAACCATTGCCCCACTTTGGTCAGCATTTTGTGTAACCAAAAAAAAAAACTGTCATATGAACAAGAAATTAATCAAATCATTTTTTATTTTCAATAATTATGATATTCACAGTTTCACACATCACATGTCAATGATGTCATATATGGAACTTGCCAGGCCATATATGAAAGAAGCTCCATGGAAATCAGTGTGCGAATACAATGTACGCCAAAGGAAGCAAATAGCGACGCTGATGTTTTGGCTTCAGTATTTTATAATTAGTTTCAACCTCTTATGTTTTGGCTTCAGTATTTTATAATTAGTTTCAACTTCTTGATATTTTTATCTTCTTACCGTATCCTTTTAATAAAATTTGCCTTGGCTTTTCATCAGAGAAAAAAAAACAAATGAACTAAAACAAAACAGCAGTCACAAAAGATAAACGGGCATTCAAAGCTACAGTAAACACGACAAAAGAGCATCTCGTCTGTTAAAAAACAGTAGAGTAGTAGTTCTATGGACCCCCTCCTGAGCAAGTTGATCAGCTATGTGTTGTAACGTTACCCGAGACGACAACGGATTAGGGACTTAAGAAAATTTTACGGAGTCGCCACTAACCATTTTTGTTTAGGTGCGGTTAGTCACCTATTAAGAATCTACCTAACTAAGCATTGGCCGTCAGATGGCGTACTTAAGCTGGGTAGGTCCCGGTCTACGGAACGGAGAACTGGAGTCGGGAGTACGGTTACGTGCGGGGAAGGATGAACACCCCCACAGTGCCCGTCAAGATGACGGTACCGATTAATTTAATAATATTTAGGCTTTAAAAAATGTCCTTATAATTTTCCTTTTTTGTTTGATTTTTGTTCTTTTGTATTAATAGTTTTTTTATTTTTATTATTTTTATTATTTAACGTAAAGGTTTTATTGTCCTTATCGGCTTAAGAATTTATCATTATTGGTTTATTTATTTTTTTAAAACTAACACCTATAATTTATTTAGATGTCTAAATGCATGGCATATGAAATGTTATCTTATCACTTTTTAAAAATAAGGATAGTAAGGATTTTGTCAAGACCCACCGTGAACCTCGCCCAATTCTGGGTCCGATTCAAAATGGATCTCTTACATAGGAACTCGGGTCGAATGTGAATTTTCACCATTTCGAACCGGACGCCATGATCGGACCCTCACTACCCCACATATCATTACTCGCATGGATGACAATAATTTGACAATAAAGTATGAGCATGCATATAACTAAATTAATATGGCATAGGTTAAATATGCATAAAGTTAAACTAAAATGATATAGGTTAAATATGAATGAGACTAGATTAAAATGACATCAATTAAATACGGATAGATTAAAATTAAAACGATATGAACTAGATTAAATTGCATGGGCTTGGCTAAATTAAATATGCATGAATCTAAATTAAAATGACTTAAATTAAAATGCATGAATTTAAATTAAAATGACATAAATTACATATGTATGGATCTAAATTAATATGAGACCAATATACTTAAATAAATTAGATATTAAAATAACCTAAATTAAACATGCATGAAGTTAAATTGAGATGAGTCTAAATTAAGCATGTAAAAAGGAAGAAAAAAAATTAAATTAATTTTGGAAAATACCAAAAAAATGGAAAGCAAATCACTGCGATCGGGTCCGGTCAGAGGCGCGGGTCAGAGCGCGGCACTGTAGCGGACACTGTACTGTAGCGGGCCAAGGATACTGTAGCGGGTCGGGTCGGTGCGGATCCGGTTCGACGCGCGGATCCTCTCCTGCCGAACGCGGGCTGAGGTCTAGGGGAGCGCGGGCTGGAGCCTTTAATGACGATAAAATGTTTATTTTGCCCTCCGTAGTATAAAAACCAAAATTTTACTTCATTTTAAAAATTTTTGCCATTTTTTCTTCTCTTTCTCTCTCTACCCGAGTTCTTTCCCCCTCTCTCTCTACAAACACAATTAAACCCAGAAAATCACCCCAAACGGATCAAAATCCTTCTTTTTAGATGAATTTCTGAAGAACACCAAGAACAATTTTTCTCCACAAACACAATTTAACCCAGAAAATCACCCCAAACGGATCAAAATCCTTCTTTTTAGATGAATTTCTGAAGAACACCAAGAACAATTTTTCTCCACAAACACAATTAAACCCAGAAAATCAACCCCAAACGGATCAAAACCAACTATTTCACATGAACTTTTGATGAACACCAAGAACACTGAAGAACACCAAGAACATTTTTCCGGATTTTGTCTCCTAAACCATGAAATTAAACACAATCTCCCTAAACAAACTCCTCTCAGATCGCTAAACACAAAATCATACACCGATTTACCAAACTCCAAACCAAAAAAACCTAGATCTAGCTTTCAAATTCCTAAAAAAAAAAAAAACTTTAAATCCGAGCTCTTTTCTTTCTATTTCAGTGAACCTTAGACGGAATTCAAGCCTAAAACTCACCAATTACTAGCCTATAACAAGCTCGAAATCCCTCCAAGTTGTTTTCTATTTTCTGTTTTTTTTTAAATTTTTTTAACAAAACCCCAAGCCTCAAAAAAAAAATTTTTTTTTGGCCAGAAATCTCCTCCCTCCAAAAACAAATCTCCCTCTTCCTTCTTATCCCCGTTTTCATCTGAGTATTTTTTTGCTTTTTTTTTTTAGGCTTGGGGTTTTGTTAAAAAAATTTTAAAAAAAAAACATAAAATAGAAAACAACTTTGAGGGATTTCGAGCTTGTTATAGGCTAGTAATTGGTGAGTTTTAGGCTTGAATTCCGTCTAAGGTTCACTGAAATAGAAAGAAAAGAGCTCGGATTTAAAGTTTTTTTTTTTTTAGGAATTTGAAAGCTAGATCTAGGTTTTTTTGGTTTGGAGTTTGGTAAATCGGTGTATGATTTTGTGTTTAGCGATCTGAGAGGAGTTTGTTTAGGAAGATTGTGTTTAATTTCATGGTTTAGGAGACAAAATCCGGAAAAATGTTCTTGGTGTTCTTCAGTGTTCTTGGTGTTCATCAAAAGTTCATGTGAAATAGTTGGTTTTGATCCGTTTGGGGTTGATTTTCTGGGTTTAATTGTGTTTGTGGAGAAAAATTGTTCTTGGTGTTCTTCAGAAATTCATCTAAAAAGAAGGATTTTGATCCGTTTGGGGTGATTTTCTGGGTTAAATTGTGTTTGTGGAGAAAAATTGTTCTTGGTGTTCTTCAGAAATTCATCTAAAAAGAAGGATTTTGATCCGTTTGGGGTGATTTTCTGGGTTTAATTGTGTTTGTAGAGAGAGAGGGGGAAAGAACTCGGGTAGAGAGAGAAAGAGAAGAAAAAATGGCAAAAATTTTTAAAATGAAGTAAAATTTTGGTTTTTATACTACGGAGGGCAAAATAGACATTTTACCGTCATTAAAGGCTCCAGCCCGCGCTCCCCTAGACCTCGGCCCGCGCCAGCCCGCGTTCGGCAGGAGAGGATCCGCGCGTCGAACCGGATCCGCACCGACCCGACCCGCTACAGTGTCCTTGACCCGCTACAGTACAGTGTCCGCTACAGTGCCGCGCTCTGACCCGCGCCTCTGACCGGACCTGATCGCAGTGATTTGCTTTCCATTTTTTTGGTATTTTCCAAAATTAATTTAATTTTTTTTCTTCCTTTTTACATGCTCAATTTAGACTCATCTCAATTTAACTTCATGCATGTTTAATTTAGGTTATTTTAATATCTAATTTATTTAAGTATATTGGTCTCATATTAATTTAGATCCATACATATGTAATTTATGTCATTTTAATTTAAATTCATGCATTTTAATTTAAGTCATTTTAATTTAGATTCATGCATATTTAATTTAGCCAAGCCCATACAATTTAATCTAGTTCATATCGTTTTAATTTTAATCTATCCGTATTTAATTTATATCATTTTAATCTAGTCTCATTCATATTTAACCTATATCATTTTAGTTTAGCTTTATGCATATTTAACCTATGCCATATTAATTTAGTTATATGCATGCTCATACTTTATTGTCAAATTATTGTCATCTATGCGAGTAATGATATGTGGGGTAGTGAGGGTCCGATCATGGCGTCCGGTTCGAAAAGGTGAAAATTCACATTCGACCCGAGTTCCTATGTAAGAGATCCATTTTGAATCGGACCCAGAATTGGGCGAGGTTCACGGTGGGTCTTGACAAAATCCTTACTATCCTTATTTTTAAAAAGTGATAAGATAACATTTCATATGTCATGCATTTAGACATCTAAATAAATTATAGGTGTTAGTTTTAAAAAAATAAATAAACCAATAATGATAAATTCTTAAGCCGATAAGGACAATAAAACCTTTACGTTAAATAATAAAAATAATAAAAATAAAAAAACTATTAATACAAAAGAACAAAAATCAAACAAAAAAGGAAAATTATAAGGACATTTTTTAAAGCCTAAATATTATTAAATTAATCGGTACCGTCATCTTGACGGGCGCTGTGGGGGTGCTCATCCTTCCCCACACGTAACCGTACTCCCGACTCCAATTCTCCGTTCCGTAGACCGGGACCTACCCAGCTTAAGTACGCCATCTAACGGCCAATGCTTAGTTAGATAGATTCTTAATAGGTGACTAACCGCACCTAAAGAAAAATGGTTAGTAGCAACTCCGTAAAATTCTCTTAAGTCCTTAATCCGTCGTCGTCTCGGGTAACGTTGCGACAGTTTGGCGACTCCACTGGGGACAAGTTAGAGAGTCAAGCCGGGAATTAATTTAATAATTATTTAGGCCTTAATTTTTTATTATTATTATTTATTATTTATTTATTTTTTTTCTTCTTATTTCGCCGTTTTGATTGCATGATTTTGTATCTCATTTTGGTAAATACAAGATAATAAAGTGGATCCTAGTTTGCATGATAGGAATTTGATGCTTCATTTGCTCATGAATGTACATGTTTTCTTGTTGTTGCTAATCTCTTTGCCTTTTGTTGTGAATAGAAGTTTATTGCTTGTTGATTAATGTGGCATTTTGGGTATATTGGTAAATTGGAAAGGTTTGTATGTTCCTTCACACACACTCACATTTGCATTACACGCATAAGTCCAGAATTGGATGTCACCTATTTAGGAGGGGGCAAAGTAGCTTACTCGCGTGAGGCAACTCCTCACAGTGAGTTTTCTAAGCGAAAAACCCCCACTCAGACTGAATCCTTTCCAATAAGCCTATAATGGGCTAGGATTGGAGGCCTTACTAGCCTATGATAGATGGCCAAATAAGGACAGTCTTGGCACCTTCAGATGGCATGACCATAACCATCATATAGGTCACCTGCAAGTAGCCAAATTTAGGTAGGGCCAAACCTTTAATGAGCGCAACCTGGAAATAGGACACATGAAGGAACAACTCCTATCCCTTTTACTACCTGTGCCTTTGTAATGAGGACTGTAGATTGGTCGAGCATTTTTGGCCATATTAGGATGACTACCTGCCCCCATACATATCTGCTTGACCCTTTTGGTTTTTTAAATTAAATAGAATGGGGCATTCATGCAAAGTCTATTTATTATCTATCCTTAATCATTACTCATGGTTTTGTTACTAATTTAAATATTTCTCTTTTTCTTTGTCATCTTATTCTTTGCATATTCATGCATCAAAGGTAGGTATTTGCCGTGTATCAATTATCAAGCAAATGGATTTAAGTATGGCTTCTGAAGAGGTTTCAGTGCAAAACGGGGTGGAGATAGAGGTCGACCCAGCGCAATTCGTTCGCCTCAGTAGTGATGGAAAAATGGGGGATCGCCTACCAGAAAGCTCCAAGCCTAAATTGCCAGCGAGGTTTCGACTCAGCCTAGAACACAATGATGTATCACGGTTGCTCAGAATTTGGGGAAATTGGGATGCCATGCGTCAACAAAGGTTCCATGAGAAGTATAGGAATATAGCCTCTCTAATGAAGATTAAAGTTGACAAGGAGTTCGTCCGAGCTATGGTTCATTTTTGGAATCCTTCTTATCGCTGTTTTGTCTTCAATGAAGTTGATTTGCTACCCATTCCGGAAGAGTATGCACAGTTGATTAATGTGCCCAAAGACCATAGAGGAAAAATCTATTGGAGGAGGTTTAATAAAAGATCTCTGTCTAAGAAACTCAGTGGTATTATGGGTGTGACTCCGGAAGAAGCTGACGAATTAGTGAAAAATAGCAAGACAGGTGGTTATGAAGCCGAGTCTTTGTACAACTTTGTGGAACAACACCCCAATGACGATCAAGGCCTCAATGTGTTTGCTTTGTTGATATATGGTCTGGTTATATTCCCTAAGACGATCGGGTATGTGGATTATGAAGTAGTGAGTATAGTAGAGCAGTTATTGCACAAGGTAGATCCATCTACAACAATAGTGGCAGAAACTCTACGTGCTTTGAATTATTCCCGATATCGTAAAGAGTCTCGACTCAAAACTTGTCTACAATTGTTGCAAGTTTGGGGAATAAGCCATCTGAAGTATTTCAATTGCAAATATTGGCATCAAGATCGTTTCGAGCAAGCTAGCAAGGTTCGATGGGAGGAAAAGACAAAGGAGCACTACAAAAAAAGTTCCATATACCGACGCTTAGATATACTGACGGACTCGTTCTGTAAGAATAGGGGACATATAATGACAAATATTATGTCCGTCGGTATAAACTAATACTATTCTGACAACATATTAATATCCGTCAATATAGATGTGTCATATATTGACCCTTTCTATTTTGGCGTCAGTATAGGCATAAAATTGGAACAAGAAAATGTGCTCCCACTTTTGGCTAGCGCGGGTTTTTTATTTTTACATAATACTATAATTAATTTTATTTTTATTAATTACTAAATAAATTCTTGACCAGAAACATGCTGCCCTTCTATTTGGCAAAAATTCCCAAATTTTGATTACCTAATTCCCAAACTTCAACAGCCGGTGTCTTCGCTTATCTCCTTCGTTACCTATCATCATCGAAATCCAAACAGCCGAACTCGGAATCTCCAACCCACAGATCGACGATGACGTTGCTTGTTTCCTTCTCTGTCTTCTTTCTCTTCCTGACTTCCAAACTCGAATCTCACTTCGCAACTCTCTTCTCTCTTGCTGGACAGAATCTACTCTCAAGGATGGTGGCTTATTCAACCACGGCTTTCTCCTCCTTGCTTCCTTCCATATAAGGTCCCAAATCGAAAATTTTTTCTTTCTATTCAGGTATGTTTTAAAGCTTATTTTTTCCGTTTGGTTCCCGAGAAAAATCCTCGACTCAGCTGTAACTAGAATGAGTATTCAGTTATTTGAACTAGATTTACGTATTTGAATCTTGGTTTAGTACATCGGTTTTTACTCGAACTTGCTTTTCATTTTCTTTCCGGTCGTTGATCTTTCGTGGTTGCTTGAAGTTGATTAATATTAAAGTAATCGATAGTCGTTGACATCTTGCTGGAATTATATACCGAGATTTAAAGCCTGAAAATGTTCTACTTGAAGCCAATGGACATGTGGCCTTGACCGATTTTTTTTTATCTTGCTTGACATCCTGCAAGCCACAGGTATCTAATCTTTATTATCTTCTTGCCATGTTTTAATTATTCCTTTCACAAGAGCAATGAAGTTATGACAGAAAAACCTGATAAATATTAGCTGTGTTTATAGCTGTTGATTCCAGCTACAGATGTGAAGAAAAAACGCCACAAAAGTCAGCAGAATCCAAGCTTTATGGTAGAACCAATGCGTGCATCAAATTGTTTTGTGGGAGCTGAAGAGTACACCGGTTAGTTTATATTTTGTGGGAACCGAAAAGTATTGCTACAAAATTCTGTTCTTTTCTATTGAATGCCCATTCTTGTACCCTTCTTTGCAGGAAATTATTTCTGGGGCAGGCCATACTAGTGCAGTGGACTGGTGTATTCTCGAAACTTGCCATAAGGTGTTAGAAAGCAGCTGTGTTCTCATCGAAAGGATGTATGACAATTAACTAAGACTCTGTCTTCAAAGCTGATGATTCAGGTGCCATGTTTGAACTATTTCTTCTACTGCAATATTAAACATGTCAATTAAGTAAAAAAAGAAAAGGAAATTTGATCTATTCTGCTTTGCTAATGCATGTTTGACTGCCAGAGAACTAGAACAAATTAGGAATTTGGTTGTCTCCATTATTTTGATTATTTATTTACTAATAATGCACCTTCTTTAAGTTGATGTGTACATGCTATTTATATGTTTATATTTGGTACTTGAAAGGAAGTCAAAAGCTAAAGCTTTCATCTTTATTTGAGAAAGCAGAAGTTTTTACCAATAAAGATCGCCCATAAAGATTTTCTGAAGCTATCAATTCTATGTTGTTATTCTGGATTTTTTTTAAAAGATTTTTTAAGAGCCTTTACTTAATATAAATTAGTTTAGAAGGTGTTTAGTCATTTCCAGTGGTTCATTATAATATAGCCTAACTTTAGTTCGAGCAGATTGAAACTTGAAAGCTCTCTATGAATATGTTTCGGGGTCTGATTGTGCTTGCTTTCGATTTAGCCCTTATGAAAGACTTTGTTGACAGAGGACACTCCGTAGGAATAAGCTCAAACTATTTTCCAATAGTTTAGGAATTAAACTACGTCTTGTGCAGACAACTAAGTGCTTAGATTGTTTATATTGTAAACTAGACATGCTTACTATAGTGAATTAGTCAATAAGCAGGTGCCTTTTTCTTTTCCTTTTTATTTTTTTTATAAGCCATCTTATTATATTAGTTGTTTATTAGTTTTCTCTTTTAACACATGCCTTTAGTGACTAGGTACCTTGACCCTCTTACAATTTCTTGTATTATATTTAAGCCAAAGATACAGGATGTTCTATCTCATCTTTTAATACTATTTTTATTCTGCAGGAAATAGATTTCAATATTTATAGCAGCTTAGTTATCTCACTCATTCAACTATAACTCCAATTACCAAACTCTTGTACAATGAACAAGGTAAAAAAATTAATTAAGTTTAGACTTTTGAAATTATGTCCAACTTTTTCTGAATAACTCCACATATGCATTGTTACTTAGATTCTTCCAATAATCCTCTTTTGATTTGTTAAGTTTAGTTTGTGCTTTTTCTGCTTTCTGTTGCCTTACTAATATTGATATGCTCATTACACCAAGATGGCTTTTAAGCTTAATTTAGAACATGATCTTTGTCTCTAATAACTCAGATGGCTATCCTCAATGATTCATTACGTGGCATAAGATATTGTAAATGATTGAAATTAGCCAAAATTCCTCATTATTAGAAGTTAACAAAGTAGCTAGGCTTGCCATCTTCTTGTATTCTGCTTGGAAAAAACATCATAGCTGATATGTAGAAAGGAGCTTGGGAAATATCGTTAGGAGAAATTTCTGAGAAGTGTTTGTTTGCTTTCCTTGGGATAAATTGATCTGGCAGCATTCTTCCTTGTCCTTAAGTAATATGTTGTTCCGATCTTCTTCTTCCTTGTTCTTCAATCTTACAAACATTAATACTTTTTGTTCTACTATTTTGACAGGAAATAGGTGATGAAGATGATGCCTCAATGTTAGCATATGATGTTTCATTGTTAGAAATATAAACATTCGCAGACACTTAGAAGAAAATATTGTATTCTACTACACTTAGAAGAAAATAGTGTTGTACTATTTTCCTAGTTACTCTGTTTTGTGAACTACTCTTAGTTATATATAAATGCAATTTTCTTTCATTAATTACTGTAGATTTTCTTTTATATCATTTTGATTATAATTGTAAATTTTAATCTATAGGTAGAATGAATATATTAATTAACGTGAAATTGACCATTAAACCAACATATATGCTTAAACCTATTCTGATAGAAGAATGTCAGTGTAGAGCTATACTGACGGAAGAGGCGGTTAGTATTATCTTTAAAGATGGAGTTAAAAAGTAGCTGTAGCTTTGGACTATCCGACAGTATATCAATTACCCACAGATGTAATTCCGTCAGTATATCCTAAAAGAATATTGCAACGGGCAAAATTTCGTCAGTATAGGTCTATACCGTCGAAGGATAACTTGACGGACAATTTTTCGTTGCAATAGACTTTTTGACCGTCAGTATAGGTAAACATGGGCTATACTGACGGAATATGGGGTTTTACTGATGAAATTTTTTCTGTCAGTAAATGGCATTTTTTTTGTAGTGGAGGAATGGATCAACATGCTAAAGGAATTGACTAGTGAAAAAGTGGTTTGGAAAGCTATTTGGATGCCCAAAACTAAGATAAGGTTCCAAACTGCAAGAGATCCATGGATGCCACTTATGGGACTTTGGGGAGTCATCAGCTATTTGCCACTTTTGGCAAGGAGGCAATATGGATCGGAACAGTTCATTCCAGTGACCAACGGCTTGAACAGCGTTGAACTTGACTACCAAGAAGCCGATGACATCAAAAAAGGGTTGGATTATGTTGCAATCTGGAAAAAGAAGAACGTGGTAGGATGGGGTGAGCCCTCCGAAGCTGCAACATTGGAATATGAGATATGGCATGAGCAAAGGGTGAAGGATGATAAACAACCTGAAGTGCTAGATCCCACTCACCCTGTGGGAAATGATGGAAGAAATATTGTGACCGAATTAGCCATCGAAAATCGGATTCTCAAAGATGGTACCAAGGTAGCGGAATTGACCAAAAGACATGAATATGAAAAGAAGGAATGGAAAAAACAGAAATTGACAATGGAAGGAGAAATCCAGACTTTGGGATTGCATGTCTCTTTGGAGAAACACAATGTGGAACACAAAGGAAAAAAGATCCAAGAATGGAAGGGAAAGTATACCCAGGAAAGCAATGAAGCGGCATCCTATTATGTCCAACTAGAAAGCCAAGCATCTGAAATCCAAAGGCTTAGAAAGAACTTAGACGCTCAGCGGGCTCAGTGTAGTAACCTGGAACAAGAATTGAAAAGGAAGACGGCCTCTACTTCATTCAAAGGTGTAGACTTACGAAGAATGACAGAGCTAGAAAAGGAAAACAACAGTTTGAGGTCTACTGTGAAGGCAGGACAGTCAAAAGGGCAGAATTTGGAGAATGAGATAACAAAATTGAGTGCTGAATTACAAAAGAATGCTAGTTTAAGGGAAGAAGAACAAATAATGAGGCAGAGTCTGGAAGTTGAAGTAACAAGGTTGAGTCAAGAACTGGAGCAAAATGTCAATTTTAGAGCACTTTATGTGGAGGAGCAAGCCAAGAGGCAAGGACTACAAAACGAAGTAGTAAGGCTAAATCACAAGGTGCAATTTCTACAGCAAACTCCATTATATCAGCAATACCTTCAGCTACAACAGCAAGTGGATGGGTTAATCCAGCATCAAGATCGGCTTAATGAGGAACACCTTGCTTTGAAACAATTTGCGGAACGAAGGGATGGAGAATATGAGCGTAAATGTCTAGAAGTGGGGTTCATGATACATCATATTAATAGTGGGAAGGTGGAGGCGGAAGGGATAAAAGCCAGAGCGATGTTTTTGGAGGCAACCACAACACCACTAGACCCAAATGGCCAAGAATTGATTGATCTTCTGCGAGATGTCATCGACAAAGCTAATCGTGTCCTGGATTTCAATGAATATGTGTCAAGAAGGTTTACTTAAAAGGGAATGTAGTTTGGAAGGCGTTTATGTTATGAACTCTTATTATGAGAACTATGATTTTGTACTGAACTCTTATTAGGAAGTTATAAATAAATTCACTTGCTTCTAATTGATGTACGGCAAATTTTAGATTTTTGCATTCACGCATCATGTCACGCATGCATCATGTTAATTAATTTTTACTAAACAAACAAAAGGTGGATTTTTTCAATAAATAACAAAGTCTAATTCATGTTTGTGATAACAAAGGTTTCAAGATAGATCGACAACCCAGAAGATGCTTTACCAGATTGCAAGCTAGAATCATGGAGAATGAACAAATGTCAGAAATTGAGAAACTGAAAAAGGCAAACGAAGAGACAAACCAAAGGTTGGACGAGTTAATGGAAATGATGAGAGCTTTGGTCAAGGAGAAGTCTGCGGAAGAAACATCTAAAGGAAGAAATATTGGTAAAGAGACACCGATTCATGCCCCAGGCTTTGAATTTATGGGAAACGCAGCTCAGGGTGTAGGAGGCAATACTGTTAATATGGCCATACCCCCAATGGTAGCTCCATCACATCCTACACAACACTCCATTGGAGAGAATACTTATCCTACAATGTCTATGCCTGCACCAGCCTTTGGGCCTTCACCTGCTTTTGTGCCTGCACCCACTTTTGTACCACCATCAGTCCCAAATGCCGTCCCTCTATTCAATCAAGGGCATGATGCCACTAATCCAGTGGTTTTAGATGATGAGAAAAAGGATGTTTCAATGCAAAGTAGCAAAATGTTCAGTTTGTTGGATGAACGGTTGAAGCTAATTGAAGGATTTAGGTACCATAGGGCGATGAATGCCTCTGATGCAACTTTGGTACCCGGGTTGGTTATTCCGCATAAGTTTAAAGTACCAGAGTTTGAAAAATTCAATGGCACGAAGTGCCCCCAAGACCATTTGTTAAGCTATGTCCGAAAAATGGCAGCATACACTTATGATGACAAGCTCATGATCTACTTTTTCCAAGATAGTTTGACTGGGGCAGCTTCGAGGTGGTACAATCAGTTGGACAGTTCTAGAATTCGAACCTGGACTGATTTAGCAAAAGCGTTCATTACCCAGTATAAACATATGACCGATTTGGCTCCTGACCGTCTGACTTTGCAAACCATGGCGATGAAATCCAATGAAAGCTTCAAAGAGTATGCACAGAGATGGAGGGATATGGCCGCGCAAGTTACTCCTGCCCTTACTGACAATGAGGCCAACTATATGTTTTTGGAAACATTAAAAGCCCCGTACTATGACAGGCTGATCGCTAGCGCTCCAAAGGATTTCGCTGATCTTATACTGTCTGGGGAGTTACTAGAGAAGGCTATTACGTCAGGAAGGTTGGATGTCGATGAATCTAGTGCCAAGAAAGGACAATATAGCAAGAAAAAGGATGGAGAAATCACTGCCATTGACAACTACCCACACCGATATGCCCCTCAACCAAATTATCATTACCCTTACCAAAGACCTTCATACAACCGGCGCCCTACTTCATACCAACCCCCAGCCACTAACTATGTTGCTTCCGGACCCACCTTCCACCCAACGACCCAAGCTTTCACACCTAGACCAAATATCACAACCACCCACACTGAAAATAACCAAAGGCCAACTCGAACCTACACCAGGATTGATCCCATTCCATATACTTACACTGCCTTACTTCCACAACTTCTACAGCAGAAATTGGTTGAGAGACCTCGTGTGACCAAGACCTATACACCGCCATATCCAGACTGGTTCAAGCCTAATGAACATTGTGACTACCACCATGGGGTAGCCGGCCATTCAACCGAAGACTGTTATGTATTGAAGCTTAAAGTTCAGGATTTGATAAGGGAAGGAAGGTTGAGTTTCTCTCGAAATGCACAACCTAATGTGGGACAGAATCCCTTGCCGAAACATGATGGGGCCGCAGTGAATGTAGTTGGCAATGGTGAATACGTGAAAAGATCTATCCAAGAAGTGAAAACCCCAATGGCTACAATATTCAAAGCATTGATGAAAGCTCAGATGGTCCGCTCTGAAAAGATAAATGAGGGTTGTTGGAATTGTGGGGACTCATATCATGACATTCAGAAGTGTACTACTTTTCATCGGCAAGTTCAGAAGTTAATGGATCAGTCGTTGATCGAATTCTATATGGAAGCAGATAATACAATGGTAAATGTGGTGGAAAATGGCAGGGAAATGGTCAAACCATTCGTGGTGTACTATGACGAGCCACCAAAGCCGAAACCTTTTGTGGTATACTATGACTCACCTCCAACGCAAAAAACATTTGTTCCTATGCCTATGGAGACACCACCCAAGCTTGAACCATTTGTGGTATATTATGATAAACCTTCACTTGTTGCACCTATGGTAGTAGCTCCTCCACAATCATTTCCTTACCAGGACGACCATCAGGTTCCATGGAAATACGATTGTAGCTTTTCCACTACTGAGAAAACCAGTGATTCTGTAGCCTCATCATTATCTGATGTTGATGGAATTACCCGATGTGGTAGAATTTATTATCCTGAGAATGCTGAATCTTCTGAGGGAAAAGCTAAGGCAGTTGAAGAACCGATGACGGCGCAAGAGATGATGCCAGGAAAGGACAGTGCTCAGGGTGCTTTTGTTAGTGAACCTGAGGAATTTCTTAAAATCATTAAACAAAGTGAATATAATGTGGTTGATCAATTGAACAAAACACCAGCTCGTATTTCTTTGCTTGCATTGCTGTTGAACTCAGAAGCTCACAGAGAATCGTTATTGAAAGCCCTAAGCCAGTCATATGTGTCTCGTAATATTTCTGTTGTTGATATGGACTATATTGTTGGTAGTATTGGTGCTACAAATTACATTACCTTTACGGATGAAGAAATACCTACGGGAATAAGAGGAATTCCCAAGGCCCTCCACATCACTACTAGATGTAAAGGTTACACCATGGCCAAGGTTCTAATAGATAATGGCTCTGCACTTAATGTTATGCCTCTTCGGTCCTTACAAAAGCTACCAGTTGACTTGTCTCATATGCAGTCCAGCAATTTGATGGTCAGGGCATTCGATGGTTCTCGAAGAGAGGTTTTGGGTAATATTGAAATTCCTTTTCAGGTAGGCCCCGTTACATTTGAGCTAGTCTTTCAAGTAATGGACATCAACCCTTCTTATACTTGCCTCCTGGGTCGACCATGGATCCATTTGGCTGGGGCCATCCCCTCGACTCTACACCAGAAGGTAAAATTCCGAGTGGAAAGAACAATAGTGACAGTAAGGGGAGAAGAGGATATAATGGTGGCTCAATCTTCAAACCCTCCATACATTGAAGCTGCCAAAGAGGCCTTGGAATGTTCATTTCGATCTTTTGAGATAGCAGAGGTCATGTCAGGAAATGGTGTAAGGCAAAGCTCAGAGGGTTTAACAGTGCAAAAAAGGTAGATGCGAGAGCAAGGATGGTTTGATGGCAAAGGTTTAGGTAAGAACCTACAAGGAGATCCCGAATTGGTAGATTGGTCCCACCAAGACAATACTTTTGGTCTGGGTTTCAAGCCTTCATGGAAAGACAAGCAACAGATGAAGGAGATGAGGAAAACCCGGAGATTAGCCAGGAAAGAAGGGGCATGCATGGAAGAGGGGAAAGAGATGAAATTTCCACCAATCAGTCAAACCTTTGTATCAGCTGGTTGGGTTAACTTTAATCGGCATGAGCAAGCACCGATTCCAGTCCAATTTGTTCAAACGGGAATGCTGAATTTGGCCATCCATGCAATTGATGGTGGGGCATCGGATGAGTTAGATAGTTTGATCTATGCAGCCGAAGTGGGTACAGATTTAGATGGTTGGTCTGTTGTTGAAATACCAGCTGTATTTTCATCTGCAGAAGGAATGTAATTACCTGAAACTTTTGTCCGTTAAACCAATGCTTATGCCTAAGAGTGTTGATGAACATTTTCATGAAATTGTTAATGGCTTTCTTTCTTGTTTATAGATAAGTTGAAACTTCAATGACGAATTGATGCATGTATGAATTTTCAACAAATGAAGTTACATTGCAACGTATTCACTATATATATATATATATTTTCTTCTTCTTCTTTTCCATATCCTTTGATTCATCTTTTTTCTTTTTTATGACATGCTTCCATCCCATTACCCTGTATATATCCAGTCCAAATTTCTCCTTGCAGGTCCACCATCAATGAATGTAAAGATAGCACAAACGACGGGCCTGAGTTCGACTTTGGGGAGTTGATTGATACTGATGAGGTTGATAATGATGATTCTGATCTGCCCCACGATTTGTTGAGATTAGTTGAGCAAGAGGAGAGACAGATAATACCTCATAAGGAGACTATAGAGTTGATTAATTTGGGCACAGAAGAGGACAAGAAAGAAGTAAAGATAGGCACCACTTTGTCTAAAAAGGAAAGGCAGCAGTTGGTTGATTTGTTAAAAGAATACTCAGATGTCTTTGCATGGTCCTACCAAGACATGCCCGGATTGGATCCAGAAATTGTAGTGCAAAAGCTTCCTATCAGGCCGGAATGCAAGCCAGTTCAGCAAAAATTAAGGCGGATGAAACCTGAAATGTTATTAAAGATAAGGGAAGAAGTGATGAACCAAGCTAGCCCTAAAGATAACTTCCCTTTACCGCACATTGATACCCTAGTAGATAACACTGCCCGTTACTCCATGTTTTCATTCATGGATGGTTTCTCGGGGTATAATCAGATTAAGATGGCGCCTGAAGACAAGGAGAAAACAACTTTCATCACCGTGTGGGGAACTTTCAACTACAAAGTGATGTCTTTTGGTTTAAAGAATGCCGGTGCTACTTATCAGAGAGCCATGGTGACCTTGTTCCATGATATGATGCACAAAGAAATTGAGGTGTATGTGGATGATATGATTGCTAAAGCTCGGACAACAGAAGAACATATTGTTAACTTGCAAAAGTTGTTTGGGAGGATGCGCAAGTATAAGCTCAGGTTGAATCCGGCTAAGTGTACATTTGGAGTTACGTCTGGAAAGTTGTTGGGATTCGTGGTTAGTGAAAAGGGGATTGAGGTAGATCCAGACAAGATCAAAGCTATTCAGAACTTGCCTCCACCTAAGACCACAAGAGAAGTCAGAGGTTTCCTTGGGAGATTAAATTACATTGCTCGATTCATATCACAGTTGACTGCTAAATGTGATCCGATTTTCAAATTACTTAAGAAGAGAGACCCTGGTAAGTGGGATGTGGAATGTCAGGCTGCTTTTGAGAAAATTAAAGAATATCTCACTAATCCACTGGTATTGGTACCTCCAGTACCTGGGAGACCATTGATTTTGTACCTTACCGTGCTTGAAAATTCTATGGGATGTGTGTTAGGGCAACAAGATGAAAGTGGAAAAAGGAAGCATGCGGTGTACTATTTGAGCAAGAAGTTCACCGAATATGAAGCCAAGTATTCCCCATTAGAGAAGATGTGTTGTGCATTGGCTTGGGCCACTCACCGATTAAGGCAATACATGTTGTACCACACTACCTTATTAGTGGCAAAGTTGGATCCTATTAGATACATATTCGAGAAACCGGGTTTGTCAGGGAAAATTGCTCGGTGGCAAGTGTTATTGTCTGAATATGATATCCAATATGTTTCTCAGAAAGCCATCAAAGGAAGCGCCGTAGCAGAATTTTTGGCAGAAAGGGCTAACGATGATTATGAGCCTATGGAGTTTGATTTTCCTGATGAAGACTTAATGGCAGTATTCCATGTAGGTAAAGAACCAGATAACAATCAAACATGGACAATGTATTTTGATGGGGCATCAAATGCAATCGGCCATGGCATTGGGGCAGTTCTGACATCCCCGGATGGAAATCATTTCCCAGCAACTGTGAGATTAAATTTCAGATGCACCAATAATATAGCCGAATATGAAGCATGTGTTCTTGGTATTCAAATGGCTATAGAAAGAAGAGTTGAGATTTTGAAAGTGTATGGCGATTCTGCACTTGTGATCTATCAGTTGAAGGGTGAATGGGAGACAAGAGATTCGAAGTTAGTCCTTTACCATGATTATATCAAAGATCTCGTGAAGAACTTCAAAGAGATCTCTTTTCATCATTTACCTCGAGAAGAGAATCAAGTTGCTGATGCCCTGGCCACATTGGCCTCCATGTTCAAAGTTGATTCAGATACAGAGATTCCGTCGATCAAGATCGAGTTGAGAGGTGAACCGGCACATTGCATGAATGTTGAGGAAGAAGAAGATGGAAAACCTTGGTACTATGATGTTGTACAGTTCCTAAAGTACCAAAAATATCCTGATCATGCATCAGAGAACGACAAGAAGATTATCCGGAGATTGTCGATGAACTTTTACTTGGATGGAGATATTTTGTACAAGAAAACCCGTGATCAGGTCTTGTTAAGGTGTGTGGCTGCTAAAGAAGCTCAAATGATTATGAGCGAAGTGCATGAAGGAGTCTGTGGAACTCATGCTAGTGGACACAAATTAGCTAGGCAGATTATGAGATCTGGCCATTACTGGTTAACCATGGAATCAGATTGCATCAATTACACAAGGAAATGTCATAAATGTTAGATATATGCGGATCAAATTCATGTTCCTCCAAATCCGCTACATGTTATGGCGTTTACTTGGCCTTTCTCCATGTGGGGAATGGATGTTATCGGCCCAATTACTCCAAAAGCTTCAAATGGTCATCAATACATTTTTGTTATGATTGATTATTTCACCAAATGGGTTGAAGCAGCCTCATATGCCAGTGTTACACAATCTGTAGTTGCTAAGTTTTTGAAGAAGGAGATCATCTGCAGATATGGCCTTCCGGAGAGAATCATTTCCGATAATGCTCAGAATTTGAATAGTAAAATGATAGAATCACTATGTTCTCGTTCAAGATCATTCATAGCAACTCCACACCATATCGGCCTAAGATGAATGGGGCTGTGGAAGCAGCAAACAAGAATATCAAGAAGATCGTGGCCAAGATGACTGAAACTTATAGAGATTGGCATGAGAAGCTGCCATTTGCTTTTTTTGCTTACCGTACTGCAATCAGAACTTCCACCGGGGCAACTCCTTTTTCGTTGGTATATGGGACAGAAGCAGTAGTGCCTATCGAAGTGGAAATTCCATCTCTCAGAGTGCTTAGGGAGGTGAACTTGGATGAAGCTGAATGGATCCAAGAACGACATGATCAGTTGAATTTGATCGATGAGAAACGCCTTGTCGCACTTTGTCATGGTCAGTTATACCAGAAAAGAATGATGAGAGCTTATGATAAGAAAGTGAAGCTGAGGCAACTCAAAGAAGGGGAGTTGGTGTTAAAAAAAATACTCCCAAGTCAACGCGACTCTCGGGGCAAGTGGGCACCAAATTGGGAAGGTCCATATGTTGTCAAGAAGGTATTTTCTGGTGGAGCTTTAATTTTACAAGAGATGGATGGGGTAGAATTCTCCAGTCCTATCAATGCTGATGCTGTAAAGAAATACTATGCCTGAAGTAAAAAATGAAAAAATAAAAAAAATGAAAAAAATGAAAAAAATGAAAAAATGAAAAAATGAAAAAATGAAAAAATGAAAAAATGAAAAAATGAAAAAATGAAAAAAATGATGAAAAGGAGAGATCCAAGTTGAAAACCCGAAAGGGCAACTTGGTCAATTGAGGGGTCACTTAAGTTGAAAACCTGAAAAGGCGGCTTAAGTAGAAGGAAAAAAAGCGTAAGCACAGCTATTGAATGAAGCAAGATCAAATTCAGTGGGTCTAATTGGGGCAAACCAAATCACTCAATAGACCAAGTTGTCAAGTTCGATGGTACCGTCAATCGATCAAAAGAGGAACTCAGGTTTCGTTCGCACATGTTTCTGAGTATTCATTGGTGGGAGGTACCTCTTGTCCTTTCTCTTGTATTGAATCAATGAACGTTCTCTCTCGTTTGTATGAACCTACTTTTGAATGTGAATCGAAGTTTGAATTCCTTTCGTTTGTATGAATCTTGTTCTGAAATGCAAAAAAAAAAAAAATTGAATCAAGTTGATTTATTTCTTCGATCCTTTTCTTAATAATGCGATGAATCTTATTGTTAATGGGTTTGTTGCTTGTATTAAATTTTGTCATGAATTTCAAAATGTGAATAAACATGCGAGAAACCATACAGGTATGAAAATGCTCATCTGATTTTCAAAAGCATAGGTTAGGTTTAAGAGACAGGGTTTCAACTAATCAGTTACTCAAGAGGAAAATGGAGTTTGTTTGTGGCAAATCATCAAGGATGTGCAGAACAACAGAACGAGCAATCTGAGTCAGGAAAAGCACTGATACATTTTCAAATTGTTAATTAGAATGAATGAGCAAGAAGATTGGGATTGAGTAAGAGGTTTCCATGTTGTTACAAACAAGGATCAGACTTTGCACAAAAAGACGCTAAATTTGTCATTGCAAATCAAGCATTAAGCATTGCATGCATCATGACATGACCATTGCATCATTTTAGAGCATCAGATTTTCAGATAACATATCAGGTGTTTGATACATCAACTCCAGATCAAGATGGAAGTATCCTTTTTCGAGAATCTAGCAAATATGATTGTTCATCGAAAGAGACCAGGTTACGGCTCTTATTTTTCTTTAAGCAACCAAGGTATGACATTCAATTCATTTTTGAGACCCAGTTAAGGTTTTGAAATTCATTTTATTCAATTGGGCATCAAGATATGATTCACTTAGTTCAATTGGGAGACCGAATCACGGCTCTCGTTACAGTTAGTGACCGAATCACGGCACTTGTTTCATTTAAGAGACCAAATCATGGCTCTTGTTTCATTTTGAGACCTAATTTAGGTTCTCATAGTTTAATTTGTTCATTAAGTGACCGAATCACGGCACTTGTTCTATTTAAGAGACCAAATCATGGCTCTTGTTTCATTTTGAGACCTAATTTAGGTTCTCTCAGTTTAGTTTGTTCATTTAATGACCGAATCACGGCTCTCGTTGCAGTTAGTGACCGAATCACGGCACTTGTTTCATTTAAGAGGCCAAGTCATGGCTATTGTTTTGTTTTGAGACCTAGTTTAGGTTTTCATGGTTTATTTATTTCATTGAGAGACTGAATCACGAATCTCATTGCGGTTAGTGACCGAATCACGGCATTTATTTCATTTTAAGACCAAGTCATGGCTTTTAATTCAATTGGAGACTTAGTTTAGGTTCTAAAGATTCATTTAGTTTATTGAGAGACCGAGTCACGGCTCTCGTTTCATTTAAAGGCCAATTTATGGCATTTGATTTGTTTGGAGACTAAAGTTTTGGCTTTTGAAAAGTTCAAAAAAGACATGGTGTCTATGTCTTGGACCATTTCCTAATTATCTTGAAGCAAGCTTCATGATCATTAGCAAACGCTCCAAGAGGGGCAACTGTAGACACCATTTTTTTGTATCATTTAATTTCTTTTTTTGCACAACTTTTGTTTGTTTAATTATTTTATTTTTTATATTTTATTATGGCTCACGTTTTTTATTTTTGATTTGCTATTAGGATAGATCGGGCTTTGATAATTGGAGAAAGTGTTGGACTTGGACATACATGGGTTAAATAAAAATAATAATAATAATTAAAAAAAATCAATAAAAAAAATAATAACTGGAGATTGCACAGCTTCGGGATTCCCTTTCAGCAAAACCGAAACCAGCACATGCCCACTCATCATTTTGTCCACCCCCATATGCCCTTTCACCAATCCCAAAACCAGCACATGCATTCATCATTTCATCCACCCCCTCTCCCACTAAAAGAGGCCATACAAGAAAAAAGAACAAGAAAAAGCAAAAAATCCTCAGATGAAAACGGGGATAAGAAGGCAGAGGAAGGGGGAAGAGGGAGATTTTTTCATAGGGAGGAGATTTCTGGCTAAGAAAAAAAATTTTTGAGGCTTGGGGTTTTGTTAAAAAAATATATAAAATAAAAAAAAACAGAAAATAGAAAACAACTTAGAGGGATTTCGAGCTTGTTATAGGTTAGTAATTGGTGAGTTTTAGGCTTGAATTCCGTCTAAGGTTCACTGAAATAGAAAGAAAAGAGCTCGGAGTTAAAGTTTTTTTTAGGAATTTGAAAGCTAGATCTAGGGTTTTTGGTTTGGAGTTTGGTAAATCGGTGTATGATTTTGTGTTCAGTGATCTGAGAGGAGTTCGTTTAGGAAGATTGTGTTTAATTTCATAGTTTAGGAGACAAAATCTGGAAAAATGTTCTTGGTGTTCTTCGGTGTTCTTGGTGTTCATCAAAAGTTCATGTGAAAAAGCTGTGTTTGATCCGTTTGGGGTCGATTTTCTGGGTTTAATTGTGTTTGTAGAGAAAAATTGTTCTTGGTGTTCTTCAAAAGTTCATAATTTTCAGGGTTTGAAGGTTGGTTTTGATCCGTTTGAGATTGATTTTCTGGGTTTAATTGTGTTTGTAGAGAGAGAGAATGAAGAACTCGGCTAGAGAGAGAAAGAGCAGAAAAAAAAATGCCAAAATTTTTAAAAATGGAGTAAAATTTTGGTTTTTATACTACGGAGGGCAAAACAGACATTTCACCTTCATTTAAAACCCATCAGCCCTACTCAGCCCGCGCATGCTCGCGCTCCAGCCCACGCTCCAGCTCACGACCCGCGCGTTGCACCGACCCGACCCGCGCCCTGCACCGCAAACCGCCTCAGCCAGCCTACGACCCGCGCGTCGCACCGACCCGACCCGCTCCACCGACCCGCGCTGCCCCGCTCTTTGCAGAAGATCTGCGCGTCGCCCCGACCCGCGATCTGGATCCGCGCGTCAACCAGCTTCCCGCCGAGGATCCACGTGCTGCCCCGTTGACCCGCGCCTCCGACCCGACCCGATCGCAGTGATCCGCTTTCCATTTTTCTGGTATTTTCCGAAATTAATTTAATTTTTTTTTCCTTTTTACATGCTTAATTTGGACCCATTTCAATTTAAATTCATGCATATTTAATTTAAGTTACTTTAATTTAGATTCATGCGTATTTAATTTAGCCAAGCCCATGCAATTTAATCTAGTTCATATCGTTTTAATTTTAATCTATCCGTATTTAATTGATGTCATTTTAATCTAGTCTCATTCATATTTAACCTATATCATTTTAGTTTAGCTTTATGCATATTTAACCTATGCCATATTAATTTAGTTATATGCATGCTCATACTTTATTGTCAAATTATTGTCATCCATGCGAGTAATGATATGTGGGGATAGTGAGGATCCGATCATGACGTCCGGTTCGAAAAGGTGAAAATTCACATTCGACCCGGGTTCCTAGGTAAGAGATCCATTTTGAATCGGACCCAGAATTGGGCGAGGTTCACGGTGGGTCTTGACAAAATCCTTACTATCCTTATTTTTAAAATTGATGAGATAACATTTCGTATGCCATGCATTTAGGCATCTAAATAAATTATAGGTGTTAGTTTTTAAAAAAATAAATAAACCAATAATGATAAATTCTTAAGCCGATAAAGACAATAAAACCTTTACGTTAAATAATAGAAGTAAAAGAGTGATCATCTATGTCTAGCAAATCCTTACAAGTGTTTTAAATTATGAGGATTTAATCACGGGATCCTGTTTGGGAGGATGAAAATTCGCGCCTAGTCCGGATCTTTAAGTAAGAGACCCACTTTGAATCAGACCCAGAATTGGGCGAAATTCATAATAGGTTTCGATAAATCCTCATTGTTTTTTTAGATTGATAAGGTAGCACTTTGCGTTTCAAACATTTAAATATCCAATAAAGATAATGATTTCGAAAAAAAAAAACCCTAAAAAAAAGGGTAAAAATGAAAAGAAAAATATTAAAAAAAAGGAAAGGGTGATGAAACGTATTTTCGAAAAGAAAGCATTACTTGTTGGCTTTAATAAAAATGTAATTTCCTAAAAGAAATAAAAAGCTTTTCTTGTCTGAATAAAATGAACTTTGGAATTAAAAAAAAAAGAGATCAAAATTAAAAGAAATTACCTGACATTCTTTTTAAAAATATTGATTTGAAAATTACCTTTTTTTAACTCTTCCAAATAAAAAGAAATGTTTTGAAACATAACTTTCTTTTAACTTTTCACTAATGACAAAAATAAAAAAGAAAATATTTTGAAACTTGTTTTTGTTTGCCTAAATAATAAAAATAAAAAAAAACTATTAATACAAAAGAACAAAAAAATCAAACAAAAAAGGAAAATTATAAGGACATTTTTTAAGGCCTAAATATTATTAAATTAATCGGTACCGTCATCTTGACGGGCGCTGTGGGGGTGCTCATCCTTCCCCGCACGTAACCGTACTCCCGACTCCAGTTCTCCGTTCTGTAGACCGGGACTTACCCAGCTTAAGTACGCCATCTAACGGCCAATGCTTAGTTAGGTAGATTTTTAATAGGTGACTAACCGCACCTAAACAAAAATGGTTAGTGATGGCTCCGTAAAATTCTCTTAAGTCCCAAATCTGTCGTCGTCTCGGGTAACGTTGCGACACCATGTTTAAGCATTTATGTTGGCTTGAAGCTTTTTATTTACATTAAAAAGCCACAGTTATTACCTCTGCATCAGCTGATTCATCTCATCAGCTGCAACAAAAAAACTGATGTGAAAGTAAATTTTCTCCATCAACTTGTGTCATGTTTGTTTAAGATTTGGTTTCTTTCATTCCCATGATATCATTGTTTTAGAGATAACCATTGTAGCGAACCACACGTCTGTGAAACTTACTGAAAAAATCCACAGGTGGCTGAAGACCATTCCCGTACGTACAAATGACTTTTTTGAGCTTTTAGATGCTGCTAGCCATCTCTCTCAGCCTTTAATTCAACCAAAGTTTTACAACAACCAAAAATAAAATAAAATACGAGCTTCTACCCATTTCCCTTCACTCCACTGTAAAGCTTGAAAGGATGAAGTAGAAATACGGCAGAAAGAAAAGAAGGAGAAGCACGTGAGGCTAACGGTGTTTTACTTTTTCTAAAAAATAAATTTACTTTTTTATCTTTAAAACAAATTTTTTATTTTTATTTTTTTAATTCCACATGGATGTCAAATGATATTTTCTACTGACGTGGTAGGAGGCTAATGGTCCCATTAGTTTAATCAGTATTTTTCATTTAATTAATGGTTTAATTGACCAAAATAGAGAGGTTATATGTCAAATTGACAAAATTAAAAGTTTAAGAGCTTATCTGCTCAATCGGTAAAAGTTTGAGTGTGAATTTGTACAATAGACCATTTCGAAAAGGATGGAGGAGGATGAACAGAGAATGAAAAAAAAAAAAAAGTGGCTATTCAACTAAACTTATTGAATATTAATTTCAGGGTAAATTTCATTGAAGTCACTAAGTTTTAAGTATAATTCAAGACAGATCCATTAGTTTTAAAAATGGACACCCCACCCCAAAATTCCACGAGCTTCTAACTTTGCCATTAAGGTGTTAACTGATTTCCTCCTTTAACCTTTGCCAATGCCTTTCCTCTCCTCTGCTTTCCTCTCAGAGTTCTTTGATTTTTAAGACTATTTGGTTCTCTTTTGTTTCTTCAAAAAGCTTGGATCATCAAGGTTGACCTTCTTGATCTCTAGACTATAAGTGGCTCTCTCTTATATATTCTTCTCTCGAAAAATCATGAAAGGATTCTTGCAAGATTTTTAGAGTAAAACAACTTCATGATCCCCATAGCATTCTATGGAATTCCCTATTTGATGAACTTGCTCGACTGTCTTTCTACTTGGTGAGCTCTCTCATTGACTTATCATCATTTCCTCTATAACGATTAACAAAGTCCTGATTGAATATCTGATTTCATTTTTGACCAAATTTTGCTTTTTTAGGTATAGCCTTACTTTTGTTTCTAACAATAACCTCCTGGTTTCAACAAGCAATGGGCCAGGTGCAGTTATTGAGTCCATCTATGTGTTAATATTCATCTTCTAATTCTATGCACCAAAGAAGAAGAATGCTAAAATCCTTGGACTGTTCACTTTAGTTTTGCACTCGTAGCTTTCTCTGTCGTGGCTCTGGTCTCTCTCTTAATTTGCCCTCCATGGTAATGTCAGAAAGCTCTTTTGCATCCTTGCTGCTACCATGTTCTCTATTATCAAGTTTTCATCCATTGTAACGTCAGCCTTCTTTCTTTCTTTTTTTTTTTTTTTATTTTCTCTTGTTAAATATTTGTTCGGTTACTTAGAAAAGGAAGGAAAAGAAACTAGAAAGTATGTAATAAGAAATTTTTGGTTGTTCTCGTCTCACTCTCTTTTTTGCTTTTTTTCTCTTCTTCTTGTTTGTTTCATTTGATGTAAATAAACAATAGGAGCTGGAAGAAAATTTTCTGGGAGGGTTTTTGGGAAGAAACACAGGTGTGTTAAAGCGATTAGCTTGGATTAGTTTGCAACGCCATCGTGTTGTTTAGCTGGCCTCAAGGCCTCATCGACGCTAGGAAGGAAAGGGTTGGAGCTTGGAAAGTCCGACGCTGTAAGGCCATGCCAGCACCTGCACCGAAGAAGGAACGGCCATGACCATCTTGCAGTTTTTGAGTTGTTTGGGTAGCAGTGAGGGAGCAAGGAAAGAAAAGAGACGGGGAAAAAGGAACAAGAGAGGAGAGAGACACAAACGGCAAAGGTGAGCGGCTGGTAGACAAGGGTAAAAAGGGAAATCAATTAACACCGTAGACAAAATTGTTAACGGCGGGTTGAATTTTGGGGCGGAATGTACATTTTGGAAACTAATGGACCTGACTTGAATTATAGTTAAAACCTAAGGACTGGGGTGGAATTTACCCTTAATTTTATCATATTTTAATTGGTTACATACGGATTGTTAATTAATTTATAATTATGCTTCTTTACATTTCTTAAGAAGCTTTATTTATTTATTTAGTCTAATTCTAAATAAAGTTGTATATATATTATATATATAGTACTATTTAAAAAAAAACCATTTGCAGGAAATTTTATTGACGTTAACCAATTTAAAAATTTTGGAATTGAAACTTTTCATTTCCACTTTGGGATCATTTGCGGGCAGTCTTAAGTGCAATTTTCATTGAAAAGAGGATATATTGTTTCATATATTTCCTATGAAAGTTTAGAAACATTTATTATTTAATAAGGTTCTATATGTAAAATTAAAAACTATGCATTAACCTGGCTTTGTCTCGATGGAATAGATTTGAAAATTTAACCGATTAAAACTCCTATAATTGCAGTGCTTGGTGTTCTGAAATTTGCCTTAAAATTCTATTTCTATATATTTTCAATCCATTCTATACATGCTAGCAACATTTCTGATAAGATAAGCCCTGCTTGAATGATATAAAGGATAGCTGCAGACTGAATTTAATTCTATATGCCATGAAATTTCATTTTCATACATATAGAAAGCCACCTTATTAATTATTTGGCAGAATGGTGGATATGTATGAAAGATTATTCGACATAATCTGGTGCTAATTAAACTGAACAGATATTCTGGCAGTTCTCTCTGATCGTCATCCCCTGGAATTGTGATTGGAGATCTTCCACCACATCCTTGTCCAATTTGAAGGCCTTGGCAATGACCTCCGGATGAATGGGAGGGTTCGATCCAAATATTGCATCTGCTGCTCTAATTATGCCAGGATTCTGACTGTTGAAGGCTACGTGTGCAACAGCATTGGTCTTCCCCACATTGAACTGGAAATGAATGAGACCAACAGGGAAAACGAAAAGATCTCCCTTGTGTAGCACCTTGGTTACAAGACGATATTCGGGGAGGGATGTAACAAAGCCAGCATACAGTGTGCCTTCCACGACAAGAAAGATCTCCGAGGCACGAGGGTGGTGGTGAGGGGGGTTCAAGCCACCAGGTGCAAAATCAAGTCGAGCCATAGCTACCCCCTGAGTGTTAAGTCCTGGTACTTGTTCAATATTGACAAGATTGACAGCAAGTCCCACTGCATTGGATGTGTTTCCGGGGATATTAAGCCCTGAAAAGCCGAAGTCATCGGCACTGACAAGCTTTGGATCCTTGCAGAACTGCCCATTAACAAACACTTCATAAAAGAAAGAATGTTAGTCAATTTATATATTCTCTCTAAATTAAGCAATTCCATAGGCAGAAAGCGGAGTGTGTGTGTATATATATATAAGAGAAAAACTTACCACCATTCTTGGCCGTGTTATTGTCAACGGCTACACAAAAATCCTGAAGCGGGGCAGCATCAGAGGCAAAGGCTACTGGGGATGCCAGAGCCAAGAGGAGAACTGCAAAACTCAAATTAATTTTGCTTTTCATTTTTAAAAGATCAAGCCCAAGCAGTTGTTTTTCTTAAAATTTCAGGTTCTACGTACTCCTAGATATAAATTATAAAGGGTGAGAGACCTTGCATGAGAGTTTACCTATTTATAGGATTTACTAGAGAAGGTGGTTACCAACTTTTTAATTACTTCTGACCAAAAAAATCCTTTTCAATTACCTGGTTTTAGAATTTTAGTCCGAAAACCAAAATTTATCTTTATGGACATGCATAAGGAGCGATTGGTCATTTTCAAGATTGATGTCATTTTAGATTCAACAATCAAGATTGATGTCATTTTAGATTCAATAATTTACAGCGAAAAGACAATTGGGTCTAGACATTACACTTGTTTAATTTTAATTTGAATTATGTGGTTGAGTTGTAGTCGCATTTGGCTTCCTTGTATTTTTTACTCTTTTTTTTGGTAAAATCAGGGGAAAGGAACAAGGGACAATTGGAGTTGCACGCCCGGCCACCTACAAGATAAACATCAGATTTGACTTCTTTTTAAAATGCTTGACATCATTTATATATTTTAAATCTTCACTTCCTTTTGGTTATGTATTCAAGAAAATAAAAGAAAAAGAATAACAAAACAAAAAAAATAATTATGATATGGAGGAAGATAAAAAGTCAAGTAAAGTGACAAAAAATAATACAAATAGTTTAAAGAAAAAAAGAATACAAAAAGAGAAAATCTGAAATTTTGATAGAAATAAATGAAATGACCTAAGTTTTTGTTAAGTCTCTTCACTTCTCACTTTATTCAACCTTTTCTATCATTATCCTAATCATTTTTTTTATATTATTTTTTAGAAATTATAAAGGTTTAAAAAGACATAACTAATTTAATAATTCATTGAATTATACTATATTGCTCCCGAAACTATACCAATTGAAACAAATTAACTCATCAATTTTTATTTAAAATATTTATATACCTGATATTTTATTTTAAGACAAATAAACTCTTTAATAGATGAAAAATATAACTGAGCCGTTTGGCTCTTACATGGCATTGCCACATCAGATTTTACTGATGTGGTATTTCCATGACACTATAGTAAAATTTTTTAAAAAAATGTACTAACATTTATTTTGCATTAAAAATTTAAATAACTAAAAATTTACAAATATAGAAAAACAAAAATAAAAACCAAAAAACCCTTACACTACTGAAAATTGTTTCAGTCTCTTGTTTCCGGCTTTCTCCCACCAGAAAATTTGTGTTTTTGCACATCGTTCTTTCTCCTTACCCTTAAAAATTCATTGTTGTCTGTTTCTTCACAAAGATTCTCGTCTCCTCATCCCCAATCTAGTCATGGCTCCTCATTCGAATATGTCATCAGAAATCCAGCCAAATCCTTGTTTGTTCTGCTTATCTCTGTGGTGGTGGCCGCTACAATCCGGGGCCTTCTCTTTTCCTTGCCTAATGTGGACACGTTGATGACTACGAAAACTTGATTGAACAAACCCGTCGCTGTCGCCAGCCAACCTCTTCTCTTCAATATTGTTGATGCCAACACTTGCAGTTAGACCCGAACCCAAAGAAGAGGAGGATGTGGAAGCGGAGGAAGAAGACGATAACAAAGACAACGTGAGGTTTTTGAAGCTGAAACCCAAAAGCCAAAGAAGGGGAAGAAGGAGAAGGGAGAAGCAGCAGAATTTTGTTTCTGAGGTTATGAATCTCAAAAAATTTTCTTCTTTGCTATTTATGGTTTTCATTTTGGTTTAATGCGTTTGTCAAATTAACTAATTTGGTTCCTAAATTTGGGTGTTTAATTAGGGTTCAACCGAAGATCAAAGTGCTTGGAGCTGCCAAGAAATCATTTGTCCACTATCAACTTTGATTGGAAACTTATGTGTTCTTCAAATTCGGTAAAATCACAAAGGGGAGAGATGAATCAGAAACAGAAGTAAATTGAAACTAGCTTTTATTTTTGTTTTTTTTGTTGTTGTTATCAGAATAAATGCTTGATTACTGGTATTGTTGGAAGATGAGAAAACATAGAAGAAGGGCTAGCATAAGCATTGTGCCCAGTATTTCTTGTTCAGATTTCTTTAGTTTCCTTTTTTTTCTTTTTCTTTTTCTTTGATTAAAATTATATATATTTGTCTTTTTTTTTACACTTTTCCGGTGGTGACATGGACGTGCCATGTCAGCAAAATCTGAGGTGGCAATGCCATGTAAGGAGCCCAACTACTCAGTTATATTTTCCATCCATTAAGGTTTATTTATTCAAAAATAAAATATCAGATGTGTAAATGTCTTAAATAAAAATTGAGGGATCAATTTGTCTTATTTGATATAATTTAGAATCAGGGTATTAAGCCAAAGATGATTCTATGCCATTGAAGTTTTATTTTCATTTTTTCTTTTTGATGAAATGTGTAATATTTCATTCCAGAAGAAGTAAAACTGCTCCAAAGTTTACAAGGGAATAAAACTCAAAGAGAGCTCAGATAACAATTAAGACCAGCTACAACAATTGAAGTTTTATTTTCATATATATATAGAAAGCCACCTTATTATTTGGCAGAATGGCCGATATGAAAGATTATTCGACATGATCTGGTGCTAATTAAACTGAACAGATATTGCGGCAGTTCTCTCTAATTGTCATCCCCTCGAATTGTGATTGAAGATCTTCCACCACATCCTTGTCCAATTTGAAGGCCTTGGCAATGACATCCGGATGAATGGGCGGGTTCGATCCAAATATTGCTTCTGCTGCATGAATTATGCCAGGATTCTGGCTGTTGAAGGCTACATGTGCAACAACATTGGTCTTCCCCACATTGAACTGGAAATGAATGAGACCAACCGGGAAAACGAAAACATCTCCCTTGTGTAGCACCTTGGTTATAAGACGATATTCGGGGAGGGCTGTAACAAAGCCAGCATACAGTGTGCCTTCCACGACAAGAAAGATCTCCGAGGCACGAGGGTGGAGGTGAGGGGGGTTCAAGCCACCAGGTGCAAAATCAAGTCGAGCGATAGATACCCCCTGCGTGTTAACTCCTGGTAATTGTTCAATATTGACAAGATTGATACCAAGTCCCAGTGCATTGGATGTGTTTCCTGGGATATTAAGCCCCGAAAAGGCGAAGTCATCGGCATTGACAAGCTTTGGATCCTTGCAGAACTGCCCATTAACAAACACTTCATAAAAGAAAGAAATATGTTACTCAATTTATGCTCTCTAAATTAAGCAATTCCATAGGCAGAAAGCGGAGAGTGTATATATATATATGAGAAAAACTTACCACCATTCTTGGCCATTTTATTGTCAACGGCTACACAAAAATCCTGAAGCGGGGCAGCATCAGTGGCAAAGACTGGTGAGGATGCCAGAGCCAGGAGGAGAACTGCTAAAATCAAATTAATTATGCTTTTCATTTTTAAAAAATCAAGCCTAAGCAACTGTTTCTCTTAAACTTTCAGGTTCTAAGTACTCCTAGGTCTAAATTATAAAGTGTGAGAGACCTCGCATGAAAGTTTACCTATTTATAGGATTTACTAAAGAAAGTGCTTAACAACATTTCAATTACTTCTGACCAAAAACCAGAATTTCTCTTTATGGACATGCGATTAATCAGTGATTTTGAACATGCATAAGGAACGGTTGGTCAATTTCAAGATTGATGTCATTTTAGACTCAATAATTTGCAGAATGACAGTTGGGTCTAAGCATTACACGTGTTTAATTTTAATTTGAATTATGCGGTTTTGTTGTAGTCGCGTTTGGCTTCTTTTGTATTTTTCACATTTTTTTGGTAAAGCAGGGGAAAGGAACAAGAAACAAGTCTGGAGTTGCACGCCCGACCGCCTACAAGATAAAATCAGAATTGGCTTCTTCTTTGTAAAATGATTGACATCATTTATACTAGATTTTAAACCTTAATTTCATTTTGGGTTCTATATTCAAAAAAATAAGAGAAAACGAATAATAGTACAAAAAAGTAATTATGATATGAAAGAAAATGAAAAATCAAGTAATGAGACAAAAAAAAATAATAACAATAGTTTAAAGAAAAAGAATAGAAAGGGAGAAAATCTGAAATTTGATAGAAATAAATGAGAAGACTTAAGTTTTTATGAAGTCTCCTCACTTCTCACTTCACTCCACCTTTTTTTTATCATTTTAAGATACTCTCATTATTGTTTTTTCTATATTATTTTTTAGAAATTATAAAGGTTTGGAAAGGCATAATGAATTTAATAATTCATTGAATTAAATGAAAAATTTTTATAAAAAAACATATGCAAAATGGTTAACAAAAAGTGTAATAAAAATGCATGTGAAAATAAAATTCATGAATTTAATATATAAAACCAATTTTCTTTTCAAAAAAAATACAAACTCATAATATTTGAAATTATTAAATACGCTAAATCTCAAAAAACTAAAATTCAAAATTAGTAAAAATATTTTGTAAAAAAGAAATATTTTTTTCAAAAAGAAATTATAAATGTTCAACAAAGAAATTTTTAATCAAAGTCCCCAAAAAAGTTAATGGCTAAAATGTCTAAATTTATCTTAACAAATAAGTAATGGTAGAGGATAACATTTAATTAAAGAATTATAATTATTATTATAATTTTTCTAAAAAGTAAAAAATCCTTTCCTCCTTAAAAAAAAATAAAAAATCATTTCTCTCCCATAAATATCTATTTCTCCTATGCGGGACCTCTGTTAGAACTCCATAGAAGATAACTATTACTTAGAGTTATAGATTATAGATATAGATTTGGTAATAAGTAAACTTTTTGATATCTAACTAGCCAGATTAAATACTTTTTTTTCAACATGGACTCCTACCCCAGTGTCAAGAGTTGTTCAAGTTCACCCAGCCAGCGAGGGCTGAAGTTGGCTGTCACCCAGCCAGCGAGGATTCAAAGCCAACTGGTCGTTTACCCTCCCGGTCTAATGTACCAAAAAAATACATTTTTATTCAGATTAACTTAGCTAGCTCAAAACGTGATTTTCTTTTTCTTTTTCTTTTTCTTTTTCTTTGGCATTTGCTCTAAATATTATTGAGAGGCACCACATGATTAATATTTGGGTTAAACCCAACTCCCTTTATCGGATTCATTCCCTGGATTTCTTTTCGTTTTTCCTGGTACAAGGGAGGTAGTAGGGGTGTAAACGGTTCGGTTCGGTTCGGATATTAAGGTTTTAATATCCTAACACTTCGGTCCGATTCGGTTCAGATTTTTTTGCGGGTTTTTGGGTAGTTGAATCCATTTAATTTTTGACTTTCTTTTTACAAAAGCCTAAATAAGATTATAAAAGTTTGGATCTTTTAATTTTAAGCCAATAAAATCAAGTATTTTTTTAAATTTTACCTCATTCGGTTCATTCGGGTTCCATTCGGTTTATTCGGTTTTCATATGAACAATCCAAAACCCTAATATAGTTGTCGGTTCGATTCGGTTATCGATTTTTTCGGTTCTCTTAAACAGCCCTAGGAGGTAGGGAGTAGTGAGAATTATGAATTAACTCGAGACCTCTCGTGACTGATAATTCCAAGTTCCAACATCTCGCTCAAGAAAAATAATTGGTTTAATACAGCCATTGAATTGGTATAAAATTGTCGTTTTGGTCATTCAACTTTTATTTTGAAATTTTTAGCCTTCTAACTTTTATTCTGTGCACAAAATAACCCTTGAACTTGTATAAAACTGTTGTTTTGGTCTTTCAACTTTTATTTTGAAATTTTTGGCCCTCGAACTTTTATTTTGTACACAATATAGCTCTTGGAGCTGACATGACCCAATGAGAAAATTTCACGTATCAATACATAATTAGACTACGTCAGCATCACAACAAGAAAAATGGCCAATTCCCAAAAAAATTCCTACGGAAAAAATTTTCCTAGATACCTTATACCCACGGAAAATTTTTTTTGTGTGGGTATAATAAAGTATGTGAGAAAATTTTTTCAGTGAAAAAGAGTGGTTTTTTAGTATAAATTTTTTGTGAGAATCAATCATTTTTCTTGTAGTACATAAAGGGTTACACTGTGCACAAAATAAAAGTTCGAGAGTCAAAAATTCTAAAATAAAAGTTAAAGGACCAAAAAGATAACTTTATACAAATTCAAGGGTCAAAAATTCTAAAATAAAAGTTAAAGGATCAAAACGATAATTTTATACAAATTCGAGGATTATTTTATGTATTAAGGTAAAAACAATTCTATTCTCAGGATTTCTAATATTCCCAGATATGGAATCCCACCAAAAGGTCAAAGCAAGGCATTGGTGCTATTTTGTATTTTCTCGCGTAGAAACCCATGAAGAAAATCTTTCACCACATCCTTATCCAATTAGAAGGCCTTGGCGTGGACAACCGAATCAACGGGCGGGTTTTATCCAAACATTGCATCCGCCGCTCTACTGAGACCAGGATTCTGGTTGTTGAAGTCTACAAATGCAACAGCATTGGTCTTCGAAATGGATGAGACCAACCAGAAAATCGAAAAAATCTCCCTTGTTTAGCACCTTCCTTATAAGACGATATTCGGGGAATGATGTAATAAGGCCAGCATACATTGTGCCTTCCAGGACAAGAAACATCTCCGAGGCACGAGGGTGGATGTGACGAGGGTTCAAGTCACCACTTGGTGCAAAAACCAACTCGAGCTATAGCTATCCCCTGAGTAAGTCATGGTAATTTTTCAACATTGGCAAGATTGACAGCAATTCCCACCCGGGGGCGGATCCTGGAATCTTAAGTAGTGCGGCAAAACTAATGAGTTTTTTTCAAAATTAAGGTAGTTAAAAATCTTTATTATTTTCTAATTGTGGTGGTTTTATTCGATTTCTCAATATAGAGTACGTACTTTCTTCCATGTAAGCATGTAGCTTCCACATCAGCCCTCATTAATCTTTATTCCTTTTCAGTCCTTCCACCAAGCGCTAGGCAAGGCGTCTATTGATTTTGTGCTTCTTCGATTTTGAGTTTTAAATTATTGTACAACCAATTGAATTTTTGTTCTGATATTGACATATTCTTTGAAAATTAATAGTAAAATAATCTCAAAATTTGAGAGTTTGATGAATAAAATGATAAGTGTAGTTAAGTGGAATTATAAATTTATTGTTTACACGTAAGCAATGACTCTGCATTTATTTTAAAATATATAAGTCTTATAATTGTAGACTTAGAGCTTATTGATGTGGGAATATCACTATAATTGCAGCCTTATCACTTTGAAGTTTTGAAGTTTGAATTCAAACTTTATTGATGTGGGATTATTAATGAAGTTTGAATTACCTAATACTCTTATATTTAAATTAGACCTCTCTATCTATTATCAATTAATTTTATATTAAATGTTTAACATAATATTAGAATTCAGGTCCATTTTTGTTTCTCTCATTCCAATTGTCTACGTATAAACTCATTTATTTCTATTATTTCTTCTAAGCTGTGAGGGGACCATGGGCAAAGGACTGCAACTTTTTCCTCTAAATTATATTTTGACTATATATATTATATTTTGTAACCCTTTGCCACTAAAAAGATCTTCTGGATTAGATCTCTTCCCTTTCTTTATTCTGCAGCCAAAGACAAAGGGCTGCAATTTTTTCCTCTATATTATATTTTGCCTCGAGCTACGTGTGAGGAGGCCATAGACAAAGGGCTGCAATTTTTTCCTCTATATTCCTCTATATTATATTTTGCAACCCTTTGCCACCGGAATTTTAAGAAAAAGATCTTTTAGATTAGATCTCTTTTATTTTGCCAATATATTATATTTTACAGCCCTTTGCCACCGAAGTTTTAAGGAAAAGATCTTTTAGATTAGATCTCTTTTCATTTTTTATTCCAATATATTTTGCAGCCATCAGCAAAGGGCTACAATTTTTTCCTCCATATTATCTTTTGCCTATAATCGCACGACAGTTTTCCTCTATGTAATATAAAGCTCTATCTTATATTTTGCAGCCATAGGCAAAGAATATTGTAGCGTAACTTGTTGAAAATTTTTTCAAAAAGGCAATACAAAATTTATTAAAGAATCAAAACTCAAATGGGAGACTGCAAATAAAGTCCAGTAAAATTTACAAACTCAAGAGATCCAAAATAAGGTGATGACTTCAATGAGATCATTTGTGATGAAGTTAAGAAATGTCATTTATTTTAACAGTTAGATATAATTAAAATGATAAAGACCGTTAGATGTCATTAAAGGAGGTTAAGATAGAAAAAGTGTTACCGGTTGAAGAAAAAGTGAAAAAAGTAATTGAGTTGATAAAATTAAGGTAAAAATAAAAAAATAATATCTTGTAAAACGAGTCTTATTAGTTTTTACAAGTCTAAATTATACCTGTTCAAGTTCGAAGGTCCGTCCGAAATTTGAAAGGAATTGAACAAAAATATTAGGCCTTAGACAAAGAATAAGGCCCGTTTAAAAAACGGATCGGGCCTTGGTCTTAGACTTTGAAGCCCGACCTGATCCGTGTTTATATATAATATAATTTTGATATTTTTAGTTTTTAAAATATGATATATGTATATAAAATTAATATTTTAAATATTATATATTAGAAATATTTTTAAAGAAAAATATAATCTTAAATAATTTTAAATATTATTCAATAATAATCCTTGATTTTTTTCCTGAAATAATGTTATAATTATTATTTTTTAATTTTTATTTAAGGTAAAAAAATTTTGGACTAACTTTTGTGCAAGCCTTGAACAAAAGGTCAAATCCGAATTTCGGACTGGACCGAACTTAAATAAATCGAATCTATGTTTTTCTCAACTCAAAACCCAACCCGAATGCTGTCCAGCCGGACTCATGATCACTTCTAGTCTAATCACATCAATTTTGTTTTGTAACATGATATATATATATATATATTATTTTAGATTTGGCTTTCAAACTTTTATCTCTATCACGTTACTGCATCCTCCAAAATTACTTCACTTCAGCTTTTTTTTTCTCTTTGTGTTTGATGTTCTTATTGTTGTTGTTGTTGTTATTATTATTATTATTATTATTAATTATATAGTAACTATGGGATGATATAATTTTTAATTTTTTTCTTATGATTTAGTAATTTTCTTTGCATTAAAAATAAGTAAAATCTTAATACATACTATATATATATATATATATTGATGGAAAATTTTCTAATATATAAATAAAACTTCAATATGATAAATTTTAGAAAATTTTGCAATTAATATGATAAATTAATAAACATAAGGGAATCACTATTATACCAAAATACATGTATGGCATTACACTATTTTTTTTTTAAATTTAAAAATCCCACTTATGAATCAATTCTTCATTAATTTTTTTTGGTGGAAAATTCTTCATTAATTTATGCCTATAGACATCAATAGCATAATATATACTTTTGGCCAAAAAAAAACCTTTTATATAAAATTAAAATCTAAATCTCTTACTAAAGGATGCTGTAACAAACAATATAAAACGCTATTTAAGAAAAGGCAACAGTTTAAATATTTGTTGAATAAATTACTTTAAGACAACAATTTTAAACAACCATAGCAGATGTTTAAGGTCATTATTATTGTAATGAATATTTAACCTTTATATATCATCTCTATTTTATAATAATTTTAAAGTTGTATTTTATATTTGTTTTCAATAGTACAATATTTCTTATTCTATTAGCTTCAATGTTATGAATTCTTAGCATCTCAAATTTGTGCATTAATTGTATATATTAGTATGATTTTGTACTTGTTATATTTGTTCATTCCATTAAAATTGACAAACTAAAATCCTAATTTTTAAATTTATTTTCTTCTTATTAGGGAAACTTGCATTAAATAAAAATATTAGTCTTGGACATGTCTTCTTCAAAGTTTATATTACTAACTTAATGTGTGTGGATCTTAAGACTTATACATGTTATCTTGAAATGATATAATCATTTACTTATATTCAATTGATCGTTATAACAAAAAATTAATTGATCATTTGTTCATATTATTAGTTAAATATATATGGATCTTAATTCTATATATACATTTTTTTCAAGTTTATATTACTAATGGTGTATATGGATCTTGGTCCTATATATGTCTTCTTTAAGCCATTTACACATTTACAATTCATTGATCATAAGTTGCTAATGTAATATGTATGAATCTTAATTTTATATATATATCCTTTAATACTTATATTACTAACTTTTTAGTGTGTATAGACATTAGTCTTAAATATCTCATTCTCAAATATAATCATTTACGCATTTACATATATTATTCAAAGCTCATACTACTAATTAATGTTGTACATGAATCTTAGTCTTGTATATGTCTTCTCCAAATTTAATAATTATCCATTTTCAATTTATTAATCATTGCTCATATCACTAATATAATGTCTATTGATTTTAGACTCTTTTATATATATATATATATATATATATATATCTTCTTCAAATTTAATTGTTTATTCATCTCAAATTTATTGTTCATTATTTGATTACTAATGTAAATAATATATAACGTTTATAGATAATCTCTTATATTAAAGTATATGTCTTATTCAAATTTAATCATTTTGATATTTATCATTTTCAATTCATTAAACCACTACAAGAAATTTGAGAATTAACGGCTGTTTTATTTCAGGGGTTTAAAAAACCCCCGCTAATTCCTTTAATACTGGTATATTTTTTCCATAACTTTTCAGGGGTTGGTGGACCGCCGCTAGCGAAAAGGCCCAAAACATTCCGCCCTTTTCCTTTTCGCGCCTGCGCCTACGCCTAACCCTAAAACAAATACTATTAAAAAGAAAAAGGAAAAGCAAAATCAATTTTCTCTCGACGTCTTTCCCTTTCATCGTGCTTTCCTCTATTTTCCAGTCAATATGAGATCTCTTGATACACGCCTAAATGAAAGCCCAGTTTTGATAGCTCAAGCAAGAGCCATTTAGCCCATTGATTAGCAGTATTACCATTAGTTTCATTAGTAGTGTTAGTTAATTCTGTTAATCTTGTTTACTGGTAATCAGCCACGCTAATGATGGCTATAAAAACCTATTTTCCATTTGAAGTTGTAAGCAGATTATTGAAATGAAAAGCTATTTCTTCCCTACTATTCTATTATAAACCTCTTCTCTGTCAACTTGCTCTCTACTCTTCTTCTCTTTCTTGCTCTTTTTCTCTAGATCCATTTGGTCTCTATCATTGGTATCAGAGCCATCCAATTCTGACCATGGGTGACGGCACCATCACAAGAAACCAGAAAGATATCGCAAATCTTCAAAAAGAATGCGATCGGTTGGACCGCAAGATAGAGGAAGCTGGTGGTCAGATCCGATCAGAGCTCAAGGCTGAGATTAAAAACATGTGTGATCTTTTGCTAGCCAAGATAGATGGATTGAAGTTACGTGAGGAACCGGTTAGCGAAGGAACTGATTCCAGCAACTGTCAATCCACTCTAAGCTTTCCTACTGACGATCGAAAATATACCAAGCATGTAAAGCTCGAATGTCCTCGGTTCAATGGGGAAGATTTCCTTGGTTGGTATCTTAAGATTGAACAGTTCTTTCTCGCTGATAACACAGAGGAACATCTCAAGATCCGTACAGTGATGATGCATCTGGAGGGTCGCGCTTTGCAGTGGCACCATCATTTCACTCGTACAGCAGGGAAAACAGGTGAAATTCCTTGGCCTAGTTATTTAGCTGCAATGAAAGCTCGTTTCAGTATAAATGAGTATTCAGATCCTATGTCTGAACTTGTGTGTTTGAAGCAATCTGGGAGTGTAGATGACTATTATGATTCATTTGAAGGGTTATTGAATCTATTACAGTTGAGTGAAGAATATGCCCTTAGTATTTTTGTGAGCAACATGAAGTCGGATATTTGTAAATATGTGAGAATGTTCAATCCTAGATCCCTCAGCCATGCACTTCACCTAGCCAAACACGTGGAAACTCTGGTTACTGACAAACCACGACTATCTTTACTTCCTTATAAAAATCCTACCACTCCCACATCTATACACCCTCCACTTAAAACCACTCATTCTAAACTACCCCCACTACTACCCACTCCCACTAATGTCCCACCATTATTGACATACCCCAACCACAAACCTACTGCTACCCTATCCTACCCAAAGTCTGAAAACAACAACAGGAAAACCAAACTACCAACCCGAGAAGAAAGGGACAACATGAGGAAAAAGGGGTTATGTATGTGGTGTGCCGCTAAATTCCACCCAGGGCATAAGTGCGTCACTTCTCAACTTTATCATATTTTCATGGAAGGGGGGGATGAGGCCGCCATTGATCAAGAAATCTTTTCTGATTGTATGGAGTTCATTGATGAAGCTAGCCCTGCCTCAAGTTCACAAGAGAGTGGAGGACCTCCAATCATCTCCCTCAATGCCATCACTGGGTCGGTTGGTTCACAAACCATGAGGGTAGCAGGTAAAATTAAGAACCAGGTGGTTATGATTTTAATTGATTCAGGGAGTTCACATAAGTTCCTTGACACCAGTATGGCCAAAAGGTTGAAGTGTGAAACACAGTCAATAGAAGGGATGCCTGTGACGGTGGCTAATGGGGACTCTCTTATTACTAACGAGGTCTTTTCTGCTCTTGATTGGGAGATGCAGGAACTTACTCAGACAGCTGAAGTGTTGCTTTTACCACTTATGGGGTGTGACATGGTGCTGGGAGTTCAATGGTTGAGCACCCTAGGCCCTATTATTTGGGATTTCAGCACGTTAATGATGCAATTTGCCATCGATAACCACTGGTATACTTAACAAGGTATCATATCAGGCAAGGTAGAGTTGATGACAGAAAAACAAGCTGCCAAATTGCCACTGACCAGTAGGACTCTCAATTCGATGTTACTACACATGAATATTGCTCAGTTGTCTTCAATGGAATCCAATGTATCCACTTTATCTCATCTGCCTGAGGATTTGAAGAGAGTGCTGTCACAGTACGAGCAAGTCTTTGAAGTACCACACTCTCTCCCTCCATCTAGGCCTCATGATCACCGTATACCTTTAGAGGATGAGTCTAAGTTTGTCAAAACTAAGCCATATCGGTATCCGGCTATGCAAAAAGATGAACTTGAGATGATGGTTCTCGAGTTAAAAGATGCTGGCCTTATCAGAGATAGCAACAGTTCTTTCGCATCACCTGTGGTATTGGTTAAAAAAAAGATGGTAGTTGGCGCCTGTGTGTGGACTATAGGCAGCTCAACAGAATGACCATTAAGGACAGGTTTCCCATTCCACTGGTTGAAGAGCTGTTGGATGAATTGGCAGGTGCAAGGTGGTTCACTAAACTGGATTTGCGCTCGGGGTATCATCAGATACGCATGGCCACTAAAGATATTCACAAAACAGCCTTCCAGACTCATAATGGGCATTATGAATTCCTTGTGATGCCTTTTGGCCTCACTAATGCTCCATCCACCTTTCAAAGCCTCATGAATGAAGTTTTCCAACCATATTTGAGGAAGTTTGTGTTAGTCTTCTTTGATGATATCCTTATCTATTCCCACGATTGGAATTCTCATCTACTCCACATTCAACAGGTACTCGGTCTTCTTGCTTATCATCAGTTATATGTCAAACTTACAAAATGTGACTTTGCTTCGACCCATATTGAATATTTGGGACATATCATAAGTGCTGATGGGGTAGCCATGGATCAAGGGAAGGTCAAGAGTATATTGAATTGGCCAATTCCTACAAATGTTAAGGAGCTGAGAGGATTTCTTGGGCTTACTGGTTATTATAGAAGATTTATAAAAGGATATGGCATGATTGCTAAACCTTTGACAGATTTGCTCAAAAAAGATGGCTTTCAATGGACTGCAGCGGCCACCAAGTCTTTTAACCATATCAAATCTGCAATGACACAAGCTCTTGTTTTAGCCTTACCCAATTTTAATAATACTTTTGTTGTGGAGTCAGATGCTTCAGGTACAGGTATAGGAGCAGTGTTGAGCCAGGATGGAAGACCAATAGCATTTTTTAGCAAGGCTCTTTCCCTACGGCATCAAGCTATGTCTGTTTATGAAAGGGAAATGCTAGCTATTCTCACAGCAGTTATGTCACGCCCCGACACCATACTTGGGCACGTAACAATCGCCGCAACCCTCGAAATGCATTCTATTAGGTTAGATTTCACTTCAAAGGTTGCAAGGCTAAAATGGTCATTTTACCAATTTTTCTCTTATACAGTTTTCATCCAGTTTAATACTTAAAACACTTAACTAACATGCAGACAATTCAAAACAGATAAAATATCGAACTGTCATGGCATAAAAATTCATGTAAACACAAAGCACCAAAACTTCATGATATTTACGAAAATGCCATTAGGTTTACGACATATTTTTCGGTGAATTTTTAAACCAAGCTATAGGATTTAGAAAAATACGGTAACAGCTTCGAATATTATTAGACACATTAAAACGGTGAAATAGCTATTTAAACCGACATTCACTTACTCGGTGGGCCTTACACGAATTTTTGAAAAATAATTCAAAAAGTTGACTTTTTATCCCTTGGTCAAATTTGAGTCAAAAACCTAGCAATTCTCCCACCACAACGTACCTACGAGCGCGGTTAGTATCTACAGCCTAAAAAATATTTTATTAAAAACATGGGTGAGTAACAGAGTTACTCAGTGAGTGGATAACATATTAAGGCAATAATATAGTAAAAGTCTTTAAAGTAAAATAAAGAAGAAATATTTTAAGAACATAGGCAAAACAAGAATTTCCAAACCTTGGCCCATGAATCATATAGTCTAGTCCGTCAATTCCTCACTCAAGTTGTCGCCTTGGCCGAGGTCGACAACTGAGTAGCGAGTCCCGTCCTGAACGGTGGATACCACAGGACGAACTCGAATTTACCTTGCGGGTTTCCCTCCACGCCTCCCTGTCCAAGGTGTACACGGCATTCCCACGCCCCTCAAAAGGCGGTCCGTGGTTATTTGGTTACTGCAGTAACTAAAATCCTCCCATGGAGGCCACCGTATAGTCACATCTTGGAATTGTGATGGCTTGCAAACCTTTTTATGTTTACTTCGAATAAAACATTATCTTTGAAAAATTATGTAATAAAACTTTCAATGTTTTGAAATCAATATTAGCAATTTTATCTCAAAACCATTTTCCATATTCAATTATCAAAACCAAACATTTCAATTTAGCCATCACATTCCATGGGCCATTCACATTTAGCATCATTCAATACACATTCAAATAAGCCATTTCTCTAAACACATAGCATAATAATAAACTTTCATGAAACCACATTTAACAAAACAATAAGGAGTAGAGATTTAAAATTTCGTTATCCACTCACAGTGAGGTCCAAGCTATTCCGACTCTTTCTCGACCGGTTCCTTGTCCTTCTGTATTGTCTGGTCTCCTAATCATTCATACATTTATTAGGTTTCCAATGTCATGTGAAAAATTTAACTAAACCAAATCTATATGCTAATGTTATGCATGCCATGTAATAATGTAGTAACTTAACACTTAATTGCTATTTTGAATTTCTACTAATATTCTTCCAACTAATTTTTCTTCAAAATCCATATTTACTCCATTAAATATTGAAAATTTCCTATGGCTAATACACATTAAAAAATTCAGCCATTATTCCAATTTCAACCAATTTCCACATTTTTCCTTCCAAAATTTTTCTTTAGCATTTTCACATCAAAATTACTCCAAAACAACTACATTTTCATGTAAATCACAAAATGGAAAAATTCCATTTTTCCTTAAGAATTTCAGCAATAATATTGAAAAATTAAAATTTTCTTTTCCAATGTAATTTAATGGCATTTCCTAGCTTAGTAAGCTTCCATGAACTTCATATTTCAATCCTAAGGTTCCATGAATCCAATTTGTCCTAAAAATCTCAAATTTAAAATTTCTCCATAACTTTTCTAATTTTCTAGATTCATAAACATACAATGAAATTTATGCAAAATTGACTCCATACCCATAATAAGCATGCTAAAATCTACAACATAAGTCAAAATTAAGCATGCTTACCTTATGATTTTTCAAACTCCAAAATGAACCCTAACTCTTTCTCTCCAAATTACTTCCATCCAAGCTCAAATTCTTCAAAATTGATAGAGGGCTTTTGTTAGGCTTGATGAGAGCTTTAATTCAAGTATAAACTTGGGGGGGTGTTCTATGGACTTAATTAGAAAAATCAAGGTTGAAAATGGTGGAATTAGAAAAGGAAAAATGATAGGAAAATGAAGTTTGTAACTTGTTCTTGAAATTTCAAGAACAATGGCCGGACAAGGCCATTTTATATGGCCATTAGTCATGTGCCATGCACATGACCATAATAATTACTTAGCAAAATGACCATTTTGTCCCCATGGAAGGTTTTGCCCCAAACTTTTCAAAAATACCGGTTATATCCCTAGTCAGTTTCAAACCCCATACACTGTCTAGAATTATTTTTCAACTCCTCTCGAGTTATTTTACGCGTAACGAAATTTTTAAATTCTTTACCGATTGTAAAATATATCTGTTTAAACTTCTTTCTCATTTTTCATTCAATTTTTTTTTATCAAACTTCCTAACTATGCAATCATTACCATTTTTATACCTTTCTTAATTTATATTGTAAAATTCATAACATTATCTGATAATATTAAGTAAACTGAGAGGACATGCTCTTCATTTCTCAAGGTTGAAGACAACTACATAATTACATGGATTTTCTAGATTTTTCTCTCATCATGGTCAAATTTTTCAAGACTAAAAGGGTGGAGAAATTTGTTCAAATCCTAGCCATCCATTCTTATAATTTGCCACTTGTCATCATATGATTAAATCCATAAAAGAAAATTTTGTTCTTAGTTCCCATTTTGTCCTCCAACAATCACAAAAATTCCATCTATATCCTAAGTCAGTGTAATAAAATTTTCAGTGTTTAATTCTATTCTTCAGACAATTTGTTCTTAATCTATTGGCAGCAAAATTTTTAAATTCTCTGTAAATTTTTTGTAAAATCAGTCTAAACTTTTAATTTTATTACTAATTCTCCAACAATTCATTTAATTACATTTATATCCTATTCATAACTTAAGTAAGGCTTAACCAATATTTTCCATAATTTCCTACTAAATGATGCATGCCAAAGGGACTAAGAGAAACAGTAATTTAGAACGGGTATTACAAGTTAAGAAATGGTCATCTTATCTGTTAGGAAGGCATTTCAAGATCAAAACTGATCATGAAAGCCTTAAGTTTCTATTGGACCAGTCTATCCATACTCCAGCTCAGAACAAATGGCTCATACAGATGATGAATTATGATTTTGAGCTCATTTTCAGGAAAGGCACTAGCAACATGGCTGCAGATGCATTGTCTAGACACCCCAACATACAATTGCTAGCCTTATCTGCTGTCTCTACAGATGTGTTACAGAAGAAGCAACATTCTTGGCTTTCGGATGCTTCCTTGGTCCACATTATTCATAAAGCCAAGCTATCTTCAGATCCCTTGGCTAAGTATACTTGGAACAATGACCAGCTGAGAAGAAAAGGAAGGTTGGTAGTAGGTGCTGATAAGCAATTGAGACAGGATCTTCTTCAATTCTTTCATAGTTCTACTTCTGGGGGACATTCAGGAATGGATGCTACTCTTAAAAGGATCTCTAGTGTAGTGTACTGGAAGGGACTTAAAAAGGATGTGAGTCAATTTATCCGTGAATGTACTACCTGTCAGCAATACAAATATGACAATGCTGCACTTCCGGGTCTCCTACAGCCTCTCCCAATCCCTCACCGAGTATGGACAGAAGTATCTATGGACTTTATTGGCGGGTTACCTAAATCTCAAGGTAAAGACACAATCATGGTGGTGGTGGATCGACTTAGTAAATATGCCCACTTTGTGTCCTTGAGTCATCCCTATACAGCCATGACTGTTGCACAAGCTTACTTGGATCATGCTTACAAGCTACATGGGGCACCTGAAGGTATCGTTTCAGACAGAGACAAGGTCTTTATGAGTACCTTTTGGATGGAGCTATTCAAACTATTGGGAACTCAGCTCAAACCATCGACTGCTTACCACCCTCAAACAGATGGCCAAACTGAGGTGGTTAACAAAAGCTTGGAAACCTACCTGCGCTGTATTTGTGGAGAGCAACCTAAGAATTGGTCCAAATGGCTGCCTCTAGCAGAGTGGTGGTATAACACTTCATATCACAGTGCGATACACACCACTCCATACGAGGTAGTATATGGGCAAAAACCTCCACTGCATTTGCCATATATTCCAAAAGACTCCAAGATAGCTGCAGTTGACAGAAGTTTGAAGGCTAGAGAAGATACTATCCAGTTACTCAAGTTCCATCTACAGAGAGCTCAGCACAGAATGAAGCAGTTGGCTGATAAACACAGGTCAGAGCGAGTATTTGAAGTAGGTGATTTTGTTTATCTTAAGCTGCAACCCTATCGCCAAATCTATATGTCTCGGCGTCTGAACTTAAAACTTAGTGCCAAATACTTTGGGCCTTACAAAATCTTACAGAAGATTGGACAGGTTGCTTATAAGTTGGAATTGCCCCCTACAACAAGGATACATGACGTCTTCCATGTATCCCAGCTTAAAAAGCATGTTGGCAATACCACTGTGCAAACTCACCTACCCCAATTTGACACTGATGGTGTTCTGGCCAAGGAACCTGTTGCTGTGCTGGATAGAAGAATGGTCAACCGAGGCAACAAGGCAATCACCGAAGTCTTGGTCCTTTGGAGCAATGCTTATCCTGAAGATGCAACGTGGGAGCCTTTATTTTTGCTTCAACAGAAATTTCCTGACTTTCATCCTTGAGGACAAAGATATTTTCCAGAGGAGGGTAATTGATACACGCCTAAATGAAAGCCCAGTTTTGATAGCCCAAGCAAGAGCCATTTAGCCCATTGATTAGCAGTAATACCATTAGTTTCATTAGTAGTGTTAGTTAATTCTGTTAATCTTGTTTACTGGTAATCAGCCACGCTAATGATGGCTATAAAAACCATATTTTCCATTTGAAGTTGTAAGCAGATTATTGAAATGAAAAGCTATCTCTTTCCTACTATTCTATTCTAAACCTCTTCTCTGTCAACTTGCTCTCTACTCTTCTTCTCTTTCTTGCTCTTTTTCTCTAGATCCATTTGGTCTCTATCATCTCTCGAGCCAAACAAAATCGATTCAGGATTTCTTGCTCTCATTTATATGTCTCTTTATAATTTTGCCTTATTTTCTGTCGATTTTTGGATGTATTTTGTAAGATTTGAGCTCTTTCACAATTTCTCTGGAATTTAGTCAATTTTAGGTTTTCAGGTTAGATCGATCTTCGATGACTTTGAAGGCTCTTTCATCTGCGAGAGGTATTCGTTCTCTCTCTATCACAAGTTTCTTTAGTTCTTGAACTTATAAGCTTTGCTCTCTCTATTTCACAGTACTGAATAATAGTACTACCAACGAAGATCCAAACTCAAATTTGAAGTAATCGCATCCCAATCCGATGGATATTTGGTACGTGCTCCTCTCATTTTAGTTCACCATTCTTATTCTTCTGTCATTTTATCAAATTGCTCGTTGTTTTGATTTTATTGTTTATCATGGTTTAGTTTGACTTATAAATCTTGATTAGCTGTTAGGGGATAGAGATATTATAGGATTTGTGCACAATTGTTACTCTAGGTATGAGAGCTGGAATGATTAAGTGGCCATTTTAGTTGACGAAGCATGATATTGATAGAGTAATATGAAACCCAATTACTAACTGAGAAAGTGAGAAGTTGTGATTTGGGAAATTTTTTAAAATGAAACTTAAAGCAAGGTCAAAGTCGATATTTTAGGGTTTTCTTCTTTTAACAGCTTCCTACTTAACAATTCTGTTGTGTTTGCTAAGCTACCTAAATGCTATAGTAACAAATTTTTGGTGTTTTGGCTGTAGAACTTAGAACAAGGTTTATGATTTAATCCTATTTTTCATCTTCAACCTTTCATTCTATGTGCAGAACTATGATATTGTTTGTGTTTTTAATTGAATTACTCATAAAATTTTCTTTATTAAACCCACTGCCTTGCACTGTAAACATGTAGATTGACATCATTCTTTCTCAATTGAGGGGCCACTTATATTGAATCAGTTGTAAGAGGTTTGCTACTTATGCCTATGCTTATATTCTAATTTTGCTCTTGAAAATTTGAGAATGCTTTCAAAGTTATTAACATTTTGGGCCGTTAATTACAGCTTTGGCATCGCCTCTCTTGATTTGCTTAGTGGGAAGAACATCCCACCTAGTCATGTAAGTGGACTTAAGTGGCTGATATCTATGGTACAAGTGCCTATACAGTATTGCGTAGGTTCTGTATTTTCAAAATTTGCAAGTTAGAATCAATTACTTTATGGATTATTGCAATTCATGTCCATGAGAACCTGCTATTCAAATTGTGAGTTTATGGGGTTTAATTGCTATAGTGCAGTTATTGTTCCACTTGAAGAGCTATGTGTCTCAGGCCTTCTTTGAAAAAATGATTTACTTGTTTCACTCTCGCAGGATCTATCAACTATGCATGTCTAATATTTTGGAAATGTGTTAAAAGATTTTGACTTTGGTTGTATTTTGATGAATTTTAAGAATGGAAAAAATTTTAAAAGAAAGAGAGAAAAAATCCATTGGGTAAACTTTATGATGACTTGAGACACAATGTTTCAAGGCGGTCTATCTGAATTCTAAAATGCTTAGTCAGTTTCTAATTCCTTGGAATTACTTTCATGGGATTGTACAGTTCTAGATTCTTAGAGATAGGCAAGGAGCTGCCTTCGGTGCAATGTTAGAATACCCCTTGAAACTTACCCAAAGAGAAAATATCAAGTAGCCATCTGTTTATATGTGGCTTATTCATAGAGTGAGATATTAGTTTCCTTTAAATTTGAAAAGTTCTGAAGCACTTTGCTTGAGCTGATGCTAAATGATTTTCCATGATATTATAGGCTCTAATCTTCAGTCATGCTTATCTAAACAGGTGCCAAACATTATTATTATTTGTTCGAATGATTTGTTAGCTTTTGGAGGTTGTGGTAGATTTGCCTTGTGCTTTGATGGAGATCTATAAGTTTTCCCTTTTAAAGTTCTACCAACTAGTCTTTATTTGAAAATATATTATATTTTTTTCTCATGATTGTTATTTTGTCTTTACAATAGGTTACGTGGAACTAGTGGACCTTGCGAAACTCTTGTGTTTGGCTCATAATGAAGTGAGCCAACGAATCTCGAGGTAATTGTAGTTTCTTGAGATCATATTCAGCTTTCTGGATCTCGGTTTCTCATCATTAAGTTTAAATGCGAGTTTAACCACGCAGCTTTAGGGATTCACGCATGTCTCACAATACTTTAACAAAAAAAAATATACGGAAAATAGTTTAATAATGTTATTTGATGACAGAAATTTCATACTCAGTCTCCTCTTTGAAGAAGTTATATGCTCTAATTAAGAAGGTTAGTTTCTTAAATTTACATGGCTTGTTAGTATTATTTGTGACCTTGCTGACATTCTTTAAAGCAATAAAGTACTTACTGTTCTTGTGCCATCTAAAGTGTCCTCACTACAAAAATTCTTAAAATTGGTTTAAATTGGATATTATAGATCTATACATCATCCTTCTAAGGTTTTCAAGGTGAGAAAATGTCACTTGATTGTTGATTCCACTACTAGAAAAACATGTCTTTAGTGACGAACAAACTTTGCGACAAACACTTCCGTCGTAGAAAATCACCTTTTGCGACAGCAGTTGCGACAAACTTACGACGAACGCATTAATTCAGAAAAAATTGAGATTATTTACAAATGCGACGACAATTGCGACAGCAACTGCGACAAACATGCGACGATATTGAGTTCAGTCGCTAATACTGTCGTAATTGCTTTGGCAGGAAATAACTTTTGGGCGGGAACCCTTGCGACAAACATAATTTTGTCGCAATTGCGTCAGAAGGGACATAATTCTTATCCGGGAAGCATAAGGACCTTCATCTGCGACGAAAATTGCGACAGCTAGCGACGTACGTAAAAAACAACTTAATATATATATATTAAAATAAATGAGAATTGTATTTGAGATGAATAAAAAAAGAAAAAACTCCATCGCTTTTGTTCGTAGAAACTATATTAGTTTTTAGTTTTTTTTGTTTAATTTGGTAATTAAATTAGTTAGGTTTCACAAATAAATTAAATATTTTTATTTATGGAACACATAAATAAATTTAATTAAGTTTGAATAGAATTTTTTTTAATCTATTAACAAAATATATTAAATTTTAGAAATTGAAAATGATAAATTTTTAACCAAAAAATTTAATATTATAAATTTAAAAATTTTTTAGAATTGACTACCTGCGACAAACGCTTTGTCGCGGGTAGGAGTAAGTGTGCGTCGCAATTGACCAAACCCTAAGAAACACGTGGTTCCAACTTTTTCTCATTTGCTCCTTTTGCTCTTTCTTTCGCCGCTGCTGCTCTTAACTCATTGCAGTGCAAGCCCCGATTCCGGTCAATTGTGGTTGGATTTCAAGCTGCCTTCACCTCTCATTTGTCAGCCCAACCTATCCTTTCAAGTTTCCCTCAAAAATTTCTTGAAAATAAATTGAGAAAACACTTGGAAATCTCCAAGTCAATTAGAGAAACGGACGAAATCCCCATGTCAATGCTCCTTCTTCCTCTTCCTTCCTCCCTCATCGCTCCTCACTCTTCTGCTCTCTCCCATTCGTCGAATCTAACCCGAAACCTACAGCTGCGCCAAGCTTCACATTCTCCTCCAATAGCCTTCGTTGGCTTGCTCTCTTATCTCTGCTTTCCATCCTCTTGATGGTAAGTAGTTTTTGCTCATGGATTTTTTTTTGGTAAATACGATTTTTTTTTACTAATATATAGCATTCCCTTTTTGCCAGGTCTAATTTTAGCTCGAATTTTGGCTCGGATTTTGTGGTAATTGCAATATATTTGTTTTCTCTGGAAAAAAACTACAATTCCAAAAACCTGTAGAAATTGAAGTCTCTTATTGTAGCTATTTGTAGAATTTCTATTTAATTTCTTTAATTGTTGTTGATTTGATCTACTTTCATGTTTGTTAGAAATCTAAGTTTTGTTTCTTTCATAGAAGTTAGGGCATATTTTTTTGCAATAGAATTAATGCACTTTTGCAGCCCATTTTTTGCAGTACAATACACAGTAAAGCAAATCCTTCTAATTTGTACTTTCTATTCATTTTGCAAAATTGTTTATATAAACCATTTTGGACCATGCCTGCTTGTTATTTACTTTAATCTTCTTTAAGGTTACGAATATTGCATTATTTCTTATATCTTAATTTCAACTTTCAACTTTTTAATATTTTGACAAGTGTTTTATGAACCAATACTTGAATGCAAAAGTTGGCACTCTTTATCATTTTCTTAGAAAGCAATGAATAATAGTTTACTTTTAAGTACGTGGTATTATTTTCATAGCTATTTCTTTCTAAAATTCCTACTTTTACTAAGTAGGCAGCCTTAACATATTGTTCTAGTGAAAAGTATCAAAGAGAGCTTGGCATGGAAAGATGCATGACATGTTTTACTTTGGAGTTATCTTACGCACATTGATTATATGTCAATTTATTTATTTAGTTTGTGTATATATGGAACTATGGGTGAATTTTCATATACTATTATGTTACTAGGAAGTATTTATTTGTGTTTTCTTTTAAGAAAGAGTTAGCTTCATTAGTTTAACACCCTAATTTTAAAGAAGGAATACTATTGAAACTTACTGATACATAGTGAACTAAAAAAAATACTAGTACTTAGTTATTATAGTACTATAATAGTTATTTTTGAAGTTTTTTTATTTTATTAAATTTATTTTTACACTTTTTTTACGAGAGCAGGATTGATTTGGTCTATGGAGATGGAAATGTGGGATTGATGGCTCTCATTTCCTCATGCAGTTCATGATGGTGGGCGCCATGTTCTATGGTTTGTTTTCTATCTTTCTCTCTTGGTCTTCTTGTTTTGAAAGACAAGCACCATTTTTTTTCTTTTAATCTCTAGAATCGGCGACGATCTTTGTCCTTTTTGGATTTGAAATGGGTTTTACCATTTGATGATGAGTTTTATTTCTTTTACCCTCTATAACGATGCAAGCTTTCTCAATTATTTATGGAAGTGGTTTTCTTAAACAAAGATAGATAGCATGTGATCAAATGCTGGACTAGAGAAAATAATTGATTTGTTCCTCTTCCTTCATAATTGTTCCTCTTCTTTCATAATAGTTGTTCTCTAATTTCTTAGAAATAATACTAAATATAATAATTTCATGCCATGATTGCCTACAATGAATTTATTCCCTATATATAATGAACTTGGAACGATTTTTAATGGTAGAATGCTAAACTATCACCATAATGTATCTTTATCATTTCACTAGTCACTGGGGCTTTCTTCAAATATCAATATCATCATATAAGGTCATATTTCTGTAAGAACTTATAATATGATATTTACTTATTTGAATAGGCTCAAGATATTATTGATTTGGGTTCCGTAGGATGCAGCTAAAATCTTTCCCAAGTTGGTTATAACTAAAATCTTGGTCTTAGGTTGATTTAGGCTCCATATATAAAAAGTGATGATTTTTGTCGAATGAAATACGATATGGGAAAAAAATAACCACTAGCTCTTTTTTCGACTTTCATCATCTCTGCTATTGGACTTCAATTCTAGTAATGAATCAATAGCAGGTGGAGCAACTCTATAAAATGCCTGAACCATAAAGATAAGGGAAGATGAAGGTTTCAAGTAAGTTATTGTTCCAAGCATTCTAGGACTATTATAAACTATTTGTAATTAGTCCCATAGTTAAGAGAATATTGCTAAAAAATCTCTTTTCAGAAAGTAAAAGTAATCAGGGGAGTAGCACAATGCAGATTAGACTTGAAAAAACCTTGACCCTCTTCCTGTTACATTTTCTATTTTTTGAATCATTACTAGTGTTCCTTAGAATTTTATCTAGATGGAAAAAAAAGGATAAAAATCTGCGTTTTGGAAGTTTGCACCTTAGGTGACAGAGGAGCATTCTTCCAATTGCACTACAAAGATTACAAATCATAAGGTATTTTGAAGGAAAGTTTTTTCTTCGCCATCCAAACAAAATTTATTTAAAGCATGTGTATTTAAATATCAAATGCACTATCTTTGTTTCTGAAATGCTAGACTCATGTTAGGATCTACTATTTTTTATGAATTTGGAAGAGATGAACTACACATTGCACTAGTTGATGTTGCTAACAGTGAAAAAGGTATGTTATTTAATACAATAACTCTTTAATCTCGACTGTTAATATGACTTTTTCATTTCCAAAATTAAGATATACATTAGTTTTTTTCTTGTCAAAAATTTGTCCAATATATAGCACGGTATATTGCCTCAAGATAAGGCAAAATTAGTGATAATCTGACTTAAATTTGAGGATCGAAACTTTTACTATAGATTTTAATACCATAAATCTTAAGTTTACCATTCTCATGCTGTATATGTGATCAACTAAATGTTGATGCAGGCTATAATTTTTGGCAAAATTGCTTCACAGTGTTGAAATGAGATGATAATGGAGTGAAGTTGCAGTGTGTAGCAATCTCTCTGGCAGTTCTTAGTCCTTTGCACAACACTTTATTTGTAGGTTAGTCGAGTCACATATTCATTTATAGAACTTGGTTATTGGACTACGTTCTAGACATTCTTCAATCTTGATATATGAATTTATGACCAGAGATTCATCAACCCTTTTTTTTGGCCATTTTGTTTACAATTGACTACTTTTTTGCTCATTTCTTGTCTTCATGCCGACATGCAATCATGCATTAAATAGATAGGTGTAATTGCTTGTACTAGTTTGGTACATCATTGTCTAGTTACTGAAACTTGTATATTATCCTAGTACTTGTTTGTTTTATAGTATAAAACTTCATTTCCCTACCTGAGATATTTTATTGATCTTTTTTTGTCAGATTTCCAGTAAACTCTTCTCAGGATTGTAGTCATCGACAAAGTACAAGACTTGCTAGAGATGCTGAGCCAAATCATGGTAATAGCTTGATGGTAGTTGGAAATGGCACTAATAGCTCTTCTAAACGACACCTTTGATCATTATGTGATAGTTCGTGAGGGACAATCTTGCTTAAATGAAAATCTTGTATGTGGCAAATCTTCTTATTTGTCAATATTCTATAAGCTATGCTACTTTTTTTTAATAGTCTTTTCAAAAACGTTCTACTTTGAAGTTGTTATTAGTTTATATAGAATGGCAATGTAGTTTGTTTTGATAGTTTCATTTTTGGAAGTTGAATGACACTGTTATTTGAGAATTGAAATGAAATGCTAGTTTTCCTTCTGATATGTGAAAGCATTGTTCCTTTAATTTATTGTATATTTATAGTGTAATTGTAAATTGTTTGGTATCATGTAATTACGACAAACATAAGACCAACTGCGACAAACATATCTCTAAATGCGACGAACAATTGAAACAATTGTGAGAAACAATACATAATTATGACGAAAATAATCAATGTTTGCGACAAGCATATTTATATCTGTGACGATTTATAATAAATTAGTAACACAATTGCGACGAACAATATGATTATTTTCGACATACTACGACGTACTTCTGATGGAATTGCGACAAACAAAAATTTAATTGCGACGAGTTGCGACAAACAAAAGACGACGGAATTCGGACAAATGTAGACCGAAAATCAACTATTTGCGACGGGATGAACATCTTAAGGCGACGTGATGAGTTTCGTCGCAGACATCCTTAATTGCGACGTACGCGTCGCAATTGAGCATCTACGACATCATCTAATGCTACGCACGTTGCGACAAACAATGTTTGTCGTTGATACATATCTGCGACATAAAATGAGCTTTCTGCGACAGAATGTGTTCGTCGTAGTAGGCTTGTTTTCTAGTAGTGTTCTTAAAAAATTCTTAAAATTTGTTTAAATTGGATATAAAGCTACTTGTAGCCAACTTAGCTGATCCTTTTTTCCTTCAGTTTAGTTAACAAAACAATACCAAGCCATCAAGATCATAGAGCATCTCTACAGAGCCAAAAAGTCTACTTGAAAAAGGTAGACTAGAAATGCAAGAGCAATTCAGCAGAATGTAAGTTCTTTACTTAATATAGAGGTTTCCAACTAATGTTGCACAGAGTTCATAACTTGGAATAAAGAGCTGATTTCTTGATTCTTGTTGGTATGTTGATATCTACTACAACTTCATGAAACTGGCTAAATCAAATTCTGACAGGAATTTAGAAAGTTGTGGAAGGGGGATGCCTTGGTGGTGATCAACAAGCTAATTAAACAAGATGAACAAAATTTGTCTGATAGTGAAGTTATAGTGGAAGACATTAAATGACTCTAAACTTGTTATCAAAGCTACTCTTTTACTCCTACTAATAGAAAGGAAAACTACATTGGCATATACTTTAGCTAAGCATGGCATGAAATGCCATATGGTTGTGAAATGCCCTTGCCTTGGTGTACTATTTGAATGATGGTTTAAGATGCTAGAAGTTAAGGCAATTTTAAGAGAGGTTAAGCCAAGAGCCTTCTAGTTTAGAAATAAGTGATTTGCAATTCAAACAATTTATTATAATATTTCTACGTTTCTACGTTTTGACTATATTTCGTCAGTGTTATAGTGTTCAAACTTAATTATGAGCTGAGTTCTTATAAAAAATGTTCTTGGAAGCAATTCTTTTCCTTGAAACTATTTTTTCCTCTGTTTAATATCATTAATGGCATCACAAATGAACATAATCGTAATATTTTCAAATATATATGTGTATTTAAAAAAAGAAAAAAGCTCACATGTTTCGGGGGTTAAAACCCTTGGCAAATTTGAGTACATTAATTTAGCCGGCGGTCGATAGTCTCGGCTAACGAACCATTTAAATGATTTTTCTTCCAAGAAGTGGATTTGCCGGGGGTTCATGATTCAAAGCAACGGGGATTTGTCACCGCTGGTAATCTTGATATTTTTCGGGGGTTCCTTTAGACCCGTTAAAACTTTTCCCGACATTGGATTAGGCGGCGTTGTTCTGGGGGTTTTATGACCCCTGGTAAATTTACGATCCGGGGGTTTAAACCCCCGATAAACACACATTCTAACCCCCGTTAAAACCCTGTTCTTTTGTAGTGACCATTGTTTTATTACTAATATAACGTCTATAAATCTTAGTATATTATTATATTATATGTTTGCTCTAATCTAACCGTTTACTCTTTAGTTTACTCTCTTCATTAGTAAATTAAATTGTTTAAAATAAGCTAAAATTCTCAAAAAAGAAATTCTAATATAATTATTTGGACTAATAAAGACGTGTTTAAATAAAATTAATGATGAAGTTACATTAGGATTTGAAGGATCATTAAGGTTTCAAGTCACAATAGAGTTTAAGAAATATTTAGGGTTTTGAGTTACAAAGGAGACAAATTTTTTCTTAAAAAAAGAAAAAGAGCTGCAACTAAAATGAAAAGACTGAAATTGAAAGGGGAGATGCTAACAGAAAATGAGTAGACTAAAAATGAAAAGTGAAACTAGAGAGAGAAATTTGTAAAGAGAAGAAATGAGAATAATTGAACTGACTACTATTTTTTATTAGAGGTTCATTAATGGGAAGCTAAAAAAACAACATCTAACACTGACAAAAAGTAAGAGTGATTTTTCTCTCTCCTCTTTGTAAAAGTAATTTCTTTTTAAAAGTGGTAATTTTTCTCTCTTCTCTTTCATACTGGCATTTATAGATAAAGGTATCAACTTAAATTCTATTAGTTGTATCTAAGGATCTTTATTTACCCATTAAAATCCATTGGTTCAGATTGAAAATAACGACCTCACCATAATTGGCCTTATCTTAGCAGCCACCCAAACTAGAACAAAGAAAATGAGAAAATGAAAAGAAACTCAAAACCAGTCTGAGAATCAAAACTCAAAGGAAGTCTACAAATAAAGTCCAGCAAAAGCTGCATAGTCAAGAGACCCTAAATAGAACAAGGAAAAGGAGAAAATCGAGGGAAACTCAAAATTAGTCCAACCATAAGAAGCCATTCAATTATACATTCCACCAACTTCCATTTGGCAATAAAAAAACAGAGTTTCTTTTTTTAACAATATTTCTTTTTTCTTTTTCTTCCTTTGTTGCATTGAAAGAAGAGATTAAAAAAAAAAAGAGAATTACTAATAAAGGTAGTGCATTAAAAGTTATTATTGATTGGTATTATGAAAAACTATATTTATTAAGAAGGAAATAGAAATTTTTAAAATTATTATAAAGGAAATTGAACTACCAAATTTTACCCTTAATTAACCCATATAACATTAAACCAATTTTATCCTTAAAAAAACATTAAACCAATTTTACAACAAATATGTTAATCGAATCAAATTTTCAATAAAATGAAAAGAAGTATTAGAAAAATGGTTTAGAAAATCTAGCATGGTTTCCCTTTTTCTTCTAAGTTCTTTTTTTGAGAGAAGCTTGGTGTTGGAAAATGAGAACAAAATAAATATCGGAGCTACCAGCAACCATCAATGGTACGTAGTGGTGATTTTCGAGCTACAAATTTTGTATTTTATTGTCAACAATGGATACTTTCAAGGAGTTTTCATTATTTTGGGGGATTTTTCAACTTGCTTCAGCGGTTAGTTTCAAGTCTGTGAGAAAGAAAAGAGGAGAGGAAGTGAATGGATGTCGTTTGGGAGGCTTGAATCACTGATTACATGCTATCCAAGTTTGGGTCGTTTGCTTCAAAAAGTTCTAGATCTACAACGTTTGGTAGAGTTTAGAGAGATATAGAGCCTGACTTTGGGACGAAATGATGAATTTGAAGATTTTTGGAGTTTTTGAGTTCATTCTAATGCCGGATCCTTGAGGATCAAAGCGTTGCTGGCATTGATTTCTGTACATCACGGCGGCTGGTAGGGCTTGTTCTTGATTATTGAGTTTTTGTTGATTTTTAAGCTAAAGAGGGAGGCTAGGAGATGTGATTGGATTGGGTAAAACTTTAAAATTTAACTTTATACCAAGGGTAAAAGTGCATTTCAATATTCTTTTTAATAATTTTGAAAGTTTTTATTTCCTTCTTAATAAATATAATTTGTCATGGCATCAACCAATAACAATTTTTAATACACCCCCCTTATTTAAAATTCTCCCTATAAAAAAAATGATTCAACCTCATACTCATTTGAATGTAGCAGATGACGGTCCAGCTCCCTGTTTTATCGCAAGACAGTTCTCCTCCTTTATTTGTTACTTGAAGATATTTTTGGTATATTCGTCTAAAAAACAGATCGAAGCATAAAATTTACTACTGGGAAAGATATAATTTAATCAAAGATAAAAGCTAAGAAGAAAAGAAACCCAGGATTTTGAGAGATGGTTAAATTGTTAGCGGTGAGAGGCCTTGCATGTCAGTTTACTTATTTATACAAATCCTAAAGAGAAAATAATAAGCAACTATCTGATTATACTTGGTTTTAGCAGCACAATTATCCAAAAACCAAAATGGATCCATTTTTCAATGGGCTGGCCCGGTTGGGCTAGAAGATTTCCATCTTCATTTTACAATGGGTTATTGAGGGGCAATTGATTTCCATCTCCATTTTAGTGGGTTAGTGGGGGCAAATCTAATTTGCTAAAGTTGAGAAGTTTCGAATTCAACACCTCTTTCAGATAATAATTCCAACCTCTAATAATCGTTCGACTAGAAGAAGAATTCTATCCCCAAGATTTCTAACATTCCCATTCCCATATATATATATATGAAATTTGCCACCAAAAGGCGGCCAAAGCAATATTTAGTCATGTAAAAACCCCACGAAGAAGTAAGCCCAAGATTATCTAAATGGTTTTCTTGTTTTATTTCTATCGTCGAAGTTTGATTTTTTTTTCCTCTCGTTTTAGATTTTATAACAAACTTTTATGCCCGTTACAATTTTTTTTTAACTTTATTATATCTTACATATTTAAAATAGTTACAAAATTTGACTTCAGAGAATTTCAAATGACAATTTTTATACTTTTCAAATATTTTGTTTAATTAAATGATTTTAAAAAAATTTTACAATTAATATTTTTAGATAAATATCCAAATAGATAACAAATAAAATGATTATGATAATATCTTAAAAGACTTTTATTTTTTCTAAAACGATTTTAATGGTAATTTTTTTCCTCTTAATGTCATGTTTTATTCTTATATCATACAATTTTTGTATAGAAATTATAAAATTTGATGATAATTATTTCGTCACTTCTTTACTTAATTTGTTTAAAATTTTATAATTAAATTATAACGATCTCGACACTGAGCAAAAGCTTAAACCTAGTTATATATTCTACATGAATATTGTTTAATCTAGAGAGTAAAGAGACGGCCGTAGTTAGTTTTAAATTTTGGACAAGACTTGGGTGAAGTATTTTTTAAATGAAGTTCATATAAGTATTGAATAAAATATTAACACGTGTCCCTTCATATTATTAAGCATTGAATTCTCTTTTTTTTTTTGGTCAGAAAGATGGAATTTCATAACATATAAGAGGGCGGTCAAGCAAAGTACAAAATATCGTCTGGGTGTGAGCCCCCATATTACAGGCATCAGTAGATGAGTTATTGGACCTAATATTACAGACCCTAGGGAAAGATAATCCCATTTTATCAGCCATAATGGCGGTCAAAATAGATGCAGGAGCACTGTCCAAAATGTTGAAGTCATCGACCATGCTCAGACCGTCCTTTGCCAGCAGATCTGCACAAGCATTACCCTCTCTACGCGTATATCCTAACCTTCTAGTAATGTTCAAGAGGTCATAAGGTGCTTGCAATCATTTAAGAGAGTAATAAATTCATGTTTTGAATCAAAGCAGTTATTAATAAGATCAATGATAACCTGACAATATGTTTCAACAATAATATTGTTGAAATTTGCATTAGTAGCAAATTTCAAACCATCATGACTAGCCAATATTTCAGCGCATAAGCTTGTAGTAAATCCCACGCGTCTCTGATAACCCTTGATAAAATTTCCAAATTCATCTCTAAATCGCCCAGCGCCTACTGCATTGCCAGGATTTGGCTGTGCAGATCCGTCTGTATTTAACTTGAGCCATCCCCTTGGTGGCGGCTTCCATCCTATATCAATGGTTTCAACTCTTTTGTTTCTGGCTTCCCTAATAGGGGTTGCATAAAATTCCGTGACTTGCTCTTTAATATTTCTGAGAATGTTTTCAAGAGTATAACCCTGTCTACCATAAACAAGATTATTCCTGTGGCACCAAATATTCCAGATAGCAAAGTAGAAAGTGATCGATTTTCCAGGGAATCTTGAAGAAGGAAGGCTGGTTACGGGAACAATTCCAAAGTACGCCAGCTGTCAATGTCTAATCTGAAAGAATCACTAGTACTATTATCGGGGCAAAGAACTCTCCAAATTTTTAGAGTTATAGGGCATTTCCTAAAGAGCTGATCAATAGATTCCTCTGCAGTTCTACAGTTTGGACAAAAGTTGGTATCAATAATACCCCTTTTCCTTAGCAAGTCTTTGGTTGCAACTTTGCCATAAGATAACAGCCACAAGAACATTTTGATTTTTGGAATAATTGGACATTTCCAAATCCAATCTCTTTTGGTTTCACTCTTCTTGGGTAATCCTTTTGCAATCCTGTAAACATCTTTTATTGAGAAATCACCTCCAACCTTGAAATTCCAAGCCACACCATCACTTTTGCTGTTATGAGGTCTGAATAGGTATGGCCTTTATTATATCTTTGATATGATTCGGGAAATCGAAGGACAGTCTAGTAATATCTCAGCTTCCATGTTCTCTTTTGTTCTTTGTTAAATGGTTAGGGACACGTGATAATATCTTATTGAATATTTATACGAATTTCGCCTAAATTGTATCCTTAAAATTTTACTTTTTTTTGAAAAAATATTTCTTGACCTACCTAAATCTATCCTGTCTACAACTCTCCCAATGTGTCCTTTCCTTATTTGTCAAACTTTAATATGTTTTACAAAATTTTAGCATCACTTTAAAAAAGTTATCTTAACTATAGGGAAAGTTTTGTAAATAACAGTGGCAAAGTTTTAGAAAAAAAAAAGAAAATGGGATTTGTCACATCAGACAAGTTATAGACGGCATGAATTATAAACAGGTTATGCATTAAAACTCTTCTTTTTGGGTTTCTGGGTGTATAGATTTTGGACGTTTAAAATTGGATAAGTATAGAGGAGGATGAATACAAGAGAGAATGGGAAAAAACTTGTTAAAAGAGAAAAAAATGATTCTAAACTAATTAAATATTAATTTTATCATATTTTAATTTTATTCGGTTAACATATTTTAATTGGGTATATATTAATTGTTAATTTCTCACTATGCTTCTTTACTTTTCTTAAGAAGTTTTATTATTAATTTATTTAGTCTAATTTTAAATAAAGTCAATTGGAGTTGCTGCTGATACGCCAAAAGTGTTTATTATTTTTCAGTTAGAAACCAACTAGCAAGAAAATGGCAAAATCTTAAGTGCAAGTTTTTTTTTTTTATGAAGAAAAATTATAAGTGCAATTTTCATTGAAAACAGGATACTAGATTTCATTATTTTCTATGAATTAAAGTTTGGAAATACAGAAATTGCACTTAAGATTTCTCGCCACGAGGGGCAGAGCCAAGTCATTTCAATGGGGTCAGTTAACCCCACTGAAATGGAAAAATTCTTTATAACCTATATACTAATTAAGGAAAAATTTTAAAAAAATATATTTAAATTGACATCACTGAAATAAGTTGATTAAGGGTCAATTAAAATTTATTCTAGTAAAAATTATATAACTCAAGTATGGATATTAAATTTATGAAACATATGGAATCCACATGTACATAACAATCTTGTTTGCTTTCTAATTGTTTGTTTTCTAATTTTTGAGATGATAGTGCATATACCATGTATATGGATCTTATATGAATTTTTTGTACTATAAATGATAATATTATATTAATATATTAACCCCACTGACCGAAAATCTTGACTCCGTCACTGTCCGCCACAAGTCAAAAATACTCCTTGACCCGCCAGAAGTCACCCCGTCAGATTCCCTACCTGACGTGGCTTTGCCATGTCATCTATATCCTTTGACCGTTTTGATCTCGTGTTAAATCTCACGTTAAATATATCCTCCCATCAGCTCTACCCTCCTCAGGTTATCTCTCTCCTTCCTTCATCTAATCAAAAAAAAAAAAAAGATTAAAACCAGAAATTTAGCCCCAACCCCTGCTCTCTCTTCCTCTCCCTATCCAAAGCCCTCTCTTTCCCTTTTTCTGCCAAACCAAAATACCCCATAGTCCGATTTAATAAGGTCCTATACATAAAATTAAAAACTATATGCATTAATTAACCTTGCTTTCTGTCTAAGGAATATTAGATTTGAAATCTTTAACTTAGTATTAAAACTCCTACAATTGCAGTGCTTGGTGTTCCGGAATTTGCCTTAAAATTTTATAATTCTTATATATTTTCAATCCATTCTTTACATTATACATACGAGCAACATTTCTGACAAGATAAGCCCTGCTTGAATGATATAAAAACATATAAACAATAGTTGACTGAATTTAAGTTTCTATGCCATTGAAGTTTCATTTTCATATATATTGAAAAGCATCTTATTTGGCAGATTGGCGGATATACCAAAGATTATTCGACATGATTATTCTGCTAAAATGAACAGATATGGCGGAACTTCTCTCTAATTGCCATCCCATCAAATTTTGATTGAAGATGTTCCACCACATCCTTGTCCAATTTGAAGGCCTTGGCAAGGACATCAGGATGAATGGGCGGGTTCGATCCAAATATTGCGTCTGCTGCTCTAATGAGACCAGGATTCTGGCTGCTGAAGGCTACAAATGCAACAGCGTTGGTCTTCCCCAGATTGAGCTGGAAATGAATGAGACCAACCGGGAAAACGAAAACATCTCCCTTGTTTAGCACCTTGGTTATGAGACGATATTCGGGGAAGGATGTAACAAAGCCAGCATACAGTGTGCCTTCCTGGACAAGAAACATCTCCGAGGCACGAGGGTGGATGTGAGGGGGGTTCAAGCCACTATTAGGTGCAAAATCAACTCGAGACATAGCTATCCCCTGAGTGTTTAGTCCTGGTAATTTTTCAACATCGACAAGATTGACAGCAGATCCCATTGCATTGGATGTGTTTCCTGGGATATTAAGCCCCGAAAAGGTGAAGTCATCGGCATTGACAAGTTTTCGATCCTTGCAGAACTGCCCATTAACAAACACTTCATAAAAGTAAGAAATGTTAGTCAATTTATGCCCTCTATATAATTAAGCAATTCCATAGACAGAAACCAGAGCATATAAGAGAAAAACTTACCACCATTCATGGTATCATTGTCAATGGCTACACAAAAGTCCTGAAGCGGGCCAGGATCAGAGGCAAAGGCTAATGAGGATGCCAAAGCCAAGAGGAAAAATGCAAAAATCAAATTAATTGTGCTTTTCATTTTTAAAAATCAAGCATAAGCAGCTGTTTTTCTTAAACTTTCAGGTTCTAGTCCTAGTTTTAAATTATAAAGGGTGAGAGACGAGTTTTGCTATTTATACAAATCCTCAAGAAAATAGTTAGCAAGTATTCAATTACTTGGTTTTCGCAACACGATTATCCAAAAACGAAAATTTCTCTTTACAGACATATAATTTGTTAAAGTGAAAAAATTTCACATCGGTTATGTTTGACAGGCCTGAGACCCTTATATTCAAGTTGGGTCTCTCCACCTATAGTCAATTGGTTTTAAGTTGGATGTTTAACATGGTATCAGAACTCAGGTCCGTTTTGTTGCCCCCTTTCCGGTTATCACGTGTAGGTCCTTCTGTTTCCGTTGTTTCTCCCAGGCTACACGTGACCCACATCGATTATGTTTGACAGGCCTGAGACCCTTATATTCAAGTTAGACCTCTTCACCTATAGCCAATTGATTTTAGGTTAGATGTTTAACATAATTAATCAGTAATTAATTTTGGACATGCATATGGAGCGTTTGGTTAGTTTCAAGACGTCAAATGTTTTCATTTTAGATTGATGTCATTTTATATTGTCTCAAAATAATGTTTTAGGGGTTAATTGTTTCAAAAAACTAGTTCGAGGGGACCAATTGTCTCAAATAAAAATTTAACGGTCAATTTTTTTTTTGTATAATTGAGGTTAATTTGGGTATCCAGCCAACTACGAATTTACTCGAAATCTTTCATGACTAATATAGTTCAACCTATAACCATCTCACTCAAGAAAAAGATTTCTATTCCGAGGATTTATAATATTCCTAGATATGGACTTCGCCACCAAAATGGCCAAAGCATGCATTGGTGCTATTTTCTCACGTAAAAACCCCAAGAAGAAAGCAGTCCCCAAGATTATCTGTTTATAATGGTTTTTTTCTTTTTGTTCTTCTTTCTTGTCATCGAAGTTTATAATGGTTTTTTCCCCTATCTTTTTGGATTTTATGGCAAACATTTATGCGTGTTACAATCTTTTTTTACTCTATATTATTATACATGAATGTTTCATGCATCTAGAGAGAGTTGGGTTTTCTGGCTGCACAGATTTAGATATCTAAATTTGGATAAGGATCAGAAGAGGATGAACAACAGAGAATGGGAAAAAAATTATTATTCAACGAAATTAAATATTAAATTTATCATATTCTAATAATTGGTTATATATGGAAATAGTGCTTTCGTGAGTTAATTAAGTTGCATTTTTCTAATTAACTGTTTCCACTTGGGGAAAAATTTCAGACAATTTGGGTGATTGGAATACCATATTATATTCAATAGCTTTGTTGTTCAAGTTAAATCATATATGGTAAAGCTAATATGCATTGAATTTACTAATTCAATTTCAATCCTCTGTTTCAGGCTAAATGCATGATTTGGATTAAACAAATTTAAAATTCCTAGGGATCAGAGCTTTTTAAACTTCAGATACTTGCTCTATTATATGTTCATGTGCAAGGCCCTTGGCAAGAATATCAGGGAGAATCTGTGGATTACAGCCAAAGGTTGCACTTGCTATAATGATTACAGCAGGATTTTGGCTGCCGAGAGCATAATATACCGGCAAGGCGGAAGCGGCTGCGGTTCTCGCTATAGTTAACTGGGATTGAATGAGAACCATTTGGGAAAACAGGATAAGCCTTGTTTGAATGTAACGCATTCCAAGTTTCCAACCCTTCAAGGCAACTAAATTCTTCTGCAGCTAGGTTCTACTTCTACATGTTGATGACTACTGTTCCCTGGGGTAATTGAAATGCATTGAAATTAATTAATGAATGGTCCTCTTTAGTCTGGTAAACTGCCAATTACTTCCCTTTAAATAATTGAGAGAAGCAGAATTAAGATGTGTACCAAAAAGGAACAGGGTTGTTGAAGCTTGGTTGGTGAATATTGATGATGAGCTTTAGATCCTGTAAGAAAATCCCTGTTAATGCAAGCTTCCAATTTTCATCTTGTAAAAAAAGGAAAAAATTATAATCATAACCATTCTATTGTTTGTAATTTGGCGGTTCGTTCTTAGTCTAATGGCAGAAATTAATATTGGTTCATCATGAGAGCTCATTTAAGGTTTGTTTCAGCCGGGTTGTAATTTCTTTTCAATTTAAACCATAATATCGAGCTTATGATGGCAGTAACTAACACATCCTTAAAAAAATAATGATATAGAGTCAAAACAACTTGGAGCATCAGTTAGAATTTGATTACCAAGTTCTAAGGGTGGTTAGCTACTTTATTTATCGTTAAACTCTGAGTAACTATGGATCACTGCTTGATTAAGCCTCTTCTTGCTTGTGTTTCCAAATGGGCTTATTCCCCATACTATTTCCCTATGAAGAGAGTTAAAATTTTGTCTACTTTCCCAGCACTTAGGAAGGGAGGGATTCAAGGATTTTGAATGGCAGAGTACTGTGCTAAATTGATGAATACGGAGAGAAAGCATTTATTATACAGCAAGATTATAACTTGCATTGAAAGAAATTGCTGTGTGCCTTACATGTTGGTTGTTGGTTGCGAAGTTGCAACCAATATTTCTCTACATGTTAATTATCCACTCAGAACTTTGACTGCAGGTGCTTTACCACTCTCTTGCTCAGCTGGAAGGCCCCGGTTAGGATATCAGGGTTAATGGGTGGATTTGATCCGAAAACAGCATTTGGTATTATGATCACCCCAGGATTCTGGCTGCTCAAACCAGCAAAGGCAACAGCACTGGTCTTTCCAACATTCTGCTGGAAGTGAATGAGGCCAATTGGAAAGACGAAAATATCTCCGGGGTGAAGGGTCCTAGAGATGAGGCGATTATTCGGGCTGGAGGTAACAAAGCCGACATGGAGTGTACCTTCCAGGACCACAAGGATCTCCGTGCCACGAGGGTGGGTGTGAGGTGGATTTAGCCCACCGTTTGGTGCATAGTCAATACGAACGAAAGATATGCCAAGAGTGTTTAGTCCCGGTATTTGATCAACATTTACAGGAGTAACTACTGAACCAACAGAATTTGATGTGTTCTTCGGAATGTTAAGCCCCGCAAAGAAGAAGTCATTTGCAGTAGCAAGCTTTGGATCCTTGCAGAACTTCCCGTTCACAAACACTGCAGGAAAGAAATATTGGTTGAAAGCATACATTGCAAATAAGGTTAAAAAAAAATGGAGAAAAGATAGTAGATCGATGGCAAACAGAGATTACCTCCATTCTTGATGTCATTGGTTGCTACACAGAAGTCCTGGAGGGGACTAGGGTCATAAGCAGAGGCAAAAGAGGAAGCCAAAGCCAAGAGGATGAAAAGCAGAAAGAAATAGGCACCTTTCATTGGCTTACTTTACCTTAATTTCTTCTAAGTTTTGTTGCCTGGATATAACTTGTTTTACAAACAGGTCTATTTATAGGCAATAGGGAATCTTGAAATTCTCTCTAAATACTTTATCTTCCATCTTTAAAGTAGAGCTGATATAGACCAACCATGTTCTTGATGGTATTTATTTTGCAACTAATGGAGAATTATTGTTTAGCAGCTTGCTACCCTCATTTATGATCACTCAAATCCTTTCTTCCTACATATTAACAGCAGTTCTCTAATGACCCTTTTCTTCATTTTTCCTACTGAATTCAATTCGAATTAAATTATGCAACATTCCAAAGTTTCTATGAGACCATGGCCAATAATATCTTGTCTTTGAGTATCTTTTAACTTTCCATTGAAATATCTACCATTAAGGCTGCATTTGGGAAATGATTTTCTTTGTAATTTTTCTTTTCTGTCATTATTTGTCAAAAAACTGGAAAACATAAGCATCCACAATTGCAGTCTAATTGTTGACACACAATACCAAAACCATATTACGCACTGAACTGATGTTTTTATTAGATTTTCATAGGTGAGTCATAATTTCTTACAAGTTCCCTGGCAGCATAAATAGGGAACAGGGCTGGTATGGCATTCAATATTTATTTAAAACGAAACTAAACTATTTCAAATTCCACCGTATAGAACTGGTGAAATTTCTTTAAAAGATTCAAGCAGCTTCTCCAGCTTATATCTATTAGCGATAAAAGTTGTAGAGTGAATCTTTATCTGTTGGAGCTGGTGACTGGGCTCTCAATTAATTCCCCTTGACATGGGATAATATTAATTGCTTTGCTTTTCTCGGTAGTTCGAGTAGATGAACAGCTAAAAGCACATTTGCAGCATTATTTTTGTCTTTCTATTTATTTCCGTTATCTTTGTTGTGCAAGGTTAGGCCCATTCAAATATGAAGCCGTCAGAATCTTTTAAGAAAAAAAAAAAGATTAAATTCCCCATGGAACCCAGGCCCAAATGGTTTCCTGCTCCTCAACGGCCGCGGTTCCAGGATGAGAGTCTTAAGAACATCGCATGGCTTCCCAAGAGGTTGATTTGGTTAAGGAAAGAACAAACAAAAGGCCACTTTATGTTCCGACTTTCGACTGCTCTTACAACTCCATGGCTAAATATACGGTAATTTTCACGACTCCAAGTCTTAGAATGCATGTCAATCCTCCTCTTTATTATTGACACTCTCAGTCTCTCACTTGGGCACTCGGCAGAAAATCATATACGACTATAGAGAAAAGACTGGCCTTATAAGAACATACATTGACTCGATTTGGAACTTCTTATTTGATGATCAACGTCATGATGACTCAAATTTTAAGACGACGGTGATAATCTCTACAAGCTCTTTTGCTTTTCCATTCTTCCGGGGAGATAGGCTACTACCTTCTGTCACCTTTGCCTGAAATTTTTCATGAATTTTGGAATTGGTTTGTAGAAATCTGTCGATGACGACAGCGCCGTCGAAGAGCATCCTGATCATCTGGTTATTTGCACCAATGGGTGGACAATTGAGATTTTCGAAATGAATGGAGAGCAACCCAAAAAAGTCTACGGCCAATTGGTATGTTCCATCTTTCATTACTTTCTCTGTTTTCTATTAGGTTTTAATGAATCCGGAATTTTTTTTTTTTTCATTGCAGTTTTTTCATACCGGTCCTGTGGAATGGTGGGCAAAGGGAACTTACATGGCTTCTATTATCAACAAATATGCCTATCTTTGGAAATGTGACCCTGTCTTTGAGCCCATCGATTATTAAACATTTTAACAAAGCTAGTTTCTTAATTTCTCTGTCTTTACAGTTTTTGTACTTTAACTCACCTTGATATCTTTTTACTAAGCTTGATATCTTTTCTTGATGCTTTAGTTGCAATGGTTGTTCGCAGGTTCGAGGAATCAGTCTTTCTCCAGGGGGGGAATATTGGGTAACGCATAGCAAAGTTATTAAGGTAACCCTTTTCTTCTTATGGGAAAAAAATGTTTCTTGGATGCATTACCTTCATTTTTATATAAAGGGCTTTATCTAATTACGGTATTACATTCATCAGCCTATAATTCAAGTTTTGAAGACCGATATTGGAGAACTTAAGCAAAGATTTGAAGGGCAAGAACATGAATTTGCGGCCAAGGAAGTTGCAACTGTTTCACAACCACAATGGCCTCTTATTAGGTTCAACTCCCTTGTCCATATTTTCTTTTAAACTATCATAAGAGGTAGGTTTGAAGAATTTCTCTAAAGGTTTTGCGTGTTATTGCTTTTGTAGATGGAGTTATGAGGATGAAGTCTTTGGATTGCTTGAGAACAGCTTATGCACTATCTACTGAACTGATAACTTCATTCCGGTCAATTTGAGTTACGAGCTCATGAAAGATGTGATAGATTATAGTTTCTCACCCACTGATCCCTATGTTGTACTCTTGCTTTCCGAGTTTCCTCAATCTAATAAAGCAGAAGTTTGGGTAAGGTTCCTTTAATACTTTATGTTTTGAGTTTTGTAGATCACCCCCATCAATTAATGTGGTCACTTTCCTTGATTGATTAGTTAAACTTCACCTTGGTTTTGTTCTTAATAGATGCATATCTGGCAATTGACTGATGCAGCGATATATTCACCTGGAAAAAGACTTCCCTATGCTACAAACTGCAAGATCAATTGGCACAGTTCTGGTGATTTTCTTGCTGTCACTGCTGACGGAAATGAAGAAAATTCAACATGCAAGCATGGTGCTGTCGTGATTACTTGGCTGAGACACCCATCTTGTCCTTCTCAGGTTTTGAAATTAAAGGATACAACTGTTAATGCATTTGCTTGGGAGCAAATTGGTGATAGATTTGCAATCATTAATCTTAGTGATAATATGATCAACTTTTATGCTGTTGATCGTATGTTGCCTACTTGTCGCATAGCTCTTCCCTTGCCTTTCAAGGCAAATAGGCTTTATTGGTTCCCTGTTGAAAACCTAATTCTACTTGCTGGATGCGGAGGCTTGAAATTTTTCAATGTCAATGAAAACAGAGTTATAGCTAGTGAAAATTTTTATGCCACCCATGTTGAATGGAGTCCTACTGGAAGGTAACAAATATGAACTTCTTTGACATTTGGAGAGACAAAACTAAACTATGGCAATCTGATTGTGATCGTGTTTGTGTTTGTGATTGTGATTGAAGGTATGTTGTTACTTCTAGCGAGATAGGAGACAGGGCAAAGGCATGGTCTGCAGATGAAATATTTTTATTCCATATTTAAACAAGGGAAAAATGGAGTCAGGTATGCAAAATCTGTTGCCAAATTGAGGATTTGGTTAGTGTTAAAGTGCTAACCGTGTTTCTATTAATCGTAAAGAAAATAATCATCGTTAAGTAATGCTAATGATGTTTCTGGTGCGTGTATATATATTGCAGCTGTTTTGTGCCCCATGCTGAAAACTAAGATTAGGGATAGGGCAGCTGATAATAATAATAATAATAATAATTAGCGCCCGAGATCTGTGATTCTTGTCCCAAATTGTGTGACCTTCTTCTAATAAACATTGCTAGATCATATTAATTGCAAAGAGCTCAATTTTCACTCACTTCAGCAGACAAGACAGAAAGCTTGGAACCTAACCACATTAAAACTTGAACAAAAGCAGGACATCAGAACCTTTTTCTCACAAGATGCACATCCAACTCTTTGTCCTTAGCTTCTCTGTACACACCAAACGGACCCCTGCCTCACAACAGCTTTCGAACATACATAATCTAACGAATAGAACCATATGATATTTACATCCCAGTAAATTTTCGCCTAAAAAAGGCATCCCATTAAATAACAGCACCATAACTGCCGCGAATGGACAACTGGCCATTTGCTCAGATCACTTCTTTTCAGTATTTTCGAACTCAAAAACCACAGGAACAGCATTTTTTTATGTATAGGAAATAAGGTAGTCAATCCACCTCTCAACTTCCTTCCTAATCTCTCTTAAACCTGAAGCTAAATCCTCAAGCCATTTTTTTACTAACCTTAGGCTCTCTTTGCTAAGTCTACATGATTGGCTGCGATGACAAAAAAGCAATTTTAACTGCACGATCAGTCACCGTAACTTAAGCGATTGTCCATTACCTTTCCCTAACCAATGAAAAAAAAAATTACGATTGATTGTCTACATAAAATAATCTCACAGTAGCTCAAACACCCTTTTATTAACTTTTCTGTTTTCTCCAATGAAAAACTGAAAAAAAGTTTTTTTTTACACCGTACCGAGTTAGCAAAGGAAGCCTTACTCTCACCCTCCCTAAAACCCTCAAAATTTTACGGATACAAACCCATTATTAGCCAGAGAAAAAGGGCATACAGTGAGAATGTTTTTGGGGTTATCACGAAACAAATTACCAGCACAGCACAGGACAATCTTTAAGAAATTAGACCCAAAGTCAGCAATAGATTTGACGTTTACTTAGCTCGAGGAAAAGAGTCAACAAATCTTTGTCTTTTGACTTTTCTAAAGCTGCCAAGTACCATGTTAAGCGTGCCCAACTGTCCAAGTGGAGTTGCCTACGCGCTTTAGAAGCCGTCATATCTAATGGCAGTAGGATCCTACTTACTGTAATATAAATGGATCACTCTCTCGTATCTCTGTCGGACGAAGTAGGAAGGTTCTGAATCGGAATGATGAATCTCAACTGCTTATCTCATCTCAATATGCCCCAAATCTATCGGAAAACATCTCATAACAAAAAACACAGACCTCATCTCGTCTTCTGTCATCTCATGAAATTGGATCTCTTCTTTCTTAGATCTTTTATCCCTCTTCCTCCCTGTGAGAGGGGAAGAAGGTTTAAGTATAACAATGGGAAATCTATCATTTTTGTTTCAGAAGCGTTTTCCCTTTATTTCATCAGGATGTTGCTCACTTTGCTTGCTATCAGGTTTGAAATTTTCCTTTTCTGATTCTTAATTCAAAGTTTTTCATTCTTTCCTTGGGGTAGGGTAACCTAAATTAATTAGGGTCCTTTTTGAAATCTTAATTTTCTTTCTCAAAATTTTGTTTTCAGGCTACTGGAGGAAAATTGGATGTCACGATAGTTCCTCACTCAAATTGGTGAGATGCTAGCTTCAACTGAGATTATGGGTCTTGAATTTCGAGGCAGAGTAATGGTTGAAGAGGGTGACTCAAGCCACTGCTCCAGAGATTCGAGGTATAATAAATAAATTTAATAAGATATATGTTGGCTCTGAATTATTGATGATTTTAATTTTTATATTTTCAGTTGGATTATTGTAATTTTTGCCTGTGCGATGTGGATAATTATACAATTAGAAGTAACGAATTTCCGTGGGATTTTTGGGAAATATGTAGAAATTATAAGCTTTTGGAAATTTGTTTTTTTGTCCAAGAATCAAGAAACCTTGGGATGTTTTAAGTGTAGGAGGTTTTTTTTCCCCAAATGAAATCTTATTATCATTATTTCATTTGGCAAATCCAAACACCCTACTTATCATTTCCAACTTACGTAAACCTGGATTTTTTCCCAGAAAAGTTTGGCAACCCCTATTCATCTTTGAGTTTATTTTTCCATCTTTCTCTTCCCATCATATCTCAGCATGGGTTCTGGGCAGTCCTCTCAAGGTGATATAAGATTCTTTCACTTGAAAGATTTATTCTGATATCTCTCTTAAAGAGCAAGAAAAGAAAATTGGCATCACTCATTGTTACTTATTTTTAACTATTCTAATTTTGTATTAAACAGGTTCTTATAGACCAACTGAAGCATCAACTAATACTGAATTTACAGGTGACAATCTTTAAATGCTAAATCTTTATTACTTATTTGAATATATATATATATATATATTTTTTGAGTTCTTTGGATGTTAGAGCAATTATCTCATATTCTTGCATGCTTCATCGTATCAATAACACCCCCAGGACTTTTACTGTATTAATTTTCTTGAATGACTGTGTGAAACATGCTGGGGACTGAACTTGCTATGTATTCTGATAGATAGTCTTTTGTAACCTTTATAATGGTTAGTCTAGAATGTTTTGTAAGTACCCTACACAATTTTTCTCAAAGGTTACAGGTAGTAATTTGTAAGGGGAATCTTTATTACTCATCCAATCCACACACCAAAAAGATTTCTTTTTCCAGTCAACAACAGAAACTTCTTCCACTAGTACAGCCGCAACTTCTTAAGCCACAAATATTGGCCTACTACCATTTTTCCCACACCAAAGGCTCCACCTAAGTCAAACTTGCTTACCTTTGGAACCAATAGAACTTTTACCCCGTCCCATGCACCAAGGAACCTTACTGTGTCTCAACATTCTGACTCTGAAACCCTGGAAGTAAAAGGCTCTGCGTCATATTTCTCAAAGATTCTAACCTACAAACAGTATTTTGTTTAAAAAAATGTTGGAGCATGTCCCCAGATATCTTTGATAGTATTTCGTTATTGTTCTGATGTGTCCGGATAAACTTGCAGGAACAGATAAATAGGGTTTGAGAATAAGAAATTAGAATAGGATAAAGCAGATGTGAGAAAGAAAGAGTACTTATTTTACTTCATCTTAATTTTACAGGTTCTTCTCGATCTGAGAATTTTGTTCCAGGCTTAACTGTTCTACTGCGAGAGAACCCTGTTTATAATTATCGTGATGGTATAGGTGAGAATCGACTATTGAGTGCTGCTCCAAGATATGATGTTGTTCATAATTATGCTGTTCATCCTCAGGCTGTCGCTCTAGATTTTGGTATTCATCATGATTGCATTGAAGGTTAGAGTCTTTAAGAAAATCCTCTTCTGTTTGGAATGTTTTTGCCACTTTGCCTAAATATTATAGTGCATTTTATTTTGCAGGTAAGTGCTGTATATGTCTGCATGTGCCCCATCAGGCTGTTAAATTGGACTGCTCACCGGTCTGTTCCACGCTATACTGCCACGCACCCGGTAGGTCAGATTGCTTCAGAAAGTTCCTCAATCGTGGCTATAACCTGACCTGGATGGACGGAGTACAGACAATCGTCTATTCTTATTCAAACACAGAACTTGACGAACCAATAGTGAAATGCGCTGGATGTCGGTTGAAGGTCAGATCAGCTCATGCTTCCCCATATAGGAACTATTACAATGTTGTCCGAAGGGAGTGTGACATTCCAAGCCACCCTGGGTGCAAGTTTAAGGGCAACTATTACGATTTTATATCTCATTTGAGTTCGGGTGTTCACAATTCAAGCCAGTAGGACGTTCAGAGCTCGGGCTAAAAGTAAGATATTAAACAATTTTCTATATTGCTTAGGAATATATTTAATTTATTCAATCTTTGACTTTTTCATTTAAATTGGCTAATATTCAGATCAGAGACTCAACAAGTGGATGGAAACGGCTGGCATGATCTCAGATTAAGCACTCAAGGAGGATCTTATGCTGGCAGTACTTGGTGTACCCTGTCTTACAACTTAATGCTCTAATTTTTAGATGTAGAACTAAGATGCCATAAAAAATACTTGGTGAAGGGTTACTATTTTTGTGATTATACATCAATCTGCTACGTTCGTCCTATCTTTAGCTGATGATTTAGTTGGAAAGGAAGGCTTCAGACTATCTTCTTTCGGTGTATTTTTAACTATCCTTTTTTGCTATCTCGTAGAAACCAGTTTTATTCATCTATTTTTGGAGAAAGAGCATGGACTCAGCATGTATGGCAAATAAGACTTCTGAGTAAGGAGGGCTTGAGGGGAAATCCCTTAGGTTATGTTTGTATGGATTATAAATATTTACATTGGTTTGAATTGCGGAGAGGATTAGTCATCCTATTAGTGTAGGAGGAGGCAATCCTCTCAATTAAATCATATTTAAAAAGTAATACAAATCATATTACAAATTATACATAATTTTTGCCTTATGTTATCTCATCATATCTATTGTACCAAACGATTCATTATGTTAGTTCAATGCCTATTAAGAAAGGTTTTAGGTTTGAGTCTTGGGAACAAAATATGAATGGAGAGAATAATCTTGGAAGAGTTTTTCTCAATTGGGGATTTGACACGACTCAAATAAGATTAGAGACCGTTTAAAACGGATATGGATACCTAAGATGGTACCCCAAGAAACAAAATATATATAAATATATATATATTGTGGAAGATTTCCTTAACAAAGGCAAACCTCAGATGTTTAAATCACGATCTTTTAAAAAAAAAAATGTTTAAATTCCCAGCCCATCGAACCCAGCCCAAAGGCCAGAGTCTAGACCCGTCTTTGTGGTTTCCTACTCCTACAGTCACGGTTTCAGGAGAGTTTTATTTAAGCACATCACATGGCTGATGGCTCCTCATTCAGGAGGGTGATTTGGTTAGGGAAAGAACAAACAAAAAGCCACTATAAGTTTTGACTTTGGACTTTCGACTGCTCAACAACTCCATAGATAAGTATATGGTAATTTTCAGGACTTCAATTCTTAGTATGCGTGTAATATTAACATGTTACGTATCTGCTGCTTTGTTGATAACGTGAATCCACGCTATCCATTTTTAGGTCAAAAATCCGATTTGCACTTCATTTTTCCTTTTTAATTTAGCTTTTACTATGCAGTATGCATAATTGTTGAAGTGAGTTGAATATATGAAAGAAAACATAAATTATTAGAAAACAGTATTAGATTGATTGAGTAATTATGGACATTAATCTCTTGGCAGAAAATCATAGACGAGGATAGAGAAAAGAATGGCCTCATAAGAACGTTCATTGACTGGATTTGGAACTCCTTATTTGAAGATCAACGTCATGATGACTCAAATTCTAAGACGATGGTAATAATCTCTACAAGCTCTTTTGCCTTTCTTTTCTTCTGGGAGATAGGCTACCATACCTTCTGTCACCTTCTCCTGAAATTGTTCATGAATTTTTGAATTGGTTTGTAGAAATCTGTCGATGACGATGGCGTCCAAGAGCATCCTGATCATCTGGTTATTTGCACCAAGGACGCCGGGAGAATTGAGATTTTTGAAGTGAATGGAAAGCAACCCACATGTGTCTACAGTGAAATGGTATGTTAGGTCATAAATTCATAATTATTACTTTCAATGTTTTTTATTTCGTTTTATATGTAAAAAATGAATGTGTATATTTTTTTTATTGCAGTTTTTTCATACCGGTCGTGTGGAATGGTCGGTAAAGGGAACTTACATGGCTTGTATGCGTAACTGCAAGTCCTTTTCTTTGGGGCTGTGACCCTATCTTTGAGCCCGTCGATTATTTTCCACATGCTAACGGAGTTAGTTTCTTAATTTCTCTGATCGGTCTTTGCAGTTTTTGTACTTTGCTCGGCTTGATACCTTTTCTCGATGCTTTGGTTGCAATGGTTGTTTGCAGGTTCGAGGAATCAGTTTTTCCCCAGGGGAGAAATATTTGGTCACACATTGTTCCAATAGGTTCATCGATCGAATCACAAACCCCTTCAAATGGCTGCATCTGTTTGTTTTGTTGTTGAAAAAGCCAAAAAGAACTGCATTAATCGCGATTGAAAGGTTCTTCTGGATATTACAAAACCAGCTCCATCAAACTGAGGCGAGTTAGAAATAAAATGCGGAGGTTCCAAAAACAGTTTCAAGATCTCACTACAATCATTACACAAAAGATGGCTTCGATGTTTAGCCAAGATGTCAGCGTAGCTATTCGCTTCTGAAAGTGTACTTGATCTGCTTGTCTTGAATTTCATTCAACAAGCACCTGCAATTAGCCAATATGAGTTGCAAACGATAGTTAGAGAGATTGCCATTTGAAAAACTAGATATAGCAGCAATAGTAGAGGTACTGTCTAATTTTATTTCTAGTTTTGAAATTCCTAGTCGCATAGCAAGAAATGAATTGTCTCTGAGTGCCCAGCTTTCGGCTAATTGCTTCGTTGCATGTCCTAGATATCGTGAAGAACCCAAGATCCATTCACCCCTGTCACTTCTAATGATAGCACCAGCGCTTGCTTGTTCTGGGTTCCCAAATGACTGCATCTTTAACTTCTTCAGTGCTTTCAAATTTGTAGGGTCAAAAAATAGTTCTTTGACAACTAACAATCTTCTATATCCGAAATAAAACTCTCCACAGTTTTTCTCATTTTTTTCTCAAAGGAAAAATTTGTTACAATGGAAATCTACCTGTCTGGTTAAATATTCATTGGCAATTTAATCTCTGATAAACTTCTTTTGCCTAGGTATTTAAGAACCGAAATGGCATTTTTGCTTAGTATTTTAGGCTATGTTTGGTACGAGAAAATATTTTCTGTTTTCATTTTCTAAAAAATACAAAGAAACTATCATATAGGATATATGTTTGTGAGAGGAAATGTATGCATGTTTTAGAAAATGAAAATGAAAATGGACCTAGAAATGAGATTAAAAAAAAATTATTTTGAATTTTAGGTTCATTTTCATTTTCATTTTCTAAAACATGTATACATTCTTATAAACTATACATATCTTAGATAGTGATTTCTTTGTATTTTTAGAAAATGAAAACAGAAAATATTTTCATATACCAAACATAACCTTAAAATTCAAACATGGGGTTTTTGGCTACTACTATTATAGTTCTTCCTCCCTGTCACATGTAATTTATAATATCATTGCATATATATATATATATATATATATAATCGAACGAACCCTTTGTTGAGGATGTTTTTTGGTTGAGGATTCTGTGGATGATGTTGGTTTTGATTGTTTATTTTTTAAACTGAAAATGCTGATATATAATTACATACTTATATTATATTTTGGAAGAACGGTGAAATTAATTATTATGCATGTGAAATTAGAATTGTAATGTTAAGAATAAAATTAATGGTGCAAAATGGTATGTTCCATAAAATAGCAGTAGCTTTAAGGTAAGATTACAAAATGATCATTATAAGTATAATTAAAAGGGTAAAATAAAAAACATTAAAAAAATTAGGATAAGATAAAGAAATAAAAAATAAAAAGCATCAGTCGAGGAACTGGAGAATTTTGCTCAAGTGAAAACTCTTTGACCTAGCACCTTTTTTCATTTGCCAACTAAGCAACCTTCATCTTGACATCATTAACATCTTATGCACCAATTGAACCGTTTGACAGGTTTGAAACCTTAAACGCGCCGACATAGTTAAACAAATATAGCCTTAGAGAGTCCGTTTGGTATTTTTCCTAGAAAAATTTTTTAGGGAGAGTGATTCCATAGAGAATATTTCTAGCGAATAATTTTTCATTGAAAAATAAATTGACACATTTGGTTTAATGATAGAAAGTTATAATTAAATTTTATGGAAAGTTGTTTGACACATTTGGTTAGTTTAAACTTTTCATGAAAAATTTTATTTATTATCTAATATACCCTTACCATTATTTAACCATTTTTTGAAGACCACGTACTCTCAATCCAACATGTTCTTCGTGAAATAGTTTGGCTTTTAGCTCATAAGTTCTTAACCATACTAAGCTATATTTTTAACAATTCTCATGTCTGAAATATGAAAAGGAACGCTGCAACTTGCTTGACTGTAGCTTTAACTCCAAAACAAGGTTTTGGCACTTTTTCATGGATTCTTTAGAATCATTAAGGTAATGAAGACTAACTTTTCTGTGCAAAAGCATTCTAAATGGTCAACTACAAATATGAAAGAAATTCACAAATGATAGCTGATGAAGATACAAAGGATGTGACTGTACAAAGAACTTTAGCCACATGTGCATGCACATTGTCCTGTTCAAAGTGAGCAGAAAAAGAGAAAATCAAAGGGGAGAGCAGAGGAGGAGATCGTCTGATAAAGAAAAGAATAGGCGGGCATCGTCTGATGAAGAAAATAATAGGCGGGCATTGTCTGATGAAGAAAAGAATAGGCGGGCAAAGTTGGCGCCAGTGATTAAATAAGGTCATATTTGGAATTTTGTTATTTTAACATTTTCCCTTAGATTAATGAATCTACTTTGACACCCCCTTCCCCTAGAATCACTTTCCTTAGTATGAGGGAAAGTGATTCCAAAAGAACTATAACTTTACCTAGTTGTAAAACATACCAAACTTGTCAAAGTGATTTCCTCATTTTACTTTTCAAAAAAAGTAAATTAAAATCTTCATATCAAACGGACTCTTAGATTTTACCAGCTAGACGAGATGCCATGCCAGCCTAAATGATCGTAGTTTTTTTTTTCCATTTATTTTTCATAATTGGAAAATTTCAAAAGTGTTTCATTTTCATCAATCCCTTTCTTCATTAGTATTTTAAATACTACAAGACGAGCGTCAACGTACATTAATTTAAGATATCACAAGTAACGAGTACATTATTTTTCATTACTTTATTCATTTTGAATTCTTTTTGTAAGTAATGTGCACAATTAATTATCAACTTGACAATAAATAAAAGCAATTTTAGGCCGGACACATGGTATTTAGGGACATATATACCCCGTGTCCCAAAGTTAGCTAACACAATCATAAGTCTCCAGTTTTTTTCCAAATGAAGGTAGTTTATAATCTTATTTCTTTAAATGAGATAGTTTTAAACTTTATTCTCAAAATAAGATATTATTGTACAACTAGACTCCATATCACTAAGTAATTCCATGTCACCTTCTTCCTCTCAAGTCCCAAGGCCCAAGTCCGATCCCCCCTCTCTTTCTCCTTGTAAATTCATGCCTCCGTGGCTATCTCTTTCGAAGTTCCTTTTTTAATGCAAAAAAAAGGGAGAGAGAAAGATCCATATATAATAAAAAAAATAACGAAATCCAAGAAAGTAAGTGGAAAAAAACTTGAATAGAACAGCTAATCCATGGTTGTAAATGGGACTCATATTTTCATATATTAATAAGGGATGCTTCTCCTTGAATTGTTCGTAATACTAATAATATATAGAAAGATAGCTTCAGGAGGGCTTACAGGGAAAAAGTACCTATCCATATAATCAAAGTTTTTGAATTATTATCTTTCATAAAGATTTTGGTTTTTCCCCAATTTGAGAAGCATTAATTAAAAAGAAAACAAAAAGATTGTACTCAATAAATTACAGTCCAAATTCTAAACTCTAGATTACTCCTAACTCTATTACAGGCTGCAAATATTAAAGTAAACAAAGTTAAGATCACTCTATCAAGTAGTACTCTACGGTTAGAATTAGGAAGGTTTTGGTTCTAAATTAAATTCATGATTTGACTAAATGCTCAATTTGGACCTAACATTTGTAAACCTGTCTAATTTATGATCAAACCTTTTAATTTAGTTGATTGAGGGCCAAATATTTTAAAATCGGCTTAATTTGAGGCCTGCCGTCAATAGGGTAGAGCACGTGAATTACACACACCTTTACACTTAACGATTTTCTGATGTCTATTAAAAAGTTAGATCCTTATTTGAAAAACACAGAAAAATTAGGCCTTTATTTGAAAAACATAAAAAGGTTAGGCCTTTTTTTGTTGAAGAAAAAAAATTCTTACTCTCTCTCAAATACCACAGCCTTTCTTTTCTCTCTAGCTTTAAAAACCCATTAATCAAACAATATCTCAAATTCCGAAAAAGCTTTCATCCTTGATCACTGTTGACCATCGTTGACGTACTCCGATGATGCCCAAAATTTGCAAATAGCCTCTTTTGGACCTCCTGAATATGAATCTAGCGTTAGATTTGTTGAAATCAACTTGCAACTTTCTTAAAATCCTTATAAAGATCGATGTTTCCAAGTCCTGTTCTGACTATTTCTACTGTTGGATAAAATTAATTTTTTGATATATTATTCTACGGTCCAAGATCTTTTTTCTCACTGTTGGGATCATGATAAATCCAATCGAGGCTTCACAATTGAAAATCCTATGACAAAGCTAAGCTTTTTTTGTTTCTTTTTTCGAATTTTTCAAAAAAAAGAGCCTAACCTTTTCAGGTTTCACAAAAAAAAAGCCCAAACTTTTCAAGTCATGCCTCTAATTAGCGCATGTAATTTACACGCCCTCCAAATTGATGGCAAGCCCCAAATTGAGCTAATTTGAAACGTTTGAACCTTAATCGATCAAATTAAAAGGTTTGACCCCAAATTAGACATATTTAAAAACGTTAGACCTCAAATTGAACATTTAACCTTATGATTTTGGTTGACAAAGCATTCGCAACCATGGAGTTTCTCTTAAACTTGTATTCCATTTAGTTTCACATTGTCTTGTTGCTAGTTTCTTGTTTCTTCAATTATGGAGATTACCAATTTTTGTTTTCACCAAAAGAAAAATTTTCTAAAAAAAGATATAGGGAATACATACAAGCACTAGTACAGAAAGAAGAGACGGAAAGAATAGGATTTGGGTGTAAAGACGTGGAGAGGGAGAAGTGTGACTTGATTGTGAAGTGCTTCCATGACAAGAAACTACCTCGTTTTGGGAAATAAAAAAAAAAAAAAACCTTATTTTGAGAATTAAAATTTCTAACCACTCTCATTGGGAAAAAAACTCCGCAAGTCAGGTACAGGAATGCCCAATTAATTATCAACAATCTTCATTGCAAATGCCAACGAGGTTGGCTCAAGTGGTGAGGGCTTGGCCTTGTCGTGCAAAGTATTAGGGTTCGAGTCTTTCCACGGTCCTTTATTGACAGGCGATTTGTAAGTCCGAAAAATTCGTAGGTAAAAGTTCAATGGATCCGTAAATCCCCAAAGGGGTTGGCGGCTTACCCTGACCTTAGAGATGGGGTAACCTCCTCTGCTCCTAAACATTTTTGAACCAAAAAAAAAAAATCTTCATTGCAAATCAATGTAACTTTTTGCTGAACATGTGGCATTTAAGGATACATGCCACGTGTCACAGGGTTTTATTCACAAAGTTAGAATCTCTACATCAACTATACACTAGTAGAATTCTGGAATATTCCTGCGTTACGTGCGAGTATTTGTTTTGCAATGTTTAGTACTAATTAATATGTTGAACGTTGGTCACTTATTATGTATATTATTATACGTGACAGTTCATTTAATATTTAATAAGATTTAACATTTAAAAAAACAATCATAGTTTATATAGAGTTTCTTTTTTGAAAAACAACCATCTAGAATACATATATATTATTATATGTGACGGTTCAATTAATATATACTAATAAGATTTAACATTTAAAAGAACAACCATAGTTTAAAAACAGCCATAGTATAATTTCTTGTGTTTCTTCATTTCTCTCTGTCTTTGCAGTTTTTGTACTTTACTCAGCTTGGTATCTTTTCTTGATGCTTTAGTTGCAATGGTTGTTTGCAGGTTCGAGGAATCGGTTTTAATTTCACCAGGGGAGAAATATTTGGTCACACATTGTTGCAATGTTGATAAGGTAACCCTTTCTTCTTATAAAACAAACTGTTTCTGGATGCATTGCCTTCATCTTATATTAAGGGCTTTATCTAATTGTTGCATTACATTCAGTCTATAATTCAAATTTTCAAGACTGATACCGGAGAACTTTATAAGCGAAGATTTGAAGGGCCAGAACATGAATTTGCAGCTGAGAAAGTTGCAAATGTTTCACAAGCACAACAATGGCCCCTTATTAGGTTCAACGCCCTTCTTCGTATTTTCTTTTAAACTATCATAAGAGGTAGGTTTGAAGAATTTTTCTAAAGGTTTTGTGTGTTATTGCTGCTTTCATAGATGGAGTTGTGGGGACGAATTCTTTGGATTGTTTGAGAACAGCTTATGCACTCTCTACCGTACCGATAATCTTGCTCCAGTCAATTTGAGTTATAAGCTCATGGAAGATGTGGTAGATTATAGTTTCTCACCAACTGATCCCTGTGTTGCACTCTTGCTTTCCAAGTTTCCTGAATCTAATCAAGCTGAAGGTTGGGTTAGGTTCCTTGAATACTTTTTTGAATTCTGCATATTAGATCTTTACTATAACCAAGTTCAATTAATTTGGTCACTTCCCTCGATTGATTAGTTAAACTTCACCTTGGTTTTGTTATTTATAGATGCATATCTGGCAATTGACTGACACAACGATATTGTCGCCTGGAACAAGAATTCCGAATGTTACAAACTGCAACTTCTGTTGGAATGGTTCTGGTGATTTTCTTGCTGTCACTGTTGACTGGAATGAAGAAAATTTAACATGCAAGTATGGTGCTGTCATGGTTACTTGGATGAGACGCCCAGATTTTGCTTTCGAGTTTTCAAATTAAAGAATACAAGTGTTAATGCATTTGCTTGGGAGCCAAATTGTGATAGATTTGCATTCATTCATAGTGATAATGTGGTCAACTTTTATACCGTCCATCATAGTTTGGCTACTTGTCATATGGTGGTTCTACCCGTGCCTGTCAAGGCAAATAGGCTTCATTGGTCCCCTGTTGGAAACCTTATTCTACTTGCTGGGTGCCGAGGCTTGAAATTTTTCAATGTCAATGAAAACAGAGTTATAGCTAGTGAAAACATTCATGTCACCCATGTTGAATGGAGTCCTACAGGAAGGTAATAAATATGGACTTGTTTGAAAATTATATCGGTATAAGTTATGGCAATCTGATTGCGATCGTGTTTGTGATTGAAGGTATGTTACTACTTCTGGCAAGGGGGAAGACTGGGCAAGTGTATGGTCTGCAGATGGAGAATTATTGTTCCAGATTGATACAAGGGAAGAATGGAGTCTGGTTTGCAAAGTCTTTTGTGAAATTGAGGATTGGGTTAGTGTTAATTGTGTTACTGTTAATAATCATCGTTAAGTAATGCTGATTATGTTTCTGGTTGTATGTGTATTGCAGCTGTTTTGGTGCCCCATGCTGAAAACTAAGATTAGGCCTTAGGGATAGTGCACAGCATATGAAGAGAGAGTATGCCAATTCAGGTTGGTTGAGTCGGTAAAACTTTGAACTTCTGCTTGAAAGATTGAGATTCGTGTTAATAGTCTTTTATTGGTGAGTGATCTGTAAGTATCACTATCAATCCACTCTGAGGCTTATGGTATGTCCTGATCCTAAATTGGGGCAACCTCCCTCACCTAAATTTTTTTTTACCAAAAAAAAATATATGAAGAGACAGTATACAACAAGATTTCGGACTTAAATCAAAAGATGAGAACACCCATTGGTACTCAAAAATTTGGTGCCAGAACTCTTTAGAAATCTGGAATCTTAACAACTGTACTTATTAAGCAGATAGATTTCTACAAGTACTATGTTAGTACATTTCTATTAACCTTAGATGGGTATTGCTATTGTACTTATTTTTTTTAATTTTATTTTTAAAAAAAATTATAATTTGTATGGGTCTCATAAATCATAATCGGCATTTCTATTTGTATAAAACCCGATTTTCGAATAGTCATATTACTAACAGATAATTCAAAATCGATTCATGTCTAATCTCAAAAAGAGAAATTCTTTCAATTTTTTTTTTTTCATTCATAAGATTTGATTAGCTAATTGCTTGCCTTTCTTCAATTTAAGAGAGACAAAATCAAATTTTTATAGTATTTGACTACTCATCTAAGGTCTACGGCTTAAACTTAAAGTAAGCGGCCCAGTTTTTTTTGGTCGAAAAAAGTTTAGGAGCAAGGGTTATCCCATTTTTAAAGTCAAGACAAGCCGTCAACTTTTTTGAAGATTTATTGATCTATTAGACTTTTACCTGCAGATTTAAGCGGTGCAGTTAGAGATTAGAAATTAGAAATTAGAAATATACTATATAACACAGATTAATTAGAATGTAAAGTGAGTACTATAATTAGAGCTGTCCAAGGGCCGGGCTACCCGTCTGATATTTGGAAGGATTTGGACGATAATTTTAAATTTAAGGGCCAGGCTTGGATAAAATTCTTAGGCCCATTTAAAAAATGGGTCGGGCTTGGTCATAGGCGTAAAAGTCCGAGCCTTGCCCGTTTTACTATTGATTTAATATAAATATATTTTTATATATTTATTTTATTTGTTAATGTGTTATTTTTCTTTTTTTTGTATATGATATTGATATTTTCAAATATTATTAGTATTTAGACTTTGTTAACTTTATAAAAATTATCTTAGATAATAATTTTTTAAATGTATTGCTTTACTTTTATTTATAATATAAATTAATATAATTTAATTTTTAAAATTAATGTATGAAAAAAATTAAAAACGAACTTTTAGACGGGTCACGGATTTTCATAAATATTTTAAGGTTGAACTTGAACAAAAGATTAGGTCTGAATTATCGGACCCATCCAAGCTTGGACAAGCAAACTTATTACAAATTTTTGTTCAAACCCTACCCGGCCCGAACCCTGCCCATGGACACCTCTTTGTCTATAACTCATTCAACCTTCTTCCAGTTCAACTGAAAACGGCCTGTGCTTTCTCTCTCACTGCTGCTACTGCAAATCGAAACGCCATGAATCATTCTTCAGTTCCACCTTTTCTTCCTTCCCAATACCCTAACCCAACCTCTAATTTCCCAATTCCTTCCCTTCCCCTAAATCCTAACCCCAGTTGCTCTTCCTCTCTCTCCACAGCTCTCTCCTCCCTCACCTCCCTCCTCTCTCTCTCCCGCGAAACCCTCAACTCCCATTCTATCCTCACCAAATCCTTAAACCCCAACCTTGTCCCTTGCCCCTTCAACCCCAACCATCTCCTTCCCCCGGAATCCCTCTTCTCCCATGCCCTGCACTGCCCTTTCCCTCAAAGTCTCGATCTTTACCCCTTAAATTACCGAAATACCCTTAGTCCCCCTTCTCAGTTACATCCCCAGGATACACATTTTGAAGGTAAACAAAGCTCGGAACTTTGCCTCTCTTTAGATGATTACTTTGCTGATTTTGGGTCTAATTTCTTTTACAAAGATTGCCCTGGTGCTGTTAATTTGTTTGATGTTGATAACTCCAGAAAAACATTTACCTTACCGGATCTTTTATCCGTTGAATGCGTAAATTTTGATGGTTTTAATGAGGGAAAGAGTAAGATTGGTGAACAAAAGCGTTTAAGGTTTTTACCTTCTGGTTTATGGGACATTAGGGGGGAAGTTGGGAGTTGGGGTGACTACCCTGGCTCCTATTCATTTAACGTTGTTTGTGGGATTTTGGGGTCGAAGATGGTTAAAAGAAGTGATTTGAGGAAATGGATAGTTGCCAACTCTCCCAAGTTTGGTGTTGTAATTGATCGGTATATGGGGGATCATATGATTCTGTTGGTTAGGTTATGTTTGAAAGCTATAGTGAGGGAAGCCTCTGGTTTGGTGGAAGTAGAAGAATCTAAAGAGAACGAATCAGTCTCCGATGTAAGTTTGAAGAGGAGAATATTTGAATGTCCTCTTTTGGTTCAAGTTTTAATGTGGTTGGGTTCTCAGCTTTCGGTTTTGTATGGTGAAGTGCATGGAAAGTTCTTCGCAGTTAATATGATAAAACAATGTGTATTGGAAGGTGCATCGCAGTTGTTATTGTTTCCATCAGAAGAAAAGGAGACTGGTTCACACAATTTGGGACAGGAATCACAGAGCTTGGGCACCAATGTTACTAAGGAAATTAAACTTGAGGATGAACCACTTGAAATGGTGGATGAAACCATTGGTTTTGGGGTAATATTTGTATCCCAGGTTGCAGCAGCAGTTGCAGCTTTGCATGAGCGGCGTCTCCTCGAAGAAAATATAAAGTATTTACGGGCTTCCCAACAACTTTCAAGATATCAGCGGTTAGTTACAGTTTTCAGTTCCTTGACTACCAAATAGTCTGCCAAATATTTGCTTTTCGAAGGTTCTTATAAACCTGTTATGCTTACTTCTTGACTCTTTTCAGTTTTCTGAATTATATGCACTTCACCAGTGAATGTCCAAGATTATATTTTCTAGGCAATAATGTCTCTTTATTTGATTTACCTCTAAACTGAAATATATTTAGTTAATATAAATAATATGATTACCTGAGATGCAATAGATTCTGTTGCATAATGGATGTTGACGTCTAATATAGGTCTCTTGATGTGTAGGATGGCTGAGCATGCTTATGTTTCAGAGAGAGCTGATATGGAGAGGAAGAAACGTCCTAACTATAGACCCATAATTGATCATGATGGGCTTCCTCGGCAGGCATCATCTAACGAGGTACAATTTTTATCTATATGCCAAAAGAATTAAGCTGTTTTTTGCTTTAAACTTTGAAGCTATGCACTATAAACTAGCCATTTAGATGTTATCGTGGCACAAGCCTGAGAGATGTGATGTAACTACAGATTTACTGGCTATCTGGATTCAGGTCCCCAGGATTGAAACTTTATTTAAACCTGTTGTCATAAATATTCTGTTAAACATGCATCTTCATAGCAATCTATCACTTGAGGTAAATAAGTGTTTTGAAGTTATACCATAAAATGGTTGAAGTAGAAAAGAGTTAATAGACTCCTATTTGGCATAGCGTATACTGCCTAATTTATTTCAGAGTTATGTTGCTTAGTAGCTTTCACTTGATACTGCTTTATCTTCACACAATTTTTATTCTGTTCACACAAGGAAACAAGTAGGATTAAAACAAAAGAGGAGATATTGGCTGAAGAACGAGACTACAAAAGACGAAGAATGTCATATCGTGGGAAAAAAGCAAAGCGAACAACATCACAGGTGTGAAGGTCTTCTTTGAAGTGTGATTCCTCCTTTGTGATTTTATATCTTCTAACTGATATCTCCTCTGTAAATGCTGATAGTTTATTATATCTTTACAACATTTTGAAAAAAAAGGAAAAAGGAAAAAGGAAAAAGGAAAAAAAATTTTCAAACCCAGGTGGACAGTCAGAAGCATACTTGCCTGCTAAGAGAGTGAAGGCATTTTCATTTTATCTTATTTCTCATATTGTCATGAAATTCCATATTGTTAATTTATTTACCTGGTTAAGAAGGATGAGTTTTAGGAGTCAGTAGTAACAAGGAACTTAAATTAGGTAATAGTAGAGTCATTTATTTTGCAAGGGCATTTTACTTCTTAAGTGGTGTTTTTAAGTTCTTTAAGAATACCTTTTTATAGGTCATGAGGGATATAATAGAGGAATACACGGAGGAAATCAAGAAAGCTGGGGGAATTGGTTACTTCGTCAAAGGAGCAGAAGAAGAGGGGTTGTTACTGTCTGAATCACCTGTTACTTGTGATCATGCTGTGGATGCTTATGAACATGGAAAAGGTACCGGTCACATTTCTGAAGCAGCTAGAGGTAGCCCAGACCAGTACAGGAGAAGATCACACTATGACCAGCATAGTAGATCTACAAGATATGAGGATTCCTCAAGGAAAGATTATGAGCAATCAAGATGGCGTGACCACCATGACCTGCATGAAGACTCAAGTAGAAGTATTAGTAAAGAGCGACGTAGAGATGAGTATCATTCTGGAACCTCAAAAAGACACAGAAGTCTTGGGCGGTCAAATGAACGAAGAAGTCATAGAAAGGAACGAGATGATGCGGAATCTACACGATCTAGTATTTCTAAATATAATAAGGATTACAAATCGTCTTATTCGGTTTCTAAATCTTCACCTGACTTCCATGTAAGAAATGATAACTGGAAGTTAGATGTTAGAGAGAGGAATAATAGGAGGAGCTCATATGAGAATCATACTTCTGGCACTGTGGTGCAAAATGGATTTGATGATAGATATAATCCTTTGGAATCTGATAACATGGATGAAGATGATGTCTATGTTAAGTATGTCAGACCTGATTGATATCATGGATGTGCCAGTGGATATTCTGCAAGTGCAGTATATCCTTATTGTCGAGGAGAATCTTAAGTATGTTCCTTTTTTTCAGGTGAGTTGATCAGCTACCATCTTTTAGAATCAGATCTGGTGATTTTATTTAAATATAAAATTTTGTTTTGACACGGTTTACTTTAATAACTTTCACTTTGCAGTAAGAAGTCGTCAGGCTTCAGCATTATCCCAATCTGTATCCTCCCTTGTATCCTTTTTTGTATATTTTCTTTCTTTCTTACCTGCTGACAGTTGTTATTTTGATGTGTCCTTGATTTTTCCGTTACTGAATTGATGTAACAACCAAGCTCTATTATGGGCACATCATTTTCAAATTCTCTGAAATCATTAGAAGTCCTAGTATTGATTTCATCATTATCGTCCATTATGTGAACCATGGAACCTTTATGCAGACCGTTAGAGCATTTTATTGTCTTTATCCATGTCATTGTTTTCTTGTGATCATTAGCTTCTTTTTTACCTAAAGATTGTTCACAGATTTTTGTTAAGAAACCTTACAAATGGAAAGTAACCAATATGAGAAAAAGAACTGAGAAAACGTTTCTTCTTCTGTGGTCTTTCTATCAGTCAACCACATGCTTACCTAATTTTATGGTGAAGATAGAACATGATTTAGATCTTTGTTCTGGCTTTCATCTGTCTTTAGTAGCAGGTTAATGAAACTTAAAATATTGTGTGTTATGGTTAATTTTGCCTTTTCTGCTATACTTTCAGGATCATGCAGGTAGCATATTACACCTAGCCACTTTGTTGCTATGTCTGATTTATTCTGTGTACTTCCTATAAATGAGATCTTCGTTTTCTGTTGTTTCATGGTTGAAACTTATTAAAATGTCAAATAGAATGTGTACATCTGTAAAAGGTTGCGGAAGGATAAGGTGGCAAATCCTATGGCTAATGCAGAAATAAACTTGTCTCTATCTTTGTACTAATTGAAGAGTTTACAGGTCTGATATGATATCTTATAGCCTCAAACTATCCTTGCCCGAATTCTTCGGCAAGCATTCCCATGTCAGCTTCATTGTTGTTGTCACTGTCGTTGATGCCGTCATTACTGTTGTCACTGTCGTTATCAGCATTAGTGTTGTGATGCTGCTGTCTTTTATCTGGATGTTGTTTGTAAACGATGCCTTTTTTATTTGAATCTACTAACAGCTCATGTTCTTAACATGTAGATGGCAAGGGATGACTTCTCGGAACAAGTTCCTTTGGCCCTATACTTGCTACAGGATTTACGAGAGGAAAGGCCGAAGGGTATGGAATTTGACAAGAAATCTGAATAAATAGTTGTAGGCAATTAGGCTTTCCCCTTAAATTGAATTACACTCGTGGAAGTAATGTCCTCTCTCTCTCCTTTTATTTTTGTTTGTGTTTTCTTGCCAAACATAAGAAAAACTAATTGTATTGGTTATTAGGCTCTAATAAATGATAAAGAGATTTTCATTTTGGCTAATTCTTGTACCTATATTTTATGTCATTCAAGCTCTCCTAGAGATATTGTTTGCAATTAATCTTCCTGGTTTAGGGAAGTTTCAGGTAGACCATCACTCTCAAAAGTAGGCTCTCAAGTACTCAAAACGACTTTAAGTTTAATGCATGCATCAATGCTTTGAAAGGCCCCATTACCCAACTGTCGAATGGGTCAATCTTCTTAGCATTGCGTATTGAGTGGTGATTCTTCCAAAATCCAAAGGTCCTTTTCTTTTCCTCCATTTATCGTTGATCGGATCATCTTAGACTAAACTTTTAGATTGACAGCAGTGAATGTTTTATGAAATTGAGGAGTTGACATTATAAAAATCATGGTTCTAAATCATACTATTAGGCGAAACATGAATCGTGTTTAAGATGTTTCAGCCATTATATTGGACTATTTGCACAATGACCCCATACATTGGCGACATTGCTTGAAATACCTGAACCACCTAGGATTTATAGACTAGAAGAGAAGATTAAAAAATTTCGAACAAGTAGTCAAATCAATTTGAGTTTGTTTGAAAATAAGAGGGGCCAAATTTGAAATTCCAGTAAGAATTGTAGGTTCTCAAGAAAGTTTGAAAACCTGCATGGTAAAATTTACCAACTCCATTTTTGTATTGTGTTGGGCTTGAAAATCAATGGTGCAAGCTCAAACTCAAAGACTTACTTTGAGAGTTAAAATTAGTAAAAAGATTAATCAATCAGTCAATCAATCAAATTTTAATCTCTAAAATGATCCAAGTGCAATGATTTCAAACATCCCAAAAATTCAACACTTTCTCTTCTCTCTTTAGATGGAAAAAAGAAAAAAAAAAGCTTATGATAGAAGTGATCCTATAATATAGAGCCCCACCTCACACAGTCACCCAATATGTTGGCTTTTCATGCTCAGTCTGATTGATGTCTTTGATGGGCCACTCAATTTCCCCAGACAGATACTTTCTTTCGTACTGATTTTCTCTTATTAATTGATTGGCAGACTGTCCATCAAATTTTTATGAATAAAGAGAATTTCATTTAAGTCATATGCTGCTAAATTTATGAAAAGAAAAAAGAATTAATTTAAATAAACTTCTTGTTATTTTGTAAAGTAAAATGGATAAGATGAGAAAAAACAAAATGAGGGGTACAAAGATGGTTAAAGTATCTTAATCATGATTAGTTTTCACAATAATTATTTCTTAATCTCTACTACCCATTAACAAGTTTTGGATTTTCCAAGTCTTGACTTCTTATATCTATTTATTTATTTTTTGGATTCTTTTCTTTTATCATGGTACTTTTAACAGATTCAAACAAAAAATCTTTTCCGGACAATAAAATAAAAATAAATAAAACCCAAAAAGGTTTGAGAAACGGAAGGTTCTTTCGACAAACACCTACTGCTATATAAGTCTGCATGCAAGGCAACAGTTTATTGGTCAGCCAAGTGATAGCCAATCAAATTTCATGGTGACCTAAGGGGGCTACCTTCTGCTGTAAGAGAATCATCTCTCTTTAGTTGACAGCATCAGCCGATGGTTGATATAGTTGAAGACTTCCTTGAAGTATATATAGCACAAAAACTTTCTTTTTCTCATAAAATTTTTTCTTATTCAAAGCGAAACTATAACAAAGAAAGAACACGAAGAGAATTCACTCTGATTTTCAATCTTTTTCTTTTTCTCTTTTCTGAAATAGAATCCCACTTTTATTTTCTTTATTGGGTTTTAAACAAAAAAAAATTTATTTCCGTTCTCTTAGGGACAACCCTTCAATTTTCATCATCCAAAACAGAGGAAAGTGCAGAGCAAACTAGAAATAACAAATGAGGAATCCATAGAATCAACCTCAATTTTCAATCTTTTCTTTCCCTCAAGACAACCCAAGTTCGTTTTGCTTCATTGGCTATTGAAATCCTGTTGCTTTTTGTATACCCAAAGAAACTGATTTTTCTTTTATGGCCGACTCAGAGGAGTCAGTAGCAGGGGAAGAAACAGAGTTGAAAAAAGAATTGCAAAGAGTTATTAAGATGATTCTCGATGAAGATAATTATGGGATTGAGATAACTACTGAAGCTGTAAGAATCCTTTCTTGTTTAGCAGACTTGAAGGTCAAGAAACCTGTTGGTCTGGGGATGGAGGATTCAGTTTTGTCTGAGAAATTTAAGTGTCCCTTGTCAGGTGAAATCATGAGTGATCCTGTTGTCTTGGGTTCTGGACAGGTTGGACTTCAAACTTTGATTCTTTTTACTTTGTTCATGCGTTGGTAAATTGGCTTTCTTTGTCATGCTTTGACTGTATGGATATTGGTTGGTTTTTTGCATATTAAAGTTTCTTGTATCTTAGCTATTCATTCTCTTAGTGAATAACATATAATTGGGCTATAAGAAATTTCAAAGTCTTGTTGATATTTTTTGGGTTACCATAAAATTTTTATATCTTTGCTTTTTTTAGTAATTATTTATAGGTTGCTATGCATAAGTTGTGTGTAAAGCCAAATTCAATTTTTTGTTTTAATTTGATTTATAGGCTCTATAGTCATTCCTCAGGCATAGGGAACTATTGGCTCCTTGTTAGTTAAACTTTGTCTATGACTGAATTTTGTTAGAGTTGAAGTACATTGTTTGATCTTGTTCATGCAAATGTCTTTTATGATTGTATATGTTCTTTCTTTCTCCTTCTTTGTTTTGAACTCAGTGGTTTGAAAGAAATTCTTGCTAATCTTACAAGTTGAAACTCTTAAGATTCACAACCTGATGAATTGTCTCATACTGATTTTCAGACTTATGATAGGCCACACATCCAGAAGTGGTTGAATGATGGTAACCTAACATGCCCTCTGTCCAAACAAGTCCTCACACACAAAATCCTCACCCCTAACTGTTTGGTCCGAGAATTGATTTCGCACTGGTGCAAAGACCGTGGCATTGCATTGCCAATGTCCTATCAGGATGCTGATGGAGAAGTGATTACTGAGGTAGACCGCATTTTCTTAAACTCATTGCTGGAAAAGTTGTCTTCCTCCCTTTCTGATCGGAAGGAAGCTGCTAAAGAGCTTCGGAGACTAACCAAGACAACACCATCGTATCGGGCAGTTTTTTGCGAGTTTAGTGATGCCATCTCTAGATTGCTCAGTCCACTTTCACAAAGCGAGGTTGAGTCAGATCCTGGTCTCCAGGAGGATTTGATCACAACAGTTTTGAACCTTTCAATTCATGGCAACAATAAGAAACTAATAGCTGAAAATCCTGTTGTCATGCCTCTTCTTATTGAATCTATGAAGTTCGGAACCATCGAAACAAGAAGAAATGCTGCAGCTGCTCTCTTCTCATTATCAGCACTCAATTCAAACAAGCTCATAATTGGAAATTCTGACGCTCTTGTGCCTTTACTTGAACTCTTGCGAGAAGGGCATCCATTGGCAATGAAGGATGCTGCCTCAGCAATCTTCAACTTATGCATTGCAGCTCCGAATAAAGCAAAGTTTACTGAAATAGGGGCGGTGGAGGTAATCCTACAGAAGATCAAGAATGGTATACTTGTTGATGAGTTGCTGGGCATTCTTGCACTACTATCTACAGATCACAGCGCCGTTGATGAAATTGGAGATCCTGATACTTTGCAGTGCTTGCTTCAGATCATAAGGGATAGCAATGCTGAACGTACTAAGGAGAACTGCGTAGCTATCCTATACGATGTGTGTGCAAAAAACTTGACTTTGTTATTGGTGATCAAGGCAGAAGAAGTTAAAGGGCATACTCTGGCTGAACTTGCGGATACTGGAACTCCAAGAGCCAGAAGGAAGGCCAGTGGCATCCTTGCGAAATTATGTAAAGCTTTTCCATCTACACATACAGCTTGAGGAAATAAACACCAAGGCAAAACATTTTTTGTACATGCTCTTTTTTCATACTGACATAATATTGCAGCTATTCAGGCTCAATTACCTATGTAAAAAGTTGACATCTCTATACAAAGTTTCATATACTCATACCAGGCAAGTTTTGGTCCAAATGAATCTCATAGATTAGGGAAGGACGCATTGAAAATTTTTTACTCAGTGGAAGTTGTACATTTTGGCGTATCCCTATCTTTATGAATTCTTTACTCTCTCTTCCCTTTCCAGTCCCTGACATAATCTAATTTATATCAGCAGTAGCCTGCTTTGAGTTCCCAATATTTAATAGATACCTGCTTGGATTATCTAATTCTCATTATAAAATGTGGCATCAGATATTGAAACGCCAGTGGAAGAAAGTGGGCAGGCAGAACCTTGTGAGTGTGTCTAATTCAGGTTAGTTGCTGGAGCTGTAGGGTCTTCAATATTGTTCCTGTCAACACCAACTTTTTTAGAGTGTCGGCACCATATTACTAAATGTTTAATGCTTGATTAACCATAATTTGCACTGTTTTTGGAAGTGGGTTGCCTTTACTATTATCTTTTTCCATTTCGAAGAAGGGGATTCGAATCTGACTCTTTATTTAACTAAATACTCAAGTACCTATTACTATTAGAATACTAACAAAAATCAATTGGCTGGCGGCTATAAAATTAAGTCTTCTGAAATAGTAAAAGAAATTGAAAAAGTTCCCATTTGATGTTGAAAGCTTGAGTACACATTAAGCCTCTGACTTGTATTTCCATCATATTACCAACATGTAATATTATTTATATTTATTCAGAAGTTTACCAAGAGCAGGAACTCACATATCAGAAACTTCTTCCTTCCTTAAGAATTCTTTGTCGGTGACAGCCATTCAGCATTCACCAACATCAATTAGCTTGTCACAGCTGTAACTGTCCTTGAGTTCATTTGAGAAGTTATCCTAGTTCCGAAATTTTCAGACAGTCATTCTTAGCATTGATCTATTACTGTCATGATGCCCTGCTCATAGTTGGTAAATGATTACCATGTTGCTCAGTTGCTCCCACTTTTCACCTTAGTGTCTAATAAAGATTCAACCCTCAAATATGTTAAGAACAAACTTAGAAAATAATTGAATGTATCGTGCCGGACAGATATCTGTATGTGATACTGATACTTGACTCAGATTACTGTAGTTTTCACATAAAATTGGCTACAAGTGAGAGTCATCTAGGGGATCCGATCGCGGGAGCTAATTGGTTTCCAGAGACAGATAAAATGAGTTCGACGGTGAACTGTCATTACCTTGAACGAATCTGACAGAGACCAGAAAACGCCAACCACAGCTTGCTAGAAGACTTGTTAAGTTCATAAACAATGTAGGAACAACTTGTAAACTAAATATGAATGTGTCGTGAAATGGTCGGGTCGGTAGGTTGAGGCATGGATGTTTAGTAAGGAATCAAAGTTTTGTTGTGATTTAAAGACAGGATGTGAGCAGATAGGTAAATGATGTCAGTTTTCATGTGAATAGGATGTATTTGGATATTATCCAGACATTGTCTAACCAATATTTGTTTGTTCGCTTTAGTTAAGTGGTCCTTGAAAAGTATGGGAGCTATTCTCTTGAATTTGACAAGCAATATTTAAAGGATGGACCAAAGATTGTGAAGTTGTTTAGACCTTTATTCCCTGCTGAAAGATTGCTTTTCTTGGTAATGAAAACCCTAAATTAATGGACCTTCCTTGTACAAATCCAATGCCTGAAAGGCTCTGAGAGGGTGTATGCCCATTAGTTGAATTTCCGTAAAGCATCATATGGAATGTGTTTCCAACTTTCTCCAAAAACAGACAAATCAAACTGTGAAAGCAGAAGCCCACAACTGATATTTTTCTCCCTATTTTTTCTTTCTAGGAACAATGAAGCCAACAAATTGGTGACACAGGGTATTTTTCACAAAATGGTTAGAAATAGACTCAGGCAAGACAGAACGATTCCTTGCTTTCACCCCTGTATTGTGCTTATCAGTCAATCCAGGAAGGTTCATGATAGAGACTCTGATGGTAACTAAATCATAAACTTGAGACAGGAACACAGCAGATTAGCTCCTATGATCTCAAATCACTCTCAAGAGCCACCTTTATTCGTTGACAAAAACCAAAATTTGAACTCACTAACCAAAAGCAGATTTAGGAAGTTCTAAACGCCTTTAATGTCAAATTGCCGTATGACATATGCCTCGTTGTTATTGTTTTAAACCACAGCATGAACTCACTTCAATATGGAGAAGCTATGTTGAGCCTGCAACCTCCACTTGGAGGAAACTTTTGTCATTTTCTAATATTGAAGGCATGTTGGCATGCATAATCGAGAAGGGTTAACATCCTACAGCCAAATTTCTAAACCTTAATCCTCATGCAATAAAAAGCTTTGAATTCTAGGTTTTGATAAGAATTCAGTTCCTAATTTCTGAAACCTAAAACTAATGTTACCAATTAAAAGAGGTGAATCTAAACAAAGTAGAAAGAGCAGCTTAGACCTAATGGCATAAAAACTTAAAATGCAGTAACTCAGCTATGTGAATTCAACTTACCCTTCAAGTCTAGGACTTGTGGCTATAAAAATGACAATCAACAGCTAGGAAAACCTTAGGTGGACAACAAAATCCATAAGATATTATGGTCGAGTAGAATCACAAACTAAACTTGTCTTTTGCTCTCTTTGAACAAGATGAAACCAAGAAATCCTCTTCACAAATGCAGTAATCATTGAGCAAACGTAAACAGCATCAATAGCTTTTGTTCAGATTAATGTGCGAACCTTCTTACATTATCCAGTGGTTTCTTAGTTCTACAACATATTAAGAAACAGACATAGAGACAGAGCATTAAGTTGTAGGACTTAGGAACAACATTTTCGTATGAGAATACAAAGCACTGCTGGCATCCAAGACCCTCATTGAGTATTTAATTCAAGATCATGCCAAGTGTTTCCATTCACTTGTTGAGTCTCCTGATCTGAAAATTTACCAAATTCAAAAAAAAAAAAAAAAAAAAACAAATATGTTGCAAAGCAATATAAAATCTGGCAACAGAAACATGCAATATTGAACTATAAGTTCAAAATAAATCAACACATAGTCCTCATTGATCTCAGCATAAACAAGAGAAAGACTTGATTATCAACACAATGACAGGATAGATGCACTTTTATAATGCTATTGCTCAAAAGCAAAATGTATAATCTAATTTGATAAACATACTTGAGTCTTCAGTATCATCATTTCGAGCAACCATTACAGGTGGTAGTGGAAGATCTGCATTAATCAGTAACAAGACAAAGAAATTAACTACAAAGGAACTCCAACAGAAATAACAATCAAAAAGATCATCTTTCCATGCCCTTAAACAAAATCAAGCAACATGCAATTGATAGGTATTCATGCTTTTCATAGAAATTATAAGAGAGAAGCAAAAAGTTACTCAAAGATATTCCAATTAAGATTCACATCCTCCAAATTCTGCACTACAACGGAAACCATTATGTTGCAACAAGCAACAATCTTCTTGCAGAAAGGGAAGCATGGGCAAGAGTAGAATTTCTATAACAAATTTTGAACTATCAACTTATGCAATAATCTTCTCAGGTAAAAGAGATTTAATTTTGAACTATCAACTTATGCAATAATCTTCTCAGGTAAAAGAGATTTGCAAACGAATTAGCAGCCTAATTTTGACATAATCAACATCAAAACTACACATGACCTACGTAAATATTTAGCTGCTTCAGCTACATGTAAACTGCTATCTCATACGTTAATGTTTTCAAACAAATAATTATGATTGAAATTCAAAATCACTTTTTTTACATCATGAATAGCAAAACTTCACATGACTCGTACATATATATAAATTCGCAAGCAGGTTTTAGCAACAATACCATCATCAGGCAGAGTATCTCTCATCCATTCCTCATCAACAATATCTATAAGTATACCAAGGCTAACTTCTCCCATCTTTTGCGCTCCAATTCACTAATCACCCTTCAAAAAAAAGTGCAAAAATATAATTACCCAGATGTTAAACGGATAAGTATCTTACAGCTTTAACGATAAATATTCTTCCAAAAAAAAAAAGAAAACAACCACAAGGCCTTGAATTATCAAACCCAGATCGGAACAAAACCTAACTCAATAAACTTTCTTCCTTTAGCAAAAAAAGGAAACAAATTGTTTCAATTAGGACTTGCTTTTTTCTTAGAAGTGAATTTAGTTAGAGACCTTTCGTCAAACATGTCAAAGACAGAATAGAGCGAGGGACACTTACAATTAAATAATTGAAATCCAACATTATTGAAATTAAAAAGCAATACACTTTTTTGTTAAAAAACTTTGGATAAGTAAAAATGAAGGTGAAGGAAAAGACAGCGTACCTGTTTAACTGGTTTCAGGGATGATGAAACTTAGAATGTTCTGCAGTTTGAACTTGTAGATATTTTAACTGTTTTTTCCCTTGTTAAAGTGGGAAGTACAACCTTTTTTTTCACCTTTTTTTATTAATTTTTACTTTTTAATACTCAAAATAAAATAATACCAAAAACATTGCTCAAATTTTATATCTATTAATCAATTAACTAAAAACATACTTATGCTTATTTGTTGCTTTAAATTATAAATACTATTTAATTAATTAATGTTAATATTATTATTTATGAATGAAATCTTACATCTTACCTGCTTTGAAAGTAGTTATAAAATCTGATTCTAGAGAATTTTAAATGTAATTTTTTTAATATTTTATTAAATTAAATAATTTTAAAAACTATTTTTTTAAGTAATATCTTTATATAAATATTTAAAGGGATAACAAATAAAAAGATTATAATAATATATTTAAAAATTTTTATTTTTTCAAAAATGATTTTAATGATAATTTATTTTTTTCTTAATATCATGTTTTATTCTTATATTATCTAATTTTTAAATAAAAATCATAAAATTTAAAAGTAATTATTCCGTTAATTTTTTTACTAATTTCTTTAAAATTTTATAATTAAATTATAATAATCCCGTTTACGAAGCCTTTAACCTTATACTAATAATTTAATACGGGTTGAGTATAACCGAACGGTGCCGACTGACAAATATAATTGAGTTGAGTGAGCGGCCTCAAGGAGTTAGTTAACGACCACACAGAATACTCAACAACCGACCAAGCATGACAACTCAACTTTCCACTCGACTCCACTAGCCTAATTCCATACCGACCATAAGCATTCTTGGTGATCAAGAATGAAGGCCCATAATACAAGGGTCATCGACAAGTACCGTATATATATGGTGCCATGCACAAGGTGTGGTAGATTCTTTCTAAATATTTCTCTCACATTTAAACCTCTAAAAAATCTGACTTCCACCTCTTGGCCTAGTGGCCAAAAGAGGCTGAGGGAAGTCACTTGGCACGGGTTCGACCCCTGCCATCCCCCTCCCCCCCTTGTATCCAAAAAAAAAAACCTCTAAAAAATCTATACTGACTTAAGCATTGGTGTAGCATAAATCGAACACTGTTCATCCTCTCTCTTCTTGTTATTTTCTATATCCCTTCCTAGAGAAAGCTAACGTTCCGACTGCTTAAAAGATAAAGAAGTATTGTTAATTTTTTTATAGTTTAATATACAAAATAATCCTCGAACTTGTATAAAACTGTCGTTTTGATCCTTTAATTTTTATTTTGAAATTTTTGACCTCAAACTTTTATTTTATACACAATGTAGCCCTTAATGCTGACGTGACATAATAAGAAAATTTCACGTGTCAATATGTGGATAAACCACGTCAACATCATTGGCTATATTGTGCATAAAATAAAAATTCGAAAGCCAAAAATTTCAAAATAAAAGTTGAGGAGCCAAATCGACAATTTTGTACAAGTTTGAGAGTTATTTGTATATTATACCATTTCTTTATGCTCATTCCAAGCTTGAAGTACCATTTGTACAAAATAAGTACAAAATAAGAATCCGTTCATTACATGATTTCTTCTTTATATAGATGGATCTATTGGGAAATTTACTTAGAAGTATATTTGTGCAACAGCCGAGGTCCGATCTAAAAAACCTCAACAATATGATAAGTAGAAAAATAAGTGATCCATGAACAAATCTTATAAGATGAAATAGTATAGTTTGTTTATCTCGACTATAGATTGTCTTAAAGAGTAGAGATTGTGTATAAATGACTACTTTGTGTGATCTGCCCTTTATGTCTTTGGGGAAAAAAAAAGAATTATAATAATAATGAAAAAATATGGACATGGTTCTTGAAGGGCAGCATGCTGGTATTTTTCCATATCCAATGTGTCCAATGATATTGTCTTCAAAATTTTGATTCATTTTCAACAACTTTAACCTTGAAAACCATGTGTAATAATTTACATTTTACATGCAATGATGTTGTCCATCCAAATCCTTAGAAAATGTGGCAAGTCTTGTAACTTTTTTTCCTCTTTTCTATATAAATTTTCCAAGGGCTTTAAATGCATAATTTACCTAGTATAAGGTAAGGGACAACATCACCATTAGACAGACATTTCTCACTACAAGCTTTTTTTCTTTTACTTGGCCACAAGCAAGAGATATTACAAGCTTTTTGTTTGGTCAAAACATTTTTGATGAAACAACAAAGGAATAAAATTACTACACTAACTGCATCTTTTTCTTCCATATATAAACATTGCAGGCAGGAAACAAATTTCTTCCTTCAAGCTCAAAGTAAGAACCTTCATGTTGCACAAGCTGGTACCAAGCATGAAAACAGTCCTGGCATTTTCTTCTGCATGGAACAACAAATGAAACATGTCAAGAAACAGCCTTAACAGAAATCTTCAAGCCCATAGATAGGCTTTGCCCAAAGTTTCAACAGGTTTAGCCTAGCCAGCCCAATGTAGACCTTAACTTTAGAGATAAACATAAAAGACCCAAAGTATTTCTTCATGATTAATTTATTGATAGTGGGAGGACTTGATGTGGAGATCTCAAACTTCAAGGGGATGAAAAAGACCCTCCCATTGATGACTTAACATTGACACCGTGACTCACAAGGTGCATGCCAGATTCAAGAAGCACCCATTATAAGGTGATTTGGCATTGAAAATTGAATGTTAAATTCTTTATATATTTTATCTCAACAACCAAATTGCGGATCTCATAAATGAACAAGTAAACAAGTAAAAAGAATAAAATCATATTAAAAAATTAAGAATAATTAGATTGGGATAGGCCAGATGGAGGGACTTACTCGCTTGGAAGAGTGGAGGAGTTCTGGGGGGATCTTGTAGAGATCTTCATCTACAGGTTTGGGGGTCCTAACGGGCAATCTATTGGGAACAACCGCATCGTTTTTGAGTTGCTTACTTCTATTTGTATTTTTGGTAGTATGATTTGAAACAGGCACATGGTGGTGCTTCCTTGGCGGTTCAGTCACGTCACAAACTCTCCCTCCCTTCTTTTGCTCCTTGACATGCGGCCCTCGCTTTTCTCTTACCCTACTCACCTGCCAAAGTCCACCACTCACTCCATTATTTTCAACATTCCATTCCTAACAAAATAGTAATAATTTCATTCTTTGACAAATATACAGATCATCCTTGCATAGTTGCATTAACATTTTCATGTTCCAAAAATGCGTCGGCATCTCGACCATCCGATTATCTCAATTATTTTTCTGTAACATGTAAAATTTGTCTGAAAGGTGAGAAGATTTTGAGCTCTTAGTTAATGTGATCAGAGTGACTGCGGTTTCTGATACCAAATTGAAATTTTACTCTGAATTTTGTGAGTGGACCCTATGTTTCAGGACAGTGCAAATGCAATGCATGCTTATTTGCTTGGTCTCTATCAAATCTAGGGCCAAAAAGGCAGAAAGATTCTTGCAAGATGAACTAGATTTTCTGCAGACCATTGGAAAAACATTTTCAGATTGAAAGAAAAGTTCCCACAAATGGGCTTGAAGACATGCTTGTGAGTTTACTCAATTTCTGTACGTGTCCCCACTGTACAAATTAAGACAGTTGAACAGTATTTCCGCAGAAATCTCAGAAATGACTCATCCTTTTTCTTTTCTTTCATATTTCAAATGTTTTTTTCCAACTTTAAATCAGTAACTAACAAGCTGAGCAACAAAATCAACAGTACAAATATGAAGAAGTCCAGAAATAGTTAAAGAAACAGAGCTGAACTAACCTTTGTAGGAGGAGCAAGGTTACGAGAATGTTTCCTCGAATCAACAGCATATAAATCAGCAGCAACATAAGGATTGGATTCCCCTGATGAAGAGCTGAAACGAATCAAACCAGCTTGTCTGGCACATTCAAAGTACTGAGTTATAGGCAGGTCATTTGCATAATCCCAGTTTCCAAATGCTGGTATCTGCCCACTTCTCTTGCAATAATCCTGTAAAAAGAACAAACCGCACCAATAATTAGCTTTTTAAAGGAGAGATTGAAGATTCAAAAAAGGATATAGAAAGGGAAAGAACTTACATTATCCATTGTTTGTGACAGATACTAGTAGGAATGAAGAAGCTAATAAAAAGACAAAGAGTGATTATAAAGCTGTGGGAAGGGAAAGGGATTGGACTTTGAAAGATTGGTTTTTAAGGAGAAAGAATGAGAGTGCAAAAAGGTGAAAACAGAAAGATATGGGGATTCTCAAGAAAGCTACAGAAGATATAAATTCTAAGTTCAGAACTCACACACAGAAGAAGAGAATCTACAGATAAAGATAAGTGTCCAACTCTTTTCTCTGGTAGAAAGTGGAAATTATATATGAAATTACAACAGCAAGAAACCGAAAAATAAAAAATTACAGAAAAAAGAGTGGACCGTAGTCTACTATTAGGGCCTTGTTTTGTCAACTTTTTCCCATTATAATATATGATGCAACTTTCTTGCCCAAACCTTAATCCCATGCTTTGTGCAGTTCTTAAATATTTTACTTATGTGCTTTTTAATGAGTTCACGCGGCAAAGTCAGAGATGGGACCCCTTTGAGAAAGCAAGGGAGAGTGTTCACAGTTCACTTGGATTTTGGGAGTTGTTAACTGTTAACAAAAGTTGGTGAGGTTGCAGTCACACTGAAAAGCCAAATTTTTTTGGTTCTCAAATGCAAAAGATCTGTTTTTTGTTTTATTTATTAAAAAAAATACCTTTTTTCTTTGGAGAAAAGGGTTATCAAAGATCTGAAAAAGCTTGGATATATATATATTGCATGATAATGGCTTGTAGTCAGTGGGTAAAAATAAAATGAGCCACAGTTGCCGTTTGGTGCCTGCAGTAAAAGCTATTCTGGAATGAGAAGGGGAACTGTTTTCTGTGACAAGTCCTGTCAGTGGGTAAAAGACTCAATGTTACATCATCTTCGACCTAATTTTGAATCTTTGATGTTGTCTTCTCTCTTCTGTTCTGAATATTGAAAGGATATCAAATTTCAACAATTGAATTTTGGTCAAAGAATGAAGTGGGCCAAGTAGCTCAACACTATTCGTAGAGGATTGTTGATTGTTCATAGTCTATAGTCTATAATTGAAGCAATCTATCTGATCTCCTTGAAATTTAGCAAAAGAAAAAACTCGAACACTAATGAAAATTCTTGTCCATTATTTGTTCTGAAAGTAGTGGATTTTGGCAGGACTTTCGTGAAAAAGTTAAAAGAGTAAAGTGTGGTGTACAGTGTACTCCATTTAAAGTTCTCCCATTTGATTTTAGCATCCAATAATGGCATATTACAATTTGACTAACTTCAGTTACGAGAGGCAAAAAAGTGGAACATACCAAAAGAAAGGGTACAATTCCACTACTACTTGTTAGTGCTCTTTTTGTAGAAAACTTCAAATTCTTCTGTCATAACTCATACAAAATGCCAAAGCCACAAACCAACTAGCCAGACCATGATAAAAGAAACTGATATTTCTATCCTTTCAATTGGCTAAAGTAGCCTGCTACATTTCAAAGTTCATGAAATTTTTTGAGGCTATCTGATTCATGTAGTAACTTTTTAGCAGAAAATTACAAACCATGCCTTGTGGCTTCTGGTGCTCACCCTTAAAGCCACATGTGTTATAAATATAGTACACAATGAGTAATAATGATGTATGGCATTTTCGGAGGTACATTCTTAATTTATTGGAAGATCAGAGATATTGTGATGAGTTCATAGTTTGCATTTAAACCATCCAAAAAGATGAACCAAAAAGAAAAAATTGCAGCGGCATTCACTCTGTAATAATGTAAAATGCCAATGCCCCAAGGTTGAATCAAGTCCCAACAGAGCTTTTGCTTAGATGAAAAGCTATTCCACTCTCATATCATTTCTTTTTTCTTCATAACTAAAAGGAAGCCTTTTAAACTTAGAACCCCAAAGTTTCTAAAACCCAAAGAACAAGAAAGTTTTATTGAACATGAGAATGGCTTCCTTCTTTTTCTTTTCTTGAACCTTGATGACCGTGGAAAAATGGAAAAACAAGGACAAAGGGCAAGACTTTTGCTTGGCTCAAGCTATGGCAGCCCTAACCTCGTGGAGTGATATGAAGCGTTTGACGTTTACCTAACATTTTGACTTGTGTAAACAAAGAAGAACCCACCTGGGGGCTTGTGCAAGGACCAAATGGCAACCTGCCACAAACGGTCAAAAATGCCACCATATTCGACTCAGCTTGGCTTGACTTAGGAGAAAACTCCCCTGTAAAAGACAAAAGGCAAACGTCGACAAGGAGGAGCTTTGATCAAGTCAACATATTGTGTGGAAAAGTTGTGGTATAAATCCAGACGTGTAGCTCACCAATCTTGTTGTTTACTAGTTTTTGTGGGAAAAATGACGGTGTGGGTGGAGTGGGGTGGGGGGACCGACCATGGGATGGAATGAGGATCATGGATTTGGGCGGAGCAAAATTTGTTCACGTGAACCTCCTGAAGGAAAGGAACAAAAAAAATTAAAAACAACGGAAAAAAAAACATGTTCTTCAAATCCATCAGTGCAGAGGGCAAACCACACACAATCTGCTTGAAATTATTACTAAATTATTTGCGACAGAAGAATTTTTAGTTTGGCTTCATATTTGTTCTATATTTTTAAGTTCGTATGGAATCCAGCCTTTTCACATTGGTTTGAGTGAATTCAACTCCAATGTTTTCATAGAAATTATCAGGATTTCACTTCTTTTTCTCTCTCTAGAAAAATTGGTATTTACATAATTGATTTACAGGCAAATCAAAGGTTAAAATCTCTGTTTTTGGCGGTTAGGTCAAAGGAGCTGGTTTACCAGGATTTCACTTCTGTCGCATAAAATTAAAATCAATATTAGGGCTGCCGCGTTTAGCCTTACGTCGGTATTTTTTTTTAAAGCTTTACATTTGTTTAATTTTTGTAATATTATATTAACATCAATAATAAATTAATAACATTTAAAATAAAAATAAATCAACAACAAATATAAAAAGTAGTAAATTTTCAAACTAATCAATTAAACGAATTAAGAAATCATTACCTTATAAATCCCTTTATAAAAAATTGAATGAGATAAATGTAAAGCAAGGACATTGAGATGGAGAAAAACGAATAAATTACCATTAGTTACATAACAATGTCAATGGCAAATTTGGCGTAACGTAAAATTAATTGAACAAATTTACCAATTAAATTAAAGCAAACAAAAGCATTTAAGAAAATATTGGCATATGTAATGAAAAAAAAAAGAAAGTTGAGAGTAATATTTATCTCTCCTTATCAAATATAAAAATTATGACAATAGGTAACTTTATGTTCTATTTTTCTTTAAATAGAACCCAAAAAAAAGAGAGAGAAACACAAAAAAAAAATTAAGAAAAGTAGAGACTAAAATGAAATAGAAAAAAGATGATGAAAAACGTAGGAAGGAAAAAAGCTATTTAATTAAAATATTAATATAGGTATATTGTCTACTCATTTCTCCTTAAAAATACTTTTCACTTTTGATTTTTTTTACTTAGATTTGGTTTGGCATTATGTTAGGAGGTAAAAAAAAGTTCATTTTCACCTCTAACTCGTATGTAATGCCAAACTATTTTCGGTTTGTACCAAAGGCTTTTTTTTATAGTTAATAGCTGTCTAATCTAAGAAGATGAAATTTTAATGTTTTTACGTTTAGAAAAAAAATGCTTTTAAGGTAAAATTACATAAATTACCTTTAAATTATTATTAATCTTTAAAAGCTATCTTTTATTTTCAAATATATCTTTTTTTAGACATTTCTAATGCTTTACACTAATTTTTTACAATAATACCAAACACTTAAAAATCTTAACTATATTTTTTTACAATAATCCTTTTTGTTTTCTAACCCATTAGTTTTCTACCTTATCCATCCTCTTTTCAATATAACATAAAAAACAATGTCAACCATAAAAGAATACTAATGATAATATATTTATCTATATTAGTAATTACAAAAAATCAAGAAAAAAACAATACAAATCCTACATGGATGCCATTGTAGGTCTCTATTTTTATCAATTTACACTTATGGTTAAAGAAAAAAATTGTAAATAAAAAATAAATTTTACGTGGAGCGCCTCTAGCTATGGGCTCTATTAAACGCTTCTTTAATAGTATGTAATGTAATGTAATGTAATATAATAATATGTATGTATGATAAGATGATATCGTACTACAAGTCGCGCACATTCTTCAAATAAAAATTAGTGAGCTAAACACTCTAATATTATCAGATTAGGGTATCTCTAAAGAAGCACTAAAATACCAATTTGACGTAAAAAATGGTGCTAATGGTGTTCCAAGAAAACACCAAATCATTCCATCAAAATGGTGGGATGTATAGCAACACATCAAATTTGGTGTGTTACTATTCGTCATACCATTTTTGGTGGGATAATTTTTTTTTTATTTTATCCTTGGCCCTTTTTATTAATTACTTGTATGTCATTTTAAATTTTTTTTGTTGTATTTATATATTTTGAGTTGTATTTAAATTTAATTTTTAATTATTAAGAAAAATATATACCAGTAGAAAGATCTCATTGAGATCTTTAAATTGAGACCAATATTGAATTATATATTTATATTATTTTTATAAATAATTATAAATATAAATTTTAAAAATTAGGTAAAAATTTAATTAAAACATAATAAAAGTAATTAAACATCATTTTACTTCAATTATAATCAAAATACAAATTAAACAATCATAGAAATTAAATTACAACATAGATTAATACAAATTAATACGTTATTAATATTATTTAAAGATTAATTTAATTAGATAAGTTATTATTTTTTTAATTATATGAAGTTAAAAAATAGATAGAACATATCTTTTTAATAAAAATTGGTGTAAGAAATGGTGTTATACATTGAGTGAAAAAAAATAATGAAAGAATATTCTAAGAAGATGTTCTTTTTACACTAAAATGGTATAAAATTTGGTGTAGACCCTTGAAGATGGTGATGTTAAACTAGAAAGGGAAAATTTTTAAAAGATTTAAAAGAGACTTTAATGAGGGAGAATTGTCCAATGATTGAAGTGAAGAGAACAAGAAAATGTTTCTTTTTTTTGTTTCTTTTGAGATTATAAAAGATACTATTTAAAGGAAGGCATTTTTTTGACAGAAGTAATAAATTCAAAAATACTCTCTTCTGAAATTTTTTGTTTCCATATTTTGTTGATTGAACTTAGGTTTTTACTATAACTATATTACCTGTAATTATTTTTTCAACAATCTTATAGTTATCAATTATAATAAAGAATTATATGAAGGTCTATCATGAAGCTCATACTTATGAATGATAGATCCTTACATAATTTTTTATTGTAATTAAACAACTGTAAGATTGTAAGAAAAATAATTATAAGTAATATGGATTTATTGTTACTCATCTAACCAAGCGAGTATAGTACAAGAATGGAAAATGAATATATATATATATATAGAGAGAGTTGTGAAACCCTACCTCTTCCTCTTGGCCTAGTGACTAAGAGGCTTGGGAGGCAGGGGTTCGATCCTGTCATCCCCCACCCCGGATCATAGTATCTTGTATTGTACCAAAAACAAAAAATGAGTTGTGAAACTCATTGGGCTAGGCTCTTCTCCATTCTTATCTCCATGGCATTTAACCTTTTTGTGATCGGGACCGCAATAAAAGTGCCCATATATATGTTTTTCAAAGGTTCTAGATTGATTTGTTCCTTCCATGGACGGGCCATCATCTTGGGCTCTTCCGTTCACTGGCCTCGGGCTTCAGTTAGCTTATTAACAAAATCTTGGAACCAACCACTTAACAAAATGTCCAAACCAAATGACAACTCTAAGTTTACCTTTGAAAATCAAGGTCACAAATCCGATTAAAGGTTAGTTAAAAGAGTAAGTTTGTGTTACCAATAATTGATTGATTCAAGTGGTTTAGTACTTATTTCTCCTTAAATAAGTTTTCGAATTTGAATATTATGAATGAAGAAAACCATTATTGGATGAATTTTATCCTCATAATGAACCAACTTGATTCAAAAGAGATTAATTTTAGATCAAAGACCTAGGCTACGATTGATTAACTTACGCTTAAGAAAAAAACAAAAACAATAGTATGTATGTGTTTACGATTCCATGAAGTTGCAATCCAACAATGTTTAGGATGAATGCCTTTCCTTTAACAAATACTATTAAGTAATTATTTAGAGTTTTTTCACTTTCATATAATGACATAAATTGGTGAAAGTACCCATAGGCCCTTGTATTATACGAAAATATTCAAGTCCTTAAACTTCAATTTGAGTCAATTTAGTCCCTCTACTATTGAAAATAGAACAATCAAGTCATTCAGTGTTACAAAATCAATTTTAATCGCTAAAATTACTGATATGGCACTAATTTTTTCCTTTAGGTTTACTAATATGGCAATGCAATGGTAACTTAAATCATAAATTGGCATGCCCAATACAGAACTGGCACTAACACGTCATTTATGGTCTGACTTGTCGTAGCCACGTGGATACTGTTTTGATATTTTATTGACCTGTTAGTATTGCATCACTACCAAACATGTTAGTTTGTGTTTTAACTTACCACATCATATCAACATCATTGTCATTGTCAGTAATTTTAACAATAGAAATTGATCCCATGATATGTGATGACTTAATTATTCAATTTTTTATAGTATAAGAACTAAATTGATCCAAATTGTAGTATATGCATTAAATTAAACATTTTTGTATAATGTAGGGACTTATGGGGCACTTTAACCGATATATTCCTTTTCACATTCAGTTACTTGTTTCTATATTAGTACTAGAAATTGACCCAAGGCTTCACCCCTAGGATTTTTTTAATTCTAAATATTTAAATTATATTTTTAAAAATATGGTAGGATTATTAGGCTAATTTTCTATTTTTTAGGCTCAATTTTTAAAATTTAAAACAACCCTAAGTCCAAATAAAAGATAACCCAAAACAACAGAAAAACAAAAGAAAAAAAAAAGTTTCGGTAGTTAATGGGGAGTTGACAATTGCCCCCTATGCTCCTCTAATGCATCTCATCATATTTCATTTAGGACATGTTTGTTATACTGAATTGGGTTAGATATGATGGAAAGAAAAATTAAATGTAATTTATAGTGTGGTTTTATAGAATGATTATTCATAGAATAACTCAATCCTCTAAAAATAGATAGGATTGACTCAATTTATGAATAATCTTCCCCATAATGTAAATCTATGTCAATACTATAAAGTATACTACGAATTGCATATAATTTTTCTCCTTATATTCTATTAAATCTAATCCGGTATAACAAATATGCCCTTAGAATAGCTATAGATATTCTATTTTTACCCTAGAGAGAATGTATGACTAGAAAGTATGAATGTCGAACTCAGTTAATTTGAGTGATGATAAAAGTTCAAACGCCATCAATCTCAACTCTCAAGTGTTAAAAAGATTTATTGTGCTATATATAAGTACTAAATGGCTACCCAATTAAAAAATGTGCTGCTGCAACCAGTACATGCATGTGAATGGTGTAGTGTGTATGCAGTATGCATATTTTAAGGGAAAGAAAGTTGTTTAACTACCAGAGTTAAAGATATGTTTGCCTCAGAATCAACTAGACGAAATCAATGTGTAACAGTTGAGTTCCAAAATTTAATGGGAGAACAAATTTAACACTTCTTCTGTTCCAAAATATGTAATTTTTAATTGTTTTACAAGATTAAGAAAAAACGGTTTTTTTTTTCGTAAGGAAGAAGATAGAGAGGAGACATATATTAAATATAAGATTTTTAATAACCTGAAAAGGGTAATTTTAGAAAAATATAATAATATTATATTGGTTTTATAAAAATAACATATTTTTGGACGAAGGGAGTAATTAACAGAAATATTAGATAAAGCATGCAACTTTTAAATTCTACTTGAATTGTTATCAGTCGTGTAAGTTGTTGATAAACTGGTACTAAAGTTTCCATGACCAGGGTTCAAATGCAACAACTTCTAAGTATATTAATAAAGACGATCTTGAAAATTTTCATTAAAATCAAAAAATAAATTGAAAAACTCTAGATGAAAGCTGGATTCAATGGTTCTTGTTCTTTGGCTTGTGTTGTCTATTTCAACCAAAATTAGCAACTTCTTATTTAAGATTTTCTCACAATTTTATATTGTCTTTAACAAGTCTAATGGCTGAATATTTATTTTGCCCCTCGAATTATAAAAGAAGTGACAATTTTGCTCTAACTTTTATGTTGACCAATTTCATTCTCATACTTTGATTTTTCTTTGAATAATGTAACTTTTGATACTGATGTAAAATGTCGACATAAACACGTAAAATTTTCATGTTAGACCATGTTAGCATCGATGATTATATTATTAAAACAAAAAAAATCGGAAGAATGAGAATGAAATTATCTAAAATAGAAGTTGAATAGCCAAATTATTATTTTGTAGATAATTCAATGAGTAAAATGGATATTAAGCAGAAGCTTAAAGGTGGTGCGGTCCATGAAAAATGAACATTTTTCTTGAGACAAACTCTGGACCACCCCTATGTTTGCTCTAAAATGTAGTACCAGCTAGCTTAGCTTGCTCAAGAATGGGTAGCTTACACATATGGTAATTTTTTTTTTGGTGATTACACATATGGTAAATTGAACTCACATTTAAATAATAAAGCCCAACATATTCACAAAAAAAATAATAAAGCCCAACATATCTAAAAAAAAATAATAAAGCCCAACAACAGCTTTTGATTATTCAATTATCAAGGTTTATATATGCGAAAGTAACATTCAAATTATTAATTAACGATATTGCGTTTTGAGAAAGTAAAGTACTAAAAATATAAGGTCATGTAAAAGAAAATATTTTCTATTTTCATTTTTTAAAAAATATAAGAAATCATCACCTAAGATATGTGTAGTTTATAAAAATGTATGTATATTTTAAAAAATAAAAATATAAATAGACTTAAAATTGACAATAATTTTTTAGGTTTATTTTTATTTTCATTTTAAAAAACATGCATATACATTTCCCTTTACTACACATATCTTTGATGATGAATTAATTTTACTTTTTAAAATATGAAAATAGAAAATATTTTCATATAACAAACATAGCCTAAAATTTAACAAAATTAATGCAAAAAGAAAATGATAGACTTAGTACTAAAATAGCCCCTGTATTTAATCAAATTTGTTATTTAAGTTTCTAATTTTTATTGTACTCAATTGAGTCCCTAAATTGTTATTTACACCCAATTAAACTCTTATTAAGAAGAAAATTTTGATAATTATGGTGTTGACTGTTGACTCTTTTGTCATAAGATGAAAATGTCACGTGTGACATTGAGGATTAAATTAACTTTGCCACATGGTGTACATTAATTTAAGGACATATATAGGGTGAAACCTTTAATCAGCCCCTTTTAGTCAGCCCCCAATCAACCCCCTTATTTATAGCCATCAGATATGACGGCTGTTTTATTTGCCATTAGATTTAAATATTATTTTATTTAAGGTTTAAGGTAAAACTTGCAACCGGTCAAAAAGGTTGCAAGAGAAACTTTTCTTCTTTTTTTTTTTGGTGAAACAAGAGAAACTTTTCAAATTATTATGTTTCTCTTTCAATTCTTTTTTTTTTCTCAAAGGCCCATGAAAAAAATAATTTATTGAGAAAGAACACAAAATTGTCCAGTGAAGAAAAAGACTCCATCACAAAACAAAAAAATAAGTGAAAGACTCCAACTAAAAAACAAATACTGGAAGAAAGAAAACTAGAAATCAATTAACGTTAAAAGCGAAATCAAAACATTAACGGATTTAAAACATTAAAAGCAAAACTAGAACACTAGCAGATTTAATAAAAAATTTGGAATAAATACAATTATCTTCCAATCCCTATTTTTTTGCTCAATAAATTCAGTTCTCTTCCAATCCCTATTTTTTTGCTCAATTCTTAGTTTCATTTTTTATTTTTCATTTTTCATTTTTCATTTTTCATTTTTCATTTTTCATATCATCTTCCTTAATTTTATCATCACACTCATAACCATGCCAGATTTGAGTATAATGTTAGTCAATAAATTAATTGCAACAAAAAAAATTAATTGTAATCGAGAAGATTCAAACCCTCCGCCACTTACAATAAAACTAAATACCCTAACCACCATATCAATTTCAACTATTTGTTAAATGTTTACTTCCTAATATAAATATTGAATACTAAAATATATTAATAGTTTGCACCAAAATATGTTCAAACTCGATTACAATCACTTGAAAATCGATTTTAAACAAATTCAAACTCGATTACAAATATGATCAAACAAGAAAACTCGATTTATTGCAAGTTCAGAGTCAATTTTAAAAATATAACTGCAAGCTACCATTACATACTCGATTTAGATATCCATAAAATCGATTTAAATATTTATTCGATTTTAACATTGGTCTCAAATTCGATTGTACCAGTATTTTTCATCATAAAGGGTTGTAATGTTGTTTACATTATATATCCCCAAATAGCTAACACACAATAAATAAATAAATAACAGAAACTATAAACTAATATGAAAATCTTGTCAATTACAATAAATTAATATCCAATTATCCACTATAACGATCTAATGGACTCCTTCAATGCAATCAATTTACTCTTTAGATTTAAGTACCTATCTCACCGCCAATTCTTCTCCTCGTAGTTGAAGTCTTTGACTTTAAATCTCAAATCGAACTACATTACGTGCAGAGCTTCCTTGGTAGTAGCTTCTATTGAAACATAAAGTGTATCGCATATAATACCCTCAATATGTTATTGAATTACCCTCTATGATGCGTATCTCGGTTTAGAAAGCACCACCACTATTGACTGCATGCCACGTTATGTTAGGCCGTAAGAAACCATACCTTCGGCGAATCAAAAGTAACGATTTAAAAAAAAAAAACTAAAACATATGATGATAACAACAATTTTCTCTTATCAAAATAAAACACTATACTTATTTTAAATACCTTCAAAATGCCTTCTTCATAGGAAAATACTACTTATATACAATCTCACATGCCTAATAGTTGGAGAATTGTAACCCCTCTGTATACGAAACAGACGTTCGATGAAAAAGTAAATAGCAACGGTTATCACCTAAGATAATCACTATAGGGTTGAAAAATATACATGCAGTGGTGGATTTTGGTATAAGGTATTGGAGAGCCAATTTGAAATAAGTTATTTCTAGGGGAGGCAGATGCAATGTAAGATTTTTAATGTGTGTATGTGTGTGTGTGTGTACACACACAATAATATACAGTAAGTCCATCTAAAAAATAATAGGAATTTTAAAATTTGAGGGACCAAAGCATTACTACCATCCGCCATTAGATATATGTTATGCCTCAATGAATGTATGTCATTAATCATGATTCATGAACATAATAACTTACTTAAGATAATTGTTCATTTTCAAATTAATAGAAGTCACACAAAGTTTCAAAACAATTTTCAAATTTTATGGCCAAATGAATGTAGTCACTGGATGGCTAGGTTTCACAAGTTATATACTTAAATAAGGTTATGAGCAAAACAATTGAAATATCAATCGATGTCTGATTATATCTAAAACAATTTCAAACTCGATTACAAACTCTCAAAATCGATTTTAAACATATTTAAACTCGATTATAAACTCTCAAAATCGATTTTAAACATATTCAAACTCGATTACAAATATGATCAAATATGGGAAACTCGAGTTATTGCAAGTCCAAAATCGATTTTAAGAACAAAATTGTAAGCTACTATTATATACTCGATTGACATCCTCATAAAATCAATTTAAATATTTATTCGATTAGAATATCATCAGTGAACTCCATGACTTTTGAACTCGCACTGAGAAATATCATCGAAATAAAAAGAAAAAACAAACACAGTTAAACTTAACTAAGAAAAACTTATTTACATATTATAAACTAGTATTGAAATATTCATAAATGATTTAACTACTTTTATTTTATGAAAAAAGGAAAACATAAATCCATAGGATAGAATCGATATGGCAAAAAGAAAACACAAATCTATAGGATAGTATCGATTCTAATACAATTAGCATCTATTCTGTATAACATAAGATAAAGGTACAACACAACATAATATCATAGATACGATGCTATCCTAGATATCAATAGTTAGTTATAAAACAATAAATCAATATGATACCCTAAACACTTACTCTTTTCGAAAACTCGATATAAAATAATCACACGATTTCAGTGGCTTTATAAAATATACACATAAAATCATATTTTAGAATCGATTCTATAAAATTAAAATCGATTCTATACAATTAATCGATTTTATAAAAAGATCAAAATCGATTTCAGTATTTTCTGCCTGGTCAAAGTTTAAAAATTGATTTCACGTAATTATCTCCAAAATTTTAGGAGATTGACTTTCCTAAAATTAATGATTGAATTATAAAATGATTTAATTACTCAAATTAAATCAAATAAAACCGGTAACCTTTTAAACAAATTCCCTAAATTCAAATTCTAACAATAAAGTACCTACATCTAACGGTTGATAAATAACCATTATATCTGACGGCAATGATTAAAGGGGCTGATGGGGGGCTGACCACAGGGGGGCTGACTGTAGCCTTCACCCATATATAGTGGTTCAAATGATGAATATAATTTGGTAATTTTTGTACTTTTTCATCTTACATAAGAAGTTGCTAATTTAAGAAGGGAATAAGAAGTTGCTAACATATGGATTTTTGGTACTTTAACTAACCCAAATCAAAACTGGCATTAATGAAATTAATCATATATATATATATATATAGATTGATATTGCTCGTGATTTTTTTTTTTGGTTTATAGGAGGGCTATATCCAAGGAAAGAAGGGAGTAGGTCAGGGGTCGAACCCCCAAACCTATTATATGAGTTCTCTACTTTGTGACCACTAGGCCAATAAAGGGAGTTGACATTGCTCATGATCTAGAACAGATAATCATGGAGACTGTTAAAAGTAGGGGTGTAAATGGTTTGGTTTAGTTCGGATATTAAGGTTTTAATACCCTAATGCTTCCATTCAGTTCAGTTCGGATATTTTTGCGGATTTTCGAGTAGTTAGAATTCATTTAATTTTGGACCTTTATTCTTTTATAAAAGCCCAAATAATATTATAAAAATTTTGGATCATTCAATTTTGGACTAATAAAATCAATTTTGAACTTTTATTATTTTACAAAAGCTCAAATAAGATTATAAAAACTTTGGATCATTCAACTTTAGGTTAATAAAATCAAGCTTTTTTTTCTTTAAATTTTAGTTTATTTGAATAATTTGGTTTCCATATGAACAATTCGAACCCTAACCGAATTATCGGTTTGGTTCGATTATTGATTTTTTCAATTTTCTTGCACAGCCCTAGTTAAAAGTTTATTACCTTTCGGAAAGAGGCTGATGATCTAAGGACAACCATGTGCCCACTGGCGTGAGTTTGATTTCTACTTCAATTGTTGGCAAGGTTTAAGGTAACTTAGATTAACTCTACAAAAGATTTTTCTTGGCATAAAAGCAGTGAATAAAAAACCGGATCGGACCGGCCGGTTCAACCGGTTGAACCGGGAACCGGTCACAAGTCCGGTCCGGTCATATGTCTAAAACAAGATTTTTATTGAACCAGTATTGAACCGAAAACCGTTGAACCGGTTGGACCGGTTCAACCGGAAATTTAAATTTTTTTAATTTTAAAGCTATTTTTAATTAACTAATTCAAATTCAAAAGAAACTTAAATTAATGGGAAGCCCAAATTTTAATTTTCTTATTATATTTGAACTTTGAACTTTAAAATTTAGAGCTTAAATTTTTAATTTTTTTTATTTTAATATACTTATATAATAAAAATATAATTTATGATGTAAAATAATTTGTAATATTTATTTAGATTATGTGATGCACTAATATTTTTTATTTTTTCATATTTTTTATGAATTTTATGAATTTTTTCTTATTTTTATCAATTTTTTTTGAATATTTTCAGAAATTAATAAAATAAAATTATTTAAGTAATTGGACCGGCCGGTTGAACCGTGACCCGGTCAAGCAACCGGTTCACCGACCGGTCCGGTTTTTTATTCACTGCATAAAAGTAAATATAAAATGAAGAACCAACTAATGAAAAAGGAAATTTAAAACTTGTGAGTTGGAACCTCACAGGTGGGAGTCAGGATGTTTCATCATATAAACATATAGAAACAATAGGACAATGGTAGAAAGGCGAAGGGACCATTTTCCATATGTTTTTAGGTCTAATTATTGGGTATATTGGTGTTAGAAAAAAAAAAACTACAGATGAAAGTACACTTACAAAAATGGATAAAATGGGGACTTTAAAGTCAATAGTGATGATATTCATTATATTGATCTGTTACATTGTATATGATTCAAAACAAAAGAAAAAATAATACAGGTTAAGAGGCTAGGACTACGAGAGGAGAAAATATGGGAGGCGTTGCTTGGACTGAAGAAGAGGATCATTTGCTCAAGAAATGCATAAAGCAGTACGGAGAAGGGAAGTGGCATCGTGTACCTCTTTTGGCTGGTAATGTAATATTACTATTTTATTTACATTTTGTTAAGCTATAGTTGGAAAAATAGCTGCAAGTCATGGGTGAATTCGATTCCCTTCTTGTAATTTCACTCTTCTTCTTCTTCTTCTTCTTCTTCTTCTTCTTCTTCTTCTTCTTCTTCTTCTTCTTCTTCTTCTTCTTCTTCTTCTTCTTCAAGCATTAGTTTTGATGCCATATCTTTAAAGGGCTTTTTACCTTTATTATTATTATTATTTCATCTTCCTCAAAGTTTTCTTTCTCCTTATTTATAATCTATAATTTATATCTATAATCTATAACAGTATATAAAAGTTATCTCCAAATGGCTTCATATATCGTGCCACATGGGATTTGATTTATTATTTTTTAATTTTTTTAGATAAAATAGTAAATGTTTGGTGAAAAATCATTATATTTAGAATGTGTAACCTCTAGCATTCATTAAATAAGAGAAACCTAAGGGATTTCTTTATGTAAGAAATGAAAAGACTTTGTGAAATATGTTCTTCATTTGTTACAAAAAGAACAAAAATAATATGCATAAATACACACATGTTTTTTTAATATTATTTGCTGATTTTTTTTAAATATATCTACAAGTTTTTAAACCCGTATTTGTGAGGGCAATTCATCTGGTATATCATTACAATTACGACAAGATTAAGGTTATTAATCTTAAACTAGTTTCTTGAATTGTTTTGCAAATTACCAATGTTACCGACTATATATACTCTGTAACATTGACGTTATCTCCACGAGCAATGTCCACATGTATTTTTCAGGGGGTAATTGGCATTTCAGGCCCCCTCCTTTATTTTATTTATATATCTTTAGAGCGGCGAGATCAAGTTACATTGGTGTAAACACCCCTTAACTTCATAATCAACATTTTAACAAATTAACTGCCGGATTTAATAATTTATTTGTATGCATCATGCACATAAAATTTATATATCTTCATCACATCCATCGGTAATGCAAAATTTTTAACTATTGAAATTTTATAGTATCAAAATAAATAGTTAGAAACGGACATAATTTACATGAATAAAACATGAAGTTTGACATTTATTTATTATTATTTATTATTTATAAACTTTGAGTTTCAAATTAAGAAGAAAATCATCAAGGGGAAAGAAGGTTTTATTTAGATTGACATGAATAAATATGGAAGGCTATATATGAAAATTTGTGAGGCTTATGAATTAATAATGGTTGGTTGGTGTTGTTATCATTATAATCATAGGTTTAAACAGGTGCCGCAAGAGCTGCAGGCTGAGATGGTTAAACTATCTCCGCCCAGACATCAAAAGAGGAAGTTTTACAGAGGAGGAGGTCCAGCTTATCATCAAGCTCCACACACTCCTGGGAAACAGGCAAGTTTTGCAGCCCTTGCTTAAATCCTGCATCACTCTCCCTCTTCTCTCTCTCTTTTTGCTGAACTCTTCATGTCAATTACTCCTATTAGGCTTGGTGCTAGCAGTTGTTTGTTACCGTCCTTTAGGAAAATTAAGGTCCAATGTTTGGGACAGATTTATATTATCAATTTTTTTTGGGATAAATTGGTCCAAAATTAATCATTCTAGAAAGCGTATTGTCAATGAGGAAGAATGAGAATTTTCCAGGGGATTACTTTTTTTTTTGTCTGTATAAACCTACTAGTATCTGATAGTCATATTGGACCCGGACTAATCTGGAGTTGAATCTTTAATTCCTTTTTCGAGACAGAAGATAATAAGGTTTGAGATTAAGAATTAAAAGAAGTTAATTACTCCCTTTGTTCCTTATTATATGATCCCAACCTAATGTTCCTTTTTATTTGTCCTTTTATGGTTTCAATAAAGTATTAATTATTTATTTTCAAATTTATCCTTCTTTGGAATTGAAGAACCATAAAATGCAGTTGTAAAGAAGAAGAAAAATAAAAACGACTTAAGGTAAATTTGAAAAGTGAAGTAAAATTTACATAGAATTTTGTTACTTAACCAACTTTTTTAATTTAAGATATTTAGCTATTGAGGTCAGATATATAAGAACGGAGGTAATAATATGTTAAACGTGGTATATTGATCCTTATCAGGTGGTCACTGATTGCTGGAAGACTGCCAGGAAGAACAGCTAATGATGTTAAGAACTATTGGAATTGCCACCTGAGTAAAAGGCTGATCAATGCTCAAGAAACTCATCAAGAGCAAGAAAATGCAATAAATTTGGAAATCGTAAGAGCCCAGCCACGAGGTATGGGAACAATTATTGCGGGCTCGGTAATGAAACCAAGAAGCCCGGATATCGTTTCAAATAGCAGCAACCAGCAGCCAGGAATGGAGGAAAGCAGCATGTCGACACCTTTTAGGTATGTCGATCAGGTTGATCAACAACAAGGCCCGGAAATTGTGAGAGAGGAAGACAGCAGCCTTGGTCTGGAGGAGCCTGTTGGTGATTTGGCCAAGGATTTTGTTCAGTTTGATGAAGTTAACTTATTGAACACGACTGCTGAAGGCTGCAGCAAATTGGATTGGGAGGATTTGATCTTAGACATGGATTTATGGACTAATTCATTGTGAAATGCATGTGATTTCCTTAGAGTTGATTGAGTGATATTATTATTAAGATAACATCAAAACTGTTAAATTCTTAATGCATTAATTGTCATGTACTGGATGTTATTTGTCTTGGAAGGGCTTCATAAGTGCTTTATATTGCCTTGTCTTTCCAAATGATAGATGAAGCATAATTTTTGTGGTCAAGGATAATCAAGCTGGGAAATTAAAGAGAACAGGAATTTTTTTTTGGTTGAAAAAGAGAACAGGAATTAGATCAACCATTTATCTGATACATATGGGGAGATTTCACAAGTAAGCTCAAATTACAGTCATAGACAATTCTACCTCTTCTCAAAAGGTAAAGCCTAAATGCTCCAAAGTCATCTCTTTAGATTGTTTAAGAAAGTTCATGAAACTTCTTCCCATCAGGCAAACTTGTAAGGCCCTTTCTTAGGAAACCATTGTTGGAAAAATTTTATCCTTATAGTGGGTCAACTCGTCTCGAAAGGGATTAGTCTTAGACCAAAAGTCTAGGAATACCCTTGGTTACACAAAAAAAAACTTGTAAGGCCCTTTCCTGAGTCCATTCTTGGCTGAAGGTACTGCCATAAATCTTTCTTTGGTATGTGACACCTAGCATGCACATGGGCTTTTAATGTAACTATCCCAAATTTTATAGTGAAAAAGATAGATATATATATTTGGTTCTGGTCTCTTACTACATCACAGAAATTAGGTTCACAACAGCTACTATACACTTGGAGAGGAGATTATAAAATAAAGTTGAAAAAACTTGCTTGGTCTAAATAGGAAATGGTTTCATAATTACCATGGGTATTTTTTCACTTTCAAAGTTTCAATAGATTGGGTGTTAAAGATAGACAAAAAATCAAAATGTGTGTCCACTTTATTGCAAAGCTCAAATTGAAACTAACTAAAGATCAAAGAGATAAATTTGTTTTTTCTGTTCTTTAGGCTAGGAAGTTTGGAGTGAAATTCTGTACATAGGAAAAACACAGTAAAACCATTGGACAGATCGACAAAGATACAAATTTGGTTTGTTTTTGTATTGTAGTTTAGACCTATTATATACAAGCACATTAAAGACCCAAAAGAAAGGCAACATAGAAAAGTTGAGGCCTATTATATATGCGCCCATTTGAGACCCAAAAGGAAGCCCAATCTTGAGTTAATTTGTGAGTCATGGGCCTCATGGCTACCCCTCAATTAATTCTATTTATTATTATAATTATTAAATCGTAAACACTCACTACTTTTGGGTCATGTATTCAAGAAAATAAGAGAAAAATAATAAAATAATAAAGAAATTTGCAATCAAAATCTAAAAAAATAATTGATTAAAATATCTAAATTTCTCTTAAAATAATAAAAATATAATAATAGAAGATAACTTTTAATTAAAGAGTTATGATTATAATTATTATATTAACATTTTTTTTTCTAAAAGGTTAAAAACACTTTCTTTCTCAAATGTTAAAACAAATAAGAAATTTGCAATCAAAATCCTAAAAACTTAAGGGTATGTTTGTTTCACCGGATCGGATTGGTTATGATGAGATTATGAGAAGGAAAATTACATATAATTTATAATATAGTTTTATAGTATTAACATAAATTCACATTGTGAAAAGAATTATATAGAATCGAGTCATCTTATAAATAATCATTTCCACAATATAAATCTATGTCAATACTATAAAAATATACTACAAATTATATGTAATTTTCCCCTCATCCTATCTATTCCAATTCAATGAAACAAACGTGTCCTTAATATCTAAATTTCTCTTGAACCAACAAAAATGTAACCTAACAAATAACTTTTAATTAAAGAGTTTTAATATTTATTATTATAATTATTAATTATTTTTTCTAAAACGTAAAAGACTCTATCTACCGGGTAACATTTGGCAAGACTTCATAGGAGATAGTCATTATTTCTTTTTTTATGTGTTATCTTTTCTAGAGTTTCATAAGAGGTAGTCATTATATAGTGTTATAGATGGATTACACTTGGACAAAATTCAATGACAAGTTAGCTGATGTGGCAATTTCTTAGTATTATGGAATAAAGTGAATTAATGGCATATATTGTATGAAAAAACTACCAATACTGAATGCTTGATTTCCACCAAAAATAAAAAAGAATGCTTGATTACAATTTAAGTTCGGCTTGAGGTTCAACTAAGAGCCTAAACTTTCAAAATAAGTCCAAATAAGTATCAAAAAGCATAATTTTTTAATAAATTAGAATCTATACTTAGTAAATTGTGATAAATAAAATTCTTCCTAGATAAAAATTAATACTTGTCATGAATTCATATAAATTTGATAGAAAAGTGATATCATCATATTAATTAAAAATAAAATATATTAATCCAAATAAATTCAATACACATAGTATGACATAAAATTTTCACATACTTTTTAATTTATATATATATATATATATATTACACACTAAGTAGGAATTCTAATTTATTAAAATTATATTTTTAGACATTTATTTGAGTTTATTTTGAAAGATTAGGTCTTTTATTGAACTTTTAGTCTCTTTTTTTTTTTTAAGGGGGGGGGGGGGGGGGGGGTGAGATAGGCTTAGTCTTTAAGTTCCAACTTCCAATCAACTTCTAACCTAAGCTGCAACCGTAGAAAAAAAAAATGAAACTTTTAACCTAAGCACCTTTGGACCCAAAATTCGACAAGAAGGAAGAAGGAGAAACAAGGGGACAAAGAAGAAAGGAAACAGAGAACGTTTAAGTACTTCTGAGATAAGCAGTTCTGCTTTTACATTTTTTTCTTTTTATCTTGTCAAAGAAACTTCAAACATAAGTACTTTCGAACAAGTTGTAAGAATAAAAAGGCGACGTTAGCACCCCCAGCTCTCAAGCGGTTGAACCATCAAAAGAACATTCTTTCTCTCTCTTCGATCTTACTTCTTTTCTTCAGTACATCAAGGAAAGCTACACTATACAAGCGAGCCATTGAATTATCTGGTAATTCCTCACATTTTCGTTCAAACCCACTTCTTATTTTTGGCTAGTTGTTACATAGCTAAAATTCTTCTTCTTTTTATATAATTCTGTCTTACAGTCTTTTGTGTTGTGGTCTTCTTTGATGGGTACTTCAAGCTTTGTCTTTTTCTTTAATCAATATGCTGAAGAAAGAAAGATTGTTTCTTTTATGGTTTTCTTTAGACTTTGACTGCGTTGTATGTAGACTGTAATGTTCTGTGGGGACTAAACTAATAAAAAGGAAAAGTTTATGACTTTCTCTGCTACCAAACAGGGGTTTAGAGGATTTATGTTTTCGCTTCTGGATGGTGTGAAGAAAAGGAGAGCAATTATAAGAGGAAGGAAAGATGTTTTTGAAGTTAGGCTTTCTGTTATTTTGGTTTTTGCATTGAGTTCATATCATCTCTGAGAAGTATTAGTCATGTTCAATTACGTTTAACCCTCCCAGTTTAAGATAATCTTTGAATCTAACTTTGTTAAGATTCGTGTTATTGCAATTTGTTGCTTTATGCCAAAGTTTGATTGAAGACCACGACATTTCTTTTATGATATTTGTTTCTAGTAGGTATTCCTTTTGAACATCATTGTGCTATTCTATATGGCTTACATCCCTCCACACAAGCGGCAATCAAAGGACTCAGAGAGGTCAACTTTAACTCCAGAGTCCCTTGTTCCCCAATTTAAGAGAAATGTGCACTTGAGATCACCAAAGCCTAATGCTGATAGGAGTGGAAAGATCATATATTCGGATCATGCCATATCTAGATGGTTTGCTGTTGGTTTGGATGATGGTAATGGGGATTCTTCTGCTGCTCGTCTTGAGCCAGTTTCGGTTGAATTTCTTGAAAGGAGATCAGGAGAGAAGCCTGTAATCTTGGTGAAGAGTAACTTGCATAAAGGTTGGCATTCATCATTCCCGAAATATTCTCCCTATCTTCCCTTCTCATTTTGTTGCTTATATGTTGGAAAGCTGTTGTTAACAGCATTTGTTGTTCCAATTGTCTTAGAGAATAATGAAGTCAAAGGGAGCCCATCTTCATTAATTGTGGACAATGTTCTACCAGACCTGTTGTCTTCCTTTGAAAATGCAAGGGCTGAAATGGAGAGCCAAGATTTGCAAGAAGTAAAACCAACATTGGTTGCTCGGGTTGGCAAAATACTTTTTCAGGGGTAGGTATTGATTACTTCTCTTTTGCTTGCTGTATTAAAAATAATTCCTTTCGTAGCTATAGAGTTGAATTTGATTTGAAAATTATAGAATTATATAGGGAGATCTCACTGAAATCTAATTGCTGAATAGGGTCATTGCAGTTAAAACAGAGCACATTATTGAGGCTTTTAAGTAGTCTTTTGTCCCTAAAGGAGACAAAACAATCCCATTTTATATTGGAGTTATGATGTGACGTTGATGATATATTTATTATCCATTTACCTTCTAAATTGAATTGGCAGCCAGTGCAATATGTATAAAGGGACCAACATATAATTGAAGATAAATATGATCTCCAACTCCAACTCATATAACCAATTAAAGGGCCAATGCAATCAAGAGGAAAAACTCTGTAATTGTAGCAATAGTTCATCGGGTTGACGAGCAGTAAATAATGATAATATACCTTGTGCAGGAGTCATTCAGTGAACCTAGAAAGTGTCAGAAAAGATTGCGTTACTGAGGCAACATTGAGGAATTTGAAAAGATTATTTTACACAAGTCTTCCTTCTTCATATGTGGGTAACATTATGGCTGAAGTTGTTCCAAAGATCGGAGTTGATTTTGCAGAGGTGAAAGATATATATCATGTGAAGGTATATTTTCCTTTTGATCTCTACTTTTAGATCATGATTGTCATATATCTGATTTTATTAGCTATTAAATAGTCTTAATCTCTTTACATTTGGGCAGTTGTCTGATAGCACACGACCAGATTCAACCATTTCTTGCAAATGTAGCCTACAGGATGATAAAAAACTCCAGCTATATAAGGCAAGTCTTCTGCTGCCCATGGACCAAGATATATGCTCAGTGTTGAATATTCTTCTTCTGTTATGATGTTGATGTCCTATTATCAGATGCATCTAATGTATTGTGATTTCTGACTAATATAGAGTGCTTTACTGCTCTCTGTTTCATTTTCATTCCCTTCTGCTGTCTCTGACAGTCCCTCCTCTTAGATATTAATAGTAGTTGACAATTTTGAAATACCTATTTTGTTTCTCCCCCTCACTTTTTGTTCTCTTTCTTGTTTCTCGTTAGGCCTCCCATGATATGGAAACTTTTCTCTTGTAGGTAGAACTGAACCAAGTGCGGGACATGGTTGTAGACATATCATGCCCTGATACAGATCTCGACTTGAGGCTGATGCTGTGCCATAAGAGAATCCTAACTTCTCTAAGCGTAAGTTAATTTGCAACCTTGGCTCTTGGAGGACGTCGGCTGTAGATGTATCATGCCTTGATTTTTTCTTTTCTTTGTATTTTCTCCTTAAGGTTTAGCCTTCTGACTTATTTTATTCTTTTTGCAGGATGATGAGATACAAAGCATTAGAAATCTGATTGATTCAGCAGTTCTAGATCCAGATGTGAAAGGTGGGTTGAGATGGCCTCTTGGAAAAGCATCTACTGGAAATAGATACAATGTTGTCGGTGTTTGGCACACAATAGCCACTGCTTATCAAAGCTCATCCATGAGACTCAAAGTAAGATATGCAGACCGATTTGATTTCAGAACTTCTTCTGGGGAATCTTCAAAGGAGGTTGTCCTGAAGTTGAAAGGAATTGTTTCTAGACTGCTGGTGAGTGCCTGTAGCCATTTGGCCATTTTGGATTATTTGCCAATGTTATTAAACCTGTATTATTTTGCACAACTTAGCAATAGGAACAACTGCAGACTTCTTAGCTCCAAACCAGAAGGTTTCTGGTAACCGACTATGGTTGCAAAAAGTTCAATGGTTTTAGCTGTACTTAACATTTTGGAATTGAAATGTTCCTTATTTAACGGATATTCTTTCATGCCATGCCAAAGTCTTCGGACTGTACAGTGATGAACCATGTGAAAAGGAACAATATACCTTTGACAATTTCTTGTTAAACTGTTAACCTTTTTTTCCTCCGTTTCTACCATTTCTACAAAGGAAATTTTAGATGATTGTGTAAGTCTTTCTAATTTTCAGGAGCAGGAGGTTGAAAGAAATGTGATCTCGGATATGCTTAAAGACAGCTTAACGTTGATATGGCAACACTTCCTGCAGTGCGAACCCTTTCTAACATAAAGGAATGCCCTTCCCCATTCTCTTCTTCTCCTCTTTGTTTCTCACTTTCGGAGAGTTGTGTGTTTCTGATTTTGTTGGAAATGGTAGTACTAGTTAATTTGTCAAGGCAAGCATCAAGTAATGCCACTATGTGAAATTGTATGCAGTTTCGAAGAGATGGGAAATGCAATTATATGGTTTGCTTAGTTTTCTTCCTTCTATTGTCGTGCAAGTCCTCCGTATTGTTCCCTTTCTTTCCTCCACTCTAATGGAAGGATGATTGGTTGAGGGAACAAAAATAAATGAAATGTACCAAAAGATCAAAAGGTATGCTGAGTGTTACATCTACATACGGCCTTTTATTATGGATTAACTCATTCTAATACCTCCATCCAGAAAAAAAGGAAAACTCATTCTTTAGAAGTGAAGATACCCAGGAAAGTCAATGACAAGATAGCTTATGTTGGAAAATCTTTTTTTTTTCAATTAATCGAGGATATACTTAGGTCATATTGGCTCAAGTTCGGGCCGGAAATATAAAAGATAAAACTTTCGCAACAGGTAAGTTCTGGTTATATTGGTTCCCGTTATAAAAGATAAAACTCTCCCAGCATGTAAGCTTTTGAAAAATCAAACATATATCATTGGATAGAGATTGCTACCACCTCATTCATTGGTTATGTTGGAAAATCCTTAAAACCATTTTTATTGGCCACAAAGAAGATCTAAAAGTAATGAAGAAAACTGTTTCGAAAATAAAGTTTTTTTTTTGGATAAGTTGTTAGCTTTATTTATCCAAAAGCAGCTAAAGCTGCTACTTGTCTTTACCAACAAAACAAAAGTTCTTCAGGACTGTACGGTATAAAAGTGTCTGAAGGTGAGTAATCTATCTAGCAAAAATATTGTCGCAAAGACTCCAACTTCTGCACAATTCCACGTTTAATGGGTCTCTTGCTATAGCTTTAAGGCAGTGTAATTTTCCTTGTACGAGTGAAACAATTCTGAATAGAGTTTGTGATGGGTTGGACTCAGCTCCCCCGAACAGTCTAATATTTCTTTCCTTCCAAACCAGGTATATAGTAGCATTCCATATCAAACGGCAGATGAGTAATAACAACGATTTACCTTTTAAATGCTTTATGCTCCATTGTAGTGTTGAGCGCCAATCTGATGGTGATATTGTCAATCCACAAATTTGTAGAGCTCTGCACCATATTTCCTTGGAATAACAGCATGTGAAGAATAAATGGTCTCTGGATTCTGGAAACTGATGACAAAGAAGGCACTTCTTGTCAGTGATTTGCATACCCCATCTAAGAAGTCTATCTCTGGTGGGTAATCTATCTTTGATGGCCATCCATGCCACCATTGCATGTTTTGGAACATGATGAGTATACAAGACCATCCTATGCCAGTCAACTTTAGGATTCTTTATGCGAATAAGTTGCCATGCATGTTGAATTTTGAAAACCCCATATAATTGTTGTAGAACACCATATGCTATGCCTCGAGTTTAGAACAACTTTCTTAAGGACCAACTGCCTAGATGAGGAGATTGAAAATAAAGTTTAACTTGTCGATGGGCCTGAACTAGTTTTGAAACTAAAGCAAACCCAGCTCTACCCAGCCCATAAGCACCAGCAAGAGACAAAGCAAAGCCAAGCAAGCAAAACTAGGAAACAGCAACCATCTCAACCGTTGTTGGACGGATAGCACAGCATTATACCTCAGATTTTTTTCAGTTTTCTTTTTTCACTTCTTTGAAAAAGTATTCACTTCTCTTTCATTTCTCTCAGACTCAAAACTCTTTTCTTCTAGAATTTCCCTCAAATGAAACTCAATTTATTGTTAAGCCCTTATTCCACAACGAACTCCTTACTGCCATTCCTTTCTTTCCCTTCAAAGTCAAAAAACCGAACTTCCTTGTTCAAATCGCCCACTTCTCTTTCCTTCTCTTCAAGACCCTCTACTTGTTTCATCCCACTTTGCTCTTCCAATCCTTATATCAATTCAACTTCAAAGGAATCAACTTTGGAGTCCAATGGATTGGCTCGAACTTCAAAATTCAATCTTGGAGAAGAATCCAATGAGAATTACAATGTGGGAGTTGGGAACCCAATTGTCCCAACTTTTGCTTCCATTCGAAAGATGAGCTTGAGTGATCAGGCCTTCTTTCTGTTCGCATTTATTGCTTGTACGGTATGGTTCTAAGGCTTTTGAGGTTATTGGAGCTTTGGGTAGTTCTTGTTATTTGAGTGCTTTTGTGTTTTAAGGATTTTTGGCTCATGTTTCTATCTATTTTTAGAGCAATTTTTATGGAATCGATTATGTTTAGATGTTTGAGACTGTTCGAATGGTAGACTTTGTTCTGTTTTTTATTTTCATTGCTAGGAAAATATGGTTATATCTAGTTATTAGATGCTTATAATGAATTCTGTAAATGCCTAGACTCTTTTGGCTTATTGTGTGGTTATTTGAGTTGTATTTCTTAATGGTCTGTTCTTGGTTTTGGCATGCTTTTATGTGGGTTCATATTGCTCGATGGATTTTTAGTTTTTATTTTATTATTGTTTGGGGTAAAATTTGATAGGTATTTCTTGTAGTTTTACAGTGTTATGAATGGGTAATTGATGATTCTTGTGGTTTTATAATTTTCACGGCTTAATCTTGGAAGGTCTTGTAGTTGTTTGGTTGCTTATGGTATTGGAAATATTTGTTGAATGTTTTTATTTTCTGTGGTTTCTAGTGGCTACTGATTGAAAATTAAGTAGATTATATTGATAGGTGCAGTATGATTTAAGTGTTTAGTGTTGAATTTTATATTTTGGAAAATATCCCTGCTATCACCTTCAAGCTTAGGTACCAATTTGCGACTAATGAGTTTGTTTGGTGTTGGGATTTTCTATTTCTTGCTTTATTAATACTGATCACTTGGATACATACAGACTTCTGTGGCATTTACAAGTCTGGTCATTGTTGCTGTTCCGACGCTCCATGTAAGTAGACATTAAATCTGAAATTTTTAGTAGAAATTGGATGTGCTATGCTGGGCAGTTTTGGCCATTTCATTTACAATATCAGTAATGATCTTATCTCATGTTATGAATGAGGTGTAGTTTGGTAATTTCTGTAATTCATAGTGGACAATATTTCTAATCTTGCATGGATTCGTACAAACCTTACATGTAATTTGAACTGTGAAGAGTGACCCTATATTTCCTACTTGTTCATCCAAATTGTGGTTTACGTATTCCTAATATTCTCAGATTTAAACTTAAATTCTGTAGGATTACTTGATCCTTAGGAAGTCTATCAGCTCATCAAATGCTTTTTGTTGGCAACAAATTGAACATAAGTTTTTGTGTTACATAATGATTACGTCCAGTTTGGTTTGTGTTTATATGGTTATATTCATTTCTTTGTGGGTGTTCTGCAGGCCATGGGAAGGGCTGCGATTTCTCTTTCCAAGCTAGCAGATACTGCTCGAGAGGAACTTCCGAGTACTATGACTGCAATTAGGCTTTCAGGCATGGAGATCAGTGATCTTACACTGGAACTAAGTGATTTAAGGTGACAGTCAATTCCTTATTTCCATGTTTTGCAGCGCAGTTATGCATATCTCTTTCTCTTTACTTTGTTATAGATAAAAAGCAGTATGTGGATTCCTCCTGCAAATAGAAGAGAGGACTGTGTTTTTAAATGGAGACTCCAATCATCCTTTCTGGAAAAATGAGTTTCTAATAGAAGGTTCTTGTTATCTAAGATTTATTATATCATGGTTGATATAGACAAAGACTGTTGGCAATCACTAAAACCCAGAATCTGGGTGCTTCTTGAGGGCTGCTGGAAGAAGATGCTGCATATATTCTTGTAACAAATATCATTGCATACAATAGCCAAAAGTTGAATGCCCTTCTGAAACCCTGAATAATGAGATGAAAACTTTTAAACTTTTGATCTGTAAGAATGACTTTCATGACTTAAGCCTAATGCTTTGTCCTGCTTACTTAACACTCAGCCAAGAAATAGCCAATGGTGTCAACAAATCTGCTCAAGCTGTGCAAGCTGCTGAAGCTGGAATTCGGCAGATTGGCTCACTTGCTCACCAACAGACCATGTGTAAGTTCAAAAGTTACTCTTGAACCACCCATCCCCTTTAGCCAAGGCTTGATACCAAAGTTTTTTGTGTTTTTAACTCATTTTTCATTAGAACTTTGCTTTTTATGTTATCTATATCCAGCAATGATTCAAGAACGGGCTAGTTTGCCAACCCTCTCTTTACAACCGGTTGTTGCTGGGGCTGCTAGAAAAACTTCTCGTGCTGTTGGCCAAGCCACAAAGACTATCATGAATATCATCTATCGAGGGGAATTCAGCTCAGAGAACAAGGATGATAGTGGCATTGATAGACTGGAAATCTAAGTAGTTCATTGTCTCTTGGTACTAATGGATTGCTGATGTCATTGTAGATAACACAATGAGCCAAGGCATCAGACCAGAGTTGCTTACTCTTCCAATAGTATAAATGCCCCAAAATTTTACAATGTGTTACATATAAATTATGAATTTATTTCTTTCTGAGCTTTTATCTGTTCTTACCCCACTTTCTCTTTGAGTGTAATCCATGAGCTTCTGGCTTCCTTTTGAAACCAGGAATGTCTATGGTGTTGCAAATCAGCATCACCAGTTTTGATGATCAGACAATTTGTTTCAGTAAAAAGGGTTTCAGTAAATCCATTCTTGTTGTACTCAGTTCTTAGATATATGAAAATCTCTCCGAAGTTTGTTTTCACATCTTTCCACTCGCAATCTGCTCCTTTTCAGCATGGAAATCTTCAAGAGTGGAAGAGATGCCATCTAGCGTAATATGTCAAAACAAGCTTTGTTCTGATTAATCATTTCACATGCCCCATAAAGCCTGAAATGCAATTAAAAATAATTATGATGTGCCATGAACTATTTCTTGGGGTTTAAATTGTTCAAGCTCCATAGAGTCTAAAATGCAATTAAAAATTAGCATGTGCCATATAGTAATAGTAAAGACAAAAGTCGAGCCCAAAAGAAAACTCAAAACTTGATCACATTTAGACATTTAATGGAAATGCTTCATTAAAGTTTGCCACTTTGATCTACTCCATTACTAAACTTTGAGCTTTTTCTTGGATAAGTTTCCACAAAGCATCCACGTGATGTTCTTTGGTAAGAGGTGATCCAATTGTGCAGCGAATGAGATAAATCCCACCAACCACTGCGTGAGTCAAGAAAGCTTTCCCATTCGAATTTATAGCATCTAGCAGTTTGCGGTTCGTTTCATTGCCTTCAACTTCTTCCTTGGGCTTAAGCCTGAAGCAAACCAGTGCAAATTTTCTTGGAACTACTATCTCAAACCTGTCATCTTTAGCTACAAATTCCTCGAACCGCTTAGCGATGTTGATATCGCCGCGAATGTGGTACATCAGGTTAGTCAGGCCATGCCGGCGGATCACGATCCAAAGCTTCAAAGCCTTGAATCGTCTGGTTAACGCAATCTGCCAGTCTTTATAGTCTATTACAGCTTTGGATTTATTAGAATTATTTCTTAAATATTCAGGGTCACTTGACAATGAATCGACTAAGAAATTTGGTTCCTTGAGCCACAAGCAGCAGCAATCCAAGTTGGTGAGAAACCATTTATGTGGTTCATGCTGATGGAATCGGCAGGCTCAACTCCATCGAGGTAATGCCTCAGCTCAGGGCAAATGCATGCACTTCCTGCATATGCTGCATCAATATGGAACCAAAGCTCTTACTTTTCCGCAACTTTGCCTGACTCTGCAACTGGATCCACAGCTCCAGTTGGTGTTGTCCCAATGGTACCATGATATCATCTTCAATTATCAAACTAACTTGTTTACGTGACATCGAAAACCCTGTTGAGGGAGATGTTTCGATGAGTCGAAAATTTGACGGGGGAATGCCCACTAATTTGGAAGCCTTTTGGAAAGTAAAATGTGTTTGATCAGACGCATAAACCACCAATTTGGTTGTATTCTCCCAACCACCAAGCTGTTTCAAGGCTTTGTCCCTTGCAGCAGCAAGTGCAGACTGCAGCCTCACATGTACTACCATGCAAGACACCACCACCCGTTCCAGAGAACAGAAATGAAGATGGTAGCTTAAGCAATTTCCCCATCCAGTCCAGGACAATGGATTCAAGTTCAGTTGCAGCCGGAGAATAAATCCAGTTGAAACCAACCACGTTAAACCCTGAGCAAAGCATCTCTCCGAGAAAGCCAGCAGTGCTAGCATTTGCTTGGAAGTAGGCAAAGAAGCTAGGACTTTTCCAATGAGTAAGGCCTGGCAGAATGCAATCATTAACATCTTTGAGTATATCTTGGAGTGATTCAGGGCAATAAGGAGCAGAATCAGGCAACTTGGCTGACAAGTAACCGGCCTCAACTCTGCTTTGAACTGGGTATTCCTCAATGTTTTTGTAGTATTCAGCAATGAAATCTATCACCGCTTTGGACTCATTTGTAAAGCTCATTGGCTCAAGGGGCAGGAATGTTCTTCTAGAGGCACTTCCCATTTTGTCGAGAATTGATATAGAAAATTTTCTAGAGTATTGTTTCAAATCTTATCTTGGCCATGCAACAAGGCCAAGGGTGTGTATATCTATATGATAGCGAAAGAGAGGGCATTCAACTTTCTCCGACTATCATGGCTAGAAAACTATGTGATAATCGCAGAGATATTTAAGTACGTGGCTAGAAAACCATGTGATGATAGTAGAGTTATTAAAGTACGACTTTAGATGAAGGCCATAATCATTGTCGCCTCCACACCATTTAGGGTACTATAACATTGATGCATATTAATTAATGGTGAGAATTGCGAACTTTCTTTTTATACAAAGGCATGGAATAAACCACGATATATTAAACAATTAAATGGAAAAATTAAATGAGAAATAAATATACGGTTCATTCAACGCAACTATATATATAGAATTAAATTAATATATAGAATCAATATATTTATATATTGAATTAAATTAAATATTATACTAAGGAATTGAGTATTTAATCCCACTTAATGTACTGCAATTATAATCACTAAAATCTTATCACAATAAATAAATGTCATAAAATTTAAAATTTATCATCCTATAAATCAATTATTTCTAAAATTTGTGGTTAAACTTGTGAAATTAAATAGTGGCCTGTCATTGTACCCAAAAAAATGGTGGCCTGTCAAAGCATTTTTCAAGAGCCAATAAATTAAATTTATTAATTAGTTGAGTACTCCTTACTCCTATTGATTAGAACCCGTAGATTGTTGGCTCGTGTTCATTTGAATTATTGAGTTGAGACTTGAGACCACATTTTGCTTTACGCGAATTATGAGCAATTAATACAAAACTTTCTATTTTGGCCGAAATTAATAGAAAACATTTTATACATGCTAAGTTTGAGATAGATAATATATGTAATCCTACGAACTCGCTTCTATGAGAATTATGACAGAATCAAGATGTGACATTTTCACATCCATAAGTTCTCAATCTACAACAAATGCTTATATTAAAATATTCATTAATTAAGGCTAGATTAATTAGATATCTTCTTGTTAAGGTTAATTACAATTTATTACCTTTAGGATATGCTTTGTGCCAATCATACTCTCAAGAAAAAGGAAAAGAAAAAGAAAAAGAAAAAGAATACCTAATGTTATTTTTTTTCTGGAGAAAGGAATCACCAATTGAGAAGAAACGAGAGAAACGCAGGTTTGTTATCATTGGTTCAATTTATTTTTGGCTTAATATATAAAATAGCCCTTGAACTTATATAAAATTATCATTTTGGTCATTCAACTTTTATTTTGAAATTTTTTGTCCTCGAACTTTTATTTTGTGCACAAAATAGCCCTTGAACTTGTACAAAACTGTGGTTTTGATCATTTAACTTTTGTTTTAGAATTTTTGGCCATCAAACTTTTATTTTATGCACAATATAACCCTTGGTGCCAATGTGGCTTAATGAGAAAATTTCACGTGTCAATACATAATTTGTCACGCCCCGACCCGTAGGCTCGGCCACGTGACGTCAGGCGGGCAACCAAGATGGCACAAGGTTTAAAAATAAAGGATATTCGAGCAATATATGAAAACATACGAATTATCATAAATAATATAGTTCAAAAGTATTTAGAAATAAAGTCACACATCTTACAGTGCTCCTTGCAGCGGAAAGTATTATTTATAAATACACAAATATATATATATATGTAAGATGCAATAATATTCCGAGCCAAGATACACAAAGCAAAAGGGGTGGCACCTACAATATAGTGTCCTCAGAGACGAACTGGGATCACTGGCCACCAGGACGTCCGCCGTCCAAAGTCTGATGATCTGAGAATAAAAGTGAATGGGGCGAGTACATAAAATTGTACCCAGTGAGAGACCCGGTTATAAAGACCGATCACCTCAGGTTGGGGATATGAAATAATCCAAACATAAATTTAATAAACCATTTATTGAAATATATGAAGTCCCAAACCAAATCAAATATCAATTCCATAATAATATATCCAAATGGGCTGGCATCTGAAATCGTCCCAATAAGGTATACCCGTGCACTGGGTATCCACTGGACCGTCAAGGGTTACTGTATACTTTTAAAACATTTTTAATTTTACTCTCTGGCCCATTCCCTTGACGTTTGCCTTGCTGTGGTGGAACACAGCTACCTCTGACCTGGCGAGCTTTTCTCCGCGCCTCTCTACTCCAGGCCAGTATATTCTCCGTACCCTTTCAAAAAGAAACGGTCCACGGGAACCTCATATATATTCACCGTGCCCCTTCAAAAAGGCGGTCCACGGGAACCTCATAAGTATGCCTCTCCCTCGGTCCACGCTCCCGCATATTGGAGCTCCGAGGAAATAGCTCAAACTCTCATCTCTCAGGGGTACTGACACGCCCGGACCTTGTCCGCACGTGTCAAGTTGAATAATTATGTATTGTTGTCTTTTCAATATATCAAATTTGAACTTCTCATGGATGTTTCAAACTTTGTTTAGCTCAATTTCAAGCTTAAAAACCCTAAAATTGAAGTCCGGGGATGTGGGCCCCATTTGAGAATCGAGACCCGGGGCATTTGGGCCGAGTTGACCGGAGTCAACTCTTGGAAAGTTGACTCCGGCGCCGGACCTGGTCGGGTCCGGCGCCGGACCCATGGTTATATGAGGGGTCTCGGGTAGCCGAGACCCCCTATTTTCACTTTCTCTTCTTCTTCCAAAATCCTCCGAGCTTCTTCTCCAATTCTCTCTGAACCAAGACTTCAATCCTTCTTCAAACACTTCATTAATCATCAATATCAACTTATTTTGCCTCATCAAAGATCAAAACATCAAGAATTTTAAGGAAATTTCCAAATCTTAAAATCTGGAAATCTGGCGACAGTTTGTTCATCAGCCGATATCTTTTGATTCAACCGTGCATTTTGGCTGAGAATTTGGTATGTTGTTCTAGACTCATCAAGCTTTAATTTGATAGTTTATACGCTTGATTTCATGGTCTGAGCTAAGAGAATTTGATGATTGAAGTTGAGATTTCTGTTTTGTCCGAGTAAAGTCAACTCTTGATATTTTGATCCAAAATTCGAGCATGATTTGTTGTTTGATTCAGTTCTTGAAGCTGTGAATTCATAGATCATATGTTTAACTTGATGTGTTTCAATTTTGGTGCGGATTGGTGTTGAATCGAACTCAAACCGAGCATGTTTTGTTGAAAGGCCGAAACCGGCCATTTTTCTGGGCTAGGTCCGGCGCCGGACCTGGCAGGTCCCGCGCCGGAGACAGCCAAAATTTGGGATTTCTCCCGAATTTGGCTCACTCCCGCCCGGGAGTGAGCAACTGTCGGCAAGGGTTACTGTAGCACCAGGGGCATTTTGGTAATTTTGCAACCCTAGACCCCATTTGACCCCAATTGACTCCAATTAGCTCCAATTGACTTCTGGACTTGTCAATTTTAGTCCGAGACCTTTAATTGGTGTTATTTTATGATTTGATCATTGGTTGAGTATTTTTTATTAATCAAATTAGAATTTAATTTGATTATTTAGGTACGTGATCGTACGAGATTTGGACCGGTAGCAATTTGAGCCAAGGCATACGTGGGTAATCGGGGAGTATACAACTCTCCTCACTTGTGAGTGGCTTGGATTATATTGGTTGACCATGGAGGGTTAACCATTTGCAAATTTATTTATAAATGTTTTATTAAATTGTTTATATGTTTTGGAGTATGAATTGTCCACCCTCACACACTGAGTTTATAAATGGTTTGAAGGGTGGGAATTTCAATAAATTGATATTATTGATATTATTGATTATTATATGGGGAATGATACCCCTGAAAGATATATGTGGTGGATTAGTAGTGGTGGTGGACTGCGGTCCAACAGCCAACAGTTAATATTATGGGGAATGATACCCCTGAAAGATTGATATTATTATTGAATTTTTATATGGGGAACGATATCCCTATGAGATGAGAAATTTAACATAGTCCTCGGGGCTCCAATATGTGGGAGCGTGGACCGAGTTGAGAATATACGTGTTACTCAGCCGTGGACTGCCTATTGAGGAGCACGGTGAGTCGCTCCTGGTTGCGAGAGGTGCGTAGGGAAACTCGCCAGGACTTCGGATGCTGTGTTCCACCACAGTATGGCAAACGTCAAGGGAATGGGCCAGAGAGTAAAGAAAAATATTTTAAAAGTATAAAGTAACCCTTGACGGTCCAGTGGATACCCTTGTACACGGGTATACCTTATTGGGACGATTTTCAAATGCCAGCCCTTATGTATATATGATTATGGATTTGATATTTGATTTGGTTTGGGATATCATATACTTCAGTAAATGATTTATTAAAATTGATATTTGGATTATTTCATATCCCCAGCCTGAGATGATCGGTCTTTATAACCGAGTCTCTCACTGGGTACATGATTATGTACTCACCCCATTCACTTTTGTTCTCAGATCATCAGACATTGGACGACGGACGTCCTGGTGGCCAGTGATCCCAGTTCGTCTCTGTGGACACTATTATGTAGGTGCCACCTCATTTATTTGGTGTATCTTGGCTCGGAATATTATTGCATCTTACATATATATATATTTGTGTATTTACAAATAATATTTTTCCGCTACATGGTACACAGTAAGATGTGATACTTTATTTTAAATATTTTGAAACTGTATTATCAATGATGATATTATATGTTTTCATATATTGCTCGAATATCCTTTATTTTTAAGCCTTGTATCATCTTGGTTGCCCGCCTGACGAGGCACGCATCTCGAGGTGGTACGGCGGTTGTCACGTGGTCGAGCCTGCGGGTCGGGGCGTGACAGGTACCGTTCCCCAAACAATAATCAATAATATTAATATCTGAAATTTATTGAAATTCCCACCCTTCAAATCATTTATAAACTCAGTGTGTGAGGGTGGACAATTCATATCCCAAAACATATATAAACAATTTAATAAGGCATTTATAAATAAATTTTGAAAACGGTTAACCCTCAATGGTCAACCAATATAATCCAAGCCACTCACTAGTGAGGAGAGTTATATACTCCCCGATTACCCACGAATGCCTTGGCTCAAATTGCTATCGGTCCAAATCTCGTACAATCACGTACCTAAATAATCAAATTAAAATCTAATTTGATTAATAAAAATATTCAACCAACAATCAAATCATAAAACAACACCAATTAAAGGTATCGGAATAAAATTGGTAAGTCTAGAAGTCAATTGAAGCTAATTGGAGTTAATTGGGGTCAAATGGGGTCTAGGATTGTAAAATTACCAAAATACCCCTGGTGCTACAGTGCCATTGTCGGCAGGCTACTCACTCCCGGGCGGGAGTGAGCCAATTCGAGAGATTCTCCCAATTTTGGGCAGCTCCGGCGCGGGACCTGCCAGGTCCGGCACCGGACCTGCCTCCAGAAAATGGCCGAGTTCGGCCAACCATGAAATCAAGCTTGGTTCGAGTTCGATTCAACACCAATCCGCACCAAAATTGAAACACAGCAAGTTAAACATATGATCTATGAATTCACAGCTTCAAGAACGGAATCAAACAATAAATCATGCTCTAATTTTGGATCAAAACATCAAGAGTTGACTTTACTCGGGCAAAACAGAAATCTTAACTTCAATCATCAAATTCTCTTAGCACAGACCATGAAATCAAGCGTGTAAACTATCAAATTAAAGCTTGATGAGTCTAGAACAACATACCAAATTCTCAGCCAAAACGCACGGTTGAATCAAAAGATATAAGCTGATGAACAATCTGTCGCCAAATTTCCAGATTTCTAGATTTGATGATTTTCTTAGAAATCTTGTTGTTTTGATCTTCAATAAGACAAAAGAAGTTGATATTGATGATTGATGAAGTGTTTGAAGAGGGATTACAAGGTTGATTTCAGAGAGAATTGGAAGAGGAGGCTCGGAGAATCGAAGAAGATGAAGTGAAGAAGAAATGAGGGTCTCGGCCAACCGAGACCCTTATAGAAATGACGGGTCCGGCGCCGGACCCGTGCCTGTCCGGCGCCGGAGTCAACAAAAATCTGAGTTGACTCCGGTCAACTCAGCCCAATTGCCTCGGGTCTCGATTCCAAGTGGGGCCCACATCACCGGATTTCAATTTTAGGATTTTTAAGCTTGAAAATGAGCTAAACGAAGTTTGAAACATCCATGTGAAGTCTACTTTGGTATATTAACAAGACAACAATACATAATTATTCAACTTGACACGTGCGGACTAGGTCCGGGCGTGTCATAATTTGGCCACGTCAGCATCACTACAAGAAAAATGGCCGATTCCCTCAATAATTCCTACGGAAAAAATTTTTCCAGGCACCTTATACCCATGAAAAATTTTTTTCCATGAGTATGATAAGGTGTGTGGGAAAATATTTCCGTGGGAAAGAATGTTTTTTTCGGTAGAAACTTTTCGTGGAAATCGGCTATTTTTCTTGTAGTCAATTAAGGGTTACATTGTGTACAAAATAAAAGTTCGAGGGCCAAAAATTCCAAAATAAAAGTTAAAGGGCTAAAACGATAACTTTGTATAAGTTCGAGGACTATTTTGTGTATTAAGCCATTTGTTTTTCTTTGTTTTTTTAGAATTTTATGTTTTCGCTATTTTTTTCAGTTAGGAGAATGCTTTAACTTTTTTTTCCGTTATTTTTTCTAGTTAAATAAAACTAGCAATTTTTTTCCGGTTAAAGAGAATTTTTTTAAAAAATATTTGCGGAGAATGACAAGCATCACCGAGATGCAAAGTTTAGTTCCTGGAAGTATTTGAAAAGGAGGAAAAAAAATGGCAATCAGCCTTTGGTAGAAGTTGAAATCCAAGAGGCAAGAAGCCAAGAACATAAAACATTGATTTTGCTCTCGTTCTCACCAAAAAGAAAACATTGATTTCTTTTTTTCAATCAATTTTGTGTTATCAGCCTTTTATAAGCTGATAATGTAATGCAACTTTAAATTTATAAATAAATGACAAAGCATGTAATTAATGGTTAACTATCAAAGAAAATGTATTTAATCTACCTTTAATAAATATTTTAATAAAAATCTTAAGCATTTATTGTAGACTGATAAATTGTGGATGTGAAGATGTCACATTTTGATTTCGTCATAATTCCCACACAATTGAATCTATGAGATCATTTCTCGTTCAGTATATTGATAAGGAACAAGGATTTGAACCACAAGAATTGTAAGAGCCATGCCCCCGCACTCTCTAGATAAGTTTGGCACCTAATCCACAGCCTTACCAATATGCCCAACAGACTTACAAATGATGTTGGACCCCCAACTACACACACCTATGTATTGTCTCTTGGTCTGACGTAACAAGTGCTAATACCTTGCAAAGCCACTCAAATCCATAACCTTAAGGGGCCGTTTAGTTGGGGGTTATCTAGGATAACTCCGGTTATCTGACATTTGTTATCTTATATGCCCTTATTTGGTTTGAGGTAATGAAATAACCTCAAAATCAGGTTATCTGATATAACCTCAAAATCAGGTTATCTGATAACCTCCAAATTCTTAGGTATTCTAAAATAACTAAGTTATCTTAAATTCTTTCCTAGTTTGCCCTCACTATTTTATTCCTTTGGACCACAATAACCCGATGTAATTGGTAAATTACAACATTCTTTTTAAGTATTTTTTTAAGAAGCATATTATTAAACTTAACTTATATAATTATTAAACTATTTAAATATATTTTAGCTAAAAAAAACTATTTAAATATATGTTAGTTCAATTAAACTAGAAACATAATTTTTTTGTCATAAATAAATATAATTAAACTTAACTCATATAATCATTAAAATATTATTAATTATATAATTTGTGTATATGACTTATCCAATTAATTTTTTTTACAAGACTCAAGTATAAAACATATATTTTTTTTCCTTATGTAAATTAGGCATAATTTAATTTAATGAAACAAATAAATATTATTTTGTTAAGTTCAATGAAGATAAACTTGTTTTGTTAGTCATATATAATTGTTGAAATAAAAAGACTTGAAAAATATAGGATACATAGTATAAAAAAGAAATAAACTACAAGTCTTTAAGTGAGGATATAATAGTAAAATATTAATTTTGACAAAAAACATAACCCCCAACCAAACAGATTAATCTAACATTGACAAACGTTGAACCAAACACAATTTGATAATCTTTCAGGTTATATGTATAAGTTATTTTTGATGGAGCTAATCACATAACCAAGATTATCTTAGATTACCCGAACTAAACGCCCCCTAAAGGTTTTGTTACTTCCGAGAGTGCACCTCTTAGCCATTTGAGCCATGCCAGACCAAGATACAATACCTTAACGTTTGGGTTAGGCCAACATCATTTGTAAACCTAGCTATAAGATAGGTTCATAAGGCCGTGGATTGGTTTTAGACTTGTCTAAAAAGTGCTCGGAGAGTACAACTCTTACAAGAATCCTTGGCAAGTACCTGTCATATAGATATATTTTCTTGTTAAAATTATTTCCCTTAATTAGGTTTTAATTTTTTAAAAAAATTAATTATAGCAATTTTTTATCAATGGTGTGGGACTATGGGTTTATATAATATTTTATATGGAAACAAAATAAAGCTGATTTTTGTTTTTTATTTTAAAAGAAAAGAAATCATGAATTGACCCATAAATGCATATATAAAAAAGTTTGTGGCTTTAACTATCTGAATTCTTAACATTAAATTATTGTCATTTAATTTATATATTAATAATTGGATCTTTTGTATATCAGACACTAATTTGACCTCTATCTTTTATTTTTTAACAATTTTTTGACCTAATTCTTACTTGAGAATTCAAACCTAAAAATTAGATTTAACCAAATTAGTTGTCTAAGACAAATATGGAATTAGGAAATTTGGTTTTATATATACCATATAATTTTATACATATATATAAATGGTGGGAAAAGGGACTTATCTAAGCAGCAAAATGTTTTAGACTCAGGATCTTTCGTATGGATTTCAATATCTAACCATCTCAATTAGAGGGAAACTACATATACCATTAGTTTAGTCTAATTCTAACAACTTACTAATTAAGTTCCAATCCTTAAATTACAAAAACAAATAAATTGTCTTAACAAATATATAGAAATAATGTATATCTTAATCAAACTTTATAGAATTATAAGAAAGACAGACAAATATATAGAATTCAAACATAAAATTAGATATAATAACCAAATTAGTTGTCTAGACGAATATAGACATAAATTTGGTATTATATACACCATATAACATTTTTTGTACACATAAAATAAAAGGTAGGGAATGAGACCTACCTAAAGATGGAGCTGTAATGTTTCAGACCTGAAACCTTCCTTCTATATATATCAATTTCAATCTCTAACTATCTTGGTTAGAGGGGGAAATTATATACCATTAGTTTAGTTTAACTCTAACAACTTACTGAATTCAAAGTTTCAAACCTTATAAATTACTGGAACAAATAAATTGTCTTAACAAATATAGGAAAAATATATAATGATTGAAGAAGAATCCATCAAAATTGAAAGATATATATGATGAGTAAGTGGATTCGAGCTTCGAGAGGGTTGATAAAGTTGTTGTTGAGATTATATTAATTGTTTCATATAAATTAACTATTAACCTACCTAAAAAATAAAACAAAAAACTATTTACCATTTTTTGAATTTTTATTTATAAATATTTAAATAAGCTTTTATATTGAATAGATTGTTCTTGTTATTAGTATTAACTAAATCTTAAACCTATATATACACTTCATTTTAGGATGATGTATTCGAGAAAATAAAAAAATAAAAAAAAGTTAAAAAATCATTATGATATATATAAAAAGAGAAGGAAAATCAAGTAATGAAACAAAGAATAATAAAGAAATAATTTAAAGAAAAACAATAAAAAGAGAGAAAATCTAAAAATTTACAAAAAAAAAAGAAGAAAAGATCTAAGTTTTTGTGGAATCTTCTTGATTATCAATTCTCTCAATTTTTTTATTATCATTTTAAGACACCCTCATCAATCATCATATATTTCTTCTTATATAAAAGTGTAGATTTCTTTAGTAAAATAGTGAATGACGTTTGTACCCTTTAACATTATCTTCTAAATTCATTAAGTTTAAAGGCATAATAGGTATTTTATCGTTTAAATATTAAATTTCAATATAATTAATATATATGTAATTAACTTCTACTTCCAAAAGGATTCCTACTCTATAAAGAACTCTAATTACCCTAAATTATGTTACACACTTACTAAATTTATTAAATGTATAATAGGTATTTTACAATTTGAGTATTAAATTTTAAAATGATAATAGGTATTATTATATTATAATAGTTATAATAGGTGTAGACACCTCATTATTTAATTTCTTTTCTTACAACCTTTCTTACTTTCTTTATTTATATTAGATTTTAATTTTAATTTTAATCTTACTTTAGTCTTCTATTTTTTCTTTTTCTTGGGTTTTGCTATTTGGAATTGAGCAGGTTTTGAAGATTGGAGCACAGCAGCAAGGAGACCAGAAGGGACGGCTACCTAGAAAATCTCCCAAATCCGAAAATGCTTCCGAAATTCCCTCATTATATTGAACCAAAATTATTGCCTCATGCAAGAAGACAAAAACAAAACAGCCAGATAATACCGACAGCAAGAAATGAGCATAGGGTACCATCAGTTGCACAAAGTCAAGGCCTAGAAATCTCAGTCCTATCATTGCGTCCCTGTCAAGCCAACAAAAAAAAATGTGTAAAAATGGGGGGCCAACCAAAAAAAAAATGAAAAGGTGGGGGGGCCAACCGAAGAAAAATGAAAAGAAGGGGCGGCCTAGAACAATGTTGAAACGGCGGCAAATAATTGCTGCCAACCAAAAAATGAAAAGGTGGGGGGGGCCAACCGAAGAAAAATGAGATAAAAAGGGGACGGCTGAAGAAAAGAAAGGGGAGAGCTCTCTGAGGAAGGGAAGGGATTTTGAAGAAAAGATTGCAAGAAAATGATGGCTGCCAACCAAAAAGGGGGGAGGGGGGCTGAAGAAAAAACAAAAAAGAAAAAAAAAGTCAAAAAAGGGAGGCAAAAAAAATAAAATGGCCGAAAGCCAAAAGAAAAAGAAGAAAGAGAGAGAACGGAAACCGGAGAGATATTTTTGGCTTTTAAGAAAGCAAGTGGAAGACAATAAAGGTAGAAGGAAAGGGGGTACGATTAAGGATAAAAGAGGAGAGAGGAGAGGCCGAAAATAAAAACAGAGGGATTTCAAAAATTAGGCATTTTTTTTGGTAGCTTGGTTTGCAAATCCAGATGGTAGGAAGAGAGTTTTGAGTGAGGAGAGGCCAAAGAAAAAAATCTCTATCTGAATTTTAGGATTCTTCATCTCTAGAAATTGGGGGTTTATTTTGTGGATTTTTTGTGGGGAAATCCTAACGGTGAAAAGCGAGCTAGGGTGGAACGGAGCAATATAGCTCATTTTCAAGGAGTGGAATTCTGATTTAAGGAGCAAAGAAGAAATAAAGGTGTTTGGGTGCAAGGAAGAAAGCTATTTTTTTTTTTGAACTTTGGTGAAGGCAGCGACAATATACGCGAGCTTATTTCTCTGTTCGAGCAAAAGAGAAAAGGGGACGGCTACAACAAAGTGGAGGAACAAGAAGAAAAAGAAAAGTTAAGGGTTTCGTAAGTCAAGGAGTAGGACCCATCGTCATTCGGGTAAAGCTTTGTTAACTTTTGAATTCTTGATGATTCTGATGAGCCATATTTATTCTGTTTGGATTCTTGCTAAGCATGTTACAGATTTATTATTATTAAAACATGTGGACCGATACTGTTTGTTCATGTTCCTTTCTCCATATTCATGATACTTTGAATTTGTGGTCTTCCTTTCATGCATATTTGTTGCTAAATAAATGGGATCCATGGTGATTGGGACCCGTGCCCATGCCTTTACAAATTTCATGTGAGTATGCATATGTCATTTAGATTTAAGTATGATGTCTCCAATTTTGTTCCATATTCCTACATCATCACGATTATGCACATTTAATAGTGTCCACTCAAGTTAATCCATTGCTTTGCCCATTGTCAAATGTGTCCTTGTACTTACGGCATGTGAGTCTCATACCAAATCATGTGCATGATTAAATCTTTATATATGGTAGGTTTCTCCGCTAAGCTTTTGTCATACGTGCTTAAGTTCAACACCCATGCCCATTCGTTCTCATATGTCAGTTAGGCCATTTTATGTAATTACTTGTTTAATTATTTTAGGTCCATTTGCATTTTAGGAGTAGGCCCATTAACATTTTAATATGTCATTTAGCTTAGATCCATTAGCATTTTAATATGTCATTTAGCTTAGGCCCATTTACATCAATTATGATATTTTAGAAATTAGGGCTCATGCATTTTTAGGTATTTAATATATTTGTTGTGCTAACCCATCTTCTTGGTTTATTGCCCCATCATTTCATGCATTTAAAAATTAGGACATCGTTTTCACAAAATTCATGTGCATGGGAAGCCGGAGAGTGTCTCGGAAGTACGAGATGCTTAAGGGTCTACCAAGATATGAATTTCTCTAAGTTTCTCACCGGAAGTACGGTGGAAATTTAGAGGAATTTTTATCCTTTCAAAAAACAAAAAAATGAATTTTCTCCATTTAATTTCATTAAAATCACATGCATATCATGTTTATTTTTCCATCAAATATTCAAGGCTTTCTTTAATTAATATCAATTTTCAAAAACCCAAAAAAATGTTTTCTTTCAAAATCCCCTTATCAGCAAAAGGAATTTTAATTCCGACATAATTTTTAAAATCTAAAAATGGCTTTTTTAGGAAAATCTCAAACTTAATCAATAGTTGAGGTTTTCTTACAAAATCAAACTTTGGTTAATTTCTTTAATCAAGGTTTTAAAAATGAGATCCAAAAATGAAAGGAATTTAATTATTCCAACATTATCTTCAAAAACCAAAAAATGTTTTGAAAGATTTCAATTAGACCTTTACATTGGAGTCTTTCTAATTAAACCTTTTTTTTTAAATCTTGACTTTAATCAAAATCCGTCTGTCAATAAAAGGAATTTGTTAATTCCGACATTAATTTCAAAAATCCAAAAATATTTTTTGAAAGATTTCAATTCAGTCATTAACAATTGGAGTCTTTCCAAATTCAATCCAATTTTGTTTAAAACTCAAATTTTTCTTTAACAAATTATGAATTTTTAACTTTTGATTTTAAAGCTTGTTTTTGGAAAGTTCTCAATTCGGTTATTCAACGTTGAGACCTTCCTTTTATTTTTTTTCTTTTTCACGGATCTCATTAAATTGAATTTTCTTAAAGGGTGAACTAACCCATATCAAAAGGAGTTCTACTCCGACATTTGTAGATTCTTTATTTTAGTTTATTTTATTTTATTTCAGTTCAAAAGAAACATTTTTGTTATTAACCCTAAAACGAATTTTCACAAGGCTTTATGGTACCGATTTCCGGGCACTTCGGGGGTGCTAATCCTTCCTCGAGCGTAACCGACTCCCGAACCCAAAACTTATTTTCGTGGACCAACATTTGTTTAACCTAAGGTAATCTTTCTAGATTATATTAGGTCAAATAGAGTCAAAATAGGTGGCTAACCTACCTAAATCAAATGGTTAGTGGCGACTCCTTTTCTTGTTTTCAAAATCTTTTTTTATTTCTTTAAATTTCCCATCGGACGGCTTTAAAGACGTTTAGACAATAGGATTAATAATTATTTATTTTCAAATTATTTTTATATTATACCAAGTAATTTACGATTTCAATATAAAATTTCAATTATTAATTTTCCTACAATTGTCCGGTAAATTTTTTGTTTTTGGTAATAAAGGTTACATAATAATAGGTATTATATATAGTATCATAGTTATAATAGGATTAATAATTATTAATTTTCAAATTAATTTTATATTATGCCAAGTAATTTACAATTTCAATTATTAATTGTCCTACAATTATCCGGTAAATTTTTTGTTTTTGGTAATAAATCTTTACTCTTTTGTGAAGCACATTGTTAACTACTTATTTATTATCCTAACTCATTCAGAATTCAAAATTTTGAACTTTGTTTTTTTTTTTTGCTTTTTAATTTTTGCAAGTTGCAACCATCTAATAACATCTATCGGATCTAAATAAGCGGAAATGTTATATGTGCTCTCTCTTGCTTCTTTTTTTTTTCATTTTCTTCCCATGTATTGGCATATATATGATTTTACTTTGTCAATTACATTTTTTTTTCTTTCATATATATACTTATATTTGGTTGTGCTAATTCTGTCTATTAGCTGCAACACTATTTAACAAAATTTCAAACATTGTATTATTTAGTTTGGGATATTGTCTAATAAAATGTATACCACGTATTGTTTTTACTATATACTTTATCGATTACAAACTTGAAGAGGGTTGATGAAATTATTCACAGTAGTCGGTATTACATAATTTGTTTCATCTAAATTAAATAACCAGTAAATACTTCCATCTAAGAAAATTAAGCTCTTGTAATATGCAGTTGGAAAATTGAATATAGTATTTTTCTGGATAAAAGAGCAGCAAATTTTTATTGTCTCGTTCAGCTCTGGTTTCTTTATAATACTGAAGGTATCTCCTTCAAATGTGAATGGAAGTAGCTGTATAAATCCCACGTCTTTGCCCAGTTTAAAGCTCCGAAAGTGGCTGCTCCTATCATAAATAAAAGGGTCATCGATGTTGGATTGCGAACCGCTCGGGTCGCTCGCGCCACAAGTACCAATACCAATATACCACCCCTTCTTTCTTTGGGCATTGAATGGTCCCATCAAAATTGAGTTGGATGAAGCCATGAATAGATAATTATTGCCAAGGTCCACAAGACTCCTGGGGCACTTCTTGTATGGTTGGTTTCAACTTCAAGGAACAAGATCCACATAGCTTTGACCTTTCAGTAGGATTTGTATGGTCAAGACTGAGTTAGCCTGGCCCAAAGGTTATTTTCTCAATAATTGCTTCTTCTTCTTTTTTAAATATTCTCAACAAGCTTTTTCTAAATTAGAAGACATATTCTATTACACATATATTAGGTTGATATCTATATTACTTTCCTTTTGTTTTATTACCCTAAGGATATATCCTTAATCATGGATTCGTGAATTCAATTACTAATTGTGTATCCTTCAATATTTAAAAAAAGAAGAAGAAAAAGTCATGAAAGGGAGTCAAATATGGGGTTAATTCACTCAACTTCAAAAAATAATTTGATTTGAATTTTTGGAGATATATAGGAAAGTGTGAACTTCAAAATTATTAGAAAGGGTCTACTTAAAAGCAAAACCAAATAAATGAAATATATATATATATATATATATATATATACACACACTACCGTTTTGGAGAAGTTGTTGAGATTTCTGAGATGGATTCGTGGGTCTAGGTTGGAGAATTTATGGATACTACCCTTAGTAGTTTGTGTTTGGATGTCAATTTTTTTTTTGTTGGCCAAGAGATTTTCAAAATGTTTAAGACTTTTAAAAAGATGACATTTATAAATGCATCAATTTGAAAAGATAGCATTTATAATTGAGTAAAAATTTCATGAGGATTGCTTGTAAAAGAGATGTTTTACACCCTCTAATAATAATAAGATGCCATATAAGATTTTTTAAACTTTTACAAAACCTTACAGTACACTATAGTACACACAATTATTTAAATAAAAAAATTTTACTTTGTTTTTTCAAACTCAAAAATTTTTTCATAATTATTAAAACCCTACTCCAATAATACCCTAAATTTTAAGACTTACCCTACAAATCTTTTTTTTAATAACCTGGGGCTAAACTTTGAGCAAATATAGATTTATTTGTAAAATTATTGTGTGCATTAAGATCTATTTTAAAATTTTGTGAAAACTTTAAAAAATCTAAAGTGGCATGTTATTATTAAAAGGTGTAAAACCCCCTTCTACAGGTAATCCTTTATTAAACATTTTCTCTTTACATGAAGGGTTTTTAGAATGAGATTTCTCCCAGACACACAAGAAAATAAGTTAGCAGAAATTGGTGAAAAGTAAACATAAGACCATAACAATGGAAAAAAGGAAAAAGAAAAAGTAAAAAGAAATGCTTTAACAGTGTGATTTGATTTCAAAGTCAATAGTTGTGCTCTTGCCCTCCAAGTTGAAAAGCATTGCCTGAGACCAAGCAGAGCATGATTGGCTTAGATGCATGTGAAGATGACACCATTATCAAATATAAAAAGGAGAAAAAAAAAATGATGACTCCATGCTGATACATTAGACCTTCTGTAACTACTCCGTAGCAGGAAAGCACATGTGAAGATGAATTTAGGTGAAGCACTTAGATCAAGTAGAAAGAAAAGGGTTTGTAAGGGTAGACTAAAAAGTATCAATTCAATGTGGTTCATCCTTACGGTATAATGAGAATGAAATGATCAAATCAAACAGGCAGCTTCCTACTTTGTTACTTATTTTTTACTTTTGATATGTATCAAAACAGAACCTTCAATTAACATGCTAACTCTAAACCCCCTTAAAATCTGTTGCTAGAATATAAGTTGATGCCAGTTATACAAACCTTTTTCCCTCCCCTAAAGCCATGTACTATTTCTATTAAAACTATGATCTGAATTTTTTTTATACAGAAGACAAAAACACAGGGAAAAAATTGCACCCATAATCAGACAAAACAAAAGAGACACACCCCATCGATGCATCATTTAACAAAAATTAAAGCAACACCTGAGCAAAAGACACAACCAGCCCACCTAGTTAACAAATGGGAGTCCATAGATAGCCTACTTGAAGAAAATTGATTTGCAAAATCGTCGAATTGTTGAATGCCTGCAAGATTAGAAGAAAACCCGTTAGATTGGCCATGGAGGATGAAGGCAAAGGAATAAAAAAGGGAAAATATTACCTGTAAAATGGAAGAAGAAGAAGTAGAAAGGCTGGAGGCAGTATCGAAAGAGCAAAGAAAATGAAATCCACAAAAGAAAAATGAAAAAAAAAAATAAGGTGGGAAAAGACTAGCAAAGTTGCCGCCAACCATGAACAAAGGGTAATAAGGTAATTTAAAAACTTCTAAACTTTTATAGTTGTCATGCAATCCACTTTCACATTTATCCTTATGTAAATATTTTTTCTGATCAAAGGTAAAGTGATTAGAATGAATTATTTACTTTACATCGTTAAAATTAATACAAAACATTATAAAATTGACATCAAATTATTAGTGATTGAAATGAATTATTTACTTTGTAATGATTAAATTGCAATTCTCATTTCAGTCTTTTAACTTTTATTTTATAACTTTTAACCCTCATATTTTGATTTTTTGACCAATCATAACACTGATATAGTGTAACATAGAAATTTCACATTTCAATGTCTAATTCCACATATCAGTCTCTAGATACCCTTCACCACGGGACGCATAAAAAATCAAAATACACAAGGCTCAAAAAATTCAAAATAAAAGTTTGATGATGAAAATGATAATTTCTTACAAGTTAAATCCCAATTTATGTATCAAACTTTTATGCACACTACCCTTCAGCGTGGGAACCCATAAATAGAAACGGTTGGCAAAAGTCTAATTAATTATAATATGTTAATTAATTATCAAAATTAATGAATTGATAAGTAACTTAATTATTAATCAATTTATATAGAAAAATACTTCATGATCCGCCTAAATCCATCTTGCCTACAACTTTCTTGACGTGTTTTTTTCCCTAATTTTTCAAACTTCAATATGTTTCACAAAAGTTTATCTCCACATTAAAAAAGTTATCTTATTTATAGGATAAGTTTTGTTCTTTTACAAATAACAGTGCTTGGGCTTTAGAAAGAAAAAAAAATGGGACCTGTTAAGTCAGACAGATTATAAGTGATATGAATTATAAGCAGGTCATGTAGTAAAGTTACCTTGTTTGTTCTAATGATTTATGGTTTAAGTGAACTTTAGGTACCTTCTTCCTTATCAGTTTAGTCGATCAATTGATCTGCTGCATTTGAAAGTTCCTGTACAACAAAAAACAAAGTAATAATAAGCATCCAACTTTGAGAAGATATCAATAAATCGATTAAACCTAATCTAGGACTAAATATCCATGACTTCTGCTTTATGGCTATTAAATAAAGTATCTTGTTTTGTCCCTTTGGTGCAAAGAATGGGCAGATGCAAATATCTTGGATCGATCAAAATGAAACATGTGATCAAGGAAACAGTTAACTAAAATTTGAATAAAACCAATTGGACAGAATTGAGATTCTTTAACATGCAAGAACACCTCTTTTTGAAGCCAAATATATATGTAGCATTTGAGTGGTTTATGTGCTTTGCAAATTGCAATACTCTCCATCAATACCCTATGTAAGAGCCATTTTTCCAAAACACTCTCTAGGTAAGTTTGAGCCCAACCCATGGCCTTGCCAGCTTGAACAGCAGGCTTATATATGGTATTGGCCCTTGCCCACACATTTAGATATCATCCCTTGGTTTGGCGGAACGAGTGTTAACATTCTGCAAAGTTACTTGAACCCACAATTCAATGATTTTGTTGCTCTTAAGAGCATGTGCTCTTAACCATTTAAGCCGTAGGGTATTAACACTCAGTTTCATCATATCAAAAGACAATATTTTAGTGTTTGGGCTAGAAACAACACCATTTGTAAGCTTGCGAAGCAAGTTAGTAAGGCCGTAGACTAGGCCCAAGTTTTCCTAGAGAGTGCTTCGGGAGTGCCGCTCTTACACCATAAATTTTGTATCTGTCCATAATTGACTAAATCAGGTATAATCTAACTGTCAATGGGGATTGGCCAAAAGTGATCATTAAGGTTTTAGATTTGTGGTGGAAAGCACTTGAATTTGAGCTTCTACAAACCCCTATTAGTAAACGACCTGTAAATCCTAAAAATACATAGGCACCTAAATTTTAGTGTTCAAGGTATTGTCGGTTTTAGTCTTAAGGTTCTTGATCCAATCCATTGCCTTTTTTTCAATGTAAGATCTTTCCCTTTCAATATATTCGAGTTCTTGATTGTACTTTTCATTAAATTTTAGAAAGACATTGTTACCAAACCTAACAAATTTATCAAGAAACATTAAGTAATTAAACCCCCCCCCCCCCCCCCCCTAGATGTTCAATGACACTGTGTGGCTAGGAAGAGTACTAACTCAAATGGAATGAATTTGGTAAAGAAAACAGTTTGAAGCAATTCTCTAACTAGATAGAAGATAAAGCTAATAGATCTCCAACTGTTTATCTCATAAACAGTTATGAACACTTTGACTAGCAAGCCATGACATGAAAATAGTATACTTCTTGGTTCTGACTTTTGAGCTTTACTTTGCCCCTTTTTCTAACATACAAGACAAAAAAGCCTTTGATTTCATGCACTTAAGGTTGATTTGCTTTGCGTTTGCCGCCAAATTTACTAAAAATGGAGTTATAGCTAACTACTTGCTGGCCAATTGAAAGGCTTATATCCAAGAAAATTCTCTACTACAATCATTTATTGCGGCTCAACACGGGATTTACAAATACCTTTTAGGGAGAAATAATCTTATAGACTTGATTTTATCGGAATTATCATGAAACACAGACATGGCATAAAGTTTAGCCACTAGTTTAAAAAAGTTTAGCCCAAAATTTTTAGGATAAATTTCATAATGAATGATATTTATTAGGATATGATTTATTTTAAATATGTGACCACAATTATATCACATGATTTTGTGGTAACTCCCACATCTAGTCCATGACATCTAGTCCATGAGATCATCACTTCCTTTTAGGGTGGCCAAAGGCCACAGAGATTCTCCCACCCCCACTCCCCCCAACCTAGCCATCTATATTTCCCTGACAAGTGGCAACTGGCAAGTTTAATTAATTACAGCCATGATCTTAATCATCCCTTAATAGAAAACCTGGTAATTTAGCTAGACTAATCAGATATACTAACAATTCTGGAAAGCCAAACTACACTGAAAAACCCAGAAGGGTCCTCATCATTAGTATATAAATGCGCATAATGGGATTGGGACGTTATCTTCTTCATGAGTTAAATAGTGTTAATCATAGGTGAAGAAAGCTTCTACACACATTGCCTATTGCTTTAGGCCTTTTTCACATTATCCGCTTCAATACTAAGGATGGGGTTCTTCACGGCTCACAATCTGGCTTTAATTTTTGGTCTCTTGGGTATATATCTAGTCTTTTCTGATAGTTTAATTAGTTAATTCTTACCTTGTAAAAATTTACCTTCTGCTTCATTTCGGTTTCTTCACCATCAAGCCAACTTCACTCATTAAATATTACAGTTCTAATCCAAAATCTCTATCAAAAAATTATGCCCTAATCTCTATTACTACAACAAACATGCTTTAAACATTGCAATGGCAAATATTCGACAATTAAAAACTTTAGTTCATTCATTTTTGCAGTTATATTTTGTATATGATGTTCCTTTGTTTCTTGTTTTTATGCAGGTAACATAGTTTCATTCTTGGTGTTCTTGGCACCAGTGTAAGAGGGCCTTTCTTTTTCTTTGATAGCAGCGTTTTATAGTATATGTTTGTTCATGAATCTATGGTACATTGCTGATATTCTCTGTCTCCTCTCTCTGTCAGGCCAACCTTTTATACAATTTACAAGAAAAAATCTGCTGAAGGTTACCAATCAATTCCTTATATTGTTGCACTTTCCAGTGCAATGATGTTGCTTTACTATGGTATACTTAAGACGAACGCAACTTTGATCATCAGCATCAACATTATAGGATGTTTTATAGAAGTCACCTATCTAGTGTTATACATTATTTATGCACCTAAGAGGGAAAAGGTAATAACATCGGCACAAGCAGATTTAAGACCTTTCAGAAAAGAAAAATCTTGACTTGGAAAAGTTCTTTGAATTTGCAGGTTTTGACAGTGAAATGCATCCTCCTGTTCAACCTTGGAGGCTATGGCTTGATCATGTTATTCCTCAATTTATTGACAAAAGGGCCGAAACGTGTAGCTTTCATGGGATGGATATGTGCTGTTTACAATCTTGCAGTGTTTGCTGCTCCTTTAAGCATCATGGTTTGTAGCTATAAGAATAATTTTCTTCCTAATCGGTTTCCTGAAACTTATGATACAACTCCTAGACGCTTGAATTGAGCTAAAGATATGCACCTGATAAATCTTTCAGTCAAACTTTTCGATAATTTTGTTCTTTAGCTTTCTAGTTGTTAAAAGTATAATTTTTGTTGCAGAGGCATGTGATCAGGACTAAAAGTGTGGAACACATGCCATTTTTTCTTTCATTTTTCCTCACATTATGCGCGACTATGTGGTTCTTCTATGGACTATTCGTCAAGGATTTCTACATTGCAGTAAGTCCTTTTCATACATTTACTTCTCGAACAAGATTTCTTTTAAAAGAGACATCCAATTTTATTACTTCTATAAGACTAACATGAGACAAGCACCATGGTTTTTGTATGTTCAGACACCAAATGTGTTGGGATTTTTGTTTGGAATAGCTCAAATGATCCTCTATGTCATGTACAAGAATGCAAACAAAGATGTTGAAACAACAGAAAACCAGCAAAACGGAGATATAGAGTTAAAACTGAGCTCAGGGGAGACTGTGATGCATAGCAGATCAACAACAAGAAAATAAGGAATTAGAATAATTATTACAGACAAGCCTGTTAAATCAGACAAAATTAATAACATGTGATCGCGTCAGTGGAAAAACTGCAAATTAAGTTTGAAGGAGAAAGTTCAAGGGCAAGGATTCAAGATAAAAACCCTTTTCTGGGGAAGAGTAGCATATTTTGTTTCTTCTTTTAATTTTTACTTTTTTCCTCCTCTTTCCTTTTGATTTCCTTCTCCCCTGCAATATTAAGTACTAGTAAGGTACTCTAAAATTGAGTACCATCTGATAGAAAATTATTCCTTACTGTTAGAAAATTTCTCTGCTTTTGATTAGGCTGAGGCATTTAAATAATTTCGAAAACACCCGATTCTAATCATTTACGTGTATACCGATAGCCAAGAAATAATTAAGTTTTCTTGGCAAGCAGAATTATAAATTTGAGGAAATGCAAGTGATCATCAACATCTGATCAACTCCTTTACTGTTACTATATGAAGACATATGATACAAAGATCACCTTTCGGATTAACAGGAAGCTAATCTGTTCAGAAAAATTATTCAGACTACATTGAAGATCTAATCTAAATATGTGCTTGGAGAATTCAAAACAAAACACTGAAGCACTTAAAGGTGGTTTTTTTTTCTTTTCATGTGCTTTCTGACAACCTCAGAACTAAAAGATCTGTGATAATTCCGGCAAGCGGCAACACAGAATAGATTTGGTTTCTTAAGCAGTGAAACACTTTTCAAAGAAGTATATCTATATATTTGAAGAAGAATTACAGAATTTTGACGACTTTATACAATGTAATTCAGGAAGCCCACATAGGATGTGACAGCTTCTGCCCCTTCAGATCCGCTCTATGTTGAAAAACAAATGTAAACCAACAACAAAAATCCCCTCCCTCTTTAAGATATCCACAAGAACAGGAACTTTTTCTTCATTTTGAATGCCTTTCTGGAACTCCGCTACCTCGCCAGAGCAAAGAATTCTGATATAAGCTTTGATCACAAGGAGTGAAGCAGAATAATAAGAGGGTTATACTCAACCGCGAGAAGGTATTTCATATATGATGAAATATTAAGCCTAATTTGGATTTTTATTTTGCATCCAATGCCTCTCTTTACTCGTTTATATAACAAAATATAAACAAGCATACCCAATACTGCAAAACCAACATTGACCTGAAGTTTATTTGTCAACATGAGACCACTTCGAGGGACTGGGACTGGGGTTCTTCTGATGGACCAATTTCCTTCCTGGTTTTCTGCAGACAAAGGAGTCCTGACAAGTTAGCTTCCATTTTTAACTAATGGAATCTATATATAAGCTAGTAAACAGATGATCAAACCATGTAAGCCATTGTGTTTTTCCAAGCCTTCTCCATCTCCTCAAAGACAACATCAATTGGTGGCCGGCCTCTACTTGATCTGGCAGCACAAAGGACTGCAATTTGTAGGATGGCTTCGAAATCTGTTCTATTGAGATTCCCATGTAGCCTCGGGTCTTCAAAATCTGTTAATGGACGTTTTCCCATGCTCACATCTTTTGCCTACAAGAAATTTAAATTTGTTACACAATTTTACAGTCCTTATACTGATCAGATGTGAGAAATAAGGAAAATAAGTACTTTTCGCATCAGTTGTTCACTGGCATCAAGATCCAACTCTATAACTTTCTGTCCTGACAGAAGTTGCAAGGCCACAATTCCAAAGCTGTAGACATCACTGGCAGAGGTCAGCTTTGCATTGGTCATGTATTCTGGATCCATGTATCCAATTGTTCCTCTAACATCTGTGAATACTTTGCTCTCCTCCATTCCCAGCATCTTTGCCAACCCAAAATCCGAGAGCTTGGGTTCCAATTCTTCGGTCAAGAGGATGTTTGTGAGCTGTGAGAAAAACATTTACCATTGGACAAGAAAACTAAACAAGAACTAATTATATGGATATGAACAATGAGTTGTTTTAACTTTTGATAGACACAGATCAGTAGTAGCATATATGAACTATGTTACCTTAATATCTCTATGGACAATGCATCCATCAATGTAACTGTGGAGATACCTCAGCCCAAGTGCACAGTCTCTTAGGATCTTAACTCTTTTTTCCCATGGCAGGACGCGGTCCTTCCCTGAAACTCAAAGATAAGCTTAAAGCTAATAGAATAAAAGATAAGGGATGCTAAAGCCTGAACACTTCAATTTGGGGTGGAAAACTAGCACATCTCTGAAAAGTGAGCAACTATGATGGTTCAGGAAAAATTACTTAGGAGATGCTGAGCAAGATTCCCTGCAGGACAATATTCCAAGACCAAATACTGCTCATCACCTTCAACACAGCAACCAAGTAGAGAAACAAGGTTTGGATGTCGAATCCTGGAAAGACCTGCAACTTCTCTAGTGAAAGAATTAGAGGAGTTGCCTTTAATTATCTGCTTGATGGCCACAACTTGTCCACTAGGCAGAATGCCTTCATAGACTTCACCAGCACTTCCCCTGCCTAAATTCTTTCTTCTATTTTTAACACCTATTGCATTCTCAATCTCAGCCTTGGAGAACATATAGAGGCCGGACCATTTAGTGGTGTCCTTGGATGGAATAGGTTTAGGAAGTTTTCTTTTGCTATTGCCCATGCTATTGCTCTTCCTTAGGGCCACAAATTTCACCAGGAGAAGGATCAGACTTAGGACGATGATCGCTATAAAGACCGCAACTAATGCCTTTTTCGTGGATTCTGCTAAATGATTTGTATGAGTATTTCAAGTTGTAAAGGAAAAGAGGGAAAAAAAAAACTACAATTTCCAATGCTAACATTCCTCAAACAGAACAAATCAGCAGCAAGAGATGGAGATAAGTAACTCAACTTACTTTTGACTCTGATGTAACCAGGTTCTGTTAAGCAGGCAAACAAAAGATATCTAAGTCAGGATAGGGAACCAGAAAATAAGGCAGAAGAGGTTCAACTCAAGTTCTGATTATTACCGAAGTCATCTAAAGAAGACATACAGCTAAACAAATTTGAACCAAAAGAGCTATCAGTAGCATGCACAGCTGCAACCGAAATAACTGCTGCTAAATGACAAATGGTTCTTTCAGTATTTTCCCTCTTTCCTTGCAAAAGTTGCAATAGATTCTCTACAACCTTTGATATGGCATCAGTGCAATTTTTGCAATAATTGTCAAATGAAGAACCCAAGTTAGAACAGAATTCTAGTGCTTGCGGGTAAAAGGCATTCCCCTGAATCCGTGATAGAGATAGGTTTGAGCACTGGCTGCTGCCTGAATAGAAGTTTTCAAATCCACAAGAATGTAAGGAAAGCGATTGTTGGCTTGAAAAGGGAGCATCGCATTGTTCCAAAGAATCTTGTTCGATGAAAATGGAACTATCTGGTGCGTCTTTAGCCCGAGCTGCGAGAACTTGGGAGAAATCATTGAGGGCATTTCGACAGCAAACAGTCGAGGAGATACTGCCCCATAAGTTGACCCTCGGATTTTCGCCAATGCATTGGCCACTTGGTTGGTAAGGGAATAAATAGTCTTTGAAGATACAGTCTGCAACCATAGGAACGTCTTCAAAGCCAAGACATTCAAAATGGCTTTCACATTGTTTGCAGAGTTTAAAAAGATTAAAGAAAAGGGGAAAAAAACCATCCTTCTAAAATGTAAAATTAAACCACAAGAAGAACTAAAATGGGCCTAAAATTTTATACCAAAAGAAAGAAAAAAAAAACACATGGATTAAACAAAAGAGAAAAGAAAGGGAACCTGCATCTGGTGAAGGAGAAGCAAGAGCAAAGGCATAGAAAAACAAGGTGGCGAGTTTCAACCGAAGCCGAAGTGTTTTCATGGCCTTCCCTCCCTATGCCAGACCTATAAACACTATTCTACGAAGGCGAAAGAAATATTTACAGTCATGAAAGCGAAAAGCTGAAATATTCCATTGGAGAATACCCAACTATTTATTTATAGAGCATTTTTTCCTAGTGACTAACGTTTAAAAATGCAGAATATGCTTGTATGGTAGCTGGATTCTTACAGCTAACTCAACAAGCCTTTGAAATTATCAACCCGTGAGCATTTTAGTAGCATATAGTATATCTATTTTGATTGGTATCCTTGACATTTTTTTTACTTAAATAACAAGAAAATGTGGTTGGAGGGGAAGTGATAACAAAATTCTTTGATCTTATCGTCCCTTTGTAGATTTTTATCTAGGCAACTCAGTTAGTCAAATCATGGAATCTTAAATCACATCGCCGCATCCTTTCATCGAGAAAAAAGTAACAGGTATTCTGTTTCGTTTATCCTCAACTTGTTCTTGAAATCCAGGAACAAAACAGGATTCCATTGTCCGCATGATTTTACACTGTGTAGTAATTTACTCCAACATTCAATTTGGCATTTGAGGATTTATATTTTCTTTCCTCATAACAAGGACAATCTCGGATATTACTATTCATATTAGGAATATGGGTTTTGTTTACATTCCTTAGAACTTGTCTTTTAAGGCAAAATCTTGTAGATCTCAAAACAGTTTATGATTACATCTGGTAAACAGAGAAAATGTAAACAGAAAGAAGTTAGTAGCCCATGTTTGCAAATAGAAGAATGAATGAGATTTAGAGTAGGCCACTTTTCCACTTGAATGAGTACTTCTTCCTGCAATTGGATACTCTGTGTTTTGGAGGGGAGTTGGACCTTTGCTTCTGTAACATGTAAAACTGGAGATCAGAATAGAATCTAGCATAAAGAACTCAATGTGCTATTAATCTTCTAGTCCTTCATCGATTGATTGCTCCACATTTAATGATCACAATAAGAAACATTCTCAGGCTGCAGTTCTATGTCCGGACATTGGAGTGTGGCACATTTTTTGCAGTTCAAAATTTTTTCCTTCATAGAAGTATTAGAGTGCAGTTCAATATCAAATATCAAGAGTATGATGGAAAGGTTTCGCGGCAGGAAAATAGTGCCAGTGAGCAAAGTTCAATTTAGTAATTCCTAATTGGATGGACACCAGTAGAAATTATTGGAAATCGGGGTTAAGATGTTCAAATCAGCTCTTTAACAAGGCAGAGGCGATAGAAAGAAAGTTTTAAGGGGAATAAACCATTAATTTTCATATTAACATCATCTATTTATTTATATCCCACAATTACTTTCATCCTATTCTTTTTTCTCTTTTCTCCTGAGTCTTCTAGGCAAAAGCTTATGCAAATCCAACATGATCCTGAAAACTGATATGTCAAACTGACAGCACTTCCAAGGATGTCGAGGTGGGTCTTTCTGGTGAATTTATTCCATTCTTTGCTCTCTGCACATAATGTAAAACCAGAACATTTCATCCTCTAATGAGTATTGAATTTATGTATGAAATGAAACAAGAGTAGCCTTAGATGTGAAAGTAAACAAACCATGTCAGCCAAAGTGTTTTTCCAGGCCCTTTCCATTTCATCAAAGATAATATCAATCGTTGGCCGGCCTGTACTTGATTTAGCAACGCAAAGGACCGCAATATGCAATATGATTTCAAAGTCTACCCTGTTGAGATTACCCTTTAGCCTGGGATCTTCAAAATCTTGTAATGGGCGTTTTCCCATGCTTACATCTCTTGCCTACGAGGAATCGGAATTGGTTATTTATAGATGTTCAATTGATAAACTTTGAAGAACTAGTAAAGGAGGCATTAATGGAAGATTTTTACTTTTCTTGTGAGCTGATCACTGGCATCAAGATCCAATTCAAAGACCTTTTGTCCTGACAGAAGCTGCAAAGCAACAATGCCAAAGCTGTAAATGTCACTAGCGCAGGTTAGCCTGGCATTGGTCATGTATTCCGGATCCATGTAGCCTATGGTTCCTCTAACATCTGTAAACACTTTGCTCTCTTCCACTCCAAGCATCTTTGCTAGCCCAAAATCAGATAGCTTGGGCTCAAAATCCTCGGTCAAGAGAATATTGGTAAGCTGTAAAGCAAACATGCAGCATTGGGAAAAAAAAAAAAGGGAATTGAGTTCATAAACAGACATTTAATTGCCTTAATTTCTACTTGAACTATCTACCCAGGATGTGTACTTTTTGTCATGATATGTTGACCTTAAATATTTTAACCCTGCTAACACTTCTCCAAGCATCACAACTCACAACAACATTTTTCTCTTAACTTATTTCTGTTCACTCTTTTATTTCATGAATGGTTCAAGATCAGTCACTGTACCTTAATGTCCCTGTGTACAATGCATCCATCCATGTAATGGTGGAGATACCTCAATGCAAGTGCACAATCTCTTAGTATCTTAACTCGTCTTTCCCATGTCAAGCCACTGTCTTTTCCTGGACACGGATAAAATTAGTTTAGCAAATTGAGGAGAGTAGTAGGTAAAAAGGCAGCTATTTCTGCATTCTGCACCCTAAATGGTTAGGACCACGCATCCTTCTAGGATGGTGAGGCTCACCATGAGTTAGGAGCACGATCCTAGCCATCTGAGACATGGAAATAGCACTCTCCAATAGTCTAAGGAAAGTATTTACTAGTAATCTTGCAAACAAGGGTTTTATTGCCTCAGAGAGGTAAAAGCAATTAAATGATTCCAATAAAAAGTGAACAACAAATAATTATCAGGCAAGATTACTTAGGAGGTGTTGAGCTAGATTCCCAGCGGAACAATACTCCAATACCAGATACTGCTCATCACCGTCAATGCAGCAACCAAGCATAGAAACAAGGTTCGGATGTCGAATCCTGGAGAGACCTGCAACTTCCCTTTTAAAAGAATCAGGAGAATTGCCTTTGTTTATGTGCTTAATGGCCACAAGCTGTCCACTAGGTAGAATGCCTTCAAAAACTTCACCAGCACTTCCTTTGCCTAGACTCTTCTTTTTTTGGTTATAGCTTATTGCATTATCAATCTCAGCCTTGGAGAAACTATAGAGGCCAGAACACCTATCGTGGTACTCTTTTGATCTAATAGGTCTAGGAAGTTGTCTGTCTTGGATCTTGCTTTTCCTCTTCCTGGACACATATTTTACCAGGATAAGGGCCAACATTAGTACGATGATCACCAGAACAACCGCAACTAGTACCTTGGCCAGGGCATCTGATACATCAATTTCTGTCAGTAATATTTCAGGTTGTAGAAAGTAAATAAATTCCTACTAGGCCTCTAAACTCAAAAGCAAAAAGGAGACAGTGGAAACTTACTAGTCACTTTGATGTAGCCTGAATCTGTTATGCAAAACAGAATATAGATATGGGTCAGAGAAAAGGAAAATTTTGAAGAGCAGGTAGACGAGATAGTATTTGATTTGATATTCTTTACCTAAATCGTCTAAAGAAGCCATGCAGCTGAGAAAATCAGAAACAAAAGTGTGATTGTCAACTTTTGCAGCAGCAACTGAAATAACAACTGCCAATCCACATATTGCTCTTTCAGTACCATTTTTTGTCATTTGCAGTAAATTCAACAAGTTCTCAATTGCATTTCCTGTTGCATCAGTGCATTTTTTGCATGAATAATCGAATGAAGAACCGAGATACGAGCAAGCATATGACGCGTCCTTGTATGATCGTTCACTCTGAATCTTTGCTAGAGAGAGACTTGAGCATTGGCTATTGCCATAGTAAAAATCATCAAAGCCACAAGAATTTATGGACACTGATTCTTGCCCGAGAAAAGGACCGCCGCAATCTCTCCATGCACCTTCGTTGATGAAAATGTCACCATTTGTTTGTGCTTGCAGTGCCAGGGCCTCAGAGAAGGCAGTGAGGGCATTTCGACAGCAGAGTTTTGAAGAAATACTGCCCCAGAATTTGATATTCTTGTTTTCACCAATACACTCACCACTTGGTTGGTAAGGGTATGAAGTAAAGTTTAACTTACAGGCTGCAACCATTGGGAACTCGTCAAGGCCAAGGGAAAAGAACATGCTATGCTCATCAAAATAATATAAGCATCAATTAAATGTTCTTAAATCTTTTGTAAGAGCTCTGATGCAAGCATTGCTCATTACATGGTTTTGAGTTTTGACTTCCACACCAATTCAGTGCTTTGCTTTGAGATATATATATATAACTTCTAGCTCAAGAAATTATGTGAAGCTTATTAGATAAGAAAAATGAAAGATGCAAGGTAATTAATAGAATGAAATTAGAAGAACTGAAGAATATATTTCAATCTTCTTCAATTGGATTAAAAGATTATACTCACTTGATTCAATGCTAATTCGCAAACATAGAAAAGAAAAAGGAACCTGATGGATCATCCGGGGAAGACGAACCAAAAGAGAAGGCACAGATAATGCAGAAGAATGCAAGTTTGAACCAAGAACACGAGCTGGTTTCCATGTTTTTTTCTTACAACATACGTAAATAGTACTATTGCAAGAGGATATATGAAATATATTTATATATATATATATATATATATATCTTTGCACATGTGATGCTGAGAAAACTTAGGTTACTTTCATGGGAAAAAAAAGTCCAATCCAAAACTATATTTATAGGGCGGGGTTTTCCTAGTGAGTATCGTTTCACAAAACAGGATAAGAATTCCTGTTTTTCCTTGGCTTCTTCGCTTGGTGGTTTCCTTACACCCAACTGTTGAGATTGTGAAAGGTTTTTCTTTTTCATTGATGAACTTGGTAATGCCGTACAGGCGACATTAATTTGGCATTAAAAAAATATACAGGAAAATTTTGTCGATTGAGATTTGAGAAGGACCCAGATCTGGATCTCTTTCTTAACGTCTAGTCCCTTTTGCAATTAATCCTACAACGTTGGATTTGCCGAGGCATGTCAAAAGCATGTCTATGCCTTTGTTCCCATGAAAATGAATTATCCTGGTTTTCATGACCAGGTTAGTTGAGATCATGTACCAATGTTCAAATCGCCTCCCTGTACATTTTGCATTGTATAGTGCGAACTATTCAATGATTTTACCAACGAGGGTTGCATCAAGTAATAAGCGGCTTGTTCCAACTTAAGTAGGTCTCAGATTCAAAATCTTACGTACGCAGCAGCCCCCGTTGGTAGACTCACCTATCATTCCAAGTGTACGACACGAGTCAAATTCGGATTAATCGAAACAAAACTTCGGATACCGGATAGAAAACCAAAAAAAAAAAACTATTCAATGATTTTGGAATTTCAACTAAAAATAGAAAGTTTTAAACTCTAAAGTCTGATAATCTATGAAGTTGATACCATAAAAGGGTGGAGAAGCCATCCACGCTGGCCTCTCCTTCCCCATTGTTTTCTTTTCTTTTTTTTGTCTACAATTTTTTTCCCTTCCTTTCTTTTCCTTTAAACATTTACTTTAATTTTTTTTATCATCAATCAATCAATCATACACATAGTTAATATTATTATTTTTAATATTTAAATATTTTCAAATATATATTTAATATTATTTAATTAATACTATTTTTGATCAAAAAATTAATACTATTATTTTATATTTTATTATATTTTAATATTTTCTTTATTTATATCACAAAGGATGTAACAATTGCCACCACACGATTCACTCTCGTTTTCTATTTTTCAACAAAATCTTGAACATAAGTTCTAACAATTTTTTGTAAGTTTTAGGTTGAGTGAATAGAGCAAAATGTTAGTTCATTGCACCATTTTAACATATTTAACGTATTATTTCACTTCATGATAACAATTATCCTGAATGTTTTCAAAAAAAAAAAAGAATTTCTCGAAAGTTTTCAGGAATTGTAAGATTTAGGCCATATATCACAGATTTTAATTTATCTTAATTTGTTTTAATTTTTTATTATTATTTATAATTTTTAGCAATTAATATGGGGCCTACTAACTTTTATTAAATTTTTCTATGGCTTCTATAAAAGGGAACGAACAATTGTCCTCCTCAGTTGGCTATCATATTTTAAATTTTTAATAAAATTCTAAAAGTAGGTTTCATTGATTTTTTTTTTATTTAAGCGGAAATGCGGTTGGTTTTTTTATGAATAGTAAAATTTGGACCATATTTTTTAGAATTGATAATATCTTGATATGTTTTAATTTTTTAATTTATAATCTTTTATTTGTTTTTTGTTTTTATTATCTTGAGTATATTTTTTAATTTTTATTTTATTTTCCAATATTACTTATTTTGAATTAAATCTCTGATCTTAAAGTGTTATTTATCCATATTGATATTCTATTTTTTCTACAACAATATATTTTAAATATGTAAAATTAAAAAAGATCCCTAGGACAATTCTTAGTAATGACAAGAAAGTAATGGTGGTGATTGTCTGATTGAATTCAGTTACTCATATTAGATCCAGATTAATCGGATATAGAGTCGTAACATTAATACATAAGTGAGAAAGTTCTTCCAAAATTTATTTCCTTCATTTATAAAATTCGAGCCCAGACACCTTATTTAAAGGTGTTAAGTTCATTCCATTTCATCAATATGGGTGAGTAGAGTTTAATCTTTCTAATAAGTAATAATTAGATTGTCATATAATTAACTAGTATGAAAAAAGTTAAATGATATAAAATTTTTAAAATATATTTAAAAGTAACATTTAATTGATTAATCAAAAACTTTTTTTTTTAACTTTTTAACGCAAGACATTTGCCTTTTATTTTTTAAACAAAAAAAAAAGTAAAATTTGGGTGACTAATGACTATTCAAAGTCCCAACTCCCAAGTTGAAGGCAAGAGCCTTTGAGCCAAGAAGAGCACACCAAAAATATGGGAACACAGCCTACACAGGATACGTAAAAGGTCTAGTTTCCACACGTTGTCTTATCCTAAGTTCACGAACAGACGAACTCCGTCCCACAAGTTGCAGCCTTGCCTTGCCTTGCCCTTGTTGCCGCTCTTTTTCTCTTTCTGTTACTTAAACATCCCCTGCATCTCTCTCTTTATTAATAACCATATTACCATAACCACACCTAAGAACCCACCATTTTTCTCTGCTCCAATTATTCAAGGTCACTTCTTTTCTCTCTCTTCTTCAACAAATTCACTTTCTTTTTTTGTGTATCTTTTTTGCCGTTTTCATCTATAGTTCTGGTTAATTAACTGTTATAATCTTTAAGCGCATTCTAAAAGTTGTTGCAATGTTTTTGTACTTAGAAATGTTTCTTGTTAAAATTTATCATGTCATTGCTTGGGGGAAGCTGGGTGTGGTTCATTGTTTAAATTTTTTTTTTTCTTTTCAATACGGTGCTCTGGCCATTAGGGTAGTTTCTTCTCCTTCTTAAATTTTACTGGTTCATATCATACCGTCTTGGAATCTAGTAGTTCTTGCTAAATTTCATAATTGAAATTGTTTGGTAGGTAAAGTGACTAAGTTTTTTCTATTGGATAATTAATATTTTTTAAATGGTGAAATTGCCAATTTGGTACTTTGGTTTTTGGACTGTTTTGCTTCTTTTGCATATTCCTTTGTGACCTAATGCTGGAGATTGCGGGGGAAGTCTAGTGTGAGTGCTGTGATCTGTGAAGAAGTGCTACTGTATGATTGTTTCTTTAGAATGCTCGAAAGATATTGTTGCTGGAATTGCAAGTTTATTTGAGATGTTTATGTATGGATATAATGAATGATGGACTCGTTAAAGTCATTTAAATGGTATATTGGACAAAACTTGCTTTTTTTTTCATATCCTCCGGTTGCTGCATACATGCCATGATTTTAATTTGGATTTTATTTGATATGTGAGGCATGTAGCTGCAAGTACTTAGAGATATGGCTAAAAAATTTAGTTAGACTATTTGGTTTTGTCAGGAATCTGCTATGGAAAGTTGGATTGTACATTTCTACTGAAAGAAAGAATCTTACCCTATTTGTTTGAGTTTCTCTTGGAATAATTGCTCAAATTATTAGGATAACAACATACACATACTGATAAATCGGTCTTAACCAGGTTCTACGTGGGAGTTGAGATACTGAAATATGGCGCAAGCTGCACGTTTGATATGTTTTTCCCATGATAAAAGTGTCAAAATTCAATATAGAACGTCTGGACTTACTAGTAATGAAAGGTTTCAAAGGAGGCAAGTAGCTTATTTTCATGGCATAGTGCTGGCGAAAATTCAATCCAATGGCAAAAGGTCAAGGTGCTCCCAATTAACTAAGTCCAATAAGAATTATTCTGCATCAGAGTTTAGATATTCAAATCAGCTTTCGACAGGGAAAGAGAGGAGTTTCCCATCACGTACCAGCAATAGAACAATACCTAAGGTAATCTTGGTTTCTTGATGAAGAATTTCTCACTATAACAGCATTCCTTTTCATGGTAACATTCATATTTTTCTGCTTTTCATCTTCTTCTTTTGCTTTTCCCCATTGAGTCTCTTTTAAGGCAGAAGAGGTATTTGCATTTCTGGTACCAACCATATCAAATGTCTTAGAAGAATGGAGCCGGTCACAAATTGTGAGAGTAGTTGGACTGCTTGCATGTGCATATTTGGTGATTCCATCAGCTGGTGCCGTTGATGCTCTAAAAACATGCACTTGCTTATTGAAGGAGTGCAGGTATTTAATCAAAATTGAATGAAACTTTATTCTAATTCAGGGCTGCTGTCTTGCTGTTTTAAATTCTACTTCTTTAGCCAATTGAGGTTGGTTGAGTTGGTAAGGTTTTGGACCTTTGCTTTAAAGGTTTGAGGTTCGAGTCGTGCCAATAGTCCTCATTGGTGGGTGATCTATAAGTACCACTGTTAGCTCTTTCTAAGGCTTGTGGCATGCCCTGACCTTAGACTGGGGCAGCCTCCCCTCACCTAAAATTGTTTACACTGAAAAAAAAAAATTCTACTTTTTAATTCTCGAGGAAGGAGGATTTGAAATGGCTCCTTGGGGGAATGCATGCACCTAATTAGCCAAATGCTTGCGGTTTAACATTTAACTTTGGCTCATCTTAAGTGTATAAAAATAGAGGTTTCCCCTTATCTGACTTAAATGTGCAAATTGTCAGGGTAGAACTTGCTAAGTGCATCGCCAACCCATCATGTGCTGCAAATGTTGCTTGCCTCCAGACCTGCAATGATCGGCCAGACGAGACTGAATGCCAGGTTAGTTCTGTATGTTTCTTGCAAATCATTATTGGCTAACAATGGGGCAGTTTAGAGATTTCTTTGTGTCTGTACTTATGCAGATTAAATGTGGGGACCTCTTTGAAAACAGTGTTGTTGATGAATTTAACGAGTGCGCTGTCTCACGCAAGAAGTGCGTGCCTCAGAAATCAGATGTGGGGGATTTCCCAGTCCCCGATCCTACTGTTCTCGTTAAAAACTTCAACATTGCAGATTTCAGTGGGAAATGGTTCATAATTAGTGGCTTAAATCCTACCTTTGACACTTTTGACTGCCAATTGCACGAATTCCGTACAGAAGCTGGCAAACTTGTGGGGAATTTGTCATGGAGAATACGAACACCGGATGGTGGCTTTTTCACCCGATCAACTATGCAGAGATTCGTGCAAGATCCTAACTACCCTGGGATTCTTTACAATCATGACAATGAGTACCTTCACTATCAAGATGACTGGTAACATCTGTTCTCATATCTTTTGAGTTAATGCCATTATTGAATAAACTAAATCATATCAAATAAGGATGGTTGGAGGACTGATTTTATGACAGCAAGAAAGTTCTAAGTGAGTTAAGGCTGGATAGATGAGACAGATATTCTCAGCTTACCAGTTTGATTTTGTTTCTATCTCCTTATCTGTGCCACTTAACGGACAGATAAAGCCTAACTGATTACCAGCTTACCGGGTTTCCTACTTTCTGGAAAACGAAGTCTGCTGTTCTTCTTTCCAGATAGTTGACTAGTTATGGCAACATTTTTGGCACTTAACTGATTCTTTGCACATAGAGCTAACAGTGGACTAGCATATCCCTCACTTGAAGAAATAACTTGCAAATGTCTTAGCTTATTATGAATGGAATGTTATTTCAATAGGCTCTCACTCGCATAAAACAATCAAAACAGATTGAAATATCATGAATTGGTGTTTTTGCAACTCTCGCTTTCTATGCACCGTAGCTTTCATACTGTTCATTTGGCCCTTTTTCATAATATTCGTGCTTTTTGACTCACTGATTAAATTCACTATGCAGGTATATTATATCATCCAAAATAGAGAAGAAACAGGATGATTATGTATTTGTATACTACCGGGGCAGAAATGATGCATGGGATGGATATGGTGGTGCTGTCGTCTACACGAGAAGTGCAGTTTTGCCTGAAAGCATTGTACCTGAACTTGAAAGGGCAGCTAAAAACGTTGGGCGAGACTTTAACAAATTCATCAGAACCAATAATTCTTGTGGGCCAGAACCTCCCCTTGTAGAAAGGCTTGAAAAGAAGGTAGAGGAAGGAGAACAGACCCTTATAAGAGAAGTCGAAGAGATAGAAGGGGAGGTAGAGAAGGAGGTAGAGAGGGTTGAGAAGACTGAGAGGACCTTGTTTCAGAGGTTGGTAGAAGGTTTTAAAGTGCTTCAAGAAGATGAAGAAAACTTCTTAAGAGGGCTAAGTAAAGAAGAGATGGATCTCCTGAATCAATTGAAAATGGAAGCAAGTGAGGTAGAGAAACTCTTCGGGGAAGCACTACCAATTAGGAAACTAAGATAGGTTTAAATTACAATTTTTGGAAACTGTACAGCTTATATTTCATACTAATAAGACACATGGACACTCTTTGAGTTAAACACATTATTTCTTTCAGGTATTCTTTCTTATCAACATGTTATGATTTCCTTTGCTTTCCATTTTTAAACTAGTGGGAAACATTTCCATAGTAAACTTGGGTGGATACCAAAAATTAAGTTTGTTGTTATGTTTAGCCATCCGCAAAATTCTATCTGCGGCCAAAAGGTAAAAGCCAAAAAAGACTTGGATTGGGGAAGGCAATTGCAATATCTATTCTACTTTGGTAGCTTTGCATTACACATTGAATTTTAAGAATCTCAACAATAAAAGAATGAGAAGGAAAAAAAACTCTCAAACACTCCATCTAGCCAGTCCCAACATAAGGACTGCAACTTTTGCAAACTGCCAGATCATACATTTTTCCAAAATGAAAGAAACCAGAAGGAATAACTGGACATTAACTCCTCTGCAAACATCAAGTTCAAGAACTGCTAAAGCTAGTAGCAATAGGAATGACAATCACAAGAACAATCAGCAACAGAAGAATAATCCCAATACACATGCACTTCCTGCTGTTCCTCTGGTACTGCTTGGCGGTGTTGAGCTCTTTGGAACCATCCTTCACATAATGGCTTGCATTCATCACATGGTGCTCGATATCATCCATCTGTTCCCCTTGTGCCTCCACCATCACTGCCATGTCCAAGAACACCTGGTGCAGCTCCAGCAAACTCTTCTCAATCTCCTTGGCAGCGTCGTGCCTGTCCTGAATCTCATTTACAGTCTCCAACACCTTCCCTCGCCCATGCTCTTGTATTGCACGTGATAAGAACTCCTCGCCTCCATTACCATCAGAGATGATCTTCTCAATGGTTTCCTCATCAGGGTTCTCTCCAGTCACTGTGAAATACCTCCTTCCCACAGTTTCCTTGTACTCTGTCATCATCTTCTGCCTCAAACCTTGAAAATCCATCATGAGCTCCTTTAATTTGTTGCGCAGGCCATTGGTGACAGCAATCCTAGTCCTGTAAGCTAGGGTGCCTTCTTTGCACCCTGAGAGGCGCTTGTTAGCTGCATTGGCACGGTCCATTTCTTCAAGCTGCGACTTGATAGTCCTGGCCTTCTTCTGCACAGTGACAATGTCCTTGTTGATTTTAAGCCGCAAAGCCTTTAAAGCCTCCGGTTTGTGAAGTGACTTGCTCTCTTCATTGGACTCTTGGAGCTTGCCTAAGAGTTCACGGATCACTGCCATCTCCTGCTTCACTTTCTCAGCTTCTTCAAGGAACAATCCGAGGTTTTGGTCCATGGTGTTTACCGTGGAAGACATTTCTACATCATAGTCAGGTCCAGCTTCAAGATCTTTCATTGCCTCTTTCTTGAGGTCCACATAGCTCATAAAGGATTTGGTCATCAGATCATTCATCTTTGCTCTCTGAAACTTTCCTTCACACCTAAAACACCAACACAAAATTTTCCCAACTACAATCAGATAAATACATGAAATAATCTTTAATTGTATTCACGAAAACGAACCCAGAAAAGGTTCTCTATGTTACTAAATTTGATAAGGAAAAAATGAACTGATGAAATGGGTGTTTCCATTACCTTGAAGTGTAGCAGTGCTTGCTCTTGGATTAGCAGACAAAGGGAAACAGATAAGGAAACAAATTGATTAATGGGACTTTGCAGATGAAAATTGGAAACAAATTGATGAATGGGGAGGCTTGGAAGAAGAAAATTGGAAAAAAATCTTAGATACGAGTTGTTTGAATTTGCTTGAGAGCCTAGAGATAGTTCTTAAAAGGAAGGGGAAAATCTCTGGGGAAATAAAATGAAAGAGAAAAAGTAGCCGTTACAGCTATGAGCTGCAGGGTTCCAATCCAACGGCTACATTTGGGATGCCCGTTGATTAAATTTTTCCATTTTGAAGTTGGGGCAAATTTGTAAATCTTCTGTTTCTAATGACCGTCTTAGCAAACATTGGACCCACGTCACCAGATCCAAGGAAATAAAAATTATTGTGGACCTTCTTTATTGGGCCGATTGAAGTCCATTTTGCTTGATTATGTCTTACAAAAAAAAAGAAAAAAAAATCAGAAGGAAATTAAAAAAATAAAATCAATTTCATACAAGTAGATAGTGCCATTGCCCATTGGTCCTTAAAATTTAATTCGAATTCTATTTTAGTTTTTAAAGTTTGAAATGTTTTATTTTGGTCTTTATAATTTGAAAATCAAACCATTTTAATAATTTTATTAGTATTTCCATTAATTTTGTATATAAGTACCAATTTTCTATGTAGTTTCCAACATTATGATATTAATTTTAATTGAAATTTATTTATTTATATCTTAAAGATATATATATTATATGAAAAAAATTTTAAATTATTAAACTAAAAATATTGGGACCAAAAAGATTTGATTTTCAAACTATATGAATGAAAATAAAACTTTTTAAACTATAAGAATTAAAACAGTTTGACTTTCAAACTTTTAAAAACTAAAATATGACATTTCATATTATATGGATCAAAATACAATTTGGATTAAATTGTAGCGACTATTAGTGCTATTTACTCATTTTAAAAACTTTTTTTTTGAGGTTTTGTGATAGTGATATATAAATCTTCATCTGTCAAGGTTGTTTTGTTAGGTATAAATGAGCTTGACATAATTCCAAATAAAATTAAATTAAAAACGTGAAAAGTGTTCATGTATTTATTTTTTTTGGAGTGTGTAATTCATTAAAAATTGATGATAATTATTCTAAAATAAAATGTCACTATTATAGTAGTATGACTTTTTTCTTAAGCTTTGCTCAAAAGTTATTTTTCCTTTTGGATGCTTTGAATTTGGGAAAGGCAATGTAAGGTTATAAAACTATGTGTCAATGGGTTGGTTAAAATAGTAAAGATTTATCAATATGGAGTTGGATCTAGTGGTAAGCGGTTTGTTTCAGCTTAAGCAGGTCTCGGGTTCGAGACCTTGCTTATGCAGCTGCCCCATTGGGAGACTCACCCACCATATCCAGGTGCGTGTCGTATGTTAAACCCGGATTAGTCAGAGCGAAACTCTGAATATCGGGTGGAAAACCAAAAAAAAAAGTTAGTAAAGATTTCAACTGTGAAAGGTATTTGAGTTCATGCTCTCATAGATATTACGTGATTTATAAGTTCAAAAAGTTCACAGATGAAAATTAAATAGATCCGTAAATTTTAAAAAGATTGATAACTCATCTTGATTTTAAAAATAAGATAACCTTCGCTTTCGAGCTCTTACTTTTGGAGTATGGAAGCATACATTAACATTACTTGAGATGATAGTTTAGATTACAAGATCAATATAATTAACTAGAATTGAGATGATAGTTTAGATTACCTAAATGGTAGTAGATAAAGGTAAACAAACTATCTAGAAAATTTATTATCCTACTTTGTGGAGTTTAAAAACTTCTCCATGGAATAATAATCTTAAAAGGAAAATGATCTTTTCTCTTTACTAATTTTTTACATTCATGCTAGAATTTTTTACACCCAAAATGATTTTCTTTTTATAAATTTCTTCTAGTAAATTTCATTGACAATTCTACTATTATTAAATTTTAAAATAATTATTTGAACGACCATATAACAATCTTACATAATCATCATTGGAACTAAAAAATTCTTACGTTGATGCTTGATGTATCAAACAACAATCATATTTTTAAAATTTAAACTTTAGATGGAGATTTAAATTTTTTGAGATTGAAGAGAAGTATTAAAAAAAGGAAAGAACTCCTTGAGAAAATTTTGGTGAGCTTATTTATTTTCTTCTGTATTTAATTATTTGAGTTATAAATTCAAAAGACAATTATTGAAGGTTTAGTTTTTTTATTAATCAAATAAATCAAATCATAAAAATGCTTTTGGAGAATTGAGATCTAGAAGACTAGACTGTAGACAGATGCTCCTCCTAATAATTAAATAAAAATATATAAATATTATCTCCATCTCAAATTATTTGTTATTTGTAGTTAAAATACTCTAAATTTTGATTATTAATTATAAAAAAATTATATAAAATTAAATTTTAGAAAAAAAGGTTTTGAAAAGTTCAAGATTTAAAATTTTGAACTTTATTTTTAAAAAATTTTTAATTTTATAATTTTTTCATAATCTATACAATATGTTAAAGTTATCTCCTGGTAGCTTCAATGAGTGACACATGGCGCACTCTCTGTTTAGCATTTGAGAATTTTTTATGTTTTTAAAGTTAAATATAAATATCTTTAATTTTTTAAATAAAAAAATTTAAATCTTTATTTTTCTCTATATCTCTTACATTTATACTTCATTTATTATTACTTTAAATATGAAAAAAAAACAAAATTAAAAGACTTTTGAGAAAATAAATAAACAATACATTTAGTTCTAACTATTTCATGAATATATTATATTTTCATGCTATATACATCTTCTCATCTTACATTTTTTTTGTGTATTTTTTGGGTTGGGATCATCATTTTACCATTTATTTTCTTTTTTATTTTCCTTTATTTTCTTTTAGATTTTCCGTGATTTAAGATAAATGAGATTAACTCTTTTTAAATCACTTTCAATCGATAAAATACATTGTTTTACTTGATAATTTTGTGGTGCATTTTTTTAGGAAGTGCTTATTGTTCTTTTATTGTAACAAAATGAAACATTATTCAAGCAGTGATAGGATTGATAAGAAAAGTAATAGAAGTGCTTTCATATTTGTTTAAAAAAATAAATTAGAAGACTTTTAAGAAAATAAAAAAAAATGCATTAAGATCTTAATTGTTTGGACTATCTATCTATCTCCTATAATAACTTATTATATCTCTTACATTCCTTGGTAACTTTAAAAAAAAAATTCCTTGGTGGTCTCAGAAAAAGAAAATGACCCTCTTTTCTACTTATGTGCTTAATTATACATTTAACTACAATGTTTTTGACATAATATTTGTTTGTGAAAATTTATTAACCAATAAATGGCATTGGTTCTCAAAATGCACTGTTGTATTAAATTCATATTTTTACTTTTATTATATTGATTTTTTAAGATGCATGTGTTAGAGTACATATTATGTGTAAAAACTAAAAACACTATACATATAACCCACAGCGTTAGCGTGGGGCACCATACTAGTTAATTATCAAAGCTTAGAATATTTTGATTACAATAATTTAAGACGGAGATAGTAATAAATAAATAAATATATAAATATATAATAGGATAAAGACAAATACCAAAGCTGACTCAGTAGCTATGGAGTGCAGATAAAAAATGGAACGAAAAAAAAATCATCAGCTGCGTATGATTTGGAAACATTGGCTGGCAATTTTGGCAAATAAATGAAATAAATAAAAAACCCCTTTCCCTTCTCAACTCTACTTCTCCTACACAGTGAAAAATCAAGTAAACAACAAACTTCAGTTCTCAGCCTCTAAACCAATCATTCTTTCTTCAACTACTTATATAACACACAGAATTATCTGCAAAAGAACCCATCAAAACTGAACAAAAGATCTTCACCATGGGAGGTCCAATAAAGATGGCAATCGGGGACACGCTGATTACTTTCATGTGGGTCTTTTTCTCATCGACGTTTGGTCTGTTAACTTCCTTGATAGCCACTGCCATTGGTGTCCAAACCGTAGCTTGGGCTCCCATTGTTATTATCACAGTCATCATTTTTGTTTTCGTTTTCATCTTCAATATAATTGGTGCATTTCTCGGTGGGGCTAGCTTTAATCCCACCGGAACCGCCTCCTTTTATGCCGCCGGTGTCGGGGACGATACCCTTATCTCCATGGCCCTCCGCTTCCCGGCTCAGGTATCAGTAAATTTGTTATCTTTTCGTGTTTTTCAGTGTGGGATTTTGGTTTTTTGATGGAATTCTATTTTAATTTACCTGGATTATGCTTTCGTGTAAAAAAAAAAAAACAAAACTTTTGGATCAAGTCACAGAAATTTTTTTCCTGCTTCATCTTCTTGATCTTTTAACTGTATTAGTTAGTTGGTTAATTCTGTATTTTTTCGTTGGCCAGCATTAAATCCGTTGGAAATTCTGCATGTAGAATATGCATTTTTGGTTTTGGTTGAAAAATCTTTAATTTTTTTGCCTCAGCAGTTGATTCCCACTATTTGCCTTACCTAATATGACAGTATATTTACTAGTTGGAATGATAAATCTTATATACGAAAATTTGTAAATTCATCCGTAAATCCAATAAAAATATGCTCTTTCGGCCATGCCAAGTCAAGGAGTGATAAACTGAGAATGGTTTTCTTCCATGTGACCTTTTTTCAAGCTTTAGTTATTTACTTTCTTTGTTTACTTTAAAATAATTTGCTGCCAGTCTTTGTGTGCCTTTCGCTCACATGGATTTAAGTTTTAGCATTCCTTTTCTTATTCTTTTCTTTTAAGTTCCTTTAAACTTTATAGCTCTACAAAGCTGTAAATGTGGGATATTCCCCTGTTTATTTCCTTTTCTCAAAAGCTGTCTTGCCCTCTATGAAAGGAAATTTGAGGGTGCCGGGAAAAAAAAATGGAACCCAGATTCAGAATGCTCATTTTACTAGAAAAGTTTTTACAACTGAATGATGCATTATCAAGAGCAAATCATGTTAAACCTTTTAATGACAGGCGGCTGGTGCCGTGGGCGGTGCCCTGGCAATAATGGAGGTGATGCCGGAACAGTACAAGCACAGGATAGAGGGGCCATCTTTACAAGTAGATACACACACAGGAGCCGTTGCGGAGGGTGTCCTGACTTTTGCAATTACTTTTGCTGTTCTTTGGATCATTCTTAAAGGTCCTCAGAGTGAAATATTCAAGACCTGGCTGCTTGCCATAGCAACTGTAGCATTGGTTATGTCCGGGACTGCTTACACTGGACCTTCGATGAATCCTGCCAATGTAAGCGCTGTCAATATTTTCTTTGCCATTTCCATTTCAGAATGTTCTGCTGTTTTGTATTGTGTCTAAGCTACTTAGTGCTGTGATAATAGTAAGGTTATTATCCCTTTTTTGTCTCACTGTTTCCTTCATGTAGTATAAATTGCTGCAGAAGAGTTTATTCCCTTTTGATAGAACTCAAGTATATCCAGTTGTTCAACAACTCCCCTGACTAGGGGAGGTGTCTGCCTTGCTTGTTGGTACTTAATTATTTTGTTGATATGATTGTACTCTGCCCATCCCTCTTTTTGTGATGCTTTTGTAATATATCTGTTTGTATTGGACTGTCATTTATATGCCTGATGTAAGCTTGTCATTATTAGCTGGGACATCTCTAAAACACTGTATTATTTTCGACTGTCATATTTAAATATATGTAGGATATTGGTGATACTGTGCTGATGAATATAAGATAGATTAAATAAATTAGGTTGAATAGATCAGCACATTTATTTATTTTTTTAATTTTCTTTCTGAATCTTAGCTCCTTCTGAACCATCCATAAAGATAGAGTGGTTGTTCTAAGCAATCACTCTAATATTCTTGCTTTAGTTCGTATTTAGATTGCTACAAGGCCTGCTGCTTTAACTTATGTTTACAGCCAAACATCTAAAACCCTTCATTTACACTGCATGTTGAATATTGAAATATTTGCAGTGAAGTACCTTATGGTGGACCCTCCTGTAATCTACTTAATTGCCTATAGTTGTTTAGCTCTAGCATCATTTAGCCAATGTATAGTTTGAAATTCCAAATTTAACATGATTTTGAATGAGGAAGAAAGGATCTTTCTGAACCTTACATAATTGTTATTTTGCTCAAGCATACTGCAATTGTCATTTTCTATGCGCTTTTATTAATGCATGCCGGTCTATCGCTTGCCTTTGCATGTTATGGTGGATTTGCAGAGAAGCAAATAGCTTAGTGAAGAGTGAAGCAAGTACCTTTTTCTTGTTGCCAAGAGCTTCCCCTGGATCCTTTTCATGGACCTTTCTCTTTTTCTTCTTATCGCATCTTTTCCCTCAATCCTCAGTAGCTTTTTATGCCATAAAGTTATTCTCAAATGTAATATATTTATATCCATACCTGCTTTATCTTTCATTCTTTAATTTGTCATTACAAACTTTTCTTTTTGAAAGTAACCACCTTTTTATCGGTAAGGACAGGATTTAAAGCCTAAATAATTACATGACTAACTGTGAATCAAACTGCAGGCTTTTGGTTGGGCATATGTAAACAACTGGCACAACACATGGGATCAGTTTTATGTTTATTGGATCTGTCCATTCATCGGAGCTATATTGGCTGCATGGGTCTTCCGACTTTTCTTCCCCCCACCGCCAGCAAAGGTGAAGAAAGCATGAGGTGGCTTAATAAAAGTTCACCTGACCATCAAGAACAATAGATAAGCTCATTGTTCATGTAATGAGCGTTTAGTTTTTCAAATTCCCTTGTCGACGACTGCTAACTTCTCGATCATTTGTGATTAATATATGAATGAAACATTCTTGCCTTATTGGATCATTTGTGATTGACTTCCATCCTCCTTTCTTCTTTTCTATAATCCTACTATGGTTTGGCTCTCTAATTTTCTCAAAATACCCCATGCTCAAGCTGATTGCTCACTTCACTTGTCCTTGACATCCTCTGTGCCAATAACAGAGGATGGAAGAAAGCAGGGGCTCAGCTTGTACAGAATTTGCCAATTTGGCATGCATTTCCTCTTCCCAAAATTAATAGTGTCATTGTTTGAAGGGGTCTTGGGAGGAAAAAATGTTTGAAGGGGTAAAATTATTGCATTAATTAATAAATAAAATACATGAAAATGATAGATAATCAAATGAACCCAAAAAAAATAAAATGAACAAGTCAATTGGATTTAACAATTGAGTTTAATGGAGACTATATTACATTACATTATAATTTTTATTTAAAAAAAGTTATCTTTTATGTCAACAAAACAAGCCATTTCTATTTACCAAAAAAAAAAAGGCCATTTCTTTGTAATTATCACCAATTTTTTATAGTAGCACTTCTATGCAAAATACTAGATTTGTCTTTTTCTGTTTGGGAAAAATATTTCCTTATCTTTTTCTTACTTGGGAATTGGGATTCTCATTTCTCAATTCTCACCAAAAAAAAAAAAAACAAAACAAAAAAAATGGAAACTAACTAGTATACTAGTAACAAAAATAACCTGAAAAAAGGAAAAACGTTCTATTTCCCACTTAATACGTTAGATCTTAGGAGGTAGGAATAAATCTTCCACTTTACGTACACTTAAATAAAAAAGAAAAAAAAAAAAAAGGGAGGAAATCAATTTCTCCCTCCCTAATCTATTTCACCCGAAATCCCTCCACATTTCCACGACAATTCCCTCTGTCTCTGTCTCTTCTTTTCTTTCTCACTCCCTTTCTCTATCTCACATGATCAACATTTCCCTTCCCTCTCCTAATTCTTTCAAAATCACTCCTTAATTTCTCAATTTTTTATTTTTTTCAGTCAAAGTTTACAATTCCTATAAATTCGAAATTTCCGAAATTTAAAAACCTGGAAGATCTGGAGACATTACCGACTGCTACCGGCAACGGCCAGATCCGGTACCGAACACCGTCCTCTGCGGAGCTGCTCGAGTCTGGTCCAAACGGTGGCTCGCTATCTCCGACCGGAAGCGGCACCTCGGATCACCTCGAAAAGATGATGAAGCGTTCAATGGCGAGACATGAGTCTGTCTCCGACAAGATCCACAAGTACCGAGGGGTTTTACTGGTGATCTCCATCCCTATCGTGCTCATAACGTTCGTCTTGTACGTGATGCCTGGGAAATCGTCGTCGGATGTGGCCGTGCTGGAGGAGGTTGAGTTAAATAGCAGGAAAGTAGGGGCGAATTCCAGAGGGAATAAGAATTATGCCGTTATTTTCGATGCGGGGAGTTCCGGGAGTAGAGTTCATGTTTATTGTTTTGATCAGAATTTGGATCTTGTTCCAATTGGCTCTGAATTAGAGCTTTTTGAACAGGTAAATTCTTTTCTTACAAATTCTAAGTAATTTTTTCACAGAAGAATATTTTATTGGCTCGAAATGTAGCTTCAAGAATGGTAATGTGAGAGGTAGTTTAATAGTATATTTAAATAGATTTGCTGTGATTTATAGCTGTTGCCTGTTAGAACAGGTATTACTATATTTATGTTCTTAATAGCTTTGGTAGAAGGGAAATTAGATTCTTTTGTGGGAACGCGAATTCATTTAAGTGGAAATTTAGCAGCATAAATTTTTTTTTGGCCTATTTTTCATTATACTATTATATTAGTGGAATTCATCAAAGATTAAGTTGTTTGAATCTTTGGAGTTGGATTTAGCTTTATATTCTGTACTTTTGGTCAGTTAATTTTCGAAGTGAAAGATTCAAAGTTGGACTTTGAGAGAGAAATGAAGACTTCAAATGATAATTCAAGTCCTATTTTATGTGCTAATTTTTTTTTTTAATACGTTATTGATTTGTTGCCTTTTTTTTTTCCATCATTGGTATTTATTTGATATATTTCTTTCATTTTTCCTTTTTTTGGTTGATTTTTAGAGGTGAAATTTAGATTGCTAGGAATGTAAATTTAAGGATATGCTTGTTTTAAAACCGGAATTAGAATGAGGCGTGTGGCTTTAAATTGATAATTCAAGCAGTAATCAATAGATGTTTGCTTTTTTCCTGTTCCTTTTTAAAAGTAAAGTTATATTAGTTACTTGATATTTTAGGCATGGTTTGGTTGAAATTTTTGAAGTAGGATTTTACTTTCTATTCTCTATAAGAGAAGCTTACTGAATTTAAACAAAAATAGAAGATCATAGCATCGATTGGTTTGTATGTTTCAAGGTGCTATTCGTCTGCAGTGCAAGAATTTTTTCTTGAATTTGATGCGATTGTATTTCATCTATTAATTTGGTTTGTATTATTGTAGCTGAAACCGGGTTTGAGCTTCTATGCAAAAGATCCGCAGGCTGCAGCAGATTCATTGCGTTCTCTTCTTGACAAGGCAGAAAGTGTTGTGCCACTGGATTTGCGATCAAAGACTCCTGTTAGAGTTGGGGTAGGTATTTCGTGTGCTTTTTGGATTTGTGAGGCTTTAAATTACTGACATATGGGACTTTGGTATCATGTAGGCAACTGCTGGTCTGAGGGCATTGGAAGGTGATGCATCTGATAGAATTTTGGAAGCGGTAATTCTATTTCTGAAAGCATGTTGGTATGTTCAGTGAACCATTTCATTGTGCTAACAATTTTTTAATTTACTTATTTAGGTTAGGGAACTTCTGAAAGATAGAAGCACCCTTAAATCTGAGCCAAATGGGGTCAGAATTCTGGATGGCTCTCAAGAAGGTTCTTATGAGTGGGTATGTTATACTGAATTGAACACGCTCCTATACTATGATCTAATTTGGGCCTAAAGTGATTTTCCTTTTTAAGCTTGGTTGTAGGGAAAAGATGTCAAGTCTGTAGCATAATGCATTTTATTGCATGGTTGTAGATGATCTTCAAATTTTACACTGTTTATAAGATTCTCTACTTTGAGGCACTTTTACACGCCAAAACTGGTTGAAGTGATACTCAAGGTCATTTTATGGTGATGTTCACTTGAAAGGGGAAATTCTTGGGTGTTGCCTGGGTAATATAAGGAGATACTCTAAAGCTAGGGTCATATAGATAGATATAGATAGATAGATAGATTTTTCCATTGACACAAGTATTGACATTTAGCAAAGAAGTTATACCTTTTTGCATTTCTGAAGAGTAACATAATGTCAAACATCAAGATTCGCTGCAAAATTTCCGATTGATTGGTCCTGTGGACTTAATTTAGATCTTGCTAACTGCCATCTTGTTTTGCAGGTGACAATAAATTACCTATTAGGAAATTTGGGAAGGACATATACAGACACAGTTGGCATAGTAGATCTTGGTGGTGGATCTGTTCAAATGGCGTATGCCATCTCCGAGAGTGCTGCTGCAAAGGCTCCGAGTATAAAAGATGGAGAGGACCATTATGTAAATGAAATGTTTCTGAAGGGATCAAAATATTACCTCTATGTTCACAGGTTTCCCTCTTTCATTTTGACAAATTGATTTTATGATCCTATTAGTGATTATAAAAAAGAGGAACTTTACTGCTCGTGATTCTTTCTGCAGTCAATTTTATCAGAAGTGTCTTTCTTCAGTGTTTTGCATAACTTGTAGTCTTAAAATCCATTTATATCCATAATGATATGTTTTATTTAATATACTTCGGGCATTTGCATGCAGTTATTTGCGCTATGGCCTATTGGCAGCTCGAGCTGAAATTTTGAAGGTCTCAGAAGATTCTGGCAACCCTTGCATCTTAGAGGGTTTTGATGGTATGTTTGAATTTGTTTGATAGCAACTTTTAGGTCTTGTTTGGGCTGCATATGACAATTTGCTTGACAGATTCAGTGGCTAAAGTTTTTTAATGCTTGATCACTGAAAATATAATCTTTGGCAGTATAGGCAATTGGCTTCCTACTGAAAATTGTAATGTTCAAATGCTTTGAAGTTTGAATAATAAAGAATTGAGTATTTAAAGTACTCTGCAATTTATCTTTCTAAGGTACTTACACTTATGGAGGAGAAAACTATAAAGCATTAGCTTCTTCATCTGGCACGAGCATGGAGGAATGCAGGAGGGTGACTCTCAAGGCTCTTAAAGTAAATGAAACATGTACACATATGAAGTGCACATTTGGTGGTGTATGGAATGGCGGAGGTGGAGATGGACAGAAGAACCTGTTTGTTGCTTCATTTTTCTTTGACAGGGCTGCCCAGGTATTGCTCACCCAGAATTTTGTTGCCTGAAATAAGCTATAGAAGAATCTGGTTAGCCATGCTAACTAAATTGTTTATCCATCCAGGCTGGTTTTATTAAAGCCACTGATCCTGTCGCAAAAGTTCAGCCTCAATCTTTTGCGGATGCTGCTAAACGTGCTTGTGAGACGAAGTATTCAAATGCCAAAGCAACATATGATCGCGTGGATGAGAACAACCTGCCATATATATGCATGGATCTAGTTTACCAGTATACCTTGCTCGTTGATGGATTTGGTAAGCCTATACTTTACTGTTGATTCGGTTATGCAGTTCCATAGTTAAAGGCATCTTAGGATTCTCATCATCCCCGTCTTTTCCCGGACAGGCCTTGATCCCTTCCAAGATATTACATTGGTAAAGCAAGTGAAATACCGCAATAACCTTGTCGAAGCTGCATGGCCACTAGGCAGTGCCATTGAAGCCGTATCATCATGAAGTGAATTCTAAGTCATGCAGCTTTAAGCATTAACCGGAATTTCCATGGCTTGTGGTTCTTAAGCATCGGCATTTCTTAATTGAATCCACGGTCACTAACGTGCAGAAGGAAGCTGGAAATTGGATTTTGGTGGGAATAATAGAGAAGAGAAGAGTTTACATTTATCTTTCATTTGTAATTACAATTAATATATACTAGTCCCTGATTATTAATTTTTGTGAGAGATTTAATTCAATTAGTTCATTTAGTTTGTCTCGCGGAACAAACAGATAATGATAATTGATACCAATTTGGTGGTGTTCCCTATACCTCTTTTGTCAGTAAAAAACAATTTTTCTTTACCATTTGTGCTCTTTTTTTATTCTTTTTTGAGCCCTTTCTTTTCTCTGTATTACTTATTTACTAGTATTTCTATTAGTATTATACATCAATAACATCAAACTGAAATGTTAATAGAAATTTTATTTTATTTTTTCGTTTTAAATTCTCTTCTTGATATTAAATTGGTGGATGAGAAAAGGATAAATTAGACGGGAAGATAAATAATGCTTTGATTAATTGTGGACTAACTATTTCAACCCACGTGCGCGGAATAAGAGGCACGGACTGTTTGGTGGATGGGAAAATCCCATTTTCTTTCTCTCGAGTCCTGAGAACACATAAAGCGCGGAAGAAGAAAATGGAAGTTAGAAAAACAAAGAAGCTTGTTTCAAAGCAAAGAGAGTTGACTTGACTTTCAAACTTGAGTTATTCAACTCAAACAGTAAGTACACAAATATCGCTCTCCTCTTAGGGTCGCTTCCGCAGCTGTTTCTCTTGAGTCAGTCATTCTCTCAAACACTTTCTATACAATCTAGAAGATATGTTGGGGATCAGGTTTGCAAGATCAAAACTCTATATTTTTTCAGTTTTTGCAAATACCCATATGAAAAGAATGCATTTTACACCAACCCAGTATCAAAATTTCATCTTTGAAGCTCTAGGAAAAGCAACAGGGACGATAGCTACCCCTAATCCCATGAATTTTTGCTCCCCGTTTCAGTTATTTCCGTTTTGTACTTCAAGTATTGATTTCCAAAGTGTACCAAAGGTTGAAGCTTTTTATGGAAATAGTGATGACGATAATGATAATTGTGAAGATAGTGAGGATTTTGATGGCAATAGTGTGAATGGATCTAGTTTCAGCAATGAGGATGTCATTCAGGATGTCAAGGGAATTATGGACATAATTCGTGAAACCAGTGGTAATTATGTTGAAATGAAGAATAGGCTTGAGCAATGTGGTATAAAGGTTTCCTCTGAGTTGGTGGTGGAGGTTCTTTCTCGGGTTCGGAACAATTGGGAAGTAGCATTTACGTTCTTTTTATGGGCTGGTAAACAGCCGGGTTATGCTCATTCATTGCGTGAATATCATTCTATGATTTCTATTCTGGGGAAGATGAGGAGGTTTGATACTGCATGGACTTTGGTTGATGAGATGAGGGGAGGGAGAACAGGCCCTTGTCTTGTGACACCGCAGACTCTCTTGATCATGATAAGGCGTTACTGTGCTGTGCATGATGTGGGGAGGGCCATAAATACATTTTATGCCTATAAAAAGTTTAAATTTGATGTGGGGATTGGGGAGTTTCAGAGTCTGTTATCTGCCCTTTGTCGATACAAAAATGTGCAGGACGCTGAGCATCTGATGTTCTGTAACAAGGATGTCTTCCCATTTAATACCAAGAATTTCAATATAATACTGAATGGATGGTCTAATGTGATTGGTAGTCCACGTGAGGCAGAGAGAGTTTGGATCGAGATGAGAAAGAGAGGTGTTCGACATGATGTTGTGTCATATGCAGGTATCATGTCCTGCTACTCAAAAGCCTGTAATCTTAATAAGGTACTTAAGCTCTTCAGCCAGATGAAAACGATGGGGATTGAACCAGATAGGAAGGTTTACAATGCTGTTATCCATTCTCTTGTAAAGGCTAGGCATGTAAAAGAGGCTATCAATCTTCTGAAAACTATGGAAGAGAAGGATATCGCTCCAAATGTTGTCACTTATAATTCACTGATCAAGCCTCTGTGCAAAGCTCGCAAGACAGATGAGGCTAGACAAGTCTTTGATGAGATGTTGCAGAGGGGCCTCTCACCTACAATAAGAACCTACCATGCTTTCTTCCGTGTCCTCAGAAGCGGGGAAGAAGTGTTTGAGCTTTTGGAGAAGATGAGAAAGATGGGGTGCCAACCAACCAATGACACCTACATCATGCTGATAAGAAAGTTTAGTCGATGGTGCCAATTTGATAATGTCTTCAAGTTGTGGAATGAGATGACCGAAAGGGGGGTTGGTCCTGACTGTAGCTCGTATGTTGTGTTGATTCATGGGCTATTTTTAAATGGAAAGCTGGATGAAGCATACAAATATTATGTGGAGATGAAGGAAAAGCAGTTTTTGCCAGAACCAAAGATAGATGCGATGCTTCAGGCTTGGGTTTCTGGTAAGCAATTTGTGGAGCGCCAAATGGCTGATCTGAAGAATAATCAATTGCTAGATAACAAGTTGGACAACCACGTCAGAGTTGAATCGAAGAAATTTGATAAGGAGAAAGATTTTCTCAGGCAACCTGAAACCAGAAGAGTTGTCAGAGAAAGAGGCTTTTCATTTTGGGAGCAATAGGTTCGCATGAAACCATAAAACTCCACAGTATGGGCTTTGCCTATTAGACTCCAGGCTTCAACACTGAGATTCCTTTGGGTACCATCCAGTGCATGACAATGTCCATTACCAACATTAATACAGTATGCCTCCTTGCCCTGCGGTTGAGAACTATTCCTTTTTAATCACAAATAACCAACTCTAGGTATGCATTGATTGCAAATTAATTGGGTGTTACCCGTTGAAGGGCATCTGTATGTGTACGTGGAATGAACATGATGTTCTTTTGTGAAATGGTAAGGGGCTTTTTGTTGTTTTGCTGCTCATCGTAACTGCTTCTGGATCTAAAACCATACTTGGCCTGATTTAAACTATGATTTTTATGTAGCTAACATGCAATCTATGGCTACTTAGTCTTAAAGTCCTAGAGTGAGAGGGCTAGTGCAGTATTGCTCCTGGAAAAAGAAGAAATGGACATTGTTGGCTAGATATCTATGGCTGAACCTTTGCAATAGTTTAAGCCACGAGTACGAAGTTTCTGGATTGTTGGCAGTTCCTTTTGTTGTGAGCGCATCACTACCATGCTGATCATTTTTCTCCTAGTAGTCCAACTATCTGTAAGACATTCTTGGCACTAATTTTGAGCTGCATTGGCAAATTTTATGCTTGATGGAATGGTACAAGGAATTAAACCTTTTTTCTTTGTGCCATTTTGTTTGGCCATGAAAGAAAATGTTCCAGAAAGCATTGGAGATGTGGAGATTAGAATTACTTAGAAACCTTACAGAACATATAATGAAAGATTGCAGAGCTTTTTAACTTGGAAGTAGGAATCAATGTAAATGATCTCTAGAAAGCATGAAATACTTATTATACTGAGTTTTTGCATGGTATCCGCTCTAAACTCTTCACGATCTATGAGATGCTTATCATACATAGTTCAATAATTCTGTAATATCTTTGGATCAATAAAATTTTGGATTTATTCCAGGTTGAAAGGGAATATAGATGAACTATTTTAAATGTTGACAAAATTCTTATAGTTGAGCTATTTGATGTTATCTGAAACCTGTCATCTTATACGTGATATGGCCATCAGACTAAGATCTATTTTATCTTGCCTAAGCAGTCAGTACCAGAACAAGTGGAAATGTTCTTAAAACAAATTATTTTATTTCAAGACCTGGCTGAACCTCATGAAATAGTGATTCTGGATTAGGTAATAGCTCTGCCATTAAATGTTATGTATTGCTGTGTTTGTCTACTTGTCATCTTGACTTTCCCAAGCATTATTGAGCCTTGACAGACAAAATGTAGATGACAATTTTATCATTTGTGGCTGCACAGATGGTATGTGCAAATTAAGATGACACGTAAAAAAGTCATCATGTGTAAAATTTGGAACGGAACTGATGTTTACTAACATGAATTACCATTTTGTGAAAATGCTCTCTTGATTTGGCCCCTCAATCTGCATCTTGTGTTTCTTGAATTTTATGGAATATTTTAACAAAACCCTTTAAAATGTCCATTGTGTGGTGTTATAAGAGTAGGATGATGGAATAGATTCTTGAAGTAGATCTGCAGTCAGCGATGATGAAAAATTAAAAAATACAACAACATTTTTCTATTGCCTAATTGACTTCTTTCTGGTTTGGTTTCTTTTTTGAATAAAGTGTCATTGTCTCTTGCTTAACTACTTTAAAAATTTTGTAAAAATTGAGTACCGCTGCAATGCTCTTGCTGAATTGTGCTTAAGAAATTAAAAATTTATGATCTTTGATTATTCTTTGATGGTGATGCTGCATCTTCTTGTGGGAAGACTAATTTTGGCTCTTGTCATCCCTTTGTTCCTCCTCTGGCTTTGGGCTGGTTCTTTGTGTGTCATCATGAAGCCTGTAATTTCCCAAGCTTTTTCATGTCTCTTATATGAGTTAGACTGCTTGTCTCTCCTCAACTACTCAGGCCATTGAAGGAAAAATGTTAGTGATTTCAACCAATCTTTTCCATCTCACTTTGCATCTACTTTCATGTAGTTGATTTAATGGAGAGTTATTGAGATTGGGCTGTAAAAGCCTTACTAATTAACAAGGCAATTATTATGTGTATAAAAAGACGTATGGATTTACATATTGAGACTGTAAAGATTACGCGTATTCTCACGCCATTGGACTAGATTTTTTTACTCCTTACTGTCAGACTGCCTCTCTCAGATTGCCAATTTATTCTCGTTCTGTTCATATTTGTGTTTGCTCCTTCAGGATCTCCCAATTCTTAATTCACCCACTTGCATTTTATAGGTGAGTTGTTTCTTGACTACAAACATTCTTACACTGCAAATAGCCACTGACCTCCTAGCCGTTTACAAATCCTTAGTTTGAAAGGTCTTCCCTCCAGCGAAGCATGTGCTAATAAAACTGATTAGTCAAATTTAATACTGTTCAATACGTCACGTATGCTTTGCAGTAACCCATCTTCTGTTATTGGGAGAATTCCCTAAAAATCTGGTATGACAATGGATTGATTAAAAGTATGGATGTTGAATTTTGATTTGGAATCAAAATCTCAAGTAGCCTGTTGAGATCAAGTGAATCTAATTGGCACTAATTTTTCCTTCGTGCTGCTGTTGAGCCTGGTAGTGAAAATAAATGCTCATGAAAGCTACTTTGACATCTTGTAGCTTCATCAATGGCAGATTTATCTCTGTGTCCCTACATTCTTTCACTTCAAAGTAAGTAAACTTTCTTTTTCTATTTTTCTTTATCTTCTCAATTCCAGTAGCACATAGTTGAGCATTTATCCTGAATTTAACTGGTGAATGTGAACAGGAGGGTGGAAGAAGCAGTATTCCTGCTGCAAGGAAAATGGAAAATTGGAGCATGAAAAGTTGAATAAGAAAACTCTACAGTAGAAACTTTTCATTATCTAATATATAGAAACTCAAGCCGTTTCTGCTGGTAAGATACTTATGGCTGAGAGAGTGGATGATGGTCTGTGAGTTATTGACTTTGAGATCTTAGTTTCCAGTTAGGCCTAACTCATTATGTGGTGCGGTTCCTTAGATGGGAAAAAGCTGGTGCATTTCCATTTGACATGAGATAACTACTAGGCTATAGATTAGGTGAACTACACGTGGAAAACTACAAGGGGTCATTTTCATGACTTTTTCACACTTGGAACTTAGCTAGCTGATGCGTATTCGTACAGGCCATCCATGCCTTTGACCAGTCTAAATTGTATGTTTGTATGATTTATGATTTATCCCATTTCTCAGTCAAATATCCCTAACAACTTGATGTAATGACAGATTGCACGTTCATCTGGGGTAGGAGTTAAAGCTACCATGGGCCTATGCTTTAAGCTAAGGATGAACTTTGAAAAAGGCGGGAGATAGCCATGTGATTGCTCATCTTTTTTCCCATCCCATTTTAGTTAGTCTTAACCTTTTCTTCTCCCTAACAGGTAAATCCAAAGTCAAGTTTCTCACAACTAAGTAAGAGAGATGCTTTTGACCATATTGATCAGCTTAGCAATCAAGGAGGTAATATATGCCTTGGATTTTCTTTTGTTGGCTTGACTTAAGGGTTTTTTCTCCTTTTTCTTTCATGTTTATCTGCAAGCTGAGAAAATGGAACTTCCAAAGAAAATTATTGGATACTTAGCCAAGGGATGATATATATAATATATTCATTGACATTCTGACATGTGAGCATTTGAATTTCAGCTGAACAAGTTACCTGGTACATTGAAAGTAAAGGAGGTTGAGGGCAAGCAAACTTGAATTCCCCAGGTACTTTTGTTTTACATCATATATGACATCAGATTCAAAGCATGAAATCCTATTCTTTTTGCATGAGAACAAACTGAACGTAAAGCTCAATATCAGGCCAAACAAAAGCATCTTCGAACGATAAATATCGGAGTCTTCAAAAAAAAAAAAGAAAAGGTTCTCTGGCTCTGGATAATCATAAACTTAAATTCTTTTGTCATATTTGTTATTCTTTGGCATATTCTCCATGGACCCATCTCTCTCTGCTCTTTTGTCTTTATTTATCTCGCTTTTGTCCAAATTTGGCACCTCTGCATTGAAGATCAACTACTTTTTGGCTTATTCATTTCATTATACTATACAACCTTGGAAAGTCTTCTCCCCAGATATCGGAAAATTTTATCTTTTTTTCCCAGTCATTGTTCGTAGAACCCTGCCGTGCTAGGTTTGATTGCCAACAGGTCTTAAGGAATAATTAATAGCCACAATTTTCTATTAATAAAATCTTCTCCCAGGTCTCCCCTAGCAATCAAACAAAATACATATTATAGTTTTCAAAACTTAGCTCCTTGTAAATTTTTAATGCCGTTAATCATTTCCCTGGTCCACAATTTACGCTCTGGTTTGTTCCTTTTGACATTAAACTTTCAGTTGGTTTGCATAGGAGAAAGCAAACGGCTATCAGTCTTATCTTATTAAGAAATGAGATTAGGTCCTAATGAAGGAAACTAAACTATACTTTTTCGACATGTGATTAATAGAAAACCGGCTCAATTTGTCGAGTTTTCTACGCTTGTGTTCTTAGCGATGAATCTTTCTGGTCGAAAATACGTATATGCTTAGGTAAACATCCCGGAATTCTACTGCTTATGCCGCCATTGTCCGGGATGAAGGAGTCATAACCTGCTGTGGCCTTTGTTTAATCTTTCTGGTGTGGGACATTTGAAAACCTTGAGTTAGGAGGGGATTCTTGTTGGTATCTAAATTTATGACTAGATCAAAATCTCACCCACCAAAAATGCACGTAATCTATGTTGTTTGCATCTCACGTGTGTTGTGGGAAGATTATTCATGGATTGACTTTGCTATTCTTGCTTTGATTTTCTTCCAAAGTCACTGTCAATTCTAATTTATTAGGATTTCCCTTGATATGTCATATTTTCACATTGATTTGGCAACAAGATTGGATAACATGAGAAGAAAATGAAATAGACTTGGCTTTTCCTTGAAATTTTCGATGTCACACGTGCGCACCACATGCACTAATCACTAATTAACTTTGATTAAGCGCGTCCACTCCTCATGCTTAAATCACTAATTAGACCTTGATTAGGATAATGCTGACTTGGGATTAAGAGGGGGAAAAAACAAGAAGATAAGTTAGCTTTTAGATATTGTCCAAAACTATATAATAAAAAAATTTTATATTAAAAAAATTAGTGGGCACCGGTGACCTTTGGGGGCAAATCTTTGGTAATTGCATCCTACAAATGAAGCATTGGGAATAATTAAAATAATAATTGGAAGGTCCATAGTCCAGACGTCTCAATTAAATTGCTAATTAAGTTTTAAAAGGAATGCCACCATTTTTTTTTCACTTTAAGTACAAATATATATGCATCCATTAACTTGACAGAAAGACAATAATTTTGGATGTGTCTTCGGGGACATTCCATAATTCTTTCATGTTTAGGCTGAAAAGTTATGTCAAATTCAGTTTCACTCTTTAGCCCAGTTTGGTATGCAAATTTTACTTTAAGAAAATTTTAAAATATGGGATTTTCCTATTAACAGTACCTTTTTAATTTGGGCTTTTAATATAGTTTATCATAACAAATCTTCTAATGCGAAAAACGTATCCGGTTCTTAGAATCTCGACACTCTCTTTTAAGATTTAAATTCGAATAATTAAAATTAAGAGTCTGACATTCTATTATCTTACGACACAATTGTAAATTATTTAAAAATTTGGGATTCTATTATCATATAACAAGATCGGAGCTTGCAAATTACTATTTTGGATAAAAACGAAGCTCTGGCGAAGGTTGAATCTTCCTCTTCAAATAAAGAAAAAATTAAAAAAATTAAAAAAGATAAAGCAATGTGATTGATTACTACCAAAATGGAATCTAAATGGAATCCAAATCCTCAAAAAAGAATCATGGGCCAGGTTCATGCAATTTAAATCCTCCAGGGGCTTTGTTTAGGAAAATTATTAGTAGTAAATTAAGTGTGGGGAACTTGGGTTACTTTATTAATAATAATGTAAGAGGAGAGCATGCGGGGATGATTGTGGATAAACATCAAATTAGTCTACGATTCATACTAGTAGTTCACTTCCAATCATTTCAGACGTATTAAACACTCAAATCAATGGTCCAAGCATCGTTGAACCCTCTGTTCTGCCAAAAACAAGTTTGTGATTACGAAATGGACTTTCGTTTCTTTTTTGCTTTCACAATTTTTTTTTTCGTTTTCTCTTTTGGTGTAGTAGCATTCACTAACTTTCATCTACATCTATGACCAATAAGAAAAGGAATCTAGAATCTTTCAGAGTTTAGTCTACCCATACGCGAGTACTTTGTTGAAAAATTAGTGTGTATCTCTTACTCATAAATTTGTATTTAAATCTCCATTTTATCTTAAATTCAAAAAATATTGACATGAATTAAACTTAGAGGTCGTTTGGTTTGATATAATTTAATTATTTTGCATGTAAATTTAAGAGTTATAAAAATTTTTTCACGTTTGGTTCGATTTTAAGGATATAAAGTAAACGGTCAATTGCAATCATTTTATCTTTGACCAGGTAAAGTATTTGCACAAGAGGGAGGTGTGAAAATATTTTGTATCGTATTTAAATTATTTTGTTATCCTTACATTTTAAAAAAGATATAAAATAGAAGGATAAATTTGAGATTTAAATAAATTTTACAGTAAAAGTGTGTTTTAGTCAAATATTATAAAAAACTTTACAGGTAATTTAATTAAATTTTTATGTGTTAAACCAAACATTGTAAATTTACTTTGCATGTAAAGTGATTGTAATCTTAAACTTTGTAGGTGCAAAGTAATTCCTTATAAAGTATCAAACGGACTCTTAATTCAGATGGCATCTATACGATGAAAAAAACGTTACAAAGTCTCATTTTCTGGATCGCGATGAAACGGGCTCCTAAATCTAAAAATTATTCTCTTGAAACAAATTGAACTTAATTCAGATGGCATCATATGTGAAGCAGAAAATATTATAAAGGTCCATTTTTCAGGTTCGAGGCAAAACAGGCTCATCCGGCAAAGAGGTTAGTAATAAAACGGATTAGGGGTGAAGTTAAAATGAAAAAGTCGTTAAGAATAGTTTTTTTCTTTGCCCTTTCTTTTTCTCCCCTAAATTCCTTATTCAAGTGAAAAGATTTTGACAAGTAAATGTTGATCTAGAAGCCTTTTGAGTTTTGTCACTTTTTGGAAGGAAAGCTGAGGCTGAGCTGACCCATGTAGCTGAGTAACAAACTAAACTAGCACTTCCACACTCATGAATGTATCACTGTAACCCACTAAACCCCATTTTTGACCAATCTTATCATTTCCAACAATCGATCTATCACCTCATTCTCTTTCCCCCGACGGCCTTATCTCCAACTCCAAACCCCTTTTATTTTTGTTTTAAGCTTTCTTTTGTACCCATTAGAAGCCCGTGAGTCCCCCCTTTGGCCCCCCCATCCCTCCATCCCTCACTCACCGAGCACCAGCCAGCCAACAACACACAAGCATTGCGAGATTCCTTAAAATACAAGAAAAAAATGAAAGAACAAGCCAAGAGATACACATATTTACGGCAGTCGTGACTAGGACTGCCATTACAGCACTCTATTTCTCCCTTTTACATCCTTAAATTACCGCATAACAAATGGATAGAAGTAGCAAACTCATCCTTAAATTTTACCAAGTCAGCGTAAATCAGCCCATACTTTTTTTTTTAATTATTCTTTTATAAGGTTTTGAAGTTTATTGCACTTTGTCATTTGATACTCAAATTATAGATAACTTCTTAATTTGATACTTCAAGAGTTTAAATATCCCAATTAGATACTCCTCACCTTTGTTTTTGCCTATCAATTTGCACCCTAACGTAACACTACTAGTTAAGAGTTGTGCTACTTCTCTCATTACTTGGACTCCCAAATATTTTACCCCCTACCATAGCATATATGCATGGGACAGATTCAAACAATTCATGAGGAAGTTAACTTATTAAATCAATAAATGATCAAAACGTCGTGAGGGATAAAAATGGTGGGACAAATAACATTTTTCATTAGTCGAAATATCCGACAAGATTATGATAATATATATATTGGCGCGACATGTCTATATTACTATTTTTAGACATGATATATCCATCTGATTAACGATGTTAGTTGTGTGAAAACTGATAAATTATGTGAAAAATGTTCAATGCATAATTGAAAATTCTTAAACTTTTGGTCTCAAATTTAAAAATTTACTACAATTCCAATTCCAATTCAGACATCTATTTGTTTATACTTAAAATTATCAAAAGTTGAATCGATCTCGCTGAAATTAAAAGTTTAATTTGTAATAGCATATCATATGATTATTGGCGAAACAGCTTTTTTTTTTCTATTTTAAATTATCAAATATCATACCTGAATTGGTAAAAGAAGAAAGCCAACCATTCCACCAAACAGAGAATGGGATTATTAATTACTCTGTTCTATTCAACAATTAACACATCAATCGTAGTATAATAATTACTCAATTCTAATTGGTTGGTGAGAAGAAAAAGTGGAGTGTGTAAAGAATACTTTCATCTCTCTCTCTCACATAAAAAGCCAAAACATTGGAAAGGAGAACACGTGGCAGGACATACTCAGAACACAAATGATGTCATAGATTAACCTCATCTTCTAACGAGCCGCCATCTTTGCTATACGTGGGAGAAGGTGAAGACAAACTGGAAGAAACCAATCATCTTCAAAGCCCTCCACAGCTGGCATTTTGTGTGGGGCCCCTGCCCTTTAAACCCAAAGTATTGCAACTGATTTCTTCCTTCCTTGGCCTAATCCCCTCATTTTTATTTTCCATTTTTTAATCTTTTTTTCCTATGTAACGACAAAAATCCTACATCCATAAAATGCCCTCCCTTCCTCCCCTCCCAAAAATTTCAATTTTCTTCTTTCTCTTTGATTTGGTTTTGCTTCTAAAACCAAACTTGGAGGCCTTTTCTCTCTTCTTTTAGCTTCTTTCTTTCTTGATATTTTTCCTTTGTAGTTAACAACTTGTTAGTTCAACTTTAGGCTAAAAAAGTCTTGTTCCCACAAGTCCAGGTGCAAGTTAATTTAGAAATTTTATAAACATGAAGCACCCACAGTCAGGTTTGCCTCCAGGGTTTAGGTTCCACCCTACAGATGAGGAACTCATCCTTCATTACCTGAAGAAGAAAGTGAGTTCCTCTCCCTTCCCTGTTTCCATCATCGCCGACGTCGATATCTACAAGTCTGATCCCTGGGAGTTACCAGGTGAGCCTTTTATGTAACAAACCTTTTCATGTTATCATCATAGGAACTCGGACATGGCTTCCTAGCTTAGAGTCTTTTGTTGTGTTGTTGTTTTTATGTTAAGGCTTGGTTTAACGTGGGAAATTGTTTTATGTATCAGCTAAAGCTGCCTTTGGTGAGAAAGAATGGTACTTTTTCAGTCCTAGAGACCGCAAGTACCCCAATGGTGCAAGGCCAAACAGGGCAGCTGCGTCCGGGTACTGGAAAGCAACCGGTACGGATAAGATTATAGTCACACCGTCAGTGGTTGCCGGAGGGGCTGGAGTGCAAGAGCATATTGGTGTGAAGAAAGCTCTGGTTTTCTACAAAGGAAGGCCTCCGAAGGGGGTGAAGACCAATTGGATCATGCATGAATATCGCCTTGCAGACAGCCCTAACTCCAACTTCAACAATAGACCAGTAAAGTCTAAGGATTGCTCCATGAGGGTGAGCCTCATCTTCTTTAAACAGTTGCATTTTAATTGGCATTGAATTTGAATTCTTGTGTCAAGGAAAGAGACCTTTCATCATGAGTTACTGTAGAGGGCGTCTAGGGAAAATGATGGACATCACTAGACAATGAAGTGAAAAATATAAAATGGTGACATTTTTGTAGGATCTTGGAATTTCAACTTACGGTATGATAATTGTGATGGAGACATTGATTTTTTCCCTTTATTTTAAGGAAATTTAAAAGGAAAAAAAAAATCAATGATTGCATTCTGCATAGTGCATTTATAACTCACATTAGATATAATGTGGTGCAGTTCCATTCAATCCGTTTACTTTCTACTTCACATTTACATTTACGCGCATTCATACTGTTGGAATTCTTTGACAGGAATCTTATAACTGATGTGAGTTCTTTTCTCTGTTTTTGATGTGAATTTTCAGTTAGATGATTGGGTTCTTTGCCGGATCTACAAGAAGTCCCATGCTTTATCTTCACCATCGACCGCCACAGCAAGTGATCTCGATCAAGAGGAAGAGGAAACAGAACAGTTTGTTCAAGATGCCCTTTTACCGGCCTTGAAAAGTCCTCCAAGCAACAGCACCCTCCAGCCTCAGAAGTCCTGTTCTTTCTCCAACCTGTTAGATGCCATGGACTACTCAATGCTGAGTAGTTTCCTGGCAGACAATCCTTCCAACACAACTGGATATGAATCATCTTCATTCAGCTTTGGGAACCTCGAACTGCCTCCGGTCACTAACCACATCAATAGCAGCAGCAACAACAACAGCAGCAGCGGCAGTATGCTGGTGCAAAAGCTTCCTGGCCAGCTGAACTCTTCGGTCCCAAACATGGAAAACAAACTCAAGCGCCAATACTCGGGCATTGATGAGGATTACTTGCACCACCCATCAAAGAAACTGATCAGTTCTTGCAGTTACAGTAACAGCACCAACCCATCTGATATGACTCAATACAACTTCCTAAACCAGTCATTCTTCAACCAGGGTTTACTTCTAAGTCCTCACCTTCAATTCCAGGGATAAAAGAAGCATTTCTAAAAAAAATGGAACCTAAAAAATAAAAACCAAAAAAATAACAAAAATTAAAAAACCAAAAAAAAGGGGAAATTGGATAAGAAATTAGTAGGAAAGATAAGAAGAATAACCAATTGTTGAGCTTGTCCTCGGCGTTGGTGAAGGTGTGTACAGAAGGAAGCGTGTGTTATTTTTCTGTGGAAAAAATTGACAAAATTTGGGTTAGAAACATTGAACTCCTTTATTAGAATGGCATTAAAAGGCAGATACCATTATTATAAAGTCAAAAGATGATGGAAAAAATTTGCAAAAGGAGTTGAAAAGGAATCATAGATGATTTTTGTAGAGCATTTATGTAGTGGAGGAAGTGCCAAATCAGATTCACACTTCTGTAAATAGGGTGTGTGTTTGTGCTTGAATTTGATGATATGATTCTTTTTTATTGAAGGCTTAAAAAGGGTTATTCTTCTCAAGCTAAGTTGTATTCTTTATCATTAACTTTTCAAGGCAATTGCTGTGCCAAGACAAATGGAATCAAAATTGTCATTTCCTTTTGAGTTGGAAAACAAACAAATTGAAGCACATTTGCATGAGAAACCATGAGAAAGGGATTGGAACTTGATTCTTAATTATTCTCTCTTTTTCTTTTTTAATTATGTAAGTGATTTTTACTTCACATCAGTCAAAAAATTAAGTTCAATTTTTAGTGTCGAAGGTTACCGGGATTTGAATCCTGATCATCGAAAGTCCAGTACTCTATTAACAGGTATTAATATAGGCCATGAGGTTTTGATCCATATGATACTCATGAAATCTTTAAATTAAGGGCAGGAATCTACAATAAGACCACCCAATTTAACAATTAGGTACACTCCTTATATTATTGCTTTGGACTAAAATTCTCTTGATTCATTTGATGCTTGGATAAGAGACAACTCAGGTAGCTGCCTCTTTACTAAAAAACAAATGCAAAAGGGGAGCAATAAAAAAAAATGAAGTACCTAACAAGTATTGAAGATTACAAGAATATCCTCAAATCTTGTTTCTATATTTGCTAACCTTGTCATTAGTAGACATTAAAGAAATGACATCTAATGGCATATGATTGGTGCCTAACTATATTTTATTGTAATTAGAGCAGAAATCTTGTCTTAATCAATAATTGTTCACATTAGCTTTGGATTTGAGAAGATTTAAGGGATCAATTATGCTTGTATTTTAAGAAATGTAGAATAAATTATTCATGGGGCCCTTAAGCAAACTAAACTTCTGCAGAGTGATGGAGACTGATATTCTCACTATGCACCGAACTTAACCCCAAAATTCTTCATAGACTAACTGAAGAGACAGTAACTTTTGTGTATTTTTGGGTCCAAAGTGTTTGAAGAGATGGTAAGTTTGTTCCTATTTTGACTTCTTTGGTTATTTAAAAATGAGGGTAAATTTTACTTTCTACGTGATGCTTTAGGTGAAAAAGAGAATCACTGCTAATTAAATAATCCCATGATTTTATAGGAGATTTCACAGAAACCACAAATTTAAAGTGTTCTGACTTCTGACATGCCAAATGGAAAATTTAGGCAGGAGGGCCAGGGGCCATCGAGAGGGCAGTTTGGCTGCTTGGATTCAAGACCTTTTGCTCAGAGCTGGACCAGCTAACAGATTGAGCCAATGACTCATTGGGATAGGCTTTTTTTTCGTGTACCGTATAATAAAGCCAAGTTATAGCTTCTGGCTTGGCAATTTTACAAGGATTGGTGCATAATAACTCCATCTGAGAAGTTTGCATAAAGCCTTATCATGCTGGCTGAAAGGTTGATTGCCTCAAAGAGTCATAGTTATCTAGCTACAAAGTTCTATCAAAGCACTTTTGCAGGCAGCAGCTTATTTTAGTAAAATTCTATCTGTTTCTCATTCTGAACTTATCTTCAAAGTTTCTCACACCAATATGAACACTGGATATCAAAAGCTAGAGCAGATTTGCTTTTTGGCATTTTTGTTTTGTTTTTTTTTGGGGGGGTGGATTGTGGGGGGGGGGGGGGGGGGGGAGTGGTGTGAAGGGTTTACATAAAGATAAGGCTATAGTAGTTTAGAGACTAAAGTAGTACACCTACCAAAAAAAAAAAAGTTTAACTAGTAGCCAGGCTGCAATGTTTTTCATTTGGGAAATCTGTTCAATAAGGGAGGCTTTCCAGTTTCCAGTCAATATAATAACAAACACATGGAAAATGTTTTCGTACCTTGGAGCCTGGTGGCTTATCCATATTTCCCATACACATTCACATGCATGCTTGGTGCCCAATTATTTGCATGGTTTCAGCTTTGGGTGCTTGTTTTCTTCTTTTTAATTAATCTAGTTGGGCTAAGGCTCAAAGCAATCAATAGAGCTAAGAATTTTGAAGACTGGGCTTGTCTCGATAAAAGGGATGATACAATATGCCCTCTCCAAGGTCCAACGCCAAAGTCCAAAGCCCAAGCCAAAATGGCAAAAATCTAAAAATCTAAAAATCTAAAAATAAAAATAAAGAAGTGTGTCCAATGACTATGTGCCAAGAATACATACTGAAGTAAGCAAATGACCAAAACAAAGTCGGACTGAGACACAAATATCAGCATTTGGATTTTGCACAAATGTTCAAAGATGATGAAAAGTACTACATAGACAACATTTGTCACAGAGAAAATAAAACCATAACAAATTTGCACTCCCACATTTAATATTTAATTTCAGATCGCTATGTGATCTTATTTTTATTATTTTAGAATCTTCTATAAAAGAAAATTTGGGTCAATTTTCATGTAAATCTCCCTTTCCTTGAATACAGAAGTGCCACATAAGTTGGTTTTATTTTGAACCTAACAAGTAACAACTTAATGCCACTCGATCAACATATATAAGATTAGCATACAAATATCAACATTTCCACAAACCACCAACACCAAACTCTTTTTCGTGTCAAATAATTTAGAGAGCTGGTATTGGGATTCTCACAAAAAAGAAAGATTCGTGACATGCTTTGATTTTGGATTGAGATAGTCTTTTCTCATCTAAACTTTTTATCAAAAAAAAAAAAGAAAGATTTGTGAAATTATTATTATTCATCATTCACCGACAATGGAAAGATGTGTAGATAATTTTTCTTCTTTTGGAAAACGAAACAATTAGATTACTTAATTAACAGTAAAAAAATAGATTTTCCGGCTGCTTCAATTTGCAAAAAATTGACAAGCTCCGTTTAGTTTAATTTAGTGGTCAGGCTTGAGGGCATTCACCCTGTAAGATAAGAGTTTAATTCCAACTCTTAACTTGTTTGTAAAAATTGAGTGTAAATACTATTGTGTTGAAAAAGAGAAAAAAAGAATTGCGACAAATTGCTAATACACGTAGGTGGTTCATCAAGGAAACAAAAAGTTTGATCTAATAACCTAAGAAGACCATCACATGTATTTCTTTCCTCGTAGACATGCAGAATCTTGATGTCTTCAAACTGTGTAGATAATTATTCAAGAATAATAGAGAAACAATATAATAATACTATAATAATAATGTTTCTCCATTTGCTAAAGTACTAAACTTACTGATTAAGATATCATATTTATAATTTTCAAGATTATTATTTTTGGACCTACCCCAATTAAAGCCTAGTGAAAGAAAATTAAAGTGTCTAAATATTGTACTATATCGAAGAATTAAACAAGGTGGGTTTTGCCGACCGTCAAAGATATTTGGATCTCATTGTCTATGGATCCTATTAATAAGTGATATATGTAAATTAAAAAACTTACGGATGTGTCAATTTCCTTACACCTAAAGATAATATTATATAGAGTTTTGTTATATAATTAGTCTAAATTCATCCATCCAATAATCCTCCTGACTTGACGTGATAAGTTCTATTTAATTTTTTTTCTTAAAATCCTATCATTATATTTATCAAAAAAAAAAGAAACTTATCTTATAAATATAATAACTTTTTTAATATAAGACTAAACTTTATTAAATAAATGTTAAATTTTTATGATACTCATACCGTATCAAGAGGGTTAAATATTGGATTTGGATGGTCAAGAAACATTTTATTTTATATATTGTTGGCAAAAAAAAAAAGATAATTTTATATTTGAAAAAAATAAATACACACACAAGATGGGTTTTTATTGTTCAGATCACGATCTCGGGAGTCCATACCTGAAGAGAGATCAAAATCAAGCAAATGGATTTTGGACACCACCATCACACGCACCACCGTAGGGATGATGATGAAGAACCACCACCACCACAGCCACCATATTATCCGCCCAACGAATTTGCTCCCCCACCACCATCTCACCACCATCACCCACCCCCACCACACTACCACCAGACTGAATTTGGGGGACCATCACCACCAGGCTATGCAGCACCTCCGCCCCCATCGGGCCATGTTACCCATCTGCACCACGGCGGTGGGTTTGGCAGCCATCAGCCTGAATATGGTTCATCAAACTACCCACCGGCACCAGCATATGTGACTCCTGTTGCTCATGAAACTGAAGGTCATCATTCTATTTATCCCCCCATGCCATCTGTCCCTCACCATCAGCCTCATCCCAATCTTGGTGAACTCTCCAATAAACCTACTGTTAAAGTCTATTGCAAAGCTGATCCTAACTTTGTTCTCACCATCAGAGATGGCAAGGTTGTTCTTGCTCCAGCTGATCCATCTGATCACTTGCAGGTGTGTATCCAGCAACTATATTAACAGAATTACATTTTTCCCCTTAAAGTTGATTTTTGATTACTGAGTTGTCCACTTGGTTAAGTAATTTGGTTTGTCTGTGATCTTTTTTCCTCTTTAGCTTAATTGACAACCCAAGACAAGAGCCCTTTTGACTGTGAAAGACAGAACATGTGGGCTTATTTGATTTGGATGTTAATCTTGTTGCTGTTGTTGTTATTCTAGCACTGGTACAGAGATGAGAAGTTTAGCACAAGCGTGAAAGATAGTGTGGGTTTCCCCGGCTTCTCTCTGGTTAATAAAGCCACGGGTCAAGCCATTAAGCATGCCATTGGAGCTTCTCATCCTGTAAGAATCCTTAATAGCTCTATAACTTTCTCATTTCTGCTAGTTTGACATGCTTCTTTTGTAATTGCGCTTTCCATTGTGATATACTCCTTTCTTTGAGAATTATAATTGTGAAATTTCTCTGTCATCCTTTACCAACTGAATATCTGATTCTATTAGTTTCTTTCTTCTTTGTGCAATTTTATTAGTGGAATTGATAGTTCATAACTGATGATAACCCTGCAAATTCCTTATCTTAGCTTTTCTCTCTGCTAAATTTCCCTCTTCTCATGCCTTTTTTCCGCTTCCAATGATGTCTTGGTGATGCCTTCTGTTAACGGTGAAAATTTGTGTGTGCATCATTTTGTTTTTCCTTTTCGGATAGGAAAACAGAAAATACTTTAATTTACTTCAGAAATGCCCCTGAAAAAGACTTTCGTCTGCAGCTGCAACTGACACCTTACAAGCTCGATAATCATCCTGATGAGTCCATACTATGGAGTGAGAGCACAGACACAGGTGATGGTTACAGAGCTATAAGAATGATTAATAACATTCGCCTGAATGTGGATGCCTTCCACGATAGTAAGAAATCTGGAGTTCACAATGGTACTGTCATCGGGCTGTGGGAGTGGACAAAGGGAGATAACCAGAAATGGAAGATCGTCCCATACTGTAAGTTTCTCTAAAACTAAAAGGCATGTATGGCAATTGAAGTCCCAGCAAAGTTCTAAGTTCTAACCATCCTCATCACAAACACTTGAAAAATTTTGAAATCATTCTGCATTCTTAAATCTCATTCTTTGAGTAACGAAAAGGACAAGTTATATGAAGCTTGCAAAGATTTTTTTTAGGATAACCATGCAAGCAGTCAAATGTTGCCAACAATTGGCGATAAACTTCATTGCTTTTTGTTTCTCCTAATAACTGGTATATATGCAGGATGCTTGAATTATGGTGCTGCTGGTTCTAGATGCCGTATTGCGCTTGCTAATATATACTTGGAACGATCCCTATGCATTCCGTTCCTGAGGGTTTGTGTGCTTTTTCTTTTGATGTGTGTGAAAATCTTGATAAGTTGAGAGGCCTAGTACTAGTTAAACTATGGCTGTTGCTTTATATTCTGGACTTGATATAAATAATGTCTGTATGGTATACACTAGTGTGTTGTGTACTTGTGTTGAAACGCAATAACAAGCATCTGCTGCAGGGTTTCTGGGAATGCCTGCAAACTTTGCCTGTTCATGTTTCACACTGTTGTCAACCTTCGTATCTTGTTTAGTTTTTGCAATCATACTAAAAAATCATTTATCTTGCTTTCCAAAACAAAATAATCTTCTGTCTTTGGTCAGGACCTGAAATCAGAGACTATTACTAAAGAAAGCTTGCTTTTACTGATTAAAGCCAGGTTATGATGATATGAAATAAAGTAGTATGATCAAATAATGTTGACCAACACAACGAGCCCATTTGGAAAAGGTGTGTACCTTTATCTTATACAAAATTTCATTCATCAACAGCAGCTTTTAAGCTTTCCATTGCACTATGCAGCTTTTAAGCTTTCAATTGCACTGTGTTTTGAATGTTCCAATTTGCTCAAGAATATTGCCTTCCACCAAGATATCCGACGTTCTCATTTTAATTGCATCTATCTCAATAATTCTAATAAAATTATCTTCTATTGGCATCAAAATGAAGAGTTTAATAGCCGCATCCTTGTATGATTTTTGCACGCTCTTTAGAGTTTCCTGAGTTTTTGAGTTCAACCATCTGAACAAAACTTCAAAATGTCCTATGTATAATATTAGTGCTCTGAACTCTTTCTTTTGCATTACGGTATAATCTTGAATTATGAACTCTTTTAACAATCGAATGATCAACATGGAATAGCGTCCAAATTGGATTGAAGTGGGCTCAGTCTCTGAGAGCCGTCTCTCTTTTCTACCATGAGAGCTTCAGCTTCCTTTTGTTTTCATCCTTCTGCCATTTTTTCCTTATGCTCGTCTCTATGCATGCACCATCATTACATCCTGTCTGGTTCGCACCCACGCGTAATCTTTCTAGGATTGATCGGCTTTTCTCCTGATGCTAAATTGCCCCTCGAAAGGGCATTCGCCTTTGGAAATAGCAAAACCAGATTTTCTTTCAAATAATCTGCCTTCTGCTTAAACCAACACCGATCAACCAGCTTGTCAGCTCGGGGAAGAGCAAACGCCGCGCTAGTCAGTTTAATGACCCAATCCTGATCGACCCCCTTATAAATGCAATCCATGCAGATGAAGAAGAAGAAGAAGAAGAACCGGTTGCGTTACCTATATAAAAACACTGATAAAATTTTGGAATGTGATTGGACAGCAGAACCCCCACAGTTCGACCAGAGATGTGTGTTTAATTCGCATGGGAGGCGATGCAGCTGCACGGATAGCAGCTCATCCAATACTTCAAGTAAGAACTTGGGGCCTATAAATATAATTCCTCCCGAACTGAAACCAGGAAGTAGATTATTATGGCAAAACCGTTCCGTTGTTTTTCTTCAAAAGATTCTCACTTAGAAGACTCCAGGGAATCATCAATAGAACCCGGAGACGCAGGGGGAGAGCTTCCACAGTTGGCCTTGATCTACATTTAACCAAGAAGTAGAGCCCTTTTGTCTGTCGAACGCTCCCTTCGGCTTAATACCCATTTTCGCCTCTGAACTTATCAAGAATTGACAATGTCCCCTCCTGAACTTTAAATTTTATTAATTTAACCTTAAACTTGAGAAATTCGGAACAATACCACCCTCCACAGTGACGGCTCTGTTAAGTTTGCTTATGTGGAATTTTTTATCCCTGCCAAATGCCACGTCAGATGCCCACATCAGATTTCAATGGACCCCAGTGACTGTAAAATTCTCCATTGAAAGAAAGAAAGAAAAAAAGAAAAAACACAAAAAAATGAAAAGAAAAATAAAAGAAAAAGATTAACCTTTTTCTTTTATTCTCTTTCGAACAAATCCTTGAACAGCCATCGTTCTCTGGTCGGTGTTCTTCTCCCAACAGTGATCAACTATGAAACCCACTCAATTTCCTACATCAATCAAGCCCCTATTTCATAGTTTTGAAGAAGGCCCCAAAAAAGATGCAACTTCAATTCTTCATTCGATCCCACCCAATCCCTAAACTCTCCACCACCTCAAATCCTCCCTCCTTTGGAATCCCCAATCGCTCTCCTACTTTGCCCGCAGTGGAAAACCCCTCTCCGACTCCTCCTTTCTCCCCAATCCCGGAATTTCCTTTTTTTTTAAAACCCTCTTTCTGCTTCCTCGCCTCTCTCGAAGGCGGCGATGGTGGCACCATCGAACCGAGTCCAATCGATTGTTGTCTCAAGATGTTGGGCTGAAAATCTGTTGCTTTGGTTGCTCCTGCCTACAGCTCTTTTGGCTTGAGTTTTCAACATTCATTCAGACTTTGCAATTTAAGGTGACTTCACCATTTTCCTTAAACCTCACACCTCAAACATTGCTTCTTTTTTTTTCCCTTTAAAGTTTTGTTTCAGGTGATTTGAGAATATTCGTTTTTATGAGTTCTAAAGTTGTTTCAGCATTTCATTTTTGTTCTGGCAATACCTTTTTGGGATTTGGGGCTTCAATCTTGCTTTTATGGATTTTATGGTTATGAGAATATTTGTTTTTATGGATTTTTCATTTTTAGTTCTGAGAATATTGGTTTTATGGATTTTTTCATTTCAGCGTTTCAATCTTGCTTCTTCTTTTTAAATTTCTTGTAAATATATTTTGTAAATAAATTCAGCTTTGAATTTATTCGGTGCTGAAGAAGAAGCAAAGAAGAAAAAGAAAAGGAAAAAAAAGGGAAAATATGACGTGGCATTCAAGTGGGTCCCATGGAATAATGATGTGGCACTCCACATGGGTATGAAAAATCCATGTAAGCAAATTTAACGGAGTCGTCACGGTGGAGGATGACATTGTTCTGAATTTGTCAAGTTCAAGGTTAAATTGACAAAATTTAAAGTTCAAGGGAGACATTATCAATTCCTGACAAGTTCAGGATGAAAATGGGTATTAAGCCCCTTCTTATTCTGGATATTTGGAGACCAAGCATGGTGCGCAACACACACAACTTCCATCGAACCCCAGTCTGGATACAACTTTGGGAATTGCCTTTGGAGTGCCAGACACCTACAGTGGCTAGAAGGATGGCTCAGATTGCAGGCCAGGTCATTACGGTTGACTGGTTGGATGTCTTTCCAAGAAATATCACTTTCATGAGAACCCATGTCTTGATAAATCCGCGGCAACCCCTCCTAACAGGCGGCTATCTCCGAAGAGATGATGGTGTGTTGACGCGGATTGAGTTCAATCTTGCTTTTATGGATTTTATGGTTATGAGAATATTTATTTTTATGGATTTTTCATTTTTAGTTATGAGAATATTGGTTTTATGGATTTTTTCATTTCAGCGTTTCAATCTTGCTTCTTCTTTTTAAATTTCTTGTAAATATATTTTGTAAATAAATTCAGCTTTGAATTTATTCGGTGCTGAAGAAGAAGCAAAGAAGAAAAAGAAAAGGAAAGAAAAGGGAAAATATGACGTGGCATTCAAGTGGGTCCCATGGAATAATGATGTGGCACTCCACATGGGTATGAAAAATCCATGTAAGCAAACTTAACGGAGCCGTCACGGTGGAGGATGACATTGTTCTGAATTTGTCAAGTTCAAGGTTAAATTGACAAAATTTAAAGTTCAGGGGAGATATTATCAATTCCTGACAAGTTCAGGGATGAAAATGGGTATTAAGCCCTTCTTATTCTGGATATTTGGAGACCAAGCATGGTGCGCAACACACACAACTTCCATCGAACCCCAGTCTGGATACAACTTTGGGAATTGCCTTTGGAGTGCCAGACACCTACAGTGGCTAGAAGGATGGCTTTGATTGCAGGCCAGGTCATTACGGTTGACTGGTTGGATGTCTTTCCAAGAAATATCACTTTCATGAGAACCCATGTCTTGATAAATCCGCGGCAACCCCTCCTAACAGGCGGCTATCTCCGAAGAGATGATGGTGTGTTGACGCGGATTGAGTTCAGATATGAGACAGGCCGTGAAGTCTGCGCAAGCTGTGGAATCATTGGACACTCACCACCAGACTGTCCCCATGAAGATAGATATTGAAAGGATGATCAATAAGCAAATGCAACTCACTTCTAAAAGGTTTGGATATGAGACTCGTTATGATCTTAAACACATCTTGTTCACAAACAACATAAGGGCCTTTTGCAATTGGAAGTCAAGAAGATCAATTATAATCGAATATGTGCGAAGGGATCAAAACAGAGAAGAAGGGTCTCTCAACGAAGGATATATCATTAGAGAAGAACCAGCTGAAAGAGTGATGGCGCAGTTCCAAGTTGTTCCACAAATGCAGGAAGAGCTACAATTATCACCATTTCCAGGAGAAGAGGGACAATCTCCAAGAACTCAGATAAATTCTGAAATAGGGGACCATGTTACTCAAGTGTACCAGAGCGGTGGTGGTGGCAGCCAGCAGCCTGAACATGCGACAATGTTGCCCATGAAAGAGGTCAAGAAATGGTTGATCATAATCAAGGTGAAGGTCACCATTCTGTTAATCTCCACATGCCATCTTTCCCTTCCCATCAGTCTCATCCTGATTCTCTTTCTGAACTCACGAAGAAACCTACATGTAAAGTCTATTGAAAAGCTGATCCAAATTTGCTTTTTACCATCAGAGATGGTAAGGTCATTCTTGCTTCCGCTGATCCCTCTAATGAGTTGCAGGTGTGTATCTAGCAACTATATTAGCAGAATTACGTTAATTATAGGAAATTTGGCTTGATCTATAATCTGTTCTCTCTCTCTTTAGAAATCATTTCCATATAATACGTAATTATTTTCCTTTGCTCTCCAGATATAGTTTATGTCATTTCTTTGACTCGTTTAGCACCACCGCACCCATTCCTACGTGAACCGGCTTTTGGTATAGGTTTTGACAAGCCAACAGCCCTTTTGACTGTTAATTGGTTTTTCTGTTGTTTAGCATTGGTATAAAGATGAGAAAGTTCAGCACAAGAGTGAAAGATGAAGCAAGTTTCCCCAGCTTTGCTCTGGTCAACAAAGTCACTAGTCAAGCCCTTAAGCATTCCATTGGACCATCTCGTCCTGCTAAATGGCTTAGACGTATGTTACGTGGAGTTTAAATTATATTAGCACTATCTTAAAAATTCATTTTTTAGGATCTCATTGTTATAAAGGCATTTCATTTATTTTAAAAGATGTCTAAATTTTAAAGTGCACCCACTGTTATCAAATTAATTCCTTAACCCACCTTAATTAAAAAAATAAGTCAAAATCAAAATAATTACAGGACAAAAGCAGCGTCCTCTCTCTCCATGTTCTCTCTCTCTCTCTCTCTTTCCCCAGCTCCTCAGCCCGCCCTTTTTCACATTGATTCCAATCTTCCGATCAGTCTTCACAGAGGTATATGATCATTAATTGTAACCTTCCTTCCTTGAGACATACTTTGATAGTGGTTTTATTTATTTATTTTTTCATAATCTGCATTCTTATTCTACTTTTGGCTAACTATATTGAGATTAAAGCATTTTCCTTTTTCGTTTTTCAACGTTTAGTAATGCAAGTTAGTCCTCGTTATATAGTGCCAAAACAAATATATTGTTGAATTTGGAAATTGAGTTTGTATTGCATTGTTTATTAAGAGCTTGTTTAGCATTGTGTTTGGGGGTCAAAATGCTACTTTTCATCTCAAATGCAATGTCAAACAATTTTTTGTTAGGATGAAAAGTTAATTGGGACAGCTAGAAGCCACCTAACTTGAGAAGTTAGAATTTTGATGCTTTTACGTTTCAAAAGCGTTTTTGAATATTAAATAAATGATTTAAAATATTTTGAACAATTTTTAATTTCCTTTTCAGATTTTATCCTTTTTAAACATTTTACCTTTCTACTCTACTTTTTCACAGCGATATCAAACATTTATCAAAATTTTCCACAACAATTTACAAAGAACATTTCAAAAGCACTTGTGACAATTCCAGTTTTTTCAAACCGCAACATCAATGCCAAACTAGACTTAAATCTCATCATAAACTGTTATTAATGTAGGAATTTTACTTGAATCATGGCAGAAATATTGTAGTGTTTTGTATTTGATTTATTTTGATGTAAAAGCTTTAAATTAGTGAATTTGCTACTTTACCGTCATTTTCATGATATTCAATAATTTTATTGTAGGATCTAATGAGGGAGCAACACCTTCAATGCATATGCCCGGCTCTAGATTTGATGGCAATATGGGGCCGGAATTCTATTTTTGATTGAAAATACAATTGGGATCTCATACTTCGATCAGTTTTTATATTGGTATTGGATTAGCAGTTTAGCACCCATGTCATGGCTAATTAGCTTTTCCTCCAACCCTACAAGTCTCAATTTCAATAAATAATCCTTAATAACTGCTTTAAAGACTTGTTACCATATTAAACTATGAAACAATTTTAGCATTAAGATATCACAACATCCCAAAGTTCAATCTAACAGCAGGAGAGCCAATTTCAAGTATCAACAATTCCTCAACATGTTTATGTTCATAGCCTGATTAGAGATGTTGATCAATGGGAAGCATTAAGCAAAGGCTATGGCTCACTACAAATTTTAGGAAGCTTATTGAGAATTGTTACATAGATCTACTGGGAAATGCAATTACTCATCTTAAGCAGCTTCTTGAGCATAATTTATCAAGGCAAATAGGAGATATCTAACAAAGATAAATGCAATCATAAAGTTGCCATTCTCATTTCTGAAAATACCTCCACAGCCCTCCTGACCATGATTACCACGGGCAGCACCGTCACTGTTAAATTTAATCCAGTTTCTCTGGGAAGTTTTCCACATAACAGACATAGTCATTTTATTAGTATGGCAGACGTTTTGACTATCAGATTCATAATTACTTGCCATACTAGTAGCTGCACTGATAATATTAGGCCAAATTGATTGGTTTATGCTCAAAAACAGCAAGATTTCTATCTTTCCACACACACCAAAGAAGAAAGGAGAACGGAGTATTGTTAGTAACAGAAGAGGTCGTATGTGCAGTTTTGTATTTATGATGTTTCCATGTACGAAGGAAAACAGTAAGATGACACTCAGATGGTTTCCAGAAACTGAATGTAGTATGCCATAAGGGCTTGAAAGTTACGAAAAATATGTTGGGTATTTTCAATCTGGTCAGTGCAAAACTTGCACTTATCAGAAGGAAAATTGTTTCTAGATTTAAGTAAGGAGGCCGTAGGTAATCTTTCCAGTGCAAGAAGCCATATGAAAACTTTGATTCTTGGTAAACATGAGGAGGACCATATTTCATGCCAAGGCAAAGTTGGTCTATCAGTGAAGTTAGAATACTTACAGAATAGCCAATGGCAGCTTAATTAGTTTAACACTGAATTCTTTTGATTTTCCTGGGGACCAAGCTGAATCAGTAGAAAGGGAAATTTGAATAGGGATACCCCTAACGATGTCACAAACCTGCTTTGGAACAAAATCCTTTATATTAGTTAAATCCCATATGAGAGAGTAAATGGGTCAATGAGGTCCTTTACCACTAGGTTGGAAATGGAAGCAGGAATTGTGCTCATGGCCACACATTAAGCAAACTATGCGGATGCACTGTCTAAGCCACACATTCTTTAAAGTCCTTTTAAGACCGAGGTAATGCTCCTCCAAAACCAAGAGCTTTGACTGCTGCATGAAATGTTAGGAAAACTTGTAGTATATGTAGAGGTGGTAAAAGCTGACCCGACCCGAGAAACCCGCCCAACCCGCCCGAATCCGAAACTAACCCAACCCGATTTGACCAAAAAAAGTAAACGACCCGAACCCGACCGATCCGAAACCCGATTGACCCGAAACCCGATTAACCCGAAACCTGTTTGATCCGAAACCCGTTTAACCCGAGAGGCTAACCCGAAATAACCCGAAAACCTATTTAAGTAATATATTACCTTCTCATTCTTAGATATTATTAAATTTATTTAATAAATTTGTTAAAAAATAAAAATAAAAATAAATGTCTTATTAAATTGAAATAAAAAACATATTTCATATTCTTAAATTTTAATCTTTGTCTTACAATTTATAAATTATAAGTTATACTTTAAAATATCTCTTATTATATTATACTTCTAATAAGAGATAGAATGATAGATAATTTATATTTGAAAAAATCTATTTAATTCTTATCATATATAACGTGTGACATGTTACACGAGACATGTCTCATAAATTATAAGTTGATATAATCCCAATATATTTATAGATTTAATACTTTAATTTGATTTTATCATTTATATATGTGTTAATATGTTGTATAAATAGTATTAAAAAGCAGTAATGCATAGTTTTATTTGTTTTAATTACTTACTTATTTTGATTACTTACTTATTTTGATTCAACTTAATAAAATTAAAGTTTACTGTTGAATTAGAAATAGAAAGTGGAGAGTGGAAAGAAAAAACATAAAGAATTGAAGATTGAAGAGTTACTTATTAATTTGTTACTTAATAATTAAGATTTATAAATTACAAGTTTAATGGTATGTAATTTATGTGCATGAAGACTCGTGCTAGCAGATGACAATAAATAATTGCTTGATTTCGATTAGTTGATTACTTGATATATTATTGAAGAGTTAACTTATAAATTTTAATTTTTTTAAATAAATAATTGAAAACTCAAATGAAAATAATTTATGAATTAACCTAAAAACCCGAACTACACCCATGACTCATGTCAAAATGAATCAATGAACAAATTTGAAAAACCCAAAATCAAATGACCCATGGGTCAAACCCGAAAAACCCGGGTTTGAACGACCCGAAACCCGAATGACCCGAGGTCCAAACCCGAAAAACCCGAGCTCAAATAACCCGAAACCCGTGTGACCCGAACCCAAATGACCCGAACCCAAATGTGACCCGAAATTTTTTTTGGGTCAAATTAACCCGATCCGATTGACCCGAACCCGTAACCCGCCCAACCCGCCCATTTGACACCTCTAAGTATATGGAAAATACTTACCTTTAAGAACCTGAACCCAAAGTTGATTAATTAGGATTAGTAAATATTCTCCAACATTGCTTCAACAAAAAAGACTTATTAACCAAGAACAAGTTCTTAATATACCAAACTCCTCCAAGATTCTTTTTGGTCTCCCATTTTACAAGGTGAGTTCTTTTATGATTCGCTTTTCTTCTCCAAAAAAATTTAGAAGTTAGACTACGTGTGAATAGACTATGGATCGCCTTATCTTAATCCTCTATAGGGGAATATGTTCTTGGTGAGATTACCTTTTTTGCTTCCAGGCAGTCACGTAAAACGTGTAGAGAATCTTCCACTTAAGTGCTACAACGCAAACAAAGAGGAGATGCTCCAAAGCCCCACATATATACAGCGCAACAATTAGTTATCAAAGGATCCTCAAAAGCAAGCCAAATAAAATGCTGCCATCGAGCAGGAGCTCAACTCCATCTCCCCCAGTACTGGTCTTATCAAAGAAGCATAAGCAGTTTTACCTGAAAAATTACCATCACCAGCATGGCACCAAATATATACTTTAACACATGAAATTTGGGTCAATTTTCATGTAATATCCCTTTTCTTGAATAAACAAGTGCCACGTCAGTTGGTTTAGAACCTACCAAGTGACAACTTAATGCCACTCAATCAACAGATATAAGATAAGCATATAAATATCAACATTCAACAAGCATCAACGCCATTTTATTTAGGTGGTGGAAACTTTTTTTTCATGTCAAATAATTTAGAAAGCTGGGATTGGGATTCTCACAAAAAGAAAAAAAGACAGATTTGTGAAATTATTCCTTTCGGTACAATCACAGGTAATCGTATATCTATTTTAACGGTCCATGATTAATGTCGTATCGGACACCAAATGGAATAGTTTATTATTCATCATTCATGAAGAATCAAAAGATGTGTAAATAATTCTTTGGGAATAATAAAGAAATTAAAAATAAAACTACAATAATAATACTTTAATATATAATGGTAGTTTCTCCTTGTGCTTAAAATACTTAACTTCCTGACTAAGATATCATATTTATATTTTTGGACCGACCCCATTAAGATATCATATTTATAAAACGATAAATAAATAAATAACACACTTGCACACAAAAGGTGGGTATTTATTGTTCAGATCAGAGTCTCTGGAGCCTATACTGAAGTGAAGAGAGATCAGAAATCAGAATCAAGCAAATGAATCCTAATCTTGGCAAACTCTGCAATAAACCTACTGTTAAAGTCTATTGCAAAGCTGATCCTAATTTTGTTCTCACCATCAGAGATGACAAGGTTGTTCTTGCTCCAACTGATCCCTCTGATCAGTTCCAGGTGTCTATCTAGCAACTATATTAACATAATCTATTTTTCCCCTTAAAAGTTCATTTTTTGATCAGTGAGCTGTTTACATGGTTAGGTAATTTGGTTTGTCTATGATCTCTTTTCCACTTTACCGTAATTGACAACCCAACGGCCCTTTTGATTTGGATGTTAATCTTGTTGCTGTTGTTATTTTAGTACTGGTACAAAGATGAGAAGTTTAGCACGGTGAAAGATAGTTCAGGTTTACCCGGCTTCTCTCTGGTTAATAAAGCCACTGGTCAAGCCATTAAGCATGCCATTGGAGCTTGTTATCCTGTAAGAATCCTTGATGGCTCTATAATTTTCTTCTTTCTGCCCATGTGACATTCTTCTCTTCTAGATGTGCTTTCCATTGTGATATGCTCCTTTCTTTGAGAATTATAATTCTGAAATTTCTTTGCCATCATCTTTTACCGAGTATCTGATTCTATTAATGTCTTTCTTCTTTCTGCAATTTTGTTAGTAGAATTGATGGTTCATAACTGATGATAACCCCGCAACTTCCTAATTTTAGCTTTTCTCTCTGCTAAAATGCCCTCTGCTCATGCTTGTTCCAATGATGTCTTGCTGATGACATCTGTTAATGGTGAAAATTTGTGTGTGCATCATTTTGTTTGTCCTTTTCAGACAGTAAAATAGAAAATACTTTATTTTACTTCAAATTTCTCCTGAAAAAGTAATTTTGTCTGCAGGTGCAACTGATCCCTTACAAGCTCGGTAATGATCCTGATGAGTCCATACTATGGAGTTTGTGCACAAACACAGGTCATGGTTATGGAGCTATAAGAATGATCAATAACATTAGACTGAATGTGGATGCCTTCCATGATGGTACAAAATCTGGAGTTCACAATGGTACTATCATTGGGCTGTGGGAATGGAATAGTGGAGACAACCAGCACTGGAAGATTGTCTCATACTGTAAGTTTCTCTAAAACTAAAAAGCATGTATCCCAGCAATGTTCTACCCACAAGCAGCAGCACGTTTGACTCATGTTGCTCATGAAACTGAAGGTCCTCAGCCTGATCCTAATCTTGAACCTCCGGTTAAAGTCTATTGCAAAGCTGATCCTAATTTTGCTCTCACCATCAGAGATGGCAAGGTTGTTCTTGGTCCAGCGGACCCCTCTGATCGGTTCCAGGTGTGTATCTAGCAACTATATTAACATAATCTCATTTTTCCCCTTAAAAGTTGATTTTTTGATTAGTGAGTTGTTCACATGGCTAAGCAATTTGGTTTGTCTGTGAACTTTTTTCCACTTTACCGTAATTGAGAACCCAACAGCCCTTTTCACTGTTAAAGACAAAACATGTGGGCTTATTGATTTGGATGTTAATCTTGTTGCTGTTGTTATTTTAGCACTGGTACAAAGATGAGAAGTTTAGCACAAGGGTGAAAGATAGTGCGGGTCTCCCCGGCTTCTCTCTGGTTAATAAAGCCACTGGCCAAGCCATTAAGCATGCCATTGGAGCTTGTTATCCTGTAAGAATCCTTAATGGCTCTATAATTTTCTTCTTTCTGCTCATGTGACATGCTTCTCTTCTAGCTGTGCTTTCCATTGTGATATGCTCCTTTCTTTGAGAATTATAATTGTGAAATTTCTTTGTCATCATCCTTTACCGAGTGTCTGATCCTTTTAATTTCTTTCTTCTTTCTGCAATTTTGTTAGTAGAATTGATGGTTCATAACTGATGATAACCCCGCAACTTCCTAATCTTAGCTTTTCTCTCTGCTAAAATGCCCTCTTCTCACGCTTGTTCCAATGATGTCTTGCTGATGACTTCTGTTAATGGTGAAAATTTGTGTGTGCATCATTTTGTTTTTCCTTTTCAGATAGTAAAACAGAAAATACTTTAATTTACTTCAAAATTTCTCCTAAAAAGTATTTTTGCCTGCAGGTGCGATTGACCCCTTACAAGCTCGGTAATCATCCTGATGAGTCCATACTATGGAGTTTGTGCGAAAACACAGGTCATGGTTATGGAGCTATAAGAATGATCAATAACATTCAACTGAATATGGATGCCTTCCATGATGGTACGAAATCTGGAGTTCACAATGGTACTATCATTGGGCTGTGGGAATGGAATAATGGAGATAACCAGCACTGGAAGATAGTCTCATACTGTAAGTTTCTCCAAAACTAAAAAGCATGTATGACAATTGAAGTCGCAGCAAAGTTCTATGTTCTGACCATCCTTTCTGCATTCTTAAATCTCTTTCTTTGAGTAATGAAAGGACGAGTTATATGAAGCTTGCACATTTTTTTTTTTAGGATAACCATGCAAACATCAGTTCAAGGTGCCTAATAACCGTTAATATATGCAGGATGCTTGTATTATGGTGCTGCGGGTTCTAGATGCCGTATCGCGCTTGCTAATATACACTTGGGAGGATCCTTATGCATTCCCTTCCTGAGGGTTTGGGTGTTTTTCTTTTGATAAGTTGAGAGGCCTGGTACTAGTTAAACTATGGCTGCTACTTTATATTGTGGACTTGATGTAAATAATGTCTGTATGGTACGCACTAGTGTGTTCTGTTGAAACGCAATAACAAGCATCTGCTGCAGCCTGCAGGGATTCTGGGAATGCCTGGAAAATTTACCTGTTCATGTTTCACATTGCTGGCAACCTTTGCATCTTCTTTAGTTTTTTGCAAAAGAAGTCCAGATGCCATCCGGTGAAGCAAGTATCATACCAAAGAATCATTTGAATTGCCTTCCAAAACAAAATATTCTTCTGTCTTTAGTCAGAACCCGAGATCAGAGACTACTACTATTATACTACTAAAGAAAGCTTACTTTTACTGATCAAATCAAGGTTTGATTTGCAATAAAGTAGTAAGTTCGAATAATGTTGACCCACATAACGAGCCCGTTTGGAAACGTGTTTGCCGTTGTCTTATTTATTTATTACTATTAGTTTAAAAAATCTTTCGTAAAAACCAGGCAGCTTTTGGGGTCTCAGCTGCTCAGTATGAATGTTCCCATTTGAAAAAAAAAAAATTGCCTGTCACAGAGATCTCTTAAATTGTTTTTATTTTAATTGCAACAATCTGATTAATTCAAATAAAAGTTTCTTGAATTGGCAACATAATGAAGACTTTAAGACTCATTTTTGTATGGTATCGCACACTTTAGAGATTCTTGAGGTTTTGAGTTCAACCATCTGAGCAAAAGCTCAAAACGACCTATAGTGATATATACTCTTTCTTTTTCCATCACGGTATAATCTTGAACTATGAAGTATGAACTATTTTAACAGTTGATGAATTGAATAATCAAACATAGAATAGGGTCCAAATTGGATTGAAGTGGGCTCAGTCCCTGAGAGCTGTCTCTCTCTTCTCCCATTAGAGCTTCAGCTTCCTTTTGTTTTCATCCTTCTGCCAATTTTTTTCCTTATCCTCTTTTCCCTATGCATTCACCATCATTACATCCTGTCTGGTTCACAGCCATGCGTGATCTTTCTAGGATTCATCGGCTTTTCACGTGGTGCTAAATTGCCCCTCAAAAGGGCATGCGCTTTTGGACAGAGTAAATCCAGATTTTCTAATAATCTGCCTTCTGCTTAAACCAACACTAATCAAACAGCTTGTCAGCACGGGGAAGAGCAAACGCCGCACCAGTCAGTTTAATGGCCCAATCCTAATCGACCCATGCAGATGAAGAAGGAAAAAAACGGTTGCATTACCTATAGTATAAAAAACTTTGGAATGTGATTGGACAGCGGAACCCCCACAGTTCTACCAGAGATTTGTGTTTAATTTGCATGGGAGGCAATGCAGCTGCACAGATAGCAGCGCATCCAATACATCAAGTGAGAACTTGGGGCCTATAAATATAAGTGTCTATGTGGTATTTTTTCTGCTCAAGATTCTTAGTTAGAACTCCAGGAAATCATCAATAGAGCCTGGAGACTTAGGAGGCAGAGCATCCATAGTTGGCCTTGATCTACATTTAATCTTGAAGGAGAGCCCTTGGTCTGTAGAAGATTCCCTTCTTATTCTGGATATTGGAGACCAAACATGGTCTGCAACACAGACAACTTCCATCGAACCCCAGTCTGGATACAACTTTGGGGGCTTCCTTTGGAGTACCAGACACCTAGAGTGGCTAGAAGAATTGCTCAGATTGCAGGCCAGGTCATCACGGTTGACTGGGAGGATGTCTTTCCAAGAAATATCACTTTCATGAGAACCCATGTCTTGATAAATCCGCGGCAATCCCTCCTAGCAGGCTGCTATCTCCGGAGAGATGATGGTGTGTTGACATGGATTGAGTTCAGATATGAGACAGGACGTGAAGTCTGCGCAAGCTGTGGAATCATTGGACACTCACCACCAGACTGTCCCCATGAAAACTCAGATATTGAAAGGACGATCAATGAGCAAATACAACTTATCTCTGAAAGGTTTGGATATGAGACTAGGTATGATCCTCAACACATCTTGTTCACAAGCAACATAAGGGCCTATTGCAATTGGGAGACAAGAAGATCAACTATAATCGAATATATGGGAAGGAATCAAAACAGAGAAGAAGGGTTTCGCAACGAAGGATATATCATTAGAGAAGAACCAGCTGAAAGAGTAACGGCGCAGTTCCAAGTTGTTCCACAAATGCAGGAAGAGCTACTATTATCACCATTCCCAGAAGAGGGACAATCTCCAGGAACTCAGATAAATTCTGAAATAGGGGACCATGTCACTCAAGTGCGCCAGAGCGGTGTTGGTGGCAGCCAGCGGCCTGAAGGTGGTTCATTCAACTACTCACTAGAACCTGAACATGTGACACATGTTGCTCATGAAAGTGGTCAAGAAATGGTTGATCATAATCAAAGCGAAGGTCATCATTTTGTTAAACCCCACACGCCACATTTCCCTCCCCGTCGGTCTCATCCTGAACTCACGAAGAAACCTACTTATAAAGTATATTGCAAAGCTGATCCAAATTTGCTTCTAACCATCAGAGATGGCAAGGTCATTCTTGCTCTTGCTGATCCTTCTAATGAGTTCCAGGTGTGTATCTAGCAACTATATTAGCAGAATTTCGTTAATTATAGGAAATTTGGCTTGATCTATAATCTGTTCTCCCTCTTTAGAAATCATCTCCATATAATACATAATTATTCTCCTTTGCCCTCCAGATCTAGTTTTATGTCATTTCTTTGACTCGTTTAACTCATTAATTGACAAGCCAAAAGCCCTTTTGACTATTAATTGTTGTTTTTTATTGTTATAGCATTGGTTCAAAGATGAGAAGTTCGGCACAAGAGTGAAAAATGAAGCGGGTTTCCCTAGCTTTGCTCTGGTTAATAAAGTCACTGGTCAAGCCCTCAAGCATTCCATTGGACCCTCTTTTCCTGTAAGAATTATGCATGGCTTGGATGGATATTATGTGGAAACAGTCGTGTCTTCTTTGAAGTTTATTCAAAAAAGTCCTTTTTTTTTTGGTCAGGTTCGACGACACTACTTTATGCCACATGAGAGCTTTCCACAGCCTCTTTTGTTTAGAATATAATTGCATTTGAAATTGCTTAAAAATTGACAATCTGTTATTGCATAAGATAGATATGACAATAGGCTTTGGTATTATAATTCAATGCAGTCTCTATACTGGGAAAGCCTTTTGTAATGTGGATTTTTTGCTTGAGAGAGTTTGGCGAGAAGGTAAACAGATATTTTCATTATAGACATCACTTCAATCTTCCTCGACGCTTTTGCTATAAGTTTCTCATGTTTCCTCCATTATAGAACTTGTCAAAGAATTATTCAATTGCAATTCCTCTTTTCATATATAGGATAGATTGTTTCTGGTTCATATGACTCTGCGGTCAACTTTCTTCTCATGATGTGTTTCTGCTCTGTAAAGTTTGACACCTTAATGTTCCATTTTTTTTTAACACTTAAATCGCCACAATGTAAGTTTGAAAACATGGGCATCTGAGTGATCACAATCATTGGTTGTTCTAATCTGTTTTCTTGCCAATATTGTGGCATAGGGTTGTTGAAAATCATAACATAATACAATTGTTACAATACCTGGAGTACACACACCTACTGTTTAATTTTTATTCAAGTGGCTTATCGTGACCAATCACACATTTCTATCTCCTCCTAGGTAAATTATCTCTACTCACAGCTGAAGTGCCCTCTTTTTTGGGAAAATCAAAAGCATGCTTTTTTGCCCCTTCCAATGCATTGTGATTAAGAATTTTCAAATTCTAGCCTGGATGTCTTGCTAATGACTTCACCAAGCCCTTCTATCTTGATTCCTATGTAGAACAAAATGGTGTTGCATCATAATAATTTTTGTTTTTTGTACGGTACGTAGAAGAGAGAATACCTTGAACTTAGTTTCACCCTATCCTGAAAATGGCTTTTGTCTGTAGGTGTGTTGAGGCTATTTTAGCTCAGCTTGGTGATCTGCAAGATAAACCCAGTTAGAGGGCACCGGAGGTGGTCCTTCGGGGCGCACTCCGACGGTCAAGTCAGTAAGATAGTAGAGAGACATGAGAGCAAGAGTAGAGAGAGTAGAAGAATGAGACCTCCCTGGAGAATGAGAGAGTTGGCCTTTTATATAGGCAGCTAGTCGGGTTGTACCGAGCAGGCCGCTGGTTGGTCATGGGCGGGCAGCTCGTCGAGCTGTGCCGAGCAGGCCGCTGGTCGGTCATGGACAGGCAGCTCGCCGGGCTGTGCCGAGCAGGTCGCTGGTCGGTCATGGACATGCAGCTCGTCGGGCTGTGCCTGGCAGGTCGCTGGTCGGTCATGGACAGGCAGCTCGTCGGGCTGTGCCGAGCAGGCCGCTGGTCGGTCATGGATAGGCAGCTCGTCGGGCTGTGCCTGGCAGGCCGCTGGTCAGGTCCACCCCAGTCAGGCTTAAATAAATTATACTCAACAATGGCCCCCCAGTCGTTAGGGTGGTTATAAAGTGACTAGCCAAACGACTATGCCAAAGTGTGGGGGTTGGGTGGTATCTCTTTGTCTTTGAACTATGTGGATTTTTTGAGAGCTGTATCATGACTTTCTTTTGTGACCGTCGGTTTTTGCGCTTTTTACTTGATAGGAGCTTGTATTTTGATGTGGTGGACGGATGAGTCGTCGATCATGTCTCTTCCCTGAGATCATGCTCATCCGTGTCATGAGCCTCGTCGAATGACTGGGTATTTTTATGTTTGACACTTATATACATGCCGCCTCACGTTGTTGCCATGTAGAAGGATGAGTCGTCGATCATGTCTCTTCCCTGAGATCATGCTCATCCGTGTCGTTTCACGTTGTTGTCATGTAGAAGGATGAGTTAGCCATATCCGAGCTTAAAAGAAAAGAACTCCAAGAGGAGGTTAAAAGGGCCAACGAGGATATGGCGGCTGCTGGTCGTCGCCTATCAGAGCAGGAAGAGAGGCTGAAGGAGCTTCAGGCGGAGCTGGAGCGTACACAATCAGAAAAGAATAGCCTCCAAGCTCTGGCGTCGGAGAGGGAGAGTGCTCTGAAGGCGGCGGTGGAGGAAGGGAAAGCCACAGCCGACAAATTAAAAGAACAAGAAGTAGAGACGGCAGCGCTCCAGGTAAGGCTTATTGTAGTTACTTGTATGACTTGATCGAAGTGTAGAGATTAGTTGTAGTAACTGTTCTTGGTTTTGTTGTACCTGTCGCTTGTAGGCTCGGCTCGACGGGTTGGCGGCCGAGCATTCAGAACAGATGGAGGAGAAGCTGGGGGAATTCGAGGGAAGTATGAAGGATTATGGGGAGTTCATCCAGCAATGGGTGATCAAAAAGATTGTAGAGGCGTTTCCCCAGGTGGAGACCAGTGGAATAGACTTCACTATCCCCGATGATGAGGATGCTCCTACGGAGACTCCCCCTGAAGCGGGAGCGGCTGAGGCGGCTATGATGGAAGCCGTCGCTCAAACAGCCACGGAAGGGGTGGTAGTGGCGACAGACCCAGTACCGACGCCCGCTCAGGTGGAGCCCATTCCCTCAACAAATACAACTTGACGAGAGGCGCCAGCCATCGAGGCACTGGCCGATGAACCAATTCAACAGGCTGAAGGGGGTCAACCGGAGGGAAATGTGGGTAGTTAGGCGATATTTGTAAATACAGGCGGTGAGATAGCCGCCTAACACAACTGTATAGATACATTTTAAGAAATGAAATTCCATTCTGATAAAAGCTAACGTCGTGATGGTTATAAGTTGTTTCAGTCGCTTGTTGATCGCATGTAGCCCACATTAGTCGTCCATGACAGTCGATATGACAATAGTTCGTAGTCGTAACTATTTAAACACGTAGCTTGTTCCCAAGTAGAAAATCGTAATAGAGTCAAGTAAATCGATCAATATACAAACTAGCGTGTACTTATATGTTGATTGAAGAATGTCGATTGTAGAATGTTCAACAAGTAGCTTGATACATTTAAGTAGCTTCACTCATGTTGCTTGAATGAATGTTAATCATAACAAAAACATTGTAGATTGTAGAATGTGCTGGAGAATATGTCGATTGTAGAATATTCAACAAGTAGCTCGATACATTTAAGTAGCTTGATTCATGTAGCTTGGCGATTGTAGCTTGGCCGAGTGTAGCTTGGACGATTGTAGCTCGGACCACTGTCGACTATTGAGTAGACGTGGCTTGGTCGATTATAGCTTGGCCGATTGTAGTTTGACCGATTGTCGACTATCGAGTAGATGTAGCTTGGCCGATTGTCGACTACCGAGTAGATGTAGCTTGGCCGATTGTCAACTATCGAGTAGATGTAGCTTGGCCGATTGTCGCTTGGCCGATTGTCGACTATTGAGTAGATGTAGCTTGGCCGATTGTCGCTTGGCCGATTGTCGACTATCGAGTAGATGTAGCTTGGCCGATTGTCGACTATCGAGTAGATGTAGCTTGGCCGATTGTCGACTATCGAGTAGATGTAGCTTGGCCGATTGTCGCTTGGCCGATTGTCGACTATCTAGTAGATTGGACCACTTGGAAACTAAGCCATAAAAATGACTAAGCCATTGTCGACTAAGCAATGTCGGCTTAGCAATTAGTCCATAAGGTGCATTTACTACACAAGTATATCAATGTCGACTAAATTAGTTAATGATTGGCATAGGATCACGCGGCCTACATATTTCTTACATGAGAAATAAGCAATGTCGAATGTAGATATATTGAAGACAGCAACACCAATCAAGTAATGGCATAATTATATGTTGATTAAAATATATTAGCATGTAGAATGAATGCTTACTTGGAATCAGATAGCAAATCAATGTCGACCAAGCAAAGCTATTAATCCGTCCATCCACTTGTTCCACAAGTGCAGATATCTACCATCGAGAGAAAAATGAATGAAACGTCACGGCCATTTGGCCATGGAAATATAGCCATCTAGCTGTTGAAACGATCGAATGCTCATGCCCCCTCAGAGATTGAGTCGACTGAACGCTTAATTAATGGAAGACTGAGTCGACTGAGCAATTAAACACTTGATTGATGGAAGACAGAGTCGATTGAGCAATTAAACACTTGATTGATAGAAGATAGAGTCGACTGAGCAATTAAGCAACATGGCACCATCTTAATTCGGCCATTGCTTAGTCAGCCCAAAGATTGCCGCGGGATAATGCTGCCGACTATGCCATGCTCACCCGTCAGCTTATTGCGGAGATTCCAAGATACCAAGGCGTCAGAGTAACTTAAGATATAAGAGTGAATTAGAAGATATTATTCACGTGACTTCAATTGCTCATAGAAAGCCAAGCCGTCATTGTTGACTATGTGCAATAGTTACCAAGCCGTCATTGTTGACTAATAAAAGGAAACTTAGTGCAACCACTGTTGACTAAGAAATATTAGCTATTATTATTGACTAAATGCCGACTGAGCGGATAAGAAAGTCGTCTGAACAAATAAAATGTCGACTAAACAAATAAGAAAGCCGACTGAGGCATGAGAAGGCAAGTAATGTCGCCTAGTGCTTTAAAAGGCATAAATGCCGACTGTACCATTAATTTGCATGACACCAATTCCACAAGTATATACGCCTATTACCAAAAGAGATGAAGGGGATGGCGTAGCTACTAGACCAAAAAGACATGTAGTCAACTTATCTTGAATAGCAGTCGTTGTAAAGCGACGACTGAACTTGGAGACAACATCTGTACTTAACAAAATAACCAAATAAGGTGGGAGAGGATATTCTTGGAATATTCCTTCATCTTCCTTAGCTTGCTTCTACTCGTCATGCCTTTAAGAGTTTATCTATAATGCCCAAATGTTATTTTGGAAGACCTGGCTTCAAATAAACTTTTCTAAAAAATAAAGCAAAGTTTGAAATATACTTTGCTTCTGAACTCTTCTACTCTTCTCCAAAATTTTCAAACCAGAGTCAAATGACTCTCAGATCAAGCCGCGTAGAACCTCAAAATCATGAGAAAATAAGAAAGAATGAAGCTTCAGGTATCCATTTTTCCAGAGACTTTGGATACCGAAAATTAAGTTAAAAGAGCCTGACTTTTTGCTCGATTCCCACAGACGGTGCCAAATGTTGAGGCTATTTTAGCTCAGCTTGGTGATCTGCAAGATAAACCCAGTTAGAGGGCACCGGAGGTGGTCCTCCGGGGCGCACTCCGACGGTCAAGTCAGTAAGATAGTAAAGAGACATGAGAGCAAGAGTAGAGAGAGTAGAAGAATGAGACCTCCTTGGAGAATGAGAGAGTTGGCCTTTTGTATAGGCAGCTAATCGAGTTGTACCGAGCAGGCCGCTGGTTGGTCATGGGCAGGCAGCTCGTCGGGCTGTGCCGAGCAGGCCGCTGGTCGGTCATGGATAGGCAGCTCGTCCGGCTGTGCCGAGCAGGTCGCTGGTCGGTCATGGACAGGCAACTCGTCGGGCTATGCCTGGCAAGCCGCTGGTCAGGTCCACTCCAGTCAAGTTTAAATAAATTATGCTCAACAAGGTGCAACTCATACCTTACAAGGCAGATGATATTGATGAGTTGATACTATGGAGTGAGAGCATGGATATAGGCGATGGTTATAGAGCTATACGAATGATTAATAACATTTGCCTGAATCTGGATGCCTTCGATGATGATAAGAAACGTGGAGTCCATAATGGTACTATTGTTGGAGTCTGGGAATGGAACAATGCAGATAACCAGCAGTGGAAGATTGAACCATATTGTAAGTTTCTCAAAAACTAAAATGCATGTGACAGAAGTCCTAGCGAAATTGTAGCTATCTTTATTCAGTATCAGGTATCAACACTTGAAAATTTCAAATTATTTCTGCATTCTTAAATCTTTCTCTAAGTAATAAAAAAACAAGATAGATGGAGCTTGGAAAGATATTTTTTTCTTGGATAACCATGCAAATATCAGTCATGCATTGTGAACATCTTGATTAACTTCAATCCATTTTGCTTCTCCTCGTACTTATAACAGTGATAATTAAATGCAGGATGCTTGATAGGTGTTGGCAGTTCTAGAGGCTGTATCGCGGCCCGCTGATCTATGTAGCTTGGAAGGATCTGTGTGCACCCTCTTCTTGAGGGTTTTTGTGTATGTGTTCTGATATGAGTGAATAAAAGATGGAAAGTGGGAAGAATCTCACATTGAAAAAAAGTGAGGGGGAGCACCAAAATAAATATAGTGGCCCAAAAACATCTAAATTACCCTAGGGTATTTTGGATGCAAGTGGTCCATTTGAAGTTTCAACCTATCTTGCATTCCTCTAACATTGTAGACTTGGATCGGCCTAACCTTCAAACCCAACAAGTAGTATCATGAACCTGCATGGCCTCGCGTCGAAATGACAATCCGAGGTTCAAGTGATGACAAAAAAAATTGGGAGTCTAGTCCTTTGGCCCAAGACCTGAAGCTCAAGTCCAAAACGAGGAAAAGCTCCTTGAGGAAGACCAAGGCTTTGGCAATGTAAAAAAAATCCAACACAAGCCCAAGTAAGAAGAAAGCTTATGACCTCTGAATTTAGGAGTTTGAAGTCAAGCCTAGCTAAAAAAATGAAAAAAAAATGAATGAAAAAAAAAAAGAAAAATGAGCTCAAGTCATAACTAGCCAGGCTAGTTGGATTTGAGGGGAGTGTTGAAAGATGGAAAGTGAGAAGAATCCAGAAAGAAAGTGAGGAGGAGCACCAATATATATATAGTGGCCCAAAAACATTTAGGGTATTTTAGATGAAAGTGACCAATTTAAAGTTTCAATCCATCTTACACTCCTCCAACACTGTAGACTTGGACCAGCCTAGCCTTCAAACCCAACAGAATCTATTTCTTGCACTAGTTAAGTATGGGTTGCTACTCTATTATTAACAATTCTAATCTCTGTACTTCTATAATGCCACCCTTTTCATCTTCTTTACTTTTTGAAATTGATTCTGCCATCTGGTAAAGCAATGATCACACTCAGAAGTAAAAAAAATCTTCTTTCTTGACTCAGTGACAAACTCAGAAACTATTACTAAAGAAACCTTGCTTTTACTGATCATTAATTGAAGTAAAGCTTGATCAAATAACCTGATCCATATCAACCGGCCCATTTGTGAGGGCTTCACCTTTATCTTACTCAAATCTTAATTATCCATTAGCAATGGGATTAGTAACCCAAAGCAAGACAACTTTTAAGTTTTTAGTTGCTCTATGCAGTATTCAAATCTGCATAAATAATATTGGGTTCCACCAAGATCATTTTAACAATTCATGAAAAGCTAACAAAGTTCAAATAGATTTCAAAAAGATAAAGCGAAGGTCCAAGTACTTCAAAGAAAAATTAAAGGCATAAATAAATATATGATACCAAAGTGTTAAGGCCAAAAGGAAGAAAAGAAAAGGTGCTCAGTGTCTCACATTTTCTAAAGTAACAAAAGCTCTTTATCCAGCGATAGTGAAGCATTTCTGTCCATCAAATCAGCAGCAGGAATCTACTGGCACATGAATGCTTCACTTCAATTTTCTTTAATCTCTCACATAGTATATTACAATTTATTCTTTTTTTTTTTTTTTTGGTAAAAAAATGTTTAGGAGCAGGGGAGGCTACCCCATCTCCAAGGCCAGGGCAAGCCGCCAACCCCTTTGGAGATTTACGGATCCATTGGACTTTCACCTGCGGATTTTTCGGACTTACAGATCGCCTGCCAATGAAGGACCGTGGGAGGACTCGAACCTTGGTGCTTTGCACGACAAGGCCAAGCCCTCACCACTTGAGCCAACCCTCGTTGGCTACAATTTATTCTTACTTTCTTGCTCTTTCTCCCCATTTTCTTATATTCCTCCCATAACTTAGTTGAAATAGAAGCCACAGGTTATCATGAACCAGCTGGTCCAAAATGAAATAAGAATCATTTTCCCACCAAGAATCCATGTGTGTCCACATACTGTAAAGTAAAAAAAGCTTGGAAATTTCGCCTCACCAACTACACAATCTCTAAACTCAAAAGATGAATTATGGTCAGAACAAAAATAGGCCCAAATCAGCAAACTTTTTGCCGAAAAAGTTGTAGACTTTTGGATCTAGACATTGGCTTTTGTTTATTCATTTCATTACTCCTCCTCTGTGTAAACATGGCTGACAATCACTTCAACGCGGATAATCTCTTTAATTAACAGTATATTGATAGGAAACCTTGAGTTTTTCTAGTATCAAGTAATTAATAATATTCTAGAATGATTAATAGGGTGTTCACATTTTTCATATTTGTGATTTAACATTTTCATATATATCATTAATCATAAATTCATTTGATTCATGTATATCTTCTCTAACTATTTTATATTACACTTCTCATCATTCCATTCACTCTTTCCTTCATCTAATAAATATCGGAAATCGAAATCATTTGGGCTTAGCTCAAACAGCACGAGTGGGGTGGGGTAAGATGTATAAAGATTCTAAGTTCGAATCGTAATGTTCTTTCTTGTACTTAATTTCTTTTTGGTATAATTATAGATATTTTTATTTGTTTAATGGTCTACGATTAAGTTTTAATCTAGTCGCGTCGAACCTCAAATGAGGAGAAACTCTCCCAAACATATTTTCTTTATTCACAAAACTCGAATTTAAGAATTTACTCAAGGGGGATTGAGCTCCTCCCTCTTGTACTTAATAAATGAATTACAAATCAAAATTCTTCCTTTATAGATTCGAGCTTGTGTCCTTCTAAGTTTCATTGTATATTTTGTACATTATAATTAGTTCGTAATCTTTATGTTTCGGGTTTAATTTCTCCTCCCTAAAAGGGAAAAAGAAATCCAATATTCATATTTTCTCACATAGAGTAGGAAACACTTTTGAAACCCATGAAGCCAGGCGTCTTGTTGGCGAGATTAAAGGGCAGCAAGAGACACCCACGAGTGCCTAAATTATTTGACAGTGACACTAAGCTAGACATTACCAAAGCTTTAATTAGGTCACCAATCTTTTTCATAAAACACCCAAAAATAATCACCATCTATGTTTTTAAATATTTAAATTTCAATTAATTTGGGATTTCTAGTTATTACATGTAGTTTTCCAAATATCAAATTAAACTTCCATATGCTTCTTTCACATTATCGTAATCATTGTTAGTCCCCACACGTCTTTGATTAAAGCATATGATAATCTTAGTTAAACCCCTCATCGGCCAATAGGAGTTTTATTTGTGTTTTGATTTAAACTTGTAAGAAATGGGAAATCATAGAATATGTTAGTTGTCAAAATCTATTGGTTTTAATATCATTTTGTCAATTTAAACCATCAAAAATAAAAATTTTGTATAATGATACAATTAATTGTTGCTAGAGACTCACAATCGTTGGGACTTGTTTGATATGATTTAGTTTTTATCATCAGCTAGAATCTATTTTATATTGCCAACTTGTAATTATTTTTTTAACTTTGATGAGAAATTTAATATTTAAAGGGAATACAAGTTTAAAAATAAATAAATCAATTAAGACCTAGACACTTTAATTTGTACAATTAAAATCACAATATTTACATGTATATAATGCTCAACATACACAATATAATTATTAAATAAGAACAACAACCATATATATATAGGATAATAAAGAAATGTCAATAAACTAATTACCAACTTCTTTTATTAAAGCTTCTAAACTATGCATAACTCTACCACCCGATTATTGATCTGTCAGATGAATTCTTCTATCTCGAACTCGTATATAAGCAACACAATTTTTCTTGATAAGTAGATATCATTTAAAGTAAATTCAATTGTTCATTATTATGAACTTAAATTCACCTATAAAGATCAATATTTATTAGCTTAGATAGAAGGAGATGTCCTTTAAATAAGATCTTCGATCACTTTCAAGTTTGAATAATTAGACTCTAAATTAGTTGAAATCCAATATAACTATATCAAATACCGAGGTTTATATAAAAAAAAATCATGTATAAAGAGTAAAGATATATTCGAAAATGAGATTATTAATTACCTTGTTGTATTTAAAACAAGACAATTAAAAACTCTTCTTAACATCATTGGAATTAATGAATATATATACCCGAATAAACTAATGAGCTAAGCACGATTTACTGCGCAACTAGGAAATGGAAAAAAAAAAAAAAGAAATCCAAAATATTTTTCCTTCAAAGATCATAGATTAATAAATCGTCAGTCTTAGAGTTGAATTTCATTTTTTATATTTTCAAATGTAACATCGATCGTCTTTTAATTGAGTATATTCCATTAATGTTCCGTTTGAAAATATCAAATTCATTTCGGCAGTTTGAGTTTTTCAAGCAATGATTACTCCCGGCTTTTTTCAATACATTCAAATGCTCGAAATGAGTTGCAAACTAGTTAGGTTACCCATTTCTTATAAAGATTAAAGGTAAATTTTAAGAGTTTAAATTATATTAGGATGATCCTAAAAATTCACTTTTTAGGATGTCATTGGTATGGTGACACCTCACCTATTTTAAGATATGCCTAAGTTTTAAAATGCACTCACTCTCACCAAATCAATTTTCTTAATCCATCTTAATCTTCGTTAATTAAAAAAATCAATCAAAACATCGATTCTTTTTTAGACAGAACAGCAACCTCTCTCCCTGTTCTCTTCTCTCTCTCTTTCTGTTCTTTCCCCTGTTCTCTCCAACCTTTTTTTTTTCACATCGATTTCGGTTTTCCGATTAGTCTGCACAGAGGTATGATCACTTGTAACCTTCCTTCCTTGTGACATAATCTAAATCATGTTCTGCTTTCGGTTGCCCGTGAGCAAGATTAATCGGAAGAGAGAAATCGATGTGAAAAAAGAAGGGTTGAGGGAGAGAACGGGGAAAGAACAGGAAGAGAGAGGGAAGAGAACAAGGAAGAGAGGTCGTTGTTCTGTCCAAAAAAGAATTGGTGTTTTGATTTTGTTTTTAATTAATCAAGGTTAAGGAAGGTTAAGAAACTGATTTGATGAGAATGGGTGCATTTTAAAACTTAGGCATCTCTTAAAATAGGTGAAGTGTCACTATACTAATGGAATCCTAAAAAGTGAATTTTTATGATCATCTTAATATAATTTAAACTCAAATTTTAATTTATACTCTAATTTCGTGTTCATTAAGGTGGTTTTTATGGAAAGAAAAATCATCGTAAGTAATGTATTTTTGTTTCATGAATTTCAGAATAAACAGTGCATTAAATGGAAAAAAATCATTTCTTGAAATAAATAAAATTTAACAAACAAGAGCTTACCGGTATCCGATAGTCAAAATTTTCTTAAAATTTGCGTAGAATGTTTGATAGAAAAATATTTATTTGTTCAATGAAAAACTCGAAAGAAGAAAACTTATTTAAAAAAAAAAAAAAGCAATCAAATTGATAATAATACATTAAAAAAATAAAGAAAACGCAAAGATTCATTTCATTAATAAACTTCATTTTTTTGTAAGAGAAATAGGATCTAATGAACTTCTTCAACTGGCGACGATTGAATTAATTGGTAAACTATTATAAACTACTATAAAATAGAAGGTCAAATTTACAATTAGTCCCTCAACTATTCAAAAAGTATAGATTTAGTTTATCTACTTTGATTTAATCAAATTGAGTTCCTCTATTATTATTTATTATCAATTTTAATACAGTCATTGACGATATTAAATATCTACCGTTAATTATCTGATGTGATGTTGATTATGATGATATATGCTTTTAGAAAACATTAAAAATTTTCACGTTACTTTTTTTTAAACACATGACGACACACCTTTTACCTCGAACATATTATTTTTCATTTTCTTTTCAAATGTTTAATTCCATATTTTTTTATAAGAGATTTCATAATTACAACTAAAACATATTTTAATGTGACAAAAAAAGTCACATACAAAGTTTTTAATATTTTGATAGATATATGTCGTTAAAGTTAACGCTGCGTCAATATAATCAATGTCACGTTAACATAGTTAATAATGAAAATTTAATACCATTGGTGAATGGACTGAAATTGACAATAAATAAAAATAAAGGAATTCAATTTGATCAAATCAAATTAGAATGACTAAATTCAGATTTTTCGTATAGTAAAGAGACCAAATATATAATTTGACCAAAATAAAACGTGCCAGAGCCAAACTAATAATGTTTATGAGAAATTCATATGCATCCTAATTTTGTTTTTAAGTTTTAACTTCATGCATGATATTTCTTTATTATTTGTGGGCTGGAAAATTTTTCTTTCAAATATTTTATCTATTTATTTAATTTCGTGTAACTTCATGCATGCCAAGAAAAAATGATTGGCCTCTACTAGATATACGTATACGAAACAAAATACTAATCAAACTCAGTTGTGTTGTGTATGTGGGTGAATGTATCAATTCTATAAACTTCCATATTAATTAATATTGTCGTGATTTGCCAGTGGAACTGATTTTTTTTCTTTTTGGTTACAACTTACAACTGATTTTTTCTTTTAAAACCCTGATAAGGAAAATTTTTATCAGCACTTATTTTCCAACCTCTTAATTATTCTCACTTGAAAAAAATGATGTTCTCAACTTAACCCCTTACACCTCTCTACGCGGTTCTTTGGTTTTTTTTTTATTCATTCTATGCACAAATTGAAAGAGAAATAATATTTTTAGATGTTTTAACTAATTTCTTTTATTGCTGAAAAATATATATTTCTTAATCTCTCTATTCCATATCAAATACCCAAAAAAAAACAGTTTTTGAGAAAAGAAAAAAAAATATCGAAAAAAAGGAAATTTCTTTTAAGAAAAAAGAAAAGAAACAAAACATGTGGCCTGGGGCCCACCAAGTCAGAGTACTCGTGTAATGTAATGAGATGGTGGCGACGTGGCGGCACATAAAAAATAGATATGGCAGATTCAAGAAGAAGAAGAGAAGGATGATGACGTTATCTGATGTGAAAAACGGTTTTTACGGAAAAATTCCGTTTTCACCGTTGAGATTTGACAAGCTGCAGGCCCAGGCGGCAGCCTATGTCTCCAAAGAAATCCGAAACTTCGTAGTTCGTGCCATGTCCCGGGACATGAGGCTTCGATCCTCTACGTCACACATTCATGCTGATACCATGGGCTCTTCCTATTTCTCCAATGAAATCACTATCTATAATTCTATTTCTATACCATTCACCACATACAGCAGCAGCGGCAGCAGAATATTTAAATGGTATAATATACAAATACTTGATTTTCCACTTACGTTTTGGCACAAATTTAATCTTCGAAAACACATTTTTTGATAGAATTTTATCCTTTTTTTTAGGTTTCATTTGATAATTATGCATGGTTCGAAGATGCACTTTTTGGGGTTTTGAGTGCAAAATGCTTACTAAAGGGACTTTAGGGCTATTGTGAGATTAATTACGGCTTAAATTATAGTTGTCAATCTTACAATTTTGAATTACTTTTTAATCATCGCAGTCAATCATATAGAGTTATCAAAAGAGCCCATACTCGTATTAAAAGGGATTAATTTTCGGATTAATAAAATTTAAGAATACCGTTAATTAAAGAAACATACTTAATTCTTGTTGTATATTTCTGTGCAGATGGATCGAGAAAAAAATCAAAAGGAAAACAAAAGAACTTTTCAATTTAATTTCAAATTCAATCTCATACTAGTAAAGATATGTATATATCAGCATTATGTAAAATCAATAAATAAATCTTCTTAATAGTAGAAGTGTAGTCAAGTAATCTCAAAATCAGGTGGGGCAATTCAAATAAGATTAATGAAGTGACTTGTCTGTGGATTTTTATTGAGGTTTGTATCCGGTCTTTAATAAACTTATATCCATCACTTTCTGAGTTTCCGGCATCTATTGGACCCCGGGCCCTCGATATCTCTCTCTCCATCCACTTCTTGGTTACTGCATTTGCATTTTCGTCCTGGAAATAAATGGGTGCATTTTAATTTTACAAAATATTATACATCTGAACTCACAATTTAACTAAGTAATTAATATTTTAAAAATACATCTTATAAAGACATTGGTCATCGACCCCTTAATCCTGTTTATAAAATTTAAAAATTCTATTGTCAATGTATGAAATAATTTCGTGTATATTAACCTTTTAATAAATTAATTATTAAAAAAAATTGTTCTAAGATCTTTAAAAGGAAAGGACCAATAATATATATCATGACTTGAAAGAAGAATCCTTCTCACGGGTTGTGGGGTATATACATATGTAAAGAGAGTTCTTGGTCTCCAAGCCAGAAGATGCTTCTCTTATAGGCTATGGGGTGCTTTGTTCAATAAGCCATGGAATTGTTTTTTCTAATAAGGAGTCAAGTTGCTTTAGTTAAAGAGTTGTCATGTTGGAAATTAATTACTTTGAGTTAAGCCTTCATAGAGAAGAGTAGTTGTAATTAATGTGTAATCCAACAATTAAGAAGATTAGATTGAGGCCAAAACTTTAATTAAAAAGAAAAAGAAGAAGTTAGTAAAAAGGAAGCAAAAACAGATAGAATAATCAGAAAATGTAGGTATGATCTAATTCAAAACAAGTTAATTATCCGAAGAATATTACTGTTCAAATGTTCTAGAAAATTTTGACATATTTATAGATGTAGATTAATAAGACACGAGATGTTTGTTTCCTAGGAAACATCTAAGAAATTTCCCACGAATAATTATCTAAACTAAGAAAATTAACCCCTTTCGAGAAAAATTGTGGTATTTTCCGGCAGTTGGAATAAATGCTATCGCATCTAGATTTATATGGATTTGTAGTGGAAAGTTTATGCTTTCACCGGCGTTATGCAAGATTATCCATATCTCTACCTCTACCTAAAACAGTTGGTAAACTTTTCATGCCATTAAATCTTTGTCAAATGACTCGTAAGAGATTAGGTTCAAGCATTTGTAGAAGTCAATATGTTCTCTTTAATTGAGATATCATTACTTTTTTTGAGATAAATTAAGGAACAAAGATTAATTGTTAAAATTAAAACTTCTCTTTAATTGGTTGAGATTGTTTGGAGTAGACCTGAGTTATTTTTTGACCGTTTGATGTAGTTTATGGTATGTATCATTTTAGATATTTATTAATAACTATAAATATAACGCGTATATATATAGAGAAAATATGTCAATCAAGATTCAATTACATCTATGTTGAAATTTCTTCGTAATTAATTAAATCAAACATTTAATTCCACAGTGTTAACCTGACCAACTAGCTAGGTAGCTAGTCCCTTCTCTATATATCCGGATAAGTGACATATAGTAATTAAATTTTTTCCTCTCCTTTATTATAGTAAGGTAATAACAGGAATTAATCCGAATTTAATATAAGAAAAGTAGTACTTTGAAACGACTAATTTATGGAAGATAATAATAAGAAACAAATTATAGATACGTACATCAATTAATCTAGAAGTACTTGTTAGACTAAAAACTAGTGGCTACTGGCTAGACCGACATAAATGTAATCTCAATGCATGTGGCAAAAACTTATTTTACGGGAAATATGTACCAAACAAAGTTTGAAAAAAAAAGGTTTTTCCTATATAGCTGAAATAACAGTGAAGCATCCATTTATTATGTTTTTAGAAAAACATGGTTTATGATTTGATTTGCAAAACAAGATAATTAATTTTCCTCAAAAAAGTTAAATAATTAAATAAACGACGCGTATTTCCGTGACAAGTAAAATAAAAGATTTGAAACTCTTTTACTAATTATGTATGTATAAGCTATCTGAGTTTAGGTCAAATAACATCTACATGTGGAGTTTTATTATTATAATTTGTATTACAAGAAAAATGACCGATTTTTACAAAAATTTCCACGAAAAAATTTTTCCCACACACCTTATATTCATAGAAAATTTTTTATTTTCTGTGGGTATAAAGCTCGTGGGAAATTTTTTCTGTGGGTAAAAATGTTTTTTTAGTAAAAATTTTTTGTGAAAATCGGTCATTCTTCTTATAATGTTGAAATAGAATGAATTCATTTGGCAAGTAAATAATAGGGTAAGATTAGAATATTAGGTAATATAGAGATTTCGGAAAAATGATAATTAGGATAGATTAAAAGTGTAAAATCATGCGCAAAAAAAGTCTAGAAGGCAGAAAAACGAGAAAAAGACCAAGTCGGTGTATAGATCGGCAAAGGGTGGTAAAGAAAAGAGAAAGAAAAAAAGGTGAGAACGCGGATATGATCATCATGACAAAATACGAAGATCAAAATTAGCTAATAAGCTAAAGGGCAAAAGCACGTCCACTTTCAAAGCTTGACAACGATATTAGAAGGAAAATAAATTTTTTAAAAAAACATTACGCGGTGGAGGCTGGCAATTGGTTGGGATCCCCATGTTTTCATGCAACAAATCAGGGTTTTTTATTTTTAATATTTTATTTATTTTTTAAAATAATTGAAAGAATATTTTCTCGTCTATTCTGTTTTTAGCACTCTCTTCTTGTCCTTGCTTTGTAAAAAATTCTTTCCCATTTTAAATCCCCTCCCCCTGAAAAAAAAAGACAAAAAAGAAATAAAACCCAAAAGGCAAAAGGCCGGTTAAGTTTCCTGCAAGCATGAATCTCCTAATGGGGGCGAGGAGGGAATTAGGAAGCTTTGGTTTGAATAGAAAGTAAGGGAAAAATGGAGGGTTCAATGTACATCCACACAATCACATGAACCTTTCTTCTCTTTCAATAACGGATTCCTAATTATATCAACCATCACCCTCTTCATAATTTCTATCTCATCATGTTTTCTTCATGCCCTATTATCTGTTACAAATACCCATCTGGCCTCCATTCGATGACAACTTCATGGACAAAAAGTACAAAAGGTTGGATGTCATTAGTTCATCACAATACATTACTTGAATAGATTTTAAACATGTTAAAAACACTATAAACATATATACATATATATATATATATAGCTTTTTTGTCTCGTAAAAATAAATCATAGGCGATACGTGACGCGTTAATTTTATTCTTTTTGAATTTCGATCGATGTTCTTTGAATTAGCTCCAATCGATATGATATGTTACTAACTCACAATAGTTAGTTCGATTTTATTTTTATTTTTGGGAAAAAAAAAGAATTAATTAGAAAACTAAGAAACAGCTATTGAATAATTATTATATAAAATCAAGGTCTAACGGAGGCACATGTAAAATTTAATTACTTATAATCCTTGAGACAGAAGATTAAGGCCGCTAAGCCTTGTCGATTAAGAAATATTAATGTGGGATGGTGTTGTTGTCAGGGATAGGCACATTGGGTGTGCAGAGATTAAGGGAATAATTCACGTGATTCATGGATCAGTTCAGATAATCTCGAGGGAATTAGTAGTAAACAGTAGTATTACTTATGGCTGTCTTTAAATAAATGTTAGTCTTTTTTACAATTATGGCCAATTAAAGTGGCAAGTGACTTAAATTTCCATAATTTAATTAATATTAATGGAAATATTAATTACATCAGATGAAAGGAAGGTGCAGAGCATATGTACAACTTGTTTTCATTCAACTGGCGGTTGAAAACAATTAAAATAAAATAAACAACCATAAATGTATGTTGGGATTTAACTAGGAATCTGATTGGAACATATGAACGTGGAATCAGTGCCAGATTTAATGCTAAAAATAGAGAAGGTCAGTGTAAGAGAAAAGAAAAAAATCAGAATAGATTCACCACCAATAAGAAAGAATTCATGTACATATGGAATCTTTCTCAGTTATCAGTTAATCAAAATGTAATAATCTGAAAAGGATTTTGGACAACCATGAATCTATCTATACAAGTATACTTTTCTTCTATTTTTTTTTTCCATCAGAATCCCCAGAAACTTTTCAACCTAATAATTAATTAAATTACCTAGAGGGAGAAAAGACTATTTCAAAGCATATATTCCTAAGAAATTAACAAGCCAACTTGATCAATATAGTATAATTAAGAAATCCTACAATCTGTTGCTAGTAATCCCATAAACATCCCAAATCTTCCATATCTTCATAAGATTTGCTTGAGGGAAATTCAATACTTTTGGAGACCACGGATGAAATCTCATTGTTGTTCATTTCATTGCTGAGACCGGTATCTTGTGAGAGACTGATCATGGATTGGTTTGATGAAAACTGTTCCATTTTGCATTGCCTGTCAGCTTTGGATGTTTCAGCACTTTTATTGGCTACCAATGCTCTTAGAATTGCCCGATCATTGCCTCCGTAGCCGGTGCCGGAATTGCTTGGAGCTGATGATCCACTGTTCCTCCCTTGTTGCAAGTAGGCAGAATTTGGGGTGCCTTGCTGGAACGAAACAGGATTCTGGAATGGAATTTGAGGGTTGAATCCTGTCTGATAATGGTTGCTTGGAGGTTGGAAAAAATTCATTGTGGGGAAGTTGGAGCTTCCAAGATAGTTTCCGTCTGATGATCTTGACATTGGGGTAGTTGTGTTGATGGCCTTGAATTCTTCGTTTTCGGCGCCATCAGTAAAGCTTGAACCGGCCTTGTTGGAGTAAGGGGGATCCATGAGAGGTGGCAGCGAAGCATAATCCATAAGATCATCCCCAAAAGAATTCATTCTTAGAAGCTGGTGATGATCAAGAATTGGACTTTTCTTGATCCCTGTATTCTTGTGGAAAACCCTACAAACAACCCACTCATCCTGTAACAACGAAACACATATATAATTAATCAAAACAAGACCTTCATTTTATTCTAGATTCTTCATTCACACAAAAGCAAAGAAAGAGACCCCATGAAAACAAACCCTCAACCAACAAAACAGTGAAAGATATGATAAACTTGAAAAAAAGCTATAACTCTTTTTTCATTTTTTTTTTGGGGGGGATCAAAATGTAAGAAAAAAAAGGAAAAAAGTTTAAAGCTTATTGAAGTGTAGCTTTATAGTAAGATACCTTTGCACCCTTGGGAAGATTATAGTAAGAGTATTTGCCTTCTAGCCTATATTCATGCATGACCCAATTTGTTTTCTCTCCTTTTGGAGCTCGTCCTCTATAGAAAACAAGGGTCTTCTTCATCCCAACAAGGCAACCTTTGCCTTTGAAAATCTCTTTATCTTTGCCAGTTGCCTTCCAATATCCAGCTTCAGTTGCTCGATTTGTTCTCATCCCGGTCGGATACTTCCTATCTCTCTGGCAAAAGAAGTACCATTCTTTCTCTCCCATCTTAGCTTTCTCTGCAATTAAGCAAAAAAAAAAAGCCCCAGGATATAATTAGATACAAATACAAGACAAATATAACGGCAGCAAAACAACTAAATAACAAAACTAAACATCCAAGCAAAGAAAAAGCCACACAAGGATATAACCAGCTAGCCTAGCTTGAAAGAAGGGTCAAAAACCCAAAATAAAAGCAAAATTCAAGAGAAAGCTTACTAGGCAAATCCCAAGGCTCACACTTGTTCAAATCAACTTCACCAATAGCACTTGCACTGAAATTGCTGTTCATTACCTTCTCAGTAAGATAATGAGTTATAATCTCTTCATCTGTAGGATGAAACCGGAAACCGGGCGGCAAATCGATGATTTCTTCTCCTTTGTTAACAACAATAGCTTCTTCCATTGAAACCTCTCTAAATTCTAAAACCCTTTTTACAGAAACGGAATTATACAGCAGTCGAAGAACACAAGAGAAAACAAAACCCAGAACAGAAAAAGAAAAAGAAAACAGAAGGAGCTGTTATCTGAAAGCAAAGAGAGCAAAAAAGATATAGAGCGAAAGGGGATTTACAGAAGACAAGAGAAGTGAAGGGAAGGCCGTTAAGAAAGTAGAACAAAGGGAAAAAGGGGAACTTAAATAGAGGAGCTTGCTGGAAGGGCCAAATGAGTTGATTTTGAAACAGATACGTCGGCTGCAAGGCACTTACCCAGGAAGCCTTGATTGGGTAATTCGATTAAATTTGTTTGCTTCTATAATTTTTATTTATTTTTCTAATTCATGTTGCTTTCTTAGCCATATCTACCTGTTTGAAAACAATCAGCACCAATTTTCATTTGTGCATCTATACAATAAACAAATGGTAAAAAGGAGGTTTCTAAGCTAGTGGGGGACCCATGTTTCCAGCACACTTTCACATTAAAATAAACATGACCTTTATCTGTTTAAAACCTAACCACCAGAGCCTCAAAATTCTATTGCCTGTTTGCTGAATTCTTAATTCCCCACAAAACCCTCTCTGTTTTTCATTTTAAAATACCAACAATATGGTCTTCTTTCAAAGCCTCTACCAATCTCTTTTCACGATTTTATCTGAATTTGTCAAGCTTTTGCAGCAGCAAATTTAGGTTGGCTTTGTCTATGTTAGGCTGTATATGTATTTTTTTCTTTTTTTTTTCTCTTGGTATAAATCTACTGATATCCAATAATCAACTAATTAGGAGTCGTGCATATGTATTTTTCACATCTACCTTCACGAGTTGAAAATACATGTAGAGGACTGTTGTGAATTATGTATGACTTGGTATCTCTGTTCAAATGAGCTTAAGAGGAGGCCATTTGGAACAGTGTTTTTCTTTATTTAAATTCTTTATTTAAAAGTGATAATTCTCTTGCTAATTCAAAGGAAACCACTCCATTTGGAGGGAATCTAGGTGGGCTTAGACACTGGAAAAAGTCAAAAGATGAAGAAAAAGGGTTATGAAATTTCATGGGAAATTTCGATTTTTTTTTTTTAAACAGCAATGGGAAATTTCGATTGCACAACCTTTATACCGCTGGCCTTCTAATAAGCTTCTTATCTCTCCTTGACTTAACTAAGGTTCAAGTCTTCCCATAGATTTAAATGGATTATTTGCGCGCGTCTTCTAGAAAAATGAATGATGATTACACAGATTCGGTTAAATTTCTCCTCCTTTTTGTTTCATATAATAAATAGAAAATTTACTTCTTCCTCTATTTCAGAATATAAGTTACTTTTGAAAAAAAAAAATTTATCCCAAAATATTTGCTATTCCTAAGATAGAGGCAGTATATTTCTACAAATAATTTTGCTCGCTCTAGCTTTCTATATAGATTTTAATCTTTAATTATAAAAAAAATCAAAAATAGAGCTTTTATTATTTTCAAATTAATTAATACGTTCACACATAGACACGTGGGTATTGAATTTAACATGCTACCAGTCCATATATGACAAAATATTCTGCATTTAGTTCTCTTCCAAAATAAGGGTGAGGGGACTTTTAACTTTGGCTAATATATTTGCAAATTCATTTTCCTTTTTTTTTGGATATATTATCCTTATGAAATTTTGAATTGGACGGAAAATGCACTTTTTCTCCGATATTTATACTATATATATTCAATTCCAAAATAGTAAATATAAACTCGGATAATTTATAGTCATTGTCCTAGATATACCATTTTTTTATTATTTTATTAAATTGCATATGTTCCATATGGACTATTCCGAAGGCTCTTTTGGATTCTTTCAAGATATTTCATATGAAAATCTCATATGCAATAAATCAAATTGGGAAAAATGATCTGACCCAAAAAAAAAAGGGAAAAATACTTGGCCAAAAAAAAATTTAGAAAATGCCAAACTATCCTTGTTGATAAAGACAGAATTATTTTGTGTCAAAAGAAAAAGACAGATATCTAAATAAATCTGCACTTCTTTCTCTCCCCCCCACCCTTCTTTTTTTTTTTACGAAAAAAATCATGATTCACTTCTACTAAGTTATTAATTAAATTTAAAAACTATAAATTTTATTAAGTAAGAGACTATTTATGATTAATTAAAGTGTCCGACTAATCGATAGGTCTTCATACACTCTTTTAAGAATTTGGCTAACCTAATCCTTTAAACATAATGTCTTTTATATTATGAAATGGATAGATTTTACATTAGAACAAAAATTGCTAAAAAATCATTTCTATGTATATATCAGTTGTAACAATTGCAATTTGATTTTTCACAAGCATGTTTAATCATTTTTACTGCCCAAAAATGAAAAATCTTTCAATCTTTCAAATAGTATAAAAGTAAGATTAAATTGGAAAAAAAAAAGCACATAGCAGTAGTAGTCAAGAAAATTTGTATACCTGACTTGGATGAAGCCACGCGTACGCTTCCTAGTTCATGACATACACCTACGCGCAGAAGTGGATTGGAAAAGTTAAGCTTTTCCGGCGCCGACAAATAGAAAAAGTAATATCTCTCATGACTCAAACTAAGGGAACAAAACAAAAACCTCTGATTCCCATTTGCCGTTTGCATAGAATTTGTACACAACTTCTTTGCAAAACCCCAACTACCGGTAAACTACTAAAATTGAACTACTCCTTGGTCTTTATTGACCTTTTAAAAGAATTGGTTTACCAATTAATCTCAAGTTTAAGAGCTTTAAGAACAAATTTACGTTCAAAATTGCTCCCGATTACGTGACTTTTCCATTCTGTGTACCCATTAAAAATTATACATATTTATATTAATTCTACATTCAAATTATATATACACGTTAGATTTTGTAATTTTGGACACTACACGTTAATACGATACGTGAAGGATACAAAATTATAGTGTTAGTGTTTAGTCTTAACATGTTCTATGTTTTAATCGTATCAACACGAGTAAGATTAAACGTGTTTCGAGTTTTAAGCGTATCAAATACAATTAAAACGTCTAAAACACGTCAAATACGATTACTTTTAGTATTATTGAAAATATATTGAATTTCATGAAATTTTTTATTTATTATTAGGATAATATAGTAATTTTAAATTAATTATATGTATTTACACGAAACACGACACGAAAGTTAATCGTGTCGTGTTTGTGTTTGGTTAAATTGCTGTTAATGGTATATATTTATATGACACAATACAACATGAAAATTAATTGTGTCGTGTTCATATTTGAATAAATATCTATTAATGACATATATTTACACGATATGAATATGACACAAAAACATTAATTTTTAGGTCTAATACACGTATCTTAGACGTATTGATAATCTAAAATTAAATAATTATGACACAGGTCGAACTATTTTGAACCAAATGATTGTATTAGTTTAATGCTATAATTAGTATATAATTACTTGTTGGATTACATCAAAATCAAGAGATGAATTAAGTAGTTTAGAAGATTAGGTGGGGGCCAACCAAATCCACGCCACATTCTTGAAATTCCGAAGCAGAAGATGCTGAGCTGGACCCTTACTTTCCACATTAGATTAGCTATGTGTTCACATTTTCTTGGCTTATCTTGCCACCTCATCACTACTTATTTCATTAATTTTATATTTAATCAAAAAAAAGATTAATCAAACTTTATAAAATATACTTCTAAAACTTAGATGGTGGAACGAAGGATACGGAATAAAATCCGCAAAATAAAATAAAATAATGAAAATATTTCGTTAAATAAAAAAAGGAAAATTAGAAATTGTCAAGAATAACGCGTGGACCCCACAGAGAGAAGGCTTGAGAAAGTGTTAGCCTAACTCTCTTAACTTAAAACAGTTGACTTTTGGGGCCAAAACGAAACTGTAAAGCAAAGAAGCCCCACCAATCGCTGACGATTGGTGACGCAGTACACCTCATCAGCTTTTGTTGCTCACGTGGGAATATTCTATTGGTCCTAAATTGTCACTACCATGTGAGTGCCATGTAGGAGAACAAATCCCCCACATTGGTGGGAGATCAGTTCAATCTACTATTAATGTACCCCATTTTTCGTTCTTTGGACTTTGAATAGCAAATTAGCAAGAATATTTGAGAAAAAAAAAATCAAATTCCTATGTAATTCCACTATTAAACAGTATCTTCTACCTTTTAACTTTTTTTTTAAAAATTTTGAAACTCAACTCCATTAGTTTTATTTATCAACGAGTATATTTTATCTTAAATTCGAACAACATTCACGATATATCTCATAATTTGGATGTCATTTAAGATAAAATTCAATTTATTATTGGTAACTTAAAAGTATAATATATAGTTAAAACAATTATAATTATTAATATGAAAGTAGGTTTAATAAAAGAAATGAATTTATAATGGGTTCTTTCATTAGTGGAATGAAACATTATTCTATATATATATATATATATATTTGATATAAACTACCACTTCTACAGTTTTAGGATTCAAAATAATGAATGATAACTTTGCAATCACTCATTAGAACATGATTGTGCCTCACTTAATTATTTTTTTTGATGATGTAAAGTGTACTAGTGGTATCTCTTCCCCTCTTTTCAGCCACAACATGTTAAAAAAACAACACCCATATGATGTCATTCAACATTGCTCATAAGACATGGCTAGTAACATTAATAAAATCACCCAACTTGAAAAAGCATAACATCATTGGAAAAAAAACTCCAAACTTGTTTTTAATTGAATCTTGGTCTTTTATTGAAAATCTTAAACCCTAATCTCCATAAATTTGTTTAAAAATGAAGTAGACATAAGAATCAAGTGGGATGAAAGCAAGCTTATTATATAGTAGTATAAACAAAACTAGTGGTAAAAGTTGGAATTTAGCAGCTTTAGAGGCCCTCTTAGTCTTAGAGAGAAACCACACTGTTTCATAGTTTGAGACAGTTGGCTGCCATTGAGACAGATATGAACAGATTTAATTTAATACAAAATGAGTAAGCAATAGGCTTAAGGCATTCTCACTTATTCAAGCACATGTCAGCTTGAAAAAGATAAGATTTTTTAACCCCAGGTTTTATAAAATTAAATCACTACTTAAATGGGGGGGCTTTGGCTAACACAGAAAGTCAAGATAATTGACTTTTTCTCTTCTGTTTGGTAGGAGAAGACAGAAGAGAGAGTTTAATAGGGGACTTTATTTAGTTTTTTCTTTTTCTTGGCTAACCTCTCCACTAACCAAAACTGTACTAACCATCAAATTAACTAACAGATAATCAAAAGTATACTGTAGAGAGGAAAGTAACATAAATATATTTGAGCTATGTGACAGATGTGTCTTTGTCTTGATTACTACCAAAAGGGCCTGAAAGGGAAAAATTATTTCTTGTTGGCATCACAATTACTAATCTCATAAATTAGGTTATGGAAGATAGATAATTTAATTACTAAGAAATCACTTTTGACACTCTAATTTGGATGACAATGAAAAACCATTTGCTGAGCAGATTTAGATAAACCTGAACTGATTCTTGAGTCATGCAATTAAGACATTGTGGTTGCCACCATGACAACAATGACAAATTGGTTATTTTTTTTTCTTTCCCATTTTTCTTTCTTTCTGTCATTTCAAAAGAAAAATGTAATTAGAAGAATTAGACTTTAATTAGAGTTTGAAAGAATATGAATTTTACGTCAAGACAAATTAAATATATCGATAATTACAATCAAACAACCATGAAATTTAATATGTTCTTTAAAAGATTGATTGATGTACACAATTACGGATGTCAATTCACCCTACCCCTACCGGGAACTCGATTCTCCGCCCCCATAGGGACGGAGAGGGGATGAAATTCGGGGAATAGGGCGGGTATGAGGATTTATTTTCATTTCCCGTTGAGGTCGGGGATGGGGACGGAGAATACCCTCCCCACCCTGTCCTTGTTCCCGATTCTCATCCTAAATTCCTTTTTGATTTTATATATATTATGTATATTATGTTTATTTGTATACTATTTATATATATCTATATTGTTTAAGAAAAAAATATATAGATATATATTTTTAGTCGTAGATATATATTATGTTTATTTATATAATATATATTATATTTATATTATATGTAATATATATCAAGATATAATAAATCTAAAATAATAATCAAGTAATAAAACTAATTTTCCTAATAAAAGATATGCTTATTGTTATGTTTATGAACAATATTATGTTTATGTAAGTTTTTTTATAGAAGTTTTTATATAACTAAATATATTAAAACATGTATTTGATAACAAAATTATTATATATATATTTTTAATTGGGGATCGGAGATTTTCCGTCTCCGTCAAATTCCCTGCAGGGTCGAGGATGGAGAAAAATCCCTCCCCGAACTCGGAGACAGGTGGGGACGGGGAAGGGTGAAAAAAATCGGGGTCGGAGTCGGAGAATGCATCCCCTACATATTCCATGCCCCGTTGACATTTTTATATATAATCGATCGGTTTTCTGATATACTTACACCTATTATGACAAAAAAAAATTGCTATTATCAAAGTTTTTGTTCAAATTTATCAAAGTATCGTGATTCTTGTTGAATTATAAAAATAATTGAACATATTTGACAACCAAGCAAGGCTTCAGCAAAATAATTGCATTAGTATATCATATATGACTGCTGGTGTTTTAAGCTCTCCACAGAGCCAAGGGGTTGCTTTAGTTGAAGAATTGGGCAAATGATTCTGTAATGATGCAGAAAAGTTTTGATAATGAAAATGACAGTCATCAAATCCCAATGCCCCAAAAATCAACCTAAGAATCAGTAGCTCATTGCCTTATTGTATTTAATTCTTGGAGCCTTCCCTCCTCGGGCCTTTTCCTTTTGTTCTTCCTTTCTTGATCTTCTGATATTTTCCTTTTAGAAAGAGAAAAAAAAAAAGGAAAAAAGTGGGGTATAGCTTAGCTTTAAGTTCTTGGTTCTTATCAAGTTCTGTACTACGAATACTTTGATTTGGAACAACAATTTATTCCCAAGAAAATTCATGGAAATTAGAAACTTAAATCATTTTTATATGATATATAAAATTAAAATTTATATCAAGTATAATACGGTTCAATTCACGTTAAATCCCAACTAATTTGAATTGAGTCACGTTGAATCCCAAAAGAAGAAAGTTCCCCCAATTTTTTTTTCATTCTTAATATTCGAATCCGAAACCTTACGTGAGAGACATTTGAACTCCTTATACTCAATCCAACAGACATTAGTAAATACCGGGATTTATACATAAACAATAGTATCTATATACCTACTTTTTTTTCAATTATTACATTCATCTCCCCTTCTTTAACCTCAGAAAGTGTAGCTTTGAATGATACCATAATAATGAAAGGAAAAACCAAGACAAAAAACAGACATTGATGCAAATTTTTTGTTCTGGAACTAATGTCCAAAAGTTTATCATCTTTTCTTTCTTTGAGCAAATTAGTACGACAGTGGAGTCAATCCTATGCTCATCGGCCTAAAGACTAAAAATAAATTTGCATACGCAAAGGGGATGTGGGCATTATGTCAAGTACTCAAGTTGATTACATAGTTATATTCATTAATTAATTACGATATACAGTGAGTAGCCCCAGATTTTGAGTTAATCAAAGTATCAAAGCATCAAAGATACCCAGAGACAGAGTCACAAGACAAAAAGCTCAAGATACTGGACCGTAACTAAGCGAGCCCAAGGTTGTCCTGATTTGGCACATGGGCTCAAGATTCGGGTCACTCAAGCCCATAATTAAAATTTCAAGCCCACCCATAAAACCGACCCTTATAAACCATCTCATTTTAACCGAGAACAGAGGTTCTTAGGGAAAGAAGAAGAACAAGGAGAAAAAGCTGAATGGCAGCGAAAGCAGCATCAGGGCAAATCAACAACTCCCAAAGCTCAAAGGTATATGTTTAACTTTTTTCCGTGTAACGAAGAATTGTACAAACCGTTAAAATACAGAATGGTTTTCTGAAAGTATGTCCTTTTTCGAGCTAAATTTGTGTGCGAGAACATTAATTTTTGTTAGTTTTATATAGTTTAATGTTGAAAGATGAAAAATTTGATCATATTAAGAGTTTTGATAACATGCCCACATTAAAAAAGTAACAAAAAAATCAAAATCCTATAGATATATGTATGTATGTATGGATGGATGGATGGATGGATGGATGTATGTGAATGTTCGTTGCTTCTAGTCATCTACATTGCAAGGTCTTTTTTGTGAAGGTGTAATCTTTGGCTTTTATTATTCTGTTTGTTGATGATATTTGGCTTTTATTGTTATCTTAGGAAAGGAAACAAGTTTTTTGGATGCTTTAATGGCTTCTGGTCCATCCTCACAGCCCTTTAGCAATCCTCAAATGCAGCATTTTGTGTATCAAGGTGTTGAAGGATCAACGTCAAACCCTCAAGAGTTGGATTCTGTAGCAACCCTTTTGATTCGGCATCTTCCTGACGCCATTCCTCATGATACCCTTTTGCGGCTTTTCTCTCACTATGGCGCATCCTCTGTTCGTCCTTGCCCTAGTGGAAAGTAAATAAATTTTAAACCTTTGGTTGTTCCTTTTGAATTTCACTCAGTTTGCAATAAGCTTTTAAGGTCTTGCACTCATCTTTGTTCTTTATCATTGCATATAAGATTTTTGTTCTTCTGTTATGTAGGTTGAGAAACTGTGCCTTTGTAGATTTCAAAAATGGAGCATTGGCTGCTCGAGCACAGCGTCAGTTAAATGGGTAAGTCTAGCTTATGCCCCTTCATTCTCTCTTGTTGAACACTTGGTTTGATCCAATATATGAGATGTTTTAATCACTGACATTAGATGATAACCCTGTATTTCATTTGTTACATTTTGTGTTTTGGTTGTTAGCTATGTTTAAATCTAGTAAATTTGATTCAGTGGCAGAAATGGTCATCTAACTATCCTATTTCCGTGCTAGCTTAGCCTGAGGTTTCTTGGTAAAGTCTTATCAGTGGAGAGAGCTAGTAAGCCAATTGAGGATAATAAACCCCAGCAAACTGGAGTTCAGCTGGGAAAGGATTTATCTGGTTCTTTGGTGAAAGATACTAACTTGAATAGAGACCTGAATCAAGGTTCAAGATCTGGATCAATACCTGCTAGCGAACCGATTGCTCCCAGACTTGGTGTAGACTATCCATTTCCTCCTCATCTTGAGTGAGTCTTTCCTCTTACCTTTTCCAAGTTTCCATTTTCTCTTTTTCAGAAGATACTTGAAATGTGAAGTTGCAAATATTGTGAAGCATTATGCACTCATCGTATAAAGAGTTATTGGCTTTAAAGTTCGGTTTTTCCAAACAGTTTGTAAGGCTTTATGGAAAATGATTTTATAGTATCAGTCCGTGTACCATCCTTTCTTTCTAAATGTTATAATTATGTCAGACATGAACAAAAGCTTATGCATTTTTGTGTTGCAGATATGCTTACCCTCCACCAGATGGAAATATTTTGACTAATATTGTTAACACTCTTATTGCTGTTCCTCGCTTCTATACCCAGGTTTTCTTCACCTTTATTGTGAAGCTACGTTAATATTTATAGATGGTTCTTCTGAGGTTCTTGTAGTTATGGTTTTAACTTGATTTTATCTAATTAACTGTTGTTGGAGATGTATACCTTACCATCATAGTCATTCAACTTCAGGTGTTGCACCTAATGAATAAAATGAATATTCCAGCTCCATTTCGTATGGCTTTGCCAACACCGCCTCTGCCACCTTCAGTACCTGCACCGCAACCACCACCCCCGCCCCCACCTCCTTCCTCCTCACCTGCAAAGCCTAATTTGGCAGGTGCATCTTCTAGTGAATCAGAAATGGAATCATCTGATGAGGTAAGAAATTGCTGCTAACATTCTGAAAAGCAGTATCCACAATATTAGATTGAATAATTGAAATAACTGTTGCTTCGAAGAAGCACTCTGATCAAATTGAACCCAATATATGATTGCAGTAGTTGTTGATTGTTCCTTCCCTAACATTTTTGTAGGAGGTTGATGACAAAGGTGTGACAAAATCTGCACGGAAGCGTGCCAGGCGAGAAGCTATTGTAGGCCCTGCAGTTGATAAAAGTGTGGCTCATGAGGCTGTTGGAGTGAAGCCTGCCACCTTGATCCCAAGGGAAATTCCAATGATAAAAAAGAAGAACCCTCTATTACAGGTCATATTATTACCAAAGGGACATGTTTTTTGATGAACTTTACTCTGTCAAAATTTTGACAATCTTCTTGGTGCTCCACAGATCAAAATTGCCCCCAAACAGATTCCTAATGAACAGAAAGATGATGACGATGGCTTCAAACAGATTTCAGAGGAACCTAATGAGGATGATTCAGATGCTAAACCATTTGCTACTGTGGATGAGTTGGAAAAAGGAAAGTTGCCTCCCGAAGAAATCTTATCGCTTCCAATGTTCAAGGTATCAGATCTTATCCAGTAAATGCTTTTAGCCTGTGGATTAATCAAATATGCAATTGCACTAGTTTCCATTCACTTGTCTCTGAAATATGAAGCGTTTTGCCTTTCCTGGCTGTTTGAAAACCACGTTAATTTAGTATTTTTAATTGCTTTTGGGATCATGTAACACTTCATTAGGGCTATCGGCATAAATCAGGTGTATCTGACAAAACATGAACTGAATTGTGACTCTTTGGATCGTGCAGAACTATACAGCTGGGAATCCTGCTTCTGTGTTGTATATTAAGAACTTGGCAAAGGATGTTCTTCCTGAAGATTTCTACTTCATCTTTGGTGAGACTAAATGCCTTCTTGCTTTATGCAAACAGTGACCTGTTAGCAGCTCAATGTGTGGGAAAAAGAAGATAAGAGATAACATTAAAACAGTACAGGAAAAAGCTGATCTTTACTTTCTTCCATGTTTCTGTGAACAATAAATATTTTGGCTGATTTAAGTCTTGTTCTGATGTAGGATCATTATTTGGAAGTGTTGATGCAGCTAAATCCAGTCTTAATGTGAAGCTAATGCAGGTTAGATAACTTCTGAATTGGGCTTTGTAACTTTGTTTCAGTGACACTAAGTTTCATCTCCAACTTTATTGCTGAAATTTTTGTTGGAAAATAATGGCACTTGACTGCAAAATGGGTGTCAAACTTAAAAATATCTAAATGTTTCGTTGAACCAAAAATTGACATACTGGAATTTGAACATCAGATATGTTCTTGTAATTATGGAAAAACTGACTCCCTTGTTTTTCAGAATATTTTACTGACATTCGGATCAAAGTCCTACAGTTACCTAATTGTGCGACTAAAAGTTATCCTTTGATTTCAGGAGGGAAGGATGAGAGGCCAAGCTTTTGTGACATTTCCATCGGTTGAACTTGCCCATCGTGCTTTGGTATGTTTTTCTCAGGTCTCTTGTTTCCCTGGCATGTGTGAATATATGCATTTCTACATCATGTCCAAAGTTGCCTCAAAACCCGCGCTAGTGTCTAAATATTGTTTAAACCAACCAGCAACTGCACTCTAGGAGTACTTACGAGAAGTGAGTATCAGTTGTCCTAGTCTAGAAATAACTCGGTACCTGGTTCTAACAGTAACAAATGAATAAGCTCTCTTCCAGTGCTGTTATTGTGTCAACATTATGGTTTTACCAAAATTACCAACCAGGTTCGCTTTCCCTGTAATCTTTTTCTTTGTGACAAAGCTAGCAAATTTAAACATCATTCGGCTTTTTTATATCTGAAGAATAAAAATTATTGCTAATGTTGTTACCAAGCAACTGTGTTCACTTTAAACCATGTTCTGAGATAGACAATGCTTACCACTCAATTGTTCATTCTTAGTTCTTAACATCTCACTGTTCATAAGTGCTTTCAAGGAAGACTACTTTACAGTTAAGGTCTATCATTTCTTTTTGTTATATCAACTCATGAAGTGATGGTGAATTTCTCATTCAGTGTTCAATTGTATTCCTTCCTGTCAGAACCTAGCAAATGGGTATGTGTTCAAAGGCAAACCAATAATCATCCAGTTTGGACGGAATCCTGCTGCTGCAAAAACAACTTAAATTGATATGTGGCAACAGGAGGAGGCTCCTCGTATCCACTACATTACTACATTGGTGATCAATGCCTTCTATATCCATTAAGCAAGGTGGTCAACCTCCATAATTTTGTAATCCCAAGGCTGCAGTGGCCGAAGATCATGATTTCTGAAATGATTATTTCACCATGAATTTTAATAGAAATTTTGGCCTCGAGGGTTACTAAAGTGTGATATGTATCTTCCAATGTGGTTCAGATGAGCAGAACGTGGTCTTTGCTGTTTGCTGCTACAGGGATTAAAGCTGCAGAGCCTCTGTGTAAGGCAGTAATCCTTCATCATCACAAGTGCTAATGTTGCTGTAGCTGTTGCGTTCCCCATTTGATTATCCTTGCACCATTGTAAAACTGGACTCAAGCTTGCTGGTCATTGATCAAGTAGAATGGCGCAAAGGAGTTTTTATTTAGGCTTGTTAACCCCACCTCCTCTCTGAGTTATGAAGTCTCAATGCTCAATCACAGTTTTCCCCATTTGATACATTAACAATATCAAATTTTTATGCTTTTTTTTTCCCTCCTTGACTTTGATATGCTATTAACATTTGTGCCAACGATTCATTATTTGGAAGAAATGGAAAGATACGGAAAAGGAAAGGCTTACACTTGTTTTTGCTACTAAAGAGAAGACAAAAGCTTATGTTTGACTCTTGAGGATGTAATATTCATTGCCATAAGTACTGGCTGGAACATTTTCCCCTTTCTTTCTTATCGCCGCTTGATTCGAGAAATATTAGGAGATGCCGGTTTTTTGTGGTATTTGCTTCTCGAAGTGAAATTATGTTTTACATGTAAAAACCTTTCTCAAGTTACATTCTCTTCAATGTTGAAGTTAATACAACCTCCCTTTCATTTCAAAATTAAAATTTCTCAACGTTTCCTTCATTCTTTTCCTTCTTCCTCCCAAACTCTAACCCATCTTTCTCTTTCACCACAGCAAAAATACTTCCTTTTCTCTTTCTTAAACAAACACCCAACAAACAAAAGAATCACAAAACAAGTCCACTCTCACTTGCTCACAACAGCCTTACTTTCCCACCCTCTCAGACTCTTCAATGCTTTACTTAGATGCTATTCTCTCACTGAAAATCCCAAAGATGCAATCTTTCTTTACCAACATGTCCAAAGTTTCTATCTTTACATGCAATTTGATAGCTTTACTTATGTTTTCCTTCTCAAAGCTTGTGCTAACTTAAACGACCTAGTTTTGGGCGAACAGTTTCATGGGGTTGAAATAAAAATGGGCTTTGAATCTCATCTCTATGTGCAAACTGGGTTGGTTAAGATGTATGTGGAAACTGGTGGTTTGGTTCAGTGTAAAAAAGTGTTTGATGAAATGCCTGAGAAGAATTGTGTTACTTGGAATGCGATGATAACTGGCTTGGCTAAGCAGGGGGAGATTGAGCTTGCCCGTTCTTTGTTTGAAAAGATGCCGGATAGGAATATTGTTTCATGGAGTGGAATGATTGATGGGTACACGAGGCTGAACCTCTGTAGGGAGGCTCTACGTTTGTTTCGAAGAATGGTTGTGGATGATGGGTTTGAACCCAGCGAAATAACGGTCTTGGCTATTTTGCCTGCTGTTTGGAATATTGGGGATGTAAGGATTTGCCGGTTGATACATGGTTATGGAGAAAAGAGAGGGTTTCATGTGTCTGATATTCGTGTCACAAATTCACTTATTGATACATATGCAAAATGTGGGAGCATAGCTAGTGCATCAAGGTTTTTTGAAGATATTTCCGCTGATATGAAAAATTTGGTTTCCTGGACATCATTGATTTCGGGCTTTGCAATGCATGGGATGGGGAAAGAAGCTGTTGAGAGTTTTGAAAGGATGGAGCAAGAAGGCTGGAAGCCAAATAGGATCACTTTCTTGAGCGTTTTGAGTGCTTGTAGTCATGGAGGTCTGGTTGAGGAGGGGCTCAAGTTTTTCGAAAAGATGGTTAATGAGTGTCATATCTTGCCAGACATTAAGCACTATGGGTGTTTAGTTGACATGCTAGGGAGGAGAGGGAGGTTAGAAGAAGCAGAAAAGATTGCTTTAGAGATTCCTTGTGAGATAGCCAATGAGGTGGTTTGGAGAACACTGCTGGGTGCCTGTAGTTTTTATGGTAATATCGAGGTGGGTGAGAGGGTGACAAAAAGGATAATGGAGTATGACAGAGGATATGCAGGTGACTATGTTCTTATGTCAAACATCCTTACTGGTGCTGGAAGGTTTGGAGATGCTGAGGGCATGCGGAGATTGATGGATAACAGGAATGCCATCAAAGTACCTGGCTCTAGTTTGGTCTGACGTCTTTGTGGCTGTAAAGAACTAAAGAGATATGTAGGATCTAAAGATGATATAGGCAGATTAGGAATTAGCTATTGATGCAGAGGCAGCGAACGGTGGTTTTGCTTTGCATGTTAATCAGACCGTTGAAAGATAACAACACAATAACACCATGATTTGCCATGGTGGTTCATCCAGTGAGGGGAACCCACATACTAAGAAATGATTACCTGAAGAATCATGTTCTCCACTGGAAATGCTGTATCAATTGATTCCTTGTATGAAAATCTTGGTCGACAAGGTTCTTCAATACATCATTCTACTATGTCTGCCTCATTTCATAAACGCATTGTTTAAGTGTCCATATAGAAGATCTGGAAGGGAAATCATATGATTTTTGTCTTTTGAGGCATTGAATTTGATTGGTACAAACAAATGGTGGCTATATGATTTCCATCTTTAGTTTATCAAAAACACCTTTTGACCCGCCTATTCCATCCCGCCTCTATCCCACCTGACGTGGCTTTCCCAATTACCACAAAGTTTAGCCCACTTTAATAAGGGTAGTTATTAAGGATAAGTTTTGAAGTTTGATAAGGCTGTTGTGGCAGGGTTTTAGAAAGAAAAGAAAGTGAGGCTAGACAAATGAAAAACCATGTCAGGCGGGATGGGATGTAGGACAACAATAGGCTGGTCATGTAGCATTGCTCTTAGTCTAATAGTTTAATAAGAAAAAAATTACTAGGTCAAAGGTATAATATTAGAATTCTTTTCAACTGATAAATAAATCCTGACTACCTAGAAAGATATAATATATTCTCTGTCAGCTTGAGGAATTGCTATGCTGCTATTTAGATTAATCTGCTAGGCCGCTAATGCCAAATCCCCAAAATGATAGCGATGCCAAAGAGCAGTGCAAGTGCAACATTTCCTCCTGGAAGGATAGAGGACCTGCAAATTGAAGATATTGATCAAGAAAATGGGGAACATGTAGTAGATAAGAGCAATCTATATTCTGTCATACTAGATTGTTATAAGTACTATGTATGTAATACCTGAGCTTTTTCCTTGATTGCTGTATGTATGCCATTGCAGGAGGAAGGATGCCAAATAGGAAACAGTTCGCATAAATACCGGCAAAATCAAGGGCTCTTGAAAAAGTTGATTGGAAGAAGGAAGCTATGAGAACCGGAGCACAGAGCACCATTGGCATTACAAACATTTCAAGCGACTTAAGCTCAGTTGTTCTTGAAAGTAGTTTATCTTCTAAGGAGGCAGTGCCGTTTGAGGCAAATGACACTTTCCCAAACTTTCCGTGATCCTGCTGACCTGAATAAATCACAAAACCAACTCTCCCAGAGCCATCAATGTTAGAGACCAACTGAGAGTGATACCTATTTTGCTTTTCTAAACTTGTTTTCCCTAGTATCAATTCCATGGTATCAAGAAGTTGCTTTGGAAAGCTTACAGCATATCCTATGAGGCTAGTTGCCAAAGCAGAGAAGGCAAATCCTTGAACTGCAGATAAAGCAGAAGGATTCACAGAAAGTAGGAGGGATATAGGGTCTTTGGGTGAGGTTACTGATGTAGTTCCGGCAAGTGCTACAACGATCAAATTCCATGATAGAACCATCACCAATGGAACAGCCCCTCCAATGAGTACTGCTTTACGAGCCTCCGACACAGAATTTCCAGCAATTTTGCAAATAAAAGGAGTGATAACATGGAACCCCAATGTGAGTACAGTAACAGGAATAGCGGGCAAAATTGATGACAGACTCCATGAGGCATGAGCAAAGGAGCCTAAAACATTTGCTCTGGCCACGGATAAACCAACGGCCACTAATGCAGTAATGGAGAACAGCATGAGGAAGCATAAAAGCCTGTTCGTAACATCAATGGCCTTAAACGGAAAGAACATAATAACAGTCCCAACAGCAAGAGGAAACAAAGCATGAGCCAATACCAAATTCATCTGGGGAAACCATTGACACACTATTGAACCAATGCCTGAAACACAAGCCACTAACAAAGAAAAACTCAGAGAGGCATAAATGACTGCAACAAAAGCACCAAAATGACCTCCTAATGCCTTTGTTGCTAGGCCAGTAAAGCTCACCTCTTCAAGTCTATCTTCGTCCATTGCTGCAAAACTAAGCTCTGCAACAAGAATAATGGACGAAATAACATAAACCCAGGAAAGAAGAATGGCAATGGTAGATGGAAGTGGACCTGATTTTATTGTTGCAGCTGGCAAACCCAGCATTCCAGGCCCTACTGCAGTACCAATGATCAAACTAACAGCACCCCAAAAACTCTTCTCCTTGTCTTGTTGTTGGGATTCTTGTGGTAGCTGATTCTTACCTGTTTCAACAATATTTTCCTCATCATAATGGGAGACGACAGGAAATGCCAATCTTCTGGGGCTACATTTTGTAGAGAAAGGGAGAATCTGGCGATTATTGGAAGGTAATATAGGGAAGGAATGTTGTTGTCTTTTGAACAATGTAATAGGCTTATTATTTAAAGTTGCTGTGGAGGGAATTGATAGACTTCCCAGCTGGGTGTTGATAAAATGAAGATTGAATCTTGACTTGAAGAGTGACTTGGGGATGGATGGCTGGTAAGGAAGTACTAGCATATTAGCTAGAAAGTTTTGTGAGCAATAGAATCTTTGTTATAGGATTCTTGTGCAGTTTCTTTTCCCTTCTGCAGGGTTGGAATCTTGGATAGTAGTGGGTGGTACCTGGTACTGGTAGGTAGGAAAAGTTTCTCTCTGCTCAGAGCAGTCACCGGCCAGCATGGAACCAATAGCTTGTGGCCCACTGGGCGGGCCGAGAATGAAGCCTGAGATCTGTAACTATTCACTACTGGTGGATTATAATCAGAAAATGGGAAACAATGGAAGCCCAATACATATATTTTCATGTCAAAACTCAAAAGGATAATATAAGAGCAAAATGGACCCTTCAACCACTTTTTTCTGGGCCACGTCGCAAGTGGGCTTACATACGTAAGGTGGCCTGACAAAAACCACTTCTTACTCTTTTTCCTCTTTCTTCTTCATTAAGATAAAATCATGTAAGAAAACTTTTTTTAATCAAATGAAAAATAAAATTTTCTTGAATTTCGTACATTTTTAATGAGTCAATGGTTTATGGGACTTTTTTTCAAAAAGAAAATGATTCATGGGACAGAAAAAAATAAAGTATAAAGTTGGTTTATATATACAGTAATAATAATCCTATAAATATAATATGCCCAAGGACTTTGCAGAAAACTCGAACTTTCTTTTGTCAAATCATGAATGCTTTTTTCTTTTTTGGGTGCAAAAATCATGAAAACTTGGATTCAATTTTCGTTCAACAAAACTGTCTGAAAAGCCCACAAAGGTTGACTATTCCTACAAATGACTTTGCCCCATGTCAAAAATACAACAATTACTATTAAAAGTTTTTTTAGTAAATATTTGAATCAGAATTGTTTGTAAAATAAGGATTTAAACTTTTTAATAATAAAATAACATCTCATATTTTTCATTTTTTTTAACAAAAATTTTAGGATACATTTTCCTCCATCCAATTGAATTTAAAGCCAAAGAAAGCAATAGTAAGGACAATCTCAGTGAATTGAATTGAATTTTAGAGGTTCACTCCAAAATCCAGCAAGGGTCTATTAAATATGTCTTGAAGGAATTGAATACAAGATTACCCATTGACTTGGCCTAAGATACTCTTATAATAAATAACTAGCAAATTCTACATATAATGAATATGGGAAAGCAAAGACCACATAAGTAATTGGAGCAAGGGAAGGCTTTCTTTATTGATGCCGACAGGAAATTTTGTCTTGCCATGGAAGAGATGAAACTTGGTTTTAGTTATGGTTCACTTGAATATGAAATCGTTTTTTAGAGAAAGATAAATCTTTTTTCGATGGTGATGGTCTACGGATCTCACATCGACAGTATATGTGAATGTGTTGTGATTTATATAAAGATTCTATGCTTAATAAAATTATCATGATTTTATTAAATACTATGTCATGTTCCTGAATAAAAAAAAAGAGAAAGATAAATCTTTACTGGGATAAAAGGGAAGTTCTTATAAAAACAAAAAGAGCATTAGAATATAGATAGAGAAAAGGATTTTAGTAGGTTGACGAATGATAAAGGAAGAGAGAGACCAATGAGAGAGTAATTTAGAAATAATTGAGTGTGGTATAGTATTTCGTAAAATTTTGTAAAAGCATAAAAAAGTATAAGATGTCATTTTATTATTCAAATGTGTAAAACCTTTATTTTACAAACAATCTTGATTAAATATTTATTTATTTTATTTCATTTTGATATTATCAAAAAAAACCACCTAAATCTATTTTTTTCTAATTATAAATTATAAATTTATATAATCAGTGACTAATTTATGTCGGTTATACTAAAATTAAATAAAACTCCCAACTCATTTAATCAATATTTAAACAGTATAAAAGATAGATATGACCAAATTAAGTTATGATACCAGCTTAATTATATAATGTTTACTAAACGCTAACATTAAATTAAAAATAAATAAAATTGACCTAAAAATGGAAAATACAGTTGAAATTAAAAGAAAAAGAAAAAGAAAAACTTTTCCAAGCTGGCCCACAAAAGTAATGAGGTGGTGGCAATGACCTTTTATCCAAAGCACAATATCCTCTATTTCTGCAAGATCTTAGGTTTCAGGCCACGTGTCACAAATATGACTGCTCACGTGCATCACCAGGCCACCATAAAAACCGCCCTATACGTTAAATTAAACATTAAACAAATTATAGAAAAGAAAAAGGAAAAAGAAATAAAAAGAACCTTATCCATTACGTTTTTTTGAATAAAAGGCTTTTCCGTCAGGACACCGTCAACCGTTAGATTCACATCGAGACAGAACGGATCAACGGTTGGAGCCAATCCGTAGACCTTCAAATAACCAACAAAACGGCAAAGGCAAGCCAACACGGAGAAGAGACGAAAGAAAAAGGAAACCACTTTTGCTTTAGAAAGAGAAAAGCAAAAACTCTTCATTTTCAATTTTATATCATATTTTTGTATTTTGATTTTCAGTGGGAAACGAAGCAAAGGGTTCGATTTTCAATCTGTTTTGTTTTGTTGTGAGGGAAAAAAAGAGAGAGGAAAAATTAGTAAAAAAGATTAGTTATGGCTGAAGTTTTGGGGAAAGCAAATCTGTTTACAACTTGTAACTATAGTCAGAAGAAGATTGAAGAAGGTGGAGTTTCTCTCTTTTCAAAGAGTAATTCTGGGTTTTCTTTAAAGAGGAATAGTTTTCCGTCCTTGAAGGTGAAATCTCAGGCTTTGAGGAGTGATTTTAAGGGGAAAAGAGTGGTTGTTTTGGAAAAGAAAAGTGTGAACAAGAAACGGTTCTGCCAAGTTCCGGTCAAAGCACAGGTTTGTTTCATCTCCCCAACTTTATTTTCAGTTGTTTTTTTTTTTCAATTTTTTGACACTTTGGTGTGAAACTTTTTTTTTTAGGTGAATATTATATTTCTTAATTGATTTTATGATATCTTGTTCAAAATTTTGAATTTCTCGATGATTTACATGTTTCAATAGTTTTAGCTTCCTAGAGGTAGTTCTTAGCTTAGCTTTAACATGCGAAAGATCAAATCTTTAAATAGAACTTACCTTATTTATTTTTAAAATTTTTTTTCTTTGTTCTTAATCAAATGATAGTAACATAAACAACTAGAAGTTTTTGAAGATCATATTTCAGCGAAATTTGACCTTTTAAGGCAAAAAAAGTTAGGTACCATATTTGGTTTATGATTTGACTAAAACTTTTTTCCTCGTAATTTGATCCGTCGGAGAAATCAAAAAAATAAAAAAAAGGGAACTAATTTGCCCCCTTTTTTTTTCTGGTCTTGTTTGACGGAATCAGATGCAAACCGGCCTTATTGGTAGAAGTCAAAAGTGGTGGGAGAAGGGGTTGCAACCAAATATGAAAGAGGTCACTTCTGCACAAGAGCTGGTAGATTCTCTTTTGAATGCTGGGGATAAGCTTGTTATAGTAGATTTCTTCTCCCCTGGTTGTGGTGGATGCAAGGCTCTTCATCCTAAGGTATTTTAACATAAAGCTTGCAGTTTGATTTATGTGCTTTTGCATAGTTGTTTTTGTATTTGGATTAATTGTGGGTTTGTGTGTTGGGTTTTTTTGGCAGATATGCCAGTTGGCAGAGATGAATCCAGATGTGCAGTTTCTTCAAGTGAATTATGAGGAACATAAATCCATGTGCTATAGCCTTAATGTCCATGTGCTTCCTTTCTTCCGGTTCTATAGAGGAGCTCAGGGCCGTGTATGCAGCTTTAGCTGCACCAATGCCACGGTTAGTTGTGTACCTCCCTTCTGATATAATTGTTATCATATAACAAGCCTATTTTGTCAATTAATGCTTGAAATCTATATGCATGAACCATGATGCATGCAGCTTGAATGTATGGACTTGAATTCTAGTGGGAAAATGCATAATTCCCTTTGGATCAGTTGATTTTTTATTAGATTACATCATTCAAGATGTAAGATCAATAGCCATCTGTTCCTTCTGGCTGGATCACTTTACGATTAATGCATGGTTCATATTATTTGTTGCTTGGGTTTTTTAGCTCAGCTATTTATGTTGCTTTTGCTTAATTTTTGAGATTGTTGACAGATAGATTGCTGATTTGATGCAACTGGATTTGTTTCTTGAATGGCATATTGCATTATTAGCTAATAATGCAATTTGTTTGTCGATTCCAATGGTGTTTTATCATGGTTAGTGTTCTAACTACAATGATGATTCAACAGATTAAAAAATTCAAAGATGCATTGGCCAAGCACTTGCCTGACCGATGCAGCCTTGGGCCAACAAAAGGGCTCGAGGAGAAGGAGCTTGTGGCATTGGCTGCCAACAAAGACCTTTCCTTCAACTACACACCAAAACCAGGTCAACCTGCGGCAGTACCTGCACGGGAAGAGATTCTGGTATCAAAAGAAGTTCCGTCTGATTCAGGAACGAAGCTGGCTCTCCCCACACCATCTTTGAAGCCTATAGACAGCGAGGAGAAAACCTTGGTTGGTGCTGGGAGATGATGTGGTTAGTTTTTGCTAACCTCATCCTCTTCCGTGTTGCCCCTGTACAGTTACCTTAGTGCTGTTTCCATGTTCATCTTTCATGTACTAATATCCATGTTAGAAATGAACAACATACTAGAGGTTAAAGCCATACGGCATCTTGTCTCCCCGTGGAGTTACAGGCTTTTGGATTAATTTTTTTGGATCCTAGCCTGCTTGATTCTCAAGGGTGTTACCGTGTTAGAAGAGCAAGCTGTGTATATGTTTAAGGGAAATACCCCATTGTGAATGTAAAAATCTTATGATTGACATGGTTACAGAAATTGAGAGCCCCTCCTCTTTTGTGTTGTAAGAATATATGAGTATTTTTATGAGATATATATGGTTGCTTCAACTTTTATTTTCTTTCTTTTTTTTTTGAATTTGAATGACACAATTTTCCAATGGATATTTCATAATTTCATTAGATTTGGATGGCCCGTTAATGCAAAAGGACATTCCATATCCAGATTCCACCATTTCCACCTTAATTGTGCTTTAATTGTGAGTAGGCGAAGTTCATGGATAATATTCAAGAAAATTGGAGATTTCATTAGATTTCTGAGCAAAGTTAAGGCGGATCGAGTAAATGTACAGCTGATAGATAGCTGGAGCTTATGCACGGACTGTATTTGAGTTTTGTATGTGAATAAATCTTGTAATTTTCAGAATTTTACTTGAACCTGTTGCTTTGCTCTTTTGAGCAATAAACCTTGTATCAGTATCCGTTTATACTTATCCAAATCCATGTCTGTTGCCAACTTCAGTACATTTCGAGATAAGCTTCACATCGGCCTATGTTCGGCTTGAAAGGGAATGTTAATTATTACCCTTATCCATGGGCTAACTCTTTTATCACTTGTATTCTCATCTAATTGTTATAATAGTTTTGGTAACAGGTGCATCATGCATTCTATGTAAGTTGACTTTTTATTTAATGTAATAATTTTTTTAAATTCGAGAAAAAGTGAAACATTAATAATATAAAATTTTTTATATTAAGCATCTTAAAATTATGTATAAGTGTATCATTTAATATTTTTCTTGTTATAATTATCACTTGTACTTATATGTATTTATCTCATGTAATTTCTTGTATTTCTTTTGTTCTAAATTATTTGTTATTTTTTTACTTTTTTATCAAATAATCTCATTTTTTATCATTATTTTTTATAAAAATATAAAGTTAATTTTTTTTAAAAAAAATTATTTATAAATCTTGAATTATAAACTTTTCAAAATATAATTTTTAAAATTTTAATTTAGAACAAGATGGAGTATAAATAAAAAGATCAAAACCCACTAGAAGGTGGGGCCACACCGGTACAATTTACAGTATCATTGGTAGCAGTTTTACTGCTCTTGGAACTAAAAAATAAATTTCATCCAAAAAGAAGTTTGTGGATAATATCTATATCTAAGTGAGATAATGAGGACTGTGGACAATGAATTCCTGAAAAAGACAGCAGACAATTAGCTGAGGCACCATGTTTTCGATGCCTTGACAGATATGGTACTGAAAAACGAAAATGTCCTCTTCCATGTTTTCCTCTGTTCCAAATTTAAAAACAAAATATCTTGCGTTTTTTATGGTCTAGAAACCATGGAAGCTTCAAGAAATGCTGGGAATTCTTCCCGAACGGTAGACATCATCAACATGCTGTTTTAAAAATTTTGCAGGATTGTCAGGAATCTAGTACAGACGAGGCCAGAACAGGCCCCAACTCCTTGTTTTTCTAAGTCCTCAACATTCTCAAACAGATAAGGAGTAAAAATTTCATAATCTGTACCAGAGGCTACACAAAGAAAAGGCAAAAGAGAGAATTAAAGTTGTGATATGTAGTTTGCACTTTGCAGGACCACAAGAGAAAAATTGGATGAACGGGAAAAGGGCAAAGAGACAACAAGGCTAGTAAAGAAAGGCTGGATAGGATTGCTTGTGTAAGTAGATGCATCAACGTGGCCTGCCTTGCTTCTACACAATAAGAATAATAATAGGAATAGCAATTCCACAATAACATGCAGGAAACAGTGAAGTGTGGGGTAAGTCTTAACAAAATTTCAGGATTTTCAGAATCTCAATTCTCAAACCTCCCTTCTCCTCGTCCCAGGTGTCCAGCTTGTTTCCCTGTTCTTCTATGATTGCCAAGTTTGAAACAACATTTCAGGTTTCAAAATTTTCAATGTTTTCAACCCTCTTTCCCTTATGTAATTCCATGTGTCCATGGAATATCCATTTGAAATGCTTGCCTGGATGCATTAACTTGAAAGCAACCCTGTTGGGGGCGTACTACTGGCATTTTTTTTTTCTGATTTAATACAATAATAATTTGTGAGATCTAGGAATTGAGGGAATTATTAAAAATTAAAATATGCAAAGATGATTAGTCAAGCAAAAGCAAGGCTTTAATCAGTCCTGGGAGATTTGGGTGCTTGAAACGTGTCTTCCTTCTTACACAAGAGACCATTTGAGTTGGCCTTTATTTGACATTTTGACACCACCAGGTCCACCATATTAACTTGCTTTTCTTTATTAGAAAAAGACAGTGATGAAGATGTAATTCCAGCTCAATAGTACATGAATTGACATTAAAAAACAGTATTAAGTTGCTGAGTCAAGCACAAGCAAATCCACCTCCATCTAGGCATTGGCCCAAAAATACTTTCATCTGGGCTTGATTTAGATTTTATATCAAGACTCTTCATCATCAAAATAGGTAAAGCAGCCCCATTATTAATGCTCAGGCCTGGTTTGAACTACTGGCTTCAAAAGTATAGCCTGTAGTCCAGTTGTGACCCAGATATAGGTTATTCGGTTCAATATCTTATTATGGGCTGACTCATTAAACCTAGTTCGGTTGTCTCGAGGCCTAAATCCCAAAACTTGTGGCAAGAAGGACCCGAGGCAAAGAAGCTAGTGTCAACCTGACCAGGCTTGAAACTTGCAAGAGCCATGGTTTATTTGTTCAGGTGAATTGGGCTTAAGATATGTATCAGAGTACAAACCTAGTAGCCCATCTATTGTTTGAACTTAGGTGTATTTGGTTAGGATAATGTTATATTATTTGTGGATATAAGATTACCGTCACATTATCTAATAATGTGATGTCCTGATAATATGTGCATTTTGTGTTTGGTTGGAGAGATGGACATCTTAGATTATTACGTTTGGTTGATGTGGGAATATGACATACATAAATGACTATTTTACTAGTTTATCCTCACTTATATAAAAAGTTTTCTAAACTTGTAATTTAACTAAATTAATATTCTAACTAAATTAACACATTTTGAAACTATTAAATAAATTCAATAACAAAAAGTAAACATTAACAAAATAAAAAAATTAACAATAAAAATAATAATTTGATAAATAAGATTTATATTTGACAAATATATAAAAATACAAATAATTTAAAATTCCTTCAATTAAAATTACCAACTGTTTTTGGTTTAAATATAAATATTGTCAAACTCAAAAAGAATACCATTGTTTGTTGGTATAATGAAAAATAAGTGAGGGTAAAATAAGAATATTTGAGTCAAAAGGATAGGACATGTAACATAACCTAAGAGGGACGTGGTATTCACATTTCCATCCATATTACCACCTCTGTGGTAATCACATGCCCTCTGACACTATTATCAGAGAAACTAAACACGGACATATAACTTGACATGATGCACATTCACATAGGGAATGTAACACAATCCCAGCCAAAAGCCCCTCTAAGTTCTAATGCTTATCTCTTGAGATGAGAAGCGATAAGATCTTCTTTCATGTAGCTACCATACTATACAATATATGTGGACAAGCAGAAGATCAATTCTTTTTTTCTCTGGAATCCTGTCTTCTTATCTAAGTCAATCAAGCTAGATAGACAAGTTGGACATTTATTGAGATTAAGTTTGGTTTGGTGGTTGAATACGAAATCATAGTTTGCCTTTTGATAACTTTACCAAATAGAATTCAAACTTTCAGTTCAACAAAAACTTGACAGTCGAATGTGACTGCGACAATGGGAATGGCGATGGGAAATTTAGCCTCGACAAGCTTGATATAGTATATAAAGAAATTCATGTGATCAGACCACATTTTACCATAAATATGCAAATGAAGAGAAATAAACAGACTAGACCTAGTCAAGCTTGGAAGCCTAAGGATTATATAAAAGAATCAAATTGCATAATATATATCCTAATAATAACTATTATGGCATAACTTAAGCATTAGATTTCCCATAAGTTCTTGGAGGGAAGATGATCAATTTCCTTGTAATAGGAAGAAGTGTCAAGCATATATCAGATTCACCAAGAACCTAGCGTGAGGAGTAGAAAGAAAAATATAGCCAAAGACAACTTGCCGACCTTCATTTACATCTACCCTTGCGTATAAAAACAGAATAGCAAAGCACATGGAGGAGGGAGTCGGCAAGTCATCCTTGGCTGCGTCTTCCTTTCTAGGCCTAAATGCTAGGCCGCTGATGAGAAGATGATCAGCAGAGAGTTTTGATTCAGTTACTAGCATGAGCAGCAAAAAGATGAAACAGTGAATGAAATAAAGATGAGATTTGATAAGCCAAAGACTCGTTATATATAGCTGAGAAATGAAGTGAAAGACAGAGAGGGTGGGACGCCGAGATACGGTGGTATTTTTGAGAAAATGCAAAATGGAACAATATTTATCTAGGAGTAGGATCGAGGCTATGATGAGGGCAGCTATTTTAGACTCTAGTGCCCTTTTGGTCCCATAGCTGGAACATGTGATAAGGTTTCCTTCTGCCCCCCATCTCACTACGACAGGTATTATATTTCATTTTCAGGAAAAATTTAGTAAAATCCATTTCTATTTTGGGTCGTCCACTATCTGGGTCCGAACATGCTGGGTTTTCGTCATGTGATTGGCTAATTGACCATAATTTTTTTATTCTTCATACTTCATAGCTATACACATGTATGAAGTATACCATTATTATTAGTAGCATAGAGTTAGCCATCTATAATCGATTAGTACCCATTTTTTAGAGGTTTACAAGAAAGGGCAGGGGAGATGGGACTCACATAACGGCCAGTGAAAGATGTTCAAAAAGACCTGAAAGAGTTAAAAAGTTAATTTCGAGAGTTCTCACAACTCCACAAATGGAGAAGAAGAAAAGATACGAGAGGTAAGGATTTGGACTTGAACCTGAGTCTTTATATGACTTTCCTAACCTCTCGGCCTTTCATGTATGTTAACTTGATCTAATATGTAAATCTTTTCGTCTAGTCTTTACAATGGGAGAACAGCCAGCTCCCATTAATTTTATTTTACGAGAAAAAATTAGCAAGAGGGACTGGGAGTGTTCCTGCAAACACGGATGATCTAGGGAAATGAGTGACTCGAGGATCAAGGATCCTGCATTGCACTCAATACAAAAACATTATGGTACTAGTTGTCATTGGTTGGATTCCTTCTCCTACCGCCCATTTACCTCGATTTTGCCAAAAACAGAGTTCTCCTCCTGTCTGCTCTCATAGACAAAATTAAGCAAGCGGATATCTTGATTGCATTCCATTTTCCCTGGCCGAAGGTATATAGCTCTTGAAACCTTTTACCCCTTCGCTTAAGGTAAAAACATCAGATTAATTCCTATGGCGAAATTGAGAGACATGTCTTTGTCATACCAGAATGACATTCATAGGGTGAAACTACATGCAATTTCTTACTTAGATTACTTGGATTCCACTTAATATAGTTGTTAATTGCTATTTCTTTAGGATAATTGAGGGTTTAAAGTTCGAAACTCTGCTCCCCCTTATGTATAATAAATAAGATTTCTTACGAATATTGCCAACTGTATATTCGATTTTACTGGATATAAGACAGTATTAGTCTATTAGAGGGCATATATATATAAATGTGGCAATGGGTCTTGTCCAATTAGAAGCAAATTAATGGGATAAATGCCTCATGGCAACAAATGGCTAAGAAGATCTAACATGATTTCAACTTAGAAAAAAGTGCCCCACGGTTTTTTTGTTATGATGCATTGATGCATCTCCATTTAGGTAGAAGA